>CAXKWD010000003.1:176823965-179223965 GCA_964059195.1 Ectobius pallidus | reverse complement strand
TTATAACATTTTGGTGAATTTAGACTTTGCAGCAAAGAATACAAGCCATTACATTTCTGGTATTGTAGAGAGATAAAGGGAGAGAGTGTGTGTGTATAAGAAAGAGAGAGATAGAGAGAGAGGGAGGGAGGGAGGGAGAGAGAAATAGAAGCATTATCAACAGAGGCGCCAACTCATATGGGCCCATGGGGCTGAAGCCCACCCAATAATCTGCCTTAGGCCTATTTTGTTAAATTATTTATTACCATTACTGAAACGTGTTTCCTTATTGAATCGCCGGAAAGCTAAAACCAGGTTATTGTTGACCCACTCACGATTATCTGAACATTAAATTTTTAAGTCTTAATCTGTTAATATAGTTTCCACATCCACCGCCATATTTTATGCTTTTTATGTATTCATAAATAAAACTTAATCACATTGCTGATGAAAATATAAATAAGGAGAGTGTGGAAAAGTTAAACATAGAATTGAGGTGAATAAAAATCACAAAAAGGATATTAATTTAATGGGCAAAGCAAGGAATTATGATGCAAGACAATATTACAAAGTTTGTCTTCTGAAACAATGAAATAATTTCATGTAGGCTTCGGCCGCGATAATTAATTCAAAAATAAAAAATTAAGAACAAATAATTAAAATACATTTATTAACACTTACACACGAATCATTCATAAACTAAACTATTAATAATTATAATGAAACAACTAAAATTCTGGCTTTGGAGTGCAATCCATGATAAATAAATGATTTAAATAAAACATGTAGTTAAGTAAATAATTGCGGTGGCCTAGATTCATTACCGCATTTACCTTAGCCCGCTATACAACCCTATTCTGTGCTAACTCCATCCAACCATCCTATTTGCTGTAAATCAATCCTAATGTTGTCCTCCCACCTACGACTAGGTCTTCCAAGTGATCTTTTCCCTTCGGGTCTCCTAGTCATTACTTAATTTTGTGTTATGTCTTTCCTCCCCCATTCGCACAACATGTGAAGCCCATTTCAATTCTCTGTGATTTAATTACCCTTACTATATTCCGCGAAGAGTACAAGTTATAAAGATCGTCGTTATGCAGTTTTCTCCAGTCCCCATTTTCATCTCTGTTAGGTCTGAATATTTTCCTAAGCCCCCTGTTTTCAAACACTCTCATGGCCGAGTGCACCATTCTCCGGTTTTCTCAGCCGTTTCGTTACCGCGGTAAACGTAATACCGGAGTATTCTCAAAATCTCTGGGCACCATTGCTAAAATACCGCGGTTTGCTAACGCTTGGAAATATTGCGGTTACTCTGCTCCGAATCCATTTCTCATTGATGGTTTCTTCCATGGCCGCTAGGTTCTCTCTCTCTCTCTCTCTCTCTCTCTCTCTCTCTCTCTCTCTCTCTCTCTCTCTCTCTCTCTCTCTCTCTCTCTCTTGCACGTCTGCCAGTCACGGTGGCTCTCCTAGTCTATTGGTTTCCCAAATTCAATTTATTTGTTGCCGAATTATTCAATAAAAAGATGTTCATAAGGATAAAAGGGAATATTATATTGCGTATATATGTCGTCTGAATTCATACTTTTAATTCAAGCACAGATACTGTACCAATCGTGAAATGACTTGGTTTCGCCTACTACTGGTTTGGTTGAGATGAGAAAGGAAGGTCATTTCAATCGATGTTGCAGCACAGTATTTGCAAAGATATGTAACATTGTGCATTCTTAAAATAGATCCCACCTGTCTGCACATATCAATAAAATAACATTGATGTTTTAAAGAATAATTCCCACACGTGTGCAGTCCAAGGCAAAGCAACACCACGAAATCTCTGCTCGGTGAGTTCGACATAGCCTCGCTTTTATTCCCGTACGACTAGTAGAAATTTTAGGTGCAAAATCATGTGCTGTTATAATTATGTTCGTGTATGTGCAAGTATGATAAATTGCTTAAATACCCTATTTACCGATACACAAGCTGCCATTCACTTAAATTAGGCCTAGGACCACTGGTTTTCCATATTTCAATTATTTGTTGCCTTATTGTTCAGTAATAAATGTTCATAAGGATAAAATGGAATATTATATTGCGTATATATGTCGTCTGAATCCAAACTTTGAATTCAAACACCATAAATACAGGTGGTACCAAAAGTTTAAGGCAACCAGCATATTTGAAAGAAATTCGTATTGGCTATATACTTTTGGGCTGTATTAACTGATTTTGTTTGTTTGTTTATTGTAATTGTTATGAGATGCTTGGAAATGAAAATAAAATGAAATTATTGCTATTTTCTTCACTTTTACGATTTTTTAAAAAATATATCGATAATTTAAAATGACTACATTTTATAACGTTTCAGGGCATGGGAATTCTATAATAGTACAAACAACGGGTTACTTTTTTGTATGATGATACATGTATAGTTACCAGTGGCGACTCCTGGTTTTTTAGTTGTGTAGGATGGTGTAGAGAGAGCGAATTAACCCATTCACAGCTATTGACGTACAATCATAAAAGACTTGTAAAGGAAACAAAAAAGAGACATTATGAAAGCATTTTAAATGATGCAACTAACAAAGGCAAGATGGCATGGAAAATTATTCATCAACTTACAAAACCCGACGAGGAATATGTTAACATAACGCTCAAAAATGAACTTGGTGTAATTGACGATCCTCAGGAAGTAGTTGAATCTTTTAATGTATTTTTTAAAGAAGCTCCAGAGAAAATAATTTCAAATTTAGATCCTTCAAACCATAATTCAACAACTAATCATATTAAACACGTTACTCAGTCTATTTACTTGCACGAATTTACAGAATGTGAGGTACTGGATATCATAAATAAGAAACTAAAACGTAAGATGTCCTCTGGCCCGGATGATTTTCCTGCCATGCTTCTAATTGAATGTAAAAATATCATTCTGAAGCCTCTTACTTATCTTATAAATGAATCGTTTTGCTGTGGTGTCTTTCCAAGTGAACTGAAGTTAAATAAAATTATTCCTGTATTTAAAAAGCATGATAAAAACAATGTGGAAAATTATAGGCCTATAGCCATGTGTAATAGTCTAGCTAAAATTTTTGAATATTGTATGTTGACCAGGCTTCTCAAGTTTATCGATAGACATGATATTTTGGATGTAAATCAACATGGGTTTAGACCATCAAAATCAACTAGCACAGCAATTTATTCGGTCTTTAATAAGGTTTTGTTATCACTAGATGCTGGTAGGTGTCCTGTTGGGATATTTTGTAATCTTAGCAGGGTATTTGACTGTGTTAATCATAGTATACTTCTCTCTAAACTTGAGAAATCTGGCATTCGTGGCGTTGTTTTGGACTGGTTTTCTTCATACCTAAGTAACAGGCTTCAGTATGTTGAAGTGATGTATAAGATTAATAATTGTAAGAGGCTGTACATATCAAACTCTCTGGATGTCAAAGTAGGTGTTCCCCAGGGATCTATTCTGTGACCCATTCTATTTCTATTTTATGTTAATGACTTGCCTAATCACTTGAAAGATTATTTTATTACGATGTATGCCGATGACACAACGGTTGTTGTTGATGCTCAGAATGCTCAAGGGTTACAGACAGACTGTAATGCACTGCTTGATAATCTCCAGAAATGGTTTAATATCAATATGTTATACTTAAACATAAATAAAACTTGTTATATGAAATTTCACAACATACAAAACAAATAAAAAAATAATTTAAATTTAAGCATTAATAATCATGACATTCATAGTGTTCAGGCAACTAAATTTCTGGGAATAACATTTGATGAACATTTGAACTGGCGCGCCCACACTGTTTAGAACTTGTCCGTACTTTACATTCTGTCTGTTATCAAGTTAGAATTTTAAGATACTATGTTAGTAGCAATATGATTTTATCTTTTTACTTTGCTCAAGCCGAGTCAAGGCTAACGTATGGTATCTGTTACTGGGGTTCATCTCCTATGTTGAATGATGTTTTTATTGCACAGAAGCGAATTGTCAGATGTATGGCGGGTATTGACAATCGTACCTCATGTAGAGACTATTTCATACATTTTAGGATACTTACAGTCTATGGGTTGTACGTCTTCAAACTATTAGAATTTGTCCACATTCATAGAAATGAATTTAGTTGTAATAGTGATTTTCATTCCTACAATACTCGAAATAGAAATAAGTTTAGCAATTCTCAACATAATTTAAACAGTTTCAACAAATCCATCATGGTGTATGGTTTGAAGATGTACAATGATCTGCCTGTTGACATTAGAGTCATTAATGACCTGAAAGTTTTTAAAAGACGTATCAGAAAGATTTTAATTGATTTGTGCCCATACAGCATTAATGAAGTAAATGTGGGTAATGTATGATTTATATTTAATCTTAGATATAGTGACAAGTCTTATGGCTTTATGCTCAAACAGACGATTATAATAATAATAATAATAATAATAATAATAATAATAATAATTATTATTATTATTATTATTATTATTATTATTATTATGCGTCGCCGTAAAAAAATGCTTAAAGGTTGATATATAAATTTAATACATTAATACTTTATAGTAAGATATGAAAATATTTAACCACATATGAAAACTGTCATTTACGGAAATCAGTTATTCCGCTATAATTTTCGTTCCTGATATCAAACTTATAATTCACTAGTGAAACCTGTATTACTCCAAGAATACTAATATGAAATATAAACAGCACTGTAAAGATTAATAATAGCTAGGCCTATAATATATACCAAGAAATGAAATAAAAAATATTAATAAAAATATGATCACTCCCTCCTTAGAAAACAAGCTATCAAACGAGAGAAAACACAGAACACATGTGAGGAAGGACTGTAAGACGTCCTCAACTTCTTCCGTATGAAACTGGCTTCTCACTACCTTTTCTCTTCTTCACCTCCTCTTTCACATGCCCAAGAGCTTTAACAACGGCATGGCCTACGTAACATCAACAGTGAGCGACTGAGGACATCCTCGCAAATACCAACCTGCTCAAAACAGAACGGCTAACTTCTTTCCCGAGTGCTCTACAATAACGCTGTTTTGTCATTTTACTGTTTTAATTTTGACAATGAATGCTAGTAAACATTTATGTAGATAAATGATGAAGTGTAGGATGATCCTCACATCCTATATGGAATAATCGCCACTGATAGTTACACAACAAATTGATACCAAAGGGCACTATCTGGATGTGTTTTTGTAAAAATTAACACAGGTGAAACTGTTTTTAATGTTACAGAAAAACTTACTACGATTAACACATTTGAAAGAGTGAATGTCGAGTACAGGAAATTAATAAATTTAAATGTAGACCATGCTGCACTCTCCTGAGTAGCTCCAGACTAGTATCCGGCATTGTTACGATGCCAATAGCTCAATTGAGAATACTCGACATTCACTCTTTCAAATGTGTTAGTCGTAGTAAGTTTTTCTGTAATATTAAAGATAGTGCCCTTAGGTATCAATTTGTTGTGTAACTATACATGTATCATCATACAAAAAAGTAACCCGTTGTTTGTACTATTATAGAATTCCCATGCCATTATTTAAAAAATCGTAAAAGTGAAGAAAATAGCAATAATTCCATTTTATTTTAATTTCCAAGCATTTCATAACAATCACAATAAATAAACAAAAATTCAGTTAATACAGCCCAAAAGTATAAAGCCAATACGCATTTCTTTCAAATATGCTGGTGGCCTTAAACTTTTGGTACCACCTGTACTGTACTAATCGTACTAATCGTACTAATCGTTGTTACGCCCACTAGCCTACTCGATGGACCTGGACCTGGAAATGGACCTGGAAAGGAAGGTAATTTCAATCGATGTTACAGCACTGTATTTGCAAAGATATGCACCATCGTTCATTCTTCAAATAGACCCCACCTGTCTCTCATTATTCTTTATGTTCAATTAGCTTTTGGCCTAGATATCGTAAATATGATACATTACGCTGATCTCCATCTTGGAAAGAAAACAGCGGTTTTCTCACTTTAAAGCTCCTTCACGGCCGGTTTGCATCTTACCTCGGTAAAAGTCGAAACCGAGCACGGTGCAACGAAAGTATGACTTTACGGGAGTAAACTAAGTAACTTTACCGCGGTATTCTGAATACCGAGGTTGGTGCACTCGGCCATCAGATTATGTTCTTCCCGAAGAGTAAGGGACCATGTCTCATATCCATATTAAGTTCCAGCCCATTTTCTTTTATTATTTTTGGTTCTTTTGTTCTAGTTCTAGTGATGAGTATGTGAATTTGTAAATTTCCGTCTCTATCTCAAGTTTTTTTCTAGGGTTTTTCCTTACCTGTGAGACAAATGTCGGGTAACTTTAGGCGCTTGTGGTCCCCGAATGTCATCTGGCCGTCATTATCATCTTCATCCCATCCTCGTCGCCTTGTTTGGAATGAGTGTGTGTGGGTGAATGGTGTGTCTCGTCCTATGTTTTCATGTTGACTCGGAGGTGGCCTTGGCATTGGGCTATCACAAATCCGGGGAGGCCCTCCATGTCCTTTTCTGGTCAAAAGAGTATGTATGTGATCCAAAGCTAATCCTTTTTCCGACAGGTTGCGGCCCCTGTAAGACCCGGGCGGCTTGGGTTGCTTAAAACCTAAAAGTGAGAGGTAAAACTAAGATAAAGAAAGAAATTTCATGTTGTTTTCCAAACTAAATATAATTTGTCGTAATAATTACTTACCATATTATTGATTGTTAACGGTATTTATTTATAATTAATACTAAACCACACCCACACAAGGGCACCCACATCTAATCTGTCACCGAGGACAACTTTCTTCTCGAACCGGCGGACCCACCCACTAGCCACGGGTATTTATTTTAAAAAGTGTATGAAATAAAAGTTTAAATCTTATTAAACAGTTTTACTTTATTATCTTTAGAGCCTGTTTCAAGAAAATAGCGAAAAATTAAATTTTCTTCATGCAAAATTCTGTATTTTGTGTATCATATAAAGTAATTAGAATGCAATACACGGTTTATCGGAAATGGTTTGTTTAAACAGGCGAGGGATACCAGATGAACAGATATACAAAGACGATTCGAAGATACATTTTCCAGTGTTATCTTGATTTATAAGTTTTTTCTTCCTTAGTAGTCCAGTCAATGAAAATTTGTAGACGGAAATGGAAGGAACACAATTTTTTACTTTGGGACTTTGTTTGGACTAGTTAAGAGGTAAATATACTAAAAGTCCTCACTCTTAGGAGGTGAGCGGGGGGGGGGGGGGCAGGAGGGCTCTCAGAATACCCCTTTTTTAAGTTTTTCGCTTATATTTCGGAAACTATGGGTCCTAGCGATAATATTATTCTATACACAATTAAAGCTGACAAAATGATCCACAAGATTGACTCCTTTAATTTTTCGCTATCTCTCCTAGTTTCCGAGATATCCGCGCTCAAAGTTAGATAATTTTGAAAAAAAAAACAATTGCCTCGTGTTTTTTGCCATATGTCATTAGCTAACTCTTCAGCCCTTCGTCCAACGAAAAAGTCACAAGGAAGAAAGTTGTAGAAAATTAAATGTCCTTTAAGAATATATGATACTTTGCGCTTTATCGTCAACCGTTCAAACCTCAAAGCAATTTTAACTTTATGTATAAATTCCGGGATTTTGTAGAAAATCCTTAACTTGTGTATTTTCCGTTGTTCCACTGCTCTAACTCTATATAAAATCCAATATACACGTATTATACATAGTTATATGTTTATATTTATATGTATAAATAGTATATACTATACATGTGGCACATAAAGAAGTTATAGCCTATTTGTATATATGTATTTATACAATATTTTCAAAATTAATATTGTTTGGTGTAGTTTAATACTATTTTCCACACCCCGAATCTAATGGGACCACTTTCAGAGCTCCATCTCCTACCCCTACATAAATACAATTACTATATATATATATATATATATATGATGGAAATCTCTGATAGTACTCAAAATTTACAATTTATCGAGGATCGCTGAATCTTTATTGTTATTTTGGAACCATAATAACCCCTTCATAGGCAATAATACTTGTATTAAATGTATATATTATATATTATGTTGAGCGGTAGGCTCCGCACAAGGCATTGGGGTAGGGTGATTCCAGAGTCAACAACAATTTGTACATAATTTTTTTTATTAACATTAACTCGTAAATGTTTCTTGGAAACTGTGTTACGTTCAATTTATTAATATATTTACACCTTATAGTACAATAATTATTATAAATTCCTGGTCATGGGAACTTGGTTCTGTGGTGGGTTCTGCGTCGGTTTCTTCTTCATCCGTAGAGAAAGATACATCCATAGATAGACCTTCTTGGATAACTGACAGAGGATCAATGTCGAGTTCTTCATCCTCATTGTCCAAGAGAGGCCCCCCATTAAGACAGTTCCCCTGGCAGTTTTGGCACACAGGGGAACACTTGAGAGATGCCTTTCTGCATTCGCATTTGGTGGTGGCACATTCCTTTGTGCACCGACAAAAAATAGATTTTAATATCTCATCCGGTGCAGCCTGCTGCTCACTGTGCACCGGGGATAGAAATTTGTTGGTGGTTAACTCCCACCCATACGTCTAAGGAGGCATCTCATGACCCAACCACATCTGGACTTGGTGATATGTCCTCAGAGAATGTTGTTTCGCTGCCCCCTCAGTTGGTTGGAGGCATGATATGTCTGGTTTGATATTGGCTACCGATTTTACGACGGATTGTAACGGTAAGTGTTTAGAGATATTATATATATATATATATATATATATATATATATATATATATATATATATATATATATATATATATATCATCCTTTGTTGTAGAAGAAAACTGCAGCTGCTCCCTGGACGTCTGGAGACTTCAAATACAGTTTGAGAAATCCCAGCTTACTCTTTCAGAAGGCTGCTGAGGTGGTATTGCACCCAGTGAAGGTATGTAGAAATAGTATGTCCTGCAGCCCCTGGGTCTGAAGCTCCTGGGTAGAAAACAGTGTAGGCTTTATGTTTCCACATCCAGGCTTGATGAAAGTTATGTTTTGGTCACCAGGTGTTTTGGCCATCAACAGGACTATTAGGTCGACATCCTCACCAACAACAGCTACAGAGGTGGTACGTGACAACTCCACAGCCGTGTCTACAATGAGGACATCTGCATCATTCTGTGCTTGAAGGGTTCTGACTCCATGTACCTGTAGTGTGACCTCCAGCATCTTAATCAGCCGACTTTTGTTGTGAGCATCTGACAGGAAGTCTTCCTCGTTCACAGTTATGACTTATGACTGTCTCCTGATTGAAGTGTATTTCGGCTGACTTGCTGAGACGGTGCCGCCTTTGCTGCTCAGCGACCTTTGTACTTGAGGATGAGCTTGTGTACCCATCAAACACTACAGTGATACTCCTTCCACGATAGTGACTGTTCACAAAATTGACATACCCATCACAAATGACAGATATCGTGGAACCTCTTTGCTAATTAACCATAGTATCTGAGATATAAAAGAAAAACCGAAAAAAGGGACCTTCTACGGCTCACCACCTAGGAGGGAGGGTTTTTAGTACGTTTAACATCTAACTAGTCCAAACAAAGTCTCAAAGTAAAAAATTGTGTTCCATTTCCCTCCATTCATTTATTCATTGACTGGACTATGCATAGGCATATATGTTATTTGAAAATTTATTATAAAATACATACATTCATAATTATTTTATGTACAACTTATATATAGTGCATACTATTTATACATATAAATACGTATATATTGGCTTTATATAGAGTTAGAGCAGTGGAATAACGGAAAATACGATGGTTAAGTTTTTCTGCAAAATCCCGGAATTTACACATAAAGTTAAAATTGCTTTAACGTATGAACGGTTAAAGATAAAACGCAAAATATCCTATATTCTTGAAGGAAATTTAATTCTCTACAACTTTATTTCTTATGACTTTTTCGTTGGACGAAGAACCGAAGAGTTAGCTAATGAAATATGGCAAAAAACACGAGGCAATTTTTTTTTTCAAAATTAGCTAGCTTTGAGCGCGGATATCTCGGAAACTAGGAGAGATATCGAAAAAATTAACAGAATTAATCTTGTGGACCATTTTGTCAGCTTTAATTTTGTATAGAATGGTATTATCGCTAGGACCCATAGTTTAAGATATATAAGCGAAAAACCTAAAAAAGGGATCTTCTAGGAGTGAGGACTTTTAGTATGTTTACCTCCTAACTAGTCCAAACAAGGTCCCAAAGTAAAAAATTGTGTTCCTTCCATTTCCCTCTACACCACTTTTTGAGCATTCATTGACTGGACTGTGTTACTGTGTGACTTGACTGCAGGGTTGCCAGATCAGAAATGTAAAACAGTCGTACCAACAACTGAAAATAGTCGTACGCTAGTTAAAATTGTCGTACACTTTGCGAATTGTCAGGATGATGATGATGATAATAATAATAATATAAATAATAACAATAAGAATAATATAATAATAATGATTGCCAAGTGAGGTACTGTGTAAGGACATTTTTTCTATAAATGGTGGTTAAAATTCGCTTTTGTAAGTTCTATAACTTTGTTGTTCACCGCTACTACTCGGCTAACTGGTCTCTCGTAACTGTATACACATACCCATTGTTGTTGGTACTCTTTGTCATCGGCTACCTGCAGATGTTACAGGAAGAAATAAAATAATAATAAATTATTAATACCTAGGTACATTACAAACCTTAAGAAATCAGATTTCCAAATATTATTTAAAGAAAAGTATACAGTCACTTTTGATATGCAAGTGTCAACATATACTATTAATAATAACAATCATATGATAATTATGTTTGGTCAAAATAAAACAAAAACAATAAGACCAGCTGCTCTTTATCGGTATAATTTCTTTAGAGGTTTGGATTGCTTCGTTTTGCACACGTGCGGCTAAAATATACAATATTTGGATAATAATAATGAGAGGAGTAGCGACAACAATACAATTTAAGCGAGGTGCGGCACCGGCCGTGAAACCCTGTAATAAATAAATGGACCTAGTTTTATTTGACAATGGCTATTATAATATTCTGCCATTCATTTAGCGACATGTATTCATAATACAAAATAAACTACGAAAAAATAAAAACTTAATGTTTATCCAAATTGAAAATTCTGCAGTAGATGGCTAAGAAATAAACAGAAAATGGCAGTATAAAATGCTAACATTGAAAATAGTACAATAGTGTAGTATGAATAGGCATACGACACATGGTTGCGTCGTACGTCGTACAAATCTATGAAATAGTCGTATGTGTACGACTATAGTCGTACGTATGGCAACACTGCTTGTCTGTATTACTGTGGTTTACGTATTTCGGAAAAGTGAAAACATTGTCAAAAACATATGTGATAATTTTAGTATTGCTTTGGCAATAGTATAATGACTGGTTGATTTATACATTATCTCAGAGAATTTCGTTCGCGAGTTTTTTAGTATTATTTCTCTGTAGGTCATTTATTGTTTAAGCAACGAAAGTACGACGATTACCAAACATAAGACAATAATTACCACCGCCTTGCATAATACTTAGGTACTTAAATATCTGGACCCGTATTAAAAGGCCTGTAATGAACACACAATTCCAATGACTGTGTTGTGAAATGAGACATTTTGAACTGGATCAATTCGTAAGTTTTTCCTATTCTAGCCTACATCAAAATATGAAGTGACAAAATGGTATTCTCTATGTCCAGGGCAGAGAAAGTTATGTGATTGCATCACATTGTGCATTATTTTCGTGGATTTCATTTTTGTTTGTTTATTTACATCAATGAATTATATCGATAGCTTCTCTATTTGTCAAAATCACGTATCATGTAGGCTACTTCCAAAGCTACCTGCGAACACTGCCAACAATACACTGTTGTCATGAGAACTGTACAAGCAATGTTATTTGTATTTGATTCTAATAAGGTCTCCTCTAAAATATTTGATTTTTGGCATTTAAAACCAAAATTTTGCAAAATCCTTTCTTAGTGAGCACCTACAATATGAAACGAAGGTACCGGTACTGTCAAAATTCCAATTGTCTGTCTGTTATAGTTTAGGCTCTATGTTGATTCTCTGTCAGTCAGTCAGTCAGAACAAACCCGCTTATATATATACAGTATATAAGGGGACGGGAGTGTGAAAATTTCAAATCTTTGAGCCCATCCAATATTTTTCAAAAGTTGGCGCCACTGATTATCAAGGATTATCATGGTGTACTGCATCTTAGACCTTTGACCGTCATCAGTGTACCGGAACTTTACCACGCAGAAGTTATTTTACATGCCTGTAAATCTGCAGACGTGAGCCTTCACATGTATGCACACATCGACCTAGACCGGGATCGAACTCGCGATTTTGGGCACAGAAAGTTAGATCTGTAACAACTGCGCCACCTAGGTCGACATTATTAACTATGTAATTTTATATATTTACATGAATAAATGAAGTCATGTGGAGATGCACTAGTCAGAATATTAATAATAATAATAATAATAATAATAATAATAATAATAATAATAATAAATATAATGATAATAATAAATGGAAACCATCTCTAGACCGTATGAACAGATAACAGACCTAATGGAACAATACGCACAGGTTTGAAAATACCGTAATCTGAAGAGTTTATAATTTAGTTGCAGGGTAATTTCATGATCGGATGAAAGTGATTTTTAATAGGTTTCGCCGCTAAGGGTAATCTTTAAATTGGAAGCTATTGGCTATTGATAACGATCGTAACATTTTTATAGTTTATCCGTTGTATTATACCGTACAGTAGAATGTTTCATAAAAAAATAGAAAGCAGTAAAATTTAAAAGTTACTTAAATTATCAAATTATTTTCAAATTATATACTGTATTGACGTTGTAAAAATACTTCATCCTGATTCGAACCCGGAACTCTTCGGTTCATAATTCAACTTGGTAACCAATGAGATACTGAAATACAATAGAGAGCTCATTGAATGCTGAAGTTGTGAATCTGTATCTTCCCAAATTCAAATTTAAATGCTTTGGTATATAAATATACCTAATACTGAATAGTGAATAGTTAGCGTGCATATTTCTGCTCTCAATCTTATTATTCATTACTGTATTCCTGAGTGCTTTCTCCTTCAGGTTCCAGCTGTAATTGGACTTGTATAGTGGTATATTACGCGGAACTTCTCCATTACCACTGATTATCTTAAACCACTTGAAACATGAAATTTGTCAATTGCAACTACTATATTGATGCAACTAGCTAATAACACGTTCCGTATTTATTTTACGAATTTACGAAAGTTTATGAAAGATACTGAAGTCAATTGAGCAAAATTAGTACCTCACAGGCATAGGAATAGAAAATGCTTATTTAATGGCTTAGGAACTTTAGTTAAATTCATCCTAGGTAATCTAGACCAAGATGATTTGGAAGATGTTCAGAAAGAAATCAATTCTTTAAGGAGAAGCAGTTTTGAGGAGATTAAATATATTAATAAACTTATATATTTTAGTAATTCCAGCTCACAAAAAAATTATAAAGAAATGAATCAAGTTAATGTGAAGACATTATAGAACATCACGAGTATATATTACTGTGTTTAAATGAACTACGCAAGATAATGGACTATCGAGGACACCATCAGTTTTTCGTTCAGTGACATGACTACTGTAAAACTCTGTTCTCAAGAGGACATAAGTGATATTGTGAATCATATACGTTCAATCCATTCACAAAGGTCAATAATACATACAGATCCTTAACTTATCATTTGTATGAGAATCCCAAGTTCACAAAGACACAGGTGGTCTGTGTTAGAAAAATAATTGAATGTGATTATTTCTGTACCTATTACTCATGCTATCAAATGTAATTGGTTTATCCTGTACCTACTAAAACAAACATAACACTCGTTCCCCCTGAAATATACTTCAGTACTTGCAAAGCGCGACCTCCAGATGGTCTAGTGCAGTGGTTCCCAACCTTTTTCAGCTGGCCACCCATCTTTCCTTACCGGAATGCCTCCACGGCCCATCGGTCCATGGTGGAGAAAAAAAAAACCTTATTTGTATCGTATCCCTTCTTTATGTAAATATATATAAGCTTATATATGATTTTTTGAAGATACAGATTGATTATTGATAAACAATTTGTGTACGGGTTTGAAAATGGTTGACAAAATATACGCACTTTGTAGCAAAATATTTATTTATTTAACAATAGATATATGTTTGCAATATACGCAACATGTGGTTTCATACTCACTAACAAGTGTTCCTATGTGAAGATAAAAACTACAATTATAAAAGTACACAAATAACCAAATCACAATTTGGTTTGTTTCGATTTTTTCTTATTTTTTCTGATGGTTTATTCCAACGTTTCTCAACCTTTTTGAACCCGAGGACCTCTAAAATGTCTAAATTTTTTTTACGGACTCCTAATTTTACATCCCATTTTTAAAAGTACGCTATATGTAGGCCTGTAGTCTTAATATTTGGGATATTAATTATAGGTCATTATAACGAAATAAGTCTAAATACATTTTTTTGTTCAACGGAAACACAGTTCCTGAATTGGAAGTAAACTATTGACAGTTTAATATCTATTACCAATTTGATAATATAATTTGGAATTATGTTATTACTCACTTTTAATGAGACGGTTGAGCTTGTCGCCTCTTGAAGAGTTCCTGGATATCTGGCTCAATATTAGTCAAATTTAGTCGAAGATCAGCAGATACATTAAGTCATCTTAATTATGTCTGCGGACCATCTGCACCATCTTCGCGGACCATCAATGGTACGCGGACCATAGGTTGAGAAACGCTGGTTTATTCGATGGTTTCTGATAGTTTTAGGATCGAGTCGCAACTCACCTGTAACCATTCCGCGACACACTAGTGGGTACTTGATGTATCATACTTGATATATGATGTGTATTGTCTACATTATTAAGCTGAAATAACTCCCTGCAATCTAACGAGGTCAAAAGGCTGTGAGTTCGCCTATGCGAAAAACAATGTAAAACTTTTTCAATTACTCAAAAATGTATATATCTTCTTAATAATAATACTAAATAGCATTGTAAACTTTTCCTGGATTACAAAAATGTTAGCCTATACAAATAGAACCACATATTATTTATACTAACGACACTTGCCCAATTTCAGTAATGGAAATCACGTTTGAACCAACCCCTACAAACTATGTCCATAAATTCCCATTTCTCCATGTATGGGCCTACACTAAACCATAATTATGTATCCTATCAAATAAATTTCCAAAGTATACATAGTGATGTAAATAAGTTGAAATGGGATTTACATCCTATAAGGGATGTTGATAATAATATGAGTGAGGTTCACACTATTAACATTATTATTGTAATTATGATATGTATTGTATTATAAAGTTTCAGAAATAAATTATACAAATGGTATACATTGGGTAAGACAAAATATTTTAAGGTTAGGCCTACTGAGGACAGTAACACTTTAAGGGGAGAGGAGTTCCAATGCACCCGAGGTAAGAACCCAGGATATTTCATCAGAATAGAACATAAGATACGAATTCTGACTAACTGCATATATTTATTGCTATAAGTAAATTCTGAAGGCAGAATAGTCTTTCACTGTGAATCTTAGCGATGCAAAGAGCAAGTTTAGTAATGTGTTGGCTCAATGTATTGCATGAGGAATGGAAAGCGTGAAAGCCATGGGCTACCAATATCAACCCCCCCCCCCCTCGTGGGAATTTCTGACACACATGTTTTTTTGTTGGTATTGTAGTCTAGTTTAAGATTTTAGTTGATTGCCCCTTATTAGGCTAATTACAGCATTTATCCGGAAATCCTGGGAAACCACGGAAATCCGGAGAAAATGAGTTTATTTTAATTTTCTTTGTTCTTTGCTAATATTCCCAGGGAATTTCTGGACACTCACAAAAACAGATGAAAAATTGTTATGTGAATTGAAACATATAGATTTATAGCTCGGGAGGTGCACTATCTGATGTCCGGGTAGTGTCCATGGTGGCCCATGTGTTTCAAATCTGTTATTTTCAGTGAAGTCCTTCATTAAAATGGATTATACTTCTCTTGTTGACGTTCCATCTCAAAGGCTCTTCATCAAATAAGGTTACAGTTTACCTGAAACAGAACTCAGTAATTAATAAAAGTTAACTGGGAATATTAGAAGCAAAGAACAAAGATTTTAAAACGTTAAAATAAAGTATTTTTCTCCGTATTCGCGTAATTTTCTATGTTTGCTGGGGATAACGTATGCTGTAATTGATAAGGGGCAAACAACTGAAACCCTAAACTAGATGCCAATAACGACAAAAAATACTGTATGTGAGTCAGAAATTCTCTGGGCATATTAAGAGCAAAGAACAAACAAAAATGAAAAACTCATTTTCTCAGGATTTCCGTGGTTTTCCGGGTATATGCTCTAATTGATAAACGGCAAACAACTAAACATATAAACTAGACTGCAATATCAACAAAAAAAATGTGAGTCAGAAATTCCCACGGGAGGGAGGTGGCCTTCGTTCTATATGTTTGGATAAATAATAGCGTAAGATAAATAAGAGTTGCTTATAAGAAGACTGTAACAACAGTGGCGGACGCAGAGGGGGGATTGGGGGGATAGATCCCCCCCCGAAATTTGGAAAAAAAAGGCTATATATGCACTCTAAGTGGCCTAGTTTTATAAACTAATTGTATAATATGTAAGTTAATTACTTTTTTTAGTATTCAAATCCCCCCCCCCCCCCGAAAAAATTCTGCGTCCGCCACTGTGTAACAACAATATTCACGCAGAAGTTAGCAGTATCAGAACATGTAGGAAATAAACAGTTTAAATCACTTAAAGAATTTGTTTTCTTCTTGAAAGTAATAAGAATTTACCTCTCGTACTGCCCCTTATTTAACTAAACGACTGACAGAAGTTTCCCGGCTTCCTATGCTGGCTGACCAGGATATCACTTGCAAACTTTAAAGAAAGAAGAAGAAAAAGCCTTCTGCAGGGCTCGGAGAATAGACTTCGTATTCTTTTTGGAATGCTGGTGACCTGAATACCTTAACTTTTTTTAAATTCACAATGTTGCAGCTGTGCTGTAATACTTTTATTTTCTATCTCGTGTTGACTGAAAGCAGACAAATTCAATACTCCCATGTTGACTGGAAGTTGAAGAGAAATTCATTTAAAGTTGAAAACAAAATATAAATATTGGCCATTGGAACGAAGAATATTCATAGTACTATGATGCGTATATCATAAAAATAACCCGGCAAATATAATAATGGAAAGGAAGGAACGGAATTGAGGCAAAGAGAAACAATAAAGGAGAACTTTCTCATATTGACTAAGGACGAAGACAATCTTGATAAAATCTATTTTAATAATCGGATTTACTATAGTCCTTTCACATTCGCCAGAGGTTTCAAGGCCAAACGGAGCATGCCTATGATACCCCCACTTACCGCGCTCATATGACATCATACCCCTCCAATGCCAGTCACATGACAAGCCAGTAGGGAGTTCCCCCTTAGTGTCGTATGAGTGTGTGCTTCAGCGCAGCTCCTCTGCGCAAAGGGGAACACTGTTCACTGCTGTTCAGTGGGGGCATATTAGACGTGAGAAGTTGTGGCTTTGAAACCTCTGGCGAATGTGAAAGCACTATAATGAATAATCACAGGTAAAACAGTAGAATTCCAATTATCCGGATTAATTGGGACCGGAAAATCAAATATCCGGATAATTGGATAAAACATGAAAAAAGTAATTTATTTAAAAAAATCTAAACTGTACAATACTGTACTTGCATAATGTGTCACATCTTGTTCATATCGGTCATAGTCAGTTGTATTACTGATAAACTGTCATTTTGTCGGCTAAACATCTTGCTTTTGGGCGAATAATCGACCCGAAAGAGGGTTTCCTAACACTCGCTGCTGTAAAAACCATTTGAATATGGCCTCAAACAAAGCGATTCGGATAATTGGCGATCCGGATGGTTGTAGTTCGGATAATTGGAGTTCTACTTTAAATTATTATTATTAAGAGCTCGCTGGTTGTAAATTCATCTTCAGAAAATCCGGACCTCAAGTTATAATTCAACTAACTATTGAGCGACTAAAAAGATGGAATCATTAATATCCTACTTGTTTACATTCTTGGAAGTCTAATGGAAAATAATGTATAAAATCTTCAGTAAAATAGCCCAGTTTTTCAGAATTATCGCAATCACTTCAGATGGAGTCATAGGCGTAACCAGGCCGACCATATGGGGGGGGGGTTATAACATCCGGGAGATCCGGGGGTCCTCCCCCGGAAAATTTTAAAAAATAAGACGCAAAATAACGAGTTTTTCGCTTCCGGGGGTCCTCCCCGGAAAATTGTAGAAATTAAGACGCAAAACAACGAGTTTTAAGCTTCCCACGCTTTATACTTGTTTTAAGTAATTTATGGGCAGACTTAAAAAAATTATACAATTTTCCTTTTTTTAATCAAACCCCCCCTCGGTACGCCTATGGATGGAGTAACCGGTAAGAATTCGTACCATCGTTCTTCAGAGCATTGTTCAAACTGGTTCCACAGGCTGTCTCTATTTATTTTAGCATTTTCAGTTTTAAAGCTATAATTCGCCAATTGATTGATACCTCTCCAAAAGTTTAGAATAGCCTACCATGATATGTTTCTTTTATTTCCAGTGGACCACATGGTTCTTACTGAATTAAATCCGGTAAAAACCAGAGAGCACAGAACTTCCACATGAAAGTAACCTATAGGGCTACATTTTTAGGTTTTGATTTTTACATGCTTTGCGAGATCTTTAATGCTCCACCACATAATTTTGAAATTACTCGTTGGCTTCATAACTGCTTCTGTTTAGGCCTATATGTAGCTTGCCTATATAGTCTATGTTCCAATCACTGTGTTCAATGAATGATGGTTTTTGGATCAAAGAAGTCATGAAGATGTTTCATTGTTCAGTCCTTATGAATTTACAACTGCTTGCAGGTGCGATGAATGAAAGTGGTAAAAATAAAACGATAAAAGTATGCCTATAGACACTTGCGATTGATTGGTTGAAATTCTACATATTCTTATACTTGATTGGTTACTGAATAACGAAGTAAATAGTCACCGAAAACCCGTGCTATAGTTTATATTATTATTATTATTATTATTATTATTATTATTATTATTATTATTATTATTATTATTATTATTATTATCATTATTACTATTATCATCATTATTATTATTATTAATCTCCAAGTTATAAAACCCTATTTCACCCTGAGGTATGTTAGGGTTGTAGGGCTACTTACCATTTCGTTGCTATCAAAACGGCCTGACATTGCTTCTTCTTCCTTTCGTTGTCAAAAAGACAACCACTTCATTTGTTACCGGTTTTCATGTTAATTTTTTTATATGAAATATAATAATTAAGCCCGTAGTTTTCCATTCCCATTCACCACTGTGGCAAAGGGGATGCTTTTGCTTCCCTCACGCCTGTTCCATTTCTGGCCGGGACATGTTACCTAACTTTATTTAATACAATTCACTAAATAACGAAGTTAATCTTTATTTTCCAGGGTTTTTCCTCACCTGTGAGACGAATGTCGGATAACTTCAGGCCCTTATGGTACAAGGATGTCATCTGACCGTCGTTATATTCATCCCATCCGCGCCTTGTTCGGAATGAGTATGTTACTGGTGTGTCTCTTCCTCTGTGCTCATGTTGACTCGATGGTGGCCCCGGCATTGGGCTGATCACTAACCCTGGAAGGTCCTTATGTCCTTGAATAGCCAAAAAAGTATGTATGTGATCCATTGAAAATCCACCTCCCGACAAGTCGCGATCCTGAAAGGCCTGGGCGGCGTGGGCCTCATAAACGTCCCTATAACGGGAGAGGTTAAACTAAGATAAGGAAGGTTTTCACTTCAATATAGGATATCATTTACTACGACAGGCCCACCAAAGGGTCTGACAGATAATTCAAGTTTTAGATCAATTTACTGATTGAGATTTTTATGGGCTAAGTCTAAAACATTAATTTTAATTAAGTTTATTATAAGTTCATTAAATCTGATTCATTTTTCTGAGTATTGAATTGCATGAAAATACTTATAGCTAATTCTGTTACATTTTCTTCTTTTATTGAAAGTGTTCATTCCATTACAATTTTCTGTTAAAATCCGCTGAAGGAAAAATTTTGGTAAACTTTGATTTAAAAGCCGGCAGGATTAGTACTACTGTTTTTTCTATGGAAGAATAGCACATGGCAAACTAAACTGAAAAAAAGTAAATTACTGTATGATCAGAATTAGTAAATTAATGGAAAGTGGTTAAAATTCAACTTCAAAAAGCATTAACTTGTTTCGTTTCACTAAGTTCCCTTAGTGAAGGTATTTATAACTTGTTTATTGCATTCAAGCAACCGAAACTCGTTTTTTAACAACAGTAATCTGATCGGCTTCATATGTAGGCTACCCACAGTGTTAGAGAACTGCTTACTTCTATAAATCAGACAATCTTCACAGGACTATACTCATTTTATAATATTGCTTACTTAGTTACTAAGGTAAGCTTGTAGGGATTTTCTAACATTTTGTATTATTAAAACTTTCCACTTGTATTGTGTATTATTATGCCTTGTGTTGTTGGTATTAATCACGAACTGTATTAATGAAGTAGAGATATATCTTAACTACATTTATCTATGAATTGGTATTATTAGGTCAGCCCTCTGTTCCCTTTGGTGTGTAATCTATGTAGAAGAGAATTCACTAAAATGGGATTAGGTCTAAATATTTAATTTGAAAAAAGTCATTCCAAAGAGGACAATTTAATTTTGAATGTAGGTGCTGAAAACCGCACGGCAAGCTCTATTCTCGTGTTATGGGGATCGTGTAAGCCTCCACAATTTATTATGATGAATGCTTCTACCATTTATTAGACCTATGATGGTGTTCTTTTTACGAGGCGCGTCCATAAAGTAAGTTTCCCTGGAGCCGTCTACAGAATCAAAACACAATTTTATAGACATATACATTCCAACAGATACAGCAAGTATTCAGCTATTATCCAACATATTTGCCACGGGAATTGAAACATTTGTCATACAGTGGACCCAACTTTTGAATTCCCATTGTCTTAGAAGTCTACCGCCAGGGATTTGAACCACTGTGTGACAAACATCTCATCTCTGTCATTCTTTGTCATTTCCTGTCATTTTTTGAGGTGTAGGATAAAATGTAAATTACTAAGAGCGAGGTCCAAGCTGAAGGGTGGATGTTTAAACACCTCCTAACAAGTCTCCTGCAGAAGTTCGGCTGGGAGGTGTTTAAACATTCACCATATAGCCCGGACCTCGCTCCCAGTGACTTCCATCCGTTCTTACACCTCAAGAGATCAGCATCAGCATTTTCAGAATGACAGGGAGGCCGAGGTGGTTGTCAAACTGTGGTTCCAATCTCAGGCGGCAGACTTCTATGACAAAGAGATACAAAAGTTGGTCCCACAGTCGACAAATGTTTCAATTCCGGTGGTAAATATGTTGAATAATAGCTGAATACTTGCTGTATCCGTTGGAATATATTTGACCACGAAATTGTGTTTTATTTCTGTAAACGGCCCCAAGGAAACTTATTTTATGGGCGCACCTCGTAGTTTGATTTAATAACTACATTATGCACATGACATTAACTTTATTTGTTTACTTACTTTATTTACAGAATATTTCACATTTTTACTTCTAAGAACTAAGTTATACTTATAATTTGTAGTCATATTTAGCCTACTTATATATTTTATGATGACTCTTTTTACATATTGATAATACAAATTGAAATGCGTCGACAGACATATTAATTAACATAGACATATTTCATAGTTCATACCATTCCTTATAACTTCTATGCACAGCACACATATGGGAAAGGTAGACATGGACTGGTGTAGGCTGGTGTCGTAGATTCCATAAACTCTCTTCGATCTTCCCTCGGGCCGAAGGGCCCAAGGCCACAGACAGGGCGGGCTGTCCGACTCTCACTTTACTACCATATTATCCAGATTTTTATTTCTCTACTACTAAATTCTCAGCTTACATTATGTGTTCACTTGCTTATGTGGGTTGAATGTGTAATGAAAAATTATTGTCCAATAACTCTTGTAGGCTACTGCTACTAAATGTTCTATTTGTGAAAATCTTAAAGTTTGTCCACACTGTGGAAAAGTTATACAGGTATACATGGAGTGTAAATCCACATTAATCAGCATTCCCCCATCGAACATAAAGAATCAGACATATGCTTCATCCTTGTCTATGCAATCATTTCTGAAGAAGACGATGTTATGTCTGTGGTACCAAACAACAATGCGGATAAAAAAATCCAGGACTAAGCAGAGCATGATCTTGCAAATGAAAACGATAATTTCAAAATACGCGTAAGTTATAGATAAGGATCAAAATGTTTGCTATATGAAGAAATTCAGCGCAATGCTACCAGGAACGAAACTGCCAAAAGTCATATTTTACAATACTGTCGTAAAAGAACTGAGTATGCAAAGAAATTAGATACAATAAATTAATGAAATGACCCAGAAAGAGCTATAGTAGGCCTAAGAGCGAATCAAAAGAAAAATTAGATAAGAGAACGTAGAAAATCCGTTGTGATTAATTCCAACCATGTCTAGCTTCTATTTTAACATACATTCTTATTAAATTTCTTAACCAGTTTTCCATAGGCCTACTCCATGACAGTGAATCTATCGGGTATGAAAATAATGAGGAATCGTCTTCTGATAATAATGAATCTTAAGTATAGCTTAAACTGATGTAAGAGCAATGCAAAACATTGCAATTCATCTGACCTCTGGCTACGACCATATTGTTATGAGAATTGTAAAATGCCTGGAAAGAAATACATCAAACTTATCGTGCTTATGATAATTGCTAGAAGTGCCATAACTAATCTAGGCTATCATTTTGTCCATTTTGTGAAGCAATTTGGCCATGATAAACAGTTAATTAATATTAGATTAGCAATAAACTGTAGTGTTCTATAAATATGTTAAGAAAGAATTTGTATGCCAAAAGCTTTTTAAGCCGAATGTATTTTATACGTAATTTATTTCGTGTGTTTATAATGTTCACGCTTGTTTTATAGGCCTATCTGTCAATTAATTTTAAATATGTTATAATACTATTTATTACCTAATTTATTTCTTATACTTTGTTGTGGCCATCTCTAAGTTGTATTATACTTTACTCTTTCTGAAGGTAAATTGCATAAAGGGAAGGAAAGCATATATTCTAAGAGAAAACCCATAAACAGTGGCGCCAACTTTTGAAAAACATTGGGTGGGCTCAAAGATTTAAAATTTTCATACTCCCATGGAAATGAACAGAGACTGACAGAGAATCAACATAGACTATAATAGACAGACACTTGAAATTTTGACAGTACCTTCGTGTCATGAGAATTGTAAAATGCCTGGGTAGCCTAGGTGCTCACTAAGAAAGGATTTTGCAAAATTTTGGTTTTGAATGCCAAAAATCAAATATTTTCAAGGAGACCTTATTACAATCAAATACAAATCACATTGCTTGTAGGCCTACAGTTCTCATGGCAACAGTGTACTGTTGGCAGTGTTCACAGGTAGCTTTGGAAGTACATGATACGTGATTTTGACAAATTAGAGAAGCTATCGATATAATTCATTGATGTAAATAAATAAAGAAAAATGAAATCCACAAAAATAATGCACAATGTGATGCAATCACATAACTTTCTCTGCCCTGGACATAGAGAATACCATTTTGTCACTGCATATTTTGATGTAGGCTAGAATAAGAGTACGTCAAGTAGGGAAAGCATTTTCAATTGTCTCAGCCCGGGTGTTCCAACGAGTATGCCATATCAGAAGTCTGTAAAAATTTATATCCACTGATACAATATTTATAGCTGTGAGCTTTGTATTTTTAGTTGAGAAATATGGATGTTTATCATAGGCCCTAAGCATGTAAAAGGAGACATAATAGGATAGAATATGTTTAATCCTATGCGCGCAGTATATTATTAGGTCCCAGGTTTTGGGGGAGGAAAGTATGAAAGTGATATTGAATTTCATTTTGATTTCAGCCCCAAAACGCTTGTAGCCTATGGTAACATGAGAGCGAAACATAAAATACTTCGTAAAGACAAAACATTTTTATGATACCGGAATTTATATTATCCATTTCAAACCCTACCAGGCTTTGTGTGTAGAATCAATGGGATGCAAAATATTCTACTTCCTCTACGAGCCATAAAAAGTTATATCAAGCGTTTTCTGAGGGAAATTCTAAATACCTATATAAGGACCTAGAGTTTGAAAAACGAATGTCCTTCATAAGTTAATTTCTAATTACAAATTACAAAACCCAAGCGAAGCCGGGCCTTTAAGTTAGTGAAATATAAGAGACATAAAATACGAATACACCGCAGGGAGAAACTCACGAATTCATCCAGTTCAAAATGTCTCGTTTCACAACAACATAGTCATTGGAATTATGTGTTAATTACAGGCCTTTTAATACGGGTCCAGATACTTAAGTATTACGCTATAAGGTGGTAATTATTGCATTATGTTTGGTAATCGTCGTACTTTCGTTGCATAAACAAGAAATTACCTACAGATAAATGATACTAAAAAACTCGCGAACGAAATTCTCTGAAATAATATATAAATCAACTAGTCATTATACCAGCACATACGACTATTTCATATATTTGTACGACGTACGACGCAATCATGAGTCGTACGTCTATTTGTACGACTATTTTTAACATAGAGTTTTATATATTTTTTAGTATATCGACTGACGAATTTTAAATTGTGATGTGTATCCAGCTTTTTGTTTCTCACGGTTTTTGTTGTAAACATGTTCCTAAAATCATTATGATTGGAAATAATTACAATAATTGCAACACTGTTGCAACTACTGTTTATTTAATTTTATTGTATTTAATCAAATTTAGCGCTTCGGGAAAATAATGAAACACGCCTAATCATTTACAAATAAGATGATTTATTAACAATTACATGACATGTTTAAGGTGCATAATACCGATTATTAATTATTATTATTATTATTATTATTATTATTATTATTATTATTAACGCAATTGAGGTTCATTATACTGAAAAATCACAAAGTATACGACAGTTTTAACTAGCATACGACTATTTTCGGATATTGGTACGACTGTTCTACGTTTCTGATCTGGCAACCCTGCATTATACTATTGCCAAAGCAATACCAAAGTCATTACCTTCATCTGCCTCAATAGTTGTTACATTTTTTCTTTTTCTTACTTTTCTAAAGCAATACCACAAAATCGATCTCTATTTTTGATCCTTCTTACTTTTCCGAAATATGTAATACTAAGGAAGAATACTGATTATAAACTTCTAAATCAAGATAACACTGGAAAAATGTTTCATATGCCTATATATATATATATATATTTATTTCTTCGAATCGTCTTTGTAAGTTTGTATATCAGTTCATCTGGTATCCCTCGCCTGTTTACACAAACTATTTCAAATAAACCTTGTACTGCATTCTAATTACCTTATTCGAATATATGATACACAAAATATTGAATTTAAGTTTAACACCCAAATGAGCTTTGCCCTTGTGTGGGTGCCGTTTAGTATTAATTATAAATATATACCATTAACAATCAATAATATGGTAAGTAATTATTAAGAAAAATTATATTTAGTTTGCAAAACAACTTGAGATTTCTTTCTTTTTCTTTCTTTATCTTAGTTTTACCTCTCCCTTTTAGGTTTTAAGTTACCCAAGCCGCCCAGGTCTTGCAGGGCCGCGACTTGACGGGAGAGGGATTAGCTTTGGATCACATATATACTTTTTTGACCAGACAAGGACATGGAGGGCCTCCCTGGATGAATGAACAGCCCAATGCCGAGGCCACCTCCGAGACAACACGAACACATAGGACGAGACACATAAACAAGGCGACGAGGATGGGATGAAGATGATAATGCAGGCCAGATGATATCCGGGGACCACAACGGCCTAAAGTTACACGACATTTGTCTCACAGGCAAGGAAAAACCCCAGAAAAAAAACTTGAGATAGAGACGGACATTTACAAATTCACATACTCATCACTAGAACTAGAACAAAAAATAATAATAAAAGAAAATGGACTGGAACTTAATATGGATATGAGACACGGTCCTTTACTCTTCGGTAAGAACATAATCTGAGAGTGTTTGAAAACAGAGGGCTTAGGAAAATATTCAGACCTAACAGAGATGAAAATGGGGACTGGAGAAAACTGCATAACGACGATCTTTATAACTTGTACTCTTCGCGGAATATAGTAAGGGTAATTAAATCTCAGATAATTGAAATGGGCTGGACATGTTGTGCGAATGGGGGAGGAAAGACATCACAAAATTAAGTAATGACTGGGAGACCCGAAGGGAAAAGATCACTTGGAAGACCTTGTCGTAGGTGGGAGGACAATATTAGGATTAATTTACAGCAAGTAGGATGGTTGGATGGTGTTAGCACAGAATAGGTTGAATGGCGGGCTAAGGTAAACGCGGTAATGAACCACTCCCCCGCAATTATTTAGCTAACTACATGTTTTATTTAAATAATTTATTTATCATGGATTGCACTCCAAAGCCGAATTTTTAGTTGTTTCATTATAATTATTAATAGTTTAGTTTATGAATGGTTCGTGTGTAAGTGTTAATAAGTGTATTTTAATTATTTGTTCTTTATTTTTTATTTTTTAATTAATTATCGCGGCCGAAGCCGCGGGCACCTGCTAGTAGATTTATATAATATCGATAAGACTATGGTATAAATATAGTATTGTAGGCCTACATGAAATGATTTCATTGTTTCAGAAGACAAACTTTGTAATTGTCTTGCATTACAATTCCTTGCTTTGCCCATTAAATTAATATCCTTTTTGTGATTTTTATGCACCTCAATTTTATGTTTAACTTTTCCGTACTCTCCTTATTTATATTTTCATCAGCAATGTGATTAAGTTTTTTTTATGAATACATAAAAAGCATAAAAATATGGCGGTGGATGTGGAAACTGCATTAACAGATTAAGACGTAAAAATTTAATGTTAAGATAATCGTGAGTGAGTCAACATTAACGTGGTTTTAGCTTTCCGGCGATTCAATAAGGAAACATATTTCAGTAATGGTAATAAATAATTTAACAAAATAGGCCTAAGGCAGATTATTGGGTGGGCTTCAGCCCCATGGGCCCATATAAGTTGGCGCCTCTGCCCATAAATACAGACCTTTTACGAAAACAGTAGAAAAGGACAAAACCTTTTAAATAGGATAACTTAATTTATGGAAACACATAGACCCTAACTTATTTCTGTCTAATATGAATTCAGAAAATTACACGATGCTTGTTAAAAACATAAATGTTTATTTAATCATTTTTACCATAGAAATATCGGAATGAAATTAAAAAAGGTTTACCGTAGACTTGGGTAAGTCGGAAGTGCCACTTTAGTTATCTGTAAACCTTTATGACAGTGAATCATTGTGGACAATCAACACCAAAAGAGAGATTATCGCAAAACAGTTCCTGGTACACTTTTATACTCCTGCCCTTGTTAATTTCGATACAAGAAGAAGAAGCGATAATGATCGATGTGTGTGAACGTGAAATTGTGTAAACGCAACAGCCACCTATTAGACACCAATGTAAATTCCACTTTGAAGACTCTTCCGAAGGTGGCAGCACCTCTCAGGCGTATTTATAATACCCAGTCATTTTAAGTTCATCTATGGTTCATGTTACCATGTTTCATGCCTAGGGTTTTTTTTTAGTAATTCATTCGTTATTTATGATATATATATATAATAATGTAGGCCTAGATATGAATTAAGTAATATTTTGGGTAGGTATGAAGTTAATAAAATCAACCTTAGGTAAGTGAATTTCATTTCAGACATATTCGAAAATTACTCTTTCGAGTTGGGGGAAAAAAGTAATATTATTTATATATTTCATACTCGTTGAGGATAATGTTATCCTGCAGAGTATTGATTTCCGCTTCATATACTCTCAACATATTATATATTTCATAACGGTACAGTACCTCTATATTGTAAGCCTATTTCTTTAAATGGAAAAATAACAAATTGTTAACCCACACAATATTAGGTCTACATGTTTATGTTACAATATCAAGTTCAAGTCAGATAATCTGAGATAACTTATCTCCTAAAAATAGTAGGCCTAAAATATGTATACTCATCACAATATTAAAATTTAATTTTAAAAGTCTGCAGATTGTCCTTTAAAATTTTAAACTTAAAAAAAATAATCTATAGATATTTTGTAACTTTTAATATTTGAATATTGTGACAAGTATATTGTAATATTTTTAGGCGATAAGTTCATTTTATTCTGTTAATGGACCCATTCCTGTCCCTCTGCCCTCTTAAGGAAAATAAGCGTAACAAAATTCACAGCGGTAAACAGAAACCTCCACATGGAGGTCCTTCGCCCCAACATGGGGGCACAGGATTCGAGTGAAAAAATGAACCCATTAGGCATACCCATGTGGTAAAATCACAAATCGCACACACATATATATGCAATAATGTATAGAAAATTACTTAGGCCTATACCCAGGCATAGGCGTACCGAGGGGGGGGTTTTGGGGGTTTGAACCCCCCCATTGATTAAAAAAAGGAAAATTCTATAATTTTTTTAAGTCCGCCCATAAATTACTTAATACAAGTATAAAGCGTGGGAAGCTTAAAACTCGTTATTTTGAGTCTAAATTTTTAAAAATTTTCCGGGGGAAGACCCTCGGAAGCTTAGAATTCGTTATTTTGCGTCTTAATTTTTAAAATTTTCCGGGGGTGAACCCCCGGAAGCTTAAAATTCGTTATTTTCCGTCTTGATTTTTAAAATTTTCCGGGGGGGAACCCCCGGAAGCTTAAAATTCGTTATTTTGCGTCTTAATTTTTAAACTTTTCCGGGGAGAACCCCCGGAAGCTTAAAACTCGTTAATTTGCGTCTTAATTTTTAAAATTTTCCGGGGGTGAACCCCCGGAAGCTTAAAACTTGTTATTTTGCATCTTAATTTTTAAAATTTTCCGGGGGAGGACCCTAGGGGGTATTCTATACCCCCAGACCCCGCGGATGTTATAACCCCCCCATATGGTAGGCCTGGTTACGCCTATGTACCCAGGTATAATGATTTCTCAGGCTTCCAACAGGAGGAGGATTGAATCCGAGCTTTCGGCAGCAATCTCCGCTGCTATCTTCTGGGAGAAGTCAGCTGCTCGTGGGACTATAGAGATAGGATATACTAGGTGGGGTGGGGGAAATAGGAAAATAGAACAATTAAACGTAGAACTCTGAGTAGTCGAAAAGGAAAAATTGAATTCAATAATAGTATGAGATATGAAATCGGCCCTTTTCACGGCTAACATTCTAATTGGGACTGAGAGATGCAGCTCACTTCTCCCAGAAGATGATAGCGTAGCTAACTGCCGAAAGCTCGGATTCAATCCTCCTTTTCATATAGCAGGAAGCCTGAGAAACCATTAGATATTCTCAACAACGGGGAAGACTCAAATCACACAGACTTAGGCTTACCGTTGTGAAACATATTTTGACGAGGAAATCAATGCTTTACAAGATAAGGATTAGCTTTGTTTTACGATAATATTAACAATTACTTAAATTTGTAACAATTAATTAAAACTGAATTGAATATAGTCAGGCAATGACAGTATGTGGAGCTAGCTTACAAAATGATTGGGTTCATAAAAAGATAAGAAAAAATTATACCGGAAGAATCACATCTGAAACACGAGACCCATGTCTAATTAAGTAGTGCATCTTCTCAAACTTAATATAACTTAGACTTAAAGCTATTGATTAGGCCTACCCACACTTTACTCTCTGAAATTAGAATTAATTTTATAAGCACCTCTTCAGATAGTAGACTAAATAGGCTATATTTATGTGTTGTAGAAGAGATTGACTAGACCATTAATATAAGTGCTAGACTGTTAAAATTTTCCATATCTCTATTGATTTTTGAAATTAAAATCACGCCAAAATAAATAAATAAATAAATAGGTAAATATATAAAGAATTAACTTTGAAAAGAAATGTAGACCTACTCGTAATAGAAAGGATTTGTATCTCCCGTTAAATGGGCTTTGAAGCGATGTTACTTGATGGGAGAAGAGATTAATTTTTAACAGTCTACCTTTTAGTATTAATAATCTATATCAAAACTAAAATTAATAAATATTTCACTAAACAAGTATACGATAATTCACACGTTCTATTCCAGTTCACGAATTCATTCAGTATCATGAAAAATATTCTTGTAACTTGTATAAAACAAGAGAGAAAATCCGCATGTTATAGCTGCTGTAATTTACAAAGGAATCCTGGAGAGTTGTATCTACCAATTATTAATCTAGAACATAGTTTATGGTAATAAATAAAATTATGCATCGTTTATTAGGTACAGATTGGAAAATATATTGGGCAGGAATTGGATATTCAGTAGTTATACATAGTTATCTTCAAATGTGGATGAACTGTATAAATATTGCAATACTGTAGACCTATTTCATGTGTACAAGCATTCTTATTGATTTTGTTATAACACATCTTACTGTGTATAAATTTTGTCATGTTACATCCAGGGCTGTAAAATAATTGTAAGAATGCACAATAAACCATAGGCTACTGATGTAGAAAATTGAATATGAATAAAATAATATTTACAGGCTCTTAGGGATAAAACATTGTATTGCGATAACGTAATCCAATAATGCAGATGAATACTTTTTTTTTTACCTCAGGTCTACGAAATTTCCGTTTAAAAATCCAGAAACGTCAATTCAGTATTTGTACATTTCATTTGGAGTTCCTTCAATGACTCATAAGTAGAGTTCTGTGTTATCGGATTATCCACCAAGCCCGTAAAGCTCAACCGATTTCTAGTAACCATGGCCTTGCGTGCCGCCATCTTTTCCATGGGTTGTTCATTCCATAATGCTTCCCACTCCGGAGGATATTTGTCCCCACCTCTCATCAAGTTATTCCCTCCCTAAACGGTTCGTTTCCCCCATTAGTGCAGTGTAGCACGCATCGCATCGGCTTGTACTATCATGGCCGCAGAAGCTTCGCTGCGCCATCATGTGGTGGAAATTGTGAACCACTAGAGAACACGGATGTACCAAGAATGCCGACCGGACATCTGTTGCTGGATGAGCGAATTACAACATTTCACTACTTGTAAAATTGGGGGCGACAATAAGAAGTGTGTTAAATGATTGCTGTGTTATTCAGCCATCTATGGATAGTTCAGTGGGTACCGATCAATCATGTTTCTTGTTTTCTAGTTCAGAAAGGAAGAAAAACAAATTTATTTATTGCTTTTAGTGTTCGAGAAACATTACAAAATCTCGTATTCATCGCTATGTTTTATAGTTATACTATTTTTTTATACAACAATTCAATGATTATTATTAACATCTTATAAAAATGAACCAGCTTCAATATTATTTTGTTTTCCTTTGGGTTAATCTTTTAAAACTATTGTTTTCTAAACGAGAATAATTTCTGAATTTTTATTATGTTCTTGTTTCGATAATCAGTATGATTTTATCTCTACTTGATCTCATTTTAAGGGTCTTTTAAGTCGATTTCCCTCCATTCCCAGGTCTTTCTCATAATTATTAAGTGAAAAAACATGTAGTTAGTGTAAAATAAAAACAAATTTTAGAACCGGATTTCAGGAAATCGCAACAAAACTTTCTTTATTAAAGGTGGTAGTGAGGGTAGACGGCAGGATTGGGGGCGTGTGGTCAGCATACCCCATAGTGCAGTCGGTTGAGGCACTGTGCTACAGAACGGAAAGTCCGGATTTGAGCTCCGAGAAGATGATTTGGATTTTTCTCTTGGCCTAATATTTCTGATGGCACTATGGCCTTGAAATCGAGCCAGTCTCGAACAGTCCTTGGGGTGAAAGTAGCGATTCATAAATCTGACAAGAGCCGGGCACCTAAATTTCATGGAGCTTCGACGATTACGAAACTTAGGCCTATGGTTCTTCATTCTGTATACTGGGAACAAATAAAATGAAATATAGTTTTAAAGCTCTGCTTTTTACAAACAAGCAAAGAAATTGCTCTGAAAATGATATATTTGGGCCCACGAAATTTCATTGCCAAACACATTCCTTTCGAGTTATAGTACAGATAGAGGAAGTAAACTAAAGTTGCTTTAGTTTACGGATAGTTCCATATACGCATACTGCAGATACTTAGGAATGCAGAAGTGGCTTCCAAGGATTAGTTTACAAATCCTTGGTGTTCTGACTCAACACCAATGGATATAAGTTCTTGGTACAATTCTTAACAGGAATAATAAATTTAAACGAAATCACAATACTTTTCAAATTAAGGATTTTTGTTGTTGTGATTTTTAAATTCTTAGACTCAACTCTCTTTTTTTATTGCTTATTCTCACCTTAACTATTTCAGTACTGATTTCTTCTCGCAATTTTTATGTTCATTTCCAATATTTCTTGTAACTATGTCACATTGACGACTGAAAAAATACGAAAAATTAGGGCCTAATTGCAGAAATGTCATCACTATCATGGTGGTAGAGCCATCTTTCTACTACTTTGCAACAAAACACTCATATTCAGACATTTTTCTATTCTGAAAAACAAAAGTGAGCATTGCGTATTAAACTTACAGTAAATTTTTTCGCATGGATGAAACACCACATTGTACCAAAACAGTCAGGCCTACCCCTCAATGGGCTATGAAATTTCATGTGCCTAAATACTATAGCTGCGTCAATGTTAGGAAACCGACGCATTGAATAAGTGATTGTCTAATTGTTTGTAAATTTAATCTTCACTTTCATTCATGATGATAGTCACGAGCCCAGAAATACAGTTCGCCTCTTGCTTGCTTGCTGTTTGTGAATGTGTGGAGTTAGGCTCCTTGGAGCCCTCTAACAATATTCTGAGGGCAGACTAGTTGATAGTAAATTATGAAGCTGGAATACCATGTACAATTCGATTTTCGATTTCAGGTTCAATTAAACAAATGAGCGAAAAAAAAAAAATTGTATATCTATAATTTCATTTTTACAATCTAAATAGGAGCGTCAAATTGAAATAGCGATGCCACGAGATCGAGATTGTATACACAGGGTGGCGAGCACCAACCAGGAGTAGTAAAGAAGTAAATCTGTAGATGAGCCAATCGGCGTCTTCCAAGCTACTCTTTTAGTAACTTACTCTTTTAGTAAGAGTTGGAGAACTCGATGATTTTTACTAAAGAAGTAGACGAATTTTGTGCAGAACAGAGCAGAAACGTTAGTGCAGCGCAGCAGAACACGTGTATTTCAATTGCCAGTAATAAATGTGCCAGAGAATGAAAAGGAAAGGTTCGCTGAAATAATGAAGATGAATTTGGGTTGTACGAGTTATTACTAATGACAATCGTCATATTTTAAAATAGACCCATGAGTAGTGTTTTATTCGTTACAAATTTCGATTCCTTCAGTTGAATATTTTCATTTTAGTACGTCAGGGTACTGTGTTTACAATTTTTGTGAAACTAATTCTGTATTATAATGCCAACAAATGGAATTTCTAGTTCATTTTCGTCATTGAATCACTGTCATTATTACAATTATTTCTCCCATAAGGATAATAAAGTTATAAATCTTCAAATATTTATATTGACTAAAGTTACATATTCTTTCCCCAAAAAGTTAAATAAATTATTCTACAGTTGTTTATAAAAAATCTTAATGTAATGAATTATTAATACTTATTGACTGTTTAACAATATTAATAAGAAGTATTACACAAAATCATGGAAGCGAGGGAGCTAAAAAGGATAACAACAAAGCTAATAAAAGGCAATAACTTTCTAACTTTTTTCAAATACACAGAAGATTTACTTAACATTTTTATTTATATTTTTTTTATTTATCCAAAATGGCATCAGCTCATTTCATGACTGACCACAGGGGTCCTGAATACGGGTACTGTATACCTCAGTATTACAATATTAACAATATACAATATAAATAGCATAAGAATGCAATTAGGATTTACTGATTTAAGGGTCTTAACTCAGCTGGAGGAGTATTAATAATCTTCTATTTAAGTGGAATACAAGTGCCTGTGTAGGATACAAAGCGAGTCCTTTATTATCCCCACAAGTATGGTACGCACAAGTTCCATGGATATTCCTAGGGAGAGAAGATAATTCCATGTGAATTTCGGTAAAGTGCCGAAACACAAAACAAAAGACCAGTCTGCTACCAAACAAAAGACCAGTCACTGACCAATGACTCAACTCGATGCCATAACGTTGAGCAAGGTCTGGAAGACATTGTTCGTAAATTGATTTCTTCTCTTCGTCAACTGCAGAAGCCTGGTTCACGTCAATTTCAAATCTTATGGTAGGATCTAATACCAAAGCTTTTCCATTTCGATGATTTATGGCTATAATGTCAGCTCTCCTAAGAATATTGAGAATATTCTCAATAGATATATCTATCAGCTCTCCTAGTTGAACCATTTGTCGAGATACAATGAACCTCCTCATAGACATTCCATTTCATCTGCTTCAGAAAAGTGGCTAGAGTAGTTCTCACTTTGTGATGCCTTGAAGTGATAAGAAGTTCGTTTTTGGGGCAGGATCTCAGTACATGTCCTAATGTTTCTATCTCGCTGCAATTAGGATAACGACAGCGGTTTGTACTAGACCTGCCAGGCACAACACGAACTGCAGTGATGTTGCATGACATTTTTAAGGCATTCGTCCATTCTGAGGATGACAATCCATTTCTCTCGCTTACCCAGGAGTTAGCCTTAGGAACATCCGCATAGAGTCTGATCCCTTTGCCTCAAAGAGTAAGCGTGCACCATGTGTCAAATGCTTGATTGCGAAGCTCTTTCCTCACACGTCGACCTGACCAGTCTTTTGCTTCTGATACGTTTATTTTTAATTTTGTAAGTGCTGATGATCTTTCAGTTTTCAGATCTCGTAAAGAGTGAAGATGTTCATCATTTATATTAAGTAGAATCCTGCATATATTGTGGTGCTGGATGAATGCTTCCCATGTAGCTCTCATTAGGCTTAGTCCTCGAAACTTTTTCGGTGCATATAACATACTATCTGGGCAAGCATGTGGTAGCCCTATAATGGCTTTTGCTGCACCCCTGATTATCTTGTCTATATCATTTAAGAACCCATCTCTTAATTTATTAATGGGAGCACACTGCAGAGGATAGATAAGACTTGGCCAGATGTAATGATTGATGATAGAAATCTTTTGGTCTGGCTTGAGCAAATTAGAATCAACTAATCGTGATATATCTGACTGCAAGCTTTTAATGACAGAGACTTCATCAAACACAATTTTGTCATTGAAGTCCACTCCAAGATACCTAATACGTTCATGCGGGTCTGTAATAGAGCATATGTCCGAACCATTCATAGTAGTAATTTTACGTGGTGATAGTATACCTTTCTCTATGGATATTATTCTGCTCTTGAGTGGATTCAATATTAGACCCATTGAAAGAAAAAGACTCTCAGCTAAAGTGAAGAGAGATTGAACACCATTGTTATCAGCTGAAATCAGTACTATATCATCAGCAAAAGCAATACAAGAAAGCTTGGTCAAATTAGGATCTGCTGAAAATCCATATTCCTCTGATACTTTATAATCAGTCAGTTCCTTCAGTATGTGATCAATTGCCATATTAAAAATTATGGGCGAAAGAGGACTACCTTGAGGAACACCTTTCTTAATTCTGATAGGTTTTGTTTTATTAAGCCCAACCTCAATCTGTATTTCGTTGTCTACTATGAGATTTATAATTAGCTGACGCAAATTATCTGGCATTTCACATTTTCCTAAAACCCTTTTAATGTGTTCATGCCCAACCGAGTCATAGGCTTTACTCACATCAAGGAAGGCAATAGAGCAGCTTGACTTTCTAGATCTTGACACTTGAAGACACCCGTTTACAAGGGATGTGTTAATGTGTGTTCCTGGTGTGGATATGAAACCTCTCTGATGGCTTGAAAGAGAGAGATAATCACGAAATATTTTGTCCAAAACCCGCTCAATTATCCTTCTTATAACTGAAAATATTGTTATGGGTCACCAGTTCTTTAGGTCTTTACAATCATCACCCTTATGGATAAGGACAGTTCTAGCCTGCCGAAATTTTGTAGGAACAAAACCCAACAGAAGCATGGCTGAACCTAGCAATGCTATACATTTTTCTGCTTTTAGGTGTCTCAGAACTCTTACCGTGACTCTGTCAGGTCCAGGAACTGTATCTAATTTAATTCTGAGCAATGCTATGTGAACATCTTTAGCAGTAATCTCTAGCAAATCAGGAAAATCCGATGTAGAATTATGCGAAGAAAAATCAAAAGGAGTCATATTATTATTTGAGCCAAAAATATTTGTGAAGTATTCTTCAACTTGTCGTAAAGGCACAGTACAAGAAGACTGCATGTCAGATTTCATTACATGACGAACCACTCTCTTTCGGTGATTATAAAAATTGTACTGAGCCAAATCATACATATATTTTTCTCGTCGCTGTTCCTTCTCTCTTTTAGACCGTTTCACTGGATTTGTTGTATCGGAATACGTGTATCGTTTGTTAGCTTTACCCTCCTTACGTCGCTTGAAATACTTAACAGCAGGGTGTTCAGGTCCTAGTAGTTTTTGAGATGATGAAACCAGGAATTCTATAAAGTCATTGGTAACATTGTCGAGAGCCTCGCAATCTTGATCAATTATAATTTTTTTGAATTTCTCTTCCCATGATGACATCAATTTTCCAATATACGAGTCCCCAGTGGTAGTAATAGAATCTGATGGCTCATCTGGTTTTTCTGAGATTTCAGGTTTAGATACAGCACAGTTTAGGATGTAAGTACCAACAATAGATCGACTGTGTTCAATAGGATGGGATTTGCTTATATGAATATTGACTGACTTAAAATGCTTTCCACAGTACTTACATATTTGCATCGGAAGACAAAGTTCATTATTTCCAGGATCAGAAAGATTTGTGCTATTGAGCTCATTGTCAGCTGGTGTGTCCAAAACTGAGACATCATCTTGGGAGGAACTGTGAATCCTAGCAATATGTATATTTAATCCCCTTTTGGAAAATTCTTTCCCACATAGATTGCATGTCAGGAGTACAGAAGGCTCACCAAATGAAGTAGATGGTCCAACATTATCACAGCTCATAGTAGTCAAAAAGGAAACAAGAGTTCACAATAACATAAAAAAAACCACTGCCCAAACGAAGAGTTCACAATAAATTGGTAATGGCAGTGTTGTTAATAACAAATGTTAAAACTTATATGTTGTGAAGACTTTGAAAAGTAATATCATATTATGAAAATCTCTCGTAACTATGTAGATAAACAACTTACAGATTCTTATGAAGTTGGTTATTTCACGAGGATAACCTATTATTCAGTAATCTCTACGGTTAAGTAGCAGTGTTATCTGGGTAGCTCCAAGAACGGAGACTTTCATATATTGGAATAAACTATACCTCGCTGATATCTGCTTCCATAGGCGTACCGAGGAGGGGGGTTGGGGGTTTGAACCCCCCCCCCCATTGATTAAAAAAAGAAAAATTGTATAATTTTTTTAAGTCTGCCCGTAAATTACTTAATACAAGTATAAAGCGTGGGAAGCTTAAAACTCGTTATTTTGCGTCTTAATTTTTAAAATTTTCCGGGGAAGGACCCCCGGAAGCTTAAAACTCGTTATTTTGCATCTTAATTTTTAAAAGTTTCCGGGGAGGACCCCCGGACCCCCTTTTCCCTGGGGGGTATTCCATACCCCCCAGACCCCGCGGATGTTATAACCCCCCCATATGGTCGGCCTGGTTACGCCTATGTCGGCTTCCATAGGATTAGCTTAAAATACATAGTCTTTTCTAACCCAAAGATATGGAGAACTGCAGCATCTAAAGGGCTCTCCAGCTAGGAAAATATTTGAGCGCACATGCCCAAACGTTCCGTCCACTCACTCTGTCCCTCACCTTTGGTGGACGTCTTCCTAGTTGGACCGCTCTCCGCAATGATATTTCCACATTTGGCTGGCCGAAATCTCATGGATGTAGTGAGAATCTGACGTTTCTTCCAAATGCCAAATGTGCGTTCTACAATATGGTATTTCATGTAAGGGTTTATAGGATTAGTTATTTACGTTATAAAATGCCCTACTAGGCGTGGTTCGATTAATATTTATTAAATCACCTGCCACAATTTTAAAAACACCTTTACGGGAGATTCCTAGTCCACAAAGATATTGTAGTCTTCGGGATAGAGCGAAGTTCCTGTCAGAATTGTGTCGAAATGATTCCACCATATCAAGCCGCATTTCTATAATTATATTTCTTATGGAACCCAAAGCTTTGTCTGTATTCGTGGGCAGTGTACAATGTAAATGGGTCTCTCCACGCCTTAATTACTTTCATTTTTGTAAATTTAGTAATAAAATGTCCACCTTATACCCTCAATTATATAAAGACCCCACAGTTTTGTCATAAGATTTATTGTTAAAATTAAAATGCTAAAAACAGCTCTTTGGCTTATTAAATGATTTAAAAGTATTAGAATATTAATTCTCAAATAAAATAAAATAAATTAAAATATTTTGAGAATAGTCAGAAATAAAATGTCTTATTAATAATACACTAATAATTGTCATAAAATTCAGATGTTCATTGCAGTATATCTAGCACTGGTGCTTGCAGTAGTGTCCTGTTGAGTAAAACTGATGTTTACAGTCGAGTCTTGCTGAATAAAAATTGTTGATAAAAACAGGATGTTGAAGAACTTCATGTATTGGAGCCTTATTAACACTGAATAATTCTTGATGGATTTTTCTTTACTATTGTTTTGTATGTTGATCATATATTAAAGTATTTGACAAAACTTAGGGTTCTCTTTAGTTTAACGGGATGCATTTCGACTTATAGGTAAGTCATCTTCAGCCTAAAAATAGAAATATATAAATGCAATGAGGATAAAACTTCGCTGGAGAAATGTGATTGTAATGTATGAATCTATGATTGCTTACCTAGAATTTGTGCTATGTAGCTTAGAGGCTTTCCTGTATTACTATGTGATCTTGAGCTAAGGGTATCGTATTTAACCTGGGTGGGTGTGTTCAGGTATCAGTTCATAAAGTGGGTTGTGATCTATAGGATTTTCGTTTAATGCATAATTCTTATGTTTATAAATTTCCATTGATTCTAATATATTAAGCTTACGTCCCTTATGCTGTTTATGTAAAATTTCCATTGTGTTCTCTATTGTATTGTGTTTGTGGTTATTGTCGATTAAATGTTTAGCGTATGCTGACTTTCCTGTTTTAAGTTTAAAATCTCGTGAGTGTTCATGGTACCTTTGTTTAAATTGTCGTCCAGTTTGGCCTATATATATTTTTTCACATGAATTGCATTTTAGCTTATAAACCTCACTTTCTGTGTATTTGTTTATGGTATTATTTCTTGTTTTGTGCAACTTATGTTTCAGATTATTGTTAGTTTTATATGAAACATTAAAATGATTTTTGAATAGTTTTGTAATATGGTGCGTGGATTTATCTGTATATGTGAATGTGACATTATTTTTATTCTTCTTATTATTTATAGGTGTTAATTTCGAATTATGTGTAGTGTTTTCATTCATTTTCTTCTTCTGTTTGTTAATCAAATTTAGGATGAGATTTCTATCATATCCATTATTGTATGCTATTTGTATAATAATATTAAGTTCTTTATTATATTGTTTTTTGCTCATAGGAATGTTTAGGAGTCTATATGTCATACTACGGAACGCCGCTATTTCATTTTTGGTATACCATCTTCTTCATCTCAACAAGTTATCCTCAGTATGATCTATATGATCCATTTAATGTGATATGTAACTCATAACTGATTCAAAAGCCACAGAACACACACTTACTAAACAACTTTACTCTACCTCCTGAGTAGGAGTAAATTTTGGCCTTTTTTACTCCACAACTTACTACGTTAATGACGTACTCCGTGTTGGAGCTCTCCACCACTTGTGGAGTAAATTCATTTACTCTGGGAGTAAATAAAATGTTTACTTCTTTAGTTCATTAATCTAGGTTGTCTGCGACTTCCTTCTCATCCACAGAGTTGCTACAGCTTTAACAGATTGCAGATTTTAGTTTAGTTTACTCCTGGTTGGTGCACTCCATCCTTACTAAAAGACAGTATTTATTATTTGTAACATAAGTAAAATATAGCTTATATCGTTTATCCACTCGTAAGTTCCAAACAAAGAATTGAAGAATCTCTAAGGCATAACTACAAGTCGTAAGAATGTAGAACATGCGTCGTTATTTATCAGCGAGATTCATAAATATTTTCAGAACAGACAACTTAGCACATTTATTCTTAATAAAATCAGTTTATTTCTGTTTTACCATAATTCAAATTACGTATGTTAAAGGTAATGGCTGTGAGATATATGTCACGATATTTTCCATATTTCAATTGAGGGTGGTGAATTTGTCATCGCAGCTGCCATTCAACCCATGGAATATGTAATGAACTTGTTTGATATGCAACGAGGGCGGATAAGTTTTCGATATTTCATAAGGTTATTTCAACCCATTAGCTTTCACATTATGACGTCTGAATTTCTTAGCAGGCCGTCGCAGTAATTTTACTGCTTCAGCAGACTTTCTGTGAACTCAACTATTACACACAAACTTTCCTACCACGTTGTCTTTGTTACACTGTGTACCAATGGGGGTTACCAAGGCCCCACGTAATTTACACAGGGTATTTCGGTAGCATTGGAATTGTTTTAATGAACTAATAATAATAACAAAAAAAAAAAAAAACAAATTTTACCTTGAATAAATTTTTAAATGTTTAATTCAAAGAGAAAATGGCAAATTTTGAATGGGAATGGAAATATAAAAATTAACGAAACATAAATGGATACAGCTGACTCAGAGGCATGAAATCATAAACTTAGAAAAAATTAGTTTATTTGCCAAAACATGGAAACTACCCAGGGGTAGTAAGATCGGATTCTTACAGACGACGAAGGAGGCATAAGGTATGGAACATTCGCCATACAGTGTTTAATAAACTTTATACAAAATTAAGAAAATATAAGGAGTGACTCGAGAATGTTCCAAAGTATATGGATTTAATAAAATCAGATAAATTGATGTAACAAAGTGCCAGAATGCTTTTGTTTAATCGGTGATAATTACAATTAGAGTATGCAGAAAATAAGTTATTTTTGTAATCAATATCCGAGTTAAGCTCCGGATCGATTCATTAAGCAGGGCTTAGGGAAAGACAAAGGTGTAGTTTGATGCTTAACCTTAACTCATATTCGTGTACACTGATATAAGAAATTCTTAGGATATGTCAACATTTCACAAAATGCACTGGCAAAGAACTCCGCTTATGTACGTAAGCCTAATTATTTCACAGTAATATACCTCCTGTATATATCAGTATTCATGTAGTACTAATTTCAATTTGATCAACTTGATCAATGTACATAGGCCTAATTATTTCACAGTAATACAGCTTCTGTATGTAACACAATTCATGTAGTACTCATTTCAACTTGATCAACGAAATAAACAAGCATCTGACTATACTGTATCTCAGGGAACCTGATAGGAAATCATAACATTCTCAGTCCCCGCCACGGAACCGGACTGGAGTTCCAATGTGACGAATTGCCGTTCTTTTTACCGCTTTCAACCCCCTACTCACAGCTCTGATATTTACGTTAGAATGTTTTACTGGAGTATAAACAACGTAGTATTAATTGAGATGCGATGCGATAACCATCTAAACGTGATTATAGTAATCTCATAAGTAAAATATGTACAACAATAGCCTTAATTTTAAATAACATTATTTTATTGGTGTTAATAAGCGTGGGTATGAGACAAATCAGGAATGGCATACCTGTTTCAGATCTTTGGCAACTACAGTCTCCAAGAAAACATTGTCACCGACGGTCTCGAAGTGGTTTTCTGCACGTGTCGTTTCAAATTCCATATTTCACCCTGTGTATAGTTAAATTAGTAGTTATAGTGTCTGTGAGTGTGTATAAGAAAATCTGTGTGTATATATATTTATTTATTTGTTGCGTAAATAATATTTATTGTGTATGCAATGCATAGCATTTAATCGGAAGCATTGAATTTTGTAGTAGTCGAATCAATGTTTTTGGAATGGACCGTACTAGCCTCTCCTCTGACTGTAGCCAGTGGAACGAGGAGATGAGAAATTGTTTTTCCTTCCTATCAGGTTCGCTGAGATAGACTTTAGTTTGATAAGCATAATTATGTGAAAGAATATGTACCAAAGCAAACTGTATTTCAACTTCCAAAGCCGTATATGAACAGTGTAAAACAGTATGTTATCTCAAGGACTGATTTGCATGTGATAAATTCTTTCTAATATATTATCGGTACCGTAAAATATGAACTAAATTGGGAATTACTCCGGTACTGGTCAACCGATTCGGTCCAATATCAATAAGCTTCTTCTCATAGACATTATAAACGTGTATACCAAGTTTTATGAAAATCCGTTAAAGCGTATTTGAGTTATCGCGTCTTCCTAATATATTGCGTATAGAGTATGCATAGAAATGACTGGTAACGTAAAATGGTTACATGGCTATAACTAAATATGAGAAAATGACTAAGTGGAATGATATTCAACATCGCTAACAGAATAACTGGAACCGAGATGGATAATGAATTCTATTTACCTTGTAATATATTTAAACTCAAAATGCTACGAAACATGTTCAGATAAAATGATATAAATACAAAGTTATAGCTAAACTAAACTAAACTCCGTGGCTCTACATCCCTGAAGCGACTTCGTCTACCACCCGAACACTGCGTCATCTACCAAAGGTAGATGGCAGGATTGGGGGCATGTGGTCATCATGCCGACACCCAGGGCCGTAAATGTTGGTTTCCGTGACCGGAGCCGCTACTTCTCTATCTAGTAGCTCCTCAGTTTGCATCACGTGGCTGAGTGCATCCCGTTCCAGACCTCCCTTCCTCGAGGAGGTATCGAGGATCGTACCAGAGCCTGAGGATCGTACCAGAGCCTGAGGATCTGTAGCCAGCGATGCTAACCACGAAAACACGTAGGCGGTCCAAAGTTATTTCCAAAATTAAGCAAAATGCATATAGAAAGTTATCTATTTTTAGCTTATGAGAAAGGTGACATCAGCAATATGGCGGTATCGGATAGAATTGATACGTAAGGGAAAAAATGGAAAACTGATTCAGACGTTACAGCATCCAAAAGTGGGTAAAGTAGTTCACAAATTAGACATAGCTGAATCTGAATAATAATGGAATTTAGCAATTGGAAATGAACATTTAAGTAATAATCATGCGTAAACACAATGAGCTTGTTCTTCTCATGATACGAAGGTCCAAATATAAATAATTCTAAAACACAAAAATAGTTACATTTAAACCGAAAATCAACGAGGGGAAAACAAGTCCATAATAATTTAACTCACCCCATATCTGTCACTTGCCGGAATACCGGTACTATTTAAACAACTACATCTCGATCCGTCTACTCATTTCTGCACACTAAAATTCCGAATCACTCGGCAGATCATGACTCCGATAAAGAAGAAACAAGATGTGATTGCGCAGGTGCAACCAAAGAGAATGAAAAAGATAACATTTGAAAGTCGGCAAGGAGAATGGTAACAGGTGGAAGTGATGTACCTGGGAGTGTTTATGGACCAACGCTTACTGTGGCATAAACATATCCGACAAACTAAAGGAAAAGCAGTAGGTAGAACTCTTCTTTTGTACCATCTTTTAAAAGCTGGAGGAATCCCCGTAAGGAAAAAGATACATCTATTTAAAACTTCAATTTCGACAATTTTAACATATGCATCACCCGTCTTCCCATGTCTTGGATTCCACCCTGAAGCCATTGCAAGTAACACAAAATAAAGCCTTGAGATTAATCCATGGTAGCGACTGGTACACCACCAGAGTTCAAATTCACGATGACCTTGAAGTGAGATACATAAACCAAGAAATAAAAGAACAAATAAAGAAATTCTATCTCCATCTTCAACTTAACCCGAACCTACTTGTGCAATAACTGGGCAGTTACAGTGTACAGAAATATATTAGATACAGGACACTAAAACATGCCATGTAATATGTAACTTTATCATGTTATGTACCTCTCCTGATGTAACAGGAAGGTTATATTATTGTTTTCTTTATAACCTTATGACTGTGTTGTAGTCAGGGACATTATGCCACGAGAGCCATTACAAAAATAAGAAAATATTTTTTTCTTAAGAACTAATAAATTTACAGCTCTTAAAATTCAGGTAAAAATGAAGAAAATCGTACGATAAATGCAGAATTTGTAAATTTCACAGATCGGTCCTCTTCAGACTCCATACGATCAACCAAACTTCTGGACAACATTGTTTAACAAATGTCTAAGATTTGGATGCTTCCCGTTGGTACGGAAGAACGTAAAATGTAACTATTATTTCTAAAAGAAATAGTAAATTCTATTACAAATGAAGAAGTAACTCTTAGGCTTGGGAGTGTCTAGACATCAAATCTGCAATTTGGTCCCGGAAATTTTAAAACTGCACTACAAGGACTTTTTGCCAATTTCGGCGTATGCTGCGCCATCTTCAGTTCATATAAGATGTAATGAACACCACAATTCTTCTGAAATAATAACTATAGAAAATAGGCTTCTAGATAACGGCTTCTAGAAATTTAATCAGAAAACACAAAACGAAATTACATAACAAACAAAACCCCATAAGCCAGCTCACACCTCTACAAAAAAGACAACAATAATAAGAAATTTACTACATTTAATTACACAGATAACAGAATACATGCTATCACAAAGTTACTACGTAAAGAAAACTTTAAAATTGCTTACAGAACAAACTGCAACTTAAAGAATAAATTATACAGCAATAATACTAACTCTGTGGATAAAATGGAAGAAAGTGGAGTTTACAAATTGGCGTGCATTGATTGCAAAAATGTATATGTGGGACAAACTGGAAGAAAATTCAAGCAAAGATTCAGTGAACATGTTTCTGATTTTAAATATGGCAGATTACGCTCAGTGTATGCTAAACACCTGCTTGATAGTGGTCATAGATTGGATAACTTAAATAACACCATGGGAGTCCTACATATCTGTGATAAGGGTGTTAGACTTAATATATTGGAAAACTCAAATTTATAAGAATAAGAGTAACATCCTTAATGAAAACATAATTGACCAAAATCATTTATTTGACTTGACTACAACGGTGACCTAGGTTACCAAATAACAAATTTTATAAACAACATTATTTCAGAAGAATTGTGGTGTTCATTACATCTTATATGAACTGAAGATGGCGCAGCATACGCCGAAATGCATTTTCAAGATAAGTTGTGTGTTAAATGTTAAGCCCTTAAGGCGGCATATTGTAATAAATATATTTAATATTAACCCTTATCTGTTGGAAATTAGTTATTTTAATTTTCAAAAGAGTTAGTTTCAAACTGGCACAAATTCAAAGATATTTCCTAAAATTCATGATCAAAGCATACAAAACGGTCTCCAATGTAGCAATCAGCCTGTGTAATGACACTAGAACAAGCCCTGCATCTCGGCAAAAATATAAAATTCATTAGAAGTGACTTACCCACCAACGAAGTTCTGCCGAAACTCACGTGGAAGGAACTTCCAACGATATATGGAGGATTTCACCCGAATGGCAGTGGGGGAATGACGGTAGACTGGATTGAACGACAACGTAAAAGAAACACATCCCCATCATAACCAATACATGCAGACTCGTAAGCGGCACTTTTCGCTATAAAAAAAAAAAGAACAGCACAACCAATTGCAGTTTACTTCTGAAAGAAAATGATAATTCTAATGAAGACAACTCAACTTCCACTAAATTAGCTCAGAGGTCATACAGAAATCCGAGGCAACGAAAGAGTCAACGATATAGCCAAGACAGCACCCAGGTATAGTAGTAGTAGTAGTAGTAGTAGTAGTAGTAGTAAATGATTTATTTTGCCTGGCAGAGTTAAGGCCATAAGGCCTTCTCTTCCACTCAACCAGGTTTCAGAAAATATATACAATGTAGGTTTACATAAATAGCAAATTAGTGAATAAGAGACTTATGACTAATACTAAGACTAAGGTTAAGGCTAATCATAATAATAAATTAAATAAGTAAAAAGCATAGGTTTCATAAAAAGCACAGGCTTCAAAGAGAGCGTAAGTGTCATAAAAGAAAATAGTAATAATGTTACAAGTAAAGCAAGGAATATGTAAAATTATGTTATAATGGAAATTTAAGTCTAGCTGTAGATAACGTTATAAGGAGACTAAGTAATGTTATATACAGTGAAAGATGGAGTGACTACAAAGAGCTAGTTCTGTTCAGTGGGCAATAATTGCTTAATAAGCGCAGATTTGAAAGAGTGTACACTCCGACTACCCCTAATATCTTGAGACAAGGAATTCCAAGAACGGGCTGTGGCTATGGTGAATGAATGAGAGTATGAGGTTGTATGATGACTAGGAATTGATAACAGAGAGTTGTGCTGCGAGCGTGTACCATGATTATGGTAGGAGGATAGAAATGTAAATCGGGGAGCCAAGTAAAGAGGTATGGAAAACTTAAGAATTTGGTATAATAAGCACAGAGAGTGGACCAAACGTCTATTATGCAAACGAAGCCAAGACAGTTGCTTGAAATATTTTGAGACATGATCGTGGAAACGAATGTTAAAGATAAAACGAACACAAGTATTATGAACACGCTGAAGTTTCTGTGACAATTCAACACTCAGATCTCCATACAAGATGTCGCAGTAGTCGAAATAAGGCATCACTAGGGTCTGTATGAGGGTTTGCTTTATTCTAGTAGGAAGGAAGTTTTTCAGTCGTTTTAGAGCATGCATGATAGAGAAAGCCTTTTTACATATATGCTTGATTTGGGAATTCCAATTCATGTTTGAGTCGAGATAGATACCTAGATTTTTTACTGTTTCTGTGTAAGGGATAATCGTGTTGTTCAGTGTCACTGGTAGCAATGTAGCCTTGTTGATGGATGACACGAGTCTTTGCTGTCCTAATACAATAACTTGGGTTTTGCTTGGGTTAAGTTGTAAGCCAAATTTGTTTGCCCAGTTACCGATTGATTGTAGATCTTCGTTAAGGAATGTTACAGAGTCATTAATTGCATCGGGAGGTGAGTGAATATAGATCTGAAGGTCATCTGCGTACAGGTGGTGTTGGGAGTGTCTTATGTGACTAGATATATCATTTATGAATACGGAGAATAAGAGAGGCCCTAATACAGACCCCTGGGGAACGCCTGCCTTCACACATCGCCACGATGAAGAGCGCTTGTTATCAGTAACACATTGCTGACGGCCGCGAAGGTAGGATTCCATCCACGTGATTGCAGTGTCAGACAGATACAAAGATTTCAACTTTGCAATAAGAATGTCAGTATCGACTTTGTCAAATGCACGGGAAAAGTCAAGAAGGGATAATACAGTCAACTCACGTCTGTCCATGGCCTCACGAGTATCTTCAACGATTTTAAGGAGTGCAGTAGAGGTACTGTGATAAGTCCTAAAGCCAGACTGGAGTGGATCGAGCAAGTTGTAAGTATGTAAATAGTCAGTAAGTTGTTTGTGAACAATACGTTCTAGTGCTTTAGATAAAGTAGGTAAAATACTAATAGGTCTGTAGTCTGTAGGAGTGCTTGGCCGATTTACTTTAGCAATAGGTCGAACGAGTGCATGTTTCCATTGTTGAGGAAATGTGGATGTAACAAGTGAAGCGTTAAATATGTGAGTTATGGTCGGAAGGATGATATCTATGATTCTGTTTAGCATTCTTATACTTATTCTGTCAATGCCCTGTGAATTAGTTTTTACCCGTTGAAGAGCTTTCTTTACTTGCATGGGAGATACGTGAGAGAAATAGAATTTTTCACGATCTGGTGTAGGTAAGGTTGTCAGTTCAGCAATAGCTTGTCGTTTAGTTGCATTGTCTAAGGTTCTGATAGGCACTGACGTAAAATGCTCGTTCAGTTCGTTGAGAGATAAATTGTGAAAAGAACAGTCAGTTTTTTGTTTACATAGTCCCATTGTACGTAAGTTTTTCCATGCGTCACAAGTCGTCATAGTTGGCACAACAAGTTTGTGTCCATGTTGTATTTTAGCATTACGTATCATTTGGGTCGTCTTATTTCTGAAACGCTTATAGTGTTGCCAGTTTTCATCACATTTATTGTGTTTATATTTACGATATGCCGCGTCTCTCCTTGTCATATATTCACGTATTTCTTCAGTCATCCATGGTGCAGGGGGACGGGTTACTCGTTTAGTCTGTAACGGTGCGTGTTTGTCATATAGCTGTATTATCAGGTCATTGAGAGCTTGTACTTTTTCGTCAACAGTGCGCAGATTCCATATGGAGTGCCAAGGCAGTTGCAGGGCGTCTTCAGTCAGGTGCAGTTCGTCTATATTTTTAATGTCTCTGTATGTAATGAATTTGGATTCGCGTTTCGGGCACTGCAACGAGTATTCGACGTAAATTAGGTCATGTGCTGAAATTCCAGGTACAGGTAGTTGTCCATGCGTTATAACCCTATGTGTTTGTGAGATCACTATTAAGTCAAGTAAAGTGTCTGCAGTGCCAGTGTGGTGTGTCGGTTGAAGGGGCAGAATGGTCATATTGCAGGATTGGAATATAGAATTTAGCTTCAATACATCTGTTGAGTTAGCCTTAATAAGATCTGTATTGATATCACCTAGGAGGAGTGTGTGCTCATAATAGGGGGTTAAGTCAATCAATGCATTTTCTAGATCTGAAAGGTAACCGATTCTGGGTGGTCTATAAACTATGCAAATGAGACATTTTTGTGTACCAGCGGATATTTCAATAAACAAGAATTCAGGACGGGCTGAATATTGAGAGGCAGACTGCGATACAATTTTAGGCTGGAGGTCACTTCTTATGTAAGCAGCGACCCCACCTCCCCCCTTCCCTATTCTGTCATTACGGAGGAGAGAATAAGAATGCAATTCAACAAGTGAAGAAGGGAGGGACGGTTTAAGCCAGGATTCAGACAACAGAATACAGTGAAGATTTAGAGAAGAGACGATGTTGTGCAGTTCTTGGAAATGGGCAATAAGACTTTGAACATTAACGTGAGCAACCTTTAGGGTGGTGGAGCTACCTGAGAAAGACGACTTCAACAGATCGGCGGTGGAAGGAGGTAGGGGTGAGAGACGATGACTGCTTTCCTTTTCAGAGCTTTGTGTCCCGTTAGGTGCAAGGGGGTAGAGAGAGAAAGGGTTACTGGACTCATTATCACAGTGAGGGGCAGTCGGGGAAACATTTCTAGAATTATTTACGTCAATATTGTAAACTAAGAATTCAATCAAAAGAAACAAGTTTAGAAATAATATTCGATATTGAAATACTCGACACTACGTTTACTAAAATAATGATTTAAATATTGTAATGTGATGTAATTAGCAGATTTGAATTTTTCTAAAGAGTTAATGAAAATAAACCAATGAAAATTATAAAATAAAAAGAAACTAAAGTTAACGTGAATAAATATAGAACAGAACTAGACCTTAAGTGTCATCGCCTGACATCACATGTTGTTTAGATCAGTCATTCTTGTCAGTCTTCTTTTGGTGCCCTCGTGGTTGACAATAACGACCCCGTCCATCGTCCAGACATTATGAAGCCCAAATCTGATAATGGATTCTCGCAGGAGAGCATGTCTAGCCTTAGTGAGGTCATCTCTAATTGTAATTCCACTCGATTTAAGTCTGCGTTTATTCATGTACATCTCACTCCTTTTTCTGTAGCTCACAAATTTTACGATGATGGGCCGGGGCTTCTCAGTGTCGCGTCTTCCCACCCTGTGGCTCCGGTCGATGTCGTTGACATCTAGCTGCACACCGATCTTGCGCGCCACCTCAGTTGCGATCTTATCGGTGTCTTCTACTTCCTCCTCTTTAACACCAAATATACGTATGCATTGGCGCCGTTGATACTGCTCTAAATCATCGATGCGGTTTTCCAATGCTACGATTTTTTCATCTTTCTGTTGGAGAGCGCACTTCAGTTCTTTTATCACCGTATTGTTTTTTTCTATGGTGGCTTGCAGGTCCGCCATGAGAGTTTGCTTTACCAGCTGCACGAGAACCTGCAACGAGTTGGCGTCCTGCAGTGCTTCCTTAACAACGCGCTGCACAGTTTCTTGAATTTCTTCAATTTTCTCGCTCTTCTTTGGTGGCATGGTGAGAAATTATTGTTCAGTATACGTGGTATCACTTAGGCAATCCATATGGTATAAAACCACCATAGATTACAACTCCATCCCATTGCCTCGGGCGAAGAAACTTCTACTACGTACAGTACAATACTATATAAATATTTTGAATGCTATATGGGCCTACATACACTCCGAGGCTGCACTTCATAACAAATAGTTCATCCCCTCCATCCACTACTGACTTTCAAATATTCTTATGGCCCAACTACATACTCACACAATTCCTCACCAATCATGGATGTTTCCGTAATTACCTTCATAGAATAAACAAAGTACCCTCTCCTTAAGGTAACTGCCTGGAAAAGTTGCCGCACATGGAATGCACATTGATCTCAAGAGACCGGCCAACCGTTCTAACAGAGGAAACTCTGCCCCAGACAGGCCTACTGAAGTCTCACATCAACACTGCTGACGTCACAAACTTCATCAGCAACATCTTCCTCACACTTCAAGAATAGACTGTGAAAATTCTTTACATTCATAAAATGTAAATACACTGTGATATGCCTTTGGAAAACACAGGTCGTAATAATCTATTGTAAATAAGAAAAAAAGAAAAAAATATTTTGCTTAACGAATTGAACACCAGTGACCTATAAAAAATGAAACAGGAACAAAACCTGTTTTAGAGGTTCAGAATGTCATATAACATTCTGATTCACAAGTCATTATTCTTTGTCTTCCTACGTTATCAGTAACTCAGATCGTCTTTCTGTTCCGTTTACATCCACCTAAACATAATGTAAACCCGCATAATAAAATCGAACAGGTAGTAAAAATTATAGTAGCCCGTTGTGCTTCATACTATAGGATGGATAGGAAGCAATGCAATGGAGTGTTACATGTAACTGCAGTAAGTGTACAGTTAACCTATTAAAACAAACATATTAACTTTTTGCGGGAACTGCGGGGTGTACCGGCAGCAATTTAATAATCTGCAATAACGAAGTGTGAAAACGGGAAAACCATGACTTATTTACAATTATGAAACACTGACAAAGATAATATTATTATGATAATAATTTATAATAAATAATTTCATGTTTAAAATGTGTTGCAAATTCCAGTCTATTGGTCTATTGCCGCCGATACTTTTAACTTTTCTCAAGAAAATAAGTAAGAGAGAAAGAAATAGAAATAATGAATGGAAGAAAGAAAGAAATGAAGAATGAGAGAAATATAGAAAGGAAGGGGGAAAGCAAGAAAAGAAAAAATGAAAGAAAAGAAGAGAGAAAAACACACATAACCAGCTTTCCCTCTTTGCAAAACTATTATGACTTTTCATTTTACCTAACAGACTAACATACGAGTAACTTCAAGATAGACATATTCATATATTTTAGTTGCAATACACAAACATTAACATAAATATATTAACAATTAAAAACTTGCAGGAACCCACGGCTTCGCCCACTTTTATTCTTTGAAAGCTAGATTTAATTTTTTAGCTGTTTAAGACATTTTTGTTTCATTCCTTTTATGTATTTGTGCTTAAATTTTTGTTTACTTTCTTTATTAGTTAATTTTTTATACACTCTGTTTCTTTGTCTCTGCTCTTTCTTCACTTTGATATTTTTGAAACTGCACCCGAGCACGAGCACGTCTTGCTCATTCGGGTGTATTTCTAAATGTTAATAGTTCTTGTCCTAGAATAATTATTAATTATATAAGATTAGCGTATCTTTCCTTTCCTGTTTTAAATAGCACTTGTAGTTATTTTTTAAATTTGTATTTGCTCTGCTTTACTCTACTTGTATAAATATTGTATTTGTATTTGTATAAATAAAATAATATAAATAAAATAAATGTAAAAAAATCTTTTATTCAACACTAAATAAATAAATAATTTTTACATAAATTGCATGAAATACATAATTTTATTTTTAATTATTATAGACCTAGCGATACTAAATAAATAGTTAAGACGATTAAAACGAATAATTTATCCTTGAAACTTTATATGCAAGACATTCATAAATAATGAAAATAATTAATAATTGAATTAATCCGGCTTTAGAGCGCTTTTCACGAATAGAGTACCCTCCCCGGGAAAAAGACCTCAGATCCGCGTACCCTGGCCAATAAATAAATAAATAATTAATATATAATATATTTAATGCGAGTTCTGTCCAAATCGAATATTGTTTCCCCATTTAGGCCTACATTCATGTTCCCTTCGGTCCATATAACATGTTAAAATTACTTTAAGATATATACGAGATTTCGCTGGGCAGAGAACCACACATATCTTTTGTTGTTATAGAGAACGTTGTAAACAAACGAATCAAGAAGAGTCCTTCTTGTCTTTGTGATGATCATTGTCCTATTTCAGGAGGCTCTTTATTCCCAGTTGCTGTGGTAACAGAGCAAGGTTGGTCACCTACAATTAATTTCGCAGTTGAAACGTAATAGCAAAAACTGATTCGTCGATAGGGCTAAAAATCATGTTTTCTGCCAGTTTTACGCCCATAACTTGCGAACGAAAGTGAAAATTGCCATAGATTTGTCTTGGAAACACACATAGACAAATAGACAAACACTTCCTTTTATAATACAGAAGGCACCACCGTAACCACGTAAGCTGCAAGTGAGTGGATGTCTGCTCTTACAATTTTTTTTTGCATTGATTTGCAATGTCTAGTCTGTGAGGATGCAACTCAGTCATTTTTCTAAAAATATTCCAGTTTATCTTAAACGCTTAAATATTTTCGTAGACGATCCAAAATAATTATTACTTGTCGAGGTACAAAGTTTATCCGGTATACTACTTCTGTTTAACGAATGATAAAAACATTTTTTTTTGCCTCAATGTCGAATAAGTTATTTTATTTTGAAACTCTTCATTGTATTTTTATTAATTTCTGTGTAAGATAAACACTTGGAATTCTGGAGGTCAGGTATGTAGATAGCTGTTGTGATATTTAATGTGTAACTGTATGTATAGTGTGTCATTTTTGTATATATGTATGGCTGGTATTTATTGCTACACTGCCACTGGGTTGTTGACAAAGTAAATAAAAAATAAAAAATAATTACTTACTTGAAAACAAGGAATATTTAATTATAACCTGCAGTATCTTTCTTCTTGTTCTCATAGAAATGAGGAAATCATCAAATCTTGAGGAATGTTTTAAAAACAAATTGTGCCACTGTAAGGCCTTTAGGAATAAAAGGAGAAATTATCAGATAAAGGGAAGAAGTTTTTTTATAATCAACAGTTCTTTCCTCCCATTTTTTCAAGATAGTGGCAATGACAAGTATTTCGGCTTTAAACATGCTTTGCAACACACCTTTCACTTCCAGCATCACAAAGAATAATTTCGGTAAAAGATAACCACCCGTGTCCACCGCTGTGGCTCAGGGGAGCAAGTTCCTAGCGGCCCGGTTCGATTCCTGGTCGGGACAAGTTACCTGTGTGAGGTTTTTTCCGGGGGTTTTCCTCACCTGTGAGACAAATGTCAGGTAACTTGAGGCCCTTATGGTCCCCGGATATCATTTGGCCGTCATTATCATCTTCATTCCCATCCTCGCCCTGTATGTGTGTGTGAATGGTGCCTTGTTTGAAGTGAGCGTGTGTGTGAATGGTGTGTCTCGTCCTATGTGTTCGTGTTGTCTCGGAGGTGGACCTGGCTTTGGGCTGATCACTCATCCGGGAAGGCCTTCCATGTCCTTGTCTGGTAAAAAAAAAGCATGTCCGTCTGTGTTGTGATCCATAGTTCATTCTTCTCCCAACAGGTCGTGGCCCGGTAAGGCCCGGGCGGCACTGGTCGCATAAAGGTCCCTATAAGGGAGAGGTAAAACTACGAATAAGAGAGATAACCACCCGTGTTTTTTATGAGTTTATTGTGAGTAATATTGTATGTGAATGAGTTAGTGCAAACAGATTGAACTACAGATCATAATATTATTTTCCCCTATCAAACAACAATGTGTGTTTATGCCTCATTTCAAGCACTAAATCACTTTAGCCAGTGCTATAAATAGGCCTACTGTATAAGTATTCCTGAGATCCCGCCTCTCTATAAACTGGTGTATTTCCTCTCCTTCTCGCAAACGATCGAAATATGAATGTAGTCTTATTTCTGCTTTATATTCTATATTTCCACTTGAAGGAATACAATCAAACATTACAAGCAAATAATTTATAGCTTATTTTCTTTGAAGTCTCCAAGTGGGTGAACGAGTGGTAAAGGGTGTAAGTTTTTTACTGAATGAGTGAGTGGTTCAATTGGTGTGACATGAGTAAGTACATAAATAAAGTGTGTGGTAGTGAGTAATTCTGTGAGTGAGGGAATGAGTAAGTGAATTCGTGAGTAAGAAAACAAATCAATACTGGGTAACTTTGTACGTTAATGAGTGACTAAGTGAGTGAGTATGAGAGTTAATGTGTTTGTGAGTTAGGTGAGTGAGAAAGCATGTAAATGAGTAAGGAAGGGCTGTGTAGGTAAGGGCTTAGGTGAATCTATGAGAGGTAAGTGTTACGTGTTTGTGTGTGAGTGAGGGAGACAGTTGGTGAGTATGCGCAAGTGAGTAAATGAGTATATGTGAAAATGAATAAATGAGTAAATGTGCAAGTGAGTTAGTGAGTGTAGGAATTAATGCGAAAATAAGCGAGAAAATGTGTAAATTAATCAGTAAGAAAATAATTTTATGATGGTGTACGTAAATTAATAATGGAGTAAGTTAGTAAGAAATTGGCCGGTATATGCTTGTGTACGAGTGAATAAATGTGTGAGTTTCTGTGAGCGAGTTAGGAAGCATGTGGGTAAGGGTGTGGGAGTGAGTAATATTGCTTTAGTTAGTGAGTGAGAAAGTGATTGACTAAGTGGATTTGTAAGTGAATGAGTAAGTACATAAATAAATAAGAAGAAAATAAAGAATAATATAATGAGGGAAGGAAGACATTAATAATCAATAAATTATAGAGGGAAACTAATTTTAATTGATGTAATGATGGTTGAAAACTATCTAGCTTACCAACGAGGCTAGTTTCCTTTTCTGCTTCGTGTTATGTGTTTATTGAAGGCTTTACATAGATAGCAGGAACTAAATATTATGCAAATTTATATCGAAATTAGAAGTAATAAAAAAATCAATAGCATATAACATCAATATCTTGAATGTAGGCTTTAAAGCAACCCTAATTTTTTGTTAACCTGTGAAAGCAACAGGATACATCTGTAATGCAGTCATGAATTTCATCAGATGTCACAAGTTAAGGTCACCTTTCAATCACACGAGACGGACAGGCGAATCTACTCTCTTATACAACCAAACATATCCATATGTATTGTCTACAGAGATTCGGTTTGTAGGCTACCAGTGCTTCCAGATCTTTCTTCTCTTTACCATTTATTTTCTCAGCTGCTTCCTTTGGATTTCACAGTATTAGTCCATTTATGGTGGCAAATAGCCATGAAATCCTTTTCCACTGGTTGAGTGATCGATGACTTTAAAAACATTAAATATATAAATATTGCTATCGAAAGATAATACAAGGTTTATAATTTAAAAATGTCACCACTTAGGTGAATGCTATTTAATATTCTGCATAGTTGTGTGTACAATTCTAGTTTATGAAATTAGATATGAGTTCAACCGTCAACTTGTATTCTGAAACTTTGTATCTTTTTGTGACAGTTAAGAGTAGCTTGTAAGTGCATAATTTAGTCCTATGAAAATGTCAGTAATAATGCCTAGGCCTGGACATAATATCATAGAGTGACCGGAGTGGAAGAAATCTTTGGATAGTTATTTATTATTGTATCCATCGGGATTTAATATGGAGTGATATTGACGACTATTGCCTGCCAAATGGCCTTATAGGCGATCTAGGCCATGTTCCATGGCCGACCAAATGGTTACTTATCAGTAGGGTTCGGATGTTTATGACATGTCATGTTTTTAACCTAAACGCCGTAAACACAAATTAAACACGAATTGCACGTTATCCTAATCGGACGTTTTATATTTTGCATATAAAGTTATATTTTGGCCATATTTGTAATTTAATTTCATATTTCAGTTATGAATTTGGTAAAGGAGCACAATTATACAGTGTGTGTGTATTACATGGACGAGTTAAATTCGAAATTTATTTCATTCATTTAATGCTTATGCCAGATTAATAGTAACTTAAATTTTAAAATTAATGCAAGTGTTCATATTTTATAGGGACAGTAATGCAATTGTTCATATTTTATAAAGACACGCAAGGTATACAAATATTATTTGGAACTGATAAAGCGATCAAACAGGAGCAAATTCTTTAAAAATAGAAAATTATTACAAGTAAAACTGTAAATCACCAAAACTTTAAAAAGTTATTGTCAGATTGAATTCATGTGATGCAAGAACTTAGTGTCTTTTAAACGTTTTAAATTGGAACATTTACTTTGTGAAAATACGTGACTTTTATTTGGTCATATTTGGGTCAATCCATTAAAAATGAACCAAATTGAATAAAATTTGTTGTTCAACATTTTTTTATTTTCCTAATTTTTTTACCAGTTACTCCCCAATATTAGGTGAGTTCAAAACTAGGATAAAAAAAATTGTTTAGGCTCATACTTTTTTTCTTGGCGGCCATTTTAAGTTTGCTTTGTAACAGTTCTTTGACCGGGAAAATTTGTTTTGCTCAAATGTATGTAACTCTGTTAATTTTATAGATAACAGGACAAAATAAAGACCAAAATTATCAGAATGAAATGCCCTAGAATTTTGTTTTAACATAATATTACCTAAGTAGTGAGGAAAGTGATGAAAAAAATTCACAACTACAAATTGAAAATTAACTTAAAACGGGAGTTTTAGTGCCGCAAAATTACTAAAAGGAAGAAAGACTCACCCTGATTTTGTTTCTTGTATAGATCTACTATAGAACTACTCACTGTAGAAATTTCAAGCTTGAGACCTTTGCTGTGTTTTTTAATACAATTTTTCAAAAATGCCCTTAAGCGTATTTTGGTAATATTTGAAGTTAAATATCTCAAAAGGCCTTAAGTGAACAATTATGAAATTTATACAGATAACACCTCTTTATGATATAAAGATGCGATAAAAATTTGGTGACTGAGACTCAACTGGTTCCAGAGTAACAGTGCATCGAATTTGGGCAAAAATTGCGTTACACGCACACGAAATTTAACGGTAATTTAATAATAAAAATCCACTTTTAAATTTTAAATGCAAAATTTTATTGAACCTAAGTTTGTTACACAAAAGAGTTGTATATGTAGGCTACATTTCATCAGTTAGCATGACAAATTTATAATTTCCTCAAAGATTTGAAGAGTGTTGAAATTTCGGTGCATAGTTTGCAATTTTTGACCAACTGCAATGCACTATAACTCTGAAACCAATTGAGTCTCAGTCACCAAATTCTTATCAAATCTTTATATCATAAAGAGGTGTTATCTTTATAAAGTTCATAATTTTTCACTCAGGCCCTTTTGAGATATTCAACTTCAAATAATGCCAAAATACGCTTTAGGGCATTTTTGAAAAATTTGTTTAAAAAGAGCAAAGGTCTCAAGCTTGAAACTTCTCCAGCGAGTAGTCCTATAGTAGATCTATACAAGAAAAAAAGGGTGAGTCTTTCTTCCTTTTAATAATATTGCGGCACTAAAACTCCCGTTTTAATTAATTTTCAATTTGTAGTTGTGAATTTTTTTCATCACTTTCCTCAAGAATTATGTAATATTATGTTAGAACAAAAATCTATAGCATTTCATTATGATAATTTTGGTCTTTATTTTGTCTTGTTATCTATAAAATTAACAGAGTTACATACATTTGTGCAAAACATGTTTTTCGATTGAAATATGGTTAAAAAGCAAACTTAAAATGGCTGCCAGAAAAAGTATGAGCCTAAATTTTTTACCATAGTTTTGAACTCACCTTTTATTGGGAAATAACTGGTAAAAAAAATTAGGAAAATAAAAAATGTCGAGCAACATGGCCTGGTTCATTTCTAATGGATTGACCCATTTAGGATCTTTGGGTCATATTTAGTCATTTTTAAGGGCATATTTGGAGTCATATTTTCCACTTTTTTAGTTCATAAACATCCGAACCCTACTTATCAGTGTAGGATCCAATATCACTATTTGTGAGTCATCCATCCTCCAAGCTGTAAACAGTTTTCCCGAATCACTGATGGATAAGAGATCAAGAAACGAGAGAGGACTACCCCAGTTCAACGGGCCCTAATACTTTTGTATGGATTATAACACGGCTGTAATATATCATCGAAAACCACCAATTCCAAAGACATTTTGGTCGGCACCGGTGGACTAAATCTTCCCTGAAAGTTTGCTCGTTAATGGAATAAGACGAAAATCAATATTTTCTTCGGAATCTAACCAATATGTTGTCCTTAAGGTACAGAATCAGAAATATGTCCTATGAATTTAGTAGGGTTTTCACTTGATTCATTACCATTCAATTATGAACTATTACTGCCATTGGTTTGTATTTTAAATTTTAAGTCACCAATTTTACAATGCATACATAAGTAAAGTAAACTTAACAAAATAACTCATATCGAACGATGCTCTCAAGACTGAGTTATTGGTAAATACTGTAGGTTTAATATATATAGTTTTAATAAACTGTGTACAATATATTTTTGTCTATTCCATTAAATATGATAAAAAATTATTCATAAATTTTTCAGCAGTGAGCATTATGCTTTCCTAATACCATTCAACTTTAAATCCGATGTTAAAAATATAATCGCATAAAAACTGTCCGAAGAAGGTCTTATGGAGAAGTGTAAATTCTTCGAGCACACAATCCATTTATATAAAGAAAAATACAATTTAATCTTTATAGAAGACATGTGAATGATTGCGGGTGAAAGAAAATGTGTAGACTTCTGTATATATTTTGGTCAACATCAAGGGATTATATCGGACATTTCCATTGCTGCCATAACTATACACTCACTGCCAACATCATTTCCAATAATTCACACAATCGAGAACAGAAAAATACCAACCTCGCCTGGCAGCAGGTGTACTATGACATGTGAGGCATAACACATAAAATTCCTCCTATTTCAACCGGTAGTAATGTTGTTATCTATGTCATTTATTGAAATAATTAATTATAAAATAAGTGCTTTGCTGTATGTCCACCTCATCCATCTGTCACATCTCATAACCAGGGTTGGGACTTGTCTTTCAAAAGAGGTTTTGTTCATGAAGTGTAAATTAATGTAAAAAGCGTAATTAACGTAAAATACGTTAAACAGTTTCTTATAAATATTATTTGTTGTAACTTTTACACGGTGTTAAAGAGCTAGATTTTATAGCCTGTTGATGCAGAATTATAGGTAACAGCCTGTTTATGTAGAAACCCTATTGGTAAACATTCAGTTACCGGTAAAATTACATAGCCTAAGTGACGTGAGTGCATTAATCAGATTTTATTTGGGTTATGTATCTATGCGATACGATGTGACAACGACATTCTATTCATTTTTATAACCAAATCACATGAAGAGAATGTCATACATGGCCTAATAGACCTATGATTATATTGAGAGACAAACCTTTATTCGGGTAGAGGAAGTTTAGCGAGTTTAACTTCAGAATTTTTTTTATGTTTTTATGTTTTATTCTTTTAAGATTTCCTTTTAAAGCGTCTATTTTTTCCCATAATTAATGCCACAATTTTTTTCACTCTGCTACTTGTCTACTTTCAAAATGCATCTGTATTAAATATTTTTTAAATTTTGTACTTACATTTGTAAGCTTCTTATATAGGTAATAAGAAATAGCCATAAGTAACGCTTCTGAAAACACTAAACAGTATTCTTCAGTGGGACTCGTTCTCCTAGAACACAAAAACACAGGCCAAAGGGCATAAATATCAGGGGTGGATGGGAAGGGCATTCCAGTCCGCCATTCGCCTTTGTAAATGGGGAAAATGCACGATTTAAACAGTCGTCTCCAGAATGTGAGTGTGTGTCGTTACTGCCTCAACAGAATTTTCAGAAGGTAATAAATACTATTTTTCTACGATAGTGTTTTTCGTCGATTTCCCGTTAATGCAATCATGGTGGGAGCTCGAGTATCCTATCCAAGTGCCGGCAACCTTACTAATCGCACTACTTACGGCACTACTCGCACTACTTACAGCACAGGTGTATCATTAAATAAAAAACTATACAATTATCAGCTCTATCTTGATTGATGAATTTCATATCCGTTTGTGGTGAATACTTAAATATATACCCAAAAGGTACCATCTTATACCACAAATCATTAATCAAGTTGAATTAACACAATATCAGGATATAAAAACTCTCTGCATTATTGATTGGTGGTATAAGGTGGTGTCCACCTCTGTGGCTCAGGGGATGCGTTCGCTCCTCTCACGCAGCGGGCCCGGGTTCAGATTCCGTGGAAGTCGCGCACGTGAGAGTAGCGCACAGTGGTATTTACGCAAAGATAAATAGCGGACGTGGACCTTGTGCGCATCTGCAGTGATTGACATAGATGCTTGTGATAAATGTTGCAAAATTTGACTAGGTTGACTGCTTCATTTCGCTATTGGTGAAAAAATGATGAGGCTGTGTGGCTGATTGAAACAACCTTTAAACCACCTACAGTATGTGTATTACCTACGTGTTACAATGTAACAGAGCCATATTGACTTCAGTCTAAAGTGCGGTAACTCCGCCTTGTCAATATAGAAGTTTTAAAATATTAAAAATAAAATATATTTCTACCAATTTGTGGTCATCCTAAATGTTAAATTTAAGAAATTAAAGTCATGGCCACATCAAAACCAGCACAGCCACATACCGCACACCATGTTGGTTTTAGATTACCTACATGTTGTCCAGTCCCAAGTCTGGAAAAAAGTGCAAGGGAAGGTTGATACGTCTTGTTTGTTATTAATTAAAACAACCTTAAAATATACTGCTGGTAAACAGTGTCTTAAAAGAAAGCCAGCTGTTAAAATTCACCCTTATCCATTCCTTTCGGTTCGATGCACATTTCGATCAAAATATGTGCTCAGAACTCACGTTGGTTTAATCGCCAAACCTGTCCTGTGCGCTAGATCCACGAAATCGGGCTGTGCGTTACTCCAACGTGCGCTAGTACCACGACACGCCGGTTCAAATCCTGGTCGGGACAAGTTACATAGGTGGGCTTTTCCGGGGTTTTTCCTCACCTGTGAGACAAATGTCGGGTAACATTAGGCTCTTGTGGTAACCGTATATCATCTGGCCGTCATTATCATCTTCATCCCATCCTCGCCTTGTTTGGATTGAGTGTGTGTGGGAATGGTGTGTCTCGTCCTATGTGTTCGTGTTGTCTTGGAGGTGGCCCCGGCATTGGACTGATCACTCATCCGGGGAGGTCCTTCATGTCCTTGTCTGGTAAAAAAAGTATGTATGTGATCCATAGATAATAACTCTCCCAACAGGTCGCGGCCCTGTAAGGCCCGGGAGGCTTGGGTCGCTTAAATCCTAAAAGGGAGATGTAAAACCACGACAAAGAAGAAGACGAAGGTATAAGGTGGTACATTTTCGGTATATATCTACTTATAGGCTTATTTAGTATTGTAAATGTGGAATATGATGATTTATGCTGGTTGAAGTTTACAATTTAACTCTTAAATCCCTTTACTTCCTTTTTATCCATTAATATTGATTTAAGCTTACATTAATTCAACAGCCAGCTAGGTTATTATGACCTTGTATCGGCTATTGCCTGCGCACGCGTTCAAGAAATAAATATATATCCATCACCACCCAGATTTCGTTTTGTAATATTCCTAACCTATAGCGAACAGCTGATTGTAATTATTATTATTATTATTATTATTATTATTAATTTTATTTTTATTTTTTTCGTATTTTCACTCTTTTCCCCATCGTAGAAAAATGTGTATGCGACAAATTTATAGAAAACAGAACTATAACAGAACTAGGAAATACAAAAAACACTAGATTTTGTCTCTTTTAAACTCTTTCTTTATTCTGTTAAAGCATTCTTATGAATACTCCAATAGAGGCTAAGTAACATGATAGGCTTTTCAGTACATGACAAATTTTACGTCTAGACTGAATTAAGTTTTCCTTTGAAAGGTAGCGTAATACTTTTAATAATTCAAGAGTGCCTATTGTTTTTGTATTTGGATATTTTAAAATAGTAGTTAGAGAACATGCTTCCCTTCCGCTATAATAAATGAGTTTTGTAATTTGTCAGGAAACGATGTATGGGGGAAGGGGCAGATTGTTCGTTGGTTTCACCTTGATGCCAGTCTGCTGTAATTGACTTTTAAACGTTTGAACATAACTTAGTGCGACAACTGAATCGAGTAAGATGATGCAAAATCTAATGTCATTTTGTTAGCACACCTGTTCCGTGGTTTTAACATGACGTATCACTGGCTCTCAGAGGAAGTTCAAATACGGGTAGAGCTCTGTCTCCAGATTCTCAGAGCCATATGTTGAATTCATAATATGCGGGCTTGTGTTTATAGGTTGTAGCTGTTCCTCAGAATGTAACATGAACACATAGTTTCCTGTAATTTTTATCTTAAAGGTCCATCTATTGGGATCCTCGGACTTAAAATGATGTTCAACTTTTTATTCTGGAAGTCATCTAAATACAGTGAGTCCCACGCAAGAGGTGGCCGATGACGCGGATTTCTGTGTCGCGGCGGGCACAGCTACAACTCCCGTGCGATCGGGGGAAATATCTACGCAAATAAAGCCGCGATCGGTGTAATGATTCAGTTTTCACATTAACAGTTAAAATTACAATGAAAATAACCATGTACCTCATCACAAGATATATTAGAAATGTTCTCCTCTTGCATACGCACAACATTGGCGCCTTTTTTTAGAAAATTTTCTTTCACGGGTGTAAGTTCTGCTTCCGAGATAGAGTTAACGTTCTAATGTGTGGGGAATTGACCTATGCAATTTATTTTCAAGTTCCCCATAAATAATAGTCACATAGGCTATTGTTAGAAGAACTCAAAGACAGTGTCACAGGAGAAATTACACCGATCGCGGCTATATTAGCGCAGATATTTCACCCGATCGCCCGGGAGTTGGAGCTGTGTCCGCAGCGACGTCCAGTTTATACTACTTGCACGATTTAATAAAAAAATAGAACACCTAATTTTGTTAGTTGCTTGTAATAACATGGGTTTGGGCCAATACAACTTTTAAAAGTGTACATTCCTAATTAAATTCTTTGGGTGTTTGATAGCTTACTTCTTGAGATGTTCTGCAGATATCTCAATTCTGGAAAATAATGTTACGTAGTCCATATATGAATAACTATGGAAAACTCTCTTGGGGTAAAAAAGCATAACTTATTCCTTGCTATTTAGGAAAAGCGATTTTCGTTTTAAGTAAAACGCATCGCCAACACCTCCGAAAATGCCTGTCACAGCCATGGGCGAAACGTCAGACCCTATTAACCTGAGACCACGACCAAACAACCCGTGAAATTTTAACCTAAAAAAAAATTATAGTTGTTCAGGATCTAAGGTCAAGGATCACTTTCGATGCCCGGACAGATTGCTTATAGGCCTATACTATTTTGAAAGAAAAAATAGGCCTAAACAAGCTAGGCTATATTTTCGAAGTCTCCGTTGATTAAGGAAATTTTAGTCATTTTGTTCGAGAAAATAATACGTTAATATCCATAATATTTCCCTGCAATAAACACAACTACTTGCCCTGGTAAACCTGCGTTACAACAGAATAGTTCATTTCTAAGTAATCAAGTGGTGGATCCAGCGGTCCTCTTCTTGCGGGAACCGACTTGAAATCTGTAGTAGAATCTAAATATACATTATAGTAAACTCATGCAAATTTTTGCCAGATTTTGACAGGCACGCATCCTAAGGAACAACATCTTTCAATACTTTTTGGTTTTCAATTTCAGATATTGTGACAATCATGACACTGAAAGATTGCAGTAAAAAGAAAAGCCACAAACAATAATTTATTGTAAGTGATAAAGAAACAGGATCTGGTAAAAAAATCGCCATTTTGTAGTTTCTGATGTGATTATACTGAATGAGGTGGTCGTGATGGTAGTGACTTGGACTCGCACACTGGAGGTCTCAGACTCAAGTCCCGCTGCCGGCCTATTGCCATTTGTCATTTTTTCATGGTTTCCTCAGTCAAAAGGGCAAAGCAGTTCTCTCTTACGACAGTAGCCAGTTGCAGACAGTATGAGGTAAGGCTGTGGATCCCCATTTCGAGATGCAACACGAAGCGTGTCAACGACAATTTTTTTCATATTTACTATCACTTTATTTGAAAAGAATTTCATTTTGTTATTATCCTGAATATGGCTTCAACAATGCTGTTCATATTTTTTTTTTGCACGACGTAACTAATTAGTGGTACTTACGAATATTGTTGCCATGGATCGTAACTTGACATTCCCGCACGCAATCTGGTTGCTATGAAAACAAAAGAAATATCCGTGCGGTAAAAATTACAAAAAGCACAAGTGCCGTAAGTAAAACCATCATAATACAAGCCTTTATGGAAGACCGGAACCAAGACCCCCTAGTTTGTGGCGACTTTAACAGGACAAATATTAGGTCCCCATAACAACCAACATATGCGAATCACTTTCTGAAATATAACATCCATCTTCAATAGTGTATAAACATAACATTTTCAGCTAATATCTCAATTAATATAAATAAATTGATATAAATAATCATCGTGCAAAAAAATAGCATGCAATACTCGTGCCGTAAGCGCATAACGGATCTCGGAAATTGAAAAACTCTTTCCTCAATCCGTATGCACCGCTTATGGCACTTGTATCGCAATATACTATATTACAGGAACTACAGGAACTACAGGAACTACAGGAACTACAGGAACTACAGGAACTACAGGGGTACGCCGTAGCGTAGTGGTTGAGGCGCTGCGCTACAAATCAGAAGGTCGCGGGTTCGATTCCCGATGAAGTCGTTGGAGTTCTTCAATTGGCCTAATCTTTCTGGTGGCACTATGGCCCTGGGGTCGACTCAGCCTCTAACAGAAATGAGTACCAGGATCAATCCTGGGGGTAAAGGCGGCCGGTGCGTAAGGCTGGCAACCTTACCACCTTCATGTGCCGAATGTCTAAAATCTGGGAGCCTCAACCTCCTGGAACCCTATGGGACTCCATGGCCTGTATAGGGAACACTTTACTTTACTTTACAGGAACTACATAATACGCATTGTGTCAATATGCGTAATTACCGGTTATATCACAAAGTAACCAATATGCGTGGTCAATATGATAAAAAACTATAATTTATTGTTTTAACAGGTTTATACATAACAACCAAACAGTGGTAAATTGTGTGACAAAAAAATCACAGGTTATTTTACCGACCAACAAATCTTCTTGGCTGAAATGATAAATTATAATATTTAGGAAGGAGGGCATATTTATTTGGTCATTAAAAAGAAATGCAATCTTTTATTCATGGAAACAAGTTATTATTCTTACAAACTATTAGCAAACAACCTTCTATTTGTTAGAAAGTAGCCAACAATCATTAAATTTAGAATTAATGAGTAATTTTTGCTTCTTGAAGCCACTTTTGTCAAAAGGCATTTTCCCTTGCAGTTTCATTCTACCCTTGACTATCTGTAAGTGACGAATTTTCTGGAACTCTCACTTCTTCTAAAATGAAAATCTCTTCAAAAATGACAAACTGGTTCCTAGAATACTTTGAGCCAATCGCCATTCCTTTGTGCTAAATCATACCTCTCGCTATCAGCATCCGTCTGCATATCAATGTCGACATCAGGAACTAGTGCTTTACGGTAATTATCTCCAATTTTGTCTGTTGAAAATTTTGATTGAGACATTAGTTTCATCTTCTTTGCCTGAAGCTGCGACGTACTTCTGTCTTTTTCTCTCTTCTTTAATATTGTAGATTTTGTAAGAAATAACATGCTTCTCGGAAATGTACTCTATAGATCTGTCTCTATCCTCTGCTTGTCAATTTTCTTCGTCGGTGTTCTCTATTTGTTCATCTTCATCTCCTAGCACCTGACGAGGAGTCGATTAAGGCTTTAAGATCTTCTTCAGATTCCAGGTTTCCGATGTATACGTGGAAAGAACTGATGTTTAAAACCAACTTTTGCTGGAATCTCAAACACTGCTTCATATGGACTGAAATGTATGCCTTCATGATGAGCTCTAACCTTCATGAACTAAACAAATCTCAGGCCCTCCGAGCAGTGCGGAGTTTTGTTTGTTTCTGTCCAAATCGTCAGCATGTTTTCAATGTCCTGTTTTGGGCGTTCCATAGATCCTTATGACTGACTGTGTCTCGGCTAACATGAACTATTTTCAATTCATTCCATAGTGCAAAAACGTCTCGAATTATGTGATTGCAGAATATTCACGGCAGTATACTAGGAGCGTCGAGAATGGTAAAAATATCATGGAGGTTATGTGTAAGTTATTATGCTATTTTACTTGTTTCACATAATGTCAAGTATATTTTGACCTGTTCTTGAGTGATATTTTTATACTTTTTTGATTAGAAGCTCTTTGAAAATTCTTGTTCTTCCTTTATGCTCAATCGCCTAATGTGTCTCAAATGGTGATGGTCTGGTCTGCATGCAGGGAAGAAAAGACTGATGATGACTCGTCACTTACCGGGTATATTAACTTTTCACAATCACTTAACTCAGCATTTCTCAACCTTTTTGAACCCGAGGACCTCTAAAATGTCTAAAAAAATTTACGGACCCCTAATTTTACATTCCATGTTTAAAAGTAGGCTATATGTAGGCCTATATTCTTAATATTTAGGGTATTAATTATAGGTCATTATAACGAAATAAATCTAAATACTTTTTTTAATTCGACGGAAACACAGTTATTTAATTGGAAGTAAACTATTGACAGTAAAATTATATTTTGAACAAACTTTAATATTTATTACCAATTTGATAATATAATTAGGAATTATAACACAGGTATACCGGTATCAGACACTTCGGCATCTCCAACAATAGAACCCTTGTTAAGAGAGCGCCTCTAATAACAAATTCCGACAAAGTTTTATTTTTCAGGGTTTTAAATGAAAGAGGGAACCAAAGACGTCAGTGCATCAGGGATTTCAAACTGTGGTTCGTAACTGCAATAGTAAGGAAACTTGCAATTGTATTTCGAAGATTTAAAAAACTTTGACATCTAGTGTCCATTTTATGTGAAACATTTTTACTTCTTTACTTTCCACCTGCTTTATGATATTTTTTAATTATGTTTTCGGACCATCTGCACCATCTTCGCGGACCACCAGTGGTCCGCGGACCATAGGTTGAGAAACGCTGACTTGACTTAATAATGTCATTGGTAATTTTCAGGTTTTTTTCCCCTTTGGTTTTGGATTTCGACGCTCGTACTTTCTGAATTAAGTTATAGTATTCTTATTTAATCTTTATCCCATCATTCTCCTTATTTTCGAAATCATTCAATGACTTTTCATTAAAACTAGCCTTCATATAAAGACAACACAACTAATCCACACTCAATGAACACTGGGACTGAGACATAAGCAGGCATTCAGATGCTACGTGCGATTGAGACAGGTTCAAACAAGCTTAAAGATGGGTCAGACTTGTATAGTTGTGAGATTTATTACATTAACCAAAGGGTGGTGGATATTATTCACAATACCACATTATTGTGATATAGTCTTTAATACATGTTATTATGCATATGACCCACATTTTTATCAACTTAACGGTTACATGTATCCATCAGTGGACCTGAAAATTTGAGCAGCCTTTTCCTGTTAATGAATTGTTATGGAGAATGCTGGTAAAACTCGCTGTTCTTATTCCACCACTTTGTTTTACCTAAATGGAATTTATTGCTGTGGTTAGGTTAGATGAGACATTTTCATGAGGAATTTTCCAATACGATCCACGGAAGGGGCCTAATACTGACTTTTAAATATAGATCCCCACTTTATCCTGGGCGAAGTGAACCAAGTTTAACGAATTAGGTACTGCTGCGGGGTTTCCGGCTCATACAAAACTTTCGGCACAGTACACAAAAGTCTTTCATTCTGTACACATATAAGAAAAACTTATTCTCAATTTGAAAATTGAGAAATAAAGAGCTTATGAAATTGAATATAATATATTACTTAATGTTATGCTGGTGCGTTTGTATAAATATCTTGGAATCACGAAAATTTAAGTTAGTCCTGAGGATGCGTGGTGAGATGTAGTATTCTATTCTAGTTGTCGTTTATCAAACCTCGACTGCAGGGAGAGCCTTGGCCGGTTGGGTGCACCAATCACTCTTGCGTACTGACACCATTTGTCTTTCCTTTCACTTTGTTTTACTTGTTGAGATCTACAGATCAAAAGAATTGCATTTCATTTTTATAATCTTAACTCTTTATTATATGGCAAACAAAACCATTTTTTAAAACTCTGGAGCGTTAAGAAAAATTAGTTAAAGATTGTTACATTAAAAAAATGAGCATTTTTATATGTAGGTCTATATAGCCTACATAGGCTTTTGTTTTGTTTGTTTTTTGTTGTTGTTTTAATGTCTACGAATTAATAAAATCTCATGAAAGTAGTAAATTGATGAAAACGTTTATTTTTAAGATAATAAACAAAACAAACAGAAATAATTGTTAAGTGGGGACTGGAAGGATTGATGACAAACAAGTAGGCCTACGTGGCCGGATTATTTGTTCTGTATCATCTGATATTCTCCATCCAAATTTATAGGTTTCGGCAATTTATTTTTATTGCTCTTGCCAAATAAAATCTGGGTTATTCTGTTTACATTATTTACTGTAATGAAGATGGGCATGTTTGTATGTGTAGGGATAAATTTAGAATAAACTGTTGCCAGAACTGTATTGTCAATTATTATCGACTAGTAATGCTATTTTCATGCAGTTGGTAATTGAATCTGATTTGACTGGTTCAGTTTATCTGATTCCCTTCTAATAAAATATAAAACATTATAATTGATATGTATAGAGCAATGATACCTAATTTAACTGTCTATCATTCATTTTTATATTTATTATTAAAATATTATAATTGAAAGTATAGAGCAATGATACCTAATTTAACTGTCTATCATTCATTTTTATATTTATTATTTTAATTATGCCAACGGCATATTTCAGTAAATGATCGAACTTACCTATTTAATATAGAAACATTAACAATAAAGTTAAGTTCTAAAAATAAAGTAAGTTATAATCTTGTTGAGATATTGTACCAAAGTAAATTGTAAATTTTATATATCTGAAAGCTAAAGCGCTTCTGTAAGGATAATAAATTACCAAGTTTAAATATTTTAAGTTTGAAATACTTTGTCTAAATATAAACCTTATATATTTGGAAGCAAAAGTACTTTTGTTATACACAGCATAATAATTAGACTATCACTATAAAATAGTAGTTAATATATATATTGTAAAGTTAATTATAACTCCATGAAAATACCTAAGATAAATTTTTAATACACAGTTAAGATAGAAAATGCCCTCATTAATATGATTAATATGATTGTTCATGGGTGGCCTTCTTATATAAATTGAACAAACAAGCTTATTAAACTTAGGTTTATAGCGTTAATTGTTGGATTTTGGCAACATACTTGCAATTTACTATGTAACCAAAGTAAAGTAATGTAAACTTTAAAAGGTCAGAGACTGGTTATTTAATATAAAATCATTACGGTAGGCCGTGTTGTATGTTATATTGGTAAAGAAGAAGGAAAATAAGGGCCAATATGGCTGCGAAGAATTGTTATGATGTAAGTTATTCTACAAAAAAAAAGAAAAGTCGGCCTGGGTGGCGCAGTTAGTATCACGTTGGTTTTCTGTACCCAAGTTTGCGGGTTCGATCCCGGCCCAGGTCGATGGCATTTATGAATGCATAAATGTGACAATCCCATGTCAGTAGATTTACTGGCATATAAAAGAACTCCTGCGGGACAAAATTCCGGCATCCCGGCGACGGTCACAGACCTAAGTTGCAGTACATCCTTGTCATTAAATAACCATATAGCAACCAAAATGAAGAGCGATATCACGTGTCAATGTTATTTGGTAAAGGTAAAGGAAAATAAAGATCAATATGGCTGCAACACAATTGTTATGATTTGCGATATAAGTTATTCTTCTAGAATCAAAAGCGAGGAGCAAGTTCAGCGGCAATTTTGCAGAGGATGGGGAAGAAAAAATCGATACTACTTATGTAAATCCTAAATGAAACTTCTTTTAAGATTCAGTATATTCATCCAACAAACAATTATTCAGTTTTCCTTCCACACATGCATTGTGCAAGTGAGAGCTGCAATATGAAACACTAAAAATACAATTATACAAAGGGAAATTATTTTTATTGTTGTTTGTTAGAGCTTTGTGTGTCTAAACATTTGAAACCGTAAGGAACTGACGACCTGGCATTCTCCTTTTAAAATTTATTGCAAACATAGAGTAGAAAGTTTAGGAATCCTTCAACTTTGAATGAATGGTTTGTACAAAAGGTGCAAACTTGAAGCTTTCTCCCTTATAGGCTGAGTGAAAATAGAACCAAAGTTAAAGCACGCGGAGGAAAGAGCGGTAGGATAGGGCAAAACAAGTAACATGGAAAGGGTAGGATGAGAAGGAGTTAACAGGGAGGTGAAAATGATTAATACGTGTCAAAGTGACTTAAATTCAAAGAGGCACTACTCACCCCAACCTTTTCAGACTCCTGACTTTTCGTTGTTCTCTGCTCTTGTCATTCGTTATTAGATCTTGGGAACTCAAAGATATTTGGAATTCCAACTGACGGCTTAAGACTACACTGCCTGGAACACATACACAAGTTGGAAGAGTGGAAAAGATCAGACAACCAACTCTTAAAAAAAGAAAAGAAAACAAGTTTACCGTCATTTTAGAAAACACTCGATTTCCAACGTCACTCTCAATTCTTGGGAAACTGTTTCCTTGAAAGAAGGTATATAAATTATATATACCTAGCCTTTTTATAGGTCAGAAGTTGTTAGTGCTTTTATTATATTGATTGGCATAAAGAACATCCTATATTTCCATGTGAATTTTTAACTGAATTCATGGGAGAATATCTAACGGATATAACTGACACCAGTTCCAAGTCTACATTTTAAGACAGAATAATTATTATAGACAGTATTTAAATTGTATCCCGCTCATATCATACCCAATAATATGCTCACATATTATGATGTAAAATATGTCATATAAATGATATGCTATATTACTATGTCGAGAACAGTATTTAAGTTCTGATTAAAATCCATTTCTCAAGTACAAATAAATAAAGATAAACTGGTTTATAACAGAGAAATAGTTCGGATTTAGACCCCAGGAGTATCTCCTACTGAAGAAAACTTAATCGTTCCTTGGAATTTGATTGTATTTATAATTATGTTTCATGTATTATGACTAGGTTTCTGATGTTTATGACATATCATATTCTTATCCTGAACTCCATTCTCACCGCAAATAAAAATCAAACACTAACTGCACATTTGTTTTCCTTGCTTTTGCATATAAAGTCATATTTTGGTCATTTTCATGGTTCTGGTCATTTTTCGATCATATTTGTAATTTAACGTCATATTTCAGTTATATATTCGGTAAAAGAGCACAATTATGCAGCAGGCCTATATGCACTAAATTGTCAACTTAAAATTTTGCGACAGAGTCACGAATATTTTCATTTTACTGTAACTGAAATGTGTCGGAACAATAGCAAGTAATAGGAGAATTACCTCTTCCTCCTTGTTGTTAACAACTTCCGATGGACATGTTTTTAACACATTAGCAGAGGATCTGGAAACATTAACAGATTAGAAGTTCTTTACAAATAATAGTGTAAATCACCTGTAAAATTGTTAAAATGTTATTATATGATTGAATTAATGTGATGTAATAATTTAGTGCCAATTAACGTTTTAAAGTGGAACATTTATTTTTAGAAAATACGTTCTTTTATGAAGTCATATTTAGGATTTTTGGGTCTTATTTAATCAATTTAATCATTTTTAAGGTCATGTTTGCAGTCATACTTTCCACTTTTTAGGTCATAAACATCTGAACCCTATTTATGACTGATGGTAGAAGGTGAATTTAAGAAAAAAATATTAATTGTATAATCCTTGCCGAAAGTAATTTTTCACACAATTACTATTGTTATTTTCGTGAAACATATTTTGATGCAACTTTTACCCGTTTTTAATGTAAAAATAACTTAATATAGCTTAATCTTACATCACATTGCAATATGTAGGACCATTTTTTACTGCTTTTAACGAATAAGGATGCTGCCAATGATTGCACTAAAGAATTTAGATAATAAATGATCTCGTGACTTCATCGCTGTCTTATAGGAATGATAGTGATGATCGGTGTGAACAACCCAAGGGAAAAAGTATCAACAACTGAAGTGACACTGCATAATACACGTTTGTTACCTTTTCACATATACCTTTATTTAAGTTAGGTTATAATATGCAATAACACAGTGAACTGTTTCAAGAATGGTTAAAAAATTTTAACACATGATTGAACCTCCGCCAGAAGGAAGTGAAGAACTAGTGACAGGCTTTGACCCATCATGCTCCAATAGAATTACTGTGAATCAAGAATAATTTTAAGTTATTGAATAATTTTTAATCATTGGCTTTCTGTCACATCCAAAATTAATTTTAAACCGGTTGACAGAACCAGGTCAATTTCTTCTGGTTACTCTGAAGGCATTCGTAGTGATAGAAGGCTCTTATTGGCTCTGAAGTATGCTGAATATCCAACCAACATCCAACAAAAGCGATTTGAACTTCCTGTAATTCACCCTGATTTTATATAAATATATGTTGCCACCAACCCTCATATCAGAGAGGATAATTCTGTGCGATAATTTCAATGTAAACCTTGCAACTGAACAAAATGATGTCATAAACAGAAATAAAAACTCTCTTCTTTATCTTCCCTCAACATAAAACATAAAACAAACAAATTTCAAGTAAACTAGGATTTTCGACCAATTAAAATGTATCATAGATAACATCTATAAAAAATATTCCGATTAATCTGATATCTGCATATAACTCTGAACCTAGCATATCCGACCACTTTTCTAGGCACGCTGATACCATAACAAAGGATTCAAATTTACTTTTACAAAATTTTATGAATACTTTGAAACATAATTTCGACAATTATTTCCCTGTAACAAAGAAAAAATGAATCAAGATTTAAAAAAAAGTAAATAAATAACATCCGGTATAATAAAATCTAAACATACGATAAGAAAACTCTCATTGGCTACTAGACACAGCCATTCTAACACAGGCCTGCCACTTTTCAAAACATATAAAACGATTTATTACAAGGTTTAAGGAAAGCCAAATTGTTGTATTATGATAAAAGAATGTTGCAAGCAAGTAACCCTTCAAAATAAATGTGGGCCAACATAAAAGAAGAAACAGGTCAGAGTAGCAAATCACTTACTGAAATCAGAGGACTTGTTAAAAACAACGAACCAGTTACCTGTTCATTATCCGTAGCCAATGTTCTAAACCAGCAATATTTAAATGTCCTTCTTTCACCCAATGCTTACTGCTCAACCTGCTTCAGTAATATTCATGTACCTACTTACTGATAATTGAATATTATGGTACTCTTGGAAGTTACTGAAACTGCTAGGAACTATACATTTTCTACTGAAATATATCAAATACCATCAGTAGTTCTAAAATAAATATAATTGCACATTGTGTAGCCGCTCACCCGTCTCGGGAACACATCTCTAAGAAGTGGAGTATTTCAAGTTGTATTTAAAACTGCTTTAATTAAACCTCTTCATAAAAGTGGTAAACGGAACTGTCCAAATAATTATCGTTTTATAGGATTCCTTCTAGCACATTCCAAAGTTTTAGAACGAGTTATGCACAACCAAATAATTTCTTTTTAGAATATAAAAATTTGTTCCAGAATGACAACACGACTTTATAAGAAAAAATTGAGCGCTACAGGTGTATTTTCGGCTCTAGAACAAATTCACAAAAGAATGAATGGAAGCAAACAAACTATAGCTTAATTCGTTGATCTTTCAAAAGCCATCCATAGTACCCATCATGACGCCCTCTTTTAAGAACTGTACAATTACGGAATATGCGGAACTGCCCTGCAATGGATTAAGTCCTACCTTTCTATGAGGACATAAATTGTAGAAGTATATCACAAGAATGGCAAATTCAAGCACAGATGGGAGTAGACTACCACAAGGTTCGATTTTAGATCCTCTTTTTTTGTATATAAATCATCTTCCCTTTTACATTGCCACCGCAGAAGATTGTGCCTTAGTCATTGAAGGTATGGATGATCTAATAGCCACTGAATTTTCATTAGTATCTTATACCTAGTGAATTTTCTCATCCTGCTGATTGGTAACTAACGAAACCTGCATTTTAAACAAGATGAGAAATTCAGGTGCTCACAGCGCATTCACCGGCTTATCAGAATGAGGCTATGATGAAGATCTCTGTTAATATGCTGTACTACAGCAACGGTTAACATGCTGAATCGTCACGCTAAAAGTCCGGGATTCAAAACACGGTCGACCGAAATTCATAGACGCAACCTAATGGACAGTGTTTAGGACATGTGTGAAGGATCCGAAGACACAACCCATGTAATTTGTGGGTCGAGAGTAGCTGCCTTGCTAGAATGACCTGTCTTCTGGTGTTCTTCCTAAGAAAAGGGACTGTACGTTGGTGCATTGTGACTGAGAGACAGACGAGAGTTGAAACGTGGTATTTTGTTAGTGTAATTATTAGATAATACATGGCTTATAATACTCTTCATGCTCATTACTTTCCCAACATCCCTAATATAAATGGGGCCGAAACCCCCAGGAGTGTATGAACTAGAAGAAGAAGCACGACGCACCAGAAGGAAAATCATGTCGACGAAACTGGTGCGAGAGCAGGACGAGGACCGAGCAGACTAGTAACAGTAATAAATACACTTGTATACTGTAGACCTACTAAGTTCACAGCAGAGAGTAGGGAGAGGATTGCAAGCTTTGATATTACAGCAAAGAATAATAGTTGCACGTGTGGCCGGTGCATGCAGGTCTGGCGCAAAGGACTGTGAGTTGCAGGATTTTTCTGGACTGTCGGCAACCATCTTGTCAGTCAGCTTCTGTGTGCACGGCCACTATGCACTGTCACGGCGCACTGAACAAAGACAACGTTATCTGTAAGGAGGGACAGTGACTACCGCTGCCCCATACCAACACATCGACCTGTGCTGCTCCTTTACCGGACAAACCCCTCCCGTAGAGAATGACTACAGTAGTAGACGCTGCAACAGCATTTGCGAACTTAAAGCGCAAACGCTATTGCCACAAGATTTGTTAGGGCATCGGCGAATTCTAGGAGCTAACATCGGTAGATGACTGCGTGCACTTCAGAGATCGACTCCAAGATACTTATCTGCGTCTAATCGCCTTGGATGACGCAATCAACGATCTGTTCCCTGATGCAGAATACGCCACAAACATAAAATAAGTGGGGAGAATATACCTTACAGACATCTCCAATACATGCCTTATACGAACATCTGAGCTGGCAGAAAGCTTGCACTTCCTCCGTTGGAGCTTCTTGCGGCGCTCACAATATCAAGTCTCCTCCATTGCTCTAGTTTGGAGACAGTAGCTAAGGCTACTGAGCGATGCTAAGGTCGTGCTAGGATGGATTCGAAGCCACCTCAACAAATGGAAGACTTTCGTCTGCAATAGGGTCACAGAAATCCTGACACGCACAACCCCTACCCAGTGAAGAATCCTGCAGATTACTATCTGACCATAAGAAATTCACGGAGATCAAACAATTCTGTCCAAATTCACTTAAAACGTGGTGACTTACCGTGATTTAGATAATTGGCCAGCCGAGACACCGACTACTGATCCAGTATCTGAGGAATGGCATGCTCCACGACAAGTTCTTGCCGTCGAGAAACCAACACTATGCAATAGAACCATCACGATTCAGCTCTTAATTGCGGCTACTCCGAGTTAGGGCGTGGATTTTGCGCTTTATAAGAGACCTTCCAAACGAAGACCGACGCGTTGGTGAGATGAACTTCAGACAGTTCGTTTGTGCTTGCTCCGGACTCCACAACAGGAAAGATTTCCTCAGGCATGGACAGCTTTGCTAAAAAACACCACTATTCCCGTGGAATCTAGAAGATTCAACCCCTTCCTGGAAAATGGATTGATCCATTTAGGCGGTCTCCTACAGTTTCCTGACGTCTCTATGGAACAGCGACATCCACTGATTCTCGATGGATCGCACCACTTCACGAGATTGCTATACCCCTAATCATACGTTAAAATTTACTTTAATTTTCATTCACTGACTGCTGGCCATTTGGTTCACCAAATGGAGAACTAACATCAATACTGCAAAAACTCCTATTTTAACTAAGCGACGTGTACAAAAGTCCAACAGAATTAGCGTATTTGGCAATGATATATTTCACACTCAAGTTATCAAGTACCTCGGCCTACACCTAGACAGCAAAACTACTACATTGTGACGAAAGTCCATGTGAAACTTCTGAGAATGTATCCTCTTTACCGCAGCTTTCCCTCAAGCAAAAAGAAAAAGAATTTTTTTTTCTACGTTCTCTTCAGATCTGGCATCTTGTATGCTAGCGAAACGTGGGAATTTGCAGCCAAAACACACCTCATGAAGATTCAATGTGTGCATCACAAATGATGACAAATGCGCCTCCTCATCTCTCAACTCCATGACGACCTAGCACTCGAGGCATCCACAACATCGTCATCAGACGCATGTTTCATCTCTATGGCAATCTTCTCCAGAATCAAAACCCCTTCTCAAAACTTTTGTAAACTACACCTTTACCGGATCCCACAAGCGACTAAAAGCCGCTCTAACCAAATGAAATCTTAATGTCATAACCACTAGAGCACCTTAGTGCATTGACTCTACTAGCTAAGGAGGCCGGGCCTTCTCACGATTTACCAAACCAAACGACAAGGGAAACACTCAGATGGCTGTGTTACCTGGAAATAAACCGCATGTGTCGAGTCATGAACTTGGTTGTTTGGTTGGTTGAATGTCAATCAACCAAACAACCAAGTTCAAGTTGAATGTCAATCAATGCCAATCCTAGCGAGCTGCTACGAGACAGACATACATCAGTACGCAGCTAGTTCGCGACGTAACTCCATAAAGTTGGTGACGTAAACAAAACAAGCGTGAGGGAATGAGAATCGAGGCAGTGATGACAAAAAAGAATACACACACAAACTAAAGGAGTACGGTGCAAATCGGAGTACCGCATATTAAGAACCGTACATAGCCCAGGTTACTTTATATTGTGTCATTAAATTGCTTGAATTTTTTTGTTTGTTTTGTTTTTTGTTTCTTTAGTTTTTGGTCTTAATTTTAGTGTATATTATGAGTATTTATAGTCTACGTTGATATAATTTTTATTTGTAACTTATTTAATTGACTATGGTATTCATGATCTCACAATGATATTTAGCATGTTTCTTTGTATTTCTTTTTTATTTAATTTTAATTATATATCCAATGCACAGAATAGGACATACAAAGTTACAAAGGCTCGATCACTAAATAATTATTTTTTCTTATGTATACAGTAGACTAAAGTGCAAACTATTTAGACCACACTTTAGTACAACATAATTTTTATCTGGACATGGCGAATTTCGGTCATAGGGGCCTACTTTCAGAGATTCCAAATTAATGTTGAAGACTGTTCAAAATGCTTATGTGGAAGTGAACAAATAGTTGAACCTCTTATTAATTAGCCTATTTAACTCATTTATGAAAGAAGACGATTTCTCCTCCAAATGCACACAGATCAGTGTAACACTGTATACCATAATCAATGACACAGACTTGTAAGAAAATATTGTTTTTATGAATTTTTTGCGAAATTTATTCACAATTTCACCAGAAATTTGTAGTTGTATATCATATTGGTTGAATTAGGCTGTTTTCATATGGTTACCAACTCCAACCCTACATATGTGAAATTTGGAAAAAAAAAATTAAAATGCTTTTTAAAGGACAATATACCTAGATGTCTGTTTTATTGGTGCCAGTGTTACCTTTATTGACTGCTCCAACATTATGCTATTAAGGGAGAGATACACATTTGTGTTCTGAAACGAACAATTTTTCTTTTTAATATAAGTTTTCTTTTTTCGTTTAGTGAAAAACCTACCTATTACATTTTCTGAGCAATTTTACAAAGCGCTATCTGAACGTAACGTATTAAAATGTTTTTTAATCCCTGTAATTTGGTTTTCAAAATATTTCTTTCATAAAAATTTCATTGCCTTCTGAAAAATTCAAAAACAGTTTTATTTGGAAAGATATCACAAAGATCCCAGTGTATGTTGTAGATTGGTTGTTATAATTCCATGTAAGATGTATTAACTAATTAAAATAATTAAGGATGCCAGCATGTAAACGCTGCAGATTGCACAAAATTATTGTGACATAAACATTTCCACACGATTCAAAAATATATTTTTAATCTTAAAAAACCTACTAATTTAGACATAATGAAGGTTACGAATACCAAGTTTCATTTTCATAGGTTCTAATGTTCCTGAAATATACAATTTTATACAAGTCCTCCAATTTTACGCTAGTCGAAGGTGTTAACATATATAAGATATTTGGGAACCTACCAGTATCGAATTAACAACAGTTGGGTTGAGCCTTAATACTTCAGCCTCAGCTCTCCCCAGACTCTTGACCTATGCTTGTTAAATTTAGAAGCGGCGATCAGCTGGAACTGCCATGTGCACGACTGATTTAGATTAAAATTACGTAATGCGAAGAGATCTAAAGGCGTATGATGGCGACAGATGGAATTGGGTCAGGAGGCGGCTGGAAATTCAACAGGTGGGCCATATACTATGAACTATGATATAGCGGCACTCAACCCCTACAAACCTCAACCATCTACAACATAGCAAATTATATTTCACGTCCTGCCCAAGGACAAGAGTGTTTGTGAACGGAATATCTAACATAATACTATGCACAATTTCTATTACAGTCTCAGACAAGTTGTTGTGGAGTATTATATTACCTATAATTAGGCCTACTTATAATACTCTACAGATATTATTCTCTTCATATGCAACCTGCTTTGCTTCTCCCAGACATGTCGCCTGTTCTTCCTTAAAAATAGGAAGTATTCGTTATCATTTATGTAGAAAGTCCAAACCTTCAGTTTGTGTGACTTGATTGTGAAACGCTATTGTTTTCCGTATGGAATTTTTACAGTCTTAAGGAATATTCCAGACCTGTGAACTTCGTTCTAAGTCAAAGGGTATATAAGTGTATGATACCATAACTGTAACGAACATTATATTAAATCTGTACTAGGGGGACCTCTTGTCGGTCCTCACTTCAACATATTGTATTCATCATATCTTTCAACTATTAAATCTTTCTCTACTCAGACTTCTTTTCTTCGTCTTGGTTGTATAGTCTACCCGAGGGAGACTACGATCCTGCATTTAAATATAAAAGGATACCACTATTAACTGGGTATCTTGGAAAATGTCGATCTTCTGACAGTCTGGCCAACTGGAAGACATCGCTACACGACATCATTTTCTTGGTGGCAACGGTTGGGATTGCAACAATTCGAAGAAATAGTCTGAATTTATTCTTCTAGTCTTTATATTTTCAGGAACGCCACATCAGAGTAATAGTTACACTGAGTAACTACGGTCAACCTGTTGACCTAATCATCTGAAGACGGGAGACCGTAGAAGATCAGTCTACAAACCTCTGGTTCCGGAAGAAATAGAGACGAGCTTCGTGATCCTGTCCACGCTGAGGCCTGGAGCAGCACCAGGTTCACTCTCTCTTCCTCTAAGGGACACCCGTAACCCCGGTGTCTCCTGTGTAGAAGTTCACCGTAGGAGCCCTCCAGCCAAGGCCTAACTGAGTCCCGAGGGTAGTAACCAGTGGGGGTGCACCCTTGGTAAGCGGACTGCTATCCAGTTCGTGGAGATTTGCCAACCTACCAGCGTCGAGGCGCAACTTCTTCTCTTCATATATCTTCTGGTGAGTACATATATAGTGTTCCCGTTAGACCTCCTATCAAAGTGTAAATTGTGTCATGGCGGAAACAGAAGCAGCCTCCCAAGCTAGAATTGGACAGCTGGAAGCTCAGATTCAGACCTTACTACGTGCTAATACACATCAAAATTCATTAACTATTACTGCTGCAGCAAAGCTTTTTGAAAAAGGATTTCAGGGAGACCCTAAAGAATTAAATGATTTCATTGATAACGTTGATGCAGCGCATGCTTTAGTTACGGAGGAATTAAAGCCAACCCTATTGAAATATGTGTTATCCAAAATTGTGGGGGATGCTAAGAGGACGTTAAACATTAGAGATTCAAGCAACCTTACTTGGCAATATGTTAAAGAAAATCTAGAAACTCACTATTCTGTTCAGAGGACATTTGAATTTTATACAACCCAATTGTGCCATGTTAAACAAAGACCGAATGAAAATGTAACACAATGGGGGACGAGGATGGAACAGTTGATTTCCAATGTAATAAATAGCATGAATAAATTTTCTAAGGAATGGTCTGAATCAGAAGCTTCTGGTGGTAGGAAAACTATGGCTAGGCTTGGAAGAAATTTATTTGTGAACGGTATTTCAAATGACAGTGTCAGAGAAGCCGGGAAGTTACAATTAGGTAATTTGTCCATGAAGGAAACCATAGATCGGGCTGCGCAGGAGGAGTGTGATAGGAAGTCTAACGTAAGCTTTAACAAAAGCTTTCACTCTAGATCAGGACGTCCCTTTAATAATACAGTACAAGAAAGAAAAGAAAGTGTTAATGCTGTAAGTAGCATAAAGTGTTATAATTGCTCTAAGTTTGGACACATGGCTCGGGATTGTACAGAAGCCCGAAGAAACGGAGGTAGACAGGCACCTCAAGATAAAAGTAGGAACCATGGTTTTAAGAAACAGGGAAGCTGGCATTAAATCAGTCCGGACAGCCGGGAGTTGATTGTAATATGAAAGGCTGTGAGAATAACCCATTTTCATTTTTTGTGACGTCACCAGAACTTAAAGAAGGAATAGGCTTAGCTCTGTTGGATACTGGTTCGGCAGTGTCCTTAGTGCGAAAGAGTAAATTGAGGGATTGTAGGATGGCTATTGATTTAAAGAAACAACTTGAATTTAAATCTATTACCGGCGAAATATTCAAAGTAGAAGGCAGTGTAATGTTGTCGTTACAGGGAAATAACAGTAGTGAATTCTATATAGTAGAGTATTTGCCTCAGAACTATGATGTAATAATAGGCCGGGACTGGATAAGTGATAATGATGTCAAGGTCACTATGTCCGTAAATAATAGTAAAATCAAAGTGAACGGGTGGTCTGAATCACTAGTAGAGTTTGGTACAACGGAGGAAGGAGTCCGTTATTGTGAAAAACAAGAGTTAATGGAAAACGTATTTAGTTGTGCAGGTATTGTAAATTGTAAAAACGGAACTTTTTCTTGTTTAGTCTTAAACATGAATGAAGATGAAATAGAATTGAGTCAGTCTCCTAGATTAGAGTGTGTAAGTATTAAGCAATCAGAGATAGTGAGAAGCACGAAAGATAGGACGGGGGTACTACAAAGTAAACTGCGTCTCTCGCATATCACGGAGGGAAGAAAAGAAATAGAAGATATCTGTAATGAGTATAATGACGTGTTTAGACTCCCGGGAGATAGACTGACAGAGATAAAAGGAATAAAACATCATATTCCCACTCCCATTGCTAGTGATATTCGCCCTATTAATTTAAAGTCTTACCGTCTACCACACCATCATCAAGACGAAATAAATAAGCAAGTCGAATCTATGCTGGAGCAGAATATTATCAAACCCAGTAATTCCGCTTGGAACTTCCCAATTTTATTGGTCCCAAAGAAGCAAGACGCTTCTAAGGAAAAGAAATGGCGCATGGTCGTTGATTTTCGGAAATTGAATGATCAGACGATAGGCGATTCTTACCCACTTCCTAATATACAGGAAATTCTAGATAGATTGGGAAGGGCTAGATTTTTTTCGGCTTTGGATTGTTCCCAAGGGTATTGGCAAATTTTGCTAGCAGAGGAGGACACTAGCAAGACAGCATTTTCAACTCAAAAAAATCATTTTGAATTTTTGCGCCTCCCATTTGGGCTCAAGGGGGCACCAGCATCCTTCCAGCGTGGTATCAATACCATACTGTCTGATATGATTGGAAGTAGAGCTCTTGTGTACCTTGATGATGTCATTTTGTTTGGAGAAACTATCAACGAACATAATGCTAGATTGAGAGAGCTGTTGCAAAAGTTCCGGGAATATCAGGTACAACTGGAACCTGATAAATGTGAATTCTTAAAAACTGAGTTAAAATATTTAGGTCACGTGGTGACACGAAACGGAGTAACCCCAGATCCTGATAAAGTGAGGAGTATAAAAGAATTCCCTATCCCTATGAAAGTGAAGGATGTAAAGGCATTTCTTGGATTAGTAGGTTATTACCGAAAATTCATACCTGAATTTAGTAAAATTGCAAAACCACTTACTGAACTGCTTAAACAAGATCAACCATGGAAATGGACCATAAGACACAGGTCTAGTTTTGATAATTTAAGAGAGTGTTTAATGTCCAATCCCGTACTACAATTCCCAGATTTTAGTAAAGGGTTTCTATTGACGACGGATGCCAGTAACTATGCAATTGCTAGTATCCTGAGTCAGGGTAAAATTGGGGAGGATAGACCCATTGCGTATGCTAGTAGAGTGCTTTCAGGAGCTGAAATTAATTATAGCACAACAGAGAAGGAATGCTTAAGTATTATCTGGGCATGTAAACATTTTCGAAATTACCTGTTAGGCAAACCTTTTGTGATAATCACAGATCATAAACCTTTAAGATGGTTGATGACAGTTACTGACCCGGGTTCCCGATTGCTTCGATGGAGATTACTTCTGGAAGAGTATGAGTTTGAAATAATACATAGAGCGGGAAAAAACATAGGTAATGTAGATTGTCTTTCTAGATATCCCCTTATAGCTATGACAGAAAGTACTGAAATTCCGGAAGAAAGAAAAAAGAGGATCTTAAAGGAAATGCATGATTGTCCTGTGGGAGGACATATTGGTATACAAAGAACTTACGAGAGAATCAAATTATATACTAATTGGCCGGGATTATTCCGTGATGTTGAAAAGTATATTCGAAGTTGTGAGACGTGTCAATTACAAAAGGATGTGAGTAAACCTTTAAAACTTCCGTTTGAACATACAGATACGAGTGAGGAGACTTGGCAAAAGATATCGCTTGATATCGTGGGACCTTTGCCCTTGACGGAAGACAATAATAAGTACTTGTTAACTTGTCAAGATAACTTGAGTAAATACCTAGTAGGAATTCCGATGAAAGATCAAACCGCAGACAGTGTAGCTTCGGCATTAGTTAATAATATTATCTTATTATATAGTATGCCAGATGTTATCTTATCTGATTGTGGAAGTCAGTTTACTAGTGACTTAATGCGTAAACTGTGTAAATTATTAGGAATAAAAAGAGTATTTACCAGTGTTTATCATCCTCAAAGTAATGGAAGCTTGGAAAGATCCCATAAGGTCTTAGTGGAATATCTAAGATGTTTCTGTCATGATAAACTAGAAGTATGGGATCAATGGGTTAATTTTGCGGTATTTACATACAACACAACCCCTCACACTAAACTAAAATTCACTCCATATGAAGTCATGTTTGGCAGACGCGCAAACATTCCGGGAGTATTACAAAAGAAACCTGAAGCCTTATATAATTATGAGGATTTTGTTAAAAGTATTAAACAGAAATTCCAACACTCGTGGTCAGAGGCTAGGAATAACTTAATTCAGAGTAAAGAAAAAACTTGTGAAGTCAGTAATCAAAAGTTGAATGTACCTCAGTATAAAGTTGGTGATTTAGTACTAGTAAAAAGGGAAAATCGAAAGAAAATGGACCCTCTATGGTTTGGCCCATGTGAAGTGAAGGAAGTGCACGGTGTTAATGTGGAACTTCGAAAATTAGGAACTAATGGCAAGGTCATTAAAACACATATTACTAGAACAAAACCGTATGTGGCGGAATGAAATTCTAATAATATGAATGTAGTAGTAAGTAGTAATGAATGCCAGTAAAAAGAGAAAATGTTAAGAAGTATAAAGCAATAAAGCCTGTAGGAAATAGAAAGTCGAGGTGGACTTAGTAAATAAAAGGATGTATAATAGCCAATAAAGTGGTCCAGAAAAACTAAAGAGCTGAGATATAGGACGCAGTAGACGTCATGACTGTATAGGAGCCACCATTGAGATGTCAATGTGGTGTTAAAAAAAAAGAGAGATAATTGAGGAGCTACTCCAGTGCTGAGGAATTCGCAAAATATTGTTTAGACAAGCATCTTGTTTCAACAATATAGGTCTGATCTAGAGTATGAGAGAGAACAAGGGACAATGCCATCGAAGTAAAGATGTCATAAATGTAGAACTGTTGTAAAGTTGCTTAGTCAACTAAGTAAGAGAGAAACAAATTCTCTAAATATTTTGTAGACAAAAATGTAACATTATTAAAATTAAATCAAGGTGAGTCAGACACCTTATTTTCTAAGGTTGAATAAGATTCTCACAAATAAAAAAGGTATAAATCACGATAAAACCTTGTGTTACAGAGTCAGCTTCAATTATGAATGTGTACGTGAGCTTATTGTTGTTAAGTATTTTGGGATGGACGATTAATCTGAAATGTGAAGAAATGGATGAAGAGAAAGTAACAATACAACACATTGATGGTAAATCAGGTATTTATTACGACTATTTGGGAGAAATGTGGTTATATTCAAAACAATGGGAGGTAATCACTTATGTAGAAACAAATAATATTGCAAAATTATGGAAAAATGTTCAAAATCAAGTGGAAGTTTTTAAATACCATTGTGTCATGTTAAAAAATGAAACCTGGTACCCACTAACAGATTGTGAATCAAGTATAATTTATTTAGAATCCAAAAGGAATCTAGTAGAAAGGACTGTTCAAATTTTCACTGAAATTTCGGGTATAAAGATAAAAAATGAGAGACCCAAAAGGAGTATATTAGGATTTGTAGGAGAAATTTCCAAAATATTATTTGGAACTGCCACTGAAACGGAAATAAAAAGGTATAAAGAACAAATCAATAAAGTAAGAAAGGACCAAACTAATTTCTTAAAAATCAGTTCAGAACAAATGACCATACTGAAGTCAACATTATTAACAGTTAACACTTCATTCGTAAAAATAATGAGGAATGAACAGGAAATCGTTACTGAATTTAATGCTTTTCAACAGAAAATAAGTGAACAGCTGACGGAGCAACAATATGAATCTAACATTATAAATACTATTAATGTTAGAATTCGGCATTTAGAAATAGGACTTAATGAATGTAAGCAAAGTTATGACCTGTTAATTCAAGCATATGTGAATGCACAAAGTGGTATTGTGCAACCCCACCTTATCACATATAATAAAATTAAGGACAGCTTGAGGAGGGAACTAGACCAAGATAACATGTTACCCCCCTTCCCGTCTGGTCAGTCTATGAAATTGTTGGAACCTGTTATCTATACAAGTAATCAGATGTTAGTGTATGTTATAAGAGTACCGTTATTAGCTCTGCCTAAGTTACAACTATACCAAATTGTGTCTTTTCCAGTTGTAATGCAAGGAAACCTCACAGTAAAATATATTCAGGTATCACAGGATTATATTGGAACTGATGTTATGAAGTCTAAATATGTATTTTTAAATTATGAAAAATTTAAGGAGTGTAAAAAACCTAATCCCTTAACTTATATATGTAAGGAAAATATACCTATTTATAGTTATATTCCCGATAAAGAATGTATTTCTACCCTATTGCATCCATCAACTTTGTATGTTCCTGAAGTATGTAATAAAATGCTAACGTATCTTTCAATTAGACAATCTTTGTGGATTCCGTTGGTTGATAGCAATATTTGGTTGTATGTATCTCCAAATAATGAAATGTTTACTGCTATCTGCCCTGACGGGAAATACCAATTTAACATTCAGGGCAGAGGTCGCCTAGTTATGAATGAACAGTGTAAAGGCATTGCGGCCTCTGGTATGATTCACCCTATGCAAACTAAGAGTATAAATAATTCCCACTTAGATATAATCCCGACGGCACCATTAAAAGATGATTGTTGTATCGAGATTTCAGATCAAAAGAAGATAGTGGATCACCTTATAAATTTACCATTCCAAAATGTATTAGCTTCGGTAAATGAGTTTAAGTTTGCAGGACATAAAATTGAAGAGGTAGATAAATTAATTAATGAAGAAAAACATAGGTTGGATGATAATCCACATTGGTATGAAGATTATTATTCTGTATGGTTTTATATATCTTGTATAATATTTAGTATGATTGTATGGATCCTTGGATGTTGCTGTAGCAAATGCTGTCGAAAATGTTCCTATAGTATATGTAATAACTTAAATCCTAGAGCGTGTTTTAATGAATGCAAAACATGCATAAGCAAACCTCAAATTGTTAATAAAAATAAAATAACAATACATAAAAAGAATACAGATTCAGATGAGAACTCTGAAGGCAATCAAGCTGCTGCAAAATCCAGTAATCCCGTAAGAAGGAGTGAGTTTAAATCAAATGTAAATAAGGCTATGAAAGTAAGCTCACAGGAAAGTAAAGCAAAGTCGCTAGATAACTTATCTTTGGACTTCAATCTTCCATTGGGGAGTTCATCGCCACTTGCTAATGCCGGCCTTCATTCTGAAAAACGTAAATCTTTACGATCAGATAGACGGCTAGATTCGGTTTTAGATACTTCCAATTGGCAGGATGAACGTGTCTAAGGTGTATACTGGTGGAGGAATCGCATGTTATGTTTAAGACTAGTGTCCTAAACATAAAAATGAGAGGGAAGGTGTTGTGGAGTATTATATTACCTATAATTAGGCCTACTTATAATACTCTACAGATATTATTCTCTTCATATGCAACCTGCTTTGCTTCTCCCAGACATGTCGCCTGTTCTTCCTTAAAAATAGGAAGTATTCGTTATCATTTATGTAGAAAGTCCAAACCTTCAGTTTGTGTGACTTGATTGTGAAACGCTATTGTTTTCCGTATGGAATTTTTACAGTCTTAAGGAATATTCCAGACCTGTGAACTTCGTTCTAAGTCAAAGGGTATATAAGTGTATGATACCATAACTGTAACGAACATTATATTAAATCTGTACTAGGGGGACCTCTTGTCGGTCCTCACTTCAACATATTGTATTCATCATATCTTTCAACTATTAAATCTTTCTCTACTCAGACTTCTTTTCTTCGTCTTGGTTGTATAGTCTACCCGAGGGAGACTACGATCCTGCATTTAAATATAAAAGGATACCACTATTAACTGGGTATCTTGGAAAATGTCGATCTTCTGACAGTCTGGCCAACTGGAAGACATCGCTACACGACAAAGTCTCTTCGGAGAGTAATCCCTTTCTGAAAGCCTATAGATATTATATGGCAAACTTAATGTTTCTTTGAAGGACCCTATTGATTGAAGGATTATTATACTCTGTCATATAGGCCTAAATATTATTAAAACAACCAGTAAAGTTGGTTTGTAGTTCAAATCTATCTTAAAGTTTCAACGATGAGATAGTCATGGATTTGGCAACTCATTATATTATAAAATTCTTCATAACCTATTATTTATGCAAATTAAGTTTGCAACCTTGACTAGAGGCCTACTTGATCCAAGATAGCCTACATACGGAGCAAACGGAAAGAACCGAATGTGAAAGTACAAAGCACAGTTCACAAGAGTTCGTTTTTGAGACGGTTGGGCGATTACATACAGTAATGTCAATTGAACTTTCTTTTTTATTCTAAGCGCCAAGGGTCCCGGGTTCGATTCCCAATCCTGACAAGTTATTTTTTATCTTTGATTTTGGTTTAATTTTGACCAATAACTTGACAATTTGTAGATTTATATTCTTCTAGGATTCTGAAAACCGTACTTGAAACCATCCCAGGACGATGTCACTTTCTTTCCTACATCTTGCTTCGGGGTTTTCTTTCAATGTTTTGTGTATATTTACAATCTGTACATTCACGCCACTGGATAAAACTTTCCCCTCATGTTTCTTTATTGGTGATGTAAGTTCTGAAGGCCCTGGCTCGCAATTCTTCTGTAATACAAATTAGATTGGAGGCTATGCCTATTACTTTGACTTACAATATGTGGTGTACTTCATCACCCATTACTAAATGAAAAGTACAACGAATTAATTAATTGTTTTAAAATATATCTTGTATTTAGTATCTTACGTAAATTGTTTTTCTTCAGAATCAATAAATTTTCCAAGGCAACGATAAAGACAAATGAAATCTTGTTTGCTATATATATTATGTTGTAAAACGTAAGCCTATGATATAAATACGAAAGCAAACAACTCAATTAACAGAACTTATGTTTTAACAATTATATAAGATTATAACAATTATATGTGATACGAGTATAAATAATTGTACGATGTGCGCGAAATGGAAGTAAACATCTAACTGAGCTTGTGTCACTACCATGAAGTACGCGCTGGTGCGATTAACCAATGAAACAACCGGACAGAGTTAGTCAAGGCAAGTCTGTTGCCTGCTTCTGCCCCGTACACATCCTGGATGAAGTATAAAAAAATGTAACGTGAATCTAGCTGTTAATAATATTTTCTAAAGTTTTATTTTTATACTGTCCTTGGTTTTCTTAACATGTATACATTTATTATCCTCAGTAACAGACAATTTTAATGCTAAATCACCAAAGCGAGTTGACTGAGATGGTAAAATCTTGGACTCGCTTCGGGAGGTCCCAGGTTCAAATACCGAGGCCGTACAATTTGACATGGGTTTTTTCATGGTTCCCTAGTAATAAAGGCAAATGCCGCATTGGAAGATTACTTACCATGACTCATACTCGCTGTCGCTACATCATTCTGTACCATAATCATTTAAATTAATACCACTTGACATTTACTAACATAAAATACACCAAAATAGAGAATAGTTGACACCAAATTGTTACATGGCCTACTGTATAAATACACATCCTCAACTCCTGATATGGCATCTAGGGTCTGATGTTGAAGACCCGATTTTTATTTACAAAGAAATTTGAGGAAATAACTGTATAGGAAAGTAACACATTTCTTCTTGAATAATTTAATGCCTCGATTAACTTCTAGAAGCAACAATTGTGAATTTACGTTATAAAGGTTTCCGAACTAAATAGCGCGGATGAACATTAAAAGACGAGGTTAAGAGGCCGGGGAGAACAAAAATACACGTGCAAATGATACCGGGAATGCGCACAAAGTGCATAGTATCAAAAGTTCACTCTTTCGCGTCTAACTGCTGAAATGGTAAAAGACCTTTAATATTGAACACTTACGTCTACAACTGCAACTACCATCCACCACCGCCTATAAAAGTCTCATAGAAGTGCTATACGCAAAAAAAAGAAGGCTATCTGGATGTAATTCTACAGCACAGAGGCAAATGACAACAGTGGATTCGACTCTAGGGAACTACAAACTGAGGCATAATATGCCATGTCATTATATTATAATGACTCGCTTTGCTGTCCATGGCTTCCACCACAAAATACGTACAAATTAGAAATACCATATCAGTTATCTCTTAATCCACCAGCTCGTGCTATTTGCCTTAACTCGTTCAAGAATGACTAATCACAAAAATATATCTATATACTATAATTAATAACTTTACTATTGTCAACCTAACTGTCACACACCTACGGTCATCACTAGCTAAACTAAACTCACTATTATTAAACTAATTGCCACTAACCTACAGTCATGACTAGCAAAAATAATATCACTAGGAATAAACGTAATGAAACGGGCAAACAAACCTAACCTAATCAACCTAACTTAATCAACTTAACCTATCACACACATACAAACCAAACCTAACATAACAAGCCTAACGAAACCTAATCTGACAAATCTAATTTAACAACCCTTACATTAAATAACAAAATTAACCTAACCTAACCTAACCTAACTAACCTAACTAACCTAACCTAACAAACCTAACTTAGCAACCTAACTTAGCAACCTAACTCAACAAACAAACCTCCCCAACCTACAAACCTAACCTTACCTGACAAACCTAACCAAATTCAATCGTCATGACTGCTGGTATGAATGTGCAGAAAAAAATAATCCGATATATTTATATTTTTAATTAATGAAATCTGTTATACCAGGCCTGAAATAAGAGTATAAAACGCAAGTCATATCATTTTTCAATAAACTAGGATCTTGTAATTCAACAATAATATCTATTTCTTTTCTAAAAAAGAACGTCACAAATTGTTCGTAATTTCGAACGTACTGTACGAATTATTTTCGAGACGCTAGTTGTCATGTTTGGGTATGTTCTGGCGCAAATTTGAACTGTAAGTGCGGTTGAAGATAGGAGAGGATTACTAAATAGTTATGTTATTATGGAACACCAAGAACACAAGCTCTACAATCCTGCATCTACCCGGTGATACTCTTCGGCTGTTAAACATGGGTGCTGACATCGACACAGAAAAAGTTGCTACAAGTATGACAAAGGAAAATGTTGAGAAAAGTAATAGGCACAACATTGAGGGACAGAAACCCCAATGTTAAACTACTCCAGTCAGCAAAAACGACAGATATCGCTCACTTAGCAGAAAGCACTAAATGGAGATGAGGCGGCCATGTTTCATGGTTGGTGGACGATAGATGGACCTACAGGAGTACCATATGGGACCCCAGACAAGGAAGAAGGCTGCGCGGCAGACAAAAAAGGAGATGGGAGGACCTCTTCAAGGATCAAGTTGGCCAACAATGGACCAGGGTAGCCAAAAGAAGAAATGAGTGGAAAGAACTGGGGAAAACCCTGAACAATACGCAAGACTAAGTGCTGAAGACTAAGTGTTAAAGTTCAAGTGTACATGACGCTCAAAATCACAAACAACTTCACTAGCGCGGAGTAGCTCGCCATGCTAGATAAGAGGAGCTAAACCCTTCTTAGGAGGCCTTCCCTACATGGGACACGATAGGCTTATTTTATTATTTTTATTATTATTATTTATATGTTATATTCGTTACAGAGTATAATGCTTTACATGGATTTAAGTTAAATTATCAAACGTTTTAAAATATATTCAGAACACTTTTAGTTAATAACTTACACTTTAAAATCCTGATATTAATATCGTAATTTAGATATCATAATATTATATTTTAAACGTGCTATAACCCTAGGACTCCCACGATTTTTTCTGTCTCATGAAGATAGTAGGGGGCAACCGAACCCACCAAATAAAATAACTTTAAGTGAGAAAAGTGAACATTTCAGTATTTTGCTACACATTTTGCTGTTATTTTTAACTGATTCTGTGGAACATGTTTCTAACATTGTTATATTTTACCTTCTTGGTTTTTTATTTCATCATTTCTGTTCTAATGAATACATACAATAATACATGCAATTCAAATAAATAGGCTAACGATAAAAACAAAATTACATTAGTACTGTGTACAGTAATGAAAAGATAATTAATTACTCAAATGAAAGTAGTTCTGGCAAAGTAATTTAAAGAAACAAAACTAAAATAAAAAATATTGGTTCAAAAAGTCCCATGTTCGGAGTCCAAGGGGTAATATACGAGTACATACCTTAAACTTTAATTACCGGTACATGTTTGACTGTTTCAAACTTACATTTTGAGTTGAAAATAGAAAATTAGTCTGTCAATACTTGATATTAATAAGAAAAAAAATACTTATTTTGAATATTTCCTGTAACTCTGCTTCCCTCAATCGGGAGTTCCACATTACCAAAGCATAGATCTCCTTGTACATTATTATATATATATTATTCAGGTTTCACAAATTAATTCAGATTTTACAAATTTATTTACACTCGAAAGAGCAAAATTCTCGAACTCTGGTGCAGTTCAGACATATTCAACATTAACGTCATTTATATGATATTTTCCCGGGCTACTAACCAGGTGGTGAATTGGATTAATTCCGACGTTTCGAAACCAAACTGAGGCTTCATTGTCAAGGAGAATGAAATGCCGGAGGTGTCTTGAGTCGGTTTATGGTGCCAGTGCTGTTGCACTATGACCCGTCATAGTATTGTCAGTCGTGTGTTATTTCAGTCTGAAGTCCCCGTGTCTCCACGGTTGTCTTTCTAGGTATGTGGCCCTTTTCACCACTGTCTTGTCGTACTGTCATGGTTATGTCAGTAGGTCGTGTGGGTTTCGTCTGTGAACATCCCGTCTCCTTTCTTGGGTGCCTATAGCCCTGGCTATAGGATTGGGCCAGACCACCAGACCAAATAAGCTAACTGAGATCAGAGCATTGCGGGCGAAGCCCGCAATGCGATGATCTCGACTCCGATTCCATACCTGCATACGAAATGCATTGCTGGAAATGAAAACGGGTTCCTATCCTATAACTTAAATTTGCTTACGCTAACGGTGTTTCGCATAGGACTTGAACCTATGCAGGGCAACTGCAATGAATTAGGGTTCGGGCCGTGGCCCTTTTTTGTTTAAGTTCCGGTATTCACCTTACAACCAGGGAAAACCACGGAAAACCCTGGTCGGAACTGGCAAAGGGGATTTGGTCATGGTCCTCCATTCTATAATGCCTGGTAGGGGTTGAACCAACCAGTTGGGATACGTGTCAGCTGAAGGCTTATACGTATTGGGAAGGGGTATTTTAGGCTGAAGGCCTCAAAAATTCTGACGACTTTAATCGTCCCCTGGGAAGCGCAGGCGCTTTCCAAGTTGCCGTACTAAAGGGTTTTCAGCATCTTGAAGCTTGGAGTCGAAACTCTGTGCAAGGCTTCTGATGTGTGTGGCAAGTAGTGGAACCTTTAGGTCTTCATGGATCTGCCTGTTACTGACGTACCAAGGTGCGCCCGTAGCGAGGCGAAGACATTTCGACTGCACGGCTTGTAGTCTTGCGACATGCGTGCGTGCTGCGGACCTCCAAGCTGGACTGGCATAGTCTAGCAGAGGTCGGATGAGTTGCTTATAGAGCAGCGCTCCATTCGCAGGTAAAAGTCCTCCTCTGCCGTTAAGCAGAGGGGATAAGATTCCAAGCCGTTGCATGGCTGTTCGTCTAACCTGGTTAACGTGGGGTTTCCAGGTCAGCCTTTTGTCCAGGGTTACCCCCAAATATCTGGCTGTTTCGACCCATTCGATTGGCTCTCCGAAAAATTCTACAGGCCTAGGCGGCGCCGTTCTTTGCCTTCCAGTGAAGAGCAAAGCTGCGCTCTTAGTGACGTTGATGGAAATTCGCCACTTTGTCAGCCAGAACTCTAGCTCTTTGAGATATGTCTCGAGATACTTGACGATTAGTGCAGGCCGTTTCGACGTTGCCAAAAGCGCAGTGTCGTCGGCATAAAGCGCCAAGTCGACGTGGCGGTGTGGTGTGGGCATGTCATTCACATACAGGCTAAAGAGGACAGGGGAGACCAGTCCCCCCTGAGCAACTCCAGCTCGCATGAAACGACGTGAAGATGTGGCTGACTGGAAGGACGCTACGAACGTCCTATTGGTAAGGTAGGAGGTGATAACTTTCACCAGGTAATAAGGGAAGTTGAGGAGAAGGAGTTTGTATAGGAGACCTTTGACCCAAACTGTGTCAAAGGCCTTGGCCACATCAAGGAATACCGCGCCGGTTAGTCGCTTTTCGTCAGAGTTCCTCTTGACTCTCTCAACCAGGCGGGCTATCTGCTGAGTCGTGCTATGTTTGGGTCTGAACCCAAACTGCTCATCACGAATAGCGCTGTGCCTGTTGACGTGCCTTAGGATTCTGCTTAGCAGAATTTTCTCGAAGAGCTTCCCCACCGAATCAAGAAGACTTATGGGTCTATAAGACGATGGAAGTGTCGGATCCTTTCCGGGTTTCCGGATAGAGACAATCCTGGCATGTTTCCATGCAGGTGGGAAATATTGCCTCTTAAGGACCGAATTAAAAATCTTGGTGACGTAGGTGATTCCCCGTTTTGGGAGGTTCCTCAGGGCCCTATTGGGAATACCGCTAGGGCCCGGAGCCTTACCAAGCTTGAGCTCTTTTATAGCCTTGACGACCTCTGATGGAGTAGTTAATTCGGGTTGACTTGAAGGAGCAAACTCAAACGAAGTCAGTTCCCTTTCAACCAGCTCAATCACGGCAGGATCCGAAGGATCGTCAACCGGCGTAAATTGAGATTCAAGATTGTTGGCCAGGGCCTCAGCTTTCTCAGTATCTGATAGAGCGAGTCCTCCTGGCACTCGTAAGGGGGGTGTGGGATCAGAGATCCGCATCATCCTCTTTGTAACCTTCCAAAGGGACTGATCCTCTACGTTTAAGGATGAGAGCGTCTCAGACCAAACGCCGTTCTTCCACTTCTTCAGCTCATAGCTAATAGACCGCTGGAGCCTATTAACTTGGGCCTTGATAGCGGTGTCCCTAGTTGCCTGCCACTCCCTTCTCAGCCGGTTTTTCTTCTGAATATCAGAGAGAATTGCCGGCGGTATTGAAGGTCGTAAACAGGTTTTTGGTCGACTCTTTGGTGCTGATGCCTCCAGAGCTTCCGTAATCGCTTTGGACAAATCCTCAATCCTAGCATCAATATCCTCCTCGGAGTTTACCACGGGATTCCCCGGGAGTCTGCATTGCAAGTGGTTCTGGAAGCTAGTCCAATCTACTCGTCTAACGTCTGGCCTGTCTGGAAGGGTTGCGAAGGATGTTCGACCTTGGAGGTCGACAAGGACGGGCAGGTGGTCTGAGCTGAGAGCTGGGCACACAGTCAGACTCACTGGTAGTGTGAGGTCCTTGACAACCACTATGTCAAGTACATCGGGAGAGTGTGTGGTACAGTAAGGATCGGTTGTAGGTTCATCCGGTCCATGGACGATACAGGAAGTCCCAGTTACATACTCTGCCAGTTGCAAGCCCCTGGCATTGTTAGTCCTTGAGTTCCAATCCGTGTGCTTGGCGTTGAGATCACCTGCTAAAATCACAGGTAGTCCGCCCCCAAGACACTCGGTCAGATCTGCATCTATCATGTTCCGGGTTGGAGATAAATAGACAGCCACGAGTTTGATAGGCCTACCTGCAATCACAACGTGAATGGCAGTGGCTTCCAGTTGCTGCAGACCCGAGACCGGCACGGTGCAATGATCAATGCCCTTTCGGACAAGGATCGCTGTGCCACCCCCCTGAGTGAGTCTGTCATTTCTATAGCAAACGTAATTTGCTAGTCGAAATCGCAAGCCCTCCCGAAGGTGAGTCTCGTTCAGGAGGCGTATATCAATGCCATGATGACTGAGGAATATCTCCAGTTCCGCCTTCTTGCTGTGAACTCCATCGGCGTTCCAGTAAGCGAGCCTCAAGAAGGGCCGTGCGCTCCTTGCATTAGTTTGTACTGCCATATCCAGCTAGGAAAAGGGCGATAACTTTGAGGACTGCCTTGGGACGGGCATCCCCAGTGGGAAGGGATGGAGCTTGTTTAAGTAGACACTTTGTCACCTCAAAACTAGCTTCCATAGGAAGGTCGTCGATAAGTTGACTCAACTTCTCGATATAGCTGTCTGGAGTGGTAGGTGCGGGTTCCAGAACAGTTGGATTGCTAACAGGTGGGATATGTGATGCACCTGAGTCGCTAATAGGATTGGGATTTAGATGGCGTGTATTTATAGGACAGCTGTGAATGGGGACATCCGGATTGGAGAAAGGATTTGTTGAAGACCAACCAATCAGGAAATAGATGGGTGCTGTAAGAACAGGAGGGAAAAATTAGAGAAGTAGAATCGGTCCAAATAAGGGCCAACGGTCAATAGGTAGTGAAAATAAATTATTATTATATAGGTGGTGGTGGAAACGAGAAAAAATTGGAAAAAAGTTGGAAAAAAGTTGGAAAAAAGGGAAACACGGTCCAAATGAGGGCCAATGTTTTTAATTACTCTGGTGGTTCATTGGAAGGTGTGCGGTTGGCTCGTATGGACCTGAGCGACTCAATAGCATGGAACCAGGCAGGGCTTAGTCATTGTTCATCAGTGGAACTGTAAAGAAGAGCAGTAATGATATAATACCTACTTTTCAAGTGTCCCATGCATGAAAGAGTACGAATATCAATAGTATTCCATTATTATTTTTATTATTATATTTTCATTATTCCATTATTATTATTTTTTGGAATCTTGTTATGAAAACTCACTTCATTACGTTATACTTGAGAAGTAATGTTGAACTTCCGAATTTGAAATAAACATTTAATTATAATATGTCCATAATTTACTGTAAAAATACCAGTTAATTGTAGTAGTTTATAGTTTCTAAGTACTGAACAATAGACTTAACACGTTACAAAGGAAAGCAGCGTTAGAATAAATAGAGAGTCGGTAATAATAATAAATAATAATAAATATTGCTTTAGCCTGTTAATTTTTGTACTTTATTAACCTTTTAATACATAATACACCTTAATATATAGCATTTCAAAACTTAATAAAGTTTAATCATATATAATTATTTAATTCCCTATTATTGTTTCAATTATCCAATATGCTGCTAAGTTTCCACGTCTGGCTGTTAGAGTTGTCACATATTAGCTGTCAATGAAAATATATAGCAATATTTTTATCGCATTTACTGTTCTTTCAGCTTCTGTGTAACTGTAAATTTGTTTAAACAACAAAGCTGAAATGTATTGTAATTGCCATTAATCATAATATTTCAACTTCATTGCATTCTCTTGAAGTTTCAAAACCTTCCTGTCGAGATAAACATCAATTATAAGGGTAATATAAAGTTTTATAGAATAAGCCACCCTAAGGGTTGCTGTGGTAGAAAGAATCTGAACAAAATGAAAAGGGAAAGCTTTTAAGGGTTGTAGGCACTATACATTTAGATGAAGGGGGTATTAAGATTAAAGCTTTGTTGTTAGTCACCCCTACTTTAATGTAAATTAGTTGTTCAGATGACACGGAGTTAACATTTAAGACATTTTCTTAAGGAGATTATGAAATATTTAGTTCCTTTCATCATTCAAAGTAGATGTTCTTCGGCGGCTGAGAGATTCTGCTTTACAATGAAATATTGGGCACACCCAGTATTATGATATCGCTAGTCTTTCTCTTTCTTTACGGTGATTTGTTTCATGGTATTTGGAATTGACATCACTCCACATTGTTCATAAACGCTGAACATCAGCAGAATAAATCACTATGTCATAAGTTTTTCTGTTCCGAACATGTATTGATCTTACTGTACTGATATTTATACCCAATTCAATATAAGTAAATTACGAATTTTGTTTTGCAGTTACAGGGCCGTAGAGGAGAATAAATGGTATAAACAGTATGGAACGCTTACTTGTAATACTACAAAAAAATAGAAAAAAAAGCGAGAAAAACTTGAACAAAATAGAAAAACCATTACATGACTCAACTATATATAACATTTGAAAAAGACACTCGAACACTAGTATACAGCAGAAGGATGTAAATAGAATCTGGTTTATTAATAACATTTGCAAGACCTAACATACCTGGAAATAAAGTAGTTAACCCATCTTGGGAACAGTACCACTGACACACCCACTTAAAATAGAATACTGTATAATTTACATTTCGCAGAGATAGAGAGAATAAAGATGAAAAAAAAAAACTTACTCCTATAAAGGCAGGAGAGTTTTTCAGTCTCACTCTATCCTTCCAGCGTAGGTTACACAGGCCAATGTGAAAGAATTGTCATTCCAATATGACCTACTAGTGACTTACTGTAAAGTCCGTTAATGCACAGTACTTACAAGTTTGTAAGTCACCAACTGGGTTGTTATCTCAATATTGAGAACGCCTAGAGGTATACCGGGATATGTGAGTCAATTGGAGAATTTAATGTTGTACCACCACGTTTCCAAGGTAGCTCAAGTGGAAAAGCAGCGGCACGGAGAGCAGAAGAACTGTGGTTTGAATCCCGGCTGCAGCATTGAATTTTTAAGTCTGACTCTACCCTTCCCATAATTCTGTTATTCGCTGCCCCTTCGACAACGATTTGTTTTGTCGCATATGAGCGCAATGCGTTTTCTTTCTCCCCTCCACTCTTTTTCTCTCTCACTCAGACACAATCCACATGTTTATCCATTTATCTATTAATCTGCTATCTAAATCTTCCTGTTTCACTTCTCTTTCTTTCTCTCCCACTTGCGCGCGAACACACACGCAGATACACACATATGAATAATTATTCATGAATTTCTTTTGTACTTATATATATTACATTCGCTATCCAAGGTAAAGTAGAGAGAAATAATTACAACTGATCGTGTACAAAATAAAATGAGACAAATGTAATAGCCAATTATATTGATTCAAGAAGGAGTCCTCCAAACTCGATATAATATCTTCCCTTATGATTTCCGCTTATGATTACAGAAGTACCGGTTCCGGTCATGAAAGTCAGGTAAAATGGTCGAGGGAGTCGACATGCTGGCATGTATCTCGTTATCTTTTAATAAACTGTGGAGCTAAATGTGATTGGTCCCTCATCCGCGCTCACCACTTGACAACGCATTGCGGCAATACATTGTTATGCTAGAATTAAGAAATTTAAGAGTGGGGAGAAAATTACATTGTGGGAATAGTGGAGCAAACGACGAGGATTCAGTTTTGCGCTACATCAACCGACGCAAAATTGGTTTCTCAGTTTTAACCTGTGTTATTAAGTGCAAGAATGGCACTTTCTTAAAGTGCAAGATTACTTAATGAACGGGAAAAATGTATGTAGGTCCGGCTGTGTGCCTGTACGAACGAAAACTCGAATACAATTTATCAGACTTTCATGAAACTTGGTATAAAAGCTTATAAAGACCATAGAAAGAGCCCCATTGATTTTGGACTAAGTCGGTTGACTGTTGCCGGAGTAACGATCAATTAATGGTCACATGCTTTTTTAAATAATAAAACATTACTTATTATAAAGCCGCTTGACTAACTCACTCATCCGACAATTGTTATTCACATTTTTGTCGGAGCCTTAAGTCACTTTGTGCGAGAACGTAAAGAACGTTCAAGTATTTCATACCAACATAAAGAATGAGGGTTTTCAAAACTGCTTTCGAGCAGTTTACTTATTTCATCTTCCAGTTATTTGCTTAGCAGCTTGTTTAATTTAACTTGTTCAGTTTCAAAATTTAATTACTTGATATAACTAAAGATATTCCTCAACTAGGATTTCAGTGGATTATTTACTTGGTGTTTGAAGGACCGGATTATTTAGGTAGACTGATCCTCTGAATTTAAGCCAACATATATGGAGTTGCTTTAAGAATTTTTTTCATATCAGTAAGTGCCCAGGATTGTACTGTTTCTAGCTGAGCTTCTAATTATATCTAGGTACTGTATTTGAAATGGATGATTGTATCGTACTTTAGCTCTTCCATTTCTAGTCAAGCGCCTTATTATTGATATTCTTGATGGTGAAAAATTAAGCTAGACTTTCATGTTGTACTCTCTTTAAAGAATTGTGGCCTCGGTATTTAGGGGCCTGTGTAGCTTCTTAGGTTTTATATATGTACAGAGTGTATCATAATTAATAGACTAACCGAATAGTTTGAAAGTATACGATGACAGAAGCAAACAGTTCCAGAAAACATGGGTCCGAAAACAAGACTTTGCGAGATTTATTATTGCGAATGTGTGGTTATGAGCCGCCACTGACGTCCTTAGTTGTGCTTCACTCGTTGTGCACTTAGAAGCAGTAAGCGACATCCTCTTGTTAATAAAGTTGAACATTGTCATAAAGTGGAGTTGTAATCAAACCATACTCGACAGACAATGGGTATAGTACACAGTCGAATCAGGCAGATCATTCGACTAAACCAGGGCCGGGAAGGAAAGCACTGGAAGTGCGAAGTTACCCTTCCTATGGTCCCTACTACTCTCTTTCAATTGAAGGTAGAGACAACTAAACCGGTTCATTCTGGGACTAGTCGCGAGGCAGATAGAAAGTATAAGGAAGGAGGCGACAATAGAAGTAGATCATTTCGCACTTCCGATGCATTACTTCCCGAGCCTGATCTAAACAGTGTCAGGTGTGCTGAAGTCTCATAGTCAAAATGGAACCATACAGCAACAGTAAAGAATTGTACGTGCTTGTGAAGCATGGGGTGTTTGAAAGAATTCCAAACTCATTGCTGAGACGAGTGCAGTATTGATCCAGGTGAAAGGACGACACTTTGAACACTTCCTTTAAGAGGGAAAGTGCACAGTATTAATAACATGTAACATGCTAAAGTACAGTTGTATTCCTTGTTAAGTTAAGCTATGAGAGAATTGTGAGGCAACTTAGAATGACAATTACACGAAAAGTCTGATTTTCAAACTCATTTGTACTAATTAGGACGATGTTTCTTAATAAAGTCATTGGCGGCTCATGGCCACACATTTACAATAATAAATCTCGAAAAATACTTGTTTGTGGACACATTTTTGCTGGAACGTTTTGGTTTCTGTTGTATTATCTGTATTCTCCCCAGTAGTGTAGCCTCCGGCTGTGGGACTCTGGGTCAACTATGGTCAAATAATAATAAAAAAAAAACTCGTACACTTCCAACAGTTTCGGCCTTCCCCAATAATTACGGTACACCCTGTATATTATGCATTTTAAAACTTGTCTATGATGCTTTGTTATTCTTACCTTATTGAATAAAATGTAATTCATTGTTTTTCGAGGCTTTCGTGTGTGATGGTGTTTTGGAATTCGAGCATCTGCCTTCCATTCCTCATTGGTGACGTAGGGCCTCCTGATTGTCCGCCCACCGTGCTTTCTTGTCCTTTCCATATTTTTTTCACGTTATGTATTGGAGATTTTTTTATTTATTTGAGGTTATATTTGGAATCAAGTACTACTGATAAAGAGATAATTTGATATTACCAAAATTAGTTTAAATTATTAACTTTAATTTACCCAAACTCTTAACAAATTTCTTGCAAATTTACATATAGTAATGCTGCTATTAGAATGCTATGGAATCTTGGGCTATCTAGCCAATTCTACTTATGATAGATAATGCAGCGGTCGGTTGCTAAGTTTGATATCACATGAATTTTAACTTTATTTACACGAAATACACGCCTGGTTAGGTTTCTAAATGTCAAAATTTTACTTAAAAATACTCTGTAAAACTGTATAGAAATCAATGAGCCACTAGCCCTTGTGTGATTAAAAACTAAAGTGGAATCGGCTAGAATTCGTAATTTGTCCTAGTGCAGTAAGACCATCTAATAGAAAAGCCGGCGAACTTAAGGATGACCTATGGATGTGGTAAATTAATCTACAACATGCATATATTGACAAATCCGATTCTCCTATGATCATTGAAATTTATGAGGTTCCGTTCGTTAAGAGCTTTAACATTTTTGATATTCCAGGATTTATTAAAGAAAGTTAGGATAGGTATAGGCCTATAGACTAATTGCTATAAAGCTTGAGCCCCACCATGCCGGCTGGGATTTCTTATAATCCTATTAGCCTACAACAAACTCGATTAAATTGTATTTTTAGAAGAAATAGGTTGTAATAGAAAAAGGTTTGGGAGAAAATATAGAGAAATCGTTTGAACTTGAGCGGTGGGGTTGAGTGTAAAGAAATTTGTCAGTGTCACTTCAGACCCATAGTCCGTCAGTGAACGCAAAGAAACTGTGTAAAGAACATTTCCAACAAACAAGAAAGTTGTGTGTCGTTCGGCTCAAATAAGGAGAGAGAAAGAGAAAAATAAAAGGGGTGGAATTGAAAGTAGAGAAAATTAGTTTTCTTACTCTTACACGAAGGGGAGCGTCTGCTGATGGAGAAACTATAATAAACTAGAAAAGTTAAGGATAACTCAGTCAGATATTTGTTCTCATTACACGAACCACTATATAAATTCACTCCATTTAATAAGAAAATGCACGGTTTAAAACGAAAAAAACAAAATTGCTTATATATTACCATAAAATACGAAACCTTACCCTTTAGGCTTGGTAACCTTAGTAACAAAATCTAAAGAAAATAAGGAGGTTTGATTTACACAAAGGTAAATATAATAACATAATTTTATATAACAATGCATCTACATGCTTCCGATTTGGGGGAGGTACATTCTGACCCTAATATTTAACTTCCATCATATTAAGGCCTATGTACGATAACTACTAACAATGCAATTCTTCCCCCCCAATAATATTTTCTAAACTGCAACTCTTAATGCGTCAACCCTATGACAACCAAACAAGACGCTATGAAACAAAATGTTGTGCAAAAAGATATCAAGTCTTTATCGTATTGACCGAGAACAACAGAAATCAGCAACATGTAATTAATTATAGACTATATATATGTTACCGGCAATGTGTGAAATCCCGATATTCTATAGAATGCCTATAAGAAAATGCTTGATGTTTTTAAGCAAACTATGAAATATAAGTTTTTGTGAAAATGTTACATACTTTTCCTAGACATTCTATACAATTCCTAGGCATTATACAGAATGACCAGTACCGTTTAGGCAAAGTGTTAAAAGGGAACAAGCTGAAAAGCCTTTATTAATTAATACGCATTTGAAACTGAAAGAACAAAACTACGAAATAAAACACAGGATATTCTTACCGGAAAACAATGAAAGCAGAACTGAGATTGAAGTACTTGTTACAGTAAGTACTCACCTACCAATGATATTGCAACCTAATTTTCTCAGCAGCCTGTCTTATTCATACAAAGAAGTCCTACTACATAATCACAGTTGTAATTTTTCACTACACCATATTTCAATATAGAATGATGATTTCAGAATATGTGTTTCTTTTTTACGAAACCGTATTTTATCAGAATTCGTATAATGATAACGTATCTCGCAGAGCAAATTTAGCAGACTATTTAATTCTCCTATTTCAAAAAGTCTAAATACAATTTAAAGAACGAGTTATTCTACATTAAATATTTGTAACATAAAGTAGAAATTATTTCGTACAAAGTGATTTTGTTAATAATTTCAGTTCAGGGTATTTGGTTGTTTGCGTTTTTAAAAAACTGTTATACAAATTTATCTTCAACTCTACTCCATCGACATATTAGTTTCTCTTTATGCGTTTAGTCTATTTTGTCCTTCCGTTCTGAGTTTAATCAATTATCAATCAATTATCACCTATCATCATTGTCTTTATTATTAAAGAGTGGTGGCAGGAAAAAAATGGCTGGATTAGGCGTGTTATATTCTTTGCCGGCAGACAATCCGGCAAAGTATACAATGCCTAGGCAATGTAAGCTTATTAAATATCAATCATTTCTACCTATATTATACATAGGCATTCTATACATTACCTAGGCATTCTATAGAATGCCGGTAACATACATATCAAAGATACTTGTAAAAGTGTTGTAAAAAGCATGACATGAGGAAATGTTTATACCGAAAAGAAAAATGACAGTTGGGTAGGCTGTATCGGGTACGCAGCCGAAGAGTGCGTGAAACGTCTTGTGCGTGCTGTCTAAATCTAGCGCGCAAAGAGGTTCTGTAGTATAAGTCCCTTATTACTGTAATAACTCTTTATACTACATCAGCTAATATTTGAATTAATTTAAAGGTTATGCATTTTTTTGCCAATGTCAATGCTCTCAAATGTAGATAATATAGATGAATAGTTAAATTTCTATTTGTTAATATATATTGTCACTGTTTCTCTTTACCTTACAGCGTTTTATATTTTTGTATCGTATGTGCAACCTAGATTTTTTTCTTTCTCAATAGAATTATAACTAATCTGAATTATTTTATTTATTTGTTGCAGAATTATTTGTATACCTTGTATTTATGTGGAATTTCAAACGTCATGTCCCATATCATAATTATTAGGGCCCTGACTCTTAGGTTTTAAACTATTTTGTTCCTTCCTATCTAATTATGATATTCTAACATAGTTAACCGTTTCATTGTCAAGGCAGTCACACAGTCTTATAAAACTTAAAAATGGCCAAATAAGACGTTAAAGGCTAAAAATGACTGAAACTGCTTATCAAGTAAAATACGTTAAAATAACAATAATAATTATAATAATTAATTTAATTGTCATTCTTCTACTAAAATTAAGTTTTAATGTCTGTGTATATTTTGCATCCTGCTAATTGTTGCCAGTATATTATTTTGTAAGATAAAATATAGCATTGCGTTTTGTCCCAGCAGAGGAAATCTTAAACGAACCTAAATCTCCGGTTTCTTTAGAAGGAAATTAAAGGCATTCTTAAGAATGCTTACACTTGCAGTTTATGCACAGTGTTTGCTCCAGCAAGACGAAGAAAGTGAAGTATTCTAAATGTTGGTTGATTAATTGAAAATCGTTATTGTTGAGTTTGTGGTGGACTTGGAAATGACAGGGGTAGTTCTAAAACTGAGCAAAAAGCATTCCTAAAGTTTTGTGGTTCACAGCCATTGAAATTTAAGTGAAAATAAAATGAATTAATATATTTTTCAAAGTGTTTATTTTACTTATTAAAGTGAAACTAAAAAAATCATTTGAAAATGGTAAAAAACCTACAAACTATTTTATTATGTTCAAAATCAGGGTTTATAGAACCTAAAAATCAAGTCCTAGGTATAAGTTTACATTAGGCTATTGACACTTTTCAGACCTTTTCCAGAAAAAAGCCCCTCTAGAAAGGACTAGAGGCATCCCTCCTCCACGGGTAACACATACAGTATCAGCCGACGAAGTACAATACGCAGTCGAGAAGAGCAAGTCTCGCAAAGCAGCGGGACCTGACAATATAATCAGCGAACTGATGAAAGTGTCCCTCCCACTCACTTTGAATATATGGACGGCTCTGTACAACAAGTGCATAGAATTGAAAGCAATCCCCGACATATGGAGACACTCAATCATCAAGGTAATTCACAAAGGAAAAGGAGCTCATGACGACCCAGACGCATATAGAGGAATTGCGCTAGAATGCGCCGCCTTTAAAATACTGAGCAACATTATTCTAAAGAAAATCCACGACAGACTGATGACAATAATGCCCAATGAACAATACGGGTTTATCCCGGGTAGATCAACGACACAGGCAGTGGGTAACATCCTCCAATATATACATTTCGCTTTGAGCAAGGACAAGGGACACGCATACGCTGCCTTCATAGACTATAAACAGGCCTTTGATGGGGTGAATAGGAATATCCTCCTTCAGAAACTACAGTCTGTGTTGGGAGAAGGAGACGACATCCTCATGCTAATTGAAAATATCCTGCAAGTGAACACTATAATAGTCAGCGACGGCCTTACAGAGTCGAAGCACATCAAACAGACCAATGGAGTCTTACAAGAAGACCCGTTAAGTCCATTAATGTTTAATGTACTCACACATGACGTCATACAGGCAGTAGGATCTGAGGAAGTCACAATGCTACTTTATGCTGATGACATGATAATCCTGACTGAGACAAGAGAGGTATTACAGGAAGCAATCAACAAATTACAAGTGTGGTCCCAAGAAAATGATCTGGTCATTAACAGGAACAAAACGAAAATTATGAAATTTAGGAAAAAAGGAAATCTGGCACGGTCTGACAAATTTACTTGCGCCGGTCAAGAAATTGAGATCGTTAAATCCTTCAAATATCTGGGAGTAACCCTCCAGACAACAGGACGTACATTTACAAAACACGTGGAAGACAAGTCAGTAGCAGCGATGAAAGCAACATATGAAATCTCGAAACTCAGAAAACTTTCGGTGAAAACGGTCATTAATCTCTTCTTCCTGAAAATAGCACCAATCGCCTCCTATGCCATACGCTCTATTTGGACACATCTAACATACACTAACTTAAAGAAACTGGATAGGATAAAAGCTGCATACCTAAGAAGAATGCTATGTGTCTCAAAGTACACAAACATCAGAATAGTATATGCCCTGGCAAACACGAACAGCTTTATAGAAGATCTCATCTCATTGCACGAGCTCAAAAATACCCCAGCATCTGATCGATTCCTAGAGGAGAGGAACCAGAAGGCAAGGGATATAGACCCAGATTTCTACCGCACCCCGGCCATGATGGACGAGCAATGGAAACAACCCAATTTCGACCTGCGACATCTGTACACCAGAGTAGCCGCCCACGGTTTCCACCATCGTATATGTAACCAAGTGGGACGCCATGACATCACCGACAGGTACCAGTGCACGCTCTGCGGTCTACCGTGTAGAACTTACCATATCATAGACTGTAAGAGAAGAACAATGCCTCTATCGCATTATGCAAATGACTAGCTCTGTACCATTTTTGTACACAGTGTGTTTAATAAATCCTTATTTATTAGGCTATTGACATGTTACCATAATATCCGGTAAAAATTATTTCTTTCTTTGGAATATAATCAAAATACAAAAAGAAACGTCATGTTCCGTTTTGCAGAAATAAAATGCCAGGCCAATTACATGGTCTAAATGATGGTATGAAACTTTATAATACTTTTATTGCTGAGCATCCTGATTTCATTGTATAGTGTCCACCAATTTAAGATACAAATTAAAAAAAACTATTTAATATTAATAATTAAATATTACAATTGTTATGTCTTTTATTTGTTTATTCTTAATAATTGGGACTATTTGTAGTCCTAAATATAAACATATTTGTAGAATTGAGTTCTGTTCTTGTAATTTTGAATTTCTTACTTTAACATTTTTGTGAAAATTGTTTAACTCTTTTAAGATTGTATTTAATTTGTGTGTATATTTGTAACTTTCTCTACTACCTTATTTAATATGCGTACAATATGATAATTACAGACACGAGCTTTGCTCATCTGGTAGTTTTAAGAACATGTGTGTGATTTTGTAAGTATTTTGTTTTCATGTTTGTTTGAAAATTTGATTTCAATTAAAAAAATAAAAGTCCGAACAAGGTGGCAGAGGTAAGAGATCCTGGATTGAAAAATCAAACCCTGTGGCAGGCCAATTTAACTTGGGGTTTTCGTGGTTTCCTCATTTACAAAGGAAAACGCAGGGCTTGTAGGATTTGTTCACTTTCCATAACACATCGCCCCTTTGTCACACAGTATCAAAATCGTTTAAAATGAACAGAAGCCAGAAAGGCATAACCGAAAAATAAAAGCAAATGCACACGAATGAATCATTACAAGTGCACTTTGATAAACGTAAACATTCTAAACGCGTGATATGAGTTATGTGCACTTAAAGCATGCAAAATAAGCTAACGATAGTAATTATATTAATTATCTTAATAATAAAGAAAAATTGCTTGAATATAGATTATTATACGCTACTTTCGCGAACAAATCTGAATTCTTTTTTTCTTTACCTTAGTTTTGCCTCTCCCTTTTAGGAACATTTAAGCCACCCGGGCCTTACAGAGCCGCGACCTGTCGGGAGAGGGATTATCTATTGGATCATATACATACTTTTTTGACCAGACAAGGACATGGAGGGCCTCTCCGGATGAGTGATCAGCCCAATGCCGGGGCCACCTCCGAGACAACACGAACACACAGGACGAGACAAACCATTCACACACACTCACTCACTCCAAACAAGGCGAGGATGGGATGAAGATGATAATGACGGCCAGATGATATTTGGGGACCACAAGAGCCTAAAGTTACTCGACATTTGTCTCACAGGTGAGGAAAAACCCCTGAAAAAAACTTGACCGATCAGGATTCGAACCCGGGCCCGCTGCATGAGAGGAGAGAACGCATCCCCTACGCCACAGCGGTGGACAAATCTGAATTCTTGTCACTTCTTCATTAAGTTTTTTTATATATTTTTTTCTGGCACTGCAAGTGGGTCAACAACCCTGTGTCAGTGGTGCAATAAATACCAGCCATTTATTAAATTCAAGAAATTAAAAGTATTATATTGTACTATATAGGTTCAAGAATTTCCCCACTTAAAAATAGCAATGATAAAGCTGGGCTTAAGTGGTACATTATAAATTTATAAGTCATCTTTAATTTCCACTCTCTTTAATGATTTATTTTGTTGACCTATTATTTACTCAGTTATAAACCTAGAGGTTGTACATTATTTTCTGAATGGTAGATACCGGCTTTATTCATCAACCACAAAACCTCGATAGCGAAGTTTGTGGAACATAATATTTTGATTGGTTATTTTATTAAAATAATATTTACAATGATTGTAGCATATGTCTAAGGAGATATTGCCTTTGGCAATTGTGTTCGCGCTCCACATTTTAGTATTATTTTGCAGAATCCTGTTAACGAGTTTTCTAATATAATACATTTGCAGATAATTTCTCGTACAAATATTTGAGAAGTGGTAATATTTTTCTAATGTAATGTAATAATTAAGACCAAATAACATAAGAAAAATATGTTCATATTTAAACAAATCTCACTATAACTTCATTATGGCATTACTAAGATAATTATTATCCAGCATTTAAAAAATATATATTAGTCTTACTAGTCCAGTCACCAGGTACTTTTACCTGGAGAAAGGTCCGAAGCTAATGATTTTTAATATGTATGTGGGTGTTCAGTGGTGTAGAATCCAAGTTTTCCAATTCGAGAACCCTGTGTTAACTTCAGGGCAGCCAAAAAACCTCGAAATTTTTGGGCTGTTTTAAGTGTTTTCCTTATAACTCCTAAACAACGCGTTTTATCTTAAAACACTCCATTACAATAATAACTGTGCTCGACTTATATTCATATAGGCGTAATCCTGTAACAGATTTGTTCACTTTTCATTTATTTTTGAAATGTGACTGAATTTATACTCAAAATACATAGCCTAGTACTAACCATTGAATGTTTATTTCGGATGTATTGTAAGAGTCCAATTATTTTTATGAACTTCATCATGAGGAAAGCTAAAGCCTATATGTAGCACCATGATTCCCATTACAATTAGGCGCTCAAGTTTATAACCATAATTAAAGTAGTATTTTATGGTATACCCTGATTTAATCTCGACCACTGTAAAGGCCTTCCGTTTCGGTGGTGTACTACGGAGACCATGGAGACCATTTTAATCATTCAGCTATAACACGATCCCTTTGTGCGTTATTAAACAAATCAGAAAAGGTTTAGGTCACTGATTACGCTAACTCCCATAAGTGCTGAAGTCTATTTTATACGTTACATGTTATACGAGGGCGAATCAAAAAGGAAGTTACACTTCCAAGTTATGGCCATTTATGAAACCACCTACACATAGGAAACACTGATATGGCAACATACAATGTACGTTCACTTTTCCACATAGTCCCCAAGAGACTGTAAACATTTTTCGAAACGGTCAACCAACTTTTCGATTTCGGATGCATAGAAATCACCTCCAGCGCTAGATAACCGCCTGGAGACAGATGTTTTCACCTCCTCATCGTTTCGAAATCGTCGTCCACCGAGATCCTTTTTAAGCTGACCGAACACATGATAATCGCATGGCGATAAGTCTAGACTGTATGGAGGATGTTGTCATACCTCCCACTTGAATCGGTGCAGCAGTTCCTCTCTCAATTCTTCTCACAACCCCTTTAGTTCTCTCCTTAAATATCTTATTTCTTCTCCTTTCTCCATTTCTTTAAGGTTTCCCTCATTCCTGTAGGGTAAGGTGGTACATTTTCGAACATGGTACAATTCTGAACGGACTAAGATTTTTATCCATTTTGGGGTTTCAAATGTTAGCCACCCTCTTTTTAAAAATATAGCGTCCATACTGATTGTTTTGTTGATCTGTATCCGCGAGAATGATGTTCCGAGTTGTCTCATTCGGCCATAAAAAATTATTTTCCAACCGAAGGTAAGAACGCCATGCTTGAAAAATGGCACGTTATAAAATTGCTTATAATTCCACGTTGTGTTACTGGAATATATTTTTGAGGACCAATTTTTAACTCATACCAACAAATAGCGTAGTCTTTAATACGTAAGTCATTGGCACAACAATGGGCATTCGTGAGCGGAATTTCAACAATGTAGTAATTTACAAAAACTAGCTCGAGGTACAAATTCGAACAAATTTTAGGTACAATTTCGAACAGTACTTTAACCCGCGATTGCTTGCTTAAGACTTGCATGGAAAAGCTGTTTTGCTGTCACAGCATTCTGCATGTTTATTATTATTAACTCTGCAAGTCAAATATAAAAGGGTGGTATTCATATATCTCTCAACAGTGGTATTATTTCAACGAAGAGTTATAAACTAAGACTTCCTGTGTAATGTTGTTTCATCTCAGCATTTATGCAATACACAATAGCATGCAGCTGTTAAGTATTTTTATTATTGCTCTTGATGTTATAACAGACCGTCTTAATGGTCTAGTGGTTCCTGACTACGGACCCTCAAGTCTGGGTTCGATCACCGGTACCTCCTCGGATTTTTCTGAGGTAGGGTGATCTGGAACGGGGTGCATTCAGCCTCTTGACACCAACAAAAGAGCTAATTCATAAAGAAGTAGCGGCTCCGGTTCAGTAAGCCATCAATAACTGTCGTAGGAGTCGGCATGCTGACCACATGCCCCAATCCGGCCATCTGCCTTTTTAAAACGTGACACATCATTATTACGCTCATATTACTGATAAATAATAATAACAGAAAATAATATTTGGAAGAAAGCACTTTGTTCGTTGAAAATGCCACTGTTCGAAATAGTACCCACTGGTGTTTAGAATTGTACCTACTGCGGTACATTTTCGAACGATATTCTGGAAATGAAAGATCGATTGCCATGACCAATATTGCAGCTGTATGACTTTGATATTTTTGTGAAGGGTCAACTACATTGCCAACTTTGTGAATATAATACAGTTGAACTTGTCTTATGTTTATTGTGTTCATAAAATAAGAATATTTGTTAAGTGTTCGAAAATGTACCACCTTACCCTACTTTGTAATGCTGTCTGTGTCTTTACATAGCGCTGGAGGTGATTTCTACGCATCCGGAATCATAAAGTTGGTTGACCGTTCCGAGAAATGTTTAAAGTCTCTTGGGGACTATGTGGAAAAGTGAACGTACATTGTATGTTGTCATAGCCGTGTTGCACATGTGTAGGTGGTTTCATAAATGGACATAACTTGGAAGTGTAACTTACTTTTTGATTCGCCCTCGTATGTTAAAGGGTACTTCAGTTAACATTTCATACATTTCAACTAATACAACAACTTGGATTTATTGTCAAAATAATGCAGATGGTAGAGAAGGAAGGGTACCAATTGCAGGAAATGTTCAATGGGTTTTGGGAAATTTATTAAAAACTACCTTAACTTAATTTACATAGCTTAAACAACACACACCTCACAGCAGCAACTAGCAAGACGTAGCATTCTTTCATAGTGACTATCATTCTTGGTAAAACTGCGTATGAAATGTGCCAGATGTAGGTTGTACAACAACAGAAGCAGCTAGGATCCTCCTCAGTTGCAATTACAGATAGTTGCCACAAGGGTATGGAAGGGCTCATGTGACCATGTGTAGGCTAAAGGGAAAAGGTACAGACAGACTGAAAAATGCAATACCATAGCCGGGTTTTGAACGAGGATCTTCGGCTCTCCATGCCGTTGCTATACCAATTGCGCTACCATGGCAACGTGCCGGTAGAAAATACATTAAATTCTCCAATTGATACACATATTCCGGTATACCACCAGGCGTTCTCAATATTCAGATAACAGCAAAGTTGGTGACTTAAAAACCGTAAATGTTTTAATAGCGAACAAATAGTGAACCACTAGTAGGTCACAGAGGAATGATAATTCTTTCACACTGGATGTGAATAGGCCAAGACGGAAAGGTAGAGTCAGATTGAAAAATTCAATGCCATAGCCGGGATTTGAACCAGGATCCTCGGATCTCCATGCCGCTGTTGTGAGCCAGTTGGAGAATTTAATGTACTGGTACGTTTTCATGGTAGTTCAATTGACAATGTTTTAATAGTGGATGGAAATATGTTTTAAAGCCAAATAAGGCTTACTACATGTAATTGTAGTTCTAACTTTTTTGGATTCAAGTGCAATACCATTAAGTGGGAAAATAATAACGATTATAGCTGCCCTGTCCAAGGTTACGAGAAGATATCTTTTAAAATCCTGTCATATCTATTCCCTTTTCTTTATTTTATATTCATTACTACAATGTCATTTTTATACGAGTATTTCAAGGCAAATAAAGTGTACAAAAGTATTTAATTAGGTCTAAGTTTATTTATATTAAAGTGCAAAACCATTAATGTAGTGTTATTTTTATTAAAATATCATATATCTAGCCTATTATTATTCCTTTGTTTTTATTTTATTAATGTATCTGTAAATCCGTAAAGAAATGTTAAAAAAATATAGTCTAAAGATTCTGATAGCTTAAAAGAAATTGCAAGATATATAGTTAAAATTAATGAAGTAAAATTGTAAATAACTGAAAATGTTACTTTAATAAATTATGCTGATCGGAATAGTTTAATGTCATGTAGATGGAACTTCCAAAATAATTTACGTCACTGATCGCAGCAAATTTCTTTAGTTCCTTAAAATGAAAACAAAAATTGTCATGCATAAATGTACGAAAGGGCTTCATTTATATCCAAGATAAATAAATGTTAGTAAAATGAGTCAGACAAACATTTCTATAGGATCTCTGTGAATATCGCGTAGATAGTCGGGTGACGTCACTCGTTCCGTGTTACGGCCTTGTTCCTAGGTGGCGTTGGTTAAATACCGAATGATAGCCTATAATATGATCTGTAATAACATGCATGGAACGAGTGCAATTGCAAAGTAAAATTATGATTTCATGAGAGAGAAGGTATTGTGTTTTAATATCTTAAGTAAACACCTGAAATGATAGCAGCATCGGAAAATGAAATATTTAATTTAATAGATTTAATAATTTTGTTTTAATATTTGATTAAACACCTGGAATGCTAGCAACAGCGGAAACTAAAATAATTAGGTAAAACAAATTGTGCCTATGTTAGATGCAGAGTTAACTGTGCAAAAATTGTGTCATGCAATGTAACAAAAATTGCATAATTATATTAGTTCTGAACTTAACTGACGAGAAGTGCATTAACAAACAACCCTACCTTATGGAATTAATGAACTCAGTATATATTTTAAAACATACAAGAACTTCGCCGCGTCTTGCAAATTATCATGCTAGTCAAATTTGAGTTTTATTGGGTCTCTCGTCCTTAGCCTCGGCCATTTTAGTCTCAGTCATGGTATAATATTATATCCAGTTAATGAAAAAGACATATTAATAACGACATATCTATTTAATAGACATGTTTATTTCGTTAGTTACTTTGAAAGAAATCTAAGTTCAGATTTAATATATGCAATTTTTTTTGTTACATTGCATGACAATTTTTGCACAGTTAACTCTGCATCTAACTTAGTCACAATTTTTTTGGCTAACTGTTTTAGTTTCCGCTGCTACTAGCATTTCAGGTCTTTACTCAAATATTAAAACAACATTACTAAATTTATTAAATTAAATATGGAAATACGGATGGAACCTCGTAAGATAGCCTTCAGTCTCCCTCTGGACGACTCCAGTGTCTTCGTCATGCTCCTCATTTCGTGATGTTGTATACCATTCAAAATTACAAAGTCGTGTGTGCTTATTTTCATTATTTTGGGTAATAGGCCTATGTTACACTACACACTCTGCTTATATTGTGTTATTAGGCTTCCAATCAGCTGTTGTAACAGGTGTAATTAGATAGCGAATTCACAAATGAGAAAGCGAGAACTGAAAGAATGTACGAGTAAATTTATGTGTTTCGATCTTGGGCTGACTAAACTTCTACAGTTTGTATAACCAATTCCCATTTTGTGTCATCGATCAATTCAAACGATTGGTTTGTCTACCAAGTATGGGTTTCCGTTGTTGAAACTCCCCGACACCGTCCAATCATTTATTTTCTATCAGATAAAGTTAATTCTGAATTTCCTTGTTTCTTATCTCCTCCTGAAATCCTTCATTCTAAGGGAGATCAAATTGATGAACCTCGAAGAAGTGCGGTAGCAAAGTTTGGGGGGAGTTATTGCTAATGGTAGTGTTTCATGGAAGATTGAAGCATCTCAATGTTAGGATGAATTAACGGTACCTATAGCCTACGATCAGTGCTTTAGTTGGAAAATATTTTATGGGGGTACTCACCTTACTTCAAAATTTTCCATATCGCCTCATACAAAAGAGTTTTAAAAAACCGAGCACCTTATCAGGATAGCCAACATGTAATCTAAAGAGAAAGTAATTATTGTAGAAATGCGCACGAAGGTGAACATTAGAACGCATATCTACTGCGAATTTAATAGTCTTTGTCATTATTAACAAATACACTCTCTTATTGAATTGGACATTTAATAAGTATTTTAGGACAATATCGTTCCTGTACTGCCAGTACGACGTACCGGAGCACATATTTTTCCCGGTATGGTAGAAGGAAAATAATTTTATACCGGTACGCAGTACCGGTGCGTACCGGCCCAACTAAAGCACTGCCTACGATGCAAATTCAAATTTGAGAACATAGTCATTTGCTATGCACTCAAACTCCATTTTAAGTTAAACCTGAGTCCTGAATACATATAATTAATTTAAAATTGGATTAACACAGCATATCAAGGGGTACAGGTTAGTAACTAATCCCAAATAAGTTTTTCGTATTTTTTCTTATTGGGAAATATGTTTATGAATTTATGATTGTTAGGCCTAAGTTGAACACATTGTTACAATTTAATGAATTCTCGGACTACCAACCAAGTAAGTAGGAGGATTGATTCCGAGATTTCGGTAGCTTGCTCCACTGCCATCTTCTGGGAGAAGTTGTGACGAATATCTCAGAATCAAGAATTCCATTAAATATCTCAGGATAGCATCATATAGTTTCCGAGTCTATTTAATACTTCACGTAGGCCTAACATGTCTGACTAGGATATTTATCTTTTATTTTATTTATTTATTTAGTTATTATTTATTACATTACATTACTTACATTATTTCACATTTAGTAACTTAACCTTAACCTTAAACTCTTAAACCTTAAATCTTAAACTCTTGCTCTCACCACAACGAATTACATAACTTACTTATAACATAACATGACCTTCTAGCTCTCGAGCTGCAGGGCTCTCGCCTACTTCTATAACTATTCTGAGTCAAATTTATTATTTTATGGGCGACGTCCCTAGAGCTTCTGCCTATTGGCCACAAATGAAATTATTTTAATGAGTTATTCTTTACAAATTGGTCACTTCCATGAGACACTTCGGAGCTCTACCGCTCCATAGGCCTCTTTCAGTTCACAAAATACACTTTGGAGCTTTATCGCCCCACAGGCCACAACTAGGCCTATGTCAATATTTCATTATACCTAGTTATCCGCCTTAATCTGTTACTCTCTCTATTCTATAGAGAATCCTTCCTCTGCTATACCTCTCATGACTTACTAATTTTCATTCTAATTTTAATCTCAGTATACAATTTTTGCCGTACAGACCTATCTCCTTTCAGTAACCTCACCCTACTTCTTTTAACCTATTTACCTTATTACCTCGCCAGAAGATTATAATTATTGCGATTCTTATTTAGACATTCCACTTCCTTATTACTGATCTATATTTACTTTTTCTACTAAACCTAACTCATTGCATAATTTAATCTATAAATGGATTTTCAGTGCAATTTTTTGTTTAGACTAAGCCTGAACTTTGCTGTTTTAGTAATTTAAAGTTCTATTATACAAATACGATAAAGTTTTTTTCCACTTAAAGCTTTAGTTTTTTCTGTTATACTAATCGATTTGATGCGTCGCTCCTGCTTCTGTTACCCATCATGTAGATTTATTGACTCCTGTTTGCAATGCAGAATTTTGTTGAAAGTGCGAACACTAAATAACCCAAAACTTGTCTGCGGAAAAAAAGTGGAAATGTATTTACAACCCGCACAGAAGAAATATCATTTTCTTGTATGTAGTAAAAGTTAAACACATGTCGCAATGTTTAGTACATTAATTTGAAAACGTTTAATAACAATGGTTTTGTGAGGCATCGCATCATGAACCATGGAAATGTTCGAGAGACCGAAAGTGCTGAATAGTAACACAGTTACAGAACACTGCTACCCGAGAAAACGTTAGGGCCGGGCGTTAGCGTCAATTGATGAGTAGTGGAAAGATAAGTAACTTTTCTCAATTACATGCGGGAAAGTGAACTGCCGAGGCTTTATGCCATTAAGAGCTACTAGCGGGATAAGGCCTAAATATAGACATCTGTTTACGTTGTTTTTCTTACCTTATTCTTTTCATAAATTCAGCCGACCATAGGCAAATTTTCTTGAAATATTTATCTTGTTTACCGTTTTGTTTTCCTTGTTTTCCTTATTACACACAAATACCCATGCCCGAGGCTGCACTCGAATCCACAACCTCCTCCACCACGGCTCCAAGGCAATCACACCTTAGCTACCGCGGCTAAAGAGGGCGGCTTTTGTTTAATAAGTACAGATGCCCTGCTCACACGGTTAATGAAGAGCCCAATCTCATTAGAAACTGCTCCTAGTGTGAATCTCAGCGTTTGTTTTCAAACGTATGCAATATCACATTTCCGTGCATGCATTCAATAAATACTCGTATCATTGTATAATATATGATTCAAAGTACGCGTATTTCCCTTACCGTATAATTGAATCTTGAAACATGTGATAGGCCTACCTTGTCCATGTAAACTGAATTAATTCGGTAAAATAAAAATTAAATGAATAAAATTTCATAATTCTAAGTTTTTTATCAATAACTTAAACAGTTTCCACTATCATGTTCGAAGCCTAATGCTTAATATATAAAATCAAATGACCCTACCCTCCATTGGTAACTTATTAATAATCAGTGTAACGATGAACATTGATATGTGGATGTTTTAAAAAAGCTGACGAAATCATTTCTCCCAGCGACGTGGCCGAGATGATAGAGTCTTGGACTCCCATTTCGGAGGTCCCAAGAGCAGACTCCGTGGCCGGCAAGTTTGAATTTTTTTTTCATGATTTCCCAATAAAATGCCGAATTGTGTATTTACTTACCATGACTTTCGCCGCTACTTCATTTTGTATCATAATCATTAAAATTGAATATAAAGTGAAATTAGAAGAGAACCATAATATATCAACAATACAAAAAAGGTGATTATTATTGATTCTCCAATCAAGTAATACTACCCTGGTGTACTTTATGCATGTTAGGGCTATAGCTGAGATACAAAAATACAGATAACATAATAAAGTCTGAATACTACCAAACAACAATCTGGACAAAAAAGAAAATTGCATGCAGAAGAGAAGCAAACAACCATTAAATAAGAAAAAATTAATAAAGCATAATGAACAGATTCATCTAAAACACTGGAAATAATATAACAATAATACGCAGACTATCTATATATTCAAATTGAAGCTGTCATTGTCGAGTAATTTAGTATATTGCTATTTTATAAAGGTATGTTTGTAAATTGTGTGGATATTTCTTTAGTTCTTAAAAAAAAAAAAAAAAAAAAATTGTTTAAATAGAGCGCAGAAGTTTAATAAAATCAAGACCACAATAATTTGAATTGAATATTAAAATTTTTATGATAAAAGATGGGCAAAGGAATAGTAAATGCTCAACAATTTCAGAAATATTTTCACAAATGCAATAATTTCCAGTCAATCTTGCATTTATTTTATATCTTTCGAAGTATATTCTAAATTAACATTGATCAGACCAAAACTAGGTCATTGTGAACGTTTGTTGTAAATGATTAATTTTAATGTGTTATAAAATCTTGGAAAAATAAATCTCTCGTAAGTTGTTCAGTCGTTGCATTGAGCAAGACCTCAATCCATTCAGCACAAGATATGTGTAATTGGTGGCAGATTAGTAACAGAGCAGTTTTAGCCAGAAAATAAGCTCTTTCATTTCCTACAATGCCAATAGGCCCATGACCTTTTACCCATGCCACATAAATATGTTATGTACACCTTGTCATGGATGTGCCTCAAACAACGATGGATGATCCATTCTCTTACTTTCCTTCATAACATAACTCCGTGCCGCTACATCCCTGGAGGGACTTAGCCTACCGCTGCGTCATCTATCAAGTAGCTCCTCAGTTTGAATCACGAGGCTGAGTGCACCTCCCTATTTCAGAAAAATCCGAGGAGGTACCGGGAATCGAACCCGGGCCGACGGATCTGTAGTCAGCGAGGCTAACCACAAGACCACGCCGGCGGACCCTTCATAACATAACTTACTATTACTTTCCTCTCTTCTTATTTACAATCTCGTTTTAATCTCCTTTCGACCTCAAAAACGCATAGTAAAATATCCCTTCTTATTCCCCGATATACAACATATTCTATTCTTCATGTTTTAGTGTGACAATCCCTCGCTTTTGGAATTCGAATTGAATATACATTTTATTATTCATTAATTTTGTTTTAGTTTATCAAATTTCTAATTCAATCCTTGTAATTTTTATTGTCTGTAGCATGTTTAGTTTTAATTTCAAATTTATCAACTCTTGTATTATTTGTAATAAGTAGGCTATTATATGTAACATGTATAGTTTTATTGGTGCCAATAGGCTATAATAAATAATAATATTGATAACAAGAAATTGAGCGTATAATAACCCTTATAGGATTTAAGTTATTTGTCTGAAATGCTTTCAAGTGCAGCTTATAAAACAATAATTATGCATACGAGGTCTTAACTTTTTACATATGTGCCACTGCAAAACTTCTCTTGTAGGCTATATGTAAATTCAGCCTGGAAAACAGAACATTCAGAGGGAATTTTAAACATCTCCGAGTGAATTTTTCTGATCCCCATGTTATACAACGAACAACCGACTAAATTATCCTCGTTTTAAGAACCATCAGTGTATACAGTAGTCACACCAGTAGTTATATGGCCCATTAATATACGAGGGGATGCTGAAAGTCGTGAGCAACATTTTTTCACAACCTTAATCTTTACTTGTAAGTGAAATCAAATATATCATCTCAATCTACACACCTTTCTTTCACTTTTCCACATATTCTACTTTTTTCACGCATGTTTCCCATCGTTCTGCAAGTTTGGAAATACCCTTGAGACATAATTCCGTTCCAGCTGCTCTTAGACACTGAAATCGTTGCAAAACTTGCAGTTGGACATAGTGCGATGGAAGAAATGATTCACAGCTTAGGTTTCCGGAATGTTTGTGCCAGTTGGGTCCCACGTTTATTGATCGAGGACCACAAACATCAGAGACGAACCATTTCCTAAAACCTTCCTCAGGGATTTAGAAGTGAAGGTGATGAATTTTTGACGAGTTTTGTGACTGGAGATGAAAGCTGGTTCCATCATTATGAACCTGAAACAAAACGAAAGAGTATGGAATGGCACCACTTGAATTCACCTTCGAAGATGAAAGCGAAGACAGCTGGAACGGAATTCTATCGCAAGGGTATTTTCAAACTTGCAGAACGATGGGAAACATGTGTGCAAAATAACGGAGACTATGTGGTAAAGTGAAAGAAATGTATGTAGATTGAGATGATATACTTGGTTTCACTTACAAATAAAGATTAATGTTGTGAAAAAATGTTGCTCACGACTTTCAGTATGCCCCTCGTACATACATAATCTGACTCGTGATATGGCAGGGATATTCAAAAGAGTATAAACAAGCTGAAATTTAAAAAGACGATCGCCCTTAAAGTTTATTGTAGCCTATCATCCTAAACATTGTGTGAAATGTGTTTGAGGTTTCTCTGTACTCACTTAACATACCGGTCGTATTATTAATTACTACATATTTTATATTATATTTATATATTGAATAGTCTAATATTGGAAAACCGAGTCCTTTTGTGAATTCGAAAACATATTACATCCGGAATTTTGTGCTCAGCGTGAAACAATTTATTTTGAAGTGAAATGTAGATGAAAAGGTAGATAATTTTTAATTGAATAGGCAATGAACTGTTCATTGGTGAATTGTGGGGAATTGAGCTCAGATTGGCGAAGTAACTCTACCATAAATATTGGATAGGGGTTGCTATAAATTCTTTTAAATTCAAATCTTTTCAACTGAAAAAAAGGGATTCGGAACAGAAAGATGCAAGACAGAAAGAAGAATGAAAAGAGATAGACGAATTCTACGTGTTTAGCGACTCATTTTTCACAACTTGAAGGCGGGCATCCCTCCATCCAACACTCCAAGCGGGAGTATGAGTTAGATCGTGGGTAGCCTACGTTAATGTAATCAATAATCAATTTATCACAAAAAATCAACCTGAGGTTTGAGATTCTTATAGAAAGCAGTGAATTCCTTTCTATCTAGAACTACAAAGGTGTGAATATTTACTGAGGGAGCCATGATGCTGGATGAAATTCCACATCGCGTATGCGTGCGTGTGCTTGTTTTTAAGAAAAAAAAAAAACGAAGAGCAGAATACTACGAAAGTACTTGTGAAAATTGGCATAAAAAAGCTAAACTGTATGTCCAAAGGATCAAAATTTAGGAAAAAATGTTTTGAAATATAAACTGGTTTTTATAGTTGAACAATAACTCACAAGTTAATTCATTCAGAATAATTCAGAATTATAGAACCAAAACTTTTGAATATTTACTTGAAGAGCAAAGGTTCGTCAGATTTGCCTTACAATTTATCGGTCTCCTTAGCCATGATGGATACGTCATGATGGTGGAGGCAGTGGTCTCGATTCACTCATCGGTAAGGATGCGTGTGCTTGTTTTAAAAAATAGTTAAGAAAACAAACCGAAAACCAGGATACTACGAAATCACTTGTAAAAATCGGCAAAAAACAAAGCTAAGGTAAGAAGCATATTTGAAGGATCAAATGTCAAATAATGCTTTGTGAGCTAAACCGGCCATAAATGACATTTTCAACCGGGTTTTGGTATCTATTCATGTTCCAACTGTTGTCTACGGTACTCAGGACCCCCTCCAAAATAAAGAGATTTTTAAAGCATTAGTTAGAAAACATCATCGTTTTGTGCCACTCAGGAAGCGAAGATGCCAGTAATTATGGACAGTCAGTTTAAGACCACCAGAAAATATTTTCTAATTACGTGCTTGCTTGGTACAGGGGAGAATCTCTAATATGGGAGCCACCTCCGTGGACATCCTTGGCCCATCTCATATGTTTAAAATATACAGCCTCGCAATCTCGGCTTCTGAGACAACAGCTCAATTTAAAATAGGCTACGCAAATACCGCGGTTTGACTGAGAATCATCCCTTCGTCGTCTTTGCAGTGGAAATAGACATGGTGCAAAGAGGCTGCGGCACTTTTTACTGATGTAGGAAGAAAGTTGCATTCAATTAGCGGGGAACCTTGATCCATAGAGTTTCTGAAGAAGTGAATTGACTTTGCTCTTCAGCGAGGAAATGCTGCTAGCATCAAGCGCAATGTTGTGGAATCCTCAAGCCTGATATATTTCCTTTCACTGCAAATGATGTAAATCCAAATGGACAGCCTCATTAGAGGACAAATAGTTTTTTAATAAATGAAGATGATGATTATAATAATAATATTAATAAGATATTAATTGATAAAGCTTCACAATTAGATTTACTGGAAGTTACTTTTCTGATGTTATATTCACATAGGCCTACTGGTGCAGGTGGTTTCTGGTAAGTAACATAAAGTTACTTCTTTCGCGCTATTTTGAACACCGTAAAAAAGTTAAATTCGACACCAACGAATTAAAATATCATACGGATAGCATGCATTATGCTATGATAAAATATCAATATAATAGTGTGCAATATCATGAAATATAGTAGAGTGATAACTAGATACCGCACGTTAGGTACGGTATTTATAAAGTTAAAAATATATACTACTAAGAGTCGCTAAACACCCTGAGAAAAAGCATTTTGAAATACAAGCTTGTTTTTATAAACAGAAATACTGCATTAGTCTTACGGCAGTGCAAATCTATTAAGGACGCAATATTTTCGGAGGAAGGATATACTGTATTTTTTACGTGGTGCAAAACCTTTAAAGAATGCTTTAATTAATTACAATTTCATATCTGAGAATACATACAATAAAGAACACGGAAATTAAATAAATAGGTCACTCCGTGACACCACTAGCATAAAATAGTAATCTTCGTAGATGGGCACAGTTAACTGATAAAATGTAGATAAAAATCCCCTAGCGCTGTCCATAATACATTCACAGGTGTTTACAGTTGAACGAAAGATCATCAGCTTAAGGTAGGAATGGAGGCAATTATGACACTACTTATTACTAAAAAAGGAAACTGCCTGCATACAAAGCAAGCCGGGAAACACAATCGCACTATAACAAATTCCAGGTCGCCGGTAACATAAGGGAATAAGAAGTGGAATGACAGTACAAAGCATATCATATACTTTATAATTCAACTATTAGAACACGATGCCATGTTAGTATAAAAAAACCAGGCACTTATAGGTATCATAGGTATTATACTCTTAAATTGACAAAACAAGGCAAAAATCTATCACGTATTCATATAGTTATGCACCTTATGTTAAGGATTATTTAAAATCAGAGATACTTCTAATACTAAAATATAAGCCTTTTTGTAATAGGACTATCCTATCTTTAGCAATAATAAATAAGCTATATCAGTCTAATACTGATCCTGAATATTGATAGACCAACAGTTATATCTTTCATTACATATTTTTACCTAACATAGAAATTTTAGAATGAAATAATTTATAGAAAAAAAAAAGACCTGAATTTTAATTTGTTTTTCGTCACACACACACACACACACGCACACAAGTGGATGTGAGGTAACGTCACCTTTTTGGAAGCTTCCTGACCCCCCACGTACTCTTGTTTTCTGCATAACTGCAGGTTCCTTTCCTTGCGAAATGTCGACGTGTAGACAGACAGTTTGGGTGAAGAGAGAAGTAAAGGGGTGCGAAGAGAAAGCGTGGGAGGTGGAAGGGGTGCTATGGAATTTGCGCCATAAATCTTGCGTGACAGGCATGCTGTCTGTTACCCAGTATAGTAGTTGTGCTGTGGGTTGTCTACAGACAAGGAGTATAGGTATATTGAAATTGAAACCTGCCACTCATCCACACGTGTGTGCAGATCTTCTCATTACACGCTATTACACTCCATCAGAATTTTATGTTATTAATGAATTACCTATACAAAGTATACATTCAAACATAGCTCATTCCAAGGAAAAGTCAGTTAAATGCCATGGAATTATTTTACATATTATAAACATGAATACCTTGCAAATAATTCCATTTCCGGTTTGGGACTAAATTGGACAAAACTCATCCATGTTTATTCTTAAATACTTAATAATTAAATAATAATAATAATAATAATAATAATAATAATAATAATAATAATAATAATAGTTTGATTAACCTGGCAGAGTTAAGGCCTTAAAAAAGTATAACAAAATTGAACAGGGGTTATTAATAAATTGGAATTAACTGCTTTTTTCAAGTGAGGAGGTTCAAAAACAGAATGCTGGATGCTAAAAACCTTGGCGGAAAACTGCCACAATAATATATATATTTTTATATGGTATAATAAATTATAGCTTAGATAAATATGCAAAAGTAAGTTTTACTAAACTTCGCAAGAATAACATATAAACTGGAAGAAGGAAGAATTGTATACCTGAAATTTAAATTTTACGTCCCTTTAGGTAGACTATTAAAAGGAGCACTCTGTAGGAGGGCTAAAAATAGGTTCAGAACACACCTTAAGGCCAGCTTGCGGAAGGAGGAGTAATATAGGTTATAAGGCTAAACTTCAGACCGAAAAAGAAATTGAAAAAAACAAAAATTTAAACTAAGAGAATACTAACAATGCATGGTTGTAAAATTTCAAAACTCAAAATAAACTATAAAACCGAATAGAAATAAAACGAAACGCAACCAGAAAGGAAACGAAACGGAAAACGAAAGAGCTTAGAACATGACTTTTAATAAAATAAAGACAAAACTTGAACATGAAAGCAAATACAGTATGAACACATACTCACACAGTTGAAGGCTTAATAATAAAAGCGGTAATTATATTATGTATACAGAGTATAGGCCTATAGGAAGTCAGAGGAAGGCTGCGGGAGTATGGTAACTATTTTAAGGCTAACTTTATGAGTTAATTATAACCAGAATACATCTAACAATATTTGGAAAGTCTATATAAATATCTCTATAGATTTACCTTTGCAAAATTCAATAAATAGGGTAACGCCCAAAATGTTCACCCTAAAATTTAAATCAATAACATATTAAGATTCAATTAATTACTTTAATAGTTCTAAGAACTATAGAATGAACGCCAGAATCAAACTCTTATACGTGTAATCTTAAGAAAATAATAAGGCCCATTCAAAAACCTTACTGTAATTGTCCAGTTACTTAACACCAAATGTATAAATACGGTGCAGCACTTTTACGCAAGAGTACGTTGCATTTACGCAATTGGACATGGTTAGAGTACGGTACCGCAAAAGTTAACATATCATTAGCGCAAATGAGCATTAAGGATGACCTTACACTAGAAGTGTGGCGTCCACTGCATTCTCCAAAGGATTCGTTATAACACTAATTTTCTTCAGAGCTGTTGTGGCTGGTAACGACGTCCCTAAATTCTGGTGTACTGTAGTAACGATATTGTACCAGCTGAATAACTTTTCCAGAGATCCATGTTGTATGCGTGTTTCTGTATGATATGCTTCCTAACTTTCCTCTTCTGCAAAGAAGTGATAGAGATGTAGCCTATATTTCGCTCTGGAATTCCTTAAGCATTGCAGTCAGCACATGAACAGATGGATGTGATTCATGAAATTGTTTTTTAAAATGTCTATGGAAAGACTCAGTCCCATTTGTCGTTCGGGGAACACTTCATGGACAACTAGCCCATAACACCGGTGGAAATTAAAGTGATGTAGATTGCCTACATTTATATAATCGCTGTGTGATTACTTTGTCATAATCATTTGCGGTATTGTAGCCTAAATTTTTGCGGTAATGTAACAGTATCCCACGGGCAGTTTTGCGCAAATGGCATGCACCTGTATAAATATTGTTAACGGGTTACTTAGTCACATTCAACAAATACTAAGACATTCAAAAAATACTAAGCTATAAGAAAAACGTCATCATATCATTCCCAATAATTCGATGTCATAACGCGTTTGAATTTTACTGTCAGCTAAACACTACTTAAACTTCCAACGCGTAGGCTCACGGTGACCAAAATCACACGAGTTCGCAATAATGCCAAAATGGAAACGATGTTCTAAGTTATAAGCTCTGATTAAGTTTAATAACGCGAAACTTAGGTGACCACGACCAAAGATCGCATAACTTCACAATAACCCATGAAAAGAATTAAAATGAAATGCTATAGACATTGATTAACCTTAAGAATGCGAAGCCTATACCCGAGACAAGCTAAGAAAGAAACCTGAAGTAAACAAAAACCAATATGTATGTCTCACTCGTAAGTCATACGAGTAAGGTGCTACAGAGAGAAAGATGTAGGCCTACTGGTTTTTGTTTACTTCAGGTTTCCTTCTTAGAACGGCCATACTTTAATTCATTCTGACCAGAGAACGCGTACGTTCGCAATAAGCCAATATTTAAATATGAAAAGCCATTAATACTGATTAACCTTAAGAACGCGAAATCTAGATCACCACGACGAAAGGTCGAATAAGTTCACAATAAGCCAAATATAAAGTTAATGTGAAATGATATAACTCTGATTAAGCTTCAGAGTCCACAGTCTAGGTGACCACGACCAAAGACCGCATAAGTTCACAACAACTCAAATAAATAATTAATGTGAAATTATATAAACACTGATTAAGCTTCAGAACACAAAGTTAGGGACCACGATCAAAGACCGCATAAATTCACAACTTAGATATAATATGAAATGGTATAAACACACTGATAAAGCTCGTGGATGCTGAATTATGATTCAAAATTAGAATTGGAATCAAAATATAAAAATAAAATGTTAACTTTGAAATACTAACTTATAATAGGAATGCAGAAATAGACTGAATTCTAGTAAAAGTTAATTCGCGAGGTTGCACATACAAGGTTATGATGCAAAATGAAAACTAACTACAGATCATGAAGTAGAAAAGTCCAGAAACTTCCGATACAGGAAAATCATAAATAATGACAAAATCTTACAAAGGTAAGTCCTGACCTTTCGGATACAAGGCTATGTTATCAAATCAGAAGCTAAGATAAGTCTTGTAATAGTTTTATTGTGAACTTTCAGATGCTAAATTATAGTAAAAAATCAGGGGAAAGTCTTATAATGTTTAAGTTCTGAAATCTCGTATACAGAGTAATAATACAAAATAAAAACCTAAGATAAATCTTGTAATAGTTGAATTGTGAACTTTGTGATACTAATTACAGTGAATATAAGAAATAATGGTGAACATTTTATAACGTTTAAATTTTGAATTTTCGGATACAGAATTACAGTACAAAATAAAAAAAAAAAAAAAAAAACTAAGAGAAATCTTGTAATAGTTAAGCCAAGAATCATACCAAGCATTATACCATTGATAAGGCAGTAACTGGACGAGTTAAAGTATCATACGCCCCCTGTTGAGCCCAAATAGCCTCAGCTTTGTAATCAAAAGGAACTTATACCTGGCAATTATCCGATCAGGCTTCTTATATGGATGCCAATCTTGGCATGTATCTGCGAAATGTCACAAAAACAAGCTACAAGTAACCCAAAACAAAATGTTAAGAAAAATGCTGAATGTATCAAGATACACCACAACTATAGAAATACACAGAATGGCCAACATCGACACGGTAATGGAAGTCATAACAGACCATACATCTAGATTATGCGCAACATTAAACCAGCACCCAAATAAACTGGTCAGAGCAATTGGAACCATTCCCACTCTTAGAAATACTTATACACATGTAACTTGCAAATAAAAAAATTAAAAAAAAAAATAATAAAAAAAAAAATCATAAAATTAAATAAAAAAAATAAAAATATATATATATAAATAATAATAAATAAATAAATAAAAAAAAAAAAAAAAGCAATTACAGATTCGGGAACCCGACAGGGCAATCCCATACACGGTAACAACCTCTTTATTTCTTACAGATTTACAGAACAGCCAAAGCGCTCATTAGCGCTAATTGCTGTGTGTGCGGGTGTTTACACCATAAAAGAAGAGATCAGAGAGTTAAAGTATTTGCACCGTACTTCATTTATTTGTAACTCCTGGCATAGGCTTATACATTGTGTATAGAAACACTTCACAAAAATATAAGAGAGCAGGAGTAAATTCCACATAATATTAGCAAGGTTCCGAATACTCCTGTCAGAAGGAAACTGAGTTCAAGAACAGCGGAGGGGCGTTACCGTGCCATGCATGCCGCGATTACTAAACAAAAGGGACAATATTGTTTGTAAAATAATAATCATACTAGAAGGTAATCTAAGCGAATTTACCAAAACACCATCAAAATAGCTTATTTAAGATTCATACTGATCCAATGATATCCTGAGATTCTGAAATATAATACTGATATTATTACACTAAATAAAATTAAGAATAGCACAAGTTATAAGGAGGCAGTCTATTATAATCGACATTCGAACTTTCAGGGGTACTGACTGCCATTCGGATCACTATCTGGTGGTTGCGGCTGTTCGGGAGAAACTTTCATTAAACAAAGAAACTAGGCAAAATTTCGATATAGAGAGATTCAATCTGAAAAATCTAGGTGAAGATCAAAGTAGGGATGCTTACCAAGTCGAAATAGAAAACACTGCCGAAAAAGAAGCTAGGGATAATAAGAATATCGATGACACCTGGGAATGCATTAAAGACTATATTAAAGTAGCCGCAAAAGAAACATTAGGTCAGCTTGAACTGAAACCAAATAAACCGTAGTTCGATAATGACTGCGTGAAATTAGTAAATTCAAGAAAGCAGGCAAATCTACAGTGGTTGTAGAGTCCGAAAGACACTACGGTCGAAAATCTCAACAATGCTAAACAAGAAACCTCTAGAACCATTAGAACAAAGAAAGAAACTATCTCAAAGACAAAGTAATTGAATTAGAAGAAAATATTAAAGACAAAAATGTTAGGGATCTCTACAAGGGAATACATGAGGAAAGACATATCTCAAACGTATTTACTGGGAGACCCGAAGGGAAAAGACCACCTGGAAGACCTAGACGTAGGTGGGAGGACAATATTAGGATAGATTTAAGGGAAATAGGATTTGCGAGGGATGGTTGGATAGAGTTAACACAGAATAGGGTTGAATGGCGGACTCAGGTAAGCGCGGCAATGAACCTTCGGTTTCCATAAAATAGATAACATTCCTTTAGCTTGCCATTGAGTTAATAAGTATAAGCAAGTATAAGTTATTTTATGTTGATTTAACATGCAAAAATTATCAAAGGAATGCAAGGCAATCTTAAAGTGCAGGACGTCAACGTAAGTGAATTGCCATTGGTTGTAATCAGAGGAACATTACTTTAAGTTACTTTCAACCTGAAGGGCGAGAATGTTCCAGTTTATAATTATTGCTCATTTTACTCACCAGGCCCGCACGCTGTCATAATAGAAGAGGAATCAAAACATTCACTACCACATCACCACGTAATACTAAACTTTGCATGGCAAACCACTCAGGATACATGCAAAGATGGGAGCAAAGCACTTAAACTTCGAAGATAATGCAATGTAAGGCGAGGCAACACTAATGAGATTAAAAGAAAGAATATGCACATTGGTGCAAATGGATGTGCATCACACTATAATGGATTAAATTAAAGAAAAGCAACATGTATGGTATGGTCATATGAGAAGGATGGGAGGGAAGGAGAGATTCCAAAGAAGTTCTTCAGGTGGAATCCTCCGGGCAGAAGGAAGAAAGGCCGACCAAAGATGACATGGTTAAATGAGATACAATAAGACATGAAGGAGAAAAACATTCCTGAGAATCTATGGGAGGATAGAGAAGCGTAAGGGTTGAGAATACGGAAGATGTAGACATACATAAAACACGTGATATGATGATGAAAGAAAATTATATTAGTTAATTCTGTTCAAAGATATAAATTAAAAAAAAAATTACTCAAGATATGCTGAGGCCCACCAAAGTACAGATCCTCCAGCTCCGCAGGGGGAGCTTACGCCATTGTAAGAGAAGACTTGAAAGTTGAATCATAAATTGACCAGATTTGGCTTTATTATTTGTATTGTCCATTTATATTTAATTACAGTGAACTGTGGAGAACGTACATTTGCAATTTATTGTTACGCTTGTCGCAAGATACGGAAGTCACTTATGGCTAAGAGAAAATACAGTTCGACTTAAATTAGCTAATTCAGTGTTTTAAAATGTCGTTGAGGTATAATTAAATATAACTCCTAAAATCATGAAATGTGTTCTTAAAACAAAGTACACAGATTGTATAATACAATTGACGAGTTATTACATAGTCCTATTTTTAATTGAATAATACGCTTCGAATGTATCCCGCGAAAATCGAGATAAGCTTTTTATGCAATCATGATAATTATTTATGCAAGTAATCTAGTTTAATCTATGAGAATATTACTGCATATGCATATGACATAACTTGTCTGTCTGTGAGGTAGACCATTAGGGCAATCAGTCATAGGAGGGAAGTTCCATCTGGCGCTTTGAATTGAGCTCCGGCTTAGCTCAGTTGGTAGAGCATTGGCGCGAATAGCCAAAGGTCCTGGGTTCAAGTCCCGGTGCCGGAGGAATTTTTCTCCTATAATATTCTCATGTAGTGTCCAACAGAGACAATAATCTGTGGCTCATGAATGCTTATATATTTAGTTTAATCTAGTTTAAGTAAGCAATTTAGTAAGTAAACTAGTTTAGTGTGAGGAGACCTTATTCATTATTCCAATAATTTCTTGTAGGGGTGACTCAGTGCTCTAGAAACCTTTGAAACAGGTGATGGAGTTCCCGAGTTATGCTAATATAGCCCTAATATGCATGCTGATCATTTCAATTTATTTATTTTGGATTTTGTTGTGTTACGGAACGTGATGAGCATAGAGCAAAGGCAAGTCCAGGACAGAGCTTTGGTAACTTGAGTTTCTACCTTTGTTGCAGAATTGGACGAAGATCCGTTGGAAGTTCACCGATACCATAATGCGAAACAGACTTGCATTAGTAACTGCATAAGCCACAATATTGCCCTTCGTGAGGGAGAAATCCCTTCTCTTATCGTAAGTTAGTTGGTGACATTGCCATGGATTTTGTAACTTAGACTTACCTGCTGTGTCGGTAGCGAATCCCTGCCACTACTAAATGGACCACGTGAGATGAATCTGGAAGGGTATTTGAGATTCTGGGTATTTGTCCATCTATATCAGTAGGGTCGCTTATGTGATATGGACATTGAGCCGCTTTAATTCTAGTAGGTAAAGCACTTGTTCGGTTTCGAATATAAAATTGTTAAAGGCTATGAAGTTAAAAACTATTCTGCAGATTACAAAAAAAAAAAAAAAAATAATAATAATAATAATAAAAATAAAAAATAAAAAAAATAATAAAATAAACCACTACTTATGATTGTTCCCTTGGTTCTGAGGTTCAGAAAATCCTTCAAGAGATTGGGCATGCGGTCACAGAGATGTTCAAATTAACTTCTTTTATCTCATGGGTTGAGATGCATATTCAACGAGGCAAATCATTATATAAAAACATAACATATAAAATTGAATAAATAAAATATTTTTTAAAACTTGAGTCTGATTGGTATGAATTTTGGGAAGAATTTACAAGGACGACTCTTGTAATGGTAGTGTTAAAAATAACTATCATTGTCGTAACCTTGTATCACTAGTATATCTCGTTCATGAGCATTGAAATTATAAGCGATTGAGAATCTTAGATACGAGACATAGTTTCATCGTATAAACTACTTTTTATTAAAATATCCATTTAGCAACTTACGGATTAGAGGCACGTGACAATAATAATTGTTTCATATGGAAAAAACTAACATTAACAAATTTAAACTATAATAAATAAATATTGGTGAAAACAACTAGTCTTACATTAACAATTCTAAACCTCTCGATATATGAACTGGAATTTAAAAAAAGATCTCAAACAACAAGTGTAATGGTAAGTGTAATGGTAAAGATAATGAATTAAAGATAAAGCTTCCAACAACATTCTCTTTGAAAAATTAAAATAACAAAAAAATAAACTAGCTGTTCTACATCATGAAATAATAAAGACAAACAGAAAGAAAAACTTTTACTCATCAGACGAGTTTTGGCCTACTGTAATTGAATGACAAAAAGTACTCTAATTGTTGAAAACCAGAATGACGATTGATAGAACCCATCAAACGAAACACACATCATGTCAAAAGTAGGCCTATAAGGTGCTTTCAGTTATTCATAAAATGCTTAATATTTAACTCCTTGATCACATAATACTAACATAAAAACACTACAGAATACACCAAAACATTACTGGGCGCAATAGAGAAAGAGGATATGGAAATCACTAATCACACAGGAAAGAATCCACTGGAAGCAAATCCGGTAATCTCGGTGGCACACCTGACATCCTCTTCCCACAGTAGACCTTTAATATTCTGCGATTAATACTCTATAGACACACCATGGAAAGAAAGAAACTGATCTGGAAGTCGGTGTGACCTATAGATATTAACGTGTATTATCAAGAAACACTCTTATGAAATTAATTTGAAAACGTAGTCTACTAATAGAAAATCCTGTATCAAAATATGTCCAGTTTGGCAATATTGTAAAACAGAAGAATGAAATATTATGGAAACTTATTACAGCCTACTGCAATGGGAGACTAGTGGGAAGAACTGTGTTTCATTGTAGACAAGGAATAAGTAGGACTATGTGTTATTGCAGACCATAAAATTATAACATAAAAGAATAATGCTTCACTCATATACTCTGATGATGACCCTTTTAATGCATTTCTAGATAGAAGGGAAGTACTTATGCATTCAGATAGGGTTTGATGTCAGAATGCTAAAATACAAAAGAGTTTACAAAAACACGCCGATTCATATGAGAATGTTGTATTATTGTTGTTCCGCGTGCGAAAGGAGATGAAGAGAGTTATCAAACAGAATGAAAGGGAAAAGAGCCTTCAAATAATCGAGGAGACCACTGCAAGTAGACAGACAGTCGACGGATGGATGGTTGTTAGATTCTTTGACGTCAACGCCTGCGGAAATACGTCATCCATCATGGCCACCGTCGCTGTGGTGAATTTTTATATATTAACAGCACCCCCAGACCTCACCCTTCGAACCGCTTGCACATGCTTTCTCCACCCTATTCCATCTTGAGCTAGGGCCAGTTCTTAGTAGTAACATAGATTATGGATTGCTCTGACTGTAAGGAATAATATTCCTATTTCAGGATTGAGTTAACTACTCCTCAGCTGAATTTGTAACTTTAACTTCGCTTCTGAATATAAGGCAACTAAATCCCGAGATAAAGCAAGGAAGAAGAACATACCTTTTCTCACTTTTAGATATAATTTAGATATAAAAATCCAGTGATTTCCAGGATTTCTGACGCACTATTCAGTGACCAATCTATTATAAGAATTTCTATGTCTATCGTCATACATATAACGTTTTATCGCATCTACATGCACTTGATTTTAAAATTCATAAGCTCTAAACAGCGAAACATTTGTAGATTCTTTTATACAAAACAATAAATCAATCATTGATCACAAATGATCAAAAGGAAATATAAAAATTATGTAAAATTTTATTTATTTACTTTTCAAAATCAAGAATGAACATTACAGTTATGCAATTAAATGTTCATGGCTATATTAAAAATGTATGATATAGTTAAAATAACACAAAAAGATTGTTACATTAAAAAAAGGAAAGTTAGGAAAACTACATACATAAAAGAAGTAAAGAGAATAAGAGAAAGAAGAAATTTACACATAAGGAACATAAGAAAATAAAAGTAAAAACAGATACCAAATAAGATAAAAAGATAAAAATACCAAGTTTCAAGTTGACAATAGCAGTTGCACATTTAAGAGTAGGCCCTGTTATACAATATTTACTAACAGAATCCTATGAATTAAAATTTTGGACAAGTTTTAACGATTGGCAATGCAAGAGAATTAAAATTTAAAAATTCATTATTTAATTTATGTATAATTATTTATTCCAGTTTGTTAATTCTTGACAGAGAATTGAACAATCAGATTGCTTCTACAAAAGTATTAACCAAAGAAACGAACATGTTTAAAGACCATTTAATTCTTTCTACAATGATAGTTTAGGAGAAAAATTCTTCTGACAATGGATTCATAGGAAGGAGAGAGAGAGGGAGAGAGAGAGATATATATATTCCATCTGGCGGAATGGAGTCGATGAGTCGAACTCTGGCTAGATCATTTGGTAGAGCATCGGATATAATATCCTAAAATATTATCGTTGTAGATTGTAATAAGTGGTCTTTAAACATGTTTGTATATGCAATCTGATTGGAATAAATTATTGTACATAACTAAAAAAATGATGTGAAACAGTCACACGACTTTCCCTTCTCGAAGCAAGGAAATCTAATTTTTTCGTTTTTCATCCTGTTATAAATAAGTAGTCGCATAGTGGAAGTGCGATTTCAGTTGTCCCAGCTTCACGCAAAATCCAATGATTTAGACATTTTTACGGAAACAAGTTCCAAATAAAAGTTTTATAATCTAATTTGCGCAAATAATCTAAAAAAAGAGTTTTGGTTAAGCACCCAGCATTCTTTTTATTTAAAAAAAACTTAAACGGTTTCATTACAGTCTGACCATTTAGATCGAGAACATAAAATAGGCTACTCAATGGAATAAGTCATTTTCATAATGCGCCTCTAATACCCTTTTAAATACCGATGGCAATTAAAATAGAGTAAAGTAAAATTGCCTTAAATTTACTGCCGGTAGGCCTATATAAAATGTGGCTATGAAGGATGGCTGCTTATTGGCATGAATTATGAAGGATGACTGAATGTTTTATAAAATCCTTTAAATGTGACTAAAATCCTTCAATGTGACAAACGTGACGTGCACATTTTTGAGAAAGATCCTGCTGGATTTTAATTAAATTATTTTTTTATCCATCAGCTCTTCTCTTCTCTACCAGAATTCCAGATAAAAAATTACAATATTCCAAGAAAATTACAGTAAGGAATTGAATATACCACTGATACAAAAATGTTAATATTGTGGAATTCGGAATATTTTATTTTCCCTAACAGAATATTTTTTTTCAGAATATAATTAATGTTCCTGAAAATAAGGTTGAAACTTACTCCTCAAAATTGAAAACCATAAAAACAAATTTACGGTTTCAAATCTACATAAAAGAGGGCCATCAGTTCCTTGGTGATTCGGTGTCGGATATTATGCATTTTGCAAACTTCATACCCAGATCTTTTAGTTCTGGAATGATGTCCTGTATATAAATTGCAGGAATGCGAAACTCGCCTACTAGGGCAACGTACACGTTTACCCACCATACACGATAGGATAGAGTTGATGCCAGTCTGTTGATATCTGGAATGAAAACAAACCGCTAGATATGTCTTCGACAGTGGCGGATTTGAAAGCTAGTTTCGGAATACAATGCAATACATAGCATTATATTAATATGATAGCGGCAGTCGCAAAGTACCATTTATTCGATTCGGACATGGTATGAAAAGAAACGTTGACATTTATTAGCTTTCAGAGGATTGTCAATATTAGGCTAAGTATCACTATATGAACATAATCTCCTGGCACATGAAATGAAAATAAGTCTGATTCAATAGTCTTAATAAAACGCTACTGAGTAGTGTCGCTTGTATCAGTATAACATCGAAAAAATCCGTTCTACTGCCTTGTGTGATCACAGTAAAGCATTCGACACAATTGAGCATGAGTTACTTTTGGATAAACTAGAGTTTTATGGCATTAAGGATCTTATCGAGATCTTATTTGAGTGGTCGGATTAACTAAAAATGTACGTAGAAAAAGGGCACTTTTTTCGATTTTGGGCATAAACTCGGTCCTAATGTCTCTTAAGAAACATAGGGTTTCCTCCAGAGTGGTTTATAAAATACTATATAGAGTGAAGAAGAAAAATACTTGGAATGACTTGGCATATCATTACCGGGACAACCGCAGCAGAAAAGAAGAGGTACGCTAACGAATTAAAAAGGCCATTCCTACTACCTTGTTAGCATCTAAATCTAGTAAAAAAATAAGTAAATTGCTCAATATTAATGCATAAATTGCTTCTTGCGATGGCTACAAACACTGAACGACATAATTATAATGGAATCTAAAATGCTGTAACTCCCCCATTAAAAAAAAAAAAATTAAAAACTTGGTCACATCAAACAAACATGGCGGGGCCATAAATTTAACTTTTTAAATTTTATCACTGAGGATGACAAGTTGGTCGAAATATATTTGTTTTTAATTTTTAAAACTTTTATATTGACAAGGCGGAGTTACCGCATTATAGATTCCAAGACAAGTCAATATGGCTCTATTTTGAAAACATTGGGACATAATTATACAATATACCACGCTTCCCACGCTTTGTACGACAAGATTTTAAAAATGCCTTTTAATATTAAAATGCAAAACAAAATTGAAATGCGTCAAGCAGAACAATAATTTGATTTTATCGTCATCGTGACGAAAATATATCGTCTTCGTGACAAAAAATATCGTCCTCCTAATCACTTTGAAGTGGAAGAGAAGACTTTACCGCCATAACTTTCACAAGGTTTAATAAAACTATTAGGCTATAAATAACATTATTATAATGGAACCCGCGACATTGGATAATATGAGTAAAATTGAGATAACACTTCAGAGCGTTTGAGTGGCGTGAGTGCACTCTTGCCGACGAGACATCGCTTAGAGTTCGTATGATGAAGAGTCTACTGCTTCCACTGAGCGCTCTCTCGTTGCGATAGAAGTGATGTCTCACACTAGACACAACTTAAGGCATATTGGTAATAGCCAAACAGGGGAGCTGGCACTATTACACTGCAGTTTAAGATGGTACGAGTCATGTCATTGGCTGACGTTTTAGTTGCAAATTGATACAGCCATCTGAACATAGATTCCTGCAGTAGGCTACAGCATAGAGCAGATGAACAGAATAAAAGCACACGAACTGGCATTCACCGAATTGAAATTGTGTTTTTTAATCAATGTACATTTATATTATTTCAATTTCCAAACATTTATGTTGCATAAAATAATGTGTTTTTATTGTGTTCAACTGGCAGCATGTGATGTATTAATCACCGCTCGTTGATTCTTTACGTGTCCAGTAACAAGCCGACTTTTATCAGATAAAGCTGCATCCTCGTATTAATAGTAAGCATTTTTTATGATAAACGATCCTGATTGGTCTATATCCGAGGAATTGCTAGACGTTATTGATAAATCTCAAACACGCGGCATATGATTGGAATATTCTATGAAAACGCACGGGACATATAGAAACACCGAATACATTGAAACACTTACCGCGCTCAAGCATGGAGTCTTCACATGAACATTAACACAGGTCTTATCCACTATGTTGACCGAAAGCAAGCGAAGCACAAAAACACAAGAAACTGAATGTAGCAGTTGACATTCAGGAGGAAGTCAACAAAAGCTTAATTACAAGGAATATTAACACACACAGCATTCATTATTTTGGTAGACATAAATGCAGACCACCGCTATGGCGTAGGCACATAGGGGATGCGTTCGCTGTCCTCTACTCAGCGAGCCCACGTCCGATTCCTGGTCGAGACAAGTTTCCTAGGTAGAGTTTTTCGTCACCTGTGAGATAAATGTCGGGAAACTTTATGCCTTCGTGTTTCCCGGATATTATCTGGCCATCAATATTATCTTCACCCCATCCAGGCCTTGTTCAGAATAAATGTGTGTGCTGTGTATCCTACTATGTGTACGTGTTGTCTCCAAGGAGGCCCTGGCATTGGGCTGAAAACTCACCCGGGGAGGCCCTCCGTGTCCTTGTATGGTCAAAAATGTATTTTTTACCCTTAGAAACTGCCTCCCCCGGCGGGTCGCGATCGAGTAAGACCCGGGTGCCGTGGACCGAGTAAATATTCTCTAAACGGGGAAAGTAAAACTCAGGGAAAGAAGAATAAGAAGAAAATAAGACATAAATACATTCTTTCATACACCCGCGAATGGGCACAACTCAATACGACGAGGAAAATATAAGCAAACAGAGAATATGTAGAACCAAGACCCAGGATGAGGCTGAAACCCTTGAGCTTGTTGGGATAGGTCTTCCTAAAATCAAACCATCATATCCTGATGAAGACCACAGGGCTAAGGATGGCTTAAAGATCTGGTTTTATATTCCAGACACGGCTCATAACCCGTGAAATCAATTTATACCAACGCTATGAAAGTTTCAAGTCTGCAGGGTTTTACCATTAATTTAACACAAGTCAACATAGGATGGTCCATGTCTCTTCAGTAGTAGAAGTAGTAACAGTATTAGTAGTAGGCTAATAAAAAAATAAAAATAGGCTTAATAATGTTAGTAGGCCTAACAAAAATAATAGGTTTATGCTAAAATTATAATTCACCAGTAATAATATCAGTGAAAAAAGAAAATAATGAATATTATGGTTTAAAACTATATAGGAACCTACTTTCTTAAGTTGGAAATTGTCTTTGAGGTTACTGAGGTTAAAGGTCAACAAAATTGCACTGATCTGTGAAGGGCGACATACTTTATGGGTGTGACTGTACTGTACTGCCACTCCGCCACTTCCATCGGACGCGAGTAGAAGATGGATCTACCAGTCGCTCAGTAAAGATTAATCACTAGGCTTCCCCCTTTTTTATATTATTATTTTTCTATTTTCTTTCACTTTGTTGACGTTTTCTACTCTTCCCCAAGAATCTGCTTAGATCAGATGACTGTATGGTTCCGCGAGAAGCTGTGCAGATAAAGACTAACCTTAAATCCACAAACATGCCATCACCTATATCTTCATTCACTTTCATTATCGCTGTTGATTTGGTAAACTGAATTAAAGAGTCTTATTATGCTGTCGATAACACATAGGTGAATAACTTAATCTCATGTATACAATCTAACCTATTTAGCCAAGGCTGGTCACGAATAACTCTTACGATGGACGAGGTCATAACTGAAATAATTCAACTTGTCGGCTGGACAAACCTAACATACACACACACCAGGGAAGTAAGCAGGAAGTGTACAGGTTCTGAGAAATGTCCGGTAAAGCAATATTCCTGTTTGAATTATTTTATTGTTTACCATATACCGGAAAATGTTTTGAGAAAAGAAAATTTATCTTTTATACTTTTAGGTTGATAGTACTACTATCCTGAACTGATGCAAGCATGGTTTTGTAATGTTGAGGGCGCTGAGTTAGCTTTCGTAAACAATTGCGTGTCGTAGAACTTTCTAGTCCGCTCATGCGCAGTAGTTTTCTTCCCTTTCTCTTTTCTTCCGCGCTGATCTAGTTCAGAGACCTCAGTGTGTTGGTGGCCTCTCTTCAGGATGTAATTTCTCTAAATTTTGTCTGCTTTGGGCAGACATGGAATTGCTGGGTAAGTTCATGTATCTCCATAATTAAAATTAAAGCTAATTTTATTGTTCTTTTGCAAGGCTTCACCTTCGTTATGTCTCAGTTAAATATCTATTTCTGCCGCGGCAATTCATACAAGGGATCGCGTTTCTATGTTTCATCCTTGGCTCACTTCATATACTTAATGTTCTTTAAAAGATGATGAAGTTAATCTTTCATACTCTGTTTCCAAGATAGAACGTTATTTTTATTGTTATGAAATTTATACGTATTCTACGTACGGTTGTATAACGAGTAGCGTTCATGTAAATCAAGGTCTGGGTCATTCACCTTGTGTGCTGTTGAAATGTGCAAACGCTAGTCTTCTTCCATTCTAGTTGCTTCATATTTCTTTTTCTGATCGTAACAGCTTACGTAAATTTTGATTCTATTGCATTGTCTTTCTATCCTGATTTATTCTTGTCTCGGTCAATTTACCTAAGTTATAAAGTTTTCTAAATTTACCATGTTGTAGTTCTGAATGTTCATAAGAAATTTTGTTTATTCTATACGTAAATTACAGTCCTAAGTCAATACTCAATATACGAAAAAGTTATGCTAGTCAATGTTTTGTGAATGAATTAAGAAATGATATAAAATTTATAGCGGTTTTCGTAATTTCATATTTTACTCTGATGTATTATTGTTGGTCACGATTATGCTACCGTAAGTCCCTGTTAACTATATTTATTTAATTTCATGCATAGTGTCATGTTTTAGTATTGCAAGTTTTGGTTGTCTAATTCTGTAGCAGTCATGCGTATACCTTAGTTGATTCATGATATTTTCTTTCGTAATATTGTGCTTCGCGTGTATGGTACAGTCCTTGCAGCAAGTTTTCTGAGTACGTTCCTTACGCCTTGTCTTATTTGAAGGAATTCTACGGATATTATCGGCGTAGCGCTGATTTCTTTGATTAAGGTAATCTAGAGGTTATCTACGCTTTGGGTATCCGTGTTTTCTGAATTTTAAGTTCCGGCTGGGTTGCGTATTCATGATCTTGTCTTTCTGCCGTTTCTATTCTAATTAAATATTCCGTGCTGTCACGTTTGAGTATCTAAATTTATTATAGTCCTGTTTTGCGAGTCTGTTCTTTTCTTTAGAAATCATAGTTTGAAAATTAGAAAGATTTTGCATAACCTTTGGTATTAATGCCGCTTTGGAATTCTCCTGGTTTCATGTTTTTTTTTTTTGTGATATTTTATCTTGATATTGATTTTCGGTTTGCTCTTTGTTCTCTTTCTGACATCTGAGTATTTTTGGAATTACCGTGGTTTATTATTTCAGTCAGTTTAGGCCTAAATTATTGTTACGTGAAATTTTAGCTGAGATCTGTATTCTGGATTTGTCATTGTTTTTCCTGCTCAGTTATATATACTTTATGCTCTAGTTTGATTTCTCTGCGAATATTAAATTAAGTTAACGAAATTTCGGTTCTGTATAGTAATTTGTATTTGATCTATAGTCCAGTTTATATGTTTTATTCATTGAGTATTTTGAGAGTTATTCTAGCTATGTTTGGTGAAATTTCTGAGTCATATATAACGTAGTGGTATTTCTCTTATAGATTCAAGATTTTGCGTATAGTCTAATGTCATGGTTGCTGTTATCCGAATTTTCTGGTCATTGTTTAGATCAATTATGGATTTGGTTTTTGCAAATATGAAAGTCAGATTCTCCCATAGTTTTTTATTCTGAGTTATCCGTAATAGGTTTTCATATTCTTACTTGTGTCTTTCTTGGAAACAGATAATGATACTATTTATCTCTCTCTTGTAAAAATTTTAATATAAAACATATCACCTTGAGTAATGATTCTTTGGATTTATTCAGCTGTTAAATATTTTGTATCCACCGTTAGTTTTGTCTTGTCATCTGATATATAAATAAATATCTTGTCCTAGTTATCCGATATTGTTATATTTGTTGCTGGTTGTTTATCCTCCCTCCTTTGTCCTCCTGTTTGAGGGGATGTTCGATCTACGTTCTCCCCTGGTAGTGGACCATAAGCCGTTTCCAGTTAGTTTTTCTAAGCATAATTAAATCATATTCATGGTAGCTGTATGTCATTTATTATCGAGTTTCTTCTTAAACTTTAGGTTTTGGGACTGAGCAGTTTATAGAGTATTTTAGTGTGTGACGCTTCTCACACTTGATTTACCCTACATATATAATATAAAACATATAAAATACCAAATTGTAAAACCCCCCCGTTACAGTGGTATCATTGCCTCTCTTTCAGGCGGTCCAGGGAGGGATGCTTAGTCCTTCGCATCGTTAGGTTAAAATTCTCAGTATACCCTGCCTTTCTGGTTTCATCTGTGTAGTCTCAGTTACCCAGTTTTCATATCGTCTATTTTTGCGCTTTGCTTAATGTGGTCTGGTCATTCCTGAAATTTGAGAGGACTTTTGGACGTATAATGTCCATAGTCATCTAGGTTTTTACCTAGTACTATTTTATGGCTGGTATGCCATGAGGACTTTTGGGCCCAGAATTGCCCATAGTCAGTTAGGTTATTACCTAAGGCAGTATTTTGGTATCCGTAAGGTGTAGGAAATTTGTGGGATATTGAGTAAGGTTAATTGTGATTTGCCAGTGATTCGGTTGGCCGGCGACCGCGCTGAGAGTTATTGGGTGTCCGTATTTGAGTATTTTGTTGTAAACATTTCATGGTTAGTTTCGCTGTCCAGCCTGCGTTTTCGGTGGTATGGGACACCTGTTGGCTGGGCAGTTAGGGTAGTGTTTGCCAGCCTACATTTCAGACGGTATGGGACGTCTGTAGGCTGTGCCCTGTTCAAATTCTTCTTAGATTTTCCAGTCTACATTAAGATGGTATGGGACGTCTGTAGTCTGTTTCCGTTACATTCTATTAGTTATTGTCAGCCTACGGGGACGCCTGTAGTTCCTGACGTTTTTCTGTGTAATATGGTGTGGAGTGTAGTACCCTCCAGGTATTCTGTGGGCACGAGATAGTTTTTTGGTATATTGAATTTCAGGGTTGAATAGTCATGGTTTGTGACCAGACCAGTTTTTCTGTGAAAAATTTTGTAGTGGCAAGTTTGTATCCAGAGTTCGTTCGTTTTTATTCAGATTAAAGCTGTTAAAAACATAAATTTTGTAAGCTAGTTAAAATTTTCTTTGTGAGTAATGTAGTGAGATTAGATAAACTTTGTTATTCAGGGAATCAGAGAATGTAGTCAGCATTTGGTATTCCTGTTCTATCAATTTCTAAATAGCTTTCTAAGATTACTAAAGGTCCTGGTTGTAGTGTCTTCTGGGTAACTGTTACTATGGTTGCAAATACTTTTTTACATCGCTTTAAGTAAGTTGCTGTTATTGTCTTTTCCTTTTCATCGTGTCGTGTGGTCGTGGCGTTTGGCCACTGGTTGTTTGCTGGGCTGTATTTCTAAAGGACTTGATTGCAGCTAATCCGGCCCCCTTTCTAAATTTCTCCTTTGGTGTATATAAACTCCTAGGAATTATTGTGACTGCGACGTATACTATTTGTCGACAGCGTGTTTTTTGGCTATTTATTTTTGGTGTAGGGTCGACCAGTTGTCATTTGCCCTGTAATTTCCTATACTATACGGTACTGATCAGTTTACATGGATAAAGATATTGTGAATAATAATAGAATTTCTTTCAGATTTATACTTGGTATGATCTACAGAGTAAGTAAAAAAGAAAAAGGGATAATAATATATTGTTTGTGATTTTTCCCTCTGTTGTGTGAATTGCCCCGTCAGGCTAGTTTTGATTACAGTAAATTTTTTGCTAGTTGAAATTTTATTTTATGAAGATACATGTACTCGCTCTTCCCATGCCTAGCATTCAACTGTTTTATAAAACTTTTTTTTGGGGAGCCAACACACTCATTCATGAAAGGCCCTGTTCCATGCTAGGATTAGAGTAACAAAAGAGATTGTAATGGTATTTCAGAAGCTGATAATGTAACAAAGAGGCTAAAATAATACTTATGAAATTTTAAAATGCAATAGAACTAAACTGAAATAAGACTTTGAGAAATTTTGCTTACGTAATAAGTTTAATTACTGTGATAGAATTTGTGGAGTGGAGATAAACTAATAATGTAAAGATTAAGAATTGTGTAAATGTAATAATAGACCTTAAAATAGGATTTTGAGAAGTTTGATAAAGTAATAAACAGAAATTAAAGTAATTTTGATAAGATCTGCACACGATATAAAGAAATTTCATATAATATTTGAAAATTTGAGTGGAGATAAGGAGATAAGATGGTAATGTAAACCAGGCGTGTGCCTGATTTGTTACATGTTGAAAAGATGTAATTAAGACAATTAGTGTACTTAATCTCGAATGAAATTAGTATGGACAGATACTGAGCAAACATAATTTCTAATAGTATAGAAGTAAAAAGGTAGGTGATGTACTATAAGCAAGGCATTTTAAAAGGACTTAGAGAAATTCATACAAAGTGACCGGTGCGGATGAGCAATTCACACACCGCCCCTCCCTTCTGTAAAGAAACATAGATACTGTGCGCTGTGCTGGGTGTTTTGCAGCTAACTGATGTATGTGCTGAACTTGGTGCTGTTTGCTGGTTGGCATTATCCTGGAGATGCCTTCTGGAGTTATGTTGTTGGGACTGGATCACTGGTTAGCTACCAGATTTGATTTTGCCATGTTGTTGTGGCCGGATCTGTCCTGTCTTCGCCTGCCCGAAAATGTCTACTATATCGGCGCTCCTGCTCAGCTATTCAAGATATCATCATGCTGCATTTTATAGATCAAGTTTTCCATTTGAAGACATCGGCCAGATCACTCAAGACATCTACGCTATTGCATCGTTTGCAGTATGGACTTCTGCAATATGTATGGTTAATGTGTATGCTTCTTATAAGTGTGAGAACACCTTGGTATGTACAAGAAATTTGTTTTGAAGACATAGACTCTTCCAGTTAGTGACCTGTTCGCTTCTCGAACAGTATTTTGAAAGTTTTTCGTATGCAATGTAAATTTGTCTAGCAGAGACGCTATAACAGTGCACTTTGAATTTAAGGTTAATCAAAGGACTTGCACTTCATAACACAATTCATGATGATAGTTAAGATTGGGCACTGTTACCTGCCTTGAAGGTCATTTTCTTCATTTTTTGTCATCACCTTATGTTGCATGTCTGTTGCTCAGTTTCTTTAACAAAAACTCTTTAATGCAGATCTATCAATTTAAATTACAGAACTATTATAAAGCAACGTTAAATAATTTTTGTAACAAGATTTTCATATTCACCTTTGGTAATTTTAGCTTAAGCAGTTTTTTTTTACTCTTATTCTCCATACTCCACAGTTCTTGAGATTTTTTTTTATTCAATGGTTCAGGGCTACTTCAATTGATAATTTGTAACATAAACAAAACAAAAATCTATAACATTTATGACAATAAAAAAAAAAAAATTGCAAATGTTAGTTATGTGTCTCATGTATTTTTAACTCTGTTTCTATGGTATAAATTGACATTTAAAGAACATTGAGTATGTAAAAATTTTTTTTTTTTTTGAGCCAGTAGGAGGAGGATTTGTAATGTTGAGGGCGCTGAGTTAGCTTTCGTAAACAATTGCGTGTCGTAGAACTTTCTAGTCCGCTCATGCGCAGTAGTTTTCTTCCCTTTCTCTTTTCTTCCGCGCTGATCTAGTTCAGAGACCTCAGTGTGTTGGTGGCCTCTCTTCAGGATGTAATTTCTCTAAATTTTGTCTGCTTTGGGCAGACATGGAATTGCTGGGTAAGTTCATGTATCTCCATAATTAAAATTAAAGCTAATTTTATTGTTCTTTTGCAAGGCTTCACCTTCGTTATGTCTCAGTTAAATATCTATTTCTGCCGCGGCAATTCATACAAGGGATCGCGTTTCTATGTTTCATCCTTGGCTCACTTCATATACTTAATGTTCTTTAAAAGATGATGAAGTTAATCTTTCATACTCTGTTTCCAAGATAGAACGTTATTTTTATTGTTATGAAATTTATACGTATTCTACGTACGGTTGTATAACGAGTAGCGTTCATGTAAATCAAGGTCTGGGTCATTCACCTTGTGTGCTGTTGAAATGTGCAAACGCTAGTCTTCTTCCATTCTAGTTGCTTCATATTTCTTTTTCTGATCGTAACAGCTTACGTAAATTTTGATTCTATTGCATTGTCTTTCTATCCTGATTTATTCTTGTCTCGGTCAATTTACCTAAGTTATAAAGTTTTCTAAATTTACCATGTTGTAGTTCTGAATGTTCATAAGAAATTTTGTTTATTCTATACGTAAATTACAGTCCTAAGTCAATACTCAATATACGAAAAAGTTATGCTAGTCAATGTTTTGTGAATGAATTAAGAAATGATATAAAATTTATAGCGGTTTTCGTAATTTCATATTTTACTCTGATGTATTATTGTTGGTCACGATTATGCTACCGTAAGTCCCTGTTAACTATATTTATTTAATTTCATGCATAGTGTCATGTTTTAGTATTGCAAGTTTTGGTTGTCTAATTCTGTAGCAGTCATGCGTATACCTTAGTTGATTCATGATATTTTCTTTCGTAATATTGTGCTTCGCGTGTATGGTACAGTCCTTGCAGCAAGTTTTCTGAGTACGTTCCTTACGCCTTGTCTTATTTGAAGGAATTCTACGGATATTATCGGCGTAGCGCTGATTTCTTTGATTAAGGTAATCTAGAGGTTATCTACGCTTTGGGTATCCGTGTTTTCTGAATTTTAAGTTCCGGCTGGGTTGCGTATTCATGATCTTGTCTTTCTGCCGTTTCTATTCTAATTAAATATTCCGTGCTGTCACGTTTGAGTATCTAAATTTATTATAGTCCTGTTTTGCGAGTCTGTTCTTTTCTTTAGAAATCATAGTTTGAAAATTAGAAAGATTTTGCATAACCTTTGGTATTAATGCCGCTTTGGAATTCTCCTGGTTTCATGTTTTTTTTTTTTGTGATATTTTATCTTGATATTGATTTTCGGTTTGCTCTTTGTTCTCTTTCTGACATCTGAGTATTTTTGGAATTACCGTGGTTTATTATTTCAGTCAGTTTAGGCCTAAATTATTGTTACGTGAAATTTTAGCTGAGATCTGTATTCTGGATTTGTCATTGTTTTTCCTGCTCAGTTATATATACTTTATGCTCTAGTTTGATTTCTCTGCGAATATTAAATTAAGTTAACGAAATTTCGGTTCTGTATAGTAATTTGTATTTGATCTATAGTCCAGTTTATATGTTTTATTCATTGAGTATTTTGAGAGTTATTCTAGCTATGTTTGGTGAAATTTCTGAGTCATATATAACGTAGTGGTATTTCTCTTATAGATTCAAGATTTTGCGTATAGTCTAATGTCATGGTTGCTGTTATCCGAATTTTCTGGTCATTGTTTAGATCAATTATGGATTTGGTTTTTGCAAATATGAAAGTCAGATTCTCCCATAGTTTTTTATTCTGAGTTATCCGTAATAGGTTTTCATATTCTTACTTGTGTCTTTCTTGGAAACAGATAATGATACTATTTATCTCTCTCTTGTAAAAATTTTAATATAAAACATATCACCTTGAGTAATGATTCTTTGGATTTATTCAGCTGTTAAATATTTTGTATCCACCGTTAGTTTTGTCTTGTCATCTGATATATAAATAAATATCTTGTCCTAGTTATCCGATATTGTTATATTTGTTGCTGGTTGTTTATCCTCCCTCCTTTGTCCTCCTGTTTGAGGGGATGTTCGATCTACGTTCTCCCCTGGTAGTGGACCATAAGCCGTTTCCAGTTAGTTTTTCTAAGCATAATTAAATCATATTCATGGTAGCTGTATGTCATTTATTATCGAGTTTCTTCTTAAACTTTAGGTTTTGGGACTGAGCAGTTTATAGAGTATTTTAGTGTGTGACGCTTCTCACACTTGATTTACCCTACATATATAATATTATATAAAATACCAAATTGTAAAACCCCCCCGTTACAGTTTTCCGATCCACTTATTGTAAATTTGCAGTTTGACAACAGAGGAATATCAGACTGTCAAATTAATAATGAATTGGTAGTATCATGATGAATTAATACTACATTGCGAAATAAGGGGGAAGTGTGTTTCAAGAGAATAGAAAAAGATTGAAGAAACGAAACGAAATCGAGTTTTTGTGCTTCCGAGATTGTATTATAGACTTCGCACACATGTACTGCATACAATTTTTTGGACGAGAGTAATTTACAGAAATAGCCTATATTAATTAGTGAATAAGTCTTTAAGTTATATGCCTCTTAATTTTAGTGACCGATTTTGTCTTTATTTTGGATTAAATTGCTATTTCAACGGGACTTTGGACGTACGTACAATGCCATTATTGTGATTTGTTATTCTGCATAAGTTTTATTTTGCCTCTTTTTACATTAAACGTAAGATTTATGACAGAAATGGCTTTACGCTACGTAAGGATTTTTCTGGTGCGATGGAATGTAGTGATTAAATGAGGTGTGAAATGTATATTGTGGTACTCTAACACTAGAGAAATCAAAACAAAAGTATGAAGTAGCATTTGACAAGTTCATGAAGTCAGTCGATGACAAGAACATTGCTGGTCTATTTTTCAGATGGTGTAACATTCTGAGCAGTTCTGGAAGTCTGTTCCGAGTTTTCCACTATGTTAAATGCTTTGATAAAGGTGAACTTTGGCATCAATATTAGAGGTTTAAAATTATGGTGATTTTTTAAAGATGGAGACTGGGGTCCAATAACGTTCAATAATGTTACCTATTGCGTTTTAACATTCAATATTTTAAACAAATGTTTGATTGTAACAGTTTTACCAACACACATTTTAGTTTTTCGTACAAAAGGGTATTGCGTTTTCCTCTGTTTGTATAACTACTAGGTTAGATGTGGAATTCTCAACTTACGATCCATAACAACAACACTGGCAAGTAAAATTAGTCTCATCGCCCAAAATTTAAATTTAAATCGCCAGAAGAGTATATTATTCTATTATCTGTTGTGATTTTTGGAGCCTATTAATTTTCTGAATAGGACTGACATTATATGTTTATTATAACCACACATTTTTCACAAAATATTTAACAGAATTCACACATGTATTGCATTAAAACGACTAGTTCGAACATATATAGTCATAGACTTTTTATACGGAAGAATGCGTTTAGCATCAACCAATCATAGTCATCAAGAAAAACAAGAAACTATACATGCTTCACAACATTAAGGAAATCTGATGGCTCCTTAACAATTGACATGGAAGAAAGGCTTAAAATCATGATCGAGCATTTTGTTCCAGAGGATAATGAAAGTAAAGACAGCTAATATCACAGACAAATCAGAGAGACGAACAACCTTCCAATAGGCACCGAGATTTACAGAGATTTCACCCAAGAAGAAATATTTTGATTACTCTCTTCAATGGACGCGCGGAAAGCACCAGGAGAGGACGGTATTACCAGTGAAATACTACTTCATGTATTCCCATCTTTTCAACAATATACGACAGCCTTATACAAGAGGACATATCCCAAAATAATGGAAAAGAGGCAAATTAATACCAGATGAAAGTTAATGGAAAAGATGAAAGTGCAGACATTTCTTGGTTTTGGCCGAAAGTGGGTGGAAAGCTACTAAAGAAATTACTAATAGACAGGATAATGTACCTTCTACACCCCGTCGACTACGTAAATCACAATCAATGTGGGTTCACACCGCAAAAAAGTACAATGGATGCTATAAAGTCCGTTAAGGAGTATGTGGAGCACTGTTTGGAAGGTGGACAGTACCTGGCACTTGTAAATTAGGACGTTAAAGGAGCTTTTGATACGGGCTGGTTACCATCCGTTACCGGTTTCGTTTGGCTCTCCGGTCCTGGATCCTTCTGTTGTGCTTACATTTCTATCACTACCAAACCAAGATCCTTATTATAAGTTCTTAGAAGACATTCAGTTCTACCGGATTCAGATCATAATTGAGGACCGTTTTGATAAAACTCAACATCACCATTTATTGCCAAATTAGTTTTTTAATGATTTTAGGTGTTTTGAAATGAGATTTTTAAGATGGTGAAAAAAAGAACATAAGTAAAGTTAACATAACCAAATTATTTTGAAGCCTCATTATGCAAGGTTTGTATCTTCTATATGTTAATAAAAACTAAAGAAACTTTCTCCTGAACAATTTATGTTTTGGCACATGTTGAGTTTCGTCAAAACGGTCCGCAATTGCAAATAATATATAAAAAATAAAACTTTAAAGAAAATACCGTCAGGTTTCGGTATTCCTGTATTCGGTATTCATCGGTTGGTTTCGGCATCTCGCGAATTACGTTCAGCAGTTTCAGTGAACTTCATGGATCCAGTCACCACATACCAGTCAATAACTTCACTTCTGCCTACATTTCTGATCAACTTTTATTGTAAGTCTTTGGTTTGTGGGACACGGTCTCTGACGGGCCTCAGACATGGTTCAATCAGCAAGGTCGAATCGGATAGTATCACAGCTTCTTCCCTAAACAGGTCATCATTTCCTGCAGTTTCTCTTCTCACATCTTCAATATGGAGGAAGATTTAAAGTTATCAGTGAAGAAACGAAGTATGATCAAGAGAAAGTTTATCCTGGCACAAAAATTCCTCAACAATCTACCTGAAGAGGTAGACGTGTTTACACTCATAGCACGCTTGCTAGATTGATATCTTCGAGAAGTATGAAGCTTTTCACACTCAGACTGAAGCATTAGTGGAAGCTGATGATGAACTGGATACTCATGTACACCATGCTAAAGAAACAACAAATTGTTACATCGAGTTAATTACAAGGTTAAGTAAGCTTAACTATGCACTCGAACAAGCAGTGATCAGTGCTAACTCAGAACACAGTGCCAACTCATATCAGAATGGAAACACTCAACAAACAGTGCAATCCAGTGCTTCTCAAGTGAACAGTGGTATCGAACTACCTGCTATTCAACTGCCAGTCTTCGAAGGTATGTCACTAACTTTAAGAATTTCTTTGGTACCTTCAGCAGCCTAGTGTTGGACAATGACTCTCTTAACCCCATTCAGAAGTGCCATTACTTGAAAGTTCTAGCTCATCTTTTAATACAAACCCTTACAGTTACCAGTGAAAACTTTCATGCAGCCCGCGAAAAAAACGGTACAAAAACACAGGACTGATAGTTACTGCACACATTAAAAATCTGTTGTCATGTGTCAATTAATTGAAATTAAATATTTCAGAACTGAAATAGATGTTGTGTGCGGTACGCCTGAATACGGATGATAACAGGAAAAATTATCTACTGAAGGAAGAGAATAAATCCATGAAACTAAGGCTAACGAACCTAGAGTATAACGAGAGGAAGAAGAATACAGTAATATAGTAAGAATATAGTAATATAGTAGAATAGTGTTGGTAAATCCAGAGGTGTCCAGAGCTATAATAACGAAGAGGATGCACTGCATTTTTCATTAAAATGTAATGTAACTAATTATTGGAAGGAAATATTGAACCTAAACAAATTAATTGCGTATAAGAGAAATTGCTGTTCAAGGAATGCATTCGTTTTAAAAGGATAGGTGAATTTTTATTTATAGTCAGGAAAAAATAGGTGTTAAAGGTTTTATGTTAAAGAATTATGTTAAAAGGAACATATAGGTATATGATACTTCTATATGTTACTGTAATTATATGCTAAATAGTTAAAAATGAATTACACAAAATTACATGTAGTTCAGAAAATACAACTTTTGTTTGCTAATTTAAAATTTGCACTTAATATAATATATTGGCTTTGTGTTAAGAATGTGAGCTTCGTTAGGCTGTCTTTCTGGAAAACATAGATGTAACAGAGGAGCATTCTGGATGTATTTATTGTTTTGATGATAATATAAAATAAAAATACCCTATTTAGGTCAAAACTAATACGATGGAGAATAATTCAGTATAATAATTAAGTAGTCAATATGTCCTCAGCGACCATGAAGCCCTATGTTTTAAGGTTATCCAGAACAGAAATGATGCGGCATACCAATAACTCCTGATACACTAAATTGGTTTAGGTGTATCCTTGCAGCCAGATATTGGTATAATATTTTTATAGCAGACAATATGGAGGTAAATTTTAACCTTTTCTTTGACCACTTTCTAAAACCATATGATGATTGCTTAAATGCAAAATTATCAGACAGGATATTACTAAGAATAAACCTCCAGTAAAGTGGTTTAATATATCACTACAAAACACGAAGAATTCAGTAATGTTGATATACAACCTGTTTAAATTTAAAGGAACATCACAGTCATAACGTGATTATGATGCCTTGAAGAAAGAATACAGAAGTGGTTTAATATATCACTACAAAACACGAAGAATTCAGTAATGTTGATATACAACCTGTTTAAATTTAAAGGAACATCACAGTCATAACGTGATTATGATGCCTTGAAGAAAGAATACAGAAGTGAACTCAAAAAAGCAAAATATGATTCAAATGGCCGCTTCATAGAATTGGCTACAAACAAACGTTCTGCTGCTTTGCGTGTGATACGTGTAGAAACCAAGCCCCCACAGCCTAGTAGTAGCACAGTATAAGTATTAATACAGTAAAGAAACTGTGTGTTAAAAGTCCTATGACAACATGTTGACTGGACGACACTAGCGCTCCATGTGGAGATTGAGTAAAGCTACATTCTCATCATATGAAATGGCTTGGGAAAGTACATAAACACATCGCAAAATATGTTATGTTAAAAGAGAAAAATAGAGAATATTTTTATTTAATGCAAATCTAATTTTAAATTTAAGAAATAATAAAACAGATAATGTATTATATTCTAGTTAAGAGGTAAACAATACCTAAATAGGCTACTGTTAAGGACTGTACCTAGGCCTAGTATTTTTCCTTTAAAATCATTGTCCTTTAATTTATAATTCAAATTATGATAATAAATAGCCTACATATTAATTACGTAAATTATATTATAGGTCTGTCACGTTGTTCATCCTGCACGTCATTGTTGACAGTGTATTTTGATTCTTTGCCTTATATGGCAATATACGACTTCAATTTATTGTAGGTCTATGTAGCGTCAATTACTGCAGGATGGACTTCATTAAACAAAACAAAAAATTCAGGAGCATTTGGAATTGAAGACACCGTGGGTACAGCAGTTTTAATTAACGCGTTTTTATAGGATTTCATAAACTGTCTGTTTTCGGCGTGTGTCAAGCATAGACGGTAATTTTCACTCAAATATTTTACATATTTTGTTACTAGGTTTTCTTGTCGACCATTAATGACCTATTTTATACACCAGAAATCATTACAACAGAATAACATATAAAAATATTACATTAAAGTAACTTGAAACATAACCACACCAGAATCACGAGTAAGCCAGTAGACCTACAATAAATATTACTTATTTTCGTTCTTACCTTTCTGGATGTTTCAAGAAAGTGAAGAAATGCAATTCAGGATTTTGTCTTTTATTATTACTGAAATTTACAGCAGAATAATAAGGTCCTTTCGAATATAGCGTGTTCTAATAAATACAACACTCCTATTTATTTACATACTTCCCGGAGTAGTTTCTGTAGTCTTACTATATGGCCGCTACGATCGCTAGTAAATGCGCGCGCATGCTCGGCTGGCAGAAAAACGGGCTGAGTTTCTGTACTGTATTAATACTTATACCATAATGAATAGAGGAGAAAGTGTGATGACTGAGGTAGTTCACTGGTTCCGCCGCTAGGTAGCAGTTACTCTGCTTGTGATTCGCGGGAGCAAGATTACTACGGGCGGTATAGGAAAAATTGCAAACATTATTAAACAAAATAATACATTAATCTATTTCAAAATGACTCGCCTTATCTAAATTGAATTGTTAGATACTTCTGACAATTTTCGGGCTGCTTTACACGTCTTGGAAGATCTCATCTCCAAAAATAAACATGGCCGTGTGTAACAGTAATTTCTCAGATTCCAAGAAGCTTGACCGTAACATTTCGTTCCACATCTTTCAAAAAATCGAAGATGTTCACAAGCAATGAACAATTATATAATATAGGTATGAAACAGCTAAGGGATGATTTGATCTAATATTTTATTGCCTAGAAAATAGGGTAGATGGTATGTTAGTATAATTTGATGAGAATTTGTTAAAGAATGTACATTTGTATAGAAATAACAACGTATAATTAGGGTAGAAAACAGCTAAGGGATATTTTATAAATTAATATTAATATTACATTGTATAGAATATTACTGAGTATTAATTTGTATTAATATTGTATTAATAGAAATATTATTTATAATAATATTAATTTTCTCCTGGCTGTATGGGGTAAGTTATGTAGGTGAAACACGGTCAAAAGTGTAGATATGTGTACAAATTATGTGAACAGAGATAATATAAACTAAGGGGTGGTTTGTGAATTGCAGGGCACGGAAAATTTCATAAGCAGCACTACAAAAATAGGGCGCGTGATCTTTAAAATTGGCGTTTCAACATCCGATAAAGACGCACATACGCAAAAATTGTTTTGCAACGCATTCTACATATATCACACAATATTTCAAAGCATTTTCCCTGATTTTTTCATAAAAAAATTAAATCCTCTTGCCTTAACTACAGCCCGCTATTTGCTCAAACCCTCGACCATTCGCCGTTCGCTGTAAATTATGTGCATCTTATGTTGTTAAATTATATTATTAAAAAAAGGAACAAGATATTAAACTAATAAGACATTTGTTATGATAATTATACATAAAAATTACTAACATAAGTGAACAGAAAATATGATAAATAAATAATCCAATAAATGCATAAATAAAAGTAGTGCAGACTTGCTAAGTTAGAAAAAAGCTTCATTCACTCCCTTCCTCAGCGGGTCAATCTTGCAGTATGGGTACAAGTAGTTAGTTAATATAGTATTATTATTGAGACCACGAATAAATTATGTAAATTTTTTTACGTTATTGCTGGTATTTTATGGAAAAGATGCCTGCTAATACCTCAATACCATTCTGATAGCTTTAGCTTTAGAGTATTTACTATTACTCGTTAACCATTATAGATATATAGGTGGTACTCAATTTATAATAAGATCCAAATATTTCACTAAACCTTACACCCTTAATCTCTTTCTGGACACAAAAATAAAATAATAAATGTCGCATAGTCAAATTTGCTTCACCCTCAACATTTCACGATCGTCCCACATCATTCAGAGAGCTGAGCGCCCGGAATAATTACCACTCAATTACTCGTAAACCATTCAAGATATAAAGGTGGTACTGAATTTAAAATAAATTTGAAATATTTCCCTAAAACTTTCTCGCTTGAAGTTTTTACGGGACACAAAAATGAAAAAAATTGTCGCATAGTCAAATTCCGTTTCACCCTCCATGAATTTTGTGTAATTGGTGATGTTTATATAATGAAATAAAAACATTTATGTCCGCATTTTTTAAGTTTCTGTTTTAACCATCAGAAGGACTGTGTTGTGCAGATTATTTCTGCACAAATTTCACAGAAATAGGACCAAGGGTTAATTAAAGATTGCGAGTTTAATCATAAGATGCCAAACTATCATGATGCAGCATTGAGAAGTTGAAACGCAAACGAAGGTGCTGCCAGTGTTTCGGTGGACCGCCGCTCTCCCTATACCTACCATTGTATTAGCGGCGAAGTCATCACACTTTCTCATTCTATTCATTATGCTTATACTGTGGTAGTAGTCCTGTTAGTCCACATGAATTTAATAATTTCTTCTTGGACTCTGTCCATGAAGCTCGCGTAAACATTTATACTCCGCTGATCTCCGCACAAGAATTACTAGCGAGAGTCGCAAGACAAGTTTCGAGTGGACACCGGTAACGTGTGAAAATGTACCTTAATATAGTGCATAGAATTAAAAAAAAACTCGAAAAACTTGGATATTTACATCATGTCAGAAAACTCTATTAAGACAATAATAAACTATATTGTGGTGCCACTGACATTTTTTATCAACGAGTGTCTTGTGAATGACATCTTCAAAAATTAAACTGGCAAAGACGGTATTAATCCACAAAAAAATAAAGAAAAGAACTCGCCAAGATCTATAGGCCAATCCCGATTCTGTCTGTACTATCAAACATATTTGAATCATTGTTGAAATAAAAACTCTACCTATATAGTTATTTACAGGAAAACGGCCTAATTGCTGCCCCTCAATAAGGCTTTAAGACAGGACTGTCAACCATTGATGCTGTAGATAAAGTACTTAGTGAAGTATTGACTGGTTTTGAAATTAGGGACTTTACTGAGGTCACTTTGTGTGATCTCAATAAGGCATTCGACACAATTGACCATGAGTTACTTTTGGATAAACTGAAGGTTTATGACATTAAGGATCTTATTGAGATCTTATTTGAGTGGTCGAAAGCAACTTGTTTGTGTCGATGGACACTTCTTCCAGTTGAGGTCTATTGTACATGGAAACTACATTATAGTCCAAGAAAAAAGAGAAAAATATGGTGAAAAAAAAATTGTTAATTTGGTAGAGATGAGTTGTGAGCGCGGAGTGGGAGGGAGTTAAAATGTCGTTTTCCTCAGTTTTCCCTAAACACCGGTATCTAAAAACCTATGTGTTCTAAGAAAAACAGGGTTTGCACAAAATTGTACTATATAAAATTTTCTAAAAAGATTGGTCTAGACTCTAGATCATTTTTCTGTAGGATTAATAATTCAGGAAATAATGGGAGATAAGTATGACATTACTCTGAAATTTCTTGTATATATATATCTTCTCTATATTTATAAAAGGCTTTGTCCTGACTGACTGACTGACTGACTGACAGGAATCAACGTAGAGCCTAAACTATAACAGGCAGAGACTTGGAGACTTGGAGACTTCGTTTCATAATGTAGGTGCTCACTAAGAAAGGAATTTACAAATTTTTTATTTTAAATGCCAAAAATTAAATGTTTTTGAGAATACTTAATCCTTTTTTACACAGAATTATAAAACCCAAATCACAGAACATATTGTTGCTAATGGTATCAGATGGCTTTGGAAAAAACAAAAATGCAAGTTTGACAAGTAAGAGAAGGTATCAATTTATAATTCATGTTATAAATAAATATTAAAGAATGTAATCCACGAAAATAATGCAGTCACATAACTTTTCTCTCCCCTGGACATAGAGAAAACAATAAGAGGTATGGTAATATGGTATATTATTATATCGCAGGTTTTTGGAGAGAGAAGTATGAAAGTGATATTACTTTCTGTTTAATTTCATCCCCAAAACAATTTTATGGTAACATGAGAGGGAGAAATAAAATTTTCCGCCTCGGTATTACAATTTTATGTTACAGGAATTTATGTTTCTTCTTATTTGAACCCTTACCAGGCTCGCTGTGTACAAGCGATGCTATGCAGAATTCTACATCCTCTATGAGCCATAAAAAAACTATATCAAGCGTTTTCTGAGGGAATAGTTTTAGTGTAATAAGTCGTTCTTTCTATTTCAGATTATAAATACCTATATAAGGACCTAGAATTTAAAAATCGAAAGTCCTTCATAAGTTCATTTCCAATTGCAAAATAAAAAACCCGGGCGACGCCGGGTCTTTTAAGCTAGTATATACATATAGTCTAACAAACAAAAAAAGGGAGTAGATGGTAATTAAAATAGCACGATCTCACGAAAACTAGTTCTTAGACAAATATAACCTTTGTACTAAAGGTAATCATTATACATGAATAAGAGACTTCATTTCCTCCAGTTAAGGGTTATAATATTTTATATTTGAATAAAGTTCCGCCTTAACCCTTAACATAAAACTTAAGTTATCTGGATCCACTCAAAATCAGCATTTATAAGACAGACACATATAAAATATTGTTGTCAAATAAAGGTCACAATTATGTTGATTTTGAGGGGATCCAGATAAGTTAAGTTTTATGTTAAGGGTTAAGGCGGAACTTTATTAAAATATAAAAATTATACATGAAACTCATTAGACTATTATTGTAAAGCTTACAAAAATCACATCACTTTATCTTCTTATAGATTCCTTTGTGGCTCAAACTGATGCGGTCTAATTTTGAAATTGTCAAGTCTGCTGTTTAGCGCGCGTGGTATTTGCTGTGTTCCCACGTCTTTTCATCCAACGCAGTGACATCACGCCCTCTTAAACTTTAAAAGCTTATTGCTTCGAAACGGTATGAAATATTGTTATGGCGATTTCAGCATTCAATTACGCTAGATCCATACTAGGTAAACTATGCATATCTCAAAAATCGATATTTTAAATTTACAGGGCCTTTAATGTTTCTTGTCATGACAATTGTTTCGAGACCTGGGAATACGTCATACCTGAGAAACAAAATGGTAAAGTGCAATTAACTCACATTGGAGAACAGACATTTTATCAGTATGAACATACAGTATTTTTATTGCATTGCATTCTTTGTTTTAAAAGGATCTTAAAATGGAATCATTTTTCTTCTCGAGGAATTAACTATTAGAATTCCACTTCTCGTAGAATTGTCTACCCGAATACCACTTGTGTTAATCTTCGGTCTCGAAGTAATTTGAATATTCCACTTATATGTCGCGTATTTGATACTGACCAATAACGTTTAGCAATTCCTCGGATGTAGAAAATCACGATCTTTATCTTATAATATCCTTCCTTGGATCGCAAGGATGCAATTTTGTCTGATAAATCGTCAGCTCGTTACTGGACTCGTAAGGTATCAACGCGTAGTTATTAATACGTCACATGCTGCCAGTCATCAGAATGAAAACACATTGTTTTATACAACATAACTTGTTTGGTAAATAAAATCAATGTCCATTGATTAAAAACACAATTTCCATTCGGTGAAAGCCAGTTCGTGTGCTTTTATAGAGTTTTGGTGTAAGCAACTACCACGACGCCCTCCATCTTGTAATGTTGGTAGCATTAGGAAGTCGGATCAATTCATCGAATCGGTTCGTGGACACATTTATTTAGTATGTCGTGACCTTACGGCTGACAGAATATTGACAACAAAATTAAGAAAATAATTATTATTTACAAAACCCGTTACATTTTATTTATAGAATAGTCTTATTAAGTATTACTCGAGATTACGAGTTTCATCAGATAAATTTGTTCGAACTTCATTCTATCAAATATATCGATAAATTAGTAATCTCTCATGGGATTACCTATGATAAGAACATTCGTTAAGATAAAAATTACCAATAAAACTATCAGCGCTCGTGGTATTATTGTAGATAGTCAAGTAATCTGTGTACTTAATAAAATCCTTTCAAGACAGTGTTTTCCAACCTATGGTCCACGGACTTCTTGAAAAACGCGAAGCAATGAAATGGATCCGCAAAGAATGCTGATTTAACTTGTGTCATATTTTGAGCGTCTTAAAATAATCATAGCCTAACTTTTATCAATATTCTACCAACAACGTACTACTAACTTTTAAATCCTCGCCAAATCCCCACTTTTTACTACTTTTTAGCAATAATGGAATGAAAAATGCGGTTTTATCCATCATATTCCATGTGCCGTACAAGTTGCTTCATGATGTGTTGTGGTTAAATTCTTATGTCTTCAATGTTCGTGATTTTTCAAGTTAATGCAAATAGTAGCAAGTATGTATGATTAGTTAAATAGGGTTAGATATTTTTATTAACCAAATACCATTTTTGTTCAACATAATTTTCGAATCCAAATGTTTGTTTTTGAGAGTAATCTATAACCTAATATTGCTACAATTTTATGCAGGACACAATTTATTGGCCTAAGTGCTCTTTATTGGAAATATTTATGGATGTACCCGAAATCAAATTAGGTTAAAAATTTGGGAACTGTTTGTTAAGACGTGTTTGTTACATTATTACTCCGAATTAATTTGTAATAATTAAATAGGCCTATGACTTGAAGTATAGTTAAAATTGAAACAATTCATCTTAAAATAAATGACGAGTTACAATATTTTACGGGTGATGCTACAACTTGTTTGACCCGTTTCTCTGTTCGCAGTTTGCAAATGTAAGCGGCTGTTCTCAGCCTGTCGGAGTGGTGGAATGTAAAAAAGAAACCCTGTAACAGACAGGCCTCCGTGAGATTATACTGTATGAAGATGTCGAGTCCACAAGAAGGAGGCGGCATGGGTCCAGAGAAAAGACTCTATAACTTTGAATTGAATGAGATTTGAAATTCTAACAGCTACTCGTCTTGAAGAAAAGACATAAAACCTAAAGGCATTAAATAAAGATGATGTTCGTAAAGTATGGTTGTTTAATGTACTTTGACAGTAAGCCCGTAATGGGTGGTAAGCAAAAGCATTTCCTTTTTAAAAGCATGTTCACATTGCGTACATGGTCACTTCACTGGGAGGTCCTCTAATCGAATTATCTATTTACCTGTTTTTCTGTGCGATCTCTTACAACTTTGTTGGGAATGGCTCGTTTTATATTCTAAGTGTAGAAATTGAAAGAGGAATAGAACCGAGTATTCTATGAGCATGCATGATCTAGCATTAATCTTTATAAAACTTGCTGTCTATATAGAAATAAACCAACCAGCTGACTTTTTTGTACTGTTTTGTTAAGTATGCCTATTTGCACATCACAAAGAACAACCGTATGTTATTATGCACATTAGCCTATGTGGTATAAAATTGTACTTCTTAGACACTTATTATTGTATTGTGTTTTATAATCTTTTAAAGTAATCACAAAATCTTTACATTTAACATTGACGAAGAGACAAGCCTCTAGATATTGCATGATGATCTCCCGTCCAAATCAACACTGAAATTTTCAATGAACCGCTGTGGTCCCAGCGGAATATCCTTCGACTTAGGATGGGAAAACGGAAGAGTTCTGGAATAGAAAGTCATGTTTATTTATTTTTTATTTTTATTTTTATCATCCTTATGTTAATTTAATGTTTAATCAAATGTGGCCAAGGTCCACAATGTTTCGCAACAAAACTATCCGCGAATTACAGATTCATCAAGAATTCTCTCTCTGCAACTCTAGTTATGTTCGCCCCTCACGCAAAGGTGGGTAGGATATTTCTTTCTACCTTCCTTTCAGACAAGAAACAAGTAGTCCTATACAAGAATAGGCCATGTAACTATTCTATGCATCAGTTTGCTATTGTTGATGCGTTATGGTTTGTTAATTTCAACTGATATTCCGTTTTAGTCCATGTGATATAAATGATGAAACAGCAGTGAGGACTCATGGTACGTAAATTCCAATTCCGCACTTGCCTTTACGACTGGAGAAACCATGGGAAAAAAAGTCAAATTGGTCTATGAATTTTATGTTACTTTTATTAAATGATTGTAGCAGAACATTATAACCAACTAGCTAGCGCTGCCAACTGAATTCCGTTTCTTAGCGGATTCCCGCCTACTTAAATGCTGCGGAGTGAATTCTTGATGGCATTGTATTACTGGTGATTGTCCTTCTCTCAGGTGTTAATTGGAATTTTTTTTTTTTTACTGACTAGTAAACGCGAAATGTGGTGAACTGAGCTTACCAGCGCGAAATGAGAATTGTTGAGAAATGTCACTTATAAGAAAAAGTATGTACCGCAAGTTTACTGCATACTAAAAAACTACATAAGAAGTCTACCATTTCTGACGGTAGTCACATTCACAGTAGACATCTAAACAACATAACACTTCATTAATAGAGGTACATGTAAGAAAATGAAAGCTCTTTAAAAAGTAAGTTTATAGTGAATTATTTAAACGAATACTGTGGTAAGAAACACTTTTCACTTCACATCTCATCTGCATTAACTTGATTTCTACCTCTTCCATAAAAAAACTGAGCTAGAACAATCCTTTCTACACCATAGTTTTAGTTATTTAAGACAACTTTTGGGTGAGGCAAGGAAGTGATAATCCGTTAATGGTAACGAATACAAAAAGTAAATTTATGTTGTGTGCATGAAGTGCATTCCATGATGGAAAACTATTTGCTTATAAACATGCGATACTTACCTACTCAATGGCGATAGAAAATTCCTAAGCAAGCTGAAGGAATGTTATGTATTTTAAGTAAGCCGGAGGATCATTGCCGCGCTTACCTGTGCTCGCCATTCAACTCTATTCTGTGCTAGCTCCATCCAATCATCCCTCGAAAATCCTACTTCCCTTAAATCTATTCCAATATTGTCCTCCCATCTACGTCTAGGTATTTCAAGTGGTCTTTTTCCTTCTGGTCTCACAGTCAATATTTTTCAGATACGTGTTTCCTCCCCTACGCGCAACATGACCAGCCCATTCCATCCTCCGTGATTTAATCATTCTTATTGTATTCAGGGAAGAGTACGGGTTATGAAGTTCGTCAATATACAGTTTTCTCCATATCCCCATTTCATCCCTCTTAGGTCCGAATATTTTCCTAAGCACCCATTTTTCGAACACTCTCAGCTTATGTTCGGACCACCGGTGTGGTCTTGTGGTTAGCGTCCCTGACTACAGATCCGTCGGCCCTGGTTCGATCCCCGGTACCTCCTCGGATTTTTCTGAGGCAGGGATGTCTGGAACGGGGTGCACTCAGCCTCGTGATTCAAATTGAGGAGCTACTTGATAGAGAAGTAGCGGCTCCTGTCATGAAAACCACCATTAAAGGCCGTGGGTGTCGGCATGCTGACCACATGCCCAAATCCTGCCATCTGCCTGTGGTAGATGACACAGCGGTCGGGTGGTAGGCCAAATCCCTCCAGGGATGTAGCGCCACGGAGTTTAGTTTTAGTTCAGATTATGTTCTTCCCGAAGAGTAAGCGATCATGTCTCAGATCCATATAATGCAACCAGCAGGATAATAATAATTGTCTTATAAATTTTTATTTCTAGGTTTATGGACAGAAGACGAGAAATTAAAAGTTTCTGAAGTGCTTAAAATAACAGGCATTTCCTGATTTTAGTCGACACTTTACTTCTGCCTTCATATTATTTGTATCAGTAATTATTCCTCCCAGATATTTGAATTATTTCTCCACTTATGCGAATGCTTTATGTCCTATTCTAATATTTTATAGTGCATTGTTTTGACATTTCATGATCACAAGAATAAATTATCTCATTTTGTAATATTGCATTGCGCATTCTGTTAGGTAAATTTTTACTGCTACCTTTGTTTGCAATGCTTAAATTTCACTATCGATCGAGTGACTGTTCTTTACTCAATGAAAGATTTTAAGTTTCGGATATAAGAATAAAATAAATGAGAAACTAAAGAAATAAGTTGCATAAGCATAATAATTGAGGCGCTGCAAATAGCCTGCTTACCACCTGTCCCTCTCTAGGAAAATAAGCGTAACAAAATTCACATCGGTAAACAGGAACCTCCGCCAGGAGGCCCTTCGCCCCAACATGGGGGGATAGGATGAGAGAGGGAGAGAGAGAAAGAGAGAGAGAGAGAGAGAGAGAGAGAGAGAGAGAGAGAGAGAGAGAGAGAGCAAATAGCCTACAAGTTGACCAAGTCACAAAATCAGTGTTCTTAGTAAAAGAACTAGGTTAAAGTTATTGCATTGTATGTGGATGTGCATTTGATCTTTGTACTTTGTATATTTGTATATGAAAGGGAACGACTTGGAGACGTAATATGTGGACCTGGTCTGAAATTTATGGAGAGTGGATTTTGTCTACTTGTATTTTCAGCGTTTCAATTTCATTTTACCTTTTGGGTGCATAAATTATATTTAGTTATGAAATATGTATTAGGTGTTCATTCTTGTCTAAAAAAAAGTAGGCAATTTCGAATGACCCCCCCCTCCCAAAAAAAATCAGAAAACACAAAGAGCTTCTCAACCTACGAGAATATTATAGGAGACAACATAGACAATAATGCCTATAAAAAATCCATTCTCAACCTAACCCGAGTGACACCGCACCGAATAAATCTTCGCCCCTGTACTTTTTCGTGCTGAGACACTCATGTCATTGTACTATGTTGCATGAATTTTATGAAAACATTTTTTAATGTCCACCTTAGTGGCGCAAGGGATGCGTTCGCTCTCCTCACGAGGTTTTTCCTCACCTGTGAGACGAGTGTTGGGTAAATTTAGGCTCTTTTGGTCCCCGCATCATTTAGTCGTCATTATCATCTTCATCCCATCCACGCCTTATGCTGCATGCGTGTGGGTGCGACTGGAAGGACTGGTGTGTCTAATCCTAGGCTGTATGTTTATGTTGTCTCGGAGGAGGCCCCAGCATTGGACTGATCACCCAACCGAGGAGACCCTCTATGCCCTTTTCAGGTAAAGAAAAAAGTAGGGTGTTCCAAAGATAATTTCTGCATAAACGTCCCTATAACGGGAGAGGTTTAATTAGGAGAAAGACAGAGAGAATAAGAATTTTATTAAAGGGCATTGTTCCTTGAATTTCAAATTGAAAATGTACCATTAGCTTTATAAAAGACAATTTAATAATGCCAACAGGAGACCGTAAGGCTTAATCGCTATAAGCACATTCAAATTAGCAGGCAAGTGAAACAGCTAATGTATAGTTAATCCCTGAAGCGTCAGTAGCACAATCTGACTATATAGGCAGTGGTGATGTGGGGGGAAGTATCTCTATGTAGAGGGCATTCCCTGTAGGGTAATAATTCTCACCTCACTCTGTGCAATACCACAAAGGGGTGAGGGTGTTAGTTTCACACATACGACAATTGGTGGTGACTGTGAAATTGATTTCAGAACGTAAATCGATGACAAAGACCGCAACAGTAAAGTGTTAAGCGTCACAGGTTTACAGAGGATTGGTATCGTACAATTTCAAAGCTAGAGCCACCGGCATTGTTAAGATATAGTTCTACAGTATTTAAGTTTTCCTACAAAGGCTGATAATATTCTGACCAGTCTCTGTGGAACTGCCGAAACTTAATTATTCTTTTAGGGTACGCACAACTGAAAATTCAAAATGCAAAATTTCAGGTTATATACTTTGACATTGTGCCACAGATTTGTTTTTTATTAATTATATTAAACGTTTCATATTAATATGACTAGGAACCGGACTTTTAGATTTAAAAAAAAACACTGTTAAAGATTTTTCATTAAGTTTTTATAGGTTTTCGTTCAGAACATCGTTTCAGATTATAATAAGGGTTTAGTTTTAACTGAAACATGGAGTTGAATTTGCTGAAACGTCTGTTTCAACAAATATAGAATTTAAGAACTCCTAAACAATAAAAAGAAGCAGAGAGATGCGGCTTCTTTGTGCTGCTGCAAATGAGATTTTTCCTCGCATTCACCTCTATAATAAAAAATAACCACTACATCGCTGAAGAATTTAAGCGCAAGAGGTCAAAATAGTTATTACTGTATCAGTAGAAACTATCCTTTTCGGGATTAGAACCCAATGTTTCTAATTGGATGAATAAAAAATGCTTCATGGTTGTCTGCGGGTAATTTGAAACTGATTGCTACAGATTGAACCAAGGTAGCTGTATAGACTATAGGTAGACATTATTAGAGGATGCGCAGTGGCATGCTTACGTCATGTGTAGGCAAGCTAGTTCTCCCGCTAGCCGCTAGCGTGTTACGAGTAGAGTATTTAGCTAAGTGAAATGTATGGGTACTTATTGTCTTATTTGTGTTATTTTAGCGTCAATAAGCTAACAAAGTGTGTCATTGTAACATGTTGAAACTGAGATAAAATTAACGTTGATAGTGACATTTCGCTGATTTCCTAGGGATATAAATATTTGGGATATATGGATATATGGAAAACAGACTCATTTAGACCAAAGAACAGTTTGTGTATTATCTGACCACTTTGGCAATAATGATTAAGTGCATGACTTACGAGCTAGACTTTTGGGTTTGCCGCTTTAGCTAAAATAAAAATTAAAAAGTGTCGAACTCATATTTTGTTGTGCTGGACGTGATGTGACGGGCTTTTCTTACTTTATGCTATAAAGTTCCTTAACTTCTTGGATTAAATCTTCGCCAAAATTCTTCGCCAAAATCTGTGACGACTAATATGTGATTATTCTCAATCGTAGTATATAAGTTTACTGAACTCCTACAAAACAAGGTCACTCATACACCTGTCGTGTCATCACAACACTGCCTGCATAGTCCACATTCCAACGTTCAGTACAACTACCTTTGACACCGGGTGATTGCAAACTTCCTACTCTCAGTCTACTTTCTCTCTCTTTTAACAATTTACCCAGTCTTGATAATATTGATGAAAATTTATATTAACGGGCGCCATCATCAATACGCTTCCTCTTTTCTTTTTGTTATGTATCAGCCCAGACACAAATTAAATTATAGATACACAGGCTATGTACCTACATGCCCCTCGACTAGCTTTTAAATTAACAGTGGAGACGGGAGTTGGGTTCGGATTTACCTTTCTTTTTTTTATTCTGCTTCTTCTTTTTCTCCTTTTTCAATACTCACTACCAAAGTATGTAACTTAGCACAAAAACCAGCGACTCTCAAACCATTACAAGGATAAGGGTCAAAAATCTGAACTTCACGTTAATTTACTTTGCATAACAATAACCATAATTTATTTAATATATTATTTTTTTTTCTTTTTTCAACAATAACAATCTTATATACAATAAATTACATTTACACTACATTAACCATTCAACACTTTTATTGGTAGGATAATATTTGATCATTCAAGGTTAGTATACCCAATTTTAACTATATAAGTACGTTCTCTGTTCAACAATAACAAATCCTTAATTAATTACTTTAATTTTCTTTCCTTGTTTTTCAGGTATCTACTAGAACGTCTTGTATTATTCTTCTAATTTACTACTGACTTGTGTAGTCATTTACATTTGCAACTTCAGGATAGTTCAATATATATATTATACTGGGTTTTTTTTTTTCTTGAATAAATAAAGGTTTTCAATTCATAATCCAGTCCTTACTCTACAGATTACACTCAATAATCCCACCTATGTCTCCTATATTAGTCTATTTGTCAGCTTAGTCCATGAAGAATTGTATTTAAAGATAGATAGAAAAGACAGTCTCACGAAGAAAGAAATAGAAGTTTAGGCCTATACCCACAGAGTGACTGTGGCGATAGACCACCGATACAGGAGCGACGTCTAGATCTTGAGTTACAAACAATCTGACTCCTCTCCTGCAACCGGGAAAATATTAATGGGCCGCAAACAAAAATAAAATTTTTGTTAATCGACGTCAGAGGTCCCTGACACTCTCTCCTAGAGGCACGTGGGGCCGTTGTTCGCCTCCAACATCGATGGCTTTCACAATCTCTCATAAATTTCTTTTCTTTATATGTTACTGGTATAGGCCTTGTCTACTACCAGATTTTATTTGTTTGATTCGGGATACTTCCGGCGTTCCCTCACCTCCCCCTTACAATCTCTAGTACTTGTTAATAAACTACTTATCATCAGTACACTACTCGTAATTACCTATTCTCCTCTTTCTAACCTAACCAATCATTTGTTATTACCTTTCAACTCACTCTCCTCTTTCTAACCTGACCAGTCATCAGCTGTTATCTTTTAATCCCTTTCCTTCTTTAAGTAGAGTTCCCTTCAGCTTATACCATTGATTTAATTCACTTGGTGGTTATTCTAGTTTTCCTACTTCTTACGTTACTACTCTTTAGCATGGGCACCCAATCTTCTTTTGTCTCTAAATTCCCTAGAATTCTAACTGAAACTAATTCACGCCCAGATTAGTAAGCTTCTCTATAACCCCTGTAGTGACTTTTACTTCTACCCTAACATGTAAATCTTCCAATGGTACACACCTACTGCACTACCACTCGTAGGCCTTCTTTTGCCCTTCAATCTTTCCACTTCTTATCCCCCTCTACCATATTCCATACACTTTCGCTTGTAGATAAATCTCTATAAAAAAATAACTCAACACTACAGGCCAGCATGAAATCTATTTATAGATAGTCACCCGTCACCTGAACGAAACCCAAGAGGGAGGGGCCCTCGTAAGAAGTACTAAGCATGCCCCTTAATTACTTTTCTTCCTTACTCCCCTCGCGTCCTGTCTCAAAAATAACAAAGTTTCTATGAGCATCACCAATTGCCCCTAGCTATGTATTCATTCGTGGGACAATCACCCAAAAAAAACCTAAAGTGAAGAGATTTAACTTTGGCATTCAGTTGTTAGGCTCTTGACTGCTCTTTTATAATTAATTTAGACCAGAAATAGAAAATAGTTGGATTACTGGATTTCATCACTTTACTTCTAGAATTCTCACTTCTATGTTTCTATTCTATTCTATTCTATTATTCCATACGGTGTCTAATCGCCATACATGACTTAGAAACCATCCTTACAAAAAAAAAAGGATATCTCAATTTTCTCACTCCCCAAACAATAAGAAAAAGTCTAGATGACTATACTCAACCAGTGATGTCCAACTTATCCTCCGATCCTGAGTTGTCTTCCATTACTTCCTGGTGTCCATATCTGCTCTTATTCAGAGCGAGCAGTCACGACTCACTCTCACAGCTGATGTTCGCTGTAGCGGTGTCTCGTACTGGCCGACTTGGTGTATTCTTCTGATTAATGACTATCTCCATATAGCCGTGTCAAGGAAGTTCACAACCAGAATTTCCTTTAGATGAAAGTCTGACACACCATTATGCCAGAACGCCTCTACCACTGTCACACATCCCAATCTCGTCTTCTCCCTTCTGCCTTTTCAACTTCTCTGTCTCGTGGTCAGGCACGTACTACTAACCGTCTTTCAGGTTCCGCACGTCTCCCTCGTCGATTCACCGTCGACGCATGCGCACCTCTCCTTTTCTGTAATTCAAATAAAATTCAGGGCAGTATCGATAATCATGAAAATGTTCAATATCGATTAGTTGCGGTCCCCCAACCCTTCCTTTGTTTAGGAATGGTCTCCTATCGTTGATTATGCACGTCGCTATTTGCGTCGTTACATTCTTCCCGCACTCACCAAAAAAAAAAAAATAATGTTGACACAGGTCACATTTTTTTTTTTTTTTTTTTTTTTTTTTTTTTTTTTTTTTTTTTTTTTTGTGCGTGTCTCTTTTACCAGCCTTAACGAATGTTTATCCAGGAACAAAGGGTTTCAAGTCTTTGACGTGCCACTTCCCCAACTTTTTACCAAAACGGTTTGTCAGTTCGTAGCTATTTTCACTGAACTTTTTCTTTATAATATAGGGCCCGACAAACTTTGCACTTAAACCTGCTGTATAAGCTTGTGAGGCATCACTTAATTTAAAGTTTCTTCTTAACACTAGATCTCCTGGACGAAATCTCACCTCTCTCCTCCGAAGATTATAATAATGACTCGAATTCTTATAGGCGGTTTCTAAGTTATGTCTAACCATTAAACGTACCGTTTTCAATTTATTGAGTCTGTCCACCCAAAGTTTTGGAATTTCTTTACAAATCGGTTGGTTTTCCACCTTTTCAATCCTACTGATAATTTCAGGCTCCTTCCCATAATTTAGCATATAAGGAGTGCATCCAGTGGAACTATGCTTAGCCGTATTTATAGCAAAATTAAATTCTCTCAAATACACATCCCAAACTGTCTGATCCTTTTGAATATAACTAGAAATCATTGTTTTCAATACTCTATTGACTCTTTCTACTGGATTTCCTTGTGGCGAATATACAGGTAAATAACAAGGAGTTATATTAAAAGCTTTAGCTATCTCTCGCATTAATTTACTAGTGTATTGCGGTCCATTATCCATCAGCAAATATCCCGGAATTCCCCATTTAAGGATAATCAATTCATAAAATGCTTCCGTAACTGCTCTACTGGTTGCTTTCCTTAACGCTTTACACTCTACATATTTGGTAAAGGTGTCCTGAAATACAATCACATATCGGTTTCCCTTTTTTGAACGTGGGTAAGGTCCCAACAAATCAGTAGCTACAGTCATCCAAGGTTTCTCTTTCTGGTAAAAATGCATTGGTCCTGCTTGAGCCGTCTGTAACACTTTCTGTCTCTGACATATTTCACAAGCAGTAACATATTTAGCAACATCTCTAAACATTCCCGGCCAATAATACTTGTTTGCTATCCTAAAGAAAGTTTTAGCTATCCCCATATGCCCTGCAGTCGGTGCATCATGACATTCCTGCAATACTTTAATCCTAAAATCTTGCGGAATAACTAATTTCCACCTATTTACTGTTCCCTCTAAAGTTTGTTCTAACTGATCTAATCTAAGATGGTACAACTTCCCATCTACGACCTTCCAATCTGGCCAAAATTTAGGTTTACTCTGTACTTGCTCTTTCCGCTTAATATACCAAGCATCTTGTATATTTTCCCATTCCACTACTTCAGAGTTATCAGTCAACAAGAGGCAAAATTCTTCCTCTACCGTTTTCTCTTGAACTTTCCCTTCGTGTATTCTAGATAAAGCATCCGGAACTTTTTGTAATCTACCAGGCCTATGTATTACTTCAAAATCATACTCCTGGAGCAATAAACTCCACCTAGCTAATCGTCCGGTCGGATTCTGTAATGTATTTAACCATTTCAGAGCAAAATGATCAGTATATACTTTAAAATGATAACCTTCCAAATAAGGACGAAACTTTTGAACTGCCCACAATATAGCTAACAATTCTTTCTCGACTATTGCCCACTTTTGCTCACCTACTGTTAAAGTTCTACTAGCATAAGCTATTACTTTTTCCTCTCCTTCCTCTCCTGTCTGAATTAATGCTGCTCCTAGTCCTGAAAAACTAGCGTCGGTCTGTAGCACTAGGGGTTTAGTATAATCTGGACAAGTTAATATAGGACTACTAGATAATTTCGATTTTAATTCATCAAAAGATTCCTGACATTCCTTAGTCCAACGCCATCTCTGATTCTTTTTCAGAAGTGCAGTGAGGGGCTTTACAACTTCAGAAAAAAATGGAATGAATCGTCGGTACCAAGAAGCCAATCCTAAAAATGCTCGTACTTCCTTGACTTTTGTAGGGGCTGGATACTCAAGGATACACGAGATTTTATCTGAATCTACAGCAATTCCTAATGGAGTAATGATATGACCCAAATATTTTAATTCACTTCTGCAAAATTTTGATTTTTCCCTATTAATTTTCAGGTTAGCTTTTCTTAATTTCTCTAAGACTTTTTCTAACAAGGACAAATGTTCTTCAAATGTCTCGCTAATAAGTACTATGTCATCCAAATAACAAAAGCATTTCTCTCCTATCTCTTCTCTTAATATAGTATCAACTAATCTTTGAAACGAGGCTGGTGCGTTATGGATTCCAAAAGGCATAACTCGAAACTGATACAATCCTCTACCAGGTACGGTAAATGCTGTTTTTTCTTTACTTGCTTCATCTAATGGAACTTGCCAATACCCATTTTTCAAATCTATTGTACTGATATACCTAGCATGTCGTAATTTACTCAAAACATGTTCAATGTATGGCAAAGGATAACTATCTCTCTTAGTACAATTGTTTACTTTTCTGAAATCTACGCAGAACCTCCATGTTCTATCTGGTTTCTTTACCATAACTACCGGAGACGACCAAGGTGAATTTGAAGGCTCTATAACTTTTTCCAATAACATTTTATCTATTTCCGCGTGTATAACTTTTTCCAAAATGGGTGATACTGGATAATATCTTTGTTTTATAGGTTTTGCATCGCCTGTATCAATAACATGAGAAATCAGATCGGTAAGTCCAGTACACTGATCAAATTTCTGTAACTGATTTTCCAAAAACACATTCAATCTGTCCCTTTCCTGAGGTGTAGGTAAGGTAAGAATATTATGTAGTTGATCTTCTTCTTTTAAATCTATAGCCTTAACAAATTGAAAAATTTTTGCTGGTTCATCCTTAAAATACCAAGTCCCATCTTGCAAATCTACTACTAACCCAATCTGTTTCAAAACGTCCATGCCCAGAATCATATCTACTGCTAAATTTGGCATAATTTTACATTTTATCGGAAAAATCCTGTCCTGCAATTTCATCTCAAAAGTTCTCTCTCCTGTTATAGAACTATAAGTTTTATCTGCTAGTTGCACTACCCTAACTTCAGATTCTTCTACTGCTAAATCTAACATTTTACACAAAAAATCACCCTTCTCTCCCACATAAGTTTTATCTGAACCGGAATCTATTAAAGCAATAAATGTAATATCCTCCAGCAAAATTTCAACAAAACATCTATCTCCATTAACTAAATCTGTAGGATTTATATTTAACATCACACAAGCCTGATTTTTAGTTAGTTGCCTTAAAGAATTTGTAGGCCTAACTTTACTTTCTTGGGGCATCCTACAATCAATAGACCTATGTCCAAGCTTATTACAATTATAACATTTAATCGTAGCGCGTGGAGTAACTCTACGAGGTGCTTTACACTCGAACTGCCTATGTCCTGTTTTATCACAATTCCAACATCGCTGATTATTTGAAAAACGCAAAGTGGTGTTTTTACCATTATCCCTCGACTCATCCTGTCTCTCTTTATTTTCTATTACTTTAACCATTCTAGAATCATTTACAGGACTTGAATTCCGTTCCTTATCCCACGTCTTTGCAGAAAAACTAACATTGGGTTTCTTTTGTAACTCGGACGATGGAAGTTCCTGTTTTCCCTGAATTCCTAGCGCTGTATGAACTGAAGGTATAACAACTTGTCTCTGAGGTTTATAAGCCGTTTCTTTAATTGTAGCTCTAACCTGCGTTGGAGGAGGAATATATCTCTCAGAATCTAACAATATTTGTTCATACTGTCTACCTACACGTATTAAATCTGTTATAGTTTGAATCTCTGCAGGTCTAAGGTACAATTTTACATCAGGACGCAAATTTTTGATAACAGTCTTCATCATTTGTTGAGGACTCATTGGAGTACTCAGCCTCCTCATTAACGTTTGAATAGCATTAACATAATCAAAAATCGATTCTTTGGGACCTTGCGTTCTCTGTCTAATCTCATCCAAAAGCGAGTCTTCCTCATCAATAGGCAAATAATATTCTCTAAATTCTTTCAAAAAAGCTTCCCATGTAGGCCAATCTGTTAATCTGTTCCTGTACCAAAGTAAAGCTGAATCTTGTAAAATTTCGGGTAATACTGACAATAACTCTACACCCTGTAACTTAGAACTTTGTTTTAAATCTTCCAATCTCTCCAAAAATAAGTAAATACTATCCCCAGGTTTGAATTTAATGTTCCATTTACGAACCAGATCCAAAGTATTTGGTTTATGTGGCTCTAACTGAATTGTAAACGATGGTACTACTGGTACAACTTCTTCTGAATCAGCTACCGCCATGGCCTTCCTACGCATTAACTTAACCCACGTATACACTACATCTCCATATGAATCTTGTGGTACCGTTATATTATGTTCAACTAAATCTTCTTCCAAAACTTCCTGACTCAGAGCAAAAGCCGTAATTAACACTTGAAATGACTGAGGGTTCTTACGGGCATAATCTAACAAGCGTTGTCTTAACTCATCCCTTGTACCTGTGGTCGGTAACTTTACTCTATCACATTCTGCCTCTAAATCCGCCTTCCTCAACTTCCTAATAGCTTGGGTTAGCTCAGCTGCTCTTATTTGTGCATACGGATCAACATAAGTAGCCATATTTATATATTAACAATACCACTGAAAAAAAAAGATTAGAACACAATAGTTCAGTCGTCTGTCTTAGTCATCTATAGAAGTCCTTACTTGTCAATAGTCATTATTCTTTTCCCAAAAATATGTTATTATTATTATTATTATTATTTGTTTTTGAGAATAAATTTCAGTTATACTAACCTAACTCCCAAAATTCTTTTAACCCTATCTCGCCTCACGTTAGGATATCAAACTATCACTGCCTCACGCTATGGGCTATCATAATATGGAACTTCAACTGAATAAAGGTTTCTTTTTTTTTTTTAACAATTTTAACTAAATTAAGTTGCAACAATTAGCAATACTGTTTTGTTTTAACACTACTCAGCCCCACGATATGGGCGCCAAACTATGTGAGGGCGCTCTTCTTACTTTATGCTATAAAGTTCCTTAACTTCTTGGATTAAATCTTCGCCAAAATTCTTCGCCAAAATCTGTGACGACTAATATGTGATTATTCTCAATCGTAGTATATAAGTTTACTGAACTCCTACAAAACAAGGTCACTCATACACCTGTCGTGTCATCACAACACTGCCTGCATAGTCCACATTCCAACGTTCAGTACAACTACCTTTGACACCGGGTGATTGCAAACTTCCTACTCTCAGTCTACTTTCTCTCTCTTTTAACAATTTACCCAGTCTTGATAATATTGATGAAAATTTATATTAACGGGCGCCATCATCAATACGCTTCCTCTTTTCTTTTTGTTATGTATCAGCCCAGACACAAATTAAATTATAGATACACAGGCTATGTACCTACATGCCCCTCGACTAGCTTTTAAATTAACAGTGGAGACGGGAGTTGGGTTCGGATTTACCTTTCTTTTTTTTATTCTGCTTCTTCTTTTTCTCCTTTTTCAATACTCACTACCAAAGTATGTAACTTAGCACAAAAACCAGCGACTCTCAAACCATTACAAGGATAAGGGTCAAAAATCTGAACTTCACGTTAATTTACTTTGCATAACAATAACCATAATTTATTTAATATATTATTTTTTTTTCTTTTTTCAACAATAACAATCTTATATACAATAAATTACATTTACACTACATTAACCATTCAACACTTTTATTGGTAGGATAATATTTGATCATTCAAGGTTAGTATACCCAATTTTAACTATATAAGTACGTTCTCTGTTCAACAATAACAAATCCTTAATTAATTACTTTAATTTTCTTTCCTTGTTTTTCAGGTATCTACTAGAACGTCTTGTATTATTCTTCTAATTTACTACTGACTTGTGTAGTCATTTACATTTGCAACTTCAGGATAGTTCAATATATATATTATACTGGGTTTTTTTTTTTCTTGAATAAATAAAGGTTTTCAATTCATAATCCAGTCCTTACTCTACAGATTACACTCAATAATCCCACCTATGTCTCCTATATTAGTCTATTTGTCAGCTTAGTCCATGAAGAATTGTATTTAAAGATAGATAGAAAAGACAGTCTCACGAAGAAAGAAATAGAAGTTTAGGCCTATACCCACAGAGTGACTGTGGCGATAGACCACCGATACAGGAGCGACGTCTAGATCTTGAGTTACAAACAATCTGACTCCTCTCCTGCAACCGGGAAAATATTAATGGGCCGCAAACAAAAATAAAATTTTTGTTAATCGACGTCAGAGGTCCCTGACACTCTCTCCTAGAGGCACGTGGGGCCGTTGTTCGCCTCCAACATCGATGGCTTTCACAATCTCTCATAAATTTCTTTTCTTTATATGTTACTGGTATAGGCCTTGTCTACTACCAGATTTTATTTGTTTGATTCGGGATACTTCCGGCGTTCCCTCACCTCCCCCTTACAATCTCTAGTACTTGTTAATAAACTACTTATCATCAGTACACTACTCGTAATTACCTATTCTCCTCTTTCTAACCTAACCAATCATTTGTTATTACCTTTCAACTCACTCTCCTCTTTCTAACCTGACCAGTCATCAGCTGTTATCTTTTAATCCCTTTCCTTCTTTAAGTAGAGTTCCCTTCAGCTTATACCATTGATTTAATTCACTTGGTGGTTATTCTAGTTTTCCTACTTCTTACGTTACTACTCTTTAGCATGGGCACCCAATCTTCTTTTGTCTCTAAATTCCCTAGAATTCTAACTGAAACTAATTCACGCCCAGATTAGTAAGCTTCTCTATAACCCCTGTAGTGACTTTTACTTCTACCCTAACATGTAAATCTTCCAATGGTACACACCTACTGCACTACCACTCGTAGGCCTTCTTTTGCCCTTCAATCTTTCCACTTCTTATCCCCCTCTACCATATTCCATACACTTTCGCTTGTAGATAAATCTCTATAAAAAAATAACTCAACACTACAGGCCAGCATGAAATCTATTTATAGATAGTCACCCGTCACCTGAACGAAACCCAAGAGGGAGGGGCCCTCGTAAGAAGTACTAAGCATGCCCCTTAATTACTTTTCTTCCTTACTCCCCTCGCGTCCTGTCTCAAAAATAACAAAGTTTCTATGAGCATCACCAATTGCCCCTAGCTATGTATTCATTCGTGGGACAATCACCCAAAAAAAACCTAAAGTGAAGAGATTTAACTTTGGCATTCAGTTGTTAGGCTCTTGACTGCTCTTTTATAATTAATTTAGACCAGAAATAGAAAATAGTTGGATTACTGGATTTCATCACTTTACTTCTAGAATTCTCACTTCTATGTTTCTATTCTATTCTATTCTATTATTCCATACGGTGTCTAATCGCCATACATGACTTAGAAACCATCCTTACAAAAAAAAAAGGATATCTCAATTTTCTCACTCCCCAAACAATAAGAAAAAGTCTAGATGACTATACTCAACCAGTGATGTCCAACTTATCCTCCGATCCTGAGTTGTCTTCCATTACTTCCTGGTGTCCATATCTGCTCTTATTCAGAGCGAGCAGTCACGACTCACTCTCACAGCTGATGTTCGCTGTAGCGGTGTCTCGTACTGGCCGACTTGGTGTATTCTTCTGATTAATGACTATCTCCATATAGCCGTGTCAAGGAAGTTCACAACCAGAATTTCCTTTAGATGAAAGTCTGACACACCATTATGCCAGAACGCCTCTACCACTGTCACACATCCCAATCTCGTCTTCTCCCTTCTGCCTTTTCAACTTCTCTGTCTCGTGGTCAGGCACGTACTACTAACCGTCTTTCAGGTTCCGCACGTCTCCCTCGTCGATTCACCGTCGACGCATGCGCACCTCTCCTTTTCTGTAATTCAAATAAAATTCAGGGCAGTATCGATAATCATGAAAATGTTCAATATCGATTAGTTGCGGTCCCCCAACCCTTCCTTTGTTTAGGAATGGTCTCCTATCGTTGATTATGCACGTCGCTATTTGCGTCGTTACAGTGATATTGAAGAACATTCTGTTAGAAGTGTTGAAAGAGAGAAAAAGAAACTTGACTATCAATACTTACAGGAAACATCCCTTAAAAACGAATGATGTAAGGGTACAGAAGTATCGTCGGATTGTGGCATTGTTGAGCATGCATTATCGGAAACATATATTACAGAACCAATAAGAATAAAATTTGAAAAATTCTGAGCAAAGGAAGTTTTATTTGAAAATAAAATATCTGTACTAGAAAATGAGTTAAGGGGCTTGAAAGAATGGTGTCTCTGTTTGAAAGTATATTTCCATTGTATGAGCGTCAATTAATAATTCATGGTACGGTACTTGCAGGAAATTGGACAACAATGCTATTGCTAAAGTCATTACAGTTTGTGTACTTTCTAAAAAAAAAGCCTTGACTATTTAAGGTAATATTTGCAATATTCTTTTCCTGGCTCGAGTACCTTAAATCAGAGCCTTTGTTCTATTAAATTTCCTCGCGGTTTAATGAAATTTAATTCGGACCCAATGACACAACAAGCACAATTAGACTTTAAAAAAAATTTGGGGCCCCAAAGTCGGCACCTAAGAGCACAAAACATGGACGAGAAAGAATAAAATCTGATTATTTCTTATGATGAAATGAAAAGCAAAAGTGCAATATTACGTTATGATCCTAAAGATGGTCAGATATATATAAATATATATATATGTTATATAGGATATATCGTGGGCTTACAAGTTTTAGAGCATTAAATGTTCTAACATTTGGTTGATAAAACGAATTTTTAGACCCAATATTAACCGAGTTACGGCCGATCAAAGTTAGACAAAGTTTCTCGAAATGTGAAAAAACATCCGAAAAACGAAGGTTTTGGCCCTATAATTATTTATTACCATCATTTCCATGTTAATTATGTTAGTCACTCATTAATATCAACATCTTGGAATACCTATGGCCCCCTACCTCCACCCCCTCTTCCCATCCCTTCCCCTCCCCTAAACGTGAAGATGCCTCATTTTAATGTAAGAAATGCATTTTAAGGAACCGTCTCACAACCAAAAACCCTTTCGTTGCTCACACAATGTGATGTCACCGGGGGGAGTCAGCTGACCAAGAACCTATTGTTGTGATTTGCAGTTATTTACATATTTTCGTGCCTGGTCATCACCCTACTGTGAATTCCTGTTAACCCATAATCTTGAACCTCAATAAACGTAGATCAGGTAGTTTAAAATCAATAATTAGTAATCAAGAAATAAAGTAATAGAAGTATAGAATTTATTTACAAAAATCATAATTTAGAGCATAATTATAAATAACTAAGATAATTGCAGGTGTTATGAGCAATGTAGAAATAATTTCAAATAATTAATACATAGTGTATCAGGCTTCGAAAACCTTGGAGCGCTTGGGGACTGCCGCGCCTTCCTCGTCGTCGTCGCCGTCATTGTTGTCGGGGTCCATGGACACATCTTCCTCATGCACCTTCTTCTTTCCACCCACGCCCACTTATCGCATGCAGTAAAAGAATACCCTGTGGTTCATACTTGAACGAGTGGGATGAATACAGCACAGTTGGGCTGTTACCCTTTCCACTCTTCTGGAAATAGACGTCCTTTTTGGAAGAACCCAAAGCAGTGAGTTGCACCAGAAGATCTATATCTTCCCCTGTTATGATGACACTATCATATTTGTAAGACAGCAGTATCCACAATCACTACATCGGTGTCTTCTACTGCCTGCTTCACTTGGATCCCCTTGGCTTCCATTTCACTCTTCAACATGGTTATGAAGTTCATCTTGTTGGTATCATTGGAAAGAAATTTCGCCTGCGAAATCGAACTGATCAAAGTTGTCTTGCAAAAGACAAACTTTGTTGAGGAGTGTAGCAAAGAACGCCGATAACGTTCAACTGCTTTGGTGCTTTGGTAGCTTATCCCAACAGGATAACCATCAAAAACCACTGTGACATTGCTACCAAAGTGCCTATGGACGTAATCCACGTAGTTTTGGCAGACTACATGAAATGTGGCTTCACTTGACTTGGTCCAAACAACCCTAGGCCTATGCAACAGAAACCCACCATTAATGACATTGCATTTTCTGGCACCAAAGTCTACGTCTTCACCCACGATAGGAAGGGATGCATCATAGTGCATTGCTTTTCGGCCTTTATGCATTCCTTCTTCTTCGAAGAGAGACATGGGGATGGGGCGAGTTCATACTTGAACAAGTTCCTGGGGTCAGCCAATGATTGTTTGGTTATGCACACTCGTTGGAATAGAGTGAGTGGATCTACTGTGAACTTGTTGTCTTTGATTTTCACAGAACAGGAAACAGATGCCAGAGTAACCACCTTATCCTTCCTCTTCAACTTCAAGTCTTCAATTCCTTTCTCAATATAGGGCTTACATTACATTATGTAATATTAAAGGCCTTGAATAAGGGAACAAATATTTTTGTTAAAATGGAATGTAGACAGTACTTTCCCTCGTGTATTGAAGGATAAGTATGCAAAATTCCATCGAGATTCGAATAAAACTGCAGAAGTTGTAAAGAAAGACAAACACACACAACTCTCTCTCTCTCCCCCTCTCTCTCTCTCCCTCTCTCTCTCTCTCCCTCTCTCTCTCCCTCTCTCTCTCTATATATATATATATATATGTATATATATATCAGGGCGTTAAGGAGGAAGGGGTCATAGATATTCCAAGATGTTGATATTAATGAGTGACTAACATAATTAACATGGAAATGATGGTAATAAATAGTTATAGGGCCAAAACCTTCGTTTTTCGGATGTTTTTTCACATTTCGAGAAATTTTGTCTAACTTTGATCGGCCGTATCTCGGTTAATATTGGGTCTACAAATTCGTTTTATCAACCAAATTTTAGAACATTTAGGGCCTGTATTACCACATGCTGACAAATCCTCCAGATACGTGACTTCCAGATAGCTTAACTGGAAGATGCCGTGTAATACCACCGCTGATCTGCTACCGGCAAGAACGCAGTAAAAATTTGTAAAATGGTCCTTACATCGCTGAGCAGAGAGGTGTGTTTGTTGTAGTTCGCTAGTCCTCCGCTAGGTGCGGCAGCTCGGATTTGTATTTGTACAATTAAATTACATAACAACATATCGTTTTAAGTGCATTAATCTATTTGTTCAATTCTATTTCATTCATATGTGAGCATAAAATGACAATTTTATGTAAATTAAATCTTCCGGCATCAGTTCTAAAATTCAGATGGCTAGGAAGCTTTCGGCTTGCGCCATCTTGTTTCAACCAAGATCCCTAACTAGCAGTCAGTACTTTGTCAGCCACTCCATCCTGCTGCTAGCTTATCTGGAAGTTGTCTTCCCAGACAGACTTTGTCAGGAGACCATAATACGCAATTCTTGGCCAACTTCCAGATAGGTTCCCTATCTGGTAGATAAATACGTTATCTGGAGGTCGTCATACGGGCCCTAAATGCTCTTACAACTTTGTACTGTGCTTAGTTTACGAGATATAAGTGAAAAACTGGAAAAAAAATCCCAACATTTTGAGGTTTTTGCCCCTCCCCCAAGTTAGCACAGGGTCCTCGAGGTCGAAAACTTAGAATAGACATCCTAGAGTACCCCCAAATAACCTGTAAAAATTTAATTAACTTCGGAATATTTTCCAGGTAAAAAAGCGGATATCGACTTCAAATTATGTTCATTCACTATGTTCCTTTTACAGGAGCAAAAATAGCCTGAAATGCTATTTCCTTTTAACTTTCTCACTTTATATTATTGTGTAAGAAGTGCGGCTCGCATTCTTAAAAAGTTTCAAGTTTTCAAATTTTTCCTGTAAATGCAACAAACTGCACATGATTCAAGTAATATGTAGCCTAAAAATAGCTACGTAAACCCATTTTAGTTTAGGTTGATTACTCCGTATCCACAAGTCTGTTGAGCTGAATAATACAGCGTGTCCAACATACCGTAACTTGGCCTAAAAGTATACATACTTATATTCACCGCCAGTTCGGAAAATGTTCATGTCGTCTTCAAAAAGTTTGCTACAACCGTAAGTTATAAACCAGTTTGTATTTCATGCAAATGCGTTGTAGCATTGGTTAAGTTTCATGTTTTTGTGATACATTTCTTTAGTTTAAATTTACCCATCTCCGCTCTGTTTTACTGTTCTTTGAGGCAGAATTTACCTTTTGAGACTACATTTTTTAGTCGCTCGCTACTTGGTACGATCTCTTTTCAACAACTTCTTCAAGAATTAACTCCGAGTTTAGGTTACCGGTACCGAAGTATTATGTCCACCTCAGCATTTCAAGCATCTACAAGCTGCACGGACCGTGACCCTTAGGGTACGAACAAGACGCAGCTTGGTTGGTCCCCTTCCTGGTCGCTACGCTGTTGAGCCAGGCGCCGAGCATTATGTGTGTATGCGCAAGACGCAGCCTGGTCGCTAACTGGCAGGTCGCATGTTATGGATTAAGTTTCCGAATTATCTCCTTTTTTATTTTCATTTTTTTTATATTCTCATTCATAAGGTTTTGAAGACACAGAAGACAATGGGGAATGAGTTTATGAACTTAAACACATTACAGGAAGCTTCATCAAAATTAGTTATATGTAAAATATGTCACAAGAGTATTTCACTGTTTCACAGAGTTACTAAATTAAATGTGTACTATATAGTAAATTTAATGCTCTACGGCTTTTCTTCTAAAAGTTTTCGTTGTAAACCCAATAGTTTAAGTGCTAAGATACAAAGTTCGCCGAAAAAGTGGCGTAAAAACGTTTTACGGCAAAAAGAGTAGATTTTTGGCAGGGAATATACATTTTTTAAACGGTTTGAGATGGAGAACCAATGCATGGATAGAAACATTATTATTATTATTATTATTATTATTATTATTATTATTATTATTATTGTTATTGTTGTTGTTTTCTTGAATTGTTGCGACCATTGGATTTAATCTGTAGAGCACAAGAAGACAATAAAACGAACACACTTAACCCCGCAAAACGAAAATTAGCATAATATAAAATTATTAGGTTACTATAAATAATACAAAAATACTGAATATAAACCATACAAGTCAGCGACTGTAGCCATGACTGATCTCTACAATCCCTTCATTGAGTAGTAACAATATTTATTTTAGTGGTCTGAGGTGATTACAAAGGATATCTCTTATAAACAGTCCTTTGTTTGTGTAGCGATTGCGTTAGTATACAAGTGCAACGCCTGAATCTAGACTACACGCTAGCGGCAGGTCGCATGAAAAAAGAGACGTAGCATTCTACCAACAAACTGCGGCCTGACCAGATGGCTGGCAAGAGACCATCCAAGCTGCGTCTTGTTCACCCTCGTAAGAAGACATGACTTCATTCTTCCTGCTGCCTGCGGCATGCGACCATCCCGGTTCCGTCTTCCGCATACCCTATTGGAACTGCCAGCTCATCTTATTAAACCTTTCACTGCTACTGATATATATGCATCATATGCATCACCGCAAAAAATAGAAACATAAAATCAATAGTGTAATGCTTTATGTTAAAATATGAGTAATTATATCCACATATTAGGAATGTAATTTCTTAAAGCCTGCTGTTCCACCAAAATTTCTTCATCAATTTCAAACTTATAATCTTACTGATATGACTTGAAGAATGCATATATTAGTGTAATGTCAGCTTTGAAAGGGTTAAGGAAAGTTGCACACACCAAAGTTTATTTTGCTGTATGTGAATTCTAAACAATTATACTATATTTAAATTTAATAAGTTGCTACTACACACCATTTTCTTCCCTGAATATTACTGTGACTTTAATTAATTAAATCACGAATATTGTGAGCACTTCTATTATTACAGTATTACAGTATTAACTGTTTAATCACTAGAATTGTGGTCTTTAATTTGTTTATTCAACCAAGAATAATTCTACTTTAGTTCAAAAAGCTGAAAATGCTGCTTATCATCTCAGTAATACGAATTGGGAAAACCCCCTTTTTAACGAATTCCGTAATGCAGAGAAAGCTTTTTCAAATTACTTTGATAAATGTATAGGTTATTTTGAAATGTATTTCTCTACTATAATATGTAAAGAAGCAAGTAATGGTAACAAATCCCTGGTTCCAGCCCATAGTTTTAATTTCTACTAAATTAATATCACTGTCCATATCTAACCTAACTAAACTAATCTAACCTAATTGCCACTAAAGTAGAATCTACCTGCCACTCATTCCCTTAATGCAGAGGTGGATAAGAAGTGATGTGCAAGAACGAGAATTGGTCATCCTGCTTCGTCACACCAAAAGAACAGATAGAAATCTGGGTAAACAGGTTGACCAACAGGACAATCCTCACGGGAGATATGATATGGCACATTTCTGAAATGCGAGAATTCAGAATGCCCTACTATTCACACCTTCGGACCTAATTATAATCCTTGCACCTAGGGACACATTTTTAACGTTGTTTCGTTTGGTAAAAATTAAAACCCTAATGCTAAGGCAATAGGGCTGGTAACATAAAAGAAATTACTGGTTTGATTATTACATTTCTTACGTGACACAATGTGGTAAAATCGCATTGTAGGGAGGCCCACTTTGAAAACCAACTTTCTCCTCATAAAACACTTAATTTCACACGTATTTTGTTATAGATAGTTCTCTGGAAAGGAGATGTTGCCTCGACGAATGATTTGGTCCAACCCTCCCGCCCTAAACGTTACACTTTCTTTATAATATGATCTAGCGTAAAGTAGCGTGAATTCTGCCATATTTTATATGAAGAAACTCGTGATTGGACGTTAGACATGTGACGTCACACCAGCTGAACACGTCTGATTCTGGGAAACAAGTTCACCAATACAACAAACCTCGCCTTCTCAGAATTCAGAATGCCCTATTAAATTAATACACCGTTCATAACCTAACAGAACCTGTCACTAATTAGTAACACCGTTCCTAACCTAACTGCCACTAAACTAGAATTCCAGGAGAATTTAGAATGCCCTACTAAATGAATATCACTGTTCATAAGCAATGTACAAGCAGCGTCATATTCGTCAACCAGCCACGATGAGAAACAAAAAATCTCCCGTCCGTGGAAACCTGCGCACATCGCGAGATGGGCCCCCCTACATTGCGGCTTTGCCGAAATGCTTTCATAACCGATTCGGAGGCCTAGCTACCTATGTGCTAGTCCGTTGGATATAAACTTAATTTCTGAAAAATTCCAATATAATTATAAAAACCTATTTTCTAGAATAGACTTACCTCCAGAAACCAGCGCAAGGAGTAGTTAAAACAAATTACTACTGTACGTATGGGTGTCCTTTCTTGGTTGCGTTCACAAAAGTTTTATTAGCTTAGCCTATATCACTTAAACACTTGACTTGCAAACTAACATTACCTCTGGTGATCCGGACGGTTTTCGAACTGCTACTGCTTGCCTGTGTTGTGGATATAGGTGGCGTGAGTGTTGTGTTAGTCATGAAGGAGTGGGAGTATTTGGTGGGGTTTGAATGTCGAGTATTGTGTCAAAGAGTGAGACTTAAAGTGTAGCTGGTCGTTCAGTATAGCCGTGGGATGTTTCTTGTATTTTATATACGTAAATCAAGTTGTTCAACTGTAAACTTGACAACTACAACAAAACTGCCGCGTACAAACTAAAATGCAATAAATGTCCCAACTTCTACAAAGACCAAACCGGCTGAGCCTTCAAAACACAGTTCCAAGAACAAATGAAGGTAATCAAATATCCCGAAAACAAAACAAAAAATTATAGGTTGGCTGTTTCGCATTCTGTTCGCGCACGTCAATACGTGGAATTTTTTTTACCGTTATGACTCTGCAGAGTATTGCGCTGTTGCACATTAAACATGGTTGCACCGGTTGTGTGCACATCGGCACAGTCGCATTTTCGTGCACATCGGCAGAGTATTTTTATCTTGCAATATCATCGTGCTCATCGCCACACACCCTTCGTAGGGGTGGACATAGAGACAAAGTTGGAATTACATTATCGTATTGAATGCAATGGAGTTCACAGTAACTGCTAGATAGACAGAAAGACAAACACTTCCTTTTATTATTATAGATACATACTGTGTACATTAATAACTTATTATAATAATTGTATTGTTTAGAAATCATTCATAAAGTATCTGCCTGCTATTGGATGGGATTTTGAATTAACCTAACCTAACCTAACCTAACCTAACCTAACCTAACCTAACCTAACCTAACCTGACTTAACCTATCTACGATATCAACGGCCAGTTTCCTTAGCCGCGGTAGCTAAGAGGTGCTGCCTTGGAGCCGTGGTGAAGGAGGCTGTAGGTTTGAGTCTCTATGTCCACCCCTACCCCCAACGAACGCGGTGTGTGGCGATGAGCACGATAAATTACAAGATAAAAATACTATGCCGATGTGCACGAAAATGCGACTGTGCCGATGTGCACGACACCGTTGCACCTCTCAGCGTTTGCACCAAAGAAGAACAGCGTACAGTGATCCGTTTTTGTCATCTGAAGGTGTATAGGGCCGAAATCAGTCTAAGACTTTCAGCACAATATGCGGGCAATGTTTTACCACGACGAAGCTTGTTCGAATGGATTGAAAAGTTAAAAAATGGTCGGACAAGTGTGGCGGACGATAATAAAACAGGACGCCCATCCACATCCACTAGTGACGCCACATTGATTAAGTGCGACTCATGATTCAGACAAACCGTAGAGTGTCTGTCGATGAAGTGGGAAAACCATCTGCAAATTAGCCATGGTTCTGCATTTGACATTATTCATAATAGGCGTGGCGTTCATGAAGTCTGTGCAAGGTGGGTCCCAAAATACTGAACAGCGCAAGCACAATCGTGAGTCCATCTGCAACGATTACTGGATCGCCATGCTAACGAAGGTGAAGCTTTTTTGAAATGAATAGTCACTGGAGACGAAACGTGGATCCATCACTTTGAACCTGAAAGCAAACGCCAAAGCGTGGAATGGAAACACTTTGCATCTCGAGTCAAAGAGAAATTCAAGAGTCAACTCTCCGCAAGAAAAGAGATGCTCACCACTTTTGAGGGACTCACAAGGGCCAATATTGCAACATTACTTGGAAAAGGGCTCAACAATACACAGTGCACGTTACAGTGAGATGTTGAACAACGAACTGAAGCCTGTAATTCGAACCAAACGTCGAGGCCTATTGTCGAAAGGAGTTGTTTTGGTGCATAACAATGCACGCCCACATACCGCCGCCCAAACTGCTCAAACTATTGCGAAACTGGGTTTTGAGGTGTTAGAGCATCCTGCATATAGTCCCGATCTCGCCCCTCAAATTTCCGTATTTTTTGGCACACTTGAAGATGCCGTAAGGAGCTGTCGACTCACCACAGACCAAGAACTGAAGGAAGCGGTGCATACGTGGCTTGCTACTCAGCCGAAAAAAAGACTTTTTTTATGAGGGCATCAGGAAGCTTGTGTAACGATGGATCAAGTGTACTGAGAAGCTAGGGGACTATGTTGAAATTTGAGGTCACTGAAAGTTTTGTATTGACGCTGCAATAAATTAAAAAAATAGTGTGGATACTTGGGCTATACATTCCCTCGTATTTACATTCTTTTTTTTTCAGTTTTCAATTTGAGCCACATAGAGCTTTGGGCTCCCCTCATTGCGTGTTCTGGGGGACCTTCCGTTACACCACTGATCCTATTTGCATCCGTTTATTTTAATTTATTTTAATATTATTTTCTCTATCCATCCCATAGATACTATTCCCTGAAATACAGCTTTAATACAATTATAATTTTTTGCTTTTCCTTAGCCTTTCCTTTAGTCTGTCTAAATTAATACTACTTTTGAAAACAAAAAATCTGTTTATAGCGATTTTTTCTAAAGTAGCCCTAACGACATTGTTTAAATGTTGCATCCTAATTGCATAACTTTTATTTGTAACATTTTTTTAAAATTCCCAGAATGGTAGTTATACTGCTAATCATCGCCTTCCCAAAAATAGTTTTGCCACGTAATCAATACGGCTTAGTGGGAGCTAATACAACTGAATGCGCACTCCCGCAATACGACTTACTCTAGGATGAAAATGGAAGCGAAATATATTGCATATGCTTAGAGTATAGGTAAGAAGCATCAGGTGTGAAGGAATCAGTTTTTTATTTAGATTTCCAGATCATGAATAATTTATATGAAAAGCGCTATGAGTGCTCTTGTATATTACAAGCCATGGAGGCCCAGAGGGTTCCAGGAGGTTGAGGCCCCCAGATTTTGGACATTCTGCATATGAAGATGGTATGGTTGTCAGCCTTACGCACCGACCGCTTTTAACCCCAGGATTACTCCTGGCACTCATTTCTGTTAGAGGCTGAGTCGACCCCAGGGCCATGGTGTCACCAGAAGGATTAAGCCAATTTGAAAAACTCCAACGATCTCATCTGGGATCGAACCCGCGATCTCCCGGTTTGTAGCGCAGCGCCTCAACCACTACGCTACGGCGTAACCCGCTCTTGTGTATAGTCTAAAATAAATATGAAAAAGAAAGGATTGCGGAAGATCTAGAAGGAAATAAATCAATTTGTTGTTTTGATGTTCTTTTCACTTATAAATCTCTCTAGAATAGTTTACGTGAATGAAATGTAAGACGATTCATTAGACACAGTTCATTTTTCACAATCTTGTTTCGTGAAACCTAGTCTTCTTGTTCGTCATAGCGAATAACCAACTTCCAGATGCTTAAGTGGTTTATCGTACCGAGACCAGAGTATTTCTGTTACTTGAGAAATAAGGTAAGACGTTATGGGATAATATAAAGGAAATCAATCTACGATTTCACAAAATTTCGTTACGGTTTTTGTTACCTCAGTGAAGTGTACGCGGAACTCATTGGTAAGTGATGTTACAATGTTCAGCATTGCTTGCTATGTCACCCCAAGGTCATCTGCTTAATATTTTACTCCTGACAGGTAAAAGGGCATAGTGGACTATTTACTGCACAACCGAAGAACTGCTGTTGACAGTAGTATTTTTATTAATATTTTATTAGACCTACTAGAACTGTTTCCTATCATTTATCGTTATTAGAATTAGGAGCATTTGACATGGGCCTATTGTCAATTATAGTAGAGATATTTGTGTTAGTGCTACTTCCTATAAGATTGCATGTTCTTGGTACAAAATACATCTCACCCAACACATAGAATTTAGTTCGAAGAAAATACGGTGCACCATATGCTTCTTATTCACAAACCATATTAAAAGTCATGACGCTACATTCCATGGAGAGGACAGGGCCTACTCCGACCACTGCGTCATCTACCGCCATTCTTCGACTCTATTGACAGATGGGAGGATTGAGACGTATAGTCAGAATATTGACACTTATGGTTGTTGTTGATGGTTTTCTTGACCAGGTTCCCTTAATTTTTCTCAGTTGACCTCACGAAGCTGATCACATAGGCCTACTGTTCCAGACCTACTGGAACCGAGGATGAAAATCCTAGTCTGAATTTTCCACATATTAATTTCTTTGCATGTGAGAAAATAAAAGTCGCGTGTGGTAACTATATTCGTTTGCTTTTTTCTGGCTTCTATTTATCTTGATGTCGAAGGCCTTTTTTTTTTTAGCGATGACCTCAAACTATGCAAGAGTACGCATGGCTGAATTGTAACAGTAGACATTCCTCAACATTTTTGTCTTTAGTCTACTCTTATTCGCATTCATTTCCTTTGTACAGTAAAAGGGTGTTCTCTCTGAGATTGTGTGTTCGTATCCCATCATGTATTCTATCGTATAACTGTGGAAAACTCGTTGGCAGGCCCAAACGTAGACCACGACTCAATTACGGTACCGGTATGTCATTATGTAGGTCTAATTGAAAATTATCATTTATACGTATATTTTTAATTTTCTATAAAATAATTAACAGGCAGTCATATGGATGCTTGTTGAAAGCAAGCAAGTTTTAATAAACTGAATATGTATCCCTTCCCTACAATTGGGTAGACAGACAGAGAAGTTTTTGCGTTTTATAACATTATTTTAATAATACGTTTATAAGTAGAGAGCCACCGATCAGAATTGAATGTTTTTTATTCTATAGATAATTATGTTCTCTGGCCAGGCTTTAGTATATATTTTGTTATTATTGGTTAAAAAAAAAGAATAAGCAGTAATGATTTTAGTGCATCAAATTCCACATAGCTGGTCAGTGTTGTATGCGGATGTGGAGAGAGGCCATTCAGATAGAAACTTAACCGTAGACGTAACGTAAACTTAAAAGTTTGGGGCCATGTTTTTCAATGTGACCATTCACAATGCATGACGTAAACTTGAAACTTAAACCTAAACTTAAACTTAACTTAGAACCTTGCAAACACCAAGCTTTTGCGTTAAGTTTATGCGAAAAATAACGATACAACAAAATAACGATCAGAGAACAGAACAGGAGACGGAAGTGGTGTTATATAATATATCTACGTATATTATATACGTAAAGAAGCCCTTGCCTTAAATAATATAAGTTAATGAAGGAATCATTTGAGACTATCAGTCGCCATTGGATGGGTCCGGCAACCTCAATTCATAAGTGAAATCACATGCTTTAATGTCAGAGTCCTGGTGGGATTTTCCTAGTAGGTCATGAGTTTTATAATCATCTGATGGAAAGTCTGCTTTTCCACTACTTCCTTATCCAATGTATATATAAGCTTACTAATGTATGACATGTTGAATTTCATTATTGTCAGTCAGCGGGAGCCTATGCCCGTTGCTGTCGACTGTTTTGTACCTTACAACTTTCTTTATTACTTTTGTATCTTTATTCTACAAATAAAGTACTCTATACTTCTACAAGACTTCTTTGATTTCAAGCTGGTGGAACTTATATTACTCCAGGGTAATACGAATCTACGGATTCCGAATTTAGTGTGTTTTATTACACGACATACTATTTTCTGGTGGCAGCGTTTGGGATGATTGTTCTACCATTTCTTCAGACACTACTCGTCGTGATTGCAAATCGATCTTCAACATACGTCTTCTTTGCATTCCTGCAGAATTGCAAACCAACCTACGTCTCTTCGAATTGATCACTCGAATAAAGTAGTCCATTCTGCGACATCATCAGGAATTCAAATTGCACACTACTCTGCAATATCTTCACGAATTCGATTTGCATATCACTCTACATCATCTTAAAGCTTGGAAATAAAAAAAAGTCAGAAGCTACTCTTCCACTTAAGAATCAACTGGAAGCAACATCCAATATCGACGTGGGACGAGGAGAGAACTTCGAACGACCTCTAGGTCCTGACCTCTAGGTCTCCATCACTCCGTCGACATCTGGTTCCAGGAGATTCTGAAGTAACGCTTCGTGGACCTGGCCGCATCGAGGTGTGGCAGCAGCACCAGGAACCACTCTTCCTTTCTCTACGGGGCGCCCGTAACCCCGGCGTCTCCAGCGAGGACGTTCACCGTAGGAGCATCCCTGACAGGTACCAACTGAGTCCCGAGGGTATCAACCAGTTGGAGGGCCCGCCTGTCGAGCGAGCGCTGTCCAGCTCGTGGGAACCGTCAACCTACCAGCGTCGAGGCGCAGCGTCCTCCCTTCATCTATCTTATGTAAGTACAAACAGGGATTCCCACTATTTTTGCTATTACAACTCTGTGTGGTCCGTGTCAATATGGCAGAAACAGCTGCCCAAGCTAGAATCGAAGAACTCGAGAATCAAATTCAAACTTTGTTAAGAGCAAATACACATCAGAAATCTCTATCCATTACTGCTGCAGCTAAGCTTTTTGAAAAAGGGTTTAGTGGGGAACCTAAGGAGTTAAATGATTTTATCGACAATGTGGAGTCAGCTTATGCACTAGTGGATCAGGATTTACATTCTACCTTGCTAAAATATGTACTTTCTAAAATCATAGGAGAAGCTAAACGTACCTTAAATATACGAGATTCCACAAACCTTACGTGGCAATATGTCAAAGAGAAACTTGAGACACATTATTCAGTTCAGAGAACTTTTGAGTTTTATACGACACAACTGTGTAACGTGAGACAAAGGCCCAATGAATGTGTCACACAATGGGGGACCAGAATGGAACAGTTGATCTCCAACGTAATAAATAGTATGAACAAATTTTCAAAAGATTGGACTGAAGCAGAGGCTTCAGGGGGTAGAAAGACTATGGCTAGATTGGGGAGAAATTTATTTGTTAATGGGATCACTAATGAAACTGTGAGAGAAGCCGTTAAACTTCATGTAGGAAACCTAAGTATGAAAGAAACTATTGACCGGGCTGCACAGGAGGAGTGTGATAGGAAATTTAGTGTAGGTTTTAATAAAAACCACCACCCTAGACCAACACGTCCCTTTAATAGTCAAGCTAATAGCCAAGCTTTTGTTAAAAAGGAATATGTAAACGCAGTGGCCAATGTAAAATGCTATAATTGTTCAAAATTTGGGCATATTGCCCGGGACTGTAAAGCACCTCAGTCAAGGAGAGGAGCCAGACAAGCCCCTCCTGTAAAGAGTAACGACTATAGGAAGTCGGGAAACTGGAATTAAGTCAGTCCATGCAGTCGGGATCTGATGATGAAGGTAAGGACTGCGAAAGTAATCCATTTTCATTTTATGTTACGTCAGCAGAACTAGTAAATGGGATAGGTTTAACTTTACTGGACACAGGATCAGCAATTTCGCTAGTAAAAAGGAACAGTGTAATAGATTATGAGAAAATGATAGATAGGAGTCAGAAGTTGAGTTTTAAATCCATCACGGGAGAAACATTTAAAGTAGAAGGTAGTATTCACCTTAGTTTACAGGACAACGAACCGTATGAATTTTATGTGGTAGAGTACTTGCCCCAAGACTATGAGATTATTTTGGGTAGGGATTGGATAAAAGCCAATGATGTTAAAGTTTCCCTCCCTTCAGAAATTCAGAAAGTAAAAGTAAACGGTCTATCAGAAACTTTAGTAGAATTTAGAACTAATCAACAGGGTGTGAGGTATTGCCAAAAACAAGAATTACAAGATAATGTATTTAGTTGCGAAGGCATTGTACAGTGTAGTAACGGAAAATTTTGCTGTTTGGTCTTGAACTTGAATGAAGACGAGATAACGCTAGACCATTCTCCCAGACTGGAATGTTTGAGTGTTAAGCAATCGAAAGTAGTTAGAAATACGCAAGATAGGAATGCCGTACTACAAAGTAAATTGAGACTGTCACACATAACGGAGGGTAGCGAAGAGATAAGAGACATTTGTAATGAATACAACGATGTATTTAGGTTGCCAGGTGACCGACTGACGGAAATGAAGGGCGCGGTACATCACATACCGACACCAGGTGTAGATAATATACGACCTATTACACTAAAATCTTATAGGCTCCCTCAGCACCACCAAGAGGAGATAAATAAGCAAATTGAAACCATGTTAGAACAGGACATAATAACTCATAGTGAATCGCCTTGGAATTTTCCCCTCTTGGTAGTCCCCAAAAAAACAGGATGCTTCTGGTATAAAAAAATGGCGAATTGTGGTAGACTTCAGACAGCTGAACGAAAAGACCATAGGAGACTCCTACCCACTGCCGAATATTCAAGACATTCTAGACAGGTTAGGTAGAGCCCGGTTTTTTAGCGCGCTGGATTGCGCTAATGGGTACTGGCAAATACCTTTAGCGGCAGAAGACAGGTGTAAGACAGGATTTAGCACCCAAAAAGGACATTTTGAGTTTCAGCGTCTCCCATTTGGGTTAAAGGCGGCCCCAGCCACCTTTCAAAGAGGAATAAACACTATCTTGTCAGACATGATAGGAAGCCGAGCCCTTGTGTACTTAGATGACGTCATTTGTTTCGGTGAAAACATCACAGAACATAATAACCGGTTAAGAGAAATATTGCAAAAATTCAGAGAATATCAGGTACAATTAGAACCGGATAAATGCGAATTTTTAAAGTCAGAATTGAAGTACCTAGGTCATGTAGTGAGTTCAGAAGGCGTGTCTCCGGATCCTGAAAAAATAGAAGCTATAAAAAATTTCCCCATTCCTAAGAAAGAGAAAGATGTAAAAGCCTTTCTAGGACTAGTAGGGTACTACAGACGCTTTATATCTGGTTTTAGTAAGATTGCTAGGCCTTTAACTGAACTTTTAAAGATAAATAAACCGTGGGTGTGGTCGACTTTAGAACAGAAAAGTTTTGACGAACTACGACAGCATCTGATGTCAGATCCATTATTGCAGTATCCGGATTTCAGTAAGAGTTTTTTACTGACCACTGACGCCTCTAATTATTCGCTAGGAAGTATTTTAAGCCAGGGAGAGATCGGGAATGATAAACCGATCGCTTTTGCAAGTCGCACATTATCGCCCGCGGAGATAAACTACAGTACCATTGAGAAAGAGCTTCTATGTATTATTTGGAGCTGTAAACACTTTCGTCCTTATCTCTTAGGACAAAAATTTGTGATCATCACGGATCATAAGCCGCTTAAATGGCTTATGTCGGTAAAAGACCCAGGTTCACGTATCATGCGCTGGAGGTTACTGCTGGAAGAATTTCAGTTTGAGATTATTCATAAAGCTGGTACTAAGATCCCCCATGTTGACACCCTTAGCAGGTACCCCGTGGTATCCGTGGTTGAAAACGTTTCCGAGATATCAGAAGATAGGAAAAATAGGATTTTAAAGGAATTTCATGTTTGTCCAATTGGAGGACACAATGGCATACAACGTACATATGAGAGAATTAAACTATACACAAACTGGACAGGTTTATTTCAAGACGTAGAAAATTTCATTCGTAAATGTAGCACGTGTCAAATAAACAAGCAGACCACTAAGACGTTGAAGTTACCATTTGAACTCACGGACACAAGCGAACAGACTTGGGACAAACTTGCAATTGATATTGTAGGCCCATTATGTCAAACAGAGAATGATAACAGATATCTGCTAACAATACAAGATAATATTAGTAAATATTTGATTGGTGTTCCGATGAAAGATCAAACTGCAGAAAGTGTAGCGACCGCCTTACTAGAAAATGTTATCTTAAAATACGGCAGCCCTAACATTATCTTATCTGATCTTGGTAAACAGTTTACAAGCGAATTAATGAATAAATTATGTAAGATGTTAAAGATACAGAAAGTTTTCACGAGTTGCTATAGACCCCAGAGTAACGGAAGCCTTGAACGCTCTCATAAAGTAATCGTAGAGTACCTAAGGTGCTTTTGTAAAGATAGACAAGATCAATGGGATAAATGGATATCGTTCGCTATGTTCAATTATAATACGACACCACATACACAGTCAAAATTCACCCCTTATGAGATCATGTTTGGAAGAAAAGCTAATATTCCAGGAGTTCTGCAGAAAAAGCCTGAAATATTGTATAATTATGAGGATTTTGTAAAAGGTGTAAAACAAAAATTTCAACATACGTGGGCAGAAGCTAGAAAGAATTTAATTAAAAGCAAGGAAAAGACCTGTGAGAATAGTAAACAAAAATTAAATATACCCCAGTATAAAGTAGGAGATTTAGTCCTAGTAAAAAGAGAAAAACGTAGTAAATTGGACCCTTTATGGTCGGGACCTCTCCAGATTTCAGAGATATCAGGAGTTAATGTGATAGTGCGGAGAATGGGTACTGATGGGAAAAAGATAGTACGAACCCATATCACAAGGACAAAGCCTTATGTTGCAGGTCAAGTCAGTAACGAATAGTTAGAGACGATATGAAAAATAATAATGAACAAGGTTTCCAGAAAAGAAAATAAATAATAGGCATATGCATATGTAAAAGAGAATAAGGATAAAAGTAACAGTAGGGAATACAAAAGAAAAAAATGTGTTGTGAGGAAGTAATCTCACAGTTGGCTAAGGAAAGGCACTGCAGGGTATAAAGAATTGGAAACTAAAGTAGCTGTTTCCGGAACTAAGGGAATTGTTCCACGAACACATAGGGGATGTGTAAATGTAGATAGAAATGGGATTCCTTGTGCTGAATAGGAATTCTGAAATTATTAGGCTAAAGTAACTGTCTGATAATGTGTTGGTCAAGGTAAAGATTAAGAAATTAATTTAAGAATATTTGGGATATTGAAGAAATGATTTCTGTGAAGGTAAAAAAGGGAAAAAATGAAACTAAAGTAATTGTTTCATGGACTAAAGTAATTGTCCAAATAGAACTTTCTATCGGTTCTATATGCAAGAGATGGATTGATACCTAACCGTAGGCCATAGTGTATAAAACTTTCTTGCAAAAATCAGAAGTGCATCAGTAAAATATCAAGAACAATAAAGTATTAAGAAATAAGAAATGCACGACGCTTATAGTTAAGAATTGTAAACATTACTGTAAAATAAAGATTTGCATGTCATTATGTAAAATAGCACCAGTGCATAAGATATGAGTAAAAAATTATAAATGGGTCGTGTAGTTAAAAGTATACGACAAGACCAGAAGTATTATACTTAACTGCGTCAATGGTAAAGACTGAACACTTAAAGAAATATGTTAAACACTAAAGCAAAGAATTTTGGTAATGTGTTAAGAAAGTAAAACAGCATAAAACCTTATGTTACAGAACCATCATGAAAATAAGAGAATGAATATGTAAAAATTCAGCCCATAGAAGGAAACGCAGGTATTTATTTTGATTATTTAGGTGAATTGTGGTTGTATTCTAACCAGTGGGAAATTATCACATATGTGGATGTATCTAATGTAAACAAGTTATGGAATAATATTCGTAGACAAATAGAAGTTTTCAAAACAAATTGTCTAAACATTAAGAAGGAGGAATGGTATGCATTAACCGATTGTGAATCAAGCATGGTTTATATTGAATCAAAGAGAAATTTGGTAGAAAGAACAGTTCAAATCTTTTCTGAAATTTCAGGTATTAAGGTTAAAAGTGACAAACAAAAACGAAGCGTTTTGAATTTCGTTGGAGAGATCTCTAAAATACTTTTTGGCACGGCCACTGAGGCCGAAATAAAGAAATATAAAGAGCAAATTAATAGGGTGAGACAGGATCAACTGCACTATTTGAAAATTAGCGCGGATCAGATGACAGTATTAAAATCTACCTTACTAACAGTTAACACTTCATTAGTTGAACTCATGAAGAATGATCAGGAAATTGCTAATGAATTTAATCGATTACAATACGATATGAATGATCGAATTTCTAAACAACAAATCGAGTATAATGTAATTAATTCTCTAAATATCAAGATTCGTCATATTGAGATAGGTTTGAACGAATGCCGTCAAAGCTACGATCTGTTGATTGATGCATACATGAATGCACAGAAAGGCGTAATTCAACCCCATATAATTACCTACAACAAAATTAAAGAATTTTTGAGGAAAGAGGTAGGCCAAGAAAATATTGTACCACCGTTTTCTTCTAACCAAGCTATGAGAATACTAGAACCGGTTATATATACTCAAAATCAAATGTTAGTATACGTAATTCGAGTGCCACTGTTAGCACAGCAAAAGTTGTTTGTATATCAAATAATTCCTTTCCCTGTAGTTTTGAATGGAAATGCAACAGTTAAGTACTTGCAATCTAATTATGATTTCATTGCCACAGACGCTTTGAAGACTAAATATGTTTATTTTAAGATGGAAAGATTCCATGAGTGCAAGAGACCAAACTCTGCATCGTATGTTTGTCAAGAAAACATACAAGTATTTAATTATCTTCCAGATAAAGATTGTATTTCGACTTTGCTACACCCAAACACACAGTTCTTGCCGGAGGTATGTGACGCATTAACACGTTACTTATATTTATCTCAGGCTATGTGGATACCGTTAACTTCAAGCAATGAATGGCTATATATAACTCCACGTTCCGAACTATTTACAAGTATCTGTCCTGATAATAGATTCCAATCTCTCATTGAGGGACGAGGTAGAATACTGTTGAAAGAAAATTGTAAAATCATTACCGTATCTGGAATGATATATCCTATGCAGGTTAAAAGCCATAATAACTCAAAATTGGATATAATTCCGACAGCTCCGTTAGATATAGATTGCTGTCTGGATAATATTCATCAAAAGAAATTAGCGGATCAACCTCTCACGTTACCATTTCAGAATATAATAACATCCTTAAATGATTTTAGATTCGCTGGGCATAAAATTGAAGACGTTGAGAAATTGATTCAAACCGAAAAGGATAAAATATCCAATAACTACGATTGGTCTGAATACTATTATTCTGCGTGGTTTTATGTATCTTGTATTGTATTTTTTATTGTAATATGGATTATTTCCTGCTGTTGTTGCAATTTTTGTCGGAAGTGCTCTTATAAGCTTTTAAGTAATATAAACCCTAGAGATTGCTTCCGCGACTGTAAAGGATGTATTCAACAACCCCAAATCATTAATAAGAATAAAGTAACTATCACTAAAGGTAATGATAGAAGAATTTATGTAGATTCAGATGGAAGTGACCACGAGCCACGCGACAGAACCGCAACAAAGCAAGAGAATATCCATAATAAAACTAAGCTTGTTAATCCTAGATTAAATTGGACAAGGAAGGAAAAAGCACAGTGTACTCATACAAAATCCTTAGATAATTTGTCACCCCTATTCGATGTTACTGAAATATGTTTACCAGAAAGAAACCCTATTATGCATAGTGAAAAGAAAAAAACATTAAGATCCTACACCAAGGTAAACACCTCACCCGATTTTGCCAACTGGCAAGATGAACGAGTATAACTACTAAAATATACCGACCCCAAGGTTCTGTCCAAACTAGAACTTTGAACATCTTTTAGCGGGGGAAGTGTTATATAATATATCTACGTATATTATATACGTAAAGAAGCCCTTGCCTTAAATAATATAAGTTAATGAAGGAATCATTTGAGACTATCAGTCGCCATTGGATGGGTCCGGCAACCTCAATTCATAAGTGAAATCACATGCTTTAATGTCAGAGTCCTGGTGGGATTTTCCTAGTAGGTCATGAGTTTTATAATCATCTGATGGAAAGTCTGCTTTTCCACTACTTCCTTATCCAATGTATATATAAGCTTACTAATGTATGACATGTTGAATTTCATTATTGTCAGTCAGCGGGAGCCTATGCCCGTTGCTGTCGACTGTTTTGTACCTTACAACTTTCTTTATTACTTTTGTATCTTTATTCTACAAATAAAGTACTCTATACTTCTACAAGACTTCTTTGATTTCAAGCTGGTGGAACTTATATTACTCCAGGGTAATACGAATCTACGGATTCCGAATTTAGTGTGTTTTATTACACGACAGTGGAAGCAGCCAAGAGATGGCGTCTATGAGTGAGTAACTCGTAACGTTGTATGCTATCCCTGTCTGTATGATAAAAGGGATCCATTATATAAAGATGCGGCATTGATGGTAAATATATGAACATTATTTTCCCAAAAAATGAACTACAGTAGTAAATAGAGCCCATATAATAGGCCTATTCTGTTAATTTGTATATGTCTGCAATTCAATTTTTAAAAGCCAACACGTGTTTAATAGAAACATGAAAGTATTTTCCTCTGCAGCAGCCATTTTATCAGCTGTTCACGTTCTCATTTGTGATTGGTTCTTATCTACGTTTAAGCTTTCGTGCTCAATGCCGTGCTAAAGTTTGCGTTTATGTTTATGTTCTTAACTTGACGGATAAGTTTCTGTCTGAATGGCCCATAATTGTCCAGCGTAAGATTCACAATTAAAATAAAGAGTCTATCTCGTGCTAATCTCAAATCATACGATTCGGATCGTATTACGAGTACTTTCAAATTTTTCGTGATAGTCTCCCGAAGATTTATACGTTATTTAATGTCGATATCACAAAGTTATTTATTAAGTCATCTGTTGTTAGATAATAAATATTGTCTAAATAATGGTAATTCACAGATATCAGTAAGGATAAAGGGTTATAGTCCACCACTGTGGCGTAGGGGATGCGTTCGCTCCTCTCTCGCAGCGGGCCTGGGTTCGAATCCTGGTCGGGACAAGTTACATAGAAGGGATTTTTCCTCGTTTTTTTTTCTGAAGCAAATATCGGCTAGCTTTAGGTCCTTGTGGTCCCCGGATATCATCTGGCCGTCATTATCATCATCATCATCCCACCCTCGCCTTGTTCGGAGCTTGTGTGAATAGTGTGTCTCATCCTATGTGTTCGTGTTGTCTCGGAGGTGGCCCCGGCATTGATCTGATCACTCATCCGGGCAGGCCCACTATGTCCTTGTCTGATTAAAAGAGTATATATGTGGTCCATAAATAATTCCTCTCCCGACAGGTCGCGGCCCTGTAAGGCCCGGGAGGAATGGGTCGCTTAAAATGTCTCTAAAGGGAGAGGTAAAACTAAGGTAAAGATAGGATTATAGATGACATTGGTTCTTTAAGTAATTAATGTTTTTCTTTTGCAAACTCACGAATGTTTTTTTAAATAGACAATGTTCACCACATTATGTTATTTCTTCAAAAGTTGTTATAATATTTGTTTCGTGCAAGGAAACTGAAATGTAGGCCTACTCATAAAGTTTAACATAACTTAAAGAAGGGTAGAGTTGCTGAAGTTGGACCGTTGCCTAAGTTGGACATCCTTCATATTTCGCTACGTGTTATTAACTTAAACCTTCAAGTTGGCTCTACTGGTGAGAAATGTTGTCAAGGATGCGTGTAACAATGGTTAGTTGGCTGCAGCCTTTGAAGAAAGAATAACTACAATTATTGTGTTCTCCTCGTTTGTGTAACAAGAGTCGCGCTACAAATTATAAGCTATTGCGCTGAGTAAGAGTAAGCAAAACAATTACCTACAATACATTTTACAACTGCCCTTCATTAGTTAATAACTAGATATCGTAAAACTAGTTTTACATTTTGTGAGTCCTTGTAGCATCATATTTCTTTACATGGCGTCCAGTTGCCGAAGTTGGACCACTGCGTGTTTCCTAATTTGGACCACCATAACTTCCATTTTTTACCTCAGCGTATAGGCAGATTTAGTATATTTGGTACATTTTACATTTTTTAGGCAAATTGTTTTCTAGGTTATTCTTTGTTTCTTATGAGAAGCACTTTATCAGTACAAAACAGTTTGCTTCTAATTTACAAATTATAATTAATGGTTTTGTATAATAGGTCCTAGCTAATTTACTTTAAATGCCATGTGTGCCTAAAAAATTTGTTAAAATACAGTTTTTTTTTAAAATATTGCAATTGCTATTTTTGTACTCACAGTTTTACCATGGTCCAAATTAAGCAACCGGTTTCCTAATTCGGACCATTTACAGACTTCTAAATTTTAAATTGTACGTCTTGGAGATATATATATATATATATCTACACAAAATATAATACTACCAGATGAAAGTGTATAAAATGTAGATTATTGTACAATATATTTTGTATCAATTAAATACATAATAAGGGCGTGGGATAGCAAAATGTAAAATCGGTATAAATAGGCAACCTTCCCCAATGTCAATCTAGAAAATGACAAATAAGCAAATCGAATAGAAAAACCCTGTCAATAATTTATCGTTTTTAATACAATCGGAAGATGTTATTTACTTACATTGGTGAAGTTAATACATAAGGCTTTCTCTTCCAATGTACAATGCCACATGCTCTCCGAATCTAGCATTTCTTCTACTTTAATTGACTAATGGATTAATGGACTAATAGACTAATGGACTAATTGTTAACCTTTACCTGACAACTACAGTGTGATAATAATTGAGATAATGAGTGCACTCGATAAAATTCAATCAGGCTCAGTTGCTAGGGACGATTTTTCAGAATAACTATAATAAAATGAAGCATAAGAGGATGCGTCCGATCCTCTCACGCAGCGGGCCCGGGTTCGATCCCTGGTCGGGACAAGTTACAAGGTGAGATTTTTTATCGGGTTTTCCCTCACCTTTTCGACAAATGTCAGGTAACTTTAGGCCCTTGTGGTCCCCGGATATCATCTGGCCGTCATTATCACCTTCATCCCCATCCTCGCCTTGTTCTGAGAGAGAGAGTGTGTGTGAATGGTGTGTCTCGTCCTATGTGTTCGTGTTGTCTCGGAGGTGGCCCCGGCATTGGGCTGATCACTCATCCGGGGAGGCCCTCCATGTCCTTGTCTGGTCAAAAAAGTATGTATGTGATCCAAAGATAATCCCTCTCCCGACAGGTCGCGACCCTGTAAGGCCCGGGCGGCTTGGGTCGCTTAAATCCTAAAAGGGAGAGGTAAAACAACGATTAAGAAAGAAAGAAATGAAGCATATAGGCCTATTGCCATAGTTACCTGCTTACGACACTTCTTCTTAGATGCTCCTGGAGGAAGAAGCAAAGCTTTTCTGATAAATTTGCAGCTGGCTTAAATGAGATCGTAAAATAAAGTTGCACTCGCTGTTGCTTCGTCCAGAGATGGCTACTACACTTTCAGAAGGTGGAAGAAAAGCACATGCTGCCTTCAAAAAAGAATAATGACGACACTAGTTTATGCTTCATTGAAAAACAAGGTAACACGTCTAAACTTCTCCAAAATTGTTCGACTGTGGGATGAAGCTATAATGTCACATTGTACAGAACATTAGATAGAACTATAGGCCTACGTGATTTAAGAAATATTAAATTACCTCTTTACAGCCTTATATTAAGGAGATTTTAGCCAAGTCTTATTAGTTGTACCATTATATAATACGTTTCTGCGTATGGTTGCTAGGGTTTATGAACTTTTTATTCCATTTTCATCTGCTCCATTTGTTGTCAAAGCATAAACATCAAGGTTTTCATTTTACAGCCTTCTAAAAGAACTCCTGCAGTGCTAGTATACTTGCGAATGTGGCAGGCCTAAGTTACAGTACACTCCCGACGTTAAATAACCATATATCCAACAGTTAACCTTTCGATTAATGATTCCACACCAGTTGTACCACCGTATCCCAGTTAAATAATTACTAGTTGCATTTGTGAGTTTATGTCTTCTAATAGAAGAACTGATAATCCATTCCACAAATAGAAATTTCTTGTTCCATCTTGTCCGTTTGTCTATACCTTAGTGAGTATAATTTCCAAACCCTGTTTGAAACTGTCAAATTTCAATATCTTCTTCTTCACTTCAAAGATTAGGCATCTTTGCCCATTCCGGCTTCACAGCTGTCTCCTGGGTCGTCCTCGATCTCTTCTTGCTCTCGGCATGTAGTCCCGCGCTGCCTTGGTAAATTTAATATGAATGGAAATTCTTAGTAAGTGATCAGTCCATTCTTATCTATTATTTAATATTATATTATGTACAGATTCATTACTTAGTTCTTCCATAATATCTTCCCTAATATCCTATCCATCCTCGTAATTCTTTCACACTCCTTAGAAATTTCTTTTCAGCCGATTGGATTTCCCTCAGTTGTTTTTGAGTCGGTAACCAAGCTTCGCTGCCTTAAAGCAATGTGAGTAAAGCCATTACTTTAGGCCTATAAGATTTTATTTTAGTTTCTTTTCTAACTTTGTTTTTAAAAGTTCTTTGGATGGTCCCATATATTGCTTGAAACTTACTGAACCTTTTTTTTCAATGTCCTTGTCATTAAAAAACCTTATATCACAGCCAAGATATTTAAAATTCGATATTTATTCTTAAATGTTATTTTGTAGTACAATCTTAGATCTGACTGGACCCTTTCCTCTAAAAGCCATGGTTTTTGTTTTATTAATTGAGATTTTAAAATTGTAAGTTTTACATAAATTATTAAAAAGATACATGGATTTCTGTAACTGCGGTTCACTCTCATGATTCATTATTTGATCATCAGCAAACTAAATAGTATTTAAATACACACTGTTTGACAACTTTATATATATATTAAAAAGAGTGGGTGATAAGCTGCATCCTTGTCTAAGTCCTACATTTGCTAAAATCAGTTCACTTCTTTTAATTTCAGAGTCTATGATAAAATTATTATTCCTATATTCCATCTTTTTATTGCCAAAATTAAGTATGGCGGATATCCCTCATTTTCTAGTATTTGACATAATTTTATTCGATTTACCCTGACAAACGCATTAACAAAATATATAAAAGCGAAATGTGTTTCCAGGTTCTTTCAGCTTCTTTGCTCTATTATCTGTCTAACGATAAAAACATTGTCCATGCACGATCTTCCTTTCTTAAATCCGCTTTGCTCTACTCCTAGAAGACAGTCTGCAATAATTTTTATTCAGTTATTTATTAGTTTAGTATATATTTTATATCCCGTATTCATGAGAATAATTCCTCTATAATTTTCACAATTTTTGCGATCTCCACTTTTGAATATATTTTAACTAGAGGAATTTGGCAGCTTTCCCAGTTTTTATTGAGTAGGTGTAGAATTTCTAATTTACATATTATACCACTTTATTTGATAAGTTCTATACTCACTCCATCTTATCCAGGTGCCTTCCTGTTTTTTTACACCTCTTGATACTGTATCTAATACTTGGAGTGTTATAGGGTCTACTTCTGAAAATGTACTTCCATAGGAACTATCTAGTTCTGTTTCAATCAATTCCTCACTAAATAATAATTGTTTGTAATTTTTATCCACTGTTGTTTACTTACTAGGTTTAATTTTCCAGTAGCTTATATTTTTTATTATTTATTTATGTGTTTAATTCGTTTATATCCAATTAACTGCCTCCCATGTATATCATGCTCTACCTCACTTATAAATGTATTCCATGCTCCGTCGTGAGCTTTTCTGGTTAATTTCTAGGCTATACAAAAGCAACTGAGGGGAAACGTTTTAGTACCCCACCCATGCTGTGACGTATGAAACCTGCTCTTCATGTTCAGTGTCACGTCGAAACTGCTTTATTCTGACGTCAAGGGCGACTGTAGTGGGAGACATTACCCCACCGCACAGTGGCACAATGTGAACCAGTTGAACACCCGTGTTCTAGGCAATAGTTCCTTTCTCTTTATTTACTTCATAAGGTATATCTGTTTCATTTTGTAGATATATCTTATATGCTTCCCGTTTAGCTTCCATTGCCTGTTATAATTCTACGTTCCATGTTCTCAAACCCTTTATATTTCTTAACTTTGTCTTTTCCCTAGAACTTCATGTGCAGTTTTATGAATTGCCTGTATTATATTTTCCCATTCTTTATTTACATCGTCATCTGTGGGTATTTCCATTATATTCTTTGTAAGTCTATTTTCATAAAGTGTTAAAGTCTTCTTGAAGGAAATACACCTTATACACATCTTCATTTTTTCGTTTTGTTTTGCCCTTTCTTTTCATTTTGCGATTATTTAAATTTTTGAAATTACCGTACTTTATGGACTATAAGACGCACTTTTTTACATTGAAAACAGAGCTTGAAAGTTGGGTGCGTCTAATGGTCCGAAGTACAGTAACAAAATTAAAATTATGGTACATATTGTGGTAGTACCATAATTATAAACAAGGTGTTGTAAACGATAACGATAAGAATTTTGGCACAGACTGCACATCAGTGCCCTTATCACAATCGTAAAACGAGGGTAGCTGAAAGCCAGGTGTACAATGCGAAAAGAATAGAAAGTTGAGTTATTTTATACGAAAGGAGTTGTCTCCGCTGGGTGGTTTAAATTAAGGCAATCAGTGTTAAATAGCTTTTTCCCGTTACACTTACCGTATGCAGAATTATGGGCTAGAGGGTGTAAAAGTATATTCAGTCTTTCGTTAGGAATCAGTTCAGTTAAAATTTACGCAATGCCACCTGTACAGAAGAGATTTTCGTACAATGCAGGATTTAAGTTAGAAGTGATTTACACAGATTCCATTGTACAAGGTTATAATTTGTTTATGCAACGAAGTAAATTCCCTTTAAAAATTTTCGTTTAGAATCACATTAAATTTATTTTCCTTTAAATATCCATCCTAAAACCAAGGTGCGTCTTATGGTCCGGAGCGTCTTATAGTCCGTAAAATACGGTACGAGATAGTGGTCAGCGTATATATCGCTGCCTCTGTGTACTGTAACATCCAGTACTATGGAACTTAATATATTATTGACTATTACATAATCAATTAACGATCTATAACCTCGATTTCTCCAAGTGAACTTATGAAAATCTTTCTTTCGAAAATAGGTATTTGTTAGTTTCAGCTGGTTAAAAGTTGTAAATTGCCTAAGTTCTTCTCCACTGTCATTTATTGTTACTTCTCCGAAAGTTCCTACAACATTTGGAATAGGTAGTTTTCCTACTCGAGCATTTAAATCTCCACTGATAATCAGTTGGTCACTCTTAATGCATTTATTAATTACAGATTGTAATACTTTGTAAAACTGTTTTGTTGCACCTTTTTCCCTTCTTCAGGAGCGTACACAGCTATCACTATCATATAACCTCGTTCTATTTTAAATCGTGCTGTTACAATTATTTCATTTATGTAGGAATAGCTCTCTAAGCTTTTCTCCCACTTTTGATCAATTAATATGACTACTCCTCACCGAGCTCTATTTTTCTGCTCTACTCCAGTACATATCATTGTGTTGGTTTAAATAATTCTTTCCTTATAATTTCTTTTTGTTTCGGTTACAGTTGATATAGACCTATTTATATATTTTCTCTTTAGTTCTTCTTCTAATTCAGCTCTTTCGTATTTATAGCTCTCACATTCCATGTATCAAGATAAAATATCTGGAAAAAAGATAATAAAGATAATAAAATATCTTTAACATACCCAGGTCGATTTTCATTAAATCCATCCGGCTGAATACTGTGAAGCAACCGAGTGAAATTTGTTTTACGCTGGAGAGATACTAGCATTCCGAACGACCCCCTATAGTCCAGTCGCCAGGCACTTTTGCCTGGAAAAAGGTCCGAAGTTAATGATTTTTTAATATGTTGTATGTGGGTATCCTGTGGTGTAGGATCCAAGTTTTCCATTCGAGAACCCTGTGCGAACTTCAGGGCAGCCGAAAAAACCCCGAAATTTAGGGGCTTTTTTCAGTGGTTTCCTTATAACTCCTAAATAATGCATTTTAGCCTAAAACATTCCATTACAAAAGTTAAAGAGCATAAAATTTCCTATTATTTTCATTGTTTACAAGTTTTCTAAAATCAAATACGTACCGAGATATGGCGCTTCAAAGTTTTGAGTAATTTTCAAAATATCGAAAAACTGCGAAAAATGGAGCATTTTCCCTAGAAACTTTCAACTTTAAACATTTCTGTATGAATAAAATTTAGTAACCTACACAATAGAAAACCCATTCTTAATGAGATGTTCATTTAAGAATAAAGTACACAATTATCGATGTATAAAAATGCATTTCATAAAAATTTATACTACATGTGATGATATGTGCATATATTAACTAAGTAGAAAATTTATAAATTATTACAAATTATCCATTAATATTGATTCATAAAAGCCTTGACCTCTTTGCTCCCGATGACAAATCGGCATCATCTCGCAGTAATTCCTCCTGAGCAATGTTCTTATTGATGATGTCCTCCTTTGCTGCCATTTCAGCATTCACTCCTTACAGGAAGAAGACCTTGGCAGCAGAAAATGTGCAGTAACTGACTGCATAGCCGGTGCGGTGGCTCATGCTGTAGTGCGTGAGCCTGGCATGCTTGCGGTCCTGAGTTCAAATCTCAGGGCCGGCGGGTGTGTCATTCGTGGTGAACGAAGCCGTGCTTTAGGGGGTTTTTGTCGGGGTACTCCCGTTTCCCCCTTTCATTCCACCAACACTCTCCACTTCATCTCACCTTTCCCCCTTTTCATCCTCATCCCGTTTCCACTTCTGGCATCGGGTCTGCTTCGGCAGTCAGGGCCCTTTGGGGGCCTCTCCCGTTCTCCCCGCTGCTTGTGGTCAAGAGGTTGTTGGTGGTGTGTGTCACGAACCTGTCGGGGCTCCCGGTTGGAGGTACCGGTTGTTAGATGTAGGAGAGTTCCGTGCGGGCTCACGGGGGGCTTTGCAGGTCCTGGGTGGCCTGTGGGCACGCAACTCATCCCATCCCGGAGGTAGGTACAATAAGTCGGTAATGGCTGCGGTGCTTAGGGGCGTTCCCACCCCGCCTCCCCGCCTTAAAGGGCACAAAATAGAAATAGAAATAGAACTGACTGCATAAAGTTGTATGCGGTAAGACTACATCACACACGTTCGAGACAGTGTGCAAGACCTACGTGGACTACGTACAGAAACACTTTGGATATAATGCCATAGTAGGCCTAGTATTCGATGGATACCTTAGTGACGTCGCTTATCAGAACACGAAAGCAGCTGAAAGATATCGCCGGGCTTTGCTGAAACAGTCAGAAAACTTTTATTTTAGTCAACAACGGCTGTTACACTGTCACAAGAAAAATGTCTGTCCGACGACAACTTTATTCCAATGCTGGTGACTGAAATGGCAGCAAAGGGTATCGAGGTTAAGCAAGCAATAGAAGATGCCGATGTCATTATAGTGAAAACTGCAATATCTAAGGCTGCTGACTTCGATAGTGTTACTTTCACAGGTGAAGATGTCGATCTCTTAGTATTGCTGACTGCATTAGGTTCTTCTGAAAAGAACGTTTATTTTCAAAAGATTGGGAGAGGTGATGCTCCGGTGTTTTGTCTTCGTCAGCTTCATGAAATATAATACTCAGGATATTCTTTTCCTTCGTGCAGCAAGCGGATGTGACAATACATCAAACCCATTAGGATAAGGAAGGAAGAAAGTTTTCATTATCTCTGTGTGACATCACTAGTGATCTCAAATATGACAAAGCAACACCATGCCAAATTTCGAAAGCACGGGCAAAGTTTCTTGTGATACTGTACGGTGGAACAATGGACACAGATACTCTGGACGATCTTCGCTACCGAATATTTTCCAACTCCGTGGCAAATCCAAATCCAACCTTGCCAGATTTCCCCCTGCACAAGATGCTGCCCGGTACCATTCTTTTCGTACCTAACTGAAAGTGCAAACGTTGCTTGGCTACGAAAAGTTACTGTCAATTTAATGAAACGAGGGCTGATCCCCATAACAATGACCATGGATGCTGCTCAAGAAAAGTTGTTGTACATGTTATAATGCAAGTGAATGACAGGGTGTAGCACAGGGGCTTGCAGCTACAAAAAAGCAGGACTCCTGTACTCAGCCATCTGCAAAAATTGTGCAGGAGATGCTTGAGAAAATTCACCTGAGACCAACATCAACGAGGGAGACACAGACATTGAGCGCTACGACAAGGAGGACATCATGATGAGATCATTGCTCAGGAGGAATTACTGAGAGATGATGCCAATTTGCCATCGGGAGCAAAGAGGTCAAGGCTTTTATGAGACAATATTAATGAATAATTTGTAATAATTTACACATTTTCTAATTAGTTACTATATCCACATATCACATGTTGTATAATCTTTTATAAAATACGTTTTTATACAACGATAATTGTGTACTTTATTCTTAAATGAACATCTCATTAAGGATGGGTTTTCTATTGTGTAGGTTATTGAACGTTATTCATACAGAAATGTTTAAAGATGAAAGTTACTAGGGAAAATGCTGCATTTTTCGCAGTTTTTCGATATTTTGAAAATGTTTCAAAGTTTGAAGCACCATATCTCGGTACATATTTGATTTTAGAAAACGAGTAAAAGTGAAAATAATAAGAAATTTTATGTTCTTTAACTTTTGTAATGGAGTGTTTTAGGATAAAATACATTGTTTAGGAGTTATAAGGAAAACACTGAAAAAAGCCCCAAAATTTCGGGGTTTTTCGGCAGCCCTGAAGTTTGCACAGGGTTCTCGAATTGGAAAACTTGGATTCTACACCACAGAATGCCCACATATAACATACTAAAAAATTATTAACTTCGGACCTTTTTCCAGGCAACCCCAATTTTCTGTAGCCTACCTGGTGACTGGACTACTAATGGAAGGGTAGGGTTTGATTTCGGAGCTCCTCCTAGAACACCTTCATCACGGTTCACGAGCGTGCTGTACCGGAAAATTTAAATATCTGAAATTTATCTTTATCTATAACTGTTTTCCTATTGCCCTAGTGTTGGAACGTAGGGTCTCCAAGTGGAGGTTTCTGTTACCTAGCAGAATATCAAATTTAAATGTGCCTATATTTAATTTAATTAATAAAAAAATACAATACAAAATGTAATACAAATAATATTTACAGGTTTCAGAAAAGCGATGAACACTCGAAAGAGCAAAAGTTAACTGCAACCAGAACGCTTCACCGGAGACACAACCGCCACTGAGAATGTCCGCCGTAGTTGTGAACGAAAAGTTTGGCACCACAATGCCAACTAGACTACGGCCTACAAGCCCTAATGATAGAAAACTAAATATTGTTTAGTTAGGAGATATTGCTGAACGTAAATCCTAGAAACGTTCCTGAAGTTGTATATTAAAATTGATTTGAACTGGTTATATCATTTAGGATGAAAAATAGTATTCAATAAAATCATGTGGGACATACTTCCTTCTTTTGTATGCATCAACTCATTCTGCTTCTTCCCCTTTTGCACATTATATTCCCCTCAATTCGATTCTATTTCTATCAGTATGCCGCTCTTTAACAATTCCTCTTCACCTCTCTCCCGTCTCATGCTAGAGCATTGTTTCCATACATATCCTCACCCCATCCACCCTCTTCTTCCGCCATTGCTAACCAATCATTAATCATTTGTCCATAATATCAATGAACACTTTGATGGGGGATAGACGGTTCGTTGGATGGATATGTACGTAAGTTGTACACGTTGAAAGGAATAGTCTACGTTCTCAGCACTTTTGATACTCGTTGTACAGTCTACGCGAGAAGGCTCAATGATTGCATTGCATGGGGTGCATAATTCTGATCTATTCTTTACCATATTATTCTGTTCTATTTCATTCCGTCCGATTCTATTCAGCAATAGGCATTAGACTATCTGACACAATAGCTTAACTTACAATACAATCATCTAACCTTAATCTCAACGAACGAAAATAAAAAGGTGCACGTTCTCACGAACCAGATATATGTTTGGTTTATTCTAGGTAGAATATCTACAGACTTTCTTCTTCAAAAATCAGTAAATTTAATATCATTTTAGTTAATTAAGCCTGTTGATTGGTGGGACGAAGCAGTGCACACATGTCACGGACAGGTTTTTTAATTTTTTATTTATTTGTTTGTATCAGCTTTACTGCAAGTGGGCTAGTAGAAATATTAATAGAAGAAATAGAAATCTTTATTTGTAATCAAGCTGTTATAACATAGCATCGACATCGTCAATTTATATAATATTCATAAGGAGGTAAAATTTTAGACAAGTATAAGTAGTCATACAAATCTCTAACTATAAAAACTGTAAAACATAGAAGGAAAGAAATAGATTCATTATGTATTCTTGCTAAAATCAACTTCATATAGACATTCCTGTATCAATTTCCTTTTAACAAGTTTTTTTAAATTTAATTTTGGTTGCTGTTTTGTTACATGCTTTTATTGTAAAATGGTGCAATTTTTTTTAGATCTACTATAATGGTAAAATTGCACTCTTATATCATATTTGTTTCTGTTATCCTATTTGTGAGCATCACTATTCGCTCTAAATTTAGCTTGATTGACATGAGTGTTGCATAATAGAGAGATTATGAACAGTGTGGGAAGTACCAGAATTCCTAGTTTTTGAAAAGTGGTTTGCAATGGGCTCGCCAAGATACATTTGATATAATTCTAATTGTCATTTTCTGCTGCCTAAAAGTTTATATAAGTGACTACTAGCACCCCAAAGACACTGTTCGTAACTCAGCACAGATTGTATTTTAGCATAATATACACTAAGTAGTATATTTACGGTATATCAACTGCCTATCTTAGCCTTAGTAATAGGTAAAAGCCCTTTCCTGTCTTACCACAGACCATATTATTATGCGATTCCCAGGTTAAACGCTGATCTAGACAAGTATTCCAACCAATTGATAATTGACTATGCCATTTTGGTAAATTAAAAAAATATTAACGCTTAATATAGGTCTATGTTTATTTAAATTTTATTATAGAACACTGTAGACGTCACGTAACCTATGTTAGACCTATGTTACGTAGGCTACGTCACGCCCCGTCACGTAACGTCAGGTCTTATCAAGCACGTCACGTCAAGTCACGTCATGTCACATTACGTTGCGTTGCCCTACATTAGGTTACCTTAAGTTAGTTTACACTAAATAATGTTAACTTTCCTTCGGTTACATTACGTTACGTTACGATATAACAGTAGCCTATTCTACAGTGCACTTTGCTACGCTAAGCAAATCTATATTATCTTATCTGTATTATCAGTAAATGTCATTTCTTTACCTCACCTTAGTTTTACCTCTACCTTTTTAGTGACATTTCAATGACCCACGCCGCTCGGCCCTTATAGGGCCGCGACCTATTGGGATAGGGATTATCTGTGGATTCCATACATGCGATAAATTCGCAATAATGCCAACAACAATACAAACCGATTTACTTTAACAGATTTTTATAAACTAAATTGCCAAAACTGTAACTAATTGTACATTGCACAAACGGATAGATCGTTTGGGTTTAGTTTCCCACCGTACTGGATTTCCACACGCGATGTTCGGCGTTGTTATGCGGGCTCTGGCTTGCAGACCAACACTCCCATTGGGTGCCAACGACGTTGCATGTCATTGGTCCGTTCTATACGGTGCTGCCAACAATTTTAAGCTCGCGCTTTTAAATTCCCGGCAAGACTGGATTCTCGGGTTTTCTAATTATTGTAGTGATACCTCGAGATACGAGTTTAATTCGTTCCGTAACCTTGCTCGTATATCAGTTTGCTCGTATCTCAAAGCAATTTTCCCCATTGAAAGTAATTGAAATTCCATTAATCCGTTCCAGCCCCTAAAATGCTACCCCAATTGTTTTTGTTACGTGTTTTTAAATAAGAAAAATGTATTTATAAATGACAAATAATGTATAAAAACATAATAAAAGAGAATGTAAAGCAAAAAAAAAAAACTGGTTTTATAAAGTGTACATACATATTTGTTACACTTTCTTCGGACCCATGGTTATAAAAAGAAATGTGATAAAGTATGTAAATGCACAAAAAGCGCAAAGCCCTAGAAAAACTTAGCAAAGATGCTTCGACAGCGAGGTAAACAAGCACACTGGAGGAATACGTGGGATAATGCGCGAGACGCACGAGGCGCAGGCGCAGGCGCAGTAAACTCTTGGGCCGTGTGCAGCGTCGCAGCTGGCCGTTCCTCGTATCTCAAATGTCGCTCGTATTTCAAAACAAAACTTCGGTCGCTCGACAGCTCGTATCTCAAATAACTCGTATGTTAGGGCACTCGTATCTCGAGGTACCACTGTATTGAAGAAAGGAGTTTGTTGACAGAGCCCATAAGAAATAGAAAACGTTAGGGTTTGGGGGCCAATGGTGTTCTAGACAGTGATTGTGACTACCCCACCACAGAACCTTATCATGCTGGCAGCCCTGATTCCAGCACCACGCTTCTTCCCAGCATGCACCTGCGCTGTATTGAGCAGCCGATTCTGGTGTGTGCACTTTCTTTCCGAACGCCAATTTAGGTTAGTTTTCTCTGAACTTCTTACCGATTTTACCTATATTAAAAATATTCTTAGAAACAAAATGTGCCTATATATGGATTCTAAAACTTCTGGAGAATAATATTACATGAAATTTGGCAGTTTTTCATGTGTAATAAGAAATTAACCAATCCAGTAGAGTGTGGAAACTATCCCCGATCGTTTAAAATACGTTAAAACAGACATGGGCAAACCCCTATCCATTGACACGCAACCCGCAAACTTTTGTCAACTTACACATAGTTCGAAAAGAACGGATAGATGGAGACACAAGCAGACAATAAGTGCAGTGGCGGTTGCTCATTCTTAGGGAAACACTAATTTCACTTTAATATGTACAGTCGGTCAAATAAAAAACGTCGGGCGGTATTTGATTAAGTATCACGAACGAGCATATGCGCATGTACAGGAAGACTTAAGGTTAGGTTCACACCTGCCTCTTGTCTGTCCATGTATTTCTTGATTATTTAGTCAGTTTTGTTCCAAAACGAACATGTATAGGAGGCTGTGGCTTTATGTCTCACATCCGCCATATTCTTAGTTGCAAATTCTTATAATATTAATAATTGATAAATTCGCAAGGAATATGATTATTCAAGGAGCATTTTTTAAAGATTTTATTTTATAATACCGGCATTTGTAGTGCAAATTCAATAACTTACGTTCAACCAATCTAGGATCGAAATACGCGGCCGGCCAGATCCCTGTGAAAACTTCCGGTCACATTATAGTGAAGTACCCTCCTCTTTAAGAAATATGGAACCTTCTCGCTGCTTCAGAGGCCGAAAAATGCAGGTCAATTACAGCCCTAACCACACTTTCTCTCAAGCTAGCATTTGCATGTGATGCGATGACACAAAGCAAAATGAATTATGACAATACATTAAGTTGAATATCGTGTATTGCGCTTTCCGCGTTTTTAATTTTCCCTCGTTGTTCATTTTTTCCCTCCTGTCGCATGGCCTCATATGTTCCGAAAATGACCTGTATTTTATGTTTTTTTATAGGAAACTTGTGAACTAATGCGTTAAAACTTTAATTTTAACTGCATACGAGTCCCGACCGTTTGTACAGTGTACCGACTGTACACTACAAGAAACAAATAATACAAACAATCTTGTATTTTTAATTATTCTTTTACGTGTGCAATTATTTCATTATACAAAGGCTTAGAATGTGTCATAACTAAGGCCCGGGGGTTTAGCCACAAAAACATTACATCAGGTTAGTGGTGACTGGGATATAGCCGTATGTAAACACGAGGGAAGGGGTGACTCGCTTTCAGTGGCGCACTTTAATACGAACATTCAAGTTCAAGGGCAGTGCAGCTAGTCTAGTGAAATGATAGATACAGCGTCATAGAATACTTTGCGCATTTAATCGTAAGATACAGAAACAAAATATATTTCCTAGTAAAACGAACATAAATATACACAACCAATGCTTTAATATTTGCTAACAATATTCACAGTGAAAATGAAAAGGCAATTTATATGTCTGTGCATACACTTTGTTGCAGTGAATGGCAATATACATTTTGAAGTTTTCAAAAGAAAAATATCTTCTATTTTCCTCCAAAGAAGATCTTTAATGGTAAAAACTTCTCTCTACGTTTCATGACGTGACGGGGGATGAGATATCAGTGTTTCCCTTGTGTTGGTACACATCGGTCTTCTGTAGAACCTTCCAGTGCACCTCGAAAGGTAAAAACAGTAGAAAAATCCTGCATTTTTCTGGAGAATTTTTATTTTTATTTCTGCTGCACCTGTAGAAGTATTCCATCTTCAGGTTGACTCTTACCTATGAATAATTCCTCCACGAGTCTGTTCGCTTGTGCCATTTACATATTTTCTCTCTCTAGAAGAGTGATACATCTAGACAGTTGCCGAAATTATTTGGAATGAGCTTGATATTACTTAGTAGCTTTTCTAAACAAAAGGCTAAACATTTTCTGGAGCAGCACCCCCACTCATTTTAGCTATGATCCGCCACTGGTTGTCAAGAACGCACAACACACAACGTCGTCAACAGAACACTAAACTGCCACATGCAGTGCAAGTTGTTTACTAACTCAGAAAGCTTTCTATGCCTTGTGCACCACTAACTTGACGAATTATTGGCTAAACCCCCGGGCCCTAGTCATAACGCCTTCCCAATCGGAACTGTGTCGCGACCCGTCACTGCTTGCAAAGATAATATGACTCATGCATGGGAATAATCAACCACGTACACCGAATGTCCGCAATGCCATCTTGTGTGTTATGCGGGAAGTTCAAGAACCACAAGTGGTTCGCGAACCAGTAAATGCCCATGTATGCGTTAAAAGGAAACCCATATCAGATTTTAAATATAACATAATGTACCTACGCCAAATACCTAATTAATAACAATCATAAACCAATAGCGATTGATAATATTCTAGTTATCCTATATAGAACCAACTTTAGAACAACTTGAAATATGGTAAACATAGATATAACGTCACTGATGAAAACACCCTAGAACGCAACAGCCTTTTCGAACTGTACCTTAGTCTGAGATAAAACATAATAAATTGGTAGCTTCTATGCTTTCATAGAGTCAACATCACTACGGACGGCTTACTTACAGCTCAAGTAAGTAGTAACGATTACAAGTCAATTTTAACTCTACAAAAGTTAAAGTTACCCTGAACTCGCATACAATTAATGTCACTCTTCACTTTACAGCTAAAAATGATGTCATATGGGTACACTGAATTGCATCTCTAATAAGAACGCGTGTATTATTTCCGAGCCGAAAAGAAGAAATGGAACAAGAAGGACATAACATCAAGTTCAATAATAATTAAGTGTCAGCAAATTAGCAATTAATAAATGAAATATCATCTTTCTGCTTCAAGTATAAATTATTAGTGATTTAGTACGGTAAGAGCATCATAACCTCACAACAAATGCTATGCTCATGTGTTGTTTATAATAAATCTCTAATTACCAAAACTCATAATATTAATGAACATCCGCTGAACAACATTAAATTAATAAGGGATTATACGGATATATTATTTTTGCGATGTGCAGTTGGAGCGCCTTTTCCGGCGACGATTTGCTTCCAGGCCGCCGGACCGTGCGTTCTCGGCACATCCAAAAGTAATCTCTGTATTAATGGGTAGAACCTCTATATAAAAAAATCCCTTTAGGCAGGCCTACAGGCTGAGGTAGATTTTGAAGTGCTTTTGGTTTAATTCATTGTCGCTGCGCATCACTCTTCTTTTTTAGCTTTGGCATGACAAACCCGCAATAATAACTGCAAAAAAGAGGAAAGAGCACTTTTTCAAACATTCAAATCTTGCCTTACATGAGAACTATCGGGAAACTACTTATTGATTTGTAGAGTACTCATCAAGAGCTTTTCAACGATACCCCACAAGACGTGGTTTCAAAAATTTCGAATTTCCATCCCCCCACTCGTAACTTACCCCCAAAACCCCCCGAATCCGTTCATGGAAACCACCATTAACGGTCGTGGGTGTCGGCATGCTGACCACATACCCCCAATCCTGCCGTCTGCCTATGGTAGATGACGCAGCGGTCTTGTCCCTTCAGGGATATAGCGCCACGGAGTTTTATTTATTTGTATTATGATTCAATAATAGACTATGTTCTGACAGGTGCAAACTTCTCGGTTTATCACAACTTAAAATATAGATAATAAAAATCCTTAGCAACACTTTAACAATTCAAAGTAAAGAGTAACTAGTAGGGACCAGATTCTTACGTTTTTACATATTTTATTCCTTACTACCAAAACCAGAAACGCTTACACACTTTCCACATTCTGCAGTATCTAAAAACATCTAAATGGGATATAAAAACCTAAAAAACCTAATTCACTTTTAATGGGTTTTTCTTAAAATTTATTAGGCTCTTTTGATTGATAAATAGATATTTTGCGGAGACATACAGAAAAACCATTTGTGTTAAAGTAAAACCTCCACCTTTCAAATTAATATTGTTCAACTCATTGGTGTCTGGGATCAACAAAGCCAAGAGAGGGAGGGATGAAAGTAACATTATCGACGTATTCCTTTTACATAACTTAGTTCAATTGTAACAATCAGTTTCACATTATCCACAGCCAACAATAAAGCATTTTTTTACTCACCCAATTAGGTTAGTGTTTAATAGATACTGTATTAAGTACTACAGTGGCCTCTTGCGCTTAACTTCTCCAGGGTGTTGTGATTTATTTTGATTATACAGATGAAATGCGAGCAGCAGTCTCATTGGCATAGTCCCAATTACGGGGATCAATTCACGCGATATTCACTTTTCCACGGACTGTGTGATGTTTTTTGTTTATGAGCGATACACGGTTACCAACTGTTAGGTTAGGAACGTTTATGTTAGTTAAGGAGCAATATACTGAATACCTCCGATGTTTTGTTAAGGAGCAATATACCGAATACCTTCGATGTTTTGTTAGGTTAGGAACGTTTATGTTAGTTAAGGAGCAATATACTGAATAGCACAACCACCATTTCTTACGAGCAGCTAGTGGCTTGTACCTTTGTAGGTTTGTCACACTGTTCATCCACAATCATATCTTGTTTAGCGATATGACGTCACACCTCCAACGTCCAATCAGGAAGACGAGGACAGAAAAATGGTGGAGAAGAAGGGAGTTTTCGCTAGATCGTGATATAAAAGAAAGTGTATCAATTAGGGCGGGCGGGCTAGACCAAATCATTCGCCAAGACAACATCTCCTCTCCACACATCTATCTATAACAAAATTCGTGTGATATAAGTGTTTTATGAAGAGAATCTCTGTTCTAAAAAAATGGTCCCCGTAGATGGGACTTTACCGTCTCATTTGAGACAGCATCTCACTGCTTCTCTTGATTGGTTAGGTTTTTAACTTAAATTCTATATTAATGTCATAAAACAAGTTTCAGGAAATTTTAACTTATTTTTTCAGTTAAATTTTATACATATTATGTGTTGAAATATAAGTAGCGCATTGAAAGTTTATTAAACCTCTTATTATAATCTAAAAAGATGTTTTGGAAAGAAACCTAAAAAATCTAAAAATTCTATTTCAATTTATGAAAAACCTAAAACAGTGCTTTTTAAAAACTAAAAATCCGGTTTCTAGTAATTACTATAGCCTGTAGGCTACATGTACAATCTACTTTTAAAAAGCTAATATTTGACCTACACAGGATTAAATTATTAACCCAATGGAGATGTGTAATAATTGGATATTAAGTAATAATTTATAGGCCACCAGACATAGGTCTAATACATAAATACTGAGTTTCTTGTTACATGCCTCTATTGTTCTCCTATCCAAAACTAATGTTATCGCTAATAGTGGTATATAGGCGAAAAACTATATTAAAACTAATGCTTTGTTATGTTAGATTATGTTATGTTATGTTACGTTATTTTACGTTATTTTACATTATGTTATTTTACATTATGTTATAGATTTCGAAACACATACATTTCGACCTGTAGCTACAAGTAGGCCTAGTTACATTATTCCAGGTTATGTTGAGTTTTTCCCCTTGTTTAAATTGTCTAAACGTGAGATATAGTCTCTAAATTCCTTTGTGAAACTCATAGTATTTGTAAAAATGCACACAAGATAGTATATGTTATTTATCGAGCGAGATATTTTCATAAATATGTGATGGACAGCTGACGCCTAGATTCTAACATGTCATTTCCAGTAGATCCGAGATTCCTGGATTTGACTTTTAAGTAACGTAGAAACGCCTCGGAGTTGAACTGAATGCATGTCTGGCCGTCATAAATCTTATTCAAAACTCTGATGTAATCGGAAAGTAGAAGCTTCAGTAGACCTGTATTTTACTGTCATGTGTTGTACTTTCTATATAAAATTTGTTCTCAGAATGGCTTTCAAATAGTCGGAAAATGCGGATTCGGTAAGCTACTATTTTACAAATAGTCGCCATTGAACATGTTTCATTAAAAAGCGATACAGTTGTGACAAAAGCTTAAAATGCCTCATTAGCAGATCAGTTGTTTTGAGTGCAAAGAGGGCGATTTCATAATTGCTAAATAAAAAAATAAAAATTGCAGGTCTAGGAATAATTCATCTATTCGTTTTTGAACCTACCCGAGCAATAAGAGTAACAAAATTAAACAACCTTCACGAATTTAAGCAATAAGAGATACTTTTTATATCCGTAGACAGTTTACTATGATCCGATATCGAAAAAAACCTCTACAACGATAAAATGTGTACGCCTAATGTTTTATAAGCACTAATATAACGTGTGTCGATCATGAATGTGGCACGCTGTGAATAATGTCATCAATCCCATTTTGAGGCAATAACGCCCATTCTTCCTGCAGAGCAGCTCGCGAAGCCTGGAGAGTGGTTGGTGGATGTTCACATGAAGCAAGTCGTCTCCCTAGTGCATCCCAGACATGCTCTATAGGATTCAAATCGGGAGAGCGAGCAGGCCAATCCATGCGTGCAATATCTTCATTTCCAGGAAATATCCACCACCTGTGCTCATCCATCAGTACGAAGTCTGGACCCACAGCACCTCGAAACAACCGCACATGAGGTGCCAAGATATCGTCACGATACCTGACAGCAGTTAAACCGATTTACCCGTACAACTTCATGAAGAGATGTAGTCAACAGAATTCCTGCCCACACCATTATTGATCCACCTCCATATCGGTCTCTTTCCACAATGTTTGCGTCCCGAAATCGTGTTCCAGGTTCTCTCCAGATGCGAATCAGTCGAGAATAATTTTCAAGACAAAATCTGGACTCATCTGTAAAGAGAACATGGCCCACTGTTCGACCGTCCAGTTGGCATGCTGATGACTCCACTCTAGACGTATTCTTCTGTGAATACGCGTCAGGGGTACACATACAGCAGGTCTTCGACAATAAAGGCGAAGCCTTCTGTACAATGTTTGCCTCGATACAACTGTTCCAGTGGATGCTGTGATATGAGGTCAGATGCCATTTGTCGTGCAGTACTACGGCAGTACCGTCGTGCCCTTACAGTTAAATAACGGCCCTCTATTTCTGATGTCACTCTTGGTCGTCCTTGCCCTGGTCTTCGGGATACATTTTCGGACTCTACAAACTATTGCCACACCCGACGAGAAACAACAGAACGATTCACATTTAGCCATCTGACCACATCAGCTTGAGACTGTCCTACTTCCATTCTTCCTATGGCCCTCCACCGAAGACAATCTTCTAGGCGTCTTCTCTGTGCCATCCTGTACCTGCAGTAAATGTTTACACAGCAAACGTTGATATTGGACTAAGCAACAAACACTATGCTGCAGTGCCCCTTTTGATAAGTGCACTGACGTCATCGTTTGCATGTTTGTAAGATGACAGGAATGCCATCTTCAGTTCAGAACACGACTGTACGGACATAGCTTTACATTTTATATGAATATCTCGTATAGTAGACACAGGAAAGAGAAATTTCAGTTTGTTGCTTTAATTTTGGACACTAGTATATTTGGAATGATAATTATTTCACACTGGCCGTGTGTAGGCTAAGATGGAAAGGTGAAGTCAGAATGAAAAATTCAATGCTATAGCCGGGACTTGAACCAGGATACTTGGCTCTCCATGCCAATGCTCTAACCAACTGAGCTACCATGGCAACATTAAATTCTCCAACTGTCTCACAATCCCAGTTTTCCACCAGGCATTCTCAATATGAGATACGAACCCAGTGGCGACTTCAACCTGTAAGTACTTTAAGACCCGGGCTTCATAGTAAACCACTTGTAGGTCACAGTGGAATGATAATTCTTTCACACTGGCCGTGTGTAGGCTAAGATGGAAAGGTGAAGTCAGAATGAAGTTAGAGCCGAAGATCCTGGTTCAAATCCCGGCTATGGCCTTGAATTTTTCATTCTAACTTCAACTTTCCATCTTAGCCTACACACGGCCAGTGTGAAAGAATTATCATTCCACTGTGACCTACTAGTGGTTTACTATGAAGCGCGGGTCTTAAAGTACTTACAGGTTATAAGTCGCCACTGGGTTCGTATCTCATATTGAGAACGCCTGGTGGTATACTGGGATTGTGAGTCAGTTGGAGAATTTAATGTTGTACCGTCACGTTGCCATGGTAGCTCAGTTGGTTAGAGCATCGGCACGGAGAGCCGAAGATCCTAGTTCAAATCCCAGTCATTCTGACTTCACCTTTCCACTAGTATATTTTTTCGTTCTGAATTATACAGTAGTAGGCCTACATTAAGCGGGCTTTAAATGTATAAGCCAAAATTTTATATTTCAACATTCGAAGTTATAAAAATGAACAGTTCCATGGATTTAACATGATTCTTGACATAAATGCTTCCATTATTTGAGACTAACCTTATTGTAATGAAAACATATCCTTATCATATAGAAAAGCGCAGCTCAACAGTACTTACAGTAATAAACATTTACTGGTATTGGCGTATTTGTAGAACGTTAGGATGTAAAACACATTTTATAACAATAATAATAACACATGATTTTATAACAATAGGAAACTACCAATGCAAGAAACGATCTGTTCCGAACCACCGTTCGCTGTAGACAGGCCGGTTTAACATGCTTTGGTAGCACTACGCTAGGAGACACAACGCCCGCTGTGGGCTTAATTGTGTATGGAAATGGGTGTTTTTGGTATCAAATTAAAGCTTAAGAAACGTACTTTCTTTTTTATTTGATAAAAAATTACGAATACTCACTTTCTTAAAAAACTGTGATAAAAATAAAAGTGAAAAGAAAGACATTCTTTTAATTTTTAAATTTTTAAAGGGATTCCACTGTCTTACCTAAACTATGACTGCAGTAATCTCATTTTTACCTTTAATTAAAAAAATAAAATTAGAATCTGACCATGACGATAGGAACTAGAGGCGATTTAGTAAGTGACTGTAGCCGCCATTTTGAACTCTCCTTTTCCCCCCTATGCCGAAAAATTTGCGTTGGCGCTCCTTCCAAAAATACTCCACTGTGGTCAAGGTAGATGTGTGCGAAGTGAGACCTTTTAAAGTAAAAATGCAATGTACAGACCCTTAACAACCAATCTATTTGTTTAAATAATAGTTTTAAAAGAGGTTTTAGGTAGTATATGCAGTAAACAATAGCCTATAGGCTATAAAGTTATACGTATTTCTATAATATAAGTTTAAAAGTAGCATTAGTATACCCGGATACGGGGCGAATAACAGAGGAATCGAGAAATGACAGAGTGAGCGAAGTGAGTGAACTTGACAAACGCGGGTAGGATTTCAATATTTAGTGATGTAAATAGTATAAAAATTGGTTTTCTTTTACTGTAATTTTACTCAAAGCATTACAATAGAAACAATCCACTTGGTGAAATTCCGAATAGCTATAGTTGTAATTTATTTCGAAAAATAATGCAGACCATGCTAATGCGAATGTTTGCAATTTATGTAAAAAGTGATAAACTGATTAATATAATAAACACACTCACTTACCTATTGGTTTAATTACATAATTAAAAGAAAATTCATTTAATTAAAAATATATTATAGAGGATATTATTTTTCATTTTACTTACACTGTACATACACCTACCTCAATCAACATCAGGCGTTTCTCAGATATTCTGGGTTGAAGTTGACAATTTTTCCATTTCTTATCAAGTTTATTTCTCTATAAAAACAGAATGTATGTTAACATTCTCGTATGACCAACTATCTATATTCTTATGAATCACTAGCTGAAAAGGCCCGGCATCGCCCGGGCTTTGTATTTTTTAATTTGAAATCAACTTATGGAGGACTTTATGTATGTAAAACTTGAAATGAAGAAAAAGATTTATCACACTCAAACTATTCCATCAGAAAACGCTAGATATAGCTTTTTATGGCTCATAGAGGATGTCGAAAGCTGCATTCCGTTGCTTCTACACATCATGCTTGGGAGGATTTGAAATAAGAAGAAACATAAATTAAATAAGATTGTATTGACTTGACGGAAAATTTTATTTCTCATTCTCATGTTACCATACAACCGTTTCGGTTCTGAAATAAGAGAAATGCAGTATCACTTTCATAATTTCCTCCCCTAAAACCCGGGACATAAAATACTGCGAGCATAGGACTCAAAATGTTCCATCCCATGCTTAGGGCCTATGATAAACATCCTTATTTCTCAACTAATACAAAGCATACAGGTATGGATAACGTATAAGCGGAAAGGATTGTTTACCTACTTCTGATATAGCATACTCACACACTTAAGTTATCCCAGCAATACGACCTCTTATTCTACATCAAAATGTGAAGTGAGAAAATATTTCTTGTGTCGAGGGTAGAGAAAGTTATGTGACTGCATTACAATGTGCTTTATTCTCGTGGATTTTATTCAAGAATTATTTTCACAAAACGTTAGCATCAGAATTCGTTAAAGTCCAATAAATTATTATGTAGTGTCCAGAGCCCCATGTGAACTGTGTAAACAATACACTGTTGTCTTGACAACTGAATGGGATTTCATTTTTTTTGCATAATATTCTCAGAAATTATATAATTTTCAAGGGAAGGACTGATTTGTTTCAATTTTAATGTTGACAGCTATACTTCCCGGGCTTAACTGGGTATGTGTGCAAAATTCCGTGTAAATTGGTAAAGAAATGTAGATTTGTATAAGGAACAAACATACATACATACACACTTTCGATTTTATATATTAGATTAACAGGCAGAGGAGGTTTGGTAAGTATAACATCAAGTTAGGAACACACGAGTGAATGAGGAAGCATCTGTGACCTTGTAGTGTTCTCTGTAAAGTGTTCAAAGCGGTTCGCCCTAATGCGGAAACAGAAACACCGGGTTTCAAGAAAAATTATTAAGAGGAAGAGTACTACTATTTAGCTGTTTGTACCATGCAATAAAGATACCTCATTTTTTATTTCACGTTCTGATGGACAGAAATCTGTGTTAAGTTGACTTTCCTTTTACATCGTGGACAGTAGAGTATTTCCTAATTGCTTGGAACGTAAATCGCGTGCGATTAGCATGCCTACTTGAGATTCCCTGACTGCGTCTCTCGTTTTACACATTTCCGCGTACCCAGTACTTTTCTTTAGAATATTTCAAGCTTGTCACCCTTATTTGAACAGTTCCCGCTGGTATTTGGCCCAGTGTTCTGAAACATGTTCTTTTCCCTCAAAAGATATTGGCATTTTTTGTATAGATGATTGTATATGTGTTATTGCAGAATGCAATAGTTCTTAAATTATTCTGAATATATGAAAGATCTTCAAATTAAGCTGTTGAAATTATTACCTTCATGCCATAAACGAAGATAATTGTGATTTTGAGTTGGTGTAGGACTCTTCTTTACTTGAGGCATACTACCACAGTCCTCTATCCTTTACTTATTTGTATGCAGTGAACTGGGACAGTCGTGACGAAACAGGTTGTAGTGGTGTGTCCGTCACAGTACCTCACGTCATCTATACTCCGTGCGGTTATAAGATTACTCTGTTTATTTACTAAAACCCTCTGCTTGATCATTTAGCGCATACATGGGCATTTACTGGTTCGCGAACCACTTGTGGTTCTTGACCTTCCCGCATAACACACAAGATGGCATTGCGGACATTCGGTGTACGTGGTGGATTATTTCCATCCATGAGTCATACTCTCTTTGCAAGCAGTGACGGGTCGCGACAAAGTTCAGATTGGAAAGGTGTTATGACTAGGGCCCGGAGGTTTAGCCAATAATTCGTCAAGTTATGGTGCACAAGGCATAGGAAGCTTTCTGAGTTAGTAAACAACTTGCACTGCAAGTGGCAGTTTAGTGTTCTGTTGACGTCGTTGTGTGTTGTGCTTTCTTGACAACCAGTGGCGGATAATAGCTAAAATGAGTGGGGGTGCTGCTCCAGAAAATGTTGAGTCTTTTGTTTAGAAAAGCTACTAAATAATATCAAGTTCATTGCAAATAATTTCGGCAACTGTCTATATGTATCACTCTTCTAGTGAGACAAAATATGTAAATGGCACAAGCGATCAGACTCGTGGAGGAATTATTCATAGGTAAGAGTCAACCTGAAGATGGAATACTTCTACAGGTGCAGCAGAAATAAATAAAAAATCTCCAGAAAAATGTAGGATTTCTCTACTGTTTTTACCTTTTGAGGTGCACTGGAAGGTTCTACAGAAGACCATGATGTTTACCCACACAAGGGAAACACTAATATCAAATACTATAGAGACAATACCGGACACTTACTGGTAGAGAAATGGGGGACAGATTTTGCAGCACTCCTGGTGGCACAACCTAGAAACTTGGGGCAAAATTAATATATTCAAAACATATATAAACTGTAATATGCTATTCTGAGCCATTAGGTAGATACCCCTTATACATAACATGCCGAGTCTGGCTATTTCGGCTCTTCTATTAAAAACTGTTTAACATATATGTATCTAGATACTGCAATTGTATTCAGTAGTAGCAGGTTGGGCCGCTAGATGGTGCTCAAAATATTGTCCCCCGATATATCGCAAAGTGTCCTGTATTGGTCTAGATTGTATTTGCTAATATCTCATCCCGCCGTCCCGCCGTCCCGTCATGAGACGAAGAGAGAATTGTTTACCATTAAAGATCTTCTTTGGAGGAAAATAGAATATATTTTTCTTTTGAAAACTTCAAAATGTATATTGCCATTCACTGCAACAAAGCGTATGCACAGACATATAAATTGCCTTTTAATTTTCAGTGTGAATATTGTTAACAAATATTAAAGCATTGGTTGTGTATATTTATGTTCGTTTTACTAGAAAATATATTTTGTTTCTGTGATTTAAGATTAAATGTGCAAACTATTCTATGACGCTGTGTCTATCATTTCACTAGACTAGCTGCACTGCCCTTGAACTTAAATGTTCGTATTAAAGTGCGCCACTGAAAGCGAGTCACCCCTTCCCTCGTGTTTACATACGGCTATATCCCAGTCACCACTAACCTGATGTAATGTTTTTGTGGCTAAACCCCCGGGCCCTAGTTATGACACATTCTAAGCCTTTGTATAATGAAATATTTGCACAGGTAAAAGAATAATTAAAAATACAAGATTGTTTTTATTATTTGTTTCTTGTAGTGTACATTTTAAAGTGAAATTAGTGTTTCCCTAAGAATGAGCAACCGCCACTGCACTTATTGTCTGCCTGTGTCTCCATCTATCCGTTCTTTTCGAACTATGTGTAACTTGACAAAAGTTTGCGGGTTGCGTGTTATGGATAGGGGTTTGCCCATGTCTGATTTAGCTTATAGAGTCAAGTCAAGTGAATTCGATCGCTTACTTCTGGCGGGTGATTCTTAAAACATTCATCTTTCCCAATAATATTTTTATTTTTTATGTTGGTAGTTGAAAGAAGAGTTTCAAAGCACAGTCAGTTTCCTCCTGTAAGGGGAATTCTAATGCAAGACTACTGTAGGCCTAATTGTCTTAATTTTTCGTTCCCAGGGTTTAAATAGCTTTCTGGGATTATTAAAAGGAATTACTAGCAAACAGATCGTTGTCAAATCCAACAATCGTTGTCCTGTAATCAATTCTAACTGATCAATCTGTAATGCATGCGCGAAAATTGTACTCTTGTTGTAGGTGATTTCGTTTGAGCATTAGGGAGCTTTCAAATGCTATTTCACGTTTACTTTCTTATGTGGGCCAATATATATTCACTTTTAGCATTGGTGTAATCAGGGCCGGCTATGTCAACGATAAATGAACTACTGCAGGGCAAAGTCCGGCATGTGGCGACGGTCACAAGCTTAAATTGCAGTAGACCCTGTCGTCAAACAACCATTCAACCGTGCATTTGCAGGGGGTAGCATTATTTAAGGGACGGCAAAAGCAAACACATACACATACACATATATATGTGTGTACGTGTGATAATGTTTAAACGTGGGGTTCTATTATAGTGCAGAAATTGTAGGAGTTTTATTGGCGTCAACATTGAGCAGGGGAACCGCAAAGCCACTCTTAAGTGCCTCCCATTGGGAATCAAGAATTAAAGTCATTCTTTATTTAAGGCACTACATTGATGAATATTGTGATACTTTGAAATATATTGCAGACAAGTCAGTGGACACAGTGGCAAGACACGAAATTGATGCCGGTTGTCGACCAAGAGCTAAGCTAAGTTAGTTTAGCTTAGCTCACATACAGTGCGGGATTTCGTATGTAGTTGTGCCGACTAAACTACATATGAAATCCGGCACAACTATATATGAAATCCCTCGCTGTATGTGAGCTAAGCTAAGCTAAGTTAGCTTAGCTCTTGGTCGACAACCGGCATGAATCTCTTGCCGTAACTCGGAGATTTAAAATCTGTGTTGTTTACAATAGATATGTGGTACTATGTACACAAAAACAAAATTTGAAGTTAACTATGGATTCAAAGTAGTGTATATAAATACGAGAGTGCGTATGCAGGAAAAACAGCACGATTATGAGGCAAGAGCTGAAGCTATTTTGAATGCAGCAACTAAATTTAAGAGTGTTTTAGATTGATGTCACAACGACTTCTATTCAAGAAATATTTGAGCAACTGTAATACCATGATTTTAAAACTTGTTCTTTTATGGCATCCGTGCGTTAAAATGAGAACCAAAGAATGAACTTCTAAACAAATGCAAACAAATAATTGAAAAAAATACAGACAATGATGCCATTTAACTGAGATTGATTGTACACTTAGTGCCAAACAAATACGAGAACGACGCTAATCTAAGCATTTCGTTATATTGTAAAAAAAAAAGCAACTTTGCCTCTAATGTCTCTGTAACTTTAAGAATATTGCTATATTTGCGAACAGTATTGCATGTGTTGATCGGAGATGTTCTAAACTAAAGTATATTAAAACTTCTATAAATTAGACTACAACGACTTTATTTCCGATTTTGCGAATTTGAAGAAAAAAAAGTCATATTTTAAACAGTAGGCCCATCAGACAGCAATTTAAATTTCTGCGCTGTGTATTTTAAATTAAAAAAAAATTGACTGTATAGTTAATTTTGTGCGTGTGGTATAGCAGTTAATTCCATCTAGGTGAGAAAAGTATCCTGCTACATGTAAGTAACATAACTGTAATTTTCTTTTATTTTCCATGTAAAGTTTTGGCCTTACTTTCAGTTGAAATATGAATGGCTAATAATATTACCGTGATATAAAATAATTATCGGTCCTGTGTACACTGTGGATAGGTTTTTAAATGTCTTCGAGGTCATGGATGAGCCGACACTAAATTCAATCCGTATTAAAAAGTAAACCCTCAACTTCATCATTAATTTCATGTAAAAGGTTTTCACACTGAAGTAGAATATACATACCACGTGAATCGTGCTACCTTGATGCGGGCTGCTTATCGAATGGCGTGTCTTCCAGTTTTTCATTCATACGGAAGTACAGTACCATAGGCCTATATGCGACTGCAGCTCAAAGTTTATGTTTTTGCACTTCTCTAGCCTAAGTTCATAGCCTTGTTCATCCCAAGGCCTATATTATTAATGACGTTGATACTCGTAGTGCCTTTGTGATTTCCCAACACCTGCAACTACATCCTCATAAATATTTATCCTAAATTAGGTTCTAGTCATGCATAACTCTAAGAAAAGTTACCGTGAAATTAAATGACAATTTCTCAGAGAACTGAATCCAAGTAGGCTAGTTACTCTGTAGGGTGACAAACTTATGTACTCTAATGTAAGTGTTCCACTTACATGGCATGAAGCTCCTTGTTGTTCCATGAGATCAAGGCTTAAGGGTTCCATAGCATATTATGCTGTATTTTGATACTTCGCAAGCTTGGAAAGGTAGTTTTGTCAGCTTTATGCAATGATCGCATTTACCCATAGGATCGGCGCGGGCTACTTATTTCTGTTAAAAGCTGAGTCGAACCCAAAGTCACATGGCCGATATAAGAATTGGCAAATTGAAGGAGATTTATCTTAAAAACCAAAATTTACTAGGCCTATGACACAGCCCAATAAAAAAAATAAAAATAAAACTTTTTGTTTGGTGTCTCAGATGTTTTACCGGATTTTGGCTATACTTGGTGTGCTTATTCCAAATATGTAAACAGTTTTTCTCTAACAGCTCTATTTTTGTCGAGAGGGGATTTTATTCGTGAACTCTTAGATTAGTGAAACAAAATCTTGCTTGATAGTATAGTTAGTGAAGATTCTTGAACATACTTTGGACACGTAGGACGAAAACTGTACGAAGTACAGAAATACTAAAAGCTGGATTATTTTTTGGCCCTCAAATTGACAGGATCGTACAGTATGTGATAATATCAATTTTTTTTAAAAACCTCATGTTATATTGTTATTGTAATGTTAATATAATGTTAGTGTGTTGCATTTTTCTTCAAGATTTAGAAGCTAAAAATAGGCACTGTTTTTTATTTATATCAAACGTAAAATGGGGTAATATGCATAATGGTAATACCATATCTCAAAAACTAAAGCTGATAGGGCAAAACTAATAGCACATTTGGCATCAGCATCCTAAACATACCCAAGAATAGGTATACATTCTAAGACACCAAAATGGCCGTTGGTCTGTGCAATTTATTGGTAGAGCAGAAACTTTCTGCAATTCTAGCCTTTCCTGTTTATCCTCTTTTATTCCAAGTATGGTAATCTTCCAATGTCATATTGTCAATGCAACGATATTTATCCACAGTTTTCACGAATTTTATATTAAATCCTCTTTTCAGCAGTTTTCGTGCCATTTTTACCATATCTACCCAAAGGGAACACGCACTAAATTTTCCCAACTGCTGAAAAGTCAATACTGTAGTTTGAATGCATTATTCCGAGTAGCTTAGCAAACAATCAGTCCAGATCTGTCTGAAGAAATTCATGTTGCATTCTGCTAGCCTCACAACTGCCCCGCTTCTTCTACTTATTTGGGATTTAAAGAGTGGAGCAAGCAGCATCCATCCTGGGAACACGTCGTAGGCCTACTGTAGCAGGCTACTTCGGTATGGAAGATCTGGAAATAATGCGGACATGTACAACGAAAGAAGAGGACGAATGCAGAGAAAGAAGCTTCCGAAAACCCGTTGCAGAAAGAATCGTAGAAACCACTCAGGAAAAGAAAAAATAACAAACAGTTCAACCCAATCGAAGGCCAAAGAACTCAATAAAATTTTCAGAAGAGTAATTTTCAGCGATAAAGAAAATATTGATAACTTTGCAATGAAAGTTATGATAACTAAACGTGATGTAGGTCTAGAGGTTAAAAATATACCTTAGTAATGCCAGTTTTATTTTCTGCCTTACGAGGACCCTGATCTGTTTAAACTACAATCTGTGTCAGGGAGCTCAGAAATTTTTGTTCCAATCCAAGGAAAAGATAAGTTTTTTGTGTCAAATATCTGTTAAATATTTTTACAAAGTTCCGCCTTAACCCTTAACTCTTAACACTAGGGCTGAAAATCGATTCAAATTTCTAATCGAGTCAACGCTTAACTTTAATCGATTAATCGACAAGCAGATCGGTATTTTAAACGAAACCAAAGTGTGGATTTAATATTGTTTTACACGTTTAATAACTACTACACTACAGATAATCAGAAAAAATCCTAAATTAATGAATACCATTAATAGTTAACTAGTGAAGAAATGTCCCCAAACTTACAATTCCGAGTTTGTTGACTAAACTACCCTTCAGGTTTCTGAATAACGGGAATTGTTTGGACATAATAGGCTGAATGACACATGATGTGCCAAGGCTGGAGAAGCGAGAGAATGGAGTTTGGTCATTTGACCCATTTCTCGAAAAACGTTTTTCAGAATTCGACTAAACCGATTAATCGGAAAATGTAATTGATCGACGATTAAAGGTTTGATCGATTAATCGAACCGATTATTCGATTAATCAGTACAGCCCTACTTAACACACAACTTATCTTGATTCACTCAAAAACAGCATATAAAGATGTAGATGAAAGCTGACGAATTGTGGTGTTGAATACAACTCATCAGAACTGAAGATGGCGCAGCATATACGCCGAAATGCATTTTCTATTTAAATAATGACACATCTTGGTTCCACACAGAAGATTCCAGCTTTCATCTACATCTTTATATGCTGTTTTTGAGTGAATCATGATAAGTTGTGTGTTAAGTGATAAGGGTTAAGGCGGAACTTTGTAAAACTATTTAATTTTATAACCCTTATCTGTTGGAAATGAATTATTTTAATTCAAATATCTGTGTTGTAGATCATTGCATAGTATGTGCTAAAGTTTGAAACGGTTTTCTTGTCCAATCAGACAGTAGGTAGAAGAGTATATGAAATGAGATGTGAAGTTACAGCATCTCCCCTTGGCATTTTGAACAGTTGCGAATTCAATTCCCTGGCTCTAAGGGAGACTACAGATATAAGTGATATCAGTCAGCTTCTTATTTTTATCAGAACAAATACTGAATTCGAAATATATGAAGAGCTTCTGAAACAAAATCCGTTAGAAACCAGTACTAAAGGAAGTAACGTATTTAATGCACTGAACAGTGCAGTTAACTCAATTTGGAAGGGTTTGAGAGATGATATGGGATTGCAACAGATGGAGCTAAAACGATGGTGGAGCATAAAACTGGACCAGCAGGACTTCTTCAAGAAGAAGGAATAAATTACCTGGTTCTTCATTATATCATCCATCAGATTTTTATGCCTTAAAACTGATACTTCCGATGTTCAACATCCTCATGGAAATTAAAGTTAGCAATCAACCATCTGATCTTAAAATGGATATTTGTGACCTCCAAGGAGATATTTTCTTCCACGGAAAATGTGACATTCCGAGGATTTCTGGAGTCTCTTAACAAAAGTCTGTTTCCAGAAGTACATAAATTTGCAAACTGAAACACAGCCATTATTTGATAGTACGTATGTGTATGTGAAACTGCTTTTTCTGCTTTAAAAGCCATTAAATAAAATAGCAGAAAACGCATTGAAAGTGCATCACTACAATCCTGTATGAGACTTTCTTCTGTCTTGACAGAATTTACTGTGGACATTGAAACTCATGTTTAAGAAAAGCAGTTCCAATCCTCAATTACCTTGGTGCATCGCAAAGACTTTAAGTTTAATTGAGTGTATTCTATGTTTTTCTTGTTTGTTTGCTACTCTTGTTACAAGAGTCTTGTATATTATATAAGTACGTTTAATTGAAATTTAATTGAATGCATCTATATTTTCTTGTCTTTTTGTTAACCTTGCACATTACACTTACATGCATATCTTTTTAAAACTGTAATTGAGACTTTTAACGTTCTAAATTATGGAATTTTCGTTTTGTTGTTTATTGGATGTATTCCTATTTTATCTATTTTAAGAATTATAACTTATAACTTACATTATAGTAACGGAAAATGCCATCTTTGTGAAATCGTTGTGGACGAAGACTATTTAAAGTTTTTTGATGCCTGAAGCTTCCTTTTCTCCTATGACACAAACAATTAACACGAAGGAACTGAAGAATTAGATAAATTTCCAAATCATGTTCGAAGTCAATATTACTGATTACTGTGGAAGATTTAAGAATGTTTGTGAAGTACAATATATGCAATTAACACTTAAAATTATCAGAAAATAAGACAAAGAATGGTATTTTTACTCACCAAATATTTGATCCGTTTATTTCCCAAGTAGTGTATGTACAAAATTATCAAATTTAAACGAAAAACTCATAAATTCTGTCAGAGGTCCTTTAACCGACACAGGGGTGCATATCCTATTTCAAAATCACCTGCATGGGACAAATGCGAACTAAACATAGTTCCTAAAGTTTACTGAGGGATTAAATGCAATCATTAGGCCCAAGCATATCAGACTATACAAATGGACATGCACTACTTTGGAAACAAACGGCTTCTTCATGTGAATGAGACGGTTATTCAGGAGAGAAGTGTTTTCTTCCGTTCGTGGTCTTCAGGAATTATACAATGGCAGCAATAATTATTACAAATAAAGGTATACATTAATTTAAAAACCAATGAGATTATGTCGAGATTTTCTGTATAATTATCAACATTCGTACAGCCAGTTTTTTCTACATATACAATCACAATGATTAAAATGTACACATTACTTTTATTATACCAACTAAACGTGAAATGTAGCTGTTTCCTTCCTAGTAGCTAATAATATTGAGCCACACGATGAGTGAAGTGGACCTTTTTCATTACAGCCTGCACACATATTGCTTGCACTTGTAGAAATGTCATTTTTTAACACTGAAAACGTTTTATATGTATACATGTTATATAATGCAAGGATCACAAACATTGAAATATATTTTCTTCTTAAAATTTAATTTAGGAGAAAGACAGATCATACTGATAGAAAATATCATGTTAAAAGTACTAGAGGAGATACGTAAGTTTTCTTCTCTTTTGTTCCATTCGTGAATTACAAATCTCCAATATTTGGGAAGATGACACATGTTTAAGTACAATATATTTTCACTTCACTTACATAATAATAAAATTATAATAAAGAAACAAACCTTGTACAACCATTCAGATTGTAAATTGGAAAAAAGTTCATTCATGCAGTGTTTCAAAATAATTTTCAAAATTTAAATTCATTTGTAGACGGCTAAGTAATTAAATAAAACGTGTGCACATGTAAAAAAATACGTCGTTTCTCCTCTAGTCCTTATATGTTTATATTGGAATCTACATACAGTTTCACTAAAGAAGAGGAAACATCAATAAACGTATTTACATCATTTGCATTAACACTCACTCCATTTTGAATGTTTTTCAATCTCTAATAAATAGTTTAAATAAAAGCTATAAACCACGGTTGTTTTATATGGTAGTCCACAGTCAAAATGCAAGTTCCAGGTAAACAAGTAATACAATAACGCTTTATATACTACGACATTAGCATCATTATTATATACATAATGACAATAAATTATTCGGATATATGTTTAGGAAAACTAGTTTCAATACTTCTTTACGCATAACATATTTAAGTAGATCTATTGTTCAATCATGAATTCCTACCACACAGTTGTTTCGCGGAAAACGACAAGATCATATTGGTCATTGTGCCTCAACTTTTCTCCGCATATCTCCTGCGGATAAACATGTATGAAGAGTAGTTTTACAACGCTTATTAATAAAGTCTTCATTGATTGAACCACTTTGTTTATAGTTCTACAGTATATATCACACATTATACAGTTGTATCACATTTTGTACCTTTATTGACGTTAGAGTATTTTATCTCATGTATCAGCGATGAACTTCCGCAGAAAGAAAGCAATCTCAACCACTATAGAAGTATTCCGTGTAGAAAAAGATTAAGCAGTAGTATGTTATGATGGTCAAGTTATAGTCCATTCACTGGTACTTGGACCTTCTGGTTTGGTGAAACCTTGTCGTCACACAAAGGCGTTCTCTGAAAACTTAGAGTCTAGGGTATCAGCAACTTTCAGTCGAACCTGGCATGGCCAGTCTGAATAAAGGAAATTGTTCAGATACCTGAGAAATGGGATTTCAGAACAAACTAATGAGTGACAAGGTTTTACCAAGCTGGAAGGTAAAAATATTAGTCAATATAACAAGAATTACATCTCAGAAATTCAATTTTTCTGGAATGTAAGCCTCCTTAGGCAATTTGTTCAAAAAACTTAATTTTTATAAAGTTTTCTAAAAAAAATTAAATTATACAAGAAGAGCTCATTCTAAATTGCGAAATCTCAATGGAACATGTGTTTCTCAGACATTGTCTTCACGCAAGAAGATAATATAGTGTAGCCTATAGGAAGCCTACATCTGTAGAACTGTTTCAAAACCTTTCATAAGCGCAAATATTAGGGAATATCATTAAGGTTGACACTATTGCTTTCTCAACAGCGGAATTTGTCCCTGATACCTTTGTTTCATTGCATATTGTCCTATTTAGTTGTCAAATGTAAGTTATGTTCCAGCGACACTGAAATCTGAGAAAAATTATTTGTTTCTTTAGTCCGTGTTATTTAATTACAAATACTCCCCAAATAATCGTTATAGTTAAACGTACTATGTCCATAGATGAATCCATTGTTATTAATATTATTGCTCGAATTTCCCGGTGATTTTCATTGATGTCATGGATTCTTATTGTTGGGGGTATTGTTGCCATTCATACTAACTGTACGGACTTCCGCAGGCGTACAGTCCGCGCTGCATAGGTCCCACCCCCATGCCCATCGCTTGATGGAAAGCATATCCTTCATCTTGTAGCGATGTCAAGTGGAAATCTGAAAAGAAAGCAACAAGCGATCAAAGAACTTTCGGTTGAATATAAAGATGAATCATATTTCAAGAAAAATGATTTTACTATCGTCTGTTGCATTAATTTTAGAATTACGGTCCCACAGCTCGTGATTGTCTGGACATATAAAATAATTTCAAAAAATGAAATATGAAGTAGATTCTTTCAGCGCGAAGCCTGCTTAAATGGTTTATTCTCCTTCCGCCGAGAAACTAATTTACATTCAAAATCATTTTTCCCGAATTTATTAAATGTTGCTTCTCTTTCCTGAACAAGATCTTGTTAGATTTTGGGATTTTATCACATGATGCCTATTTTTAGACACAATGTTATTTCCGTTCATTCTGAAACAGGAGGAAGAGCTTCGATATATTATATTGAATTCCCTTTAACACTTGAAAGGCACTTCAAGACATTTCAGAGTTTCTTTCCTTGAAGAACATAGGAGATGCTCAATTCAACTTAACTGGTATTTTCGAAATACCACTCTCATAAAAATAGGAAATTATTTGGGATGGCCCTGATTGTATAATTATTTTAATAGCTGTTTATGCTTACTAGGCAAAAAGTTCGCTGTGGCCACCGAGATTTCAGCTAATATAATAATAATAATAATAATAATAATAATAATAATAATTGGTTCATTATGTCAAATTTGTATGCATCCCAACAAACACTATTTCATAACTCCTCGTCATTGTGATACTAAAATTACCTTTTTTTTTAAATAAATAATAAATTTATTACTAAATTACTATATAATATTTTTACAAATATGAGTTTAAACGCCACCCAATAACACCTCTTTTAATAATGTCGTCCCTACCTATCTCCTTTGTGGAGGAGATTCTAACAATGACCATTAACCACAGCATCAATTAACTTCGCAATAATTTGGCATTCGTACAGAGAGAAAAAGAACGGGGGTGAGGTTCAGGTACGCGGAACATAAACAGTTGGTAAAACAGTGGAATGGGAAACCCGTCTACACAACCAGAAAGCCTCTCCTATAGCAGCTACTTAACTAACAATCGGTGGAATGAAGGTACTATAGAGTTCGGGTTAGATTAATTTCCTTTGTAGGCATTGGAAATTGTTTAAACAGAGTTAGTATTGGAAGTTTTATTATTGTTACATGGTTACTGTTTACATGGGGAAAAGAAATTTACTTGAAGCAATTTGGGAACCTTACAATTCTATTACCTGATCACTACCTACGGGCCAGCAGTGTAAGATGGAACACTGAAAGAAGCTAATTCCGACCTATAATGTGGCAGATCAGTGTAGTCCAACCCGCGGCCCGCCTATTAATTTTTGTTGGCCCTTGCCCTTCTTTCTGTATAAAATATTTTAATTTAACCTTTTGAAAAAAATAGTTTACCGTTCTTACTGTTTTAAGTTTTTAAGTAATACTACCTAGGTACTTTAGGTTTTTTAAGTTTACGTCAACAGCACCTTACAATCTTCATTTCCACTATAACGGCCATATTGAAGCTTCACTCTTCGACCGTTATAATCCGTGGCGTGCCTACTTATATTCCCACGAATTCGTCCGCCAGTGATTGTCTGCCAATAGGTTCGCGATCGTTCCTGTGCTGAGGAGGATTTTCAGAAAGGTTTCGGTTTCGCTATTAAAGGGAGTACAGGGCAGTTCGAAGTGGTTGTTTTTGACGAGAGAGGTTATTCGAGAGAAATAGTACGACGAGAGATTGTTGTCGTTGTTGAGAGAGTAGTATCTAAAATGGCGAAACTAAAGAAATGGCGTGTTAAAGATGAGAAACGACAATTTCAGTCAAAGTATCAGGAAAGTTACTTTTTTGTTGAACATAATCGAAAAACAGTGTGTTATCTGTTCTCAAGTCTTAGGTGTTTCGAAGGAGTATAACGTGAGTAGACACTATACCAACTTGTAGGCCTACACATGGGCGTCGGCATGGGGGGGGGCAAGGGGGGGCAACTGCCCCCCTCTGGATTGCCTTATGGATTCATTTATTTGTGGTACTCTTTGTCAACCTACAATTGTAGCATGGAGAATAAAAAAAATATATATAGAATTACTTTATAATGAGTTTAGCAAGTATTAACTAATTATAACTATAATATGTATTTATAATAATATCTAACCAAGGCCATTGCTCAAAAGAGCGTATTCTGTTAACTTAAAAAACTTTGTAGCCTCGTCGAATTCAGCTTGGTTCAAAATAACGATCATGTTAACTAAGTGAATATTAATGTGTTTAGCCTAATAATTTCAAATTGAGGTCCGAAATTGATTTTGCCCCCCCCTTGATAAAATTCCTGGCGACGCTGCTGGGCCTATCAGACTATACAAATGGATCAATATAAGGGAAGTGCCAGAAGATGTGTGTTTAATGATTGGAAGCTGAAACTAACTAGACAGAAGAACAGTGGCGCCAACTTATATGGGCCCGTGGGGCTCAAGCCCACCCAATAATTTGCTGTGTACTATTACAATTATTTATTGCTATTAGGGCCTACTCAAAATTGTGTTTATTTGTTGAATTTGTTGAATTTACGTCTGTCAGTGCAGTTTCCACAGCCAACGCTGTTCTAAATACTGATACTTAAGAAGAGAAAAGCTAGATTTAGATTTTAGGCGATGCTTGTGAGAAAAAATTAATGGACAAGGCAAAAAATTCTGTTATAAGACAGAAGTGTGGACATTGAAAGAGTGGATGGAACATGTAGAAAAAATGAATTATAAAGGTCATCAAGAGACAATAAACCATGAAAAAGATAGTGTGACTGGAGAGAATAGGCTCTCGGTTTAAGGAAAGATGAAGAAGGTAATTTGCTCCAGTCAGGAAAAACACATTTTGGAACACACCGTGCTTCATACTTATTTTATTTTAGTAGATACCTAAAACAAACAAAAAAACAAAAAAAGTTTATATAATATAACATTATTAATTTTAAAGGATTTCCGTTTATTAGGCTACAGAATTATTTTTCTAGCAGTTGAATTACATTGACTGTTGTTTATTATTACAAACAAAGACATCGTTTCTTAAAAAAATCTATATTTATCTGAATTGTCGTATAAGTCCGTTTCATAAATCAAATCATTTTATGTTGAGCCCACCTAATGTTTTTCAAAAGTTGGCGCCACTGCAGAAGAATATCTTTCAGCAACCATCAAACACTGCTGGTTTGAAAGCATCTTATGAGGTATGTTTAGAGTTAGCTAAAAGTAAAAAGTCGTTTAGGGATGGTGTGCTCATTATGAGATGTGCTGTAAAAATGGCATCTTCATTTGGAGATAATAAGATGGCTAAAAATGTTGAAACAGTTTCCTTGTCTCGTCAGACAGTAAATAGAAGAATTAATTATATGGGTGGTGAAGTATCAGGTTCTCTCAAGAGCATTTTGGAAAAATGTGAATTTTACTCTCTAGCTGTAGATGAGAGCACAGATATAGCTCCTTATCTTTGTCAGAACAATAAACGAAGAATTTGAAATTCATGAAGAACTATTGGAATTAAAATCATTAGAAACCAGCACAAAAGGTACGCCTATTGACATATTCAATCACTGGATATTGATGTTTCTAAATATGGAGGTTTTTGGAAGTGCTCCGGCATTGTAACAGATGGAGCAAAAGCAATTATTGGTGATAAAACTGGGTTAATAGGACTGTGTAAAGAAAAAGGCAGGAATTGTTTGTTTTTCCACTGCATTATAAAAAATTATAATGCTCAGTGAGACAACGAAAACTGTTGTAAATACTATAAATTTAATAAGGGGAGGCAATGAAGCCCACAGACAAAGAGCTTTTATTGCATTCCTGGACAATTTGGAAGCTGAGTATGGTGACATTTCATTGTACTGTGAAGTGCGCTGGCTAAGTGCTGGAAATTGCCTGCAACAGTTTGTTGGGTTGAGGAACGAAATTATGAAAACATTGGGCATGAGTATCAACAAAAACTGTAAGAAATACAGTTTTTTAAATAATCTTGCTTTTCTGACAGATTTAACATCCCCTCTAAATTCTCTAAACCTGAAACTACAAGGCAGAAGAAATATCTCCCAGCTTTATGGGCATATTGAGGGCTTCCGCAAAAAAACTTGATGTATTGCACATTGCACTGAAGGCAAATAATATGGCACACTTCCCATCTTGTCAGCAGTTGAAAGAAGAAAAAAGCGACACAAATTTTAGTATGTTCCATGAAATGGTAATAGATATCAAGAAACAGTTCCAAGATAGATTCCATGATTTTGACTCTCTAAAACCAAAACTTACACTGTTCAACAGGCCCATGGATACTGAAGTCAGTGAGGTGCCCTGCGTACTTCAAATGGAAATACGTGATCTTCAGGCAGACCCATTCTACCAGACTATACCTTTAAAGTGTGATGTCCCTGAAAATTTCTGGAAACTGATTCCTAAAAAACGTTTTCCTAAACTGCTTAAATTCTCTCTGCAAATGTTATTGCTATTTGGCAGTACACATGTGTGCGAAAGTGCTTTTTCTACTCTCAAACAAATTAAATAAAAAACAAGAAATCGCATTGAGTGTTTCACGGGAATCGAGCCTGAGACTTTGCCTTATTGAACTTACAGTGGACATCGATAAACTTGTAGCCTATCAGGAAAGCAGTGCCAATCATCACATTGATTTCTCGACTGTAAAATGAAGTGGTATATTAAACTAGTATATTAAACTTCTTTTAATATAAATATTAGTAAAAGTTTTTAAATAAAATATGGCATATTTTATATGTATATATATATTTATATAGTCCGTTTATGTAATTCTTTTCTTTCTGGAATGTTTCTGGCCCTCACATTCCTATACTAAAGTTTGAATGGCCTTCGGGTAACCAAATGTTGGACCACACTGTGGTGGATTATGAACAAAAACATTTCCAGTGTATATTATTGGGAACCTTTTTTTCAGGGACTCCAAACTTCTTTGGCACGAAGGCCAAACAAATTCCAAGTATGTCGTCTTAAATATACAGGTATTAAACTAGTTAAACATAGATAAAAATGCCGGTAAACATGTTGCGCCGATCCTCGGGTAAACCCGGATGCTTTACGAAAGCTATGGTTATAAAGGGTACAAAAGAAGGTTAGAAGGTTGGTCAGAGTTATTATAGTTTATGAGTTGCTTCAAATCTCTTCTCTTAACTGTTTAAGATCCTCGGAATAATCACTATCTTAAGAATTTTTAGACAAAATAAGACGAACCAATAAGTAGCATTCTCTTTATCTTCAACAGGACAAGTTTCCAATATTTTCATCTTATGAAAAAGTTTCGCTTATTTACAGTTGCCAGAATCAGTTGGCAGATAGTTTACCTAGCAAGAAAGTCGTCTGTTTTTTTCTCTCTCTCAAACTATGATTTAAAATTACTTCTTCACAAATTATGAACGGTTTTTTATTAATACAACTAACTTCATTTATTAACTTCTTAAAATTATTTTTATCGTTATTCTGTTAGGTTATTCAAATACTGTTATTTGTTCCATATATATATTACAATTTTTGTAATAATTCAGAGTTTTTAAGGTTTATCATTGTCATCGTAAAATTGAAACACTTGCAAAACAAAATTATTCTTACATGGCCCTTGTAATTTCACAATTAAAATTTGTATATATATTCATTATAAAGAGAGAGTTGTCAAAACATTTTTTCATTTGTATACTGGAAATTGTCGCCGGTTAATTTTTTTCTGTAGTTTCGTTGTAAAATACAAAAAAAAATTAAATATTGAATAAAACTAACTTTTATAATACAAACTAATGAATTATTACGCGTTATTAGAACTGCAATTGACGATACAGGAAGATTTATAAACCCGAACCGAAGAGGACCAAGTTTTTTGAATGATTAATAGAGCTCAGAAACTACCACTTGAGAGCCCAGTACGAAGAATAACAATTCCCCTGCCAAACAGTCATAATTCTGAAATATATGTGATATGCTTCTATGCAGACAGCGTTAAAAATATTTACGCATTTAGGCCTATTATTATAATTAGGCTACAAGAAAACCATTCGTACATTATTGTCTTATTTTGACATTTCAGATTCTTTTAAATTAAGTTAATTTGATGAAAAGAATATTCTATCACTAATATGTTACACTATTCAAATACTATTACTGGTAGGCCTATTTGTTTTGCACAGAAAGAAAATCATGACAGTTTTAATTCTCAAGTATGTATTATATGTTTGTAGGATATTTAGAAAGCAGGCAACGATAATCTAAATTATTTTTAAAACATTAATGACAGTAAAAACAAAATATTTACATATTTATGCCCAATTACTTTACTTTCAATAACTTCTTCGTTACAATAATAAAATACTATTATATATTTTCCACTATTTTATGTACCTTGTGTATCAGGGTTTACTTATAAGGTATTATTTAAGATAATGTTCCCGATTTACCAGTAGTATTCAATGGACAATGTTCAGAAATTCGTGGAACAAATCATAGGTTTAAATTCATTACAGAATTCTGAAATATGTAGAGAATATTTGGAAAGCAAACAGTCATGAACCTAAATTTTTTCTTAAAAATTATTTACAGTAATAAACCAAATATTTACACACTCACGGTCATAGCGTAGTTATAAATCTAAAGAAGAAAGTAATTTATTATTTATGCAATCAAGTTTTAAATTCATTTCATAAAATTTAGATGATTTCATCATATGATGAAAAAAACTAATCACGATATACAGGAATAATATTAAACTATTTTGAAGTATTTGTCACTAATCTACACATATCTCTACCACTGAAAAATAATTATTATTGTTCCTGTTTGCGATAGCAAAACCCAAGGTTTCTTTTCAACATAAATTTACCAATTACTTCACAAAGACATTAAAAAATCAATCATTGTTTCAGACGATCTCACACTCTTCTTGGCAGAATATAGGTATCTGACTTCAGCAATATTAAATAAACGTTACAAACCTCCAAATTTTATTTAAAAAATCCAACACCATTCACATTTACTGAGACACATAAACATGAAGCAGAACGAGAGGATAGGACCTCGTTCAGCCGTTTTGCGCTCTTGTCAAATTTTAATTTTTTTAAAGGTTCTCATTGGTCAAACAGACCTACAACTAAAAGTCAAGACCTGTTATTATGGAAATACGAAGCCTAGCTCACTAGCGAACGGACTGAATGGAATAAATTATATTTTGTCGTCTATCCGTAACAAAAATGAAAATAAATTGTAATTATAAGTATAGAATTACCGGTAATTGTTATTGAACACTGTAGGCCTATTATGTGTGAAATTGCTTTTAGCAATTCAATATTTAAAATATATACAGTAAGTAAAGATAAAAATATATATATTGGTCATTTTTTTAAATTTCGTGTCATTTTTTCACTATTTTAGGTCATAAATGCATTTTTTATTTTGCATTTTTTCATTATTTTATGGTCATTAAATGCCTTGCTCTACTAATGAGATATGTTTTAAAAATTAGAGTCCTGACAATTATAAATTAGTCAAGTCAATGTACAATAGTAAAGAATGAAAATGGGATGATGTGTGTATATACAGATTTTACTTCTTACTTATTTTCCCATTATAACATACAGTTTATACTACTGTATGTATAAATCATCCATTTATAAATGTCATATGTCTAACAATTAAATATTAGTAATCAGGCTAATCAAATGGCGAAACATACATGAAGACTAGAAATGTTATATGTTACTAATACAATGGGAAATTAGTATAAGAATAAGTTAATAATCCATAGAATATTCCAAATTTGCTAACATCACACTGATATTTAAAAAGTGTAATAATTAATTCAGAGACAAGGCGATCTTCACTAACAAAACAGATGGTTTTATACAAAATTACAATTATTAACCTTTGAGTGTACACAGAGTGTGTTTGATAGTAATAATAATAATAATAATAATAATAATAATAATAATAATAATAATAATAATAATAATAATAAATATTACCTTGAATAGATCCTTCAAAATATTTTTGAATCAAAAGCTAATACTGGTTTTCCTATCTGTGAAATTCTGGATTTAATATTTTTATACATGATTTTACATACTTTCCAAAATGAATTGGCTTCTTTAGTAAATAGTTTCTTGAAAGCGTGAAATAAAAATAGGCCTACAAACTTATCTAAAATTGATTGAAAATATTTTTAGTCAAGTACTAATTCACAAATTGACTGCCGAACGCTAAGACGATGGCGAAGATGTGCCTATATATTGTAAATACAGCATAACTTAATGTGTAAAGGAGCATTTGAATTTTAGAATTGATTATATATATATATAAAATATTAAATGTGTCAAAATATGCAAAGAACTTACATAATGCATAACAATAAACTTGGAATTCGCATTCACGCATTACGTTATTGGTTATTTGTCCATTTTCCGCCATGTAGTCATAATACAGTTACTCCTGGAATATGCACTCGAGATTTCTAGAAATTAAACCTTCCCACTCAAGTCTAATGCCGGAAGTACCGTCCACATTCCACAGGCGTGCATTCTTGACAGTCTGGCTTGGAATGTAGGCCTACACCAAAAAGTCAACTCAAGAATTCGTCCGTTTGTTACCCTTACAAACGTACTCCCTTGCCTTAAAATAGGAGTATCACTAGTGACTTGTAGGTTCATTGGTTAATCTACACCAAACCTTGTTTTGTAGTGTCGTTGGACACAAATAACAGATTGGCAGCTATTTCGTCCAATGGAAGATAACATTAACAGGTAATAGTTGGACCCTGGGGAATTCCTAAACAAATTTCTTCTCTATTTATTGATACCAATTTTGTACCTCTGGACTTCATTAAACATCATTTACTATGTTCTAGATGCGAAATGACATATTATGGGGGCGCTTTTATTGAGAACATTATAATGACAACGTCTTGTCTAGCCAAACAAGAACTACTCTCTACAGGATTTCTTGAAGGCGCTGAAATACTTATCGTATGATTTCGTCTTCTCCACAAAACAACTGCAAATTCACTTATCCTTTCATAGTAGTAAAGAAAACTGAAGTTGTGTAGGCCTATACCTAAGTAGATATTAATCTAAAATTTTACAACTACATGTGGTGTTAGTGTCATTAATAAAAATGTTATTACATGATAAAAAAATGAATTACAATGTCTATAACCCTGTACGAAGAAAATGAAGCAAAAGATTAATTTTTCAAGAAAACTTATGCTTAATCGAAATTATGGTTCAAGAAGAAAATTACAGTATATTTTTCACAGGAATTCCTGTTTTATTCTCTATAATACACTAATTTTATATAGACTATATTTAATGCTATATATCATTCCCTGTGTGTTTCCGAATTTGTTTAAAGTACGACAGTTTGCTGTTTTAACATTTAGGCCTAGTTTACTGTACATTAAGGTAACACGAATTACGTTAACGTTAACGTAAATTACAGTACTGTAGTATGTTTTGTAAAAGGACTAAGCACAGTCGTATCATTGAGATTGTACGGTACGTTAATTGTTTACAAAACAATCTCCTCATCTCCTTGTAAGAGTCGAGTTTTACTATCATGTTCTGAAATAGTGTACAATATCTTCATATAATCTCTTTATAATACACACTACTCGAACACATCACCTGAACATATCAACACCACAAGTTTCGAAATACATGCACGACACTCACTCACAAATTCAGGAATAGGTAAAAAATATATAAATAAAATCAATATAGTATATTTATTCTTCTTTCACACTTAAGCACATTAACAACATTCTTTGGCACTAACAATCGCAACTCTTCTGACAGATTTATCGATTAATTTATGTACACTTATTTCATAAATGCTTGCTAATAAAAAAAATAATGAAAATATTAATATCTTTTTCTTATAAAAAATTTCAGGGAGTTTTTTGAATGTCATGGATATAAGATAAAATACTTACTAAGCAGTAGGCACAAAACACTAATATTCCGTTTGCCATGCGCTTCTGTTACTATTCTTGAACATTATTATATAATAGATTCTGACAAAAGTGAAATAATTAGTAGATTAAGTCGAGTTGGCATTAGGGATGTTTCACACGTTGTGTTTAAATTATTCCTTCTGTGTTCCTGAAGTTTTCAAAGGAAAGCTTCGTTATACATATTTAATGTGAAGTGAAGGGAAGGATTGAAGTCACGAATAATTTTATAATTTTATATAGGGTATACTGTATTTTCATACTATTCACAGTTCAGAATATAAATTGCTAAGCCAATCACAGAAACATAACTACACATTCATTGCACAATTGTATAAGTAATGTACTAATACCTTATCTTTGATGTAAATAACTTTATATTATTTGACTTGGAAGGGATTCCTAAACATATCGATGCTACTGTTACATAAACAAACTGATACTAACAATTCTAAATATAAAGGATTATACGAACTGTAGGTGGAAATTAGACATAGATGTCTTCATATTTTCGTGAATGATGCTATGTTAGCAATAACGGCAAGCATCTTGCTTCACTGTACGAATAATATTGACCTTACGAAGTATATCAACATCCTTAATTGTTTGGACACTCTTCAACTCGGAAATTGAGTGCTGTGCAACTGATATAAGTCTGATCTTGGAATAGCTCGGGAATTTTCATCCAGTCTTTTAAAGTATTTTTATTGTGTAGGCCTATGTTGTTTTTACCTTTAATTATACTAATGACGCGGTGTTTTAAAATATAGACGTAAATATTCAGAAATAAATGATATAATGTTCTAATACCGTCTGTTCAACTTAACTTTTGGTGGGGGGTTTGAGTTTTCCAAGCCAAAAGACATAGACAAGGAGTAAAATCTGGAAATCTAAGTTTAAATAGCTCGTGGAGGGATTCCCTAGTGGCCATGAGAAAGAATAGGATCTCATCTCAAGATGTCACAAACAAGCGTTATGCACAAGGAAATTCAGTTGTTTAGCAAATTCCGAAGTTCTATCATCTTTGCGATTAAGGAAAACCCAAGACAGCCTACACTCAGATTAACGAAAATACGTTTTGAGACTGCAACATTCTGATGCTACTGGTCCGTGCATTCATTCGGTAACCCAAATCCTGAAAAGTTAAAAATGTATCAGATGTATAGCTGCAATCAATTTTATTGGATTCGTCCTCATTAGTTAATCTTCGCCTTATGAACCATGGATTGAACCGATCCTCAGGCTACGGGGATGCTCTCGAGTTCCATGTCAAAGAGAGAACACTAGTGTCAGATTAGATTATTTTTACTGTACTTGCATTTTTTGTTAATTTTGAACGAATTTGGACAAGAATTTATAATCTTAAATGTTGTGCATATTACATACAAACATACATACATACATACATACATACATACATACATACATACTTACATACATACACACATACACACAAATTCCACGGTAAGGATTTTTTAGGAACTCTTTAAGTAGCAGTCATCCACACATACTGAACGAGGACAATGAAAGAAAAACATATGAAAGCTGTGGATGATGCAACAGCATTGTAATAACAGTTTCACATGACAAACTTTTCAGTGAGACCCATGAATGGGAAATTAGTCCAGAAAAAAAGAGGCTTTGACCACAGCATCATCCGTTGGACCATAAGTCATGATAAAATTTCACAATAAATGTCACCATTATCACAGCAAAAGGTATGTTGCACTACAAAAAAGCTACTAAATACAAGCTAATCGAAAGATGCACAGACAACCGGCAGAGCAAATTGCAATACCGAACATGTAGCTAGCAATGAAAAAGAGCACGGAACATTTGTAATATACAATGACTGTTGGATAATGTTAAGATGCACTAAAACATAGTAATTCAATGAAGAAATCAGGAGGAGGTGACGACAATGAAGAAAGAAAACTGAAAGATATATTCACCTGGGTTAAGTAAGGCACACGTAAGAACGATACAGCTGACAAACTTCCGAAGCCCTATTTCCGAAAAATGAAATACAGTATAAATTTAAAAGAATAAATAAATATAAATTATAAATTTACTGCATTGATCACGGGTCACGGGAACGTGAGAACATATCTATACAAATACAACATTGTGATTATTTCCACATTCGGTTGTTCGAACGGCAACCAATTAGTGGACCACTTGCTATTTATTAGAGCAAGAAAGAGACTATTTAATATCAGAAATACTGCCTTCATTCGAAGACATTTTAATGAAAATGAAAATGTACACGCTAAGAACTTTATAAATTTCACAAATACTCTATCTTCAGACAAATAGCTCATCTAGTACATTTAGGCTGAGTTAAATTCAATAATAGTCACGTAACAGTTTGCAAAATATACAAAGTTTAACAACGCATGAAATATTACTCCACCGTAATGGAGCGTCCGGTAAACGGGAAATTTACCAAATACATGCATATGTACTTAATAGACGACGTTAGGGCTATGAGTTAGCTGACCAACTGGCAAAAGAGGCAGGAGCTAGCAAAGACCTACAGAAGTTAAGTGTTATTTCTAGTGAAGCGAAAACAGAGTGTTAGATGGAAAAATGAATGATGTGAAACAGAAACTAAATGTAACGCCAAACTTGACTACAACGATTACTGACACGGCAATATCAGAGCAAACCTCCAAAGATTTAAAAATAATCAAACACACAACCTGCCTATGCCTGCCTATGTCGATCAAACAGTGGACCAGTGATATATTTTTGCAAACTACGTACTCCATCAAGAGGGAGTATGTTTAATTGCAGCAGTGTCAGAGACAGAAAATTGACCAACCAAATGGGTGATTTGTTTTTTAAAAAAGTGCTATAACCTTTTGTCATTTGTAAACAGCTTAAATTTTGAAAGAATACTGTAAATTTTAAACTTCTATCTTGTAGTAAACTTTCATATTCATATAACGTAAATAACAATTTAACGGTATGTGATTGAACAAGTGCATATAGTAGGCCTATAGTAGCCCTGCACTAGAACCTGCAGTAAATCAAATGGTAAAAAGTCCATTCAATACACATACACACATACATACATACATGCATAGTATATATACACATACATATGATCTAAAAAGAAAAACTAAACAGTTATCAATCCTTTATCTATCAAAACAGTGCAAAAATTATTACCTGATATGGGATAGCCTAATAATTTATTGATTGCAGATAATACTTTGAATGAATTAGTACATCCTTGGGGATAGAGGGCTTCGGTTCCTAGGTTTCGTCTTATTTAGTTACGCTTATTTTCTGAAAGAGAGCAGAGAGCTGAGCAATCCTCGCAGGAAACTAAGGTATTTCTTGGACGTGAAAGTGCTGAGGAATTTTTTCCAGAGGCTCTAAATTAGGCATGCATATCTACGACACGGCCCCCCCCCGAGTTTAATGTCCCTCCCAGAGGACCCCATGCCCTGGATGTTTACGTCTTGAAAAACCCATCGACCGCGGCCTGGTTTGAACTTGCGACTCCGGGCTTTAAATACTAATTCAAGGTATCAAGGTGTCATTTTCTCATTCAGATGATGCTTGGAAGCTGATTAAATAGGAGAAAAGGATGTGTAGGTAGGAGCTGTTGCTTTTGGGGGTAGTCTGGATACACTTATTTCTTTTGCCTCTAGTAGGCCTATATAATCCTCTGAAGTTACGAACAAAACTCGTACAAAGTCACCCTTTAAGAGAGTGTGTGTGTGTGTGTGTGTGTGTGTGTGTGTGTGCGTATGTTTATAAATATTTGCGGAAAACTGCTAAAACAATCATTAGGCCTATCACATTTCGTCAGTTCTTCAGAATTTGAAAATTTTGTCTTTCAAGTCGCTAATAACGTTAAAATATCTTGAAGAAAATTAAAATTAACTTATAAACCATCATCTTACTTGGTTGAACGGAATCAAACTTTTAGAATTTATCTATATTAAGTTACTCAGAATCACTGCATTTTAAGCATAGAGTACGGTTGTTCTGAGCTATTATCCCCTTCATAATCATGTATGCATACACTCAAGCACGAATACATGCACACACATCTTGCAGGAATGCTCCCTATAGGTAATACACCCGTCAGTTATTCAAAGCTGCCCTGGAAATTTTGCAGACTTTAGGTAGATGATATATTTTGTCTCAATAGGTGAGGAGAATGCAATTATGTATCGTAATTGGCTTCAATACAATAAATTAAAATTAAAAAACAATTATTGCAAAATTAAAAGGCATTGTGTATATGTGAATATTGCATAGCCGTCATTATTATTATTATTTTATGCCATGGGTATAGTAGTAAGTACGCTTTACCTTAATATTTAAGTACAGTACAGTGCAGTAAATATGTAAATACGTTTAATGACTAAAACTATTTATTATAAAATCTTGGTAAAATGAGGGATGGGGTTAAGTGGTGAGGTGTGCAAACTGATGGTGGGGTGGAGGTCCAAACTGATGCATCGGGTGGCCATAGGGGGATAAATGTGACATGTGATATGGAACGATGTTCATACTGGCCATCTTGTGTTCCTTCTTCCACTTCATCCGCCGGTTTTGGAACCAAATCTTGATCTGCCGTTCCGTGAGACAGAGAGCATGGGCAATCTCGATCCTCCGCCTTCTGGTGAGGTAGCGGTTGAAGTGGAATTCCTTCTCCAGCTCCAGGGTTTGATACCTCGTGTACGACGTTCTCTGACGTTTCGTTTCTCCATTCGCGTTCACTGTACCTGAAACATGCAAAATTCCCTTTAGTATTTTAACAATGGTAGGTGAAATATCTTTTTACATGTAATTCTCATATCAAACTGAAGTTCAATTACTATTATGAAAAAATATATTAATATACTTTAATATCGCCAGTACCACGCAATTAATAACTCACAGTGGTCATATGAGAATACTTCAGCCCCGTTTTTAACATTCTATTATTGTTATTATCACACATGACAATGCGTATATCACGCATTCACGCACATATGAATACAGTTAGCAGATTTCCTTCAGTAACAACTTTATGCAACGGCTGCACTAGATCCCCGTGACTGAATAAAATTAACATTAATGGTGCTGAATTTTTCGATTCCTGGTTTTCAGCCGACTGTTATAAATTATGAATAAACTTATGCAGTTTTAATTTTAGGCAGTACTAAGGTAATGCGGAGCATGTTACCAGGAATAAATAAACCCTTTACATAATGTTTGTGATATAATCAACATAGATCGTTATAACTTATATTATGCTAAGTATTCTTGATAAGCTTTTGTGTGTTGTAAATATTAAAGCAAATAATCACTTAGAAATTTCCTTTTTAATAATAAAAATGCATAAGTCAGAATGTAGTAAGATTTATATAAAAATCAACAAACTAATACTGAATGTCAATTTCATTTATTGTAATTTCCAACGTACTTAGCAAGTTGAGACCATTCTACTTAAAATCATCAGAAAGGAACAAAGTTTAATGTCATTGTGTTTAAATAGCTTAGTCTCTCTTTTTAAACCACAGTAGTAATTTAAATATATTTTATGGTAAATAATTAATCCGGACTATCAAATCCAGCCTTTGCTTATGAAAATCATGTGTGTTTCTGTGTGTATATATAATTTTATAATATAATATACATATTATATATAATTATGTGTATTAGAAGCTCATCGAGCAAAAAATCGACCACAACCCTTATGGCTTCTCAAGTTCATCCACAATGCAAAGTTCCTATCTTTGTATTAGCAAAATGACGTTTTGAGGAGGAAGAAAATTCTCTGTATTTGGTCATATAATATTTTACATAATGCGTCCTGATCAACATTTATTGTAGCCATAATGCTGTTTTTTGAAAAAGAAAATGATGAAAGTTCCTAAACCAATTGTAAGCTATAATATTATTATTCTTAGTATTTTAAATTCTTATAATGACAAGCAAATTATAGTATACTAGTAAGTTTTTTTACACCCGAATTATCTAAATTTTCTTGAACTTTGCAATAGCGAAAAAATGTTTAAATTCATAAAGTTATTTTTATTAATAATGCTTAATGCTAACGAGTGAAGTTTAAATCTCATTTAAGTATTTACTCATGTATTCATGTTATTACTATTCTGGAAATAAAATAAAGAAAATAAAGATATGTTAACAATCAGCGATTTCTTTAAAATAATTATTTTCAGAATTTTGATATGACCTAATTTGTCACAAATCGTAGCACATTATTTAAAATACATTGTTTTATATTTTTTATTATTATACCGCATCATGGTGACCAGAACGCATTCTGATGTTTCGGGATTACCGCAACGCGTTATTTTCGAGCATGCCAAAACGCTCTTGGGCCAATTATGCAAGTATCACGACAAGAATTTCGCGTTTTGGATGGACTTGAGAAGTTATAGCTTGACACAGTGGCGATTATTCCATATAGGATGTGAGGATCATCCTACACTTCATAATTCATCTACATAAATGTTTACTAGCATTCATTGTCAAAATTAAAACAATAACAATAACAATAACCGCGTTATTGTAGAGCACTCGGGAAGGAAGTTAGCGGTTCTGTTTTGAGCAGGTTGGTATTTGCGAGGTTGTCCTCAGTGTTGATGTTACGTAGTCCATGCCGTTGTTAAAGCTTATGGGCATGTGAAGGGGCAGGCAGGGAAGGGAAAGGTGGTGAGAAGCCAGTTTCATATGGAAGAAGTTGAGGACGTCTTACAGTACAGTCCTTCCTCACGTTCGATAGCTTGTTTTCTAAGAGGGGAGTGATCATATTTTTATTAATATTTATTTATTTCATTTCTTGGTATATATTATAGGCCTAGCTATTATTAAACTTTACAGTGTTGTTTATATTTCAATATAAGTATTCCTGGAGTAATATCAAGTTTGATATCAACTATGAAAATTATAGCGGAATAGCTGATTTCCGTAAACGACAGTTTTCGTACGTGGTTAAATATTTTCATATTTTAGGATAAAGCATTATTGTATTAAATTTACATCTCAGCCTTTATGTATTTTTTACGGCGACGCATATGTACGTCAATAGCAGTGAATGGGTTAATTCGCTCTCTCCACACCATCCTACACAATTAAAAAACCAGGAGTCGCCACTGGCTTGACATTAAAAAATCCTGCAACCTCCAGACCTGAGAATTAACGAATTTAGAAAACGTCAGATTTTTACAATAATATTTATCACACAGAGTTGAAGTACCAATGTCGTATGTTTTACAAATGGTTCGCACATCCACGCCACTGTCAAATTTTATAGCATTTCTACTTGCTCTACCTTTGACAACGCACTATGTTAACGTTTATCCCCACATATTTTCTTTGCAAAATATATAATAGGGCTACACAACAGAAAATAAATAAAAAAAATTAAGAAGGAATGAGCAAGAATGAATGTTAACACCCAATGGCTGATTCTGGAGTACAGCGCCATCAAAAAATAAACTGTAAATTTTTTAATGCGCTCCGAAATCCATTCCAAGAATCTGAAGGAACAAATTTTTGGAGGCCGGATTTTTAAAAGTGACCCTGTATAACGCGTAAGGATCAAATTTTTCGCTAAATAAGGGATTTCGGGCTTTAAGCCTAACATTAGGCCTACTTCAGTCTATATAGACAGGCTACCAACAAGTATGTATGATTGTGTTTATATCCGTATGGACATAGGTTATATAATATTATATATAGAATATATACTGTATATATATAGGCCCACTATATACAGAGTGTTTCAAAAATATTTTTACAAACTTCGGGAATTGGTTCCTTACACCAAAAGAAGGATAAAATTTCATATGAATATATGTCCCATAATCCTTGTTTTCTCGTTATTCATTTATTAATGAAAGCCTGCGAAACCATTCGACACCATGCCGGAGTATTTGAAAGGGTGCAACAGTCCATGATTCGACGAGTGCATGCATGTCTAGAAGCATGAGGAGGACATTTCGAGCATTTGTTATGAGTTTTGTGTGTTGACGTGTTATGAGTGTACCACTGTGTTGAACAGTTCCTAACGAGAAAACAAGGATTATGGGAATTATGTTCATATGACCTTTTTCTTTTCTTCTTTTGGTGTAAGGAACCCATGCCCGAAGTTTGTAAAAGTATTTCTCGAACACTCTGTATAATATATATATATATATATAGTATATAGGGCCCATACCTACACGCTAACAAGTGTACCAAGCTGAAACATACTTTGTCCAAATATGCAAAAATAAGCTGGATACTTAACTAAGATACTTAACTTAAGTATCATAATTCCGATCATGTCATAAGGAATTCCGGCTTGGATAGAAGCAAGAAAAAAAGCATGCTATAAAACTCCCAATAATTCAGCGTTTTATTAGTATCAGGATAGTAAAAGGTTTTAGAACCACATCAAATGAAGCATTATGCACGTTAACAAAAATACCGGGAAGGCACGTTTGCGGTAATTTTCCAGAAACTAATTTTTTCTGAGTAAAAAACAGCAGATTGTTTTCATAGTTTCAAAGATATGTTTGCGGCAAGATTAGGCAACTCATTGGGACTCTCTTAGGGGTGCATAAAATACAACACGTGGTCACATTTTCCTTCATATTTGCACTCCAACACTTATTTTTGCAACAAAATCTAATATTGCCATTTTTTAAACAGTTCACTTTGCCAAATTGATAATTTTCAATAACTCTGTAAATTTTTACGTCAGTGTTGCTGTAGAAAACGTTAGTAAGTACTGCAGATGTAGGTAGTAAAACAGACAAATAAGCATTACGGTATCAGTGGTTCCACCTTTAATTTATAAGATTCCTTCAGGAATATCAACATTCTTCTTCATCGATAATGTGTTATTTTTATCGCTAAGCGAACATTACGATCTAAGAGGTGCTGTTACTGTTTGGCCACCCTTTCAGTTTAGCTTGAAAGTTGCTCTTTGTTCTACCGCAATCGGGTCCTCCAAATCCAACGCAAACTGGCTGTGATTTAATCCTTCTGCCGCAATGCTATCCCCAAAAGTACCCCAATATTCGTGGAACTGCAAGAGATTGCCTGCTATTATGAGATTGAAAAAGGGAACCAAAAGGTAGATACGGTACAGAACTATAAATGTTTAACCATCCTGCAGACACCTACAAGAATAATGGGAGACAAGGAGATATTAATTGCACATTCAACTTGGGCGTATATATACTGACGGTAGCAAAGACGGAACAGGAGTTGCTATTTATAGAGACAATGAGATGGCATACCAATTAGGCCTTCAGTAATGATTGCTGGATCAATGTTCCAACAATCAAGCAGATCAGTTAGTGATCCTCAAAGAGCTAGAAATGTTAACAACAATTCCACACGTTCCAATTGGTAAGAGAAAGCAGCACTCCATTCAGACAGTAAAATAACAATAGGCTCACGGGAAACACTAGAAACCACAACAACATAATAGAGTTACGAAGAGAGTAAACAAGATGAGTAGAAGGATAAAATTGTACCATCCATTATACATGGATCAAGGCAAATGTGGGAATCATCGGTAACGAAACAGCAGATCTTTTGGCCAAATCAGCAGCTGGGTATAAGATCCTCGTAGTCAGATACGACAAGATACTGCTAAGTGCGAAATTAGGCGAATTACAGGATATCAGTGTGCAAAAGTTGGAAAACTAGTGGAACAGAACTGAAAAGGGAGCAATATCTAATCTGTTTTCCCAAGTCTAAAAGAATGACTAAAATAAACATACCCTTGACCAGGAACATTACTACCGGTACATATCTAACAGGACTAGGAAAGATTAACTCTTACTTTCATAAATTTAAAATAAAGGACAGCCCAGAGTGTACGTGTGGTGCTCCAGAACAGACGGAAGTGCATCATTTGTTCGAATGTCCAAAACTGGAGTGAACGAATATATTTCAGGAACTCTATGTTAAGAAAACATGGAAAGTGGACGCATAACGAACAAAAATTATTGAAGGAAAATACAAAAGAACCCGTAAATTGAATAGAAAAAATAGACAAAAAGTTAGTAATTAGCCATTAACAGACAGTGAGGTATATAGGTTCCGATTATAAATATCTTGTGTTATAGTAAAGTATAGTTAGTCACAGATGTATAAGTTAATAATGAGCATAGGCTAGTTTGGTAAATTTAGCCCATAACTTTAGATATTGTGGTAACCGGGCATGTAGTATTACAATATAGTAATGGAGAATGCTGCATTTAAAAAAAATAAAAAAACAACACTCACATAGTACAATAAAGTACACACAATCAAGCAGCGCTGTGGACTTTCGATTTTAAAAGTTACAAAGAAGTAAAATGTAGGGATAAATTCACAAATTGTTCCCCTCCCTTTGGCTAGACTATTAATTAATTAGCATGTAAGCGTTGACGTGGTTGACTGCTGAATAATGAAGGACAGCGATATCATGGTTTCCTTCTCTTGTGAGGGCTGTGCTGGTAGTTAATAATGTATGTCCACGACGCGTTCTTTCCTCCTTTTCATGAAATAACTGTCGATCCTTTCAGTAAATTGGCCAGTAAGATACTTCATCCAACATACTAAAAAAAAAAAAACTCTATCCTTTTCTTTCTATTTATCTATCTCTCTTTCTCTTTCTATTTCTCCCTCTCATGTACACACACACACAAAACACGCCTCGTTTCGTAAAACGTACAAAATAATATCTAGTAACGAAAGTGGGGGGATATGACCTCGCGACCTCACGAATTTGGGTTTGCGAGGTGATCGACTAGTCACCTCACTCGGCAAATTACATATCGTTAATAATAATAATAATAATAATATTAATAATAAAATTAATCATAATATTTAATGTTGCCGATACGGCAATATGCCTACATCTGGTCTAAACTGCCAGGGGAAGATTATTAAGAGGATGGTATGGTGAAAGTATGAATATCTATATTTTTTAGATGTAACGTTAAAATTGTTATCACTTTTGTCACCATGTTACACCATTTTCTGCAAAAAAATTTAGAATTTTTAAGTTGAATTTGGAAGTGCGACATTTGACAATAAATCAAAATTATTACCAAATATATACAATTAATAAATATATTCCTTTTCCAAGATAGTTCAAAGTAAATTATAATTATGTTGTAATGCCTTAATCTATATAATCTGTACAACATTTCAAGATAAACACCGTGGCGCTACATCCCTGAAGGGACAAGGCCTACCACCCGACCGCTGCGTCATCTACCATAGGCAGATGGGAGGATTGGGGGCGTGTGGTCAGCATGCCACGGCTGTTAATGGTGGTCTCCATGACCGGAAATTGCAAGATAATAGGGTAAAACTTATTGAGTAAATACTGTAGTAAACTGTTTCAACATGTTTTGGAAATAATCCTTCGTTGAAGTATCAAAATACATACATCTATACTTAAATCGTGCTTCAAAAATAGCGGACTATCTCTCGACCTAAACTTTCTCATATCCCTTAAAAAATAAAAGTCAGGAGATTCTTAATCTGCAATATGTCTTTTTATGTTTTCTTTTATCATTTACCTTTACTAGACATAGTTGAAAGTAATTTTTAAGCTACTTAGTTATTTTATTTACTGAAAAATAGTTCTGTATTAAAACAGCCCAGATTCCAAACTTACAAGATTTTTCAACGCATTTCCTTTTTAGAATAGGCTTATAGGCTTTAATCCTAACTTGACATCATGGGTCACTAGATGCATCACATTCTCTTGCCTACTAGGTCACATTTGTATAGAATACTTCTGAGATCCCATTTTTAAAATAAAAAGAGCTCAGTTTCTCTGATGCCGAGTAAAGCTCTCACATAATTTATTGGGCTCCGTGACATTCGTAGTGTGTTGTGCTGTAGAGAGCATAAGTCATTATATCTTAAAGAATTAGTGGTGCTGTTATATACGTGTAGGATTGCGTGTTTGTCTAGTTTCTCTTAAGCATTAATACTCAAATACTGACGCAATCTTAAAAACCCATCCTCCAGTTTTGTCACAATAGTGGTCTAGATCTGAACACATTTACCGCAGTCGACAAATAAAATAGTAGTTTAATATAAAGTGGAAGAGGAAAATAACATTAGTATCATTCAACTTCAGCTACTTAAAGTTGAACTAATAAATCTAAACTTTGCTACAGTCTCTGTTGTTCATCGTCTTAGGGTATGTGAGAAACCCATCTAGTGAATAATTTATATCGTCTCTTTAACATTAGCTCTGGGCTGGTTTAGGCCCTACCTTTTCTTTATAGCGACAATGGTAAATTACTTAAAAGTCGTACATTTGAAGCTTAAAAATTGCAATTACCCCTAAAAACTGTTAAAAATCTTAACAATGTATTAGGTCTATAAATGGTTGGTGCAAAATATGTTGAACAAACTTTCTTACTTAAGTTAATAGAATTAATAAATTTCACTGTAGTCGAAGAGGATGAAATTTATTCGAATAGATGTTTTTTTCTCCTTATACCCCCTAGAATTAGCAAATGACAACACACTGAATGCTTATGGAGAGAACCTGATTTATTGTAATAGCTTTTTTACATACAGTAATATTAAAATTAAATAATAGGCCTATATATATAAACTTGTGTGGTTCATTGGGGACCACTGAATACATGTTCAGACAATTGAACAGAATATACAAAAATTATAAGTGGATATACATTATTATTTTGTTAAGTAGTGAAAACTATAATACAGAGTGGCCAAAAGTCACGCACCATAGGGATATAATTTGTTTTACATTGGATTGGTCATAGAGGACGAGTGGAGTGGGCTCCTCGACCCCCTGATTTAAATCCAATGGATTTTGCGATACGGGGGTACCTGAAGGCAAAAATGTACGAGGTGAAGATCAGGGATAAAAACCATCTTCGAGAGCAAATTGTAGCTGAGTGCCGTGCTGTTTCGCCAAACTTGGTGTCCCATGTTCTGCGACCGTTTACAGACGTGTTTTGATTTTAACGGTTCTCATGTTGAAAACATAATCACAGAATAGTATATCCTATGGTGCGTGACTTTTGGCCCACCCTGTAGTTGTGCCTATAGGCTTCCCAAACTTATTATTTGGAGTGTCTTATACATTTGAATAAGTTAATAGGTCTACTGCACATGCTATGATTTGTACGTTCTATAATACACGTTCTCAGATACACGAAAGTCCTACATCCCTTTAAGTATTTTTTAATGTATAAAAAGCATTACATGATAGGACGACAGGGTTAAGGGCTCAAGGCAATGCAAGTTGCCCGTGAAATATTAGCATAGCTTCTTCATGACTAAAATAGTTTAAAATTGAGATTTAACTAAAAAATATTAACTTGATGTCGATTTTAAACACGTTAGAGACGTAACGGATTTTAGGAAGTTTTATATTAACAAAATGCATGCAATAGTGCGTTGTAAGATAAGGTATTGAAGAGTAACTTACTCATTCCGCATGCGGGTGTGATTTGTTTCAACTCGAGAGGGTTGTTTTAGCAGGCGAGTATCTCAATGAACCTTTCAATACCTTTAGACCTATTACAAACTATTTTTATAGTAGAAATGTGATTTTTGTTAGGCCTATAAATGATTTTAAATTAGAAAGTTTCTGAAAATATCGAATGACAGAAATGTCGAATCTATTAGCATTTGTAATATGTATGTATAGCAACATAGTATGGATAACATTAAATTACTGTTAGCGAGTGTTGGATTTATTTATATATGTAGTAGCTCGATATTATAAAGATTAATTGAAAATTATTGTAGAAACTGACTAAAGGAATTAATCTCTTGGAGGAACTCCACCAGACGTGATTGAACATTGATGCGGCGACTAGCATAAGAAATCATTTGCAGTCTGAGAAATCTGAAGGAAAAAAACCGGTATTAACAAGTCATTGCTTGATGTAATAATTAAGGAGAATGTGAGTAATCGAAGGTAATGAAATCTTCCAGTTTACGGTCTATTTATTCCTTGTTAATGACGTTATATCTGTGTCATAGTATTGACATAATTTAATCTAGTTTATGTAAATCATAAAACAGTGAGGCAAAGTAGTGCTTCAAATATTGCCACACTGTTCTTCATTTGTTTTATTTCAATTATGCAAGAATGCTATTTTTTGGTTCTGAAATCAGGTAGGATATGGTCACATTACTATATTATATAAAATCGAAAGCGTGTGTGTGTGCTGATATGTGGGTTTGTATGTTCCCTATACAAATCTACATTTCTTGAGCAATTTGCACGAAATTTTGCAGACATACCCAGGTCAGTGCGGAAAATAATGCGGTCAACAATAAAATTAAAACAAAAAACCACTCCTTCCCTTCAAACTTTAAATAGGTTCTGAAAATATTATACTGAATCCATGAAAAATACAATTCAGTTGTCATGACAACTATGTATTGTTTACAGTGTTCACATAGGGCCTTGAAAAATACATAATACTGAGATTGAAGAAATTCTTATGGTATCGATGTAATACATTGGTGTAAATAAATAATGAAAAATGAAATCCAAGAAAATAGTGCGCAATGTGATGCAGTCACATAACTTTTTCTACCCTAGACATGGAGATTATAATTTTCTCCCTTCGCATTTTGATGTAGAATAAGAGGTCGTATTGCAGGGACAGCTTAATCCAGTTGTCTCCGCCTGCTTATGTACCAACGAAGCCGGTAAAAAATCCTATCCACTGATACGTTATTCATAGTACTTATTGAGAAATAGGGATGTTTATCATAGGCCCTAAGCATATAAAAGAAGACAAAATAGGATGGAAAATTTTTAGTCCTATGCGCGGAATATATTTATATGTCCCAGATTTTTGGGAGAATAGAATAAAAGTGATATTGAATTTCTTTTTTACTTCAGCCCCAAAACGGTAGTATTGTAACATGAGAGTGAGAAATAAAATATTCCGTAAAGACAATACAATTTTATGTTACCAGAATTTCTGTTTCTTCTTTTTTTCAACCCCTCCCAAACTTGGTGTGTATAAGCAACGGGGTGCAAAATTCGACATCCTCTATGACAGGCCTTTCCAACTGAGGTGCTGCCACGGCGCAACCAGCACCGGTGTAGCACCAGAAGCAGCTCCACAGTCTAGCCAGCGCTCAGCTTACGAAAACAATATTATTAATATCAATTTTGGGAACACATAAACACACCATTTATTCTCTACATTGCGTACAATCGATTTGGCAATGTAAATTCAAAGTACAGCCTCCAAGGCAACATCATACAGAGAAGTCCTGGTTTTACTTTTATTTATAATTGAAAACATCTGTTCCTATGCATAAGTTGTCTCGAACACTGGCGTACATTTTAAAGCAAGTGCATGAAGTTTGTGAAATGTCTGTGGATGAATACCTTTGTAAAATGAAAGAAAATCGCCGGTATAGTGGTATCTCCTCTTTTTGGAAACATTCAGTTCTTCACGTAAGTATTGCTCATATTTATATTTGTGACTGCAAGTTAACGTTAGGGTTGTTGAGTATACCGAAATACGAATGCTGTATGTTTTATATTGCAGATTTCCTATGAAAGACGAACTATTGAAGAAATGGGTCAATGCCGTAAGGGAAAAAAACTTCAAACCTTCGAAAAGCACTAATATTTGTAGTGAATACTTCAGAAAGGAAGACTACTTAGAATGACCAAATATAAATTTTCCAAGGCTCAAACCTTCTACTATTCCATCTAAGTTATTTTTAATGCGTTTCCAGAACATTTGAAGCAAGTGACAAAATTCCAAAATCCTAGAAAGATACCATTTGATACTTCTGTTGAAGATATATGTACCAGTCCCCACAAAAAGCAAAAAGGGAGTTCCTGTAATATTGATGACCAGGGAAATAAAAACACAACAGAAAGTTCGTAGGAAAGAGAAACAAATTAATTGTCTGAAGGACTTAGTGGGTGTATTGAGAAAAAAACAACTTATTGATAGTGATACAAGTGCAGAATAGAAAATGAATTTGATAGTTTGACAGCAGAAATATTTAAAATGAAATAAAAAATAACAAAAGGATGCCTAGTGGGAATCGTTACAGCAGGGAAATAAAACATTTTGTCCTTACAATGTACTATTACTCTCCAAAGGCCTACAATTTCACCAGATATGTTCCTTTTACATTTTAGAGAATTTCCCATAGGCCTAAATACCTGTAACTTTAATGATAATGATATGTCTATCATAACCAAGCATCCAAACTTAACTAAGCTTAGGCCTACACTGTGGAATTGTTGCTATTTACTTAGAATGACTTTTTTAGATGTGCTGGTCAAAGTTGTTATGAGCATGTCAGTTTATTATTAATTATTGCAGCCCATTAGTCTACATGACCATGCCGGGGAGCTTCGAAACTCCGCGCATGACAGGGACCGCTATGTAAATGGCCTATGATCCAATGGAGTAGGCCTATAAATCAAAATATTTCGTAGTCGTGAGTGATATAACCATGTAAGTCAGTTTGTAAATACAATGAAACAGTTGCTACAAAAAAATCATATATCAACTTCTTCTGCAGCAAATATCATTGCTGTAAGTCTAGATCAGTGTCCGGCAGATGCTGCAGTTGTGACGTAAGAGCCGATCATCTCGCAAGAGCTTGAGAGAGCGAGCAGTTGAGTTGCATTCCTGTTAATACGCACTAGCGCAGTGGCGTTCAGTGCAGCAGTAGGGTTAAGGTGAGCCGTGATGGTACATTGAATTGCGTGCATTAACCATGGCAAGGGTGCAGAGGTCAGTTAATCAGTGAAATGTATGGTAAATTTAGTGCATTCAGATTAATACTAGACTTACGGAAACGTCAGGTCACCCTCGGAGACACGCCACATTTTCCAAAGTTGTCTACAGTATGTCATTCAATTACAGACATTAATAATTATGTACAAATATTAGAAGAACTGGATCAGGATATTTTATTACAGATTTCAAGATTTTGCAAAACTCCAATCCGATATTTGCATATTTGCGACACCATTTTCTGTGGATGTTGACAGTGTTCCAACGTCATTGCAACTAGAAGTCATTGATTTGCAAAAGAATATTGAAATGAAAGACCGCTTTCAAAACAAAAAGGATCTATCTATATTTTATAGAAGATTTCCCCAGGCAACTACATAATATATTTGCTGCTAGAATGTTGAGTATATTTGTATCGACGTATGTATGTGAATAGTTATTTTCTTGTATGAAGATCTGCAAACCACAACATGGAAACCGCCTATCTGATCAGAACATGAAAAATGTTCTCGTTTCTGTGTTAGCCAGACTATGTCTCCTAATATTGCAAAATTAGTGCGCGAGAAAAGAGGGAAAAAATCTCGTCAATGCCTTGAGCTTGGGCAAGATAGTGACACAAAGTAAGGGTGTGTATCAAAAGTCTGAATAGGCCTATACTTGGCATAGTGCTCACAAAGGTGTATAGTTTAATTTGTATATTTTGTGTATTTTGTATATTTTGTATACTTTAACATTTTTCAGTTTCCGAGTAGACAAAGTTTTGCAGTACTCCTTAAAGTATTCTTATGTTTTATGTATTTGAATGTTTATAGTAGTTTCGGAGCCTCATTTAAATAACCTGACGCATCCGCACCTGGATGCATTTCAGATTAGTGTAAGTAGGGCCTATATTAAATTTCATTACAAACAAAACTGTTCTGTTACATTGATTTATCACAGTTGTACTATTTTGTTTTCGTACAAATGCATTGTAATTGTGCTATTCCCATACTATCTACGAAGATCGGAGCGCACTCTGTCAATGCATAGGCGTCGTTCCGCCACTGGCCAGTTGAACCCTTCCTCCACGCTCAGTACGGAGATATTGCCGAGCAAAGAGCGCGGCTGCTCTGTAGTATGACGTCACAGAGCACGGAACATGCCGGTCACTGGTCTAGATGATGAAGTAGGGTCAGTCTTTGAACCCAAATGGAAAAAGCCTGCAGTAGAAGATAGTTCTAGCGCTGACCCATCAGATGATGTGCCAAAACTTATATCAGGTGAAATGTTGACAAAGCCATCTTTAATAGATGATAGGGATAATGTTTTATACTACATATCAGGGTATATAGTTAGGAAATTGATGAATGCTATCAATTGTAACTTCTGTCTAAATTTCCTATTTAGGGTAAGTGCTGTACATAACTACTCACATTTTGCTCTCAGTACACTAAATTCGTTGACTTCAAAGACAAAGGTGGTCTCATCAGATCGTCTGATTCCGTGTACAAAGTTGTTATGGAAACAGAGAGACAATTTCCTCTCCATGTTAAGAGCATGGGATTAGGAGGAACAGATTTGGGCAAGTCAGTTAAACATAAGGTTAACCAATTGGTTGGCTTAGATATGACAGTGTTTCCAGTTTCATATGAGTGTATCATTGCAACAGAAAATACTGATGTTCTCCCAAGCTGCAGTTAATTACTGCTATTGAAGACTTGTAGTTAAAGATCAGAATTTTCTCGTATGGAAAGAGTTATTCACAGGATATCTTACATCCAACAAGTAGGAGACATTTTATTTAACCACGTAAAGAATTCTAATACAGGCCTATATAGGCCTACATTGTAAATAGTTTGTAAGAGTGTTATAGTTTATTAATGTTCCTTAAATAAAGTATTTTTTTAAGTGTGTAGTCTATTATGAAATATAGAATTGTGTTTATTTTATTTTATCGCATCTGATGAATAGAAAAATGTATAATTAAAATGCCCTTTTGTTCATTACAATATTAACGTTTTTGAACCTCCTGCCTGGCGTCGTCTTGGCGTCAGCATTCTACCCAGTAGGAATAGGCAAGCTGTACAACTTGTGTAAGATATGACTTCTTTGGATAAAGACAACACAATGTAGGGTTGAGAACAGTTTGGAACACTGACATGTCTTTGGCACTAAACTTCTTTGGTAAGACAGCTGAAACCATTACACAGTGCTGCCATGAATCGTGTGCGAAATGTACTATTACTATTTTGTACTGCCATCTAACATTTTAATGGAAACTTCAAAACTTAGAGAAAAAGATACTATGAAACAATTTTAAACATGTCATTGGTTCATAATGCATTAATTATTCATTGACGAAGACTGTGGAAGAAGGTCACAAAATAAGCATGACCATGTGAACCACGCTGACTTAGAAGATGATCGGGACATTAATTTACTTGGCTACGATGCTCATGGTAACACTGAACAATCTCGATCCGCAGATCGATTAGAGTACATATTGGACTGTTACGTAATGGCTTACGTCGGGAGTGTGTCGGTGAAAAGTTGGAAAGGTTTATAACTTGTTAGAAATACAGACCGTGTGCTAATGTTACTTATTCTTTTAGCGCGGTGTTTCTATTTGTCGTATGTTAAAGTTTGTGTGGATCAGTGGATGGACTGGGACAGATTAAGCGAACACAACTACAGTGTCTGATACAATATAGACAAAGTATTGGATACCAGTGTGATAGGAAATGAAGGTAGGCCTGTTGATGTTTCTTTTTTAAGTTTTCATGTCTACCTGATGCATGGATGAGGAACTCAGAATTAGAAGGGGAAGTGTGTGTTGCGTACCTCACTCCACCGACCTAAACCAAAGCTGCCGGCCTGAGTGCATGCTTGCTTGGGCTTGAAGTGGTGGGGTCGTGCTTCGATGACACTAGCCACGTTTTATTAGGGTCACATAACAAGAATGAACATAATACTACCACAGTTATTCCAAAAGTTGTGTCATGCTGATAAAAACAGCATAATACATATACGCTACAGCAGTGGTCGGCAAAACTGTACCGGCTGATAATGTGTCGTACTACTACCGTCAGAGGCAACACTCCCTTCTTCACTCCTTCATTGCCTACAGTCTCTCAATGATGTCGTAGAATCTTACTTACTTACCTACTCAATGGCAATAGACAATTCCCAAGCAAACTAAAGGAATATTATCTATTTTATGGAACCCGAGGGTTCATTGCCGCGCTTCATTCAACCCTATTCCGTGCTAACTCCATCCAATCATCCCCCACAAATCCTACTTCCCATAAATCCGTTCTAAGATTGTCCTCCCACCTACATCTAGGTCTTCCTCCCCCATGCATGCAACATGTCCAGCCCATTTCATCCTTCGCGATTTAATTACCCTTACTATATCCGGTGAAGCGTACAGGTCCTGAAGCTCGTCGTTATGCAATTTTCTCCAGTCCCCATTTTCATCCCTCTTGTCGTAGTATCTCATTTAGGTAAATTAAAAACGGAGTTCGAAGACAATAGGTTTCATGACTTCAAAGCAATGAAAAATTATTTTCAACTTTTCAAAAATTCGGTAGATGGTTTCCATTATTACACACTATGTTTATTCACAGAAAAAAATTGTTCAAAATCGGCGATTTTTAGCTTGTATTATACAAAATTGAATGTTTATATGACTGTGGGCATGTTTGTTCCCTGTACAAATCCACATGCTTTGAGCAAGTTGCACGAAATTTTGCACACAACCAGGAAAGAAACTTAGGTAACATTAAAATTCAAACAAAACCACCCTTTTGTTCTAAAATTATATAATTCCTGGAAGGAGAGAATATAATAATAATTATAGCTGCCCTGTCCGAGGTTACCAGAAGACAACCTAGCTAGATCAATCTGTTAAAGACAATTTTACGAATACATAATCTAACACTTTTAAAACAAAAAAAATTGCACATATGCATAACAATTACTAAATTCACCAAATGAAATTCATAAATAAACAACTGCATGTGCATTCCCATGAAAACAGTATTGTTTCTAGTGTTCACAGGTGGTTTTGGAAGTAGCATGACACTGGGCTCGAAAAATAATAATCAGAGAGGGTAGCGATAGAAATCATTTCTATAAATGCATAATGAAGAATGAAATCCATTTAAATAAATGCCGGATTTGATGCATCATTTTCTCACTTCACATTTTTATATAAATTAAGAGTCGTATTGCAGAGTGAGGGAGAGAAAGAGAGAGAAGGAGAGAGAGAGAGAAGGAGAGAGAGAGAGAAGGAGAGAGAAAATGAGAGAAAGAGAGAGAAAGAGAAAGAGAGAGAAAGAGAGAGATAGAGAGAAAGAGAGAGTAATATTAGTTATCTCACCCTGAGTTTGTGTCAACGATGAGTAGCGAGTGTACTATGTCAGAAATCGCTAAATATCCTATCCACTGGTACGTTATTCATCGCTGCAGATTTTGTATTAGTTGAGAAGTAAGGGTGATTATTGTGAACCAAGAATGTTAAAAGATTCAAAATAAGATGGAACATTTTTAATCCTTTGTTCGCAGTAAATTTTATGTCCCGGGTTTTTGGAGAAGAATGTGTGAAAATGATATTGATTTTCTTTTGATTTTAGCCCCGAAATGGTTGTATGGCAACATGAAACTATAGTTATGTTACCGGAATTTCTGTTTCTTCTTACTTCAACCCCTATGTGGTGCGTAGAAGCAATGGGTTGCAAAATTAAAAGTCCTATATGAGTGATAAAAAGCTATATCTAGCATTTTCTGAGGGAATGGAAATTTTTTGTGTGATAAATAATTCCTCTACGCTTCAAACTCTAGATACCTACGTAAGGACCTAAATTTGGAAAATCCTCCATCAGTTAATTTCGAGTTACAAGCAAAATACAAAACCCGGGCGACGCCGGGCCTATTAAACTAGTCTAATATATGAAATTTGTATGTATGCTTGTTCCCTATACAAATCTACATGCTTTGAGCAATTTGCACAAAATTTTGCACACGTACCCACTTCAACCCGGAAAGAAACGCGGTCGATATGAAAATTCAAAGCAACATCCCTTCCCTTGAAAAATTATATAATTTCTGAAAATAGTACACTGAATTTATCAAATGCAATTCAGTTCTCATGACAACACTATTGTTTACACTGTTCGCACAAGGCTTTGGAAGTTGCAAGTAACCGGGCCATGGAGTGGGATTTGACAAATAATTATAGAAGTTATCAGTTTAATATATTTCTGTTAAATCGATATTGGAGAATGAAATTCACATAAATAATAATAATAATATCGTGTGGGATGAATCACATAACTTTCTCTACCCTGGGCATGGAGAATATTATTTTCTCACTTCACATTTTGATGTAGAATAAGAGGTAATATTTTCAGCGGTTCAGCCTGAGTTTGCGTCACCGAAGGGTAACGAGTATTCCTATGCCATTTCAATAGTCTGTAAAACATTCTATCCACAGACACGTTATTCATTGCTGCACGCTTTGTATTAGTTGAGGAATAGGGGTGTTTGTTGTAAACCCTTATCATAATAAAAGTGACAAAATAGGATGGATCAATTACTTCTATGTGCACAGTTTTTTAAAGAAAGTGTGGTGAAAGTGATATTTATTTCCTTTTTTGGTTTTAGCCCCGAAACGGTTGTATGGGAACAAGAGAATGGGGAATAAAATATTCCTTATAGATAAATTAGTAAAATGTTTTGGTACCGGAATTTCTGTTTCTTCTCATTTCAACCCCTACCAGGCATGGTGTGTAGAAGCACCGGGTTGCAAAATAATTCTAAGTCTTCTAGGCGTTTTCTGAGGGAATAACTGGAGTGTGACAAGTCGTTTTTCCTCTCTTCAAACTCCACATGCCTAGAGCTTGAAAATCGAAAGTCATCCATATGTTAATTTCGAATAACAAAATACAAAACCCGGGCGACGCCGGGCCTTTTAAGCTAGCTATAGTATCAAAATGGATTGCTCTACAATTGAACATTGGGTGACTTCTCTTATCTGCTATTTGTGTACAACAACTACATATTCGTAAGTAAAAGTGGTGATAACCATATGGCAAATATAGTGTCTCAGTGGGGATAAAATGGCTTACGCGGAAATTTCAAAGAATTATCGGTATCTGTATTTCAAGATGATGATGATGATGATGATTATGATGAGTGTTTTTCCTGAAGGCAGATCTAGACCCGGATGTAGCCATGGGATGATGACCTCGACTCAAGGGTGTACCGCCTTTGCCTCTCGCGGAGTAAATTTATTGTAAATCTCAATGTACTAACTATATAACTATAATATGTTTGTATAAAGAGCTATCCACCTATACCACAAATAATTAGAGTTTCATAGATTGAACTTTTGGATAACTCTAATTATTTGTGGTATACAAATAACACCTATACCACATATAATTAGAGTTTCATAGATTGAACTTTTGGATAACTCTAATTATTTGTGGTATAGGTGGACAAACATATATAATTACCACAAACGGAAAATGAAATTCATCAATATAGAACTATAACCTGGAACATTTTATTATTGTAATTTCTATTCTGAATTCAACTAATAACTTTTAGTGGTCATCATTAATGTTTTATTCACATATATTACAATTTAGAAAAGTTATTTAATTTAATATAAAATATGTTTCAGTACCAGTATTAATTTCATGAGACAGACTGCGTGGTCTAGTGGTTAGCATCTCACCACGGATTCGCAGGTATAGAGTCCAATCCTTTTACCTTTTCCCATTTTATTGAGGTAGGAAGGTCTTGGGGTGCATTCGGCCACTTGAGGTCTACTGAGGAGCCACTCTATTAAAAAGATAGCAGCTCTTATAGTGAAAACTAAAACAATCAATAATAGAGAAGGAAGTAGGCATGCTGACCAACCCTGTCAAATGCCCATGGTATATGACGCAGAGTTCGGGTGGTAGGCCGTTTCACAAGGAATGTAGCCCTATGGAGTTTAGTTAAATTATTTCTTGTTATTGGGAGACTATGATAATCTCTTAATGCGTAGATATAAGGCCTTGTGAGGGAATAATGTACTACGTATGATGTTTAACATTTAGACACTTAATCAGCAATGAGCCATGTAGGCTTACTAGTAGCCAAAATCATAAAAGTAATAATAATTCTTTAGCTTATTATAACTTAATCAAAAGAAGAGTGTTGTTCATATTTTCATAAAATTTTGTCATGTGATAAATGGGCCTAGACTACTGTCAATGAAGTTATACAATGGTACGAGGATAAGTCAATAAGTATCCTCACTCTTTTTTTAAATTTATTGCAACAATACAAAACTTTTCAGTATATCCTTTTTTCAACATAGTCCTCTCGCTTCTCAATGCACTTGATCCATCGTTGCACAAGATTCATGATGCCCTCAGAAGAAAAAAAATATTTTTTCGGCTGAGTAGCAAGCCACGTATGCACCACGTCCTTCAGTTCTTGGTTTGTTGTGAATCGACGGCCCCTTAAGGCATCTTTAAAGGGACCAAAAATTTGGAAATTTTACGGGGCGAGGTCGGGACTGTCTGCAGGATGCAGGATGCTCTGACTTCGCTAAACCCAGTTTCGCAATAGTTTGAGTAGTGTGGGCGGCAGTATGTGGGCGTACACTTTCATGCAACAAAATAGGCAATAGGCAATAGGCCTCGACGTTTGGCTCCAACTGCAGGTTCGTTGCTAAACATCTCACTGTAACGTGCACTGTTTATTGTTGAGGCCTCCTCCAAGTAATGTTGCAGTATTGGCCTTTGTGGGTCCCAGAAAAATGTGAACATCACTTTTCCTGTGGAGGGTTGACTCTTGAATTTATTTTTGACTGGAGGTGCAGGGTATTTCCATTCCATGTTTTGGTGTTTGCTGTCAGGCTCAAAGTGATGGATCCACGTTTCGTCTCCAGTGACTATTCGTTTCGGAAAAGCTTCACCTTCACTAGCATGGCGGTCCAATTGGCAGATGGACACACGATTGTGCTTGTGATGTTCAGTGAGTTGTTTTGTGACACACCTTGAACAGACTTTATGAAATTCAAATCTGTTATGAACAATGTCATATGCAGAATCATGGTTAATTTGCATATGGTGTGCCACTTCATTGACAGTCACTTTTCGGTTTTTCTTAATCATGATACGCACTTGCTCAATATTGGCGTCACTAGTGGATGTGGATGGGCGTCCTGTTCTTTCCTTGTCCTTCACACTTGTCCAACCATTTTTGCACTTTTCAGTCCATTAGTACATGCTTCGCCGTGATAAAACATTTCCCCCATATAGTGCGGAAAGTCATCGATGGATTTTGGCCCATGGTAAACCTTCAGACAAAAAAAAAATCCCTGCACTCTGTTCTTCGTTGATAGTGGTGCAGTCGTGTTTTTTGTGCAACAGCACAATACTCAGTAGAGTCATATCGGTCAAACATTTCACAAGCGGAGATAAATGAACAATATGTCGACGTACAGAGGCACAAAGCGCTACAGCCAACCTAAAATAAAAGAATAAACAAAAAGTGCGGATACTTATTGACTTGCCCTCGTACAATTCTTGTTTCTATTTCGAAAGCCGTGAATTTTATTCTATATATATAATTTATTAAATAAATGTGTTTTACAAAAATGTTCATTCAGATCCTTATACAAACTTATCAAGTATCTTGCTTAAAATCATAATCGGAATAATCAGTGATACACACACACACACACACATATATATATATATAAGACAGTAAAGCTAGCTTATAAATCATTGGTGAGACCAAATTTGGAATATGCTGCTAGTCTGTGGGATCCGTACCACGCAGGTCTAATAACACAGAAATGTGCAGAGAAAGGCTGCAGATATCATCAGAGTAGGCCTACCAAGAAACTGACAGCGTTACGAGTAGGGCCTATGTTAGAAACACTAGCGGGGGAATCTTTAGAATCTAGAAGGAAATTAAATAGATTAAAATGTATGTACAGTATTATGTATAAACGAAACAACCGGCCTGGGAAGAACTTCACAGCAAAATTAAAGAGCCACATTACAAAAGTAGAAAGAATTACAAACATAAAATTAGGGGTAGACATCAGAGAACAATTTCCACATTTTTCTTTTCAAATAAAGGGATTCAAGATTGGAAGGATTTACTGCAGAAACCTTCGAAAAGTTCCTGCTAACGCCGAAATGAAAAATAAATAAATAAAAAGTGAGAAATAATATTGAGTAAGATGTGTGTTATATTCTGAGATAAGTGAAACGATCAGCGTAGACCACAGGCATCATAATAAAATACATTTTCAGGCTCCTAGACTTCATGGAACACTCTTTTTGGAGTTATTTCGAGTTATATTTTGATTCTATGATCAATATAGGCCTACTCTCATTGTGTTACGTAGGCTATGTGAGAGAAAATTAAAATGTAAAAGACTTCACTTTTAGTTTCATCCTTCCCAATTGGAAAGAAAGTTCCGGAATTACTAGATGCCATTATAAGCAATAGTAAACCTGAAATCTGATAAAACGGGCGTACAAGAAACATGCTATGTTTCCCGTGGCATATAGGCCTACTGTATGTTATGATAAATGCAAATCCTAGGAAAGGGAGCAATTTCTTCCAAGCTATTAAAGGACTATTTGCCGCTGCGAGACTCATAAGTATGTCGGGATGTACATATTAAAAACAGTCAACTTATCTACAGTTGTTTTCAGAGTTGGATGCGTTAAAAGATTAGATGATCTCCAGTCGGCTAATATGAAAGGCGGTTGGGAACTAAAGGTCGCTATGGATAATTATCATAGTCTAAATAATTCAGTGTGTCCAGGGAAACAGTTTTTTTCTGTGGCCTTGTTGGATGAACTGCTAAATGTAAGCCTACTGTGGTCACAAACATAATTTCCAAAGCAGAATACACTGCACGTGTTTCTTCCTTTTTTTCTTCTATCTGTCATACTATCATCTTAGGAGCCAAAATTGCATGGACTTCAAATCAGTAGACTGGCGATTTGATCTACGAACAGGAAATCAAAGTCCACAGACAGGCATGTCTCCATCAAGATAGTAGGCCTAAGTAATGCATAAATATGAAAATGGTTTCAAACTTCACAACTGTCTTCGAGTAGCTCTATTCTCTACTAATGAATCACAGATCAACATGTTCGGGTTTTGAAGCATTTTTACGTGATTCAATAGAGTCGGTTAATTCCAAATCTCAGCAGGGCACTGTGAAGTTAAATTCAGTGCTACATGATTTTGTACTCAATGAAACTTAAAAATATGCGTAGCCATTGCGAATACTTCATTTCTGGATAATATTACAATCATTTTACTAATATTCTGCTTTCTGCAGGGAAGTATAGATAAATTTATGTTGGACATGATGAGTTTTGGAAAGAACAGTTTGCAAGTTGCGTTATGGAACAGTTCCCTCCCCCAAGAGATTATAAGAAGTTGCAGAATGGAAATGATGAAAGAAGTTTAGTAAATCTTACTATTATTATTGTTATTATTATTATCATTATTTCAAATGATGTTTAAGATCTATTGATGAATATCAATGTGTATTCAGCTAAGACAGCTACAGTAGAGGAGAGTAAAAATGCCTATAAAAAGGAAGTTAAGACATGTAAATAAAAACTATTATTAAAATAAAGTTTAATCCATAGCAAATTAGCACAAAGACCTATATCAATTAAGGTATTTTAAAAATGGAAAGTTCCTTGCTTACTTCCCATTTTTCTTCTGAAAGGCACATCCTTTGATATCACAGTATCTCGTATCCGTCATAATGCAACACTAATATTTCTCCCTGAATTTTCAACTGCCTAATATTGAAAGAAGGGCTTATGGTATTTAGGTATGTCGATTATTTAGTTCCTAAGAAAATCTCGCAGATACTCTATTAGGAAGGATAAAATCTTTATTATTGAATTTTTAAAATACCTTTTCTTTAAATTATACAATTCTGTCAAAATTAATTGAATAGCAATGCCACTAATATTGTAATAAATTTATTTAATGAGGACATGTTAACTTTGGAACGTGAGACAATATGGACATGAGTAACTTAGTTTCGGAAAAGAACACAAATTTCAAAACTTAAGGGACATCAGTAGACTTGAAAGAAAACTTCCTGCCATTCTACACAAAACACAAAACAAGCATTAAATCGTTCCCATTTTCAATTTTTTAATAATGAGTTGTGGAAATAGGCCTAATCGACTCAATTAGATTATTTGTTATGAGTTCTTAACCCAGTCTACATGCCTGTAATATTTTCGCCTGAATCCAATATTATCCTTAGCTTTGCTTTGCAAATGTTAACAAGTTCAGGAACCTATAAGTTCGATCATGTTGTAATGATTACATTACGTGTGATATTTAAGAAACCTGACATCGTTTCAGTTAGAAGTAATTTCCTAATTCATTTATATAGAAACTTCAGAATCAGTTTTTGGATTAGGAGATGTTTCATTTTGATTTCATTATTTATCACGTTTCTGTTTGTTTGTTGTTGCTTATTTGTTTGTATTTTTTCAGCCTGTCCAATTAGATCAAACTCGCGAATAACAACTGAGATTTCACTTTTCCTTGGCCAAATTAAGCTACCTTGTCTTAGTGGAATAAATTGTGGTTATTTGGAAAAATTATGAATATTTGAAACAAAAATTTATAGATAAATGTATAATTCGCATAAAATACCTATTAGCCTTTCTCTTACAAAATATTTTAAGTGGGGTTCAGGGTTTAAATAGATTTAATAGCAGGCTTTAAAATAGGTCTTCTTGCTATGCTTGAAAAAATAGGATGATATTTATATATAATACTTGTTTCCTTTACAATAATTAAGTTCTATTATCGCTCTGTACGAAATATATTCAGTCGAAGAAAGGAGTTTGGTTCCCCAGCTTATAAACAAGAACTTAACACCAAAGAAGGAAGAATAATTTTACATTTCAAAAAGCTTGCATAGTCAGGATCCGTTGCTTTCTGAGCCCATCCCTGTTGTTACAATGTTTGCTTCTGATTTATTTTTCGCTCATTATAAGTTTATCACTATATGGTTTGCACGCTCGAGTAATAGGCTATGTAATGCATTTGCGCTATGGAATTAAGATTAATGTTGTCATAATTATTATCTTCTCTTCCGCACAATACGAAGTATAGAACGGGCCTTAGTTTAGACTTGATTCAAGCTGAAATATTAACATCTAGGTAAAATTAATTCAGACTTAATTGAAATTTTAGGTGTTAAAAAAAAACATTGAGACATAATATGTGTTGCATCTGTTATTTTATGTCATTTGGGAATAATTAAGTGTTGTGTTTTAGGTAGTCTATTGATGACGTGATGTTGAAATAAAGTAGACTAATAACGTATTTTTCATGGGTTGAGTGATTTGTTTCTGATGGAAACGGGATTTAAAATTGAACAACAAAATGGACAGACGTGTTTTTTTAGTCTCTAGGCATTCTTCGCTTTTGGGTAAGGGGATCGATACGGTTGGGAATAGAATAATTGGGAAAATTGATTTAATTTTCAGTGAGATTGTTGTTCTTATTCATGTTTTGGTGGTTCTTAGTAAGCAAAATGGGAACTTCTGTGCTCCTGGATTAGGTTCTTCTTGTGATCATAAGTAGGCCTACTATAGGCTGGATTTGGCTTTTGATTTTGTATTTTGAGCTAAAGTTATGCGATCTGTAGCCTATATTTTGTGGAGGTATGAACGCGGTTTTATTTTTGGGATGTTCTTTAAAGGGTGGTTTCCTTCCTTGGGTTTTAGCTTCTGAACTTAGATCGATTTTGCGTTAGTTTAACTTAGGTAGCTCTTTAAAGGGCTGTTATTTTACATAAGGGCCCGAGTAGTTACGCAGTTCGGTATTCAGGCGTGAATTTTGTTCTTAACTTGAACTATTTTAATCTCTATTTAAAAAGTAGCTTTTATAAATGTTATTCTGTACTAATTTTGAATCACATGAGGTAGCCATTAATGATTGAACAAAATAGATATTGCTAACGAATAACTCCCTAATATCAAGTACATGCACAGAGTTATGGATTTTAATTTAAAGCATGTTCTGGAAATATAATGTTTTGTGTCTGTATGGAAAATTACTTGTGTAATTGCTGTCATTTATTTTAATGTTACTATTTTTTTTCCATCCATCTTAATAAGTCTTGTGGATTAGATCTTCAGGTGAAATTCCGGTAGATCTAGCGGGGCATTCCCTGGTTTTAATGTTGCAACTAACTTTTGTCTAATTGCATTCTCGTTAATGAAACCTGTGAGGTAAGTGAGTTGTTAATTTTTTCGGAGTGATTTGAGGGGCAAGGTCCATTCTAGTTTTCTATTTATATCCGGTTTAGAAACTCACAGTGAATAAATGCCCTTAGAGAAGAATTTGTTCGCTCACCCTAACCTGTCAGGATGTGGAAAGTTGATTCCTTTAATGAGGAATTTTAAGTTCGCTTTGAATAAAAAGAATATGTTTAAAAGTACCAAGAACTCAATTAATCTTCACAAAATGTTATAACATAGCCTGTGTAAAACGTAAAAGGTAATGATGCTCTCTATAAAATCAATGGAAAACCATGGTATAACAATATTTCCATAAACAAAATACCTTTACAGACTTTCTTACTTTCAACACAGACTAATAGACTATAAATTTTGTCAGTAAAGAAAATATTAAATTCATGATGATTCATAGATATCCTGCTAGCTAATTGCAAAAAATTTCACTCCTCCAATCTGATTCAATGCTTTATATTTTAGGGAAAGGCCTATAAGATTTAATTTATTTACGTAGCCCGCTAAACTCTAGAATTCCTTGCCCTCCATGTCAGTTGGGCTGTAGAAATTGGCACCAGATGTACAATGTCGCCAACGTCACCAACATGGCTACGTGGAGATTTCAGAATAGTCTACGGACGACATTCCGGTGTGTTGTATAGAATGGGATTGTATGTGGGTAAATACAACGGATTGTTAGATTCAATACAGGATGACGAATGAAATCACTATTAGTAGGAGTTTTCGTGGGAAATTGTTAGAAACAAAAACATCGATCGGATTTTTAATTTTTAATGTAACGAAGTCTTGCGAAAGGTATGGAAGGGAAACAAAGCTGCTGCACTAAGACAAATCGCGGCAGCTAGATACTAGGACAATGACATAAACTGTTCCTCAGGTAGTAGTCTATCAATGGGATAAAATTCAGCTTTACCTTATTTTTCCCTAAACAAAACTTTATTCATGGGACAATGTGCCATACTGTGTCTCTTCCTGCATTAGGGAAATTTCAGTACTGAAATAATCATTCCTCTTTTGCTTCCCGCGGCGGCACGGTCATTAGATCAAACCTCACTTTTCACTGCTTTGGAAGTTGAGCTGTTCACGAAGCAATATTTTCCTGTAGGATCTGTCAGCTAACTTAATTTTCAGATCAAGTGCATTAATGATGGGAGAAGATGGGACAGTTGTTTCTACACATGTCATATGCACGAAATTACTAAACCGAGATGCGCTCGAGGGTCCTAAGTTAGGCTTGACGGTTTTTATTTGGCCTATACCTGGCACCCATGACTTATAGTCCTCCGGACATTTGAAAAATCGATGTATTTATTAAATAATACATAATTTATTATTAATATTTAATTGGAAGCTGGCGTAAAATATACAAAATATCATTAACGCATTTAAAATTGGTGCTTTTAAAAGTGATTAGGATAAATCTATAGTTACGATGATGTACCGTAATTTGTTGAATAAAGCCATAAGGAAGTAATGAATTATCCTTTTAATAACTCTGCAATGCAAATGAATAAATACACAAATGCATAATGCATAATGCTAAGGTGTTAGTAGCCTAGTGTTATGTTTAATTTGGTAACTTACTATACCTAGTTTCAAAATATCAGAATAACTGTTTAGGATTATGTTGGCTTACATTTAATAAACTTCCATTAAATTAGTACCATTTAAATTGTGCCATTATTTCAGCAAAAATATATTCCAACATAAAATGGCATTTGTTCGGTCTGTTCAAAGAACAAAAATATCGGGAGCAATTTATTTGATAGCAGTCAGATAACACTTCCTTTAAAATAAGTAACACAGGCATTTTGAATTTACAATGGCAGCCTCTTAAATGTTTCCCCATTGATGAACTTTTGGTATCTCATGCACCATTTCATGTATGAGAGGAGCTATTTTGTTGTACAGAATAACAATGTAACACACAAACATAATATATTCCTAATATTGAGAAAAACAATGGTGGTTATGATGATGATGATGATGATGATGATGATGATGATGATAATAATAATAATAATAATAGTAATAATAATAATAATAATATAGTTTTAAAATTGATTAATAATCCGGAGTTTCACCATGAGTTCTGGTAATCTCTATTCAGTAGAGCTATACATAGCATTTATCATGTCCGATTTCTATTAATGCAACTCGAGTGTTTGATTGAAATTACAAGCGTCACTTTAAAATTTAGTTATTTACTCGCCATTACTTAAAGTGAAACAATAAATGGACTCTGCTACGTCGTAAAATTTAACTATTGTAATAATAATAATAATAATAATAATAATTCGGAATTCATGATAACTAGTGTGGGTCCCCCTCGATTACTCTGTATTTCTCGGGTGGCCCTCCAACTTTACTATTTACAATAATTAGTTACAGAGTATAATTTCACTACTGTATTGTAAAAGCTGACATTAAATCCGTTCCCTCTTCATTCAGTTAACCATGTAGTCTAGCTTAAATGAGCTGCTGAAATAATAAGCCCAGCAATTACCCCACAGTTCGCAATTGGTTATAACTAACAACGAGGTTTTCTTTACCGAATATCCAGCGAACAATTAAGAACAATAGATGACAACGGTCTATGTTTAGTCTGAGAGAAAAAGAAATATCGAATACTGCTGATTTAGACACGTCTCCAATCAGAGTTTGACCTGGGCAGTCACCAAGATAATATTATATAGGCCTACTAAGAAAATCAGGCTGAGCTGAGATGAATTGTACCTTACCGATTCTCTTAATATTCGCATTGAATAGCACATTTTGGAATTTATTATGAGGGCAAAATAAATTATATTTAATTATTTACAACAGATAAGATAATTCCACATATTATAAGTTACTAAAATATCCCAAGGATAATTTGAGGAAACAAACGCGTCGCTCATGTCCAGAAATTCTGACCCTAACGAAATTATTCCATCAGAACATAAAAAATTGATGCAATATACTTCGGACTTTCAGATTGCTAAAGTACGATTTCAGGTTCTAAATAATTATGAAAAAGGCCCTGAAATCTGAGAAAAGGCTCTTTTAAAAATCGTTAATTCAATTTAAGTTCCCGATGTCCTTGTATTTACAACAGAAAAAAGTCCACTCACCAATTATCATGATCTACACTCACATGCAGTGTATGAAAATGTACAGGCATATTACCCAGGCCCATATTACTATCAGTGATGTGTAGTGCACCAATTTACATGAGAATGTCATATGGTATATACCGTATGTTTAAGAAGACAAACTTCATTAAGTAGTAGGTCAATAAACAACATTAATTAATTTCTTCCAATTTTTATCCATAGGCCTATTGGTTTCACAGTAAAGAACTTACACGTTTTCTAGATTTCATAGTGAAAAGCAATGTCGTCTATCACTCAGCACTAAATTATAGGCTGAATATGAGCGCGCCTTATGTATTGAATAATTTTTTCCATACGCAATATTTGTGTAGGCTAAAACTTTGAAACCCAAGGAATATTATTTTCTTGAATAAGACATTGCTGTTCGTTAGACATACATTCAGTATGGCATGTAGTGTACAGTCCGAGCTAAAAATGCAATATAAAATGAAAATACATTGTTCAATTTACTTGTATCTTGAACGTACAAAAAAGATCTTATTTGGAACGTTAAGAAGAAAAAAAAAAGCATGCAGAAAGGCACTATTAGACTTAGGCTGTAATATTAAAATAGAGCGTTCTAAGCCGTATATTAGTATACATTTTAGGCACCATCACCTATGGAAAGCGTATATGCATGTTTCTGTGTTTGAATATTTTAAGGATTAAAATAGAGTTTTACCAAAAATACAAAATCTAGACATATTAATATGTAAATCACAGTGCTGAAATTGGATTTTTTTTCTAGGAGAAACCCATAAATTTATATGCAGGTATTTATTTTTTAAAATCTTATGATACCAAATATTATTATGGCCAAATTTCCTTTTTAAATGAAACAGAAATTACATTACAATAACAACCAATGCACCCAAGTTACGTACACATTGAATCAACGGCAACCGCGCAGGTAAGGCAACTATCACGACAAGAACAAGAGACCATCATGACCTTATCAATAGTTCTTTATTTCAAAACTTGATGTGAAACTCACATAACTTCCTCTGCCCAAATAAAAATTTTCCTCTTAGTATACTATTATAACTTATCTGACATTCTCTTCATATAAATTGGTTATAACAATGTCGTTACCACATCGTATCGCATCTGATTAATGCACTCACGTAACTTTCTTAACTCCAAGCATGGCCAACTTCACATTCTAATCTCTATATATATAGCCTAAGAGGCTTTGTCCTGACTGACTGAATGAATGACTGACTGAGAGAGAATCAACGTAGGGCCTAAACTATAACAGGTAGAGACTTGGAATTTTGACAGTACCTTCGTTTCATAATGTAGGTGCTCACTAAGAAAGGATTTTGGAAAATTTTGATTTTAAATGCCAAAAATTAAATGTTTTTGAGAATACTTAATCCCTTTTTACACAGAATTATCAAATCCAAATCACAGTTCACTTGACAACTGTATTATTGGCAGTCTTCACATAAGGCTTTGAAAATAAATGAAACTAGAGTTTGACAAATTAGAGAAGATATCAATATAATTCATGTTATAAATAAATACTAAAGAATGAAATCCACGAAAATAATGCAGTCACATAACTTTCTCTACCCTGGGCATAGAGAAAACTAGACGAGGTGTGGTAATATGTTTTGGGGAGAGAAGTATGAAATTTATATTGCATTTCTGTTTTATTTCATCCCCAAAACGGGTTTATGGTAACATGAGAGTGAGAAATAAATATTCCGCAAAGACAATACAATTTAATGTTACTGAAATTTCTGTTTCTTCTTATTTGAACCCCTACTAGGCTTGCTGTGTAACTTACTGTATAAGCGATGGGATGCAAAATTCGACATCCTCTATGAGCCATAAAAAGCTATATAAAGCGTTTTCTGAGGGAATAGTTTGAGTGTGATAAGTCGTTCTTCCTATTTCAAATTCTAAATACCTATATAAGGACCTAGAATTTAAAAAACGAAAGTCCTTCATAAGTTAATTTCCAATTACAAAATTAAAACCCGGGCGAATGGAATAAGAGACCTAATTACAAAGAGCGCGTATTTAGTTGTTTCAATCTGAGGCAAAGCATTATTGTTCACCAACCAAGACTGAGTTTCTACAAACAGTGGGTGACTTATAACTACCCTACAGAGAATTTTATTTTAAAAAAATATTTAGTATAAATACCCCCCCATGTACGCTTACAAAATTTAAACAAAATCGTTGGAGTCGTTTTTGAGAAATTCGCGAACAACGAAATTTTCTAAATTAAAGTCCCCTTTGAAATATGATAAAGTCGTCATGCGGTTTCCGTTCTGGAGCTAGGCTGTTTCTGGATTCAGGGGACCTCAAAACATTTATTTATGTTAAAAACCCGGGGTCGAACACAATACTTCCCCTACCTATAGTACCCATGGTACGGGAAGAGGAAGTAAAAGTCTGATGGGATGCACATAACTTCCTCTGCCCAATTAAATGTTTTGGCTCCTAGTATAGTCTAATACATTATAATACATAATGTACCTTATAATATAATATATTAAACAAATTATGGAAATTTGTATGAAATGTAAACAAAATAGCGTATACTGTGGCTTCTACTTGATGCGAAGCATTATTGCTCACCAGGCAAGACTGAGTTTCAGAAACAGTGGTTAGCTTACGACTACCCTTCAGAGAATTTTTATATATATATATAATATATATATATATATATATATAATATATATATATATATAAGAACCTCATGTACAAAATTTAAACAAAACTGTTGGAGCTATTTTCGAGAACATTACGAAAAACGAAGTTATCACGTGGAAAGTGGCATTAAAGTCTTCGTGTTATCTCCAGAAGATACCTAACCCAAATATAAAATGTTGTTTTAGAAGAAATTTCGTTTTCGAGGTAGGCTATTCACAGACACACAGATATGTTTTTGAAAATAACACTTTTAGTTTCAGGGGACTCAAACGAGTATTTATGTTAAAATCTCGACTTCGAATTTCGGGGTTGAACACAATACTTCCTCCACCGATAGGAATTAAAACGTGTTGCCAAAATTATGCCGATTTCATATGTAATTTTTTTCCTCCCTGCGTTTATGCCGGAGCGATGTGACTGTGACTTTGCCGGAGCCGTTTCGGTCCGTCCCGCACCAACTTCAGCACTGATAAAGCAGCTAAATAGATTACAATTTTAGGGGCCCGGATAATCCAAGATGAATGCACAAAATAGGCAGAGGAATTTATCATTTATATCTTTCTTGATTCTCTGTTCTTGAATTTCATAGTACAGTACGATAATATGTATAAACTAGGGATGGGTTCTCGATACTTTCGATACCACGATACTCTCGATACTTGCATGGTATCGGCATCGAACGATACTTCAGAAAACTCGCTCGATACTTTTTCGATACTTTTGTAACTCTGCAATTCTGCAATTTAGTGAGAATGCTAGTATTTTTTAACAAAAACTTGTAAGTGGACTGTTTCAAAAACGAACTACTTTTAATGTAGAGTTTAAAAATAATTATAGGCTACTGATGATATTAAATTTTGTCTCATTAAATATGCAGACTTAATTAATTTAGTTGCTATTACACAGTTCTCTCAAGTTTTAATTTTTAATGTACCTATTTATTGAAACTGGAAATGTTGACGGTATCGAGTATCGAAGTATCGAGTATCGAGGAAAAAATCATGTATCGGTATCGAGTATCTAGTATCGAGAAAATCTGGTATCTACTCATCCCTAGTATAAACATTTGGCAACAAAGATTAGTTTTCACCCGCTGACTTTCAGTTTTAACAAAATTTATGTGCCACCCACTTTTGGAACTTATATGAAAGTATTAAATTTTTTATAAAACTTTTTTAAATTTAGTAATATAGGGTAGTCGGGAAAAATAACATTTTTTCCCTTTCCACCATTTCGTTTATTCTTGTTCTGCTTAAGTGGTTTGATTTGGAGCTGCGAAGTTTTACTCAATCTATCATACAACTTAAAATATTCGTATTTTAACCTCTATTTAGCCTAACATCAGAATAGTCTTGTATTTAATGATGACCTAATTGAATGGAAGAAAAATCCTGATGACTTTAACTCTGCCAGAAAAGCATAACTATTACTATTAAAACTCCTCCATGTAACACTTGTAAAGTTGTACACATTCCTATAACGAGTCTTCCAAATGTATCATGACTGAACTTGTACGACTGTTTCTATAGACATGATTAATTTAATACGGTGGCTAGCAAAATATTCCCAGTTGCCACTCGTCCGACTTCGAAAGAGAATTTATGTAGTCAGAGCTAACCGTGTCTCTGTTTGTGCGTGTAGTGCTATGCCAAGACAAAATACTACCTTCGCAGCGTGGTCGTATGTTTACTTGTTCCTATTTCTCATTTTAACCCGCATCACCAGCCAGAAATATGTACAGTATATATCAAGAGTACTGAATACTATTTTGCTTTCTTGTAGTTAGCTTATTAACTTCTTTCATACTATGTCAAATTCAACTTTCTTACGGTCTTTGAAACAGTCCGGAAGACGTAATTTATGTTAGCCTACTGTAATTAACTTCCTTGTCTCCGCTTGTACCAACTTCATCTGTACATTCATTACAAACTTAACACTTACATTCTGATAAGACTATTTGTCCGTTTTGTAAAACCTTAATATAACTATTATTACAGTATATTATTAGGGTTTACTGTTAGCTATTATTATTATTATTATTATTATTGTTATTGTTGCTATTGTTTTGTTATTATTAATATAATTATTAGATCATTAGTTTTAGGTTAGTGATTTTGGTCTACAGACAAATCGATAAAATCTGAACAGTAACCAGGTTAAGAGGCAGAGTTCGAATTTCATGCGATGCAATTTTTACGTATTTCTTTAACGCAACTCCTTGCACCACTCATTAAAACAATACATATATAAAAAATAAAAAACTACTACGGAAGTTGGATATATGCATTCATGAACCCCAGATTATTGTCTCCATTGGACATTACATGAGAATTTTTTCGAAGAAAACATTTCTGACACTGGGACTGGAACCCAACACCTTCGGATATCCGTGTCACTGTTCTACCGATTAAGCTAGCCAGAGTTCGTTTCACAGTGTCAGATGGAGTCCCTCTTCTATGACTGATCACCCTTAATGGTCTACCTCACTGACTGACAAGTTATGTCGTATGCAGTACTGTGAGACACTCCAGATGGAAAGCGAATTCTTGCTAGATCAGTTAGTAGAGCAGCGGCATGGAGAGTCGAAGGTTCTGGGTTTGATAGTGTCAGATGAACTATTCTCGTATAATATTCTCATACTACGGAAGTGCCATTTCAAGATTACGGCAGATCTGTACCGTGAAGAATCGCTTTCGGCACTAGTTAGGTATAAAGCTGATCAGCTTGAACTTTTTCAAGCAAACTATTGCAGTTGGCAGTATTATTTGAGCTGCGTTAATTGTGCTATCAAAGTAAAGGGATACTAATGAATAAAGTGAAAAAGTACAGTATTATAAATGTATAAATACAAAAGGGACAGACAAGAAACCTGATGATCAATTTCGCTGCGAATAGGTCTAGTAAGGAATTTTTCGTAATTAGCCTATCATTTGAGCTATTTAGTAATATCATCCCCTTAATTCTTTGACCAAGCAATTGCCATTTTCGCAAAAACTAGTTACTTATAATTCGTCCTTTCGTGTTCTTAATCAGATAAGTTGACATCTATTTCAGTTTGCATAGTTTCGGATCTAATTTTTCATCTTCAAACTTTTTGTGTGGGAGAATTGAGTGTTTGGTTGTTTGGTTGTCTGTTTACTTTTGACGAGCAGGAACACTTAATAGGCACCTAAACACCCTACTCCAATTTTCTTAAAACAGTTTAAAGTTTAATTGGAAAACATTAACTCAATATACCTATTGACTTTTGTTATACAGAAATCTAGTAAGATATATTATTATCAAGGGTGAAAATACCTATTTATTACAGCTACAATAAATATTAAATACTACTAGCTTGACATGATTTTGATTAAACTTGAAATTAAAGAAACGACAAGATTCCAGAGAAAGATAAGATAGGCTATTTCAGCTAGTGTAACTTCAGCCAAGAATACCGAACTGATAATTGCTCCAGCTACAGTATTTTTTCCACTAATTGTAGTTTATTTACAATTACTAGAGAATTGACTAACTGAAAATATAATCAGAATTCTTCATAGCCTGCAGTGCATATGTTACAGGTGAATTGACTCAAGCTGAAAATAACTAGCATACTTCATAGCTTATAGTATATATGTTACAGGGTAATATTATAATGCTATTGTATACACTCAATATATTTTAATTTGTGAATTATAATAGGCCTAAATCTTTTAGAATATTATTGAAGCCAAAGTTTTAACCTGCCATATTTGTACATATCGTTTGGTGAGTTTGATTTTAATATAAACAGCTTTCATAAATTTAATTATAAACAAGTTTCACTTTTTTAATTATTGACTTGGCTTATATATAGCCTCATATACTGATATACAGTTAATAAAATAGATTAATATTACTGAAATATCTTATTATCATTCTCAGGTAATCCTAAGTTGAATTATTGAGGGAATAAGGTGGTGATACTGAACTTGATTATATAAATTTGCTCTCAAAGGACCAATACGAAATTCATTAATATTAACTGTAGCATAACATTCAGTACTGGGCACCTGTAGACTATGGTCTTTTAAGAGAAACTGGACTTGAATCACTCAGTATGTATACATATTCAGCTTTAATTCATTAGAATGCAATATTGTTCAATAATGTTTAACTTTTATTGCCTACTTCAGATTTCCTAGCACAATGAAGGGTTCTTTAGACTTCAAACTGGATTAAGAATGGGCAAAACTGCTCTAAAATTGTAAAAATTCCTAATTATTTTACTTCTTTTAACTTTGATAGCAGTTTATTTTCTATATTTCTGCTTGATAATCATAAACAACTAAATCATAAAACATAAACAACGTGTTTAGAATTCGACTTTCAGTCTTCAATCTGTAAGGTCTTTATGCTGAAGAACATTTACCTCCCACATACAATTTTGTTATTAGTTATTTCTGCTTGATGATCGAGAATAAACTGTATGAAAGATTAACTAACTTTCCAGAAATGCTCGTTCACCAATCTACAATCTGAGCGGTCACTACGATTTATAGTGGCAGGAGAACATTTAGCTCTTAAACGCGAAATGAATGTTACTAAATTATTCTTACACAGATGACGATCACATGTTGCAAATGTCAAGTTGATTTTTGGTGATATTTGTTCTTCATCCAGTAAAAGTCGAGAAATAACGTCATGCACAGTCAAATCACTAGAAATATTTTTAAAGTCGCTCTGTCACACAAATACGAATCATATGCAGAACAGTTATTTATAAAGGTTACAGATATTTATAAGGGTTATTACATCAACGATGTAAATTTAATTTTTATTCTCAATTGCATAGATACAATAGAATTAAATGTTCACATGTAACCAAACTCTGAGAACGAGCATTAAACTGTCTCTAATTTTCATAAATTGAATTGGATTATTTAAAAAAGCATGACAAATAGTGACAAATAGATAAACATTGGCTAACTAACATTATTCTGTTTAAGGGGAGTAAAAATGTGTAAGAAAAACGAAGACTTGATTAAAAGTGATAAATGAAGATATATTAAAAGTACGTTTCAGGATATCTGATAATTGTGAAGAACTGCTACGTTATAATAATTGAGAAACCAGATGTCGGGAGAGAAGATATGATGCTTATGACGGTTTGTATACACAATATAGGCTTACAACAAATATGTACTGACAAAGTACTCTTCACCTGCTGGAGTTAAGAAATACGAAAAATAATGCAAAGACAATCGTTAAGTTACTTATGATGTTCTCAGTTAAGGTAATATGTAAATAAAAATCACTAAACACAGAAACAGTATTTCTATATAAGAATTATTGCACAGCAAGGTAATGTCAAACAACCAAACGTAAAGAAATGAAGTACGAACGCTGGATATTGCTGGTAGCGGGGCGCTAGTGTTTTAAACAATCTACTCTTATACAATTCAACGGCCCTAAATAGCGTGCTTGCTCGCCCGCTTCGTGAGACATCGGGTATACTCGGCGATGTTCGTCTCTCGCAGTGTAAACTTTCATGACGACTACAAAATTAGGAAGGAAAACCGTTTCTTTATTATATAAGGCCTAAGTGAAATGAACACAATGAACAAATATTCTAATTTTATTTTTACTTACAATTTTCATAGCTCTGAACCACAAACATTTTTAATAATCTACCAGTGTAATTTTCTTAAAAATCCTGGAGTCAATGAATAATGGCGGGCGAAGCCGGGGGCAACAGCTGTAAAATATTGATGGTTTTATCTCTTGAAATATCACTGATAATAATAATCCAAACAAACCAGTCCTTCCATTGAAACGTTATATAATTTCTGAAAATCACACTGAATTGATAAAATAAAATTCACATCATATTCATGTCAATAAACAGCTGAGAAACAATACGTATTATGTGTTCACAGGTTCTTTGGAACTGCATAATCGATTCTGATATAGTTTTCCCAGGGGGCGCTTTCATGTCGTGGAATGTACTCTAAAGCAGGAATTTTAGCTGTTTCATTAATTATTAATGGCTTAGTTTATGAATGATTCGCGTGCAAGTGTTAATAAATATAATGCTTTAATAATCATTATACTCTTAATTTTTAATTTTTAAAAGAATTATCGTGGCGAAGCCACGGGCACCTCCTAGTAGTATACAACTCTTGTCAGTTGTTTGATATAGGTCAATGAAGTGTAAACGTGGGTTATGTAATTACCAATCAAAGCGGTAATTTACCACAGCCTTGATCGAATTTTTCTTTATCACCTCTTACAAAAATGATAAAGACGCTAATCAGGTCGGAGAATCTCTAGGCAGTGACTTATGCCTACATCACCACTGTCGCGGTACGTTTGAAACAAACGTAGCAGGCAGAAGATTTGGCCAAGTTTCAAACGAATTATTTGAGAATCGAAGCCGCAAAACACAAGAGCAACAAAAAATATGTGTGGAACCAGTCCCATAAATTTTTTCTTGAAAGAAGTCATGGATTAATAGGAGAAATTCCAACTGATAGCATTGATAATACAGTAGAATATTGTAGAAGATTGTAGAATTAATATAGGCTAAGAAAATCAAAACGGAGTTGAGTATCAAGAATTCACTGTAAATCGATGTGGAATGTCACTGCCAAAATCATAAATAAAAGTTATTTGAAAAGCAGCAACCAAAATTGCAACCCGTTTTCAGACCAGGCATTTCAGATTGCTAGAGAAGCAAGGAATGAAAAGAGAAAACAGCTTCAGAGTATATCAGGCAAGCAAAAGGTCGGTGCTATAGCTTTTAATCAATTTATTTATCTGTGCTTTGAAAAAAATAAAAATTGTCTATTTGACAATAATGTGTTATCAAATTAATTGCAAAATCTCGTCAAGTTTAACTTAATTTCAACAGATAAAAATCAGTTCGTTGAAAGTCGTTTCTGTAAGTTATTAGCCAATAGATGTATCTTGATGAGTGATCAGCGAAGGCTTTCTGAGTGTGTGAATACTTAACCCTCCTACTACTAAGTGTTTGTCACACTGAGTACCATTGGGATCAGAAATGCAATTGTTTAAATTAATGAAATTGCGTAAAACATACTTTGAAAACAGGCTCACAAGATATAAGGCATTTTTACATAATGCTACTGTGAAAATACAGAGCTAATGGTACTCGATGCAAAAATAATTATTACATACTACTGTGTTGAAAATTTTAGAATTAACAAAACGTCGTTAGAAACGTCGACACAGAGAGGGATAAAGTCATAAAGTTTGAAACTTATTTCAAATGTGCTTCTAGGATCATATGGACCCCATTGGTACTAAGGAGTTACGTATTTAAAATATTAACGTTATGAGATCCCGTCAGCTATATCTTTTATTTTGTTCATTTTGTTGTAGGCCGAGATGCGGTATGGGGACGGCTCTAAACACTTCAGCCGTATATGCTCATTGTGCTTACTTCTGGGGATGGAATCAGGAGCGTGCCGTTAGCTTCGATTTTGTTAGCTTGCTCTGCTTGATTAATTTGTTTATAAGTTACGACACGCAGAAATATGAATTTATAACAGAGTTGGACGGGAGGGGGATTATATATGTAGGCCTAATTGGTCGATTTGGACGAAACTCACTATGCTGTTTTTACCTTCTGTGGTCTTTTTTCCCGGGCGGCACTCTCTAATCGTGAAATGCACCAGATTTTTAGCTTTTCAAATTACTAGTAGTTTTAATTATATTTTATGAATTATTTACGTGTAAGGGTATAGTTCATGAATCTATTCTTTGCTTTTACTGTTTCATTTCGAATCTGTATGTCCATATGGCAGCAAATGATTCGCTTTAATAGTTGTAATTATTTATTTATTACACCTAATAAAATAATTAAAAATATAATAATATAGTTTGACTAACAACGATGTCACTGTTAATAAGTTTAAGAAATTAAAAATTAGCGTATATCATCCCTTAAGGATAATATGTTAATTATTTTTCTATTAAACAAATCTTTTTAAAATCTAACGATTTAATTAATAAATCGAGAAATAGGAATAAACTAAACAAACTAAATTACATAATTATTGCCACAATTTTTCAGTCTCTGATTCTGTTATTGTATTGCCTCCATCCCCACTGTAGAGTACAGTACATTTTTAACATTGTCTAGGCTATCTTTGAAGTTTTTTTTTTATCTGTGATCATTTCACTCACATTAAAAAGGGCTTTTTAGGCAAAAGATATGCAACTGTTTTGAATTTTGGTTCCCCCAATAAAAATGTTGAAATCTCGTTCCTGTGCCTACTAGTAACATTGGTATGTAACCATGTCACCAGCACTTGAACACTTTTTGTTATAAATTAATCAATATTTCTTCACCAGCACGAATTTACTACTAATAAGTTAGGTTAACATATTTTATGAAAACTGGAAACATAACATATGAAAATGCCTGATAGGAAACATGTTACAGTAAAAGAATTGCAACATGATTGTACAGTATAAACAAAACTTGATTAGAAGCTATTATAACAGCCTGTAGTGACAACTCGCAACGTTATCAAGGAATTGCTAGTTCAGTGAGTCGGAAGCCAAGATACAGAGTCAAACATACAAGCCACGATTATACCAAGGGTTCTCCATTCTTCTATCCCTTTGCACAGGAACGGGAAAAAGCGCAACTACTAGGTTTCATACTCCTGTATGGAAGTTAAAAATCTGATGTGAAACTCTCATCCAATTTCCTTTAACCTAAATATAGACTATCCCAGTGTAAAGTATACGGCTGTATTGCAGTGGTTAGCATTCAGTCAAAATTGCTTTACTCGCGAGGCAAGACATAAAACCTAACTCAACGTATGAAATGAATAGCTTATAACTACCTTATACATCATAGTATATATACATATAAGCTATATATAGTATATATATAATTTTTATATACAATGAGACGTTAGATATATTATGCAGTTCGTGTAGAAATTTAAAACAAAAGTATTGAGCGGTTTTCCAGAAAACTGAGAGAAATGAAAATCTTTTCACTATAAACGCTTATAAAAACGAAGATATGGTCGTTGCCACGATTCGTTTTCCTTCCTCGAAGGTTGCAAACCCCAAATAAAATCTGATGTAAAGTTCTTTACCTTAAACATTTACAGTTTTACATCTTGCTCACTTCAAATTCTGATACAGAAAGAGGCCGTATTGCAAGGGGAACGTACTCTGTTCTTGCAGCCTGATACAAATATCTATTGTTCTCCTCGAAAGACTGAGTTTCTACGAATAGTTAGTGGTTTATAACTACAATTCGGATAGTTTCTGCGAAAAAGTTTAAAATGAGAGTTTTAGCTCCTAGTACCGTATAGCCTAAGCACCTCGTTTACAAAATTCTAACAACATCTTCTCCCTAAACTTGATATGCAATAAATCGAATGCTTGAATTTACTTAACATTGCTTAAATAAGCATAATATTTGTCTTCAGTTGGGATTTTTTTTGCTGGTTCCTTGACGAAGTGTATTGATTAAACATTCTGCTATTAATTAAAAAAATAACCTGCAGAAGCCATTATTATTTCTTGGTTTCCTGAAAAAGAAAGTAGACTTTCAGAAAAAGGCGCAAGTTAAAGCCCATGAATTGGACTATTGTAGTTTTTTAGCTTTGTATTCGTATGCACATTTTTATGAGTCAATTTAAAGTTTTCTTTTTAAATAATTAAAATGTGGTTATTTTACGAGAAGAATACAATTTAATTTTATGGACACAAAAATCTCTAAATATGCATAATTATTAAACCAAGAAGTTCCACATACTTTACAATAAACGATCCAGTAGAAATAGAATCATTCACTTGTTCACACTTGCTACCATCTACTAACGAAACTTATTGAGAAATAAACAGCCTGACGCTCGGCGCAAAGTCAGAAGGCTTTCATTCAACTTTGAGGGTGTTTCATGCTGTCATACATCAGATTACCGAAATACAAAGGTCCATTAGTGATACTTGGACATGCTTATAGTATTATCTAACTACGGTATGTTTAGTCTACTTGTTTTTACAAGGGCGATCAAATAGTTTTGGGACTTATGTCCCAAGGAATAAAAGTAATTGTAAACTTCAGTAAACCCAATATGTTTAAAATAAATATTCTTAAGTGTAAATACCTTACCAAATTAATACATTAATCTTCCTTTGTGATAAAATCGTCAAAAGAAAGCCAGGGAACAGCAGACAAATAGCATGAAATAACGACAATACTCTCTTCCGAAACAAATACTTAGGCCTATAGCCATTTTTGCCAAAAGAATCTTATGAAGTGTAAGAAAAGAGGTGTAGTTTAAGCCAACAAGACATTTAAAACCAAAATGTTTTAATCCTGATAGAATCTATAAGGAGTGCTATGAAAGGGACAAATATATCTCATGTACGTGAAAGGGTCAAGGGATGGTTTCTTCCAAAATTATTTTTCCTAAATTTTTCTCCTCGTTTTATTGATTCTGTGTGTAAAATCTGGTAACGTTTGTCAAGGAATGTAGATTAAAGTTCATAATAATAGGTGTTGAAACATTTAAGGGATGGATTGCTCCAGAATTGTTTTTCCGAAAAAAAATCTTCTGGTTTTGTAGGGTCTTTATATAAAGTCTGGTAAAAATCTGTAAAAAATGTAGATTTAGATTAAGTTAATAGGATTTGAAGTATTTAAAGGGTGATTTCTTACAAAATTAATTTATCTAACAATGTTTTCTCTTCTATAGGGTCTGTGTGTATAGTTTGGTAAAAATCATCCAAAGGCTGTAGACATCACACATTAGTGGTTGAAAACTTAATAAGGGGTTGTTTTTCGAATGGGTCAAATATTGTAGACATTAGTCGAAGACCTTTATGCAGATGACATGGTATTGACATCCAAAAGCCACGAAGACATGCAGAGAGCTTTCGACAGCATAGTAGACTTGGCAGAAAGAAACGACCTAAGGCTCAATGAGACAAAGACTGCCATGATGGCCTTCAGAAAAGGAGGAAATGAGGCAAACTTGGTATGCCTGACATCAGTGACGCAGTTAAAACACCTGGGAGTAACGCTGCAAACGTCAGAGAACACATTCACAATACATATTAAGGATAGAGTGAACGCTGTACTGAGAGCAATGGGTGACATAAAGCACCTCCGGGAGATGTCACTGCAGACAGCATTGAAACTCATGGAGGTAAAAATAGTACCGGTAGCGACATATGGACTGGAGAATATATGGCATCATCTTAGTTACAAGAATCTGGCAGGCCTGGAAAAGATTAAGAACATATACCTGAAACAAACCCAAGGCCTATCGAAGTTCACCCCCTCACGACAGGAGAGTTGCCGCTTGTAGAGAACGTGAGTCTGCAGCTTCTCCTACGATATTGGCATATGCCCTTGAGTGCGTAGATAGCCAGCTAGCCCCCGGGTTCGCCAGGAATATTGGTGTATGCCCTTGAGGGCGTAGCTAGCCACCTCATAATGTTATCTTTCATCACATACGCACATGGTGCTGATTAAGCAAAACATTGGAATACGTTACAGTGCATCTCCAATATCAAATAGCATAATTCTTCGAGCTGCATCCTTTGTGTCACACCGGTTCTAATGGAATCATGCCCCACCTCTGATACTGCCATCACGCCCCCTCAGACCAAACCATGACCACGATAAAGTGATAGCTATCCATTAAAATTTCCATACGCCGAAAACCGTGGCGTTACCTTACCTCGAGCTACGAGACTGTTAGGCCGGGCGCAAGTTGAGACGCAGTTTGGTGACGTGAGTGACGCAGAGTGACTTCTAACCTAACTTATTACTTTTCAATACGTCAAATAACAATACTGCAAGAAAAGAAGTCAAATTTTAATTAAGGTGTCATTATTATTATTATACAAAGAATTATCAAATATTACCAACTGACAAACAAAAAGAGATACAATGTTCAATAAATGTTCATGTGTATAATAAATAAAATCAACTTAGTATTTGACAATTGTATATAGACATACTTTAATAAAATGAATGTATATAATCCAAAATTTTTATTCACAATCGGATTCGAAACAATATATGGTGTTTATTAAGACTACTAGTATACAGGTTGAATTTCTTACCAAAACTTGAATTATCTTATACTAGTTGAATTCATACACTAAGCTGCATAATGAAGTTTATCAATAATAATGAAAAAAATTATTGATCTTTTCGCGGAAATTAAAACAAGAATAATCGATTTAATTTTTAAACGAATAGATCAAGCTTGAGCTGTAACAATTTAAATTACAGTAAGTAAAAAAGTTTGATTTTGTTCTTTTAGGGTCTTTTCAAGTTTCTGAATCAATTTTCTTTTTAAATATGTATATTTCCTTTTGCACAATATTCAAAACGAAGGCTAAACATTTTATGAAGCAGCAATCGCACTAATTTTAGCTACGAGTCGACACTGGGAAGAATGTATTAATTTCCTACAAATTTATTTTTTTTTTTTAATGTAATGTTGCGAATACTTACATTCTGCGATCATATATACATATAATTAATAATTATGATACGAAAATTCATCATTAAGACATAATAAATAGGCTATATAATTTTTAATAAATATAATTCCCTTTAATTTCTTATTTTTAATGTCACTATAACACTCAATCATTCAATTAAATTTAAATTAAGGTTACTTTTCAAATTCCGGTGAGATACTAAGTTTAACTCTGAACGGGAAAACATTATAAAGCGAAACGGAACTAATTGGTAAAATCATTTTGAGAAAATGTTTCATTTCAGAAACGTTTGTTAAGGAACATGGAGCAATTTTACTGTACATAATTATAAAACATTTATGAAAGTAAGTTGAAAATAAATTTCAAGATGACTCCTTCATTTTATTTTTAATTACAAATCTGAAACTTCCCAACTAATTAATTCTTATGGTTTATACTAGTTATGATATACATCTGTATAGAAAATATACACTTTTATGCCTGCTTATGCAACTTTTCTTTTCGTCGAAAATCTACTGCATATAAAATGTTATCTAAAACAAATGAAGGGTACAGCGGAAAACGAAAAAGGATAACAAATTGAACACATTGTATAGAAATTAATTCAAGAAACGCTTTTGATTGAAAAGAGCATAGCAACAAACTGATAAACAATAAATATGAAGAGTTGAAGAGGGTTTGTTTACTTTCAGAGCGGACATCAATCTTTCAAACTGCATGGAGTACGATCCTTTTTCCCCTATAATATTACCGCTTTCTGCCTAAACTAATTCCAAAATTCCAAATTCACTATTAGAAGGCATTATTATCTCAAAGTCCATAAAAACGGACACTACTATAGCTTTTCCCTTGTTCCCTTCAAATAAATCCATCTTATTTAAGTATAAAAACATTATAAACAACTTTATCACATTTCTTTCCAATGCCCTTCGCAATTTCTTCCCACATCTGAAATTTTAATTTGACGTGTCGTACAATTTTTTCTCCCTCGACCTGCCATAATTAATTTCTTCTCAATGTCCATGGTGGACAAACAACTTTTCACGCGCAGTGAGAAGTCACTAGTGAGAAACTGTGGCACGATCACAAACGTCCGCAGCTCGTGACTTTTTGAATCTGCTTCACTTCACCCTGCGTGCGAACCTTCGTTGTTGTATTTAATTCTATGTTAAACTTACGGTGAGTCACCTCTACCTCACGTCACCAAACTGCGTCTCAACTTGCGCCCGGCCTTACGGGACAAGCAAGTGAAGCGGAAAGAAATATGGGATGACTTCTACTGCACGGACGCCATGGTATACTAAGACTGGGCGAAATCCCTATACGACCTACGATACACAGTGATCAGGTTCGCGACGTACGGTTTCCATTTCAAAGTGTGCAAAATTAGGAAATACCACAACCAGGAAATGAGCGTGAGTGTTGGTGGTGCGGAAAAAACTGCGACAGGTACCACGCAATGTGGTGTGAGAAGAGACAGTTATCATTGACTCAACTGAGTGCCGAACGATAGTGTTGTATACCAATGCATATTTTGTGCTTTACTTTCATTATTATTAGTCGAAGAATGTAGTTTTGAATAGAGAAAATGAGAATAATAATTAAGGAATCGCGCACAATGTGCATTATCTTAACCTAAGATTGAACCTACCCAGTCCTGAACCCTAGTAGGGGATTTTTCACTACTGAAAAATCCCCGACCCGGCCGGGAATCGAACCCGGGCCGCCGGAGTGGAAGGCAGGCGCGCTACCGACTCACCCACAGTGACATAGAGAAAATATTACTCATGCTTAGGATCATGATTTATAGGTTTTTATAAACCCTGTATTAGTTTTTAAACATATTGATATAGTTTTATTTTAATTGGTTTGAAACGTATTCAGACAAGTTTTTATGAGTTTCATTTTAATAACTTACGTCCAATAAACGTATATATTAGTTTAATTTATTTTTACTTACAATTTTCCATGGCTCTGAACCACAAAACTATACGAACATTCTTTTATTAATTTTCCACAATTTATAGAAAACAATTAATTTTGGAATTACCCTGACATTTCCAACTTCATACACTAAAGAAGAACGTTTTTTAATTAATCAAATTACTGTTAGAATAATTTACTTTGTGCATCTTGCTGGAGCGAACACTATGAATAAACTGTCTTTAATTTGTTTCTAAAGAAACTAGGGATTTTGGTACACTAATGATTCCCTTTATTGGGACAATGCGGTTACAAATTGATAAACTTACAAAATGCAATGCTATTTTTTCTTTTACAAATGTGCTGGTAACAATGAGCAAAATAGAAACTGTAGGCAGATTTTAAAAAAGTATTATTTTAGTTTTTTAAGTATTTTATCGTATTTTAATCAAAAACAGTTTTTGCCAATTTTAGGTTTTATAAGATTGGACTATGTGATTGCTATGACAACGAATCGGATAATTACGAGTATGTTAAAATAGCACAGGTTGCTAGCAAGGAACAGAATAGTTTAGAACCTAAGAATCCGGGCCCTAATCATGGGTGTTAAAAATAAGGGAACGGGTGGTTTGTTTTAATTTCAATGTTGCTTATGTTTTCCTGGTTACGAAAGTATATGTGCAAAATTTTGTACTAATCGGTTAGAGCATGTAGGCCTAGATTACATAAAAGGTAAACAAAATCTCTTCCTTATTATTATATAACCTATGTGTATGTCATTATAATTGTATCTAAAAATAAAAAATAAAATAAAAATAAATAAATAAATAAATAAATATAAAAAAAAGGTCCCTCTAAGAGATCCTGCAATTGCCATTCAAGGATATTCAAGAATATATTGAAGGTAATCATCGGGAACAACTTTCCTAGAAAATGGGAACTAGTTTTTTGGAAACAGAAGGATTCCTAAATGCGATGTCAAGACAAAATTGCAGAGAAAGGAATATGAAAATATAGACGTGTAGACTATAGGCTACGTCATTCGTGACATTTTCATTTAAAATAGGGCATTTGGACTAGAAAAATAGTAATAAGAAAGTTCTCCTTGTATAATGAACGTCTATAATTATGAAAGATAAGCGTCCGTGGTTTTTAACGGTACAGCAGTGTAAGTTGATAAGTAGGGTATTGCTGTTTGTTGCTGTACGAAAATATTGAAATTCGCTGATCTCTTTGCCGAAAATACCATGCTATATGAACACTGTTTATTTTTTATGCAGAAAGCACAGAGTTTAATATAGTAAGTTGACATAAGATATTTACATTCCCGAGGTTTTCATCGGAAATCATAAGCATATTAACTTTACTTTCAAATGAGTATTTCCGTAATTAAGATCAGGAGTATTAAAGAAGATGGCAATAATTGATTTTCGGAAAACCTATTTTTATACAGTTTTAAGTAGACTACTGTTAAAAACATAAGGGAATAATGTAAATCATCTATCCCCAATTATTTAAGTAGCACGGCCTCCTTGAAATACTTAATTTCTATTGGGTCACTCTAAAATTTATGCATAATTTGGACCATAGATGGACCATTAAATTTTCAAAATACAACATGATAGCAAAGTTACTTATACCGGCTTGTATTATATTTAAAATATACCCCTGAAAAGAATATATTTTGCATAGCGAAAAAATTGATTCTTTCACAAAGTATTTTATGGTATCATAAAAGGCATTAAGAGTGAATAAATATGGCTACTGTACAATATTACCAAGCCAGTTCTTTTAAATGATCATTGTAAACAATAAGTCAAGATCGTTATGCTTTCTTATATCACAACAAAGTGTTCGCACAGATGCTGGCAGGTGAAAATGGATGAAAGTGAGTGCCTCTACGTAGTAACCAATCTATCCTACACTAAGTCAGAAAACCACGAACACCGAAGGAACCAGTACAAGATAAAGCAGCTTGCTGAACACAAGGAATATGAAAAAATGACATCCCAATTCCTGTTCTTTTACTGTTAAAATATAAAGTGAGAACTAAGCGAAGGCTGTCTGTCCTTAGAAAGGATTTATAACATCAATGCTTTATGACTGCTTCCTGTTGCTAATAATAGTATTTCTATTATTAACGGTATAATCTGAGATAAAAGTTATGAAAACTGTCGAGGAAAAGAGAGCAAGGTAAATTTAATGAACATTCTTTGCGGACCTCTTTCATCATATCCCCCAGGGTCTGGTGTAAAGTAAACGAGGCAATGTTTCTGTAAAATTCTATGCTATGCTTAGGCTATCATAATAAATTACTAAACTGTTCGTAATAGCGATTATGGGATTTATGTATAAGAAATGTCGCACGAAAACCACATCCACTTTAAACCAACCGCCATATTTTACGACTTTTCTTTATTATAAAAAGGAGTATCTACTTTTAAATTACACTGTAATACCAAGTCCCAGCTGAAAATACGACGAAAGACTTGGAGAGACAGAAATTGTCGTTTAAGATCCAATTTCTCTCCCCGCTGTCAGTAGAGACTTAGCAGAAGAGCAGGATGAGACGAGGGAAGCCATGAGACTTACACACACAGCAGAGAGAAAGAGTGAAAATACTGACTTCTGCGCTTAAAACCACATGGTGAGGATATATGGGTATACTCGTGAGTATTCCGGTGTCGAAAGTCGAAATGTACATTTTTATATAAATATAGACAAAAACTTTCCCCTTTGGTTAAACATGCAATAGTTAAAATGATAACAATAATGATAATATTGAAGATGATGATAATAATAATAATAATAATAATAATAATAACAATAATTCAATAACTCTTTTAAAGCCAATGTGGCCATAAATCTTTTCAGAAATTTGAATCCTAAAAAGAATCTTCCATGAACGACGGTAAGTCTATACGAACAACTAAGCAGAAGCAACTAAAGTCCAGCAAAGATTATCAATTATGTAACAGACTCCTTTGATCAGACCAAAATCCACCAAATTCTTGAGTGGAGCAGTCGGAAAGAAGCCAGATTTTTGTTCCCAATTATACAGGTTTGATCAACTAGGTACAGTTCGCTAGAATTTAGGCCTAGTGTGCGTAAATACGACAGTCCCATGTCTGTACCCATGTGAAAGAACTTCTGTGGGGTAAAATTCGTGCATACCGACAATGGTTAAAAACCTATTTATATATCAATCAGTACACAACCGTTGTTAAACAACCTCAACAAACCTTCAACAGTTTTGTACTTTAACATAGTCTCTTATCTAAACGCAGTGAATTTAGAAGCTACCAGATATTTTTTGGGAAATTTTCACTAGCTTGTAGAGAAAATGCTCTTACTTATTTAAGATATTAGTAACATCGATACTGTACTAATTAGAACATTTTACACTGGATTCACGAAATGATGTCTAGTTTCTTCGTTCATTGTTATCGCTCCAAGGTCAATGGATCTCATTTACATTCAAAAGTAACTGAACTCTGCTCCAAAAATCGCACATATTATATAAATTATACAAAAAAGATGTAGTCTATTCTTCCTCTCCTGAAACGTTCCATATTATATTTGACAGTGGACTTGACCTCTGATCTAAAGATAAGTCTTTCTAATATAATAGGCAAAGAATATGACTAAAATATTTATAAACGATAATAATTAATAAAACTATGATCAATTATTGTTTCTTATAACACTAAATGCAAACAAAGAAAGCTTTACAATTGCGTTGAAAGCAATAGTGAGTTATGGAGTAAATAACCTCTCTAAGTAAATGACATGCAATGACTGTCACAACGAATGTTTCCTTCGATTTTTCAAACTTCTATTTTCCCTGTAAATTAGGATATATTTCTTTAATGTCCTTGTAGTCTTACTATTATTTTGTATGTCCATGTTTTAAATTGCTTGATTATACTGCAATTGGCAGTCTATTTGTACAAGAGTGCGCACAACAACAGACACTTATGACGATTGCAGATATTAAAGAGTTCGATAACCATCACAGTCTCTTGAGTACCTTTTAATAGTTGATATTAAATATACCGTACTTTTAGCAGAAATCCTATACAGAACTTCTATGTGAAACATAAGGCTTAAACATATGTCAGCTTAGCCCAATGGTAGAAGCAATGTGGTTGTAAAAATGGAGAACATTGGTTCGATCTCGTATGAGACCATTGGGGTTTTTCATTAATAAATTAGCTTAAACCGTTTGGTAGCTTTATGAGTCTAAGATAGGAAGTCAATAAATTATAATTTTATAGCTTCTAGAATTATGTGTACCGGTATCATAATAAAGGATGGAGTAAACGAAGTTGCTCTTGTCCATATTGGGGTCCCCAGTCTGTAGTCTGCGGAAGCTTGGGGGAGGGGAGAAGTGAAAAGGATCAGCGAATAATGACGATTTAACTTCCTGTATATTCTCTTTCTCAAAGGTTTTCTGGACGTTTTATCTCAGAAAGTACCAAAACATAGACTAGCATTAGAAATGCTGCCAAATCCCTTCCAAATGTGGACATGCTCTCATTTCAACCCATGCCCAATCCCATTTATTTCTCCTACGAGGGCCGTCCACAAAGTAAGTTTCCTGGGGCCTTTTACAGAAACAAAACACAATTTCAAGGAAATATTTATTGCAACGGACACAGCCAATGTTCAGCTATTTTTCAACATATTCGCCACCGGAATTGAAACATTTGTCTTAACATGGCACCAACTTTTGTATACCTGTACCGTAGAAGTGTGCCGCCTGGGATTTGAACCACCGTGTGACAACCACCTTCGCCTCTGTCATTCTCTGTCATTCTTTGTCATTTCGTGATGTGTAGGAAAAGATGGAAATCACTGGAAGCGAGGTCCGGGCTTTAGGGTGAATGTTTAAAAACCTCCCGGCTGAACCTCTGCAGGAGACTTGCTAGGAGGTGTTTAAATATCCACCCTACAGCCCGGACTTCGCTCCCAGTGATTTCCTTCTTTTCCTACACCTAAGGAAATTACAAAGAATAAAACAATCTCATTTATATAAGATAATGCTTTGTAGAGGGCATGACGTTGAAAATTTGCAATACATTTTAATATTAGACTTCTATCCTATACGGAAATGAAGTTCATTAACAAACATTCAGCCAACTGAGAATTGACTGAAAACCTAGATGGTCAAAATGCCGGATAATGATTGGAGGATTTTTAAAATGCTATTTTTAATTTTAGTTAGTTACCTCCCTCTTAAAACCCCAGAAATATCAGGATCTGTAGGATATACTTTTCTTTACTTCCTATAGCGTATTGTGTTTTTTGCTACCGATATCCAGCTTGTACTTAATACCATTCTAGAGACCTTGCATACTTGTGAATAGCAATGGATGTCCAGTGTACACACCAGCAACAGTTAGAACCTCTCTACATGAGAACACTTCACGTCAGCTTAAGTGAGGATCCCCGACACTTGCACCGTGCAACCCATTTTTCAAACTTGTTGACTTCTTTCTCCTTTGCTATTTCCTTACTTTTCAGTGCGTTGCGATAGCGTGAAATGCTCTACGGGATATCAGATTCCTAAAGATATGAATATTAAATTTACATCCATCCTAATATAATAATTTATTAGCCTAAGTAATTACTTCCCGATGGCTGGAGGTGATAGTGATAAGTTATAGGGTATAGGATTATGGAAGTAAATTTTATTTGCAAATGGAAAGTAAGATTCAGAAGATTCATTCGTAGAGGGTATTAATTTTTAAAGGTAAATGAAAACAATTTATTTCTGTGAAGTGTAAAATATATTAACAATCACAAATCTAAAATAATGAATTATTAAAATCAATTAAATGATGGCCTACAGATATTTTGCGCTTAATATAAACATAAACAAATATTGAAGAAATGTCTTGGACTCGCATTCGGGAGGTCCCAGGTTCAAATCCCATGGCCGGCCAATTTTACATTAGTTTTTCTCATGGTTTTCCCAGTCGTAAAAGCAAATTCCGAATTGGATATTCACTTACCAAGAATCAATCAATGAATCATCCTCAACATTTCATCCTGTATCATATCCATTTAAATTAATATCAGTTGAAATTTACTCCATAAATTACACAATAGAAACAATTGACAATCAATAGTTCCATGGCCTACCCTACTGCATAGACACAACTCCCGAACTCCTGATATGGTCTCGTAGCTAAAAGGAGTACAAACACAATAGTTTAACAAATAATTGAAACATGAGCACTATTACCCAAATATTCGTTCCTAAACATGAATAGGCCTAAACCAACAACAGAGCTTTTAGTGGTTCTTTGTGTTCCAATTTAATTTACCCGTCGTTCAAATATAGTGTAGGCCTATAGACTGTAGCTTACGTTCAGTAAAGAGGTAAGTCAATAAGTATCCGCACTTTTTGTTTAATCTTTTGTAGGTTGGCTGTACCGCTTTGTGCTCGCACACCTCAACAGTCGTTCATTTGTCTCCACTTGTGGAATGTTTGTTCGTTATGACTGCACTGAGAGTTGCGCTGTTGCACATTAAACATGGCTGCACCACACAGCGTTTGCACCAAAGAAGAAAAGGATGCAGGGATCCGGTTTTGGTCGTCTGAAAATGTACCAGGAGCCAAAATCCAACGAAGACTTTCCGCACAATATGGGGGGAATGCTTTTTTTTTTCTTTTCTTTTCTTTTTTTTTTCTTTCTTTCTTCTTCTTCTTTCACGGCGAAGCTTCTACGAATAGATTGAAAGGTTCAAAAATGGCCGGACAAGTGTGAAGGGCGAGGAAAAAACAGGACGGATGCCCATCCTCATCCACTAGGTGACGCCAGCATTGAGCAAGTGCGTGTCATGATTCAGACAAACTGAAGAGTAGGCCTAACTGTCGATAAGGTGGCCATCGATTCACCACAGACCAAGAACTGAAGGAAACGATGCATAAGTGGCTTGCTATTCAACCGAAAAACTTCTTTCTGAGGGCATCAGGAAGCTTGTGCAAGGATGGATAAAGTGTACTGAGACGCAAGAGGACCATGTTCAAAAATGAGCTATTTGAAAGTTTTAAAAGAGAGAGCAGATACTTATTGACTTAACCACCTTCTTTTAGGTGTGAAACACCCAAATAGCAATAAGTCAGCCAGTTCTGAAACGTATTTAAATATTGTTCACATAGAGAATGCTGGAATAGCTTTATGCATGGAATGAAAAATGTACAGTAGCCTATATAGACTCTGTGAGCGAGACGGAAAAGGCTTAGACTCGCGTTCGGGAGGTCATGAGTTCGAATTGGCTCGGAAATTTGACTTGGGGGTTTTTAAAATGTTTTTACCAGTTGTAAAAACAAATTCTGAATTTGGATATAGGTTATACCGGGTGTTCGGAAATTCATATTACAAACTTCTATGGGTAGTAGAGGGGACTTAGTAGACAATATTTAGAATAGGAACTCATTTCCGGAAACGTATCGTTTCCATGCTACAGCCATTAAAATGTGTCGGATTTGCCGGTTTTGTTTTGCAACCGGATAGGCAGTTCATGACGTCAGAGGATCACCTGATAGCATGTTACATTGGTATTGTTACAAAAAAATTTGACTTTCGTCTGTAATGAGTCAAACGTCGTATACTTCTGTACCTTATGTCACATCCCATTTCACATGGTGCTTATTCAAACACTACTTCTTCCAGTTCTTGACTATGGATCAGTTGTATACAACGATCTTTCGGATATATTAATACGAAAATTCAGCGTGTTCAAAATGCTGCAATTCGCTTCGTATGTAACGCGCGAAAAGATGAGCACATCACACCTTATTAAAGTTCTCGCACGATATCTGTGCCGATGAGACAGTTACTCGCTAGAGAGAGACATGCTATTGTGCGAGAGAGAGAGAGAGAGGTAGCTTGGCCTTTACAAATAAAAAGGAAGGTATTGTTGTGCGAGAGAGATAGGTAGCAGGCCAATCGACGCTATAGTCCCCATGAAAACATAATGCAATGATTTAGGCAATCGGCACAGATTTCGTGCGGGATCTTTACCTGCAACTAAAATGGCTAAAATTAAAAGAACGAAGGATCCTTTCCATTGCATTGCTAACGCTTAAAGTTATGAAATGTAAAGTCCCATTTACCTGTTGAAATCCTTCATCCCTATGCAAAGAATACACGATCGCTCCAATAGATTTACTTCAAGCACGCTCCAAATTCCTAGACACCGCACCGCTAAATTTAATAAATCTTTTATATGCACGGCCTCTCAATTATACAATAAACTTCATCTGTATCATTATCAAAGTTATTCTCTTGCTACAAAAAAAAACTCTTAGTTCATCACCTCATAACCGCTTATTAATCCTAATTTCTCATTATCTTCTTCAAAAGTTTTCTCTTTTCATATAATATATTTTGGCTACTACCTCATGACATTAGGTTAAGGTTTATGTTTTATGTTCAATATTTGTACTGTATTAACAATGTGTCTGTAATTATTATTATAGGCCTACTTGTAATTTTTTCCGTCATTGTGAGCGGATTGTATGAATAAAAAGAACTTTTAAGTTCTACGCTTACAGCCCTTAAAATAAAAATCAATTCAATTCAATTCTCCCCCCTTTCAAAGCGATACCTTGTCGAGATAGCCACGTCCCTCTCTAGATGGCAGTTCTCTTCAGGTATAGGGCTTTCGTTTTCATCGTCCCCACTCGGCGAGTCAAACGTCAGCATTTCCTTTTGCGGTCTGCGGGGTTATATTATTGTTTATTCAGGGTAAACTGTAGTTTTCACTCTCAAGTCCAAGCAAGTGGCAGACTCTGTTGTCAAGTCAATCTAATATCAATAGTAATACCATGGCAGTAGTAAAATTTTAGCGTACTTCTTAGATTCTCGTTTCCGACTGGGACATGACAAACACTCGGCTAATTACGAATGTACCGTTCTTGCATTAAACAAACAACACTTCAAAGAATGAAATGCTGGGAACGATGATAGGGAGACGACTATATTGTATTATGGGAATTCCATTCCTTCTCCATGTTCTTGAAGAATGCGTCTCTTTTGGTTCTTTCCTAGTGAACATTCACTCCCACAAAGTAGCCTATAATAATGTTAACGTTATTACTTCAGTATCATAATTTTCAAACTAACAGAATGCGGTATTTCGAAAGATTAATTTAATAGGCTACATTAATAATCAAATCGATAATTCACTTTAAAAAAATATGAAATAAACTTCTTTACTTGTTAGATATATACATATGCATTCATGAACCACATATTTTTGTCTCTGTTGGACATTAGGCCTACTTGTGTTATTTTCACAAACTTATGCGACTTCTCGAGTTCGATACCCGATGAGATCGTTGGAATTTTTCAATTTGCCTAATCCTTCTGGTGGCACTATGGCCCTGGGTTCGAACCAGCCTCTAACAGAAATGAGTACCAGGAGCAATCCTGGGGGTAAAGGCGGCCGGTGCGGAAGACTGACAACCTTACCACCTTCACGTTCCGAATGTCTAAAATCTGGGAGCCTCAACCTCCTGAAACTCTCTGGGTCTCCTTGGCCTGTATAGGGAACACTTTACCTTTTTATGCGATTTCTTGAACGAGCACAACATTCAATAAATAACAGAATTTATCAATTAAGTTTCAGATGTTATATTAGAGTTTAAAAAAATAAGACTAGATGAATAATTTGAAGTAAGAATACTGTCGCTATTCATTTGATAATAAATAATTAGTCGTGTAGAACAGACGAAGTTATTATACTGTAAATTGTAACACAAGTAATAAATAGCTCATTATGTCAGATTGTAAAAGATTTGTGTACACCACATCGAACACAAATTCATAACTTCTCGTTATTGTCACTGTCCGTGTCAGAACTTTTACAACTATCTAAATTTATCATGACTCACGCGGAGAAAACGGAGATAGCCAAAGCAGTGCTCGATTTGACAGTAATCGACGTTCGTACAGAGCGGGGCGAGGTTCAGGTACAAGGACAAGGACAGCTCAGCCAAAAATCAGCCTATTCTTTCTGCCTTCTGTATAGTAGTAGTAATGATGAGGATTATAATGATGATAATGATAATGATAATAATAGTAATAATAACCACTGCAAGAATAGCAAGGAATAAGAAGAAAGAATCGTTTTCAGTATCTCCATCAAAATCGCATCATCGAAGTAGCATACGTATTCTGTACTCTAAGAGAGTAATTTGAGAATACATCAACTAACTTACAGAAACTGAACTAAACGATACACTGAAAGAATACCATATTAATGTTAAAACACTACAGGAGTCTCAATGCCCTTATACTGAGCATTCCCCCAATCAGAGGGGAGGATATTTTTTATAGTAATTTTGGAAATGGCTACAGATCTATATGAGAGCAAGACAGGGAATAAATTGTAAAGTTTCCTCGGGGTTCTCCCTTTGGTATGCTTTTATTTCGCTATTTTTATTCTTTCATCTTACAAATTCCTAGCGGTGACTTAGTACACCATCTGACACTAAAATAGTCTTTCCATTCAGACTGTGCCGACTGGAAGTCAGGCATAACTGATGAGCAAATCGACTGGAAAGGAGAAAAAAGAGAAAACGATAGACAGACAGACGAACGGGCATATGAATAGATGGACGGATAAAAGTAAGGTAATAAAAATACTTAATAAATAAATGAATGAATGAAAGCATGAATGAAAGAGAAGTAATGGACTATCACTTGGCCTGCATAAATTTCTTAGTTGTAGAATTTTACATTTTCACATGAATTATTGTTGAGAACGTCATTGCTGTTTTGTTTATGGTTTTCGTAACATCCTCTTCCTTTAAGGGGACACGTAGAACTGCAGACACATGGGCACAAATGCGTGTCTGAATAACTAGCAAGCTAGGAATGGCGGCTGTCCGTTCTATTTTGTGCTTGTTGTAGTCAAAAAGTCTGACGTTCTGTCAAGTCAGCGTACATTGCAACCGACTACAGTTCTTTCTCACTCACTCTCGTATAGGTTGCTACATAAATTATTCATCACATTTTCCAACGGAATACAACTTCCTGCAGTTATCGTGTCAGAGTAAGATATTTGAGATTGTAGGTTGCCATTGCGTAAGACTATTAAATTATCTGAGTTTTCAAGTATTGGTACCACAATGATATATCCGATACAACAGTAACTATTTGTCTTTTGGTGAATCTTAGGGAGGGGTATATTCTGAATATTGACACATGTTCTTTTAGAAAATAAATGTGTGACGGTTTGGTTAATGTAATGAATTTGTGGTTGGAACATGTTTCCTTCCTCTTCATCTCCACGCCTCATGTGGCAAAAGGTAAATAACGAAAGAAATAGAAAATCTGGTGAATTACCAGGGTGAGCAGATATAAGTCTAGGCCTATCGGTTTTGAGCACAATGTCCCAGCGTCTCCACCAAACTTTTCTGGACATTCGCTGGATTCGTTTCATGCAGGGAAGCCCGAGACGTCGTCGCTACTTCCGAAAATGAAAATGAATAAATATGTATACATAAATAATGAAGACTAGATATCTTACCGTTATATACATAACCTTACTGCAGGGGTGCCCACGGGGGGGGGGGTTAAGACGCAGACTGCGTCATTGAAATTTCTGGGGGGGGGCAAAATATTATTGTCTTATGAATTTTCTGGGGAGGGGGTGAAAATTGTTGCAAAATTAGCGTTTTATATGTTAAAAAAAAATGGTCAAGTTTTATAACTTTAAAAGGTCTCTTCTAATTCTTTAGAAGTGAATAGTCAATAAATTAGCGCCCATACCCGGGGGCGGGGGGGAGCGCAAGGGAAAAAATGTATATTAATAATTATTATAGTCAGGTGTTTTTCTTTTAAGACAATTATTTGAAAGTCAGTTGAGACATAAAAAGTTTTCAGAAGTTTTACCAAATCGACAACATGGAAGCAGAATCCACAGTGGATTAGGAAAGAGGGGTTCAGGGGGTTTTGACCCCCAAAAGTCAAAACCTAAAATTCTATATTTGTACTTTAAAAAAATATTTAATTAAACAAGATTTGTTGGTGTGTCAGATATGATATAGCATAACATAATGAGTAGTATTATGTTCACTGTTCCATGTGTTATTCAACTTTTCTTATAAATAGTAATAAGTATTATAACTTAGGTAAAAATTTCTTGTTTAAGTTGCCATGTCTTAGAGTATAGTAAACAAATTTGCTAACTAGTTTTTTAGTGCTAAAATAGCGTAAAATGTGATTTCCATTAGTTCAATATTTAAACATTTTCCGGGGGTGGACCCCCCACATAGGTAATGATTTATTATTTACATTGGCATGTCTTAGAGTTTGGTAAACAAATTTCCTAACTAGTTTCTCAGTGCTAAAATAGAGTAAAATATGATTTTCATTAGTTCAATATTTAATAATTTCCCGGGGATGGACACCCGACTTAGGTAACAATTTCTTGTTTACATTGACATGTCTTAGAGAATGGTAAAGAAATTTCCGAACTAGTTTTTGAGTGCTAAAGTAGCGTAAAATGTGATTTTCATTAGTTCAATATTTAAACATTTTCCGGGAGTGGACCCCCACTTAGGTAATGATTTCTTATTTACATTGGCTTGTCTTAGAGTATGGTAAACAAATTTCCTAACTAGTTTTTCTGTGCTAAAATAGCGTAAAATGTGATTTTCATTAGTTCAATATTTAAACATTTTCCGGGAGTGGACCCCCACTTAGGTAATGATTTCTTATTTACATTGGCTTGTCTTAGAGTATGGTAAACAAATTTCCTAACTAGTTTTTCTGTGCTAAAATAGCGTAAAATGTGATTTTCATGGTTCAATTTTTAAAAATTTTCTGGGGATGGACCCCCGACCCCCTTTTTTGAGGGTATTCCAAACCCCCGGCACTTTCGACCCTCCCCGCAATTATTTTCTGGCTACGTCATTGTTGCACTTATTATATTATTATATTATTAAAATAATGTTACAAAGTGGCCCAAGAAGTTAAACAACAAAAAATTAATTGATTAAAAAAATGGCCCTCATAGAAAATATCCTATGGGCGCCCTTGTCGACAGCAAATCAGGTTGGGGGTGAGCAATGAAGTTTGGGGGGGGTGAGTCATGAAGTTTGGGGGGTGGGCACCCCTGCTTACTGTATTATAACCTTTGCTTATTTCAAATTGAACAATTTTTTTCCCCTACTATCCGAATTCCGCTTGTGTTGAGTATTACTTTGTTACTTTAATAGGATGTTTCTTGATAATTATATTGAAACTTCGGTAAGTACAAATCTTTATTGTATTATATTCTTTTCTTTCAAGAATCTCAATGTGGGATTATGTTTCTACGCTTGGAATTATGATAGGTAAGCCCACGAAATTTTACGAGTTTATCGACAGATTCGCGACTGCGATTTATCTGATGAAACTCGTAAACTAGAGTTAAATTTATTAAGACTGTTCCATGAATAAAAATGTAACGGAATATAAAATAATAATTACTTTCGTGGTTTGTTATATAAAAACAAACCTAACAGCTGCGAGATCACGGCATACGCTAATATGAATCAACCATCCATGAATCGATTCGAGTTCCCATGTTGTGACCAATGCTACCAATGATGCGTAAGACATAGTTAACATAATTCAGGTATGCTAACAGCAGAACAGAATAAAAGCACACGAACTGGTTTGCACCGAATCGAAACTGTGTTTTGATTCAATATACATTTATTATTTCAATTTCCAAACAAGTTATGTTGTTTGAAATGTGTTTTCATTCTGGTGAATGGCAGCATGTAACGTATTAATCAATGCACGTTTTCTGCCTTACTTGTCCAGTAACGAGCTGACGTTTTAAAAGATAAAATTGCATCCTTGGGATCCGAGAAAGAACAGTATATGATTAAGATCGTGATTGGTGTATGTCAGAGAAATTGGTAAACGTAATTGGTCAATATCAAACACGCGGCTTATGAGTGGAATAGTCTAGTCGAATATCACTTGTATTGAGTTTTATTTTAATAATGTAATTTCGTTTTTGAACTCATATCATAACAAGAAACATTAATTCAAATGCAAAATTTATTGTAAGGTATGCATTTTAAAGTTTTACCTTTCAAATCCTACCCTAGATTTAAAACAACGCTCCGTACCACCTGAAAGAAAAAATCTTTAAGGTTTTCTTAAAAATAATTTATCCGATTTTTTGTAGGCTAAACATATTTAGGATTTTGTATTATTATTATGCCGGTATTTATTTATAAAGTATTAGTGGTGGTGGAATTTCTCTTGTTTTTTTCCTCATCGTTCATGATATTGTTTAATCGTATTTAATGCTATTAATAACTTAACACAATACAATATAACTGTAAGTTGACGTTTTGTACAGTTTGTTGTGAAACGTGAGCGATAATGTATAACTGATAAGATTGCTAGGTTTAGCTGAGATAATATGGATTCAGTAACTGTGTTCATTATGAATTTATTGCTAAGGACAAGCCAGTATGACAGGTATGAGGAGTGTGAAACTTGTACTGAGGTATAATATTGTACATACTGAAAACATAAACAATTCATAAAGTCCTCAGTAAGTAAACAATTCTGATGATTTATCCGTTGAAGGTTTACTATTCAGTGTAACTGTTAAATATTAATAAGTATTAATAGCCTAAGTAATTATCATCATCAACCAGATCGTTAAGAATGTTTCTGAAAATGTCTTAAAGTTTACAAGGTGATGGCGAGTTTGTTTCCTTGGGGACCTCTATTTATTAAAAGAATTCTCATCACTCCAAGGAGAATAGGTTACTTATGTTACAACTTCTAATGAGGTTGGAAAAGTAAGAGGAATACATGTTCATACCTATTTCGGTTTTCCACCCCTTTTATACCCAATCCACTTAAGGTCTACTGATATCAGATAATGTTAAAATTTATAAACTTATTCTGTAAAGATTCTTATCTAATGCAATAAATTCACGGCTGTGCCCAATAAAAATTCTGCAATATAGGCCTATAATGCTGTAAGGTCGTAACTTTAGATTAGAAGATAATTCATCAAATTTAAAAACTGGAACATAACTTAACCGAAAATAGAACCAGTGTTAATCTCCATACAGTTCAATGGTGAAGTTATCCTTCCTTCTGGGTTATTATGCAGAGATCGTCCCATGCAGAGGGAGCTATAATTGTATAAAATAGTGATCACCAGTTATTTCCTCCTCTGCTTGGCAAGAATCCTACGTTCGTCACTTTATCTGACTGCAGCTTGTTTCAGACCGAAAGGCATGTATTGGGGAAAGCTGTTGGATTACGCGCTTGGAGGGGATTTCTATAGGACTCTCAACGCTGTCAAAATAGAGTAAATGTTGCTGTGATGAGCGCAACCTACTGCCTAACTAATGTTTTCAACATAAACGTCATGTCAACACGTGAAATTATTACAATTTTTTATCAAAATTCCAAAATATCCTTTCAGTATTTGATGCCTGCTTCCATACCAAATATGACGAAAACAACTGTTGACTGATCAATACAAGCAGATGTAGGCTAATAAATAGTAAATAATCATTTAACAAATGTCACAATCGGTGCCTTAATAATAATGTATTCAACAATAGTAGTAGTGGCATATTGATCGCGAACTATTTTTTGTAATTCAGGTTATTCAAGCAACAGGTTGCCTGCCAATATCCTACAATAATTTGTCCAATTATCTGTTCGACTCAGAGCGTTATTAAAAACCTTTACTATTTGTTTAATCTCTTATTTTGGTAATACATTCAAAAAATTATAATTGTATTTAAGTTAATATCCTATTTTATTTCATTTTTTTCAATAAAAGTGAATCCACCGCTGTGGCGCAGGGGATGGGTTTGCTCCTATAACACAGCAGGCTCGGGTTCTATTCCTGGTCGGAGTAAGTTATCTAGGTGTGGTTTTTCCTCACATGTAAGACGAATGTCGATCAACTTCAGGCCCTTCTCCAGATATCATCTGAAGCCTTGAACAGAGTAAGTTTATAATAGACTGGTGTGTATCGTCCTGTGTGTTCGTGTTGTTTCCGAGATGGCCTCGGCATTTGGCTGATCACTCATCTGAGGATGTCGTTCATGTCCTTGTCTGATCAAAAAAGTATGTCTGTGATCAAAAGATACTCCCTCTCCCGGCAAGTCGCGGGCCTGTAAGCATAGGTGGCGTGGACCACTTAAACGACCCTACAACAGGAGACGTTAACTTAGTGAAAGAAGAATAAAAGTACAGTAATTCTGTCTAGTCAGACTTGTTTTATTGATAATAATCAACGAGTTTAGTGACGGCTATAAAAATTATGATGATGATGATGATGATGATGATGGTGATTATGATGATGATGTGACAACAATGTGAATGGTAGTTGATTGATGACTGCTACTAGTACTTCCGTGAACAGGAACGGCCTCTACCTTGAAGTGGAAAAATAATAAAATTCCTTAAGTTACACATATGTTGTTTTTAATGACTTTCCAGAGATATTCATGCCATATTGGTGGAAAATCTAACAACGCGTTTGATCGTGTCTGTGTAATACAACAAACTGACAAACAGACGAAATGCCGGTAAACGATTAGAGCTATGTGAAAAATGTTTTGCAACGAAGTTTTATACATTTTACACTCCAGAGTGGAAGTAGTCTTCAGATTGTTATGAACCGTTTAGCTGAATCATTGAAAGAAGCTGAACTTTACATGGAACGGCATGAAAATGGAACAACACGTATGTCGTGACTGCGTAACACACAAATTTACAGGTTCCTGTGCCCAAGTTTGCGGGTTCGATCCCGGCCCAAGTCGATGACATTTATGTGTGCATAAATGTGACAGGCCCATGTCAGTAGATTTACTGGCATGTAAAAGAACTCCTGCGGGACAAAATTCCGGCACACCGGCGACAGGCCTAAGTTGCAGTACATCCCCGTCGTTAAATAACCGTATACCAACGAACTAACAAATTTACAGGTAAATAGATGAAATGCCGAATGGTCGAGTTGAAACAGAAAGTCGCTTCACTTGGTCAATTAAAATTACCGGTAAAAATACACTTATCAGTAAAATTAATCTTGAACAGAAATTTTGTGGAGAAGTCTACTGGTCTACGACCGCTGTGTCAGAAACGAGTCTGTCGCTTAAATAGTCTACTCTATAGGCCTAACATACTACATTGTCTATGTTAATACCCACGACTATCATATTATATGATGCCCTAATCCAACTATTTCTTGCTCACCGTGCAAAACTGCTCCGTAAAGTGACGTTACAGGGCATTCCGTTGGAGAACACCGGTGTTGAAAAATAAGTTTATATTCCATTGTTGTGATTACATTATTATAAGTGTGTGAATTGATTAAACAAAAAGTCATCTCTAATAGTTATATGATAAACTCACAATTAATTAATGAAATCAAATCGCTTTCTAAAAAGTAGCCTATTGGTGGAATAATAAGATAAATTTTATTGTACTATTATGGTATATATACTACAGCTATACTATTGTAAAAAGCAACGCTACATTTGTCAATTCAGATCTGGTTTAGTCTCTCTATCATCGTTCCCAGCTGTGCTATCTTTCAAATGTTGTTTGTTTAATGCAAGAAGGACACACTGGTTAATAGCCGTGTGTTGAAGTGTTGATATGTCTCAGAAGGAAACAAGAATCAATGAAACGCCAAAAAGTTGTATTATAGCCTATTACTCTTGTCATTAGCTTGACTTGGCAACACTTGGATTTGAGAGTGCAAACTACTGTTTACCTGCGACCATTATATATATTGACAATCAAGTTTATATTCCAATACTTAGCATTGTTGTGAAGTACCACATTATCCCCAGAGTACTGCCCCATTGCCAATGGCCCATTAGCCAATGGAATTGGTATAAATATATAGGCCTACCAGTGAACTTTTCATTTCCAATCAAGCTGATTGGCACATACATGTACCTTAACTTTTTTGTAAATCAGACACTTTGTTCAGTAAAATTTAGCCATTTTATGCTAAAAGTATCTATCGAGTCCAGTTTGTCATGCCAAAAGAATTATTTTATTATCTGTTGGTACTGCCCTATAAAGGGTTAAATATCGATGATCTGAATATGGAAATATTTGACTAACTCAATAATTATATGTCCCTCAGTAAAATTACTGTAGTTGGCTATAATAGTTAAACAACTATTATGCGTTTCAACTGAAGGGAATAATACATTGGTTTTCCGTGTACATATATATTTATATACCGTATATATACTAACATTTTTCTTTTTTTCTGTTCCTTTTCCCTCCTTTCGAAACTTCAACTTGGAAGTGATTGATGGTTTATTTTGTTGTGTCGGGTGTAGCAGAGGGGGGAGGAGCTTCATGCGCTCAACTTCAGCTTGCCTGTCTGTCTATCCTCTATTGATGGGGAAAGAACTTGTACATACCAAACTGTAACGAACGAATGAGAGGGTGAGAGGGAATGAGAGAAAATGAGTGTGCGTTTTCAGTTCACTATTTGCCTATTTCACATCTCCTTTCTGCCAGTCTTTGTTTGCAATAGTTTAGTTAATATCTTAGTTATAGGCCTACTTCAAAATCAATGGCATTTTCACTGTTCGATTTTTATTTTTTTAACAATATCTGAGAAGTATCGCTTTCACCTTCCTACAGAATAGCTTGGACGGCCTTACATTTCAGAAATCGTAAATAAGATGAACTACATAGTAGGCTACGCTGTTTTTGGCAAAATCTAAAGTATTCTTCCAATTTTTAATCGGAACTCCTAATTACGTATTTCGTACCGTTTCTACCCCTCTCAGCTGCAGCAGGTGTTTGAACTATTTTCAAACATTAAGTCGGCCTGGGTTGTGCAGTGTCGTGGTGGCTTTCTCTGTCCAAGGTTGCTGCTTTGATCCCGTCTCGGGTCTATGACATTTATGTGTGCATAAATGTGACATGCCCGTATCTGTAGATTTTCAGGCATGTAAAAGACATACTCCTGCGGGACAAAATTCTGGCACACAGCAGCAGTTGCAGTAAATCCCCGTCGTTAAATAACCATGAAACCAAACATTAAGCTGATATTGTGAAACCCACGAAAACTTAGGAAACTGCACTCAGATGTGCGGAAGATGGAATGAACCCGGGACCTTCGAAATTCAGTCTGCGACTCTTTATTTGTCGATATAAAGCAATTCATAGCATAGCCTATATAAATATTTATTTCTGTATACTGAATGTCTTAAATATTCCATTTATTTATTCTGTACTTATACATGGTGGGCTGGAATTATGGGTTGGAATGTATATGGCTATTTAAAAGTGGCCCGATTGTCATTTATTCAATAGAATATGTTCAAGGAACAGAAATAGAATATTTGCTGTAGAATTCCGTTAATGGGCCTAAAATAAAGTCAATAAACTGAAAATATAAACCCCTAACATTCAATGTTATAGTACTCGTATGTTATAACTTAGTAGTGGTTTTAGGTTAAGTTACCGATGTAGGCTAGTGAAGTCCAGTTAGTATTGTTATTGTTAATTGCAATATTTCTGTCATAACTTATTGCATGATGGACCTTCAGCTTGTTTTAAATCCTGTTCTTCATCCTATAATTCACAGGGAAAGACCGAAGATTAATTTCTTTAATAACATAATCTAAAAACTTGAACTCCAGAAAATCTATGAGAACTCGGAGAAATAGGCTCCATTAAGGGAGTTACACAAGTATACGAAAGAGTCAGTGAAGCTCAATGTTTTTCTCATCAACCAGAGTACATTCACCTTGTAATCTGATACGCTAAATGTATACTATGACCGAATTTATTGTCTGTTTCCTGATTTACTAAAGTATAAATATTATGGGTAATTACCATAAGAAAGTTGCTGCTGCATTTTTCTTTTTTGTGCACTGATATGAAATTTGTAAGTACTTCTTGTTGTATGCCATAATATGAGTATACCAGGGGTGCCCACAGGGGGGGGGGGGTTAAGACGCAGACTGCGTCATTGAAATTTCTGGGGTCTCTTCTATTTTTTTATAAAGATAAAGATGAAGAATTTCGACAGCCATGGACGCCCATACCCGGGGGCGGGGGGGGGGGCGCAAGGAAAAGATGTATATTAATAATTATTATAGTCAGGTGTTTTTCTTTTAAGACAGTCATTTGAAAGTCAGTTAAGACATAAAATGTTTGCAGAAGTTTTACCAAATTGACAACATTGAAGCAGAATCCACAGTGGATTAGGAAAGGGGGTCCAGGGGGTTTGGACCCCCAAAAGTCAAAACCTAAAATTCTATATTTGTATTTAAAAAATAAAATATTTATTTAATTAAACAAGATTTTTTGGTGTGTCAAATATGTTACAGCAGTTATTTTCTTTTCATAACATAATGAGTAGGCCTATTATGTCCACTGTTCCATGTGTTATTTAACTTTTCTTATAAATAGTAATAAGTATTATAACTTAGGTAACAGTTTCTTGTTTAAGTTGCCATGTCTTAGAGTATAGTAAACAAATTTGCTAACTAGTTTTTCAGTGCTAAAATAGCGTAAAATGTGATTTTCATTAGTTCAGTATTTAAACATTTCCCGGGGGTGGACATCCGACGTAGGTAACATTTTCTTGTTTACATTGACATGCCTTAGAGTATGGTAGACAAATTTCCTAACTAGTTTTTGAGTGCTAAAATAGCGTAAAGTGTGATTTTCATTAGTTCAATATTTAAACATTTTCCGGGGGTGGACCCCCCACTTAGGTAATGATTTCTTATTTACATTGGCATGTCTTAGAGTATGGTAAACAAATTTCCTAACTAGTTTTTCAGTGCTAAAATAGCGTAAAATGTGATTTTCATTAGTTCAGTATTTAAAAATTTCCCGGGGGTGGACATCCGACGTCGGTAACATTTTCTTGTTTACATTGGCATGTCTTAGAGTATGGTAAACATATTTCCTAACTAGTTTTTGAGTGCTAAAATAGCGTAAAATGTGATTTCATTAGTTCAGTATTTAAAAATTTTTTAGGGGTGGACCCCCACTTAGGTAATGATATCTTATTTACATTGGCATGTCTTTAAGTATGGTAAACAACTTTCCTAATTAGTTTTTCTGTGCTAAAATAGCGTAAAATGTGATTTTCATTAGTTCAATATTCAAAAATTTTCTGGGGATGGACCCCCGACCCCCTTTTTGGGGGGTATTCCAACCCCCCCCCCGGCCCTTTCGACCCTCCCCGCAATTATTTTCTGGCTACGTCATTGTTGCACTTATTATATTATTAATATAATGTTACAAAGTGGCCCAAGAAGTTAAAGTGACAAAAAATATATTAATTTAAAAAATTGCCCCTTCCTAGAAAATATATTGGCGCCCTTGTCGACAGCCAATTAGGTTGGGGGTGAGCAATGAAGTTTGAGGGGGGTGAGTCATGAAGTTTGGGGGGGTGAGTCTTGAAGTTTGGGGGGTGAGTCATGAAGTTTGGGGGGGTGGGCACCCCTGAGTATACGACAGTAAAACATACAAGGTTTAAAATATAAATATATTAAAGTAGGCCTATGTATAGGTAAAAAGTATATAAGTTCCTTCTAAAAATGAACTTTAAATTCTAAAGCAATAATGGTAAGTTTTCTCGTTCACAGGTATCAAAGAGAGTTTCATAAAAAATAACTGCAGTAGGGCCTTATAGGGCCATTATAAAGAGAACTATTTTAAACAACAGATGTTAAGTGAAAAGAACAACAAAGAAGATAAAATTTACATAAGCTACTATAGAAGTACTGTGAACGCCGGCGTCGTCTTGTGGTTAGCGTCGCTGACTACAGATCCGTCGGCCCGGGTTCGATCCCCGGTACCTCCTCGGACTATTCTGAGGTAGAGGGGTCTGGTAGGGGTGCATTCAGCCTCGTGATTAAAACTGAGGAGCTACTTGATAGAGAAGTAGCGTCTCCGGTCATGGAAACCACCATTAATGGCCGTGGGTATCGGCATGCTGACCACATGCCCCTCAATCCTGCTATCTGCCTATGGTAGATGACGCAGCGATCGGTGGTAGACCTTGTCCCTTCAGGGATGTAGCACCACGGAGTTTAGTTACTATAGAAGTGCTGTAGGCCTATGTTATAAAAATTTAACCACTCAATGTAAATAACTGTCCCATATAGGCCTATTTTAAAATAAAGTGAATACATTTTTCCTCTAGCGTATACAGCCCTCCTCAAAAGAATCACAGAAGACAGCAGTCACTGGTTCTCACTGTTGCACGTGACGGTCACACCTAACTTGCTTATGGGGAAATATGCGAAGCAGGCGGTGACATAACAACATGACTTTGGGCATATTCCATATCTTGTCAAATTCAATCGTGTCTGCAGCTGGAAGAGCTATTCGTCACGAGGTCAGTCGGTATAGGCTACTGCATAATGTCACTCAGGTTTATGACAAAGTGAAAAGGAGTCACAATTCTGTCTTCAATTATTAATTGTTACAACAGGCGCTGATGTTGATACCCCTTAAAACCCTAACTAATTTAGGCCTAATATAAGTAATATTATAGGAGAGAAATTCCTCTGACACTGGGATTTGAACCCAGGACCTTTGGCTATCCGTGCCAATGCTCTACCAACTGAGCTAAGCCAGAGTTCAATTCACAGATAGAATCTCCCTGCTATGTCTGTAATCGTCTCCATTATCATGTAATGTCCAACAGAGACTATAATCTGTGATTCATGAATGCATATGCATATATCTCTCTCGAATGTTACTGTACAATAACGGTGGAAGCCCAGTCACAAAAATCACTAATTAGTGTGCCTCACAGTACTGCATATGACATAAATTGTCTGTCAGTGAGTTAGACCTTAAGGGAAATCAGTCATAGAAAAGAAATTCTATCTGGCGCTGTGAATTGAACTCTGGCTTAGCTCAGCTGGTAGAGCATTGGCACGGTTAGCCAAAGGTCCTAGGTTCAAGTCCCAGTGTCAGAGGAATTGTTCTCATATAATATTATCATGCAATGTCCAACAGAGGCTATCTCTAATGTACGTAGGTTTTTTTTATATATTAATAAATTGTTTTAATGAAAATTTTAGTACAATAAATATCATTAATGAATCATTATTAATAATAATAAATGAATGACTTTTTCGTGGAGTAGGAGTTAAGTAAATTTGACATTGCCTTTGCAATTGGTAGACCTCCGAGTTCAACCCCGGTCAGAAGGGCAGGCAATTTTTTTTTCTGAGAGAGAGAGAGAGAGAGAGAGAGAGAGAGAGAGAGAGAGGGAGATATATATATATATATTAAAATAAGCCTAATAACCATATAAGAAAAAAACGGCAGAGCAAGTACCGTGATGATAGCTCGAAAAAGATGCAACACAAGTGTGTGTGTGTGTGTGTAGGCTATGTGCAAGCGTGCATGTTTATAGAAGAAGGATTTAGGCTTATGCTCCAGACCTCTTTATCCTCCCAAGAATTTAGTGGTGGGGCCATTACGACCATTGGAGTCGGGGAGGAAGGTACACAAACTGGACGTGGAATGATCAGTAAATTTATTCAAATATCCTTTCCTGCGGGGTCTTTTAAGTGTCGTACAAATAATACCAATGGTATTACAGTACTTCACTTCCCCGAAGGAAGTCCTGGTGGAATTTCACATACATAAAAGTCCATGCTTCTAAGCCCGATTTTCAAAGGCTGTTAGCGAATCCTGGAAAACTGGCTTCAGAAGAGATACTTGATGTGATACGACACGTTTTTACAGATTGTAGGCCTACATTGCGCTTTGCTTAAGTAGGTACAGTAGGCCTACTCACAATATCATAGTTACATTATTAGTGATAATGATAAGTCTTCTGTTACCATTTATTTCATAATTTCGTTTAATTGCATATTGATCCTATGGAGAGACATGATATTCATGTCGAAATGATATTCATTAAGAGTATCGTAGATATCATTATTGTTATTATTGAATTACCCTCATCTGTATGTCGCTCACTCATCGGGAATGTAGGCTTCTTAACGCAGTAATACAAATAACGTAAAAGTAATAACAGAATGTACCATAATATATGGGGTACGACGTAGTGTAGTGGTTAAGGCACTGCTCTATATACCGGTAGATCGCGGGTTCGATTCCCGATGAGGTCGTTGAGGTTTTTCAATTAGCTTAATCCTTCTAGTGGCACTATGGCCCTGGGGTCAACTCAGCCTCTAACATAAATGAGTACCAGGAGTACCGGTGCGTATGATTGACAACTTTACCACCTCCATGTGGCGTAGCCTATCTCACAATCCGGGAGCCTTAACCTCCCGGTAACCCTACGGGTCTCCATGGCCCATACAGGGATCGCTTGTGAATATTATCACTACTTTTCGATAAGACCAGATGTTTTATTTTTAGAGTAAACCTTTGTACTAACAATAATAATTATTGGTAGTACCAAAGATATTATAAAATCTAGTGTTATTAATATTATATTTATTATACTATTACACGAGGTTTTTACTACACATAAAATTGTACACTAGTCTCATGTCTACTTTTGCTCTATATGTATATATATATATATAGGTATACACATACATACATATATACATATACATACAAACTCAATCACTGTGTTAAATGATGAATCGTTTTTGGTCAAAGAAGCTGCAAGTATGAAGATGTTTCAGTATTCGGTCCATTTGAATTTACGTAAAAAAATCTGCAATGAAAGTGATAAAAACAAAAATATAAAATGATGATGATACACACTTGCTATTGGTTTATAATCCACATAGGCCTATTGTTATACTGGATTGGTCACTCATTCATGAAATGAAACAGTCATTTTAATATTTGGTAAGATCGTAATTTTATTGTGGCGAAGCTATACATGTTAAATGCTGCTGGAATAGCAGTATAGGCTAATGATCTATTTTTTATCTATTGGAGCTGTATAGTTTAAGAATCTAGAGATTACATTGTTAGTCAAGTTATAAATAAGTTACTAGCCAGTATTTTAAATGTGGAAAATCTCAGGTGTTTTGAATTTAAACTGAAAGAGCATTTGTATGAGAAGACATTTTATTATTTTAAGGTTTTTTTACATAAATGATTACTGCAGTCACTGCAACCTTACTTGTTCTAAATAATATTGACAATGTCTGTCTATACAATGTATAGCTACAGTTGCAATAAATTATTATTATTTTTATTATTATTATTATTATTATTATTATTATTATTATTATTATTATTATTATTATTATCTAAGTAGCTAGATTTATTATGAACTTGTTCAAGTACAAAGTTGAGGAATCTGTGTATCTGTACTGATAAGTTGGCTGCAGGGGTGGTAATTCCATTCCATAATAGATTTTTATATATTGAAATTTTGCAGGAATTGAGCTGAAATTCAACGAACTCCTGATATTCAAATGATCACATCACATAGATAAGCAGGACATCGAATCGTTCCAGAAATTCCGAAGAGATTTTTATTGATTAGTAACACGTCAATGTTATTGAGCTGATGAACTACCAACACCACACAGTTTTGAAATTTATTTCTTAAATAAATTATGATAAATCTTAAATTATGCTTTAATCTGTATGCAATATTGTAAATGTAATAACCGAACCTATTTGTTTTATTTCTATTTATTTATTTATTTATTTATTTATTTATTTAATGATATTAATATCTTTAAGAAATCGCAGATATTTAGGAGAGGGTTTCAACCCCAGAACCCCTCATACTGTATGCCCATGGTTTGATTCTAGACAGAAGCAGAGGATTATCCTCCTCCTGTTATGTCGAAACGTTTAAGGCCTACCCAACCCTTTCTATTAAAATTAGTACCTTTGGATATTAAATTTCCTACAAACCCCCAACATGGTAAAAAAAACAGCAGTAGCCGCAAGGCTTATTTTTTAGGAAGCTTATTTTTCTCCCTGAATGAGTAGACGCATAGTGGAAAGGACATTTCTAGACCTATTATCACGGTGTTGTTATATATCTTATAATGCAATCTGCAGAATATAAATTGTTTTTCATTTTATAATAATTTTTTATTGTAAAAAGTGCAATTAACTTAATCAAGATACAGAAATAAATGTAGATTACGCAAATGTTATAAAATTATTGCACTATTAGGCAGGTTAAAAATTCATCTACTGAATAAAATGGATTTTGAATTAATCATTGAGGAATTTTATTTTAAACTAGCTTAAAAGGCCCGGCGTCGCCCGGGTTTTGTATTTTGTAATATGAAATTAACTTGTGGAGGACTTTCGATGTTGAAACTCTAGGTCCTTATATAATATGTATGTAGAATTCGAAATGAGGAAGAACGACAAATGACACTCAGACTATTCCCTCAGAAAACGCTATGGCTCATAGAGGATGTCGAATGCTGTATTCCATTACTTCTACACACTATGCCTGGAAGGAGTGCAAATAAGAAGAAAAAGAAATTCCGGTTACATAAGATTGTATTGCCTTGACAGAAAATTGTATTTCTCACTCTCATATTACCATACAACTGTTTCGGGGCTGAAGTAAAAAACAAATTCAATATCACTTTCATACTTTCCTTCCCATAAACCTGGGACATAATATACTGCGCGCGTAGGACTGAAAATGTTCCATCCCATTTTATCTTCTTTTAGATGCTTAGGGCCTCTGATAAACATCCCTGGGCCTATTTCTCAACTAATACAAAGCCTACAGCTATGAGTGACGTATCAGTGGATATGATTTGTTACCGACTTCCGATATAGCATACTCACTGGCACACACTTAAGTTGTCCCTGCAATACGACCGCTTATTCTATATCAAAATGTGAAGTGAGAAAATTATATTTTCCATGTCGAGGGTAGATAAAGTTAAGTGACTGCTTTATTTTCGTGGATTTTATTCTTCAAGAATTATTTTCACAAATGTATTACTTTCATCGATAATATCAGAATTTGTTAAAGCCCAGTATTATAATATAATTCCAAAGCCCTGTGTGAACATCGTAAACAATTATTTCGTTCTGTAAACAATTGACAGCAAAAGTCTCTAACTTTGCCTCTTTTCACATTTCCGACTTTTCCCGTAGATTTTCCAAAAATTTTCTTTCATACAAACCTTGTCCTGACAATTACGAACACAACAAAAAAGAAATCAGCCAAATCGGTCGAGCCGTTCTCAAGTGATGCGGCAACAACCCTTTTGTAAATTCATTTTTATTAATAAAGATAATTTTAATAGTAAATTGTGGTGTTGGTTTGATATTTTATCGTACTGTTGATTTTCTTTATTATAAAACTATTTTGAGTTAGTCCGTAACTATCCATATACTGAAAAAAGGTGAACTACGCAGATGTTACATAATACGGAGCAATAAAGTTAATAAGGTTGCTTAGTAAAAAAAAAAATAATCTAGATTATGTTGAACAAAATATATTCTACCTAATAATTAATTTTAAACGATACTCTGCAGTTCCCCTAAAGGCTTCTATAAAACCAGTAGGCATATTATTTATTTCAATAAAATTGCTTTTGAACTAAATACAACAATCTGTTTTGCAAACTTTCATATATAGGTTATTTGATTCACGAAACCCCAGACTACAAAATTATTTCTTATTATAGTAGTAGGAAAACAAATTAAAAAAAGAATAACCACTATACGCACCGTCATAAACATGAATCCTGGCTTCACGAAATGAACTCGTTGAAGATAGCAGTATGCTAATTTCAAATTAGTGAGCTTGAATTGAGATAACGTCATCATAATTATAGGATACCTCGTGATTTAAAGCAACTTTTAAACATCTTTGATGGTTATTTTCTACTTTATATTAAGACCAATTAATCAAGAAAATGAATAGTTAAAACGATTACTTAATCGTGCGTTACGGTAGCTTTAGTTTTAAAGTGGTTAAGTACTTTCATAACACTTAAAAATCTTTATTATGATGTGAATTAACACGCAACAGTTTATAAAAAAAATCCTGCGTATTTGATTTGGTAATCCGTAAGCAGAGTCCAAAAGAATATTTTCTTTAACAGCAGCTGTATGTTTTTTTTTATTTTTTTCATTTTACAATTTCTGGGAGTGTAACTGCTTGCTATTTATCTAGCTTTTCCTGCTGTCCTACATTTAATTTGTGTGTGTGTGACAAGCCAAGACATAAAAGTACAACAAACACTTTAGAACATGGAACATTGTTGCAATAGTGAATCATGTTTCACGAATCTTCACCTGCTTCTGGATTAGTGCACAAAGCTTTCTGAATTCAGTATCTTCTTTGAAATAATTTTGTCAATATGAAAATGTTCTTTCTTCACAACTAGAAAAGCCCCTAGTGAACTAACATTACTGTAGATTGGATTATTATATTTATTTTATGGTTTTAGACAGCCCGGCTACTGCCTCAAGCAAGATCAAACATGCCGGTTTTGGAATCGATCGATATTTGGACACCATTGAATCCTGACCAGTAGTTTTTGGAAATTAAACTTTTAGATGTGTTTAAAAGTATGAATAGGCAAAAGATGTGTGTTTCCTATACAAGTGGGAACATGGCAGGTTGTAAAGTTTACCAATGGCTCCCTTCCTTGCTTCCGAGCTTAGGCCTATTATTTAGCAAACACATGGAAACAGAGTACAGGAAGTTTGCAGGTTGCACATTCCTGATATGGTGACGAACATGGTACAAATATTATAAACGATAACACAGACGATAGGTTTAACTAGGGAAATGTTGTAATGCCGCTTGACTCGATAAGGAGGCTCTGTGAACTAGAACGTATATTTTGTAAGTCATTTATCATGGCTTTTCTTTCTCGTTTTGACATATGTAACAGTTGTCACAATGTCCAAGCGTTATTCTCATTATCTTTTCATGTAGACGTTTTAGGTAAACTACTTTTCTATTTATTATAAAAAAGAGTTTTTTAAAGAATTCACGAACAGCACAATTTAGACACATGCCACTATAATTTATCACCTAGTTTACATTACGGAACGTCGGTAATTATAAATCTTCAGTTATCTGGAATATAGACCTCAAGTGTTTTGCTGTATTGAGTCATTAAAAACAAATTTCTCAGGTTTTACCTTCCCCAGGTTTCTACATACCTGTAGGTATAATAAATACTTTAAATGGAGTAACAAGTGTTGTACAGCCAGACAGCCTCGGAATAACATGATCAGTATTCTGGGCATTGAAACTTAGGGATTCCCCTACACATTTTACTAATACTTAATAACGTACACCAAAGATTTGCGAACTGAATTGTCTATATTGTTATTTAATATTATTATTACTATTATTTATAGGGTATTCTTCGGTGTGGTTGTCTACAATCTTAGACGGAAAATTAATAAAAACGTTGTTGGAGCTAAATAATTTCATTAGGAAGTGCCTATGCCCTTGGTCAACAAGGTAGTATTTCTCTCAATAAATAATGTAAGATTTTGATTACAACTGATCCGTTAACTCTTCTTCTAGCAGAAAATTTACTTTATGACAAGAAATTACGAAGCTACAATGAAAATAAATATTTTTTACATTCAAGAAAAGTCTATATTTTCTGCAGAAAATAGCATAACCAACCTATAGGTTATGTATGTAATTTTTTCAACAAACAATTAGGCATATTTATTTATTTAATTAATTTATAGCCCTATATAAAATAACATTAAATTAGTTCACCACTATGGCGTAGGGGCTGCGCTCGCTCTTCTCACGCAGCAGACCTGGATTCGATTCCTAGCTGGGACATATTACTTAAGTGAGTTTTTTTCCAGGGTTTTCAGTTTATGTATTACTGTCTTTATGTATTATTATTATTCTGTTTATGTGCAATAATTATGGATTGTAAAACTGCACCAATGCTACGGCCTAATAGTGATAAAAATAAAAATACGTTTACTTGCGAATGTTTATTTTCAGTTCGGTTTGAAGCTTTCGTTACTTCGTCCATATTTGGCAAATAGGAACAGCAAGATTTGTTCCATTAATTTATTATGTATAATTTCGACGCCCCGGGTGATCGAAAACTTGTAGTTTTGCTAACTATCGAATTATGAGCTCTCTTCATAATGAGGGGCAAATATTAAGATACACTAAATTCCAATGAAACTTGTAAAGATAGTCTGAGGGGCAACCAAAATTTGAAAGCATATACTATTACAATGAATGTACAGTTCCACAACCATTAATCACGCAGAAAAACGGTACATCTTTGTTCTTCTTCTCACTCATCTACTGACGCGGTACAGTAATCTACAAACATGACGTTTTGTTATATAATTAATAGTTAAGAGAAACCACGAGAATGTTATGGCCATGTGACTCTTCTTGCCATCCCAAGCAAAAGAATATGAGCAAGATACCATTTTCAATTTTCAGTGTTCTTAAGGAAACGATGTCAGAGGCAAACATTTAGAGCATGCAAGGCACAGTTCTGCTTTCAAGATATGATTTTTCGTTTTCATTAGCCTAGACATATTTCAATATTTTTTTCTTTCAATTCTTAACGTCCTTTAATTGAACAAATTAACACAAACTAGCATATAAAACTAAAATGAAGTGTTCCCTATACAGGTGGTAGTGGCTCCCAGATTTTAGACATTCGGTACATTGAATCCTCCTTGGATTGCTCCTGTTACTCAAGAATCACGCTAAAATTAGAATTATAATCGGCTACGATATGAACTGGGTTAACTGCTATATCGTTATGGAATAATAGTAAATCTAATTTCTTAATAACGCTATAAAATATTCGGTAAACTCGACAATTCAGTGATTACCTTCTCAGCCGGACGTACCGATGGGACCAATTGTCCAATGTCATCAATGTCTCAAACATGCCGTCTGAACTCAGCAGACGCTCGGGTAGTCTAGGGATTATAAACGTACGGCTGTTAAAATAAGTAGGACTAGTAACAGTTGAATTCTAGATCAGAACTCTATGTGTAGTGCCAGTGAAAGGAGGTTATGTTAGGTTAAGAACAGTTATAACAGTTTAGCAGAAGAATGCTGAATAGCGCGGGGTTCGTTATGTGTAATATTGAATCTCTTTCTGCGATGGAAAATTTCATCACTTCGACGATAGTTCCTCTTTTGTATTTCGCGGCTCGGAACGGCAAGGATGTTGGGAGGAGCATACCTCACTGTTGACCGAATGGCATATTGTTGAGTTGTTCTTAAATAATAATAATAATAATAATAATAATAATAATAATAATAATAATAATAATAAATATCCTGCGATGTCCTTAATATAAAATTATAAAGGAATACGGGAAATGTAATATGATTCGATAGAGCCTGAGATCATGATTTGCCACTAGTAGGCCTATCCATCTTCAAGAATACCTACAGTATTTTTCAAATGGGAAGCGGTTTGTTCTTCTCCTTGCTTAGATACGCGGTCCAATCAGAGACGGCGAGACGGAAGGAAGACCCTTCCTGGTAGCGGTGCTTCATTAGCTCGTACACGTGATTGGCAGTGAAGGAAAACGCTTCCCTTTGAAAAATACTGTAGGTTAGGATCACTTCTATGCTTGTGTGAAATTCCCAGTACATCTATCCGCTAATCCCACCTATATTTTTAAAGGCTGTGGAGAAGCATTGGCATATCCACTAACCCTGATATACATTAAAATACTTGAAATGAGTATTTTTTCAGATGCGTGGAAATTTACTAAAGTTACACCCATTTATAAATAAGGAAATGCGAAATTGGTACAAAACTATAGACCCATTGCAATTCTATCAACACCAGCCAAAATATTTGAAAGCATTTTACATAAACATGTTTTCAATCATGTTAAAATATCAATCTCATCACAACAACACGGTTTTATGCCTAAGAGATCAACAATTACCAATCTATGTAACTTCACAGAATACATATCATCTGAATTAGATAAGTACAAACAAATTGATACTATATATACTGATTTTCAGAAAGCTTTTGATAAAGTAGAGCATGACCTCCTATTAAAAAAATTAATCTTTTATGGACTTTCCCCGAAATTACTTAAACTGTTCAGTTCATATTTAAACAGCAGATCCCAAATAGTCAATTATAAAGGCCATTTTTCATATAAATTTACTGTCAATTCAGATGTACCTCAAGGATCAAACCTGGGTCCTCTATTATTTTTATTATTTGTAAACGATTTGCCTGATATAATTCTGTATTCAAAAGTGATAATGTTTGCTGATGATGTCAAATTATATAAATCTATAAATTCAGCAGAAGACTGTTATAATCTTCAAACTGATATTAATTCAGTATCAAAGTGGAGTACAGATAACAAATTACCACTTAATATTAAAAAATGTGAAAAAATGACATTTGCAAGATGCAAAGAAACCATTAGATTTGATTATAGCATTGACAACATTTTATTACTTCAAGTAAGAAGTAAAAAAGATCTAGGTATTGTTTTTACTTCTGATCTAAGATTTAATGAACATATAGAATTAACGGTTAGGAAAGCATTGGGAATCCTTGGTTTCATAATGAGAAATTCATACATGCTAAGCCAGGAAACATTAACTCGTTTATATTATTCTCTCGTTAGACAAAATTTGGAATATGGATCAATCATTTGGGATCCGTTTACTGTAAAGAACAAAAAAATGATCGAAAAAGTACAAAGCAAATTCCTCAAGTTTTTAATGTTTAAAGTTTGTGGCTTTTATCCATTGTATATGAATTATGATAAACTCCTGGAAAATTTTGAATTCCAAGCTTTGTCACATAGAAGAGCATGTCAGTCATTAAGTTTTCTGTATAAAATAATTAATTCCCATATTGACGATACAAACCTTATAGAAAAAATTTATATATATGTACCCAGTAAAAATAGTAGATGGAGAAAACTATTTTTTACTCCTAGAGTAAACACAGACTTACACAAAGATTCACCAATAAACAGAACCTTGAATAGGTACAATCAAATCCACCCACTTAATATAGATATATTTGGAATGAATCTTAAACAATTTAACTCTGCTGCAAGCCAACTGTTAAAACTTGTCCAAAATGGTAATTTTAGGAATCTGTGTGTGTGAATAGTAACACCGTTGTCAACTAACATACTTTTCACTGTTTTATTATACTAGTTTTACGCTTATTTCATTTCTATTTTTTCTCTACATCCTTCATTCTTGCTTTCTCCTTATGTCTCTTATTCTCTTTACTCTCTCCTACTTCTTACCTTACATTGGTCATTATCCTAACTTTTCTACTTTTTATTATATCTACTTCATATTTGTGTTATTGTAAGTACATGATGTATTGTTAGTATAGTCATGAACATTGTAATTGGGTGTATACCTGTAATGTTCATTCTTGATTAAATAAATAATAAATAATAATCCATTCGTTCGTCAGTTCCATTTTCGACCATCTGTTAGGCTATAGGCCTATCATGTCAATCCACTCTTATAGACTACTAATAGTAAACAGTCCGTCTGGCGTTTTACCTGATTCTCCAGCCGTACTCCGCTTCTTTATACATTTTACCTGATTGTTCATCCATCTATCCATTCCATAACCTATCCTAATTGATTAAATTGATTATCCATTCATTCGTCGGTTCGTCCATCTGATATCTATATATCCTCACTCATCAGGAAGTAACATGCTGTGTGATGTTGCATCAACATTCTTTGTTTATCTTCCAAGGCCTCTGCAACAGTTTATCATCTTTTATTTCTGTATTCTCATATTTTGTCGATTTATAGGCACTAAATAAAAGCATTAGCTTATTTACAATTTTTACAGCAATTCGAGGAAAAATGGCAACCTTTTCATATGGTAATCACTAATCAGTAATCAATTTGCAGTTACAGCTATCAAGCACGATGCTTCAAGCAGTGTTCGGGAGATACCTGTGTGACATATTTTTCGACATAGGGTAATGGCTAGCTGTATAAAAATATATAAATTAAAACAGTTGCAGAATTGGTAATTGTCATTATTCGTGGCTTATTATTAATAAAGATAGAGTTTATTCTCGAGTAAACTTTCCGTACGTTTTTTGATAAAAATATTAAAAATTCCTGAGAAAAAGAGAAGCCATTTACTAGATCTCATTAAATATATAAACTTGCAATTCAGTAGAGTGAAAATATAATAAATCTGGACTTGGATAATTGTGCAGAATGATGCAACCAATATATTCGAACTTACAGAAACTCAATACGGAGATAATACAAATTAAATGTAACGGCGTAAACAGGCGAAAAAGCAGTAAAATTCGCGTGTGAAAGCACATTAAAACTGCGAGTGATTCTTAAGAATAGGTAGTAGAGAAGATGTAACACAAATTAGAAATATGTAATCCAGCTTTCATAGGTTTCAACTTCTTCAGAATTTTAAGATGTTTCTGGCCTTCTCTAAGCAGTATAATTAGGCTAAGTGTCGATGTAAGCAATATAATAGTAAGAAATAAAATTTCCTCATTTACTTATCAACATGACCTTAAATTTAAAATTTAAAAGCTCTCCTTACCGTGCAGAAACTTAGGAATGCTATTAAGTTCTCCCAAACCTTATGCTCTGTAGAATAAAACTAAATTAACTTGATGAATAGTGGATAGTTGGAGCTGCTCATTTACCTTTCCATCAAAGATGGTTCAACCCATGAAAGTGTTGAATATCCTGTTTCCTCCACTCAAGACACCGCCAATGTTTAGTGAGAAATAATCAGGAATTTTCAAACCACAGCGTATGTCAAAATAATATTGCACGGATTGTTTCCTGGATGTTTGCTTCCTCTACCTGTGCTATAGGTAGGATCGTATTCGACCCTGAAATTCCATTGTGAGATTTTAGCATTCACGCCGGTTTTTTAGTACCACCTACTGAAATGGCGAATTTCATACCCAATATTTAATAGAAGAAACTGAAAACAGTAAATTCCATAAAGATTTGGTTACATACATTATCGGTAAATGGTATTTACATGAAAGATCCACATTACATAACATTATTGTTATCCTAGTCACGTTGAGATCAATGAACATTTGACATGCATAATACGGCTTCTGGCTTGTGAATAAAAAACATTTTCCAGTAATAAGTTGGTTAGGTTTATAAATAACATACACGTCGAAGAATTATAATGAACTATAAATAATAGGCAGTCAATTACTCAGATCTCTAGTGTTAATTAAATTGAGCTGATAATAAAAACAAATCTCTCCCTCTTGACTTTGCTAACATATCAATCCTCAGTAGTTTTGTTTAAACATTCCATAAAAAATTATTCCTAAGTAATTTTTTCTGTGACTTACGTCACTTTCAAAATAAATCCCAAAACTATATAAATAAATAAATAAAAATAAAAACGTCAACTGCATGTTAATTTATTTTAATGCATAACAGTAAGTTACCTCAATTGTGTTGTCCCTACTTTCTATCAGAGTTCTGTATTGTACATTAACCATTATAGTCGTACAGTTTCTTCTTTTATTCAAAGTGCAAAGCTTTTTGTTTTATGCTAATGATTAAAGTTATATATATATATATATATATATATATATATATATATATATATATTTATATATATATATATATATATATATATATATTTATATATATATATATATATATATATATATATATATATATGTGTGTGTGTGTGTGTGTGTGTGTATACGATAACATATATATATATATATACATATATATATATATACGGTGCACGCCGCTTATTGTGATCACTTTGGAATGCAGCTAATCTGGTAACATTAACCGATTGATAATAGTAGCCGAAATAACACATTTAAGGTTATTTATAAGATAATACACTACAAAACAGAATTAAAAGCAATTTATTCATAAAATAATACGTAAATGTGAATCGTTGAACCACTCATAAGCTAATACAGTAATAGACTGCAATCAACTAATTTATAACCAATAACAAAGTTTTTAATTGTTTTATTTTCCTTTAGGAGTCCATTAACCAATACTCCATGCTCAGTTACGAGTTACGAGTGTTTATGGAAGTCTGTACTGAACTGTGATGAACACCGCTTAGCAAAACATCTAACGCCTGCTTGTTGAAGTCTTCATTTTACATTAGCCATCACTGCATGTCAACACGGTTATCTTCATAAAACGAAAAAAAACAGCTAAACTGCGGGATGAAACATGTCTTACTGTTTAAAAGAGAAAGTTAGGCAATGCCACCCCCTCGCACTGGTTATCATGTGAGCTGGGAACAATATGTTTACCGTTACTTCCAGAACGTAACACAATTCAATTGAATTAGAAACGAAATCTTTTAATACAAAATTTTAATGAAGTGTAATACTTGGAAATAAAGTCGCAAAAAGGAAAATGTGACAACATAATCCGAATTTTTTATCACAATAAAACAGCATGTTTTCATTGTATCAGTACGGGCCTTCATAAAAATGATAACATTACCCGATTGATAACTTATCCCATTATCCGCGATTACATTAAACGGCGTTCACTATGTATAATTTATATATATTAATCTATTATACATTTTATTATAGTTTATTGTATTATAGACAGCTTTTTTTCTTTCGTTTTTTCCTCTGTTTGTCTAATATTAATTTGTGTCAGTACTTGCTGCATATATTGTATAAAAATGAACTGTAAGAACTATGTAATCTTTGAAAAAAAACCTGAATTGTGTGAATAAATATCTGATTCACTAAAAAGGATAAGGAAATTATACAATTGTCCTGACAACTCTATAGTAATAGGCCTAAATAAACGACAGGGTTATACTACGTAATAGAGCACGCTGTAAAAACGTTAAATTACCCATAAAACTTCTTTCAAACATTACCGTGATTTTAAACTACCTACAGGCTTCCCTACCCTATAAGCCTATAGAATTATGTACTGGCAACAGACAGACAGTGAAATGTTGACTGCCAAAGTTTCTGCAATTAAAATCTCTTAATTTTGTACGTTATGGTTAAAAAATGATGCTTCTTGACTGGATTACACAGTGACTTGCAATGCCAAGTACAATGAACGCCGCTTAATGTAATAGCAGATAATGTTATCAGTCGGGTAATGTTATCACTTTTATGAAGTCCCATATGGATTAATACTGATACATTGAAAAAAAATGCTGTTTATTGTTCAACTATTCGGTTTATGTTATCACATTTTTTCTCTTTTTGCGACTTTATTACCATACGTTTTTCAAAGTTTTGTTTTTAAGGGTTTTGTTTCTAATTCAAGTAGGTCCTATTGTGTTGTATAGGAAGTACTGTAACAGTACTGTTCCCAGCTCAAATGATGACCTGTTCGAGGGGATGGTATTCCCTAACTTTCTCTTTTAAGCAATAAAACATGTTTCACCCCTGAGTTTAGCTGTTGTTTTTCATTTGTGAAGACATGCAGAGATGGTTAATGTAAAATGAAAAGAATATAACAGAGAGACGTTTGATGTTTTGCTATGCGATGTTATCACAGGTCAATAAACTTCCAGAAATACTATGAATTTGAAATATTGGTTAGTGAACTCCAAAAAGAAAACAAAAGCAATTAAAACCTTTTTATTGATTGCAAAAATAGTTGCAGTCTAATACTGTATTATGAGTGGTTCAATGTTTCACAGTTGAGTATTATCTGGCATAATTATATTTATAAATAGCTTTTAATTCTGTTTTTGTAGTGTATTATTATCTTGTGTATGAATAAATAATCTTATTATTAATTCTTTCGGGCACTGTTATCAATCGGTTAATATCGAATTAACTAATACTAATTACTAATATTCTAATTTAAGAGTTGTTTTATAACTTTTATTATAAATCGCAGGCTAACAATTGTGATTTTTCATAAGAATTAACTAAAAGGTAAAAGACTTCGTTTTCTTAGATTATTTATTTTTAAATTTCTGACGATCTTTTAACGCGTTTTACTATCGAAAATAGAATTTACACAAAGTTCCTTTAGACTTACTGCTTCTGGTAACTTTCATTGTAAATTGCAGACTAACAATTTTGATTTTTCATAAAAATTAACTAAAAGGTAAAAGACTTGGTTTTATTAGTTTACTTACTTTTAAACTTCTGACAATTTCTTAATGCGTTTTACTATCGAAAATAGAATGGACTCAAAGCTCCTTTAGACTGACTGTTTGTGGCAACATTATACAAAATTCATGAAACTGTTCCTACTGAGAGTTAAATGGATACGATACATGCTTTTTTTTAACGACTCTCTTGGGCGATCGGTATATAAATGAACCTTCCCAAAAGAATGATGGTTTGAAGGGAGAATCTAGTGATTGAAAGTCGTAGAAGTAATGGCTAATGGAAATCAATATACGTCTCTATGTGCTGGATTTGAAATTTTGACACAAATTTGTTTAAGAACTGGCACCAAAATCATCAAAGGAAAGAATCTAACTATCGACTAAATTCGGTCTTCTATTGGACAGAAAGATCGCACTTCTCAACGCTAAATATTTTCTGTTGTATAATACAAGTTAGTTGGTCATGTAAGGATCCGTTTTTTGGTTATTTTTTTTTGCACTGGATGAGTTACCCTCCATCTCCCCCTTTCCGATTGCTTTGGAACAGTTTTATAAATTATAACGCGCGTCCAGGGGAACAGCTGTTGTTTCCCCTCCTTCTGTTTTCATATCCCCCCCACTATTTATATTGCTCAGGAGAAGAGTTAAATTATATTATATAGGTATTTTCTACAATAATAATTGTTATTTCAGATAAAGGTAGAGTTGACTAGATTTGGAATGAAATTGGTGTTATTACAATTTTTTTTATTTATTTACTTTTAAAAGTACTTGCAAATTGTTGAATAGCTTAAAAAAACATTGTTAAATAATTTAAAACAACTGATAAATCCCATTGAATAATAGATAAGAGCTCATCAGAGGTATTTTCTGTATCAATTTTATAATTTTTTATACTGCAGATAGATGGAATTTTAGTTTCAACAATTTTATAACGTTTAACAGAGTAGAACTGTAATGGTATGAAATCTCATTCCATGTGACTGGGTACTGTCCTCAAGGCGAACTTTTCAGAATCAAGACATAATACCGTGCGACCACTTTTAACCACTGCTCTTCAAGGTAAAGTTTTAAAGGTTGGACCTATTAGAGGAGGTCCATTGTCTGGCTGACTGTGGAAGTACGAAACGAATAGACATTATTGCCATCAACAAATCGAAGCTGAAAGTGACATCATCGATTCATCAGAGAGTAATGTAGAGAAGTTTTTTTTTTTTTGAAAACATACAATTTGATGAGAATGCAGCACCTTACTTTTCATAAGCCTATTACTTCTTCTTTCTTTCTTTTTCGTAGTTTTACCTCTCCCTTTTTAGGATTTAAGCGACCCATGCCGCCCGGGCCTTACAGGGCCACGACCTGTCGGGAGAGGGATTACCTTTGGATCACATACATACTTTTTTGACCAGACAAGGACATGGAGGGCCTCCCCGGATGAGTGATCAGCCCAATGCCGGGGCCACCTCCGAGACAACACGAACACATAGGACGATACACACCATTCACACACACACTCACTCAGAACAAGGCGAGGATGAGGATGAAGATGATAATGACGGCCAGATGATATCCGGGGACCACAAGCCTATTACTTAAAAAAAAAATTATGTAACGGATCTCGTTCAGGGAAAACTATTCTAATAAAATTTGCTCATTCCAAAGATTTATGAAATTCCTGAAGTTTCATAAGATGAAAGTCTTATTACTTATTACAACAAATAAATATTCGGTAGAACGTAAAATTCTCAAAACAATTCGTACATTATTATTATTTAGACTATGGGGGGAAACAGATTACCAATGTTGTCTATCTAGTATATATTCTTAGTGTCTTTTTGCGTTGATTGTGATATTCCACTCTCCAGCTCTTTCTATCTTCTGTGCAAGTTTAAACCTTCATATTATTATTATTATTATTATTATTATTATTATTATTATTTTATTACGTCTATTACGTATTATAACTTCTTTTCTTCTTGGTGTCATCCAGGTTCTCAATTCTTCTTCTACCAAGTTATCTTATTTAATTTATTTTTCCTTCAATTTTATCCAGCAGAAGCCCTTTTCTTCTCATGACGTGTCCCAACCAGGTAGCTTTTCTTTTCCTTACAATCTCCGAGATACATATACATTTCTTTTCATCCACTCTTCTTCTCTTCTGTTCTTTATTCGTTATTCGTCTACCAAATCTTCTCCATTTTCCTCCAACACCACATCTCAAAGCTCTCTAAACATTTACTTTCCTTTTCCTGGCGTCTATGTTCCAGCTCCATATAAAGCAATACTCCACATGTAGCACTTCATAAACTCCTTCATTACCTGCAAATCTAGTTTTCTGATCAACAAAGTCCTTTCTTTAAAAGCAGTTTTGGAAATTGTTTACCTTTCCCTAACTTCTTTCGTGCAGTGGGCATCTCTTGTAATGAAGCTTTCTTATATCGAAACTGAGGTACATTCTCTTGTACTCTGTTATCTATTAAACTCCTCACCATTTCTTTCTTTTCGAAATGTACTCATTTCTTACTTTTCCACGTTCATCCCCACTCCATAATTTGTCCGGTTTCCACCTGTTGGTCCTACATCCATTGTAATTCTTCTTTAATGTTTGCCGTAAGTACTATATTACCTGCATACTTATGTTATTGGTGATCTGCGACCTCCTAATTTAAAATCCACATTCCTTCTACAGCTTCATTCATTCACCTTATCCATAATTAAATTATATAGCCTATTCAATGTGAGCTACAAACAGGATCTCTGACTCACTTCTTCTGCTATATATGTGCCCTTCGTTTCTGCTCCATTTCTCTTATCTTCACTTTCGTTCCATATACAGATTAATAATTAATCTACTGTCTCTCAGTTGACTCCGATAGGATTCCTTTCAAGTATAAAGTATTCATATTGAAGTTATTTTTTTGCAATATTCCATTTCAGTAATTCTCAACCGTTATAAATCTGGGACCCGCCATAAAGGATAGGCCTATTAAGAAAACTTAAGGTTAAAATGGTACGCTCTAAAACTTGCGAAGAGTTATTCAGAAATTAAATTCCTGTAAGACAAAATTACAAATTAAGCCACATATTCATAACTAGACTTCGGACTTTTAGGTCGCTAAAAATGCTGTTTTAGGTACCTAAAATAGGCTCTAAAAATTTGAAAATAGGTTCTAAAAATTGTAAAATAGTCTCATAAAATCGTTAAGTTGCCAATTTTCTGAAATATCTCAACTGCAATTCAGAATATTATATTTATTGAACTCACCATTAATCATTAATCATGATAAAACACAAATATAGGCCTATGGTACATATAATTATATATACCTATCACTAGGGCCTATATTACTATCATTCAACCTCTTGTATCCTTCACTGATTCAGAGAACAATTTCTTTAATTTTGTTGTTGTTGTGTTACTGGATGTGAGAGTTGGGAGAAAAACATTACATTTTCTTGGGAATTCCAAGACAAAACATTCCTTACTATTTAACGACGTCACAAATGTGTCATGTACTGCACATTCCGAGCTAAAAATTTAGTACGAACTGAAAATAAATGCTAGAATTTATAACAAAAAATAACTTATTTTGAACTTCAGAGGAAAAACAAGCAAAAAGGCAATATGAGGCTCTAACGTAAAAATAGTCTGTTTTAGGTCCTATAAAAGTATTAGTTTTAGGCATAGTCACTTATGAAACATGCATGTACAAGTTTTCGTCCATATATCACTTAAGGATTAAAATAGGTTTTTACCTAAAATCCGAAGTCTATCATAACAATAGACGGAAACTCACTGAATATCGAGCAAACGCTGAATGAAATGTAACATCAATATTGTAGTATTATATGTTCGTTTCGTTAAGTTTTGATTACTCATGGTTGCTCAAATTTTTGCATAGATGCTTGAATGAAAATGGAAGAAAGGAATTAGCACATAAATAATTTGTTCATAATTCAATCAAAGCTATTATTATAACTTCTAATTAGAAATGTAAAGAAATTAAATTTAAAAAGTAGGGGGTTGTCTGACGTTAGGTTCACTTTTATACCCTGTGCTCCTGTGTGGAACTTTGCGACCCACCAAAATGTCCTCTCAAGACTCCATTGGTTTGTTGGGAACCATAAGTTGAGAATCGCTGCTCTAGTTACTTTAGATGGAGATGTGAAAACGGTCGGATTGTAGCAAATGTTTAGTGAGACATTGTTGTACGATTTAAAAATCTTAGTTTTATTTCTGAATGTAGGCTTATAAGAAAGGAAATGAAAAGACCGTTACCGTAACTACAATGAAATCCTTCTTTAGGCTTTGTTTTTCTTGTCGAGTCAAGCGCCGTTGGAAGTTTGTGGCAGAACAGAAGTCATTTGATAATTAGTGGTCTTTTATAATTATTGTTGTTCGTAATTATAGCGTGTTCTTCACATCATGACTGCATCTTATTTTCTGTCTCTGTTAAACGATGTCTTCCTAATTGTTTAATTCGTGACGATGTTTTCTAACTGGCAGCAGCAGTTTTATAAATCTTTTTTCCACCCCAGTGTATGTAGTAGTTAAAATGACATTAAAGCGTGAAGCCAAACTGTCATTATGGAGGCTATCATTTGTGAGAGTTCGTACAGGGAAGTTGCATAAACTGAATACCGGTAGTATTGTTTGTCTTTGACAGCAAGGTTTACACGCTTTTTTATTTACCTCTCTTGTGGTTTTTTTATGGAAGAGATTTTGACGATGAGAAACACACTCATTTGTGGCAAAATTATTTAAATAAAAAGTGAATTAGCAATGGAATGGATAAAGAAATTTTTTCATAGTACCGTTTGACCAGAACCTCTTCCTACTAGTCATGAGGATGTGGGGTCGATTCCCGCTCCAGCGACGGTTTTTATTTTTCACATTAATGTTCACCTGACTATTATGATCCTGTTTGTAAGTAAGGATTGAAGTTTAAATATCTCTCTGACAGCTATTTAAACTGATAATTCATTAATCACCTCTCACATCATCTTATTGGGATAAAGTAGGCTACGCATAATAGTTGCTCCAGCAGGAGAAATAGGGCTACACTGTCGCCGAGCCTGGGAGAAATACCACAAACCCCAATAAACTATCCTTGTACTGTATTCTGTCTTATTAGGATGTTTGTTATGATTCAACCAATATAGGATTAATACTGCTTGGAAAACTCTTGCGCAATCTCACCATGTAAACTACCCTAGGCACTGTTTTTCACTTAATATTCATCAGTCTACACCAGTGGTTCCCAAACTTTTCAGTCCGCGGACCCCTTGAAAGAAATGAAAATTTCGCGGACCCCCACTGGGTTTTTTTAAAAAAAAAAGAACATCAATGGTAACAAACAGAGTTTACTCCTTAATGTGAACAGTGAAGCTGCTTTAGAAGATATGTAATTTGAGAAAATTACGATATATCCTATTTCTTCTTACACCGCCTGAAACACCATCGCGGACCCCACTTTGGGAATCACTGGTCTACACTGTTCATCTAATACGCGTGTGACTAGGCCTATATAGATATATTATGAACAACTTACTACTTTTTCTATACAGCTACACTTGCGGAATACAAATATCACGATCCATAGCAGAGGTGACCACAACGAGGCTCAATGTCGTGCGGCTCTTGAAACCAAGCGAAGAGTAAATATGATACAGATTTTAAAAAACTATATAGTTAATATAATTTAATGAAAACATATTACGAGGAAGTGAAAAACTTATTTTTGATTTAGAGCAGAGTGTATTTAGTTTTCAGAGCAAATTAAGACTCTTTCGGAAAGACCTTGGGACTAAAACATGTTCTCATTTCAAATGTTTGAAGAAAGTTACTGAAAGCCTTCCTGACGTTCTGGTGGAAACAGAAGATTATTTATGTAAAATGTCTGGTCTTGCTAAAGAAATCAATGTCAGATTTAATGATTTGTGAACACTTAAACCTTCATTTTCAATCCTGGAAAATCCTTTTGCTGTTGATGTTGTGGGCGATGGCTGTCCTTTTTCATCACCAATTACAAAGGATACAGTTTGGAGAAGAGTTGGAGCTACTAGAACTGCAAGAGGACGAAGAACTAAAATGACTTAACGAAGAGGTGTTTCGGCCATAGAATTTCGGAACAAAGTTCCAGAAGAAAAATACCTACTAATAAAAAGGTGTGCTAAGATACTTATCTCGATATTTAGGACTACTTATGTGTGTGAATCTCTGTACTGAACGCTTAAGTTCATTACAACTAAATATCGATCTGAACGAACTGATGAACATTTATGCGAACTGCGCTTACCAATTATCAGCAAGATTTCAAACAACTAACAGCAAAAATGAACACTCGAAAAATCATTTCTCTTACTTCTTGTTGTGTAATTGAACAGTAATGTTTATGCGTATAGCAAAAACAATGTGGTTCGCTTCGAACAGCTTTATAAATTTGCGGCTGCCAAAATTAAGGTTAGCGGCCACCCCTTATCTACAGAGTTGCGTTCTTCCCAAGTATAATCTCAATATGTGCTGCGTACTCTACTTACAAAGCCCTCTCTTATAGGCTGTTGATTGCCTGCCACATCTATTCCTATCTTGGTAGTATTATGTCTATCGAAGTTGTTCTAGACCTTCATAAAATTATGTTGTTGAATCGGATATATATATATATATATATATATATCTCGGTGGTCTCACTCAAACCCTTGCTCATGATAATATTGATAGTACGAGGAGAACAAGGAGGAGGGTGTGTAGAAGAACAAACTGGATTGTGTCTAATTAAACAGTATCCTAATTTTTTTCATAACTGGCACATTTACGAACTATAATTGCCAGTCCTTTTGATTGAGTATGGCGTTTACAGTGCACAGGTCAGATGATCAATAATGGTTTTTGATGCAAAACTGAAAAACTCTCGGGATTGGAAACAATGCAAATAGTAGCCTATAACAGTGTAAAGCTATATCTAGCAATCTACTATACGGAAGAACACCAACGCAGTATCTAGTTGATATAAAATTTATATCAATACACCATATAAGAAAGTAATATGTTTAGCCTGTTACTTCAGACACAGGTAGAAATGTTGAGTAAATTATTATGTTTATTATTATTATTATTTTATTTATCCGAGTGGTATATAAATTGAATTTAAAATGAACTTATACCTTGCTTTCATTCCGGCACTTGACCTAATACTGCAAGTTCATGGAAGCTGCATTTTGTGAGTTTGCAAAATCCCATTTCCCCGGACAGAATTGTTTAAGAGGGAAATTATTATTAATTACACAACAGTCAAGAAAATCATATAAAATTATAAGAAGTAATTTTAAGTTTCCCTCATAGGCCTATTTAGATGCATATAAAATGAGTGCCCCTTCTTAACCACTACGAAACAACCGTTGTAATGCCACTTAGACATGTTTTTAAAAGTAAAATCTATTTGTAATACAAAACCAAATAATGTGTTTATTTTTTTAAATTGTAAACAATTATTTTCGAATTTGAACCTTCAATCCCCTAGCGACCAACTACGCATTAATATTGGCCTTTCTTAGAAGTAAGGTATTTAGTAATTTATTTATTATTTATGTAGCCTACTTATTTACGGTTTGAGCCATCAAATGAGTATTAAGACGAGAGTTAATGCGAGATAAAGAGAATAGTTACTTCAAAATACGAATCCATTGCGTAACCTCATAGAGTTATTAAATATTTTTGCTTATACTTATCTCTCCAATTAGCTAAAAATACATTAACTCTGAGGAACAATAAGATAATATGTCATATTGGCCTGCTTAGCATAGGCCTACACAGCTGAATTCCGTTTCCAGGGGGTCTTATGATTTTTTAAAATCTTTTTTTATCGTCGTGACTCTCCCCAGGTCTATAGCGAAGAGAATCAAACCATCGATCTCTTGCAGATTAAAACAATAAGAAGGAAAGTGTTCCCTATACAGCTCGTAAGGCCTTTATGGCTCCATGAATTGAAGTTCCCAGATATATAGACATTCGGCACATGAAGGTGGTATGAATGTCAGCCTTACGCACCGGCCACCTGTACTCTCATGATTGTTCCGACCCAGGGCCATAGCTTACAGATTATGGGTTACATTACATCCGTTGCATTTATTACCTCTGCCACATACGAACCTTTGGTTTGGTTTGGTTTGGTTTGTTAGACTTCAGTAAGTAAGGTCTAACAACAACAATAATCTGGAACTGACTGCTCTATTTAACCTTCTCGTACGATATTCAGCATTCCATTTATATGGTGTGACAGCTAACTTACATTATCAATTACATAGGAGTCATAATTAAGCCAAATCCTAGTCTTTAGAGAGTTACGACGGCACCACATTACATCTGACAGTTATATTACTGTAGTAACCTCTACAATAAACTTGACAAAGTTCATTAACTTAGGCGGTAGTCTGATGCCAAGGCTAGGAAACCTGTTATTATTTTAACTTAAACCGTAAATTTATTGGAAAACACGTTATTGATAAATCATACCTTCTGCTGTTATAAAATTAAGTTTTCACAACGATTACGTTATGTGCAGTGCAAAATGTAGGCTTACTTTTCAGATGCGGGAAAATTATTTTTCGTGCGGAAAGTATTATTTACAACCAATTATTTCAATTTTTTTGGTATGTTATACATAGGCTACATATAACTTACAACAATCAATTCTATCTGAAAATTTATGTAATTTTTGTGTAAGAAAATAATTAATAGTAATTCAGCTATCTTCTCAATTGATGAGACATCCAAGCTCCTTTAAAATTAGCATAAGAGTAAGTTTACCAGGCTGAAATTTGGGTTCGATTCTCTCCTATTACGTTTATTTTACACAGTTTTAGAATATCCCTGTTGTTGGGTATTCAGTTCCTTAAAGAAATAATAATCTAATTATTAAAATAACATGAGGGAATATCTTGTAGACATCACTTTGCACTTTGAAGTGGTATTTTAGTATGAGCTTGAACCTACTTAAGAAGGAAGCGTTGAAGAGCGGGGGCATTGTAGTTCATTTCCTCATAAAGTTAAATCATATCAAGATATTCTTCCTTCGAAAATCCTGATATCCTTCTAGAACTGCACCCGAAGACTGACATACTTAACCCCCTGCTTAGATATCGGCAATGCTCGGCCCGGACCGATGACGACCACTAACGAACCACCATTCCCAAGCCGGATGACGTCAACTCTGGCGGGCAGTGTTCTGTCCTTACTCGAACCCAAGCGTGGAACTTTCTGAACTGTTTCAATAGATTAATGCATTGGAGTTCATTGCTCTACAGTTTTATACAATGCGAATCAAACGTCGCAATTCTGCGGTACGACAGCTTAGAAGTATCCATTGGGAATATTAATAAATTCTTACTTCTTTCTCAGTAAAATGCTACTGAATGAAGTTACCCTTGATTTCTCATAAGAATTATAATAATAATAATAATAATAATTATAAAAACAATATTAATAATGACAAAAATACGCAGAGCTATATGTATTGAACGTATAAATTGATGATTTAATTTAACAATAAATTGAACGTATATGGAAGTTAAAAGAAATTCACATTCTCCCAATAGTAGCCTAATTTCAACTACAGGGATCATACCTTACAAGAGAACATAAAAGCCGTTGAAAAGAATGCGATTTTGTTTAGAACCATGCCGAAAGCCGTCATTCCGAACACTACACTTATCGTCCGCAAATTTCTAGATTAATGTTTTGGCTAAAGCCCGCATCTATTCCCAACACCAGATAAACAGCTGAGAAAATAACAATATGATGATGATGATGATAATAATAGTAATAATAATAATAATAATATAGGCTACTTATTTATAACTAACAAATTACAAAATTGAACAAATCTCATAAATAGCGGGCACTGTACTAGTTTATTTTATTGTTGATTAAGTTTTTTTCCGTGTGTGGACCTGTTTATCACAGGTTTGGAACGAAACTTCTTCAGCCAAAGTGGTTTTACTGTTTGTTCATTGCTTGTATGCCCATAGTGATTAAAGGGTGAGTTAATAGCTATAAAAAGACTCCCTCAGAGGAAGGAACATGTCAGACGTGATAATGCTAGTAAATTTTGGCATGGATTGTTCCCTTTATGGAATATGGCTATTTAATGTACCATATATCCAGACCGTTGTTTTACTTTCCTTAGATAAAATATGAAGTGGCTTTTACATCCGAAAAAACAGACATTCGTAGTTGGGTTTAAACTAAATCACCTTTGGCTTTACACGTTAATATTCAACCACTATTATTATATGCTTTTTTAAATATCAATGCATCTGATCTGAGAATAGATTACTTACCACGTTCAATGTAATGATTTTTGTATTGTGGCAGGGATGTTGTAACTAGGTATTATTATTGTTGTTGTTTTAGTTTTGTTGTTGTTGTTGTTGTTAGTATATTATATTTTACAATCTCCATATGACAAATATTTCAGGGTTCAAGTACCAATAATTTAAAACCTAAGATGATATGGTGTAAATACACACTGTAAACAAATTTAATATACTGTACACCGTGCTGATTGATACAGGTAGACTATGTTTGAAGATGGACAGGTTTGTATGTGTATGGAGAACGTGTTTGATTAATTGATATACAGACCCGAGTCCAGAGAGAGAGATAAAACCCTGTATGCAAACACTGTAATGCAAGAAAGTTTAAACTGAACGGGTTATGCAAGGTGAGGTAGTAAGATTGGGATTGTTTTACTGGATATTGGTTGTAATATTGTATACATGTCGGGAAGCTTTAATGGAAGTTATATTTAAAGATTGGTATTTATGACAGTTTGAGGTACTCCGTAGCGTAGTGGTTGCGGCGCTGCGCTACAAACCGGAAGGTAGCGGGTTCGATCCCCGATGATGTCGTTGGAGTTTTTCAATTGGCCTAATTCTTCTGGTGGCACTATGGCCCTGGGGTCGACTCAGCCTCTAACAGAAATGAGTACCAGGAGCAATCCTGGTGGTAAAGGCGACCGGTGCGTAAGATTGACAACCTTTCCACCTTCACGGCCGAATGTCTAAAATATGGGAGCCTCAACTCTTGGAACCCTTAGGGCCTCCAAGGACTGTGTAGAGAACACTTTACTTTAATTTTAGCTTTATTATTATTGTTATTGTTATTAGTATTAATAGGTAAGGAGGTCAGTAACTAAATAATAGTAGGATATACCGGCATACGAATGAAACATCACTCCTTCAAATTATAATATTTCGCTAATAGACTCGTCCAGACTGCTGCCTATCTTTCTGATCAGAGTAAGCTAGAAAAATTTGTTAATGGCAGTAGAACTTCAACATCTTAGGAAACTTAATTCCTATTATATAATTAGCATCGGAGTTGGATGCAACCTCCGTGCTTTATAGTTGTATAGTATCCGTAGTGAAGTCAGTAGGTGTTTGTAATAATTGCATCTGGAATGGGAGTGGGTGTGTTTCTGGAAAACCGAGTGATCTATGTATAATGTACCGAACTGTAGTCCCGGTTTCAATTCTGACCAGATTATTCTTTCTCGGTAGAACATAATAAGGCAAGAAGTCTAAAGAAAATAATTGTTAATAAGGTAGTAATTCTTTTAATAACTCTGAGCAACTTTCTTGTTGGCAATGCAAGTAAATTTAAGTATGACATTTTTTAAAAGATGTAATTATCATACGATCTATAAAATTCAAATTCCTCATTGTGGTCTTTATGTCTTATGCCTAATTATTATTATTACTATTATTATTATTATTATTATTATTATTATCATTATTATTATCATTATTTTACATAAGGATATGCCAAAAATTATCTTGAGAATACCACTACCAATTTGTAGACTTACAGCATTGTAACAGAAATAGGAAACCTTCTGTGAAAGCTAAAATAACACTATGCTACTCTACAAAACTTGACTTACTGTTTCATTATCTAATTTTTTTAATGTTACTCTCTTAACTTGATAGTGCTGATCCAGAATAGGTCTATAGTATTCAGTTTCCTGAACTGTCGATATTTTGCACAAACATGATAGGCCTACATATATTTTTTATTCATAGTGTAATATAAGTTACTCAGTTCATGAAGTTTATGAAATTGACAATAAACGAGAGACAATAAAAACCTTGAGATAATATAGTAATACAGATAGCCTATATAGGATGCATATACGTATAATAAAAACCGTTATTTTGTTACTAGTCATTCAAAATCAAAGATAAGTGCATTTTTTCACATATATTAACATTAACTAGGCTGCAAATGTAATCTCCCATCATGGTAGCATCTCATCGCCCTGGCATTTTTCTCCGTTGTTTGGATCTAGATGGAAGAGTTCACTGTGTTCATTATTGAGGTGTTCCAAATTTATCAGAAAAAAATCCAAGTGAGCGTGCAAGTAGGCCTAATGCAATTTTATTGACATTCTGTAGCCCAGTATTCGGTAATGTTCAATTAAAGATTCAAATATTTCTTTAAAGTTATCACTTTTATTGTTGCATAGGAAGTCTATCACCACTGTTCTATAGGCGTTTCAAGCTTCTTTTTTTTTCATTATCAGTCATATTTTTTCCGCTCATGTTCTTTGAATGAAAGGCAAGGGTCCTTTTCTGTATCTTTTATCACGTGATTCACTTGTTACTTCATAAGATGAAGAATCTGCAGGTAATTTTGATGGCTGGTCAATCCTATGTGGAACTGGGATAATGGAAGAAAGTATGTTTGGATATTCTATTATTTTTGTTTTGACATTTTTATATTTTTTGTGTCAACAATTACAAAAGTAACAGTCATTTTGGTGGTTTGAAGACTCTCCAAAAAATTCCGGGTACAACAAATGGCATATAATTACTATTCCAACGCAGCCATGCTTATAAATTAGATCGAGAACTACCACAGAAGACATAAGGAGCCCAAGAATTGTTCATATTCACAACTGGCAGTCCAAAGTAATGTTTGTACGCTCTACAGAACTTCGTACCAGGCACATTGCCATGTTTTGCTTATTTAGGACTTATATAAGCCTAGACACCACAAAAAAAATCCTCTGAAAGATTACAAGTTCATCTTGTTGACATTCTTGCAGAGTAAATATTTAAAAAGATATACAAATCAGTTCATATTTAGTCCAGAATCAGCCTTCTTTGATTCAAAATATTGAAAATGATGACAAAATTCAACGCATGTATGTCCGTCGAGCATGGAACAAAAGAAGAAGCCTGCAGTTAGTTGACATCTAGTGGCTGAGAAGAAAACTAGAGTTTTTGGTAATTTCGGATTAGAACAAAACAACACAAAAGGTGGAATATATTTTTAAAAATATCGACATTCAAGAAAAATCAATGGCAACAGGCAAATTTCATTAAGGAATAATAAAACATTAAAGTAAACAGTTTCCTGTTGGGTTGTGTAATTAATCATCCAAATCTCCACTATTTTCGAGCACGAGAGGAGTAAAACAATGTTATTACTTGGATCGGTTAAAATTGTTACCTGATATGCCAGAACGTTTAAGTGTCCCTTTGTACGTCGCGTAATCCTACAATTTAAGTGAATATCCTGTACTTTGAGTTACGCCCCTTTACCTACTCATTTTCCTATTAGATTTTAATGTTTTACTTCCAACTCCATAACGTGCTTCGATGTCTCATATTAATTTTACTATAATTGTTAAAGAGCCTATTACATTTAACCGTAATATCTAATAACCTCAAAAGGCCTATGATATGCATATGATATAATGAATGCGTATGTCAATGCATATAAAATGAATGCTGACCACATGCCACCAATCCTACGACTTGCAACTTCGAATAATGGAGGTAGATGACGCGTTTGGACTTTAGATGGTACGTCTTGTCTCCGATTGGATGCAGCGCCAAGGAGTTAGTCACTATGAGTGAATATAATTAATTTCATATGAAGGTCTATAAATTATAGGCCTACATGTATGGAAGCCTCTGCCCATAATATATTGTAACCTCTGACTACAAGTAACTAAACAGTAAAAATTTGGCATTTGAAAAGTGAAATTTAGCATTCTACAGCCAATTTATGTTTTACAAATTCAGTGCGTTATCAAGTGCGTTTTATTGATTTTCCAGTTACAATAATTTCAAGCATATAACTAGGCAAAAGCAACATAAACTTGTAGTGAAATTGTGAACACTAAAATAAACGTCAAAGTATATACGCATTGGTTACAGGACATGGCAAAACAAAATCTTACCTATTTAGACTCAAAATAGCAGATGATCCTACATGCTCTTGCAACACAGGACAACAAACTGTGCATCATTTAATATATGAATGTCCAGAAGTTCAACAACAGAGAAACCAACTAATAGAAGAAATAAGGAAGAATGGTAACAACTGGCCAGTCACCATGAATCTGCTAGTATCCAGATATCTAAGAGCATTTCATACTTTCTGTAATTCATTGGGGTTGTGATAGGGATATGTTCAGAGATAATTAACACATGAAGAAGAGCAGTACCGGTATATAAAGAAAATGTAAATAAGACTTTCTGTAGGGATTTGATATTATTCTATGAAATTTTATTTTAATTTATCCAAAGTACCTTTTAAATTATAAGTAACTGACAGAATGCGAATGTAAACATTTAGATTGGCATGTACACATCTAACATGTACAAGAACAAGAACAAGAGCAGCATTTAAGGAAAATGTAAATAAGACTTTCTTTAGGGATTTATTATTATTCTATGTAATTTTACTTGAATTTATTCTAAGTATCTTTGTTTTAAACAATGTATATATTACCATTATTCAACTTGAAATTATGGCATGTAATGCATGTAATGCATGTAATATTACTCCGTAATGGGGCATGCTGTAATAATAAATTTAAAAAAAAAAAACCCGCTAACATGTATTTGCCTACGGGCTCTTAAAATCAGTATTCAGCACAGACATAAAAAATTTAACGTTGAAGAAATTTCAATAATACTCTCCTTTAACCTGTTTCGGCTATCTGTGACAATTAAGTTGTATTTGCTGAAAAAGCGTTCTACATCTACTCTATTGGTAGGTGACGAAATTACCTGAATAGCTGCATTGGCAAAGAGTGGAATTTGCAGGCAGTCAACCTCTGAATTGTCTCTTATACTGCAAAATGTTGTGAAATTAATCTCAATATATCAAAAAACAACTATATCAGTGACCGGGTTGTGCCGCGTTGATTAACCTTTTCATTGCTTGAGTCGGTAGCGCGCCTGCCTTCCACTCCGGCGGCCCGGGTTCGATTCCCGGCCGGGTCGGGGATTTTTCAGTAGTGAAAAATCCCTTTCCCGGGTTCAGGACTGGGTAGGTTAAGTCTTAGGTTAAGATAATGCACATTGTGCGCGATTCCTTAATTATTATTGCTTCTGACGTATAGCATAAATAGCCTAGGTAGCATCAGAAATTGTATAAAAGCAGAATGCTTTTTCTAAAATGTGAGGATTTTTATCTGTGTGTTAGGATTGCCATTTATGGAAAATCGCTATTGCAAGGAAATTCTCCCCATGTATTTAAAAATGAGTGCCCTCTTATGATTTCACTGGATGAATGCTTTATTAAGTGCCAGAATTGTACTTTATGAGATTTAATTATAATTAATTAATTAATTATCACTGTGGTGGACGGGAAATGTCCGTCCGTCCGTCCGTCTGTCCGTGTGTCAGTACGCGCGATAGCTCGAATACGCATTATCGAATTTTCATGAAACTTGGTATACGCATTTTTGCATTTTTTTGCAAACTAGCATGTTTTATTCCCTGAGAGTAAAACTATGCACGTAAGGTAAATATGTTTCATACCATTAGAGAGCGATTGGTAATGTTTTATAGTGCATATAAGTGCATATTTATGGGGTGAGTGCATATTTCACTAATATATGCATATGGATGCATTATTCAATTTTTCTCCAATGTTAAAAAATAAAAAAATGGCTCCTGTAATATGCATTTCCAGTTATAGACTCAAGCCTCGTGGAAAGCAGTGGGACAGATTTCTTAAGATTTCACAGAACATTCAGAAAAACAGGAAGACAGGAAGTGAATTTCCATTTTATTGTCATGTTGTTCTGGAAGATCTGCGGTTAAGTATAGTAAACCTTAAGCAATGAATACAATGGACAGCTGGTGGTATGTGAAAATAAAGAATAGGAATTTCTGTTTAAAATGTTTAAAATTGAGAAGAGTTCTTGATTATTGTCATGTGTGAAGTCGGAGTCTGTGAGCAGAATGTACCTTAAAATACCGAAAGAAAAATCCAGTAAATCATTTTTTGTTTAAACAGTGGATCGGTGGAAATCCTGCTTAACCACAGATGGGAAAATAGTTCTCTGTCAACATGCAAGTTTTTCATTATTTTATTATGGTTTCCATATGATTCCAGGAACCAAGACCACTCTTATAAAAGTTTCTAAAAATAAAATGAATAATCAATAAATCGCCACTTGGATGCCAATGCGTGGTCTTCGGTGACCAAGGAATCAATTTCGATTCTTAGCGAAGGTAAAGCCGTATTTTTGGTAACAATATCGGGATATTTATGATTTTTGGGGTTTTTCCGTTTCCCAAATTTCATTTCACACACATTCTGCACCTTTCCTTAGTTTCATTTAATGTTCCTATTTAATTTTTTTAAATGCCCGTTTGGTAACCATTTCATTAAAATAGATGCGACCATCAGGGATGCACGTGAATCCCACATTCAACTTCCTCATGGGAGTCCATAAAAAAGAAAAACTAGAATAAAAATGTCATATGTGGTGAATTTTGCTTGGCGCTGATAAAGTGATGTTGAGGGAATAAAACTTTAGCAAGATATTTATGTGGCAAAATTATATTGTGCAATTCATTTTTATAGAAACTAAGTTAATTTTGTGTGCATATATTCCACTTTTTGGGGAGTATTTTCCATTTTTTACTGCATACGTGCATGCATATATTCAAGCTTTTTAGTGCATATGAATCCGCTCTCTATAACTTCCATGGAAAGAAGCCTAGTGATTTTGGACCAAATTGGTTGACTGGTACCGGAGTAATGCCCAATTTAGGGCCTATTTTATGGCAATATATTAGACAGAATTTATCAAATGCAAATCAGTACTCATGACAACATATTATTTTACAGTGTTCATATACGGTTTTGGAAGTTGCAATCCAGTTAAATTTGATAAATAACACTAACCACATATTCCTTCACATATGCTTATCAAACTTTAGACCTTTGTTCTTCCGTAAGCCCTGCTTTATGAATCGATCTGGAGTTTAACTCGGAAATCGATTACAAAAATAACCTACTTTCTGCATATCTTAATTGAAATTATCACTGACTAAACAAAAGCATTCTTGCACTCTGTTCTATCAGTTTACCTCATTTTTATTAGCATTATTAGCAGGGTAAGCGATGACTCAAGCGAGCTTGAAAAATGTCGATAATGATCCTTGCCTTTAAGTACAAGCAAACAACACAGATGAGCTGTGTCGAGCATTAATTGCTTTTGCCATGGTCACTTGACGAACTGGTATCACTTGGCTCGATAGTAACAATCCAACCCTGGAGATGTTAATCATTGATGAGTAAATGAGGCTTTGTTTAGGTATAAACTATATATAATTTCTTATTGATTACGGGTAATATTCTGATGAAAGTCTGTGACAATATAGTCACAGACCAAGTCTAAGAATCAGCTTACGAATCAATAGCATAGGCTATATGAATTTCATTTTATAACTTATCATAACTAGCTTAAAAGACCCAGCATTGCCCGGGTTTTGTATTTTTCTTGTACTTCATACTACGGATTACTTCCGATTTTCAAATTCTAGGTCTTACATAGCCTTTGGTCGCAGGGTTTGTATAAAAGGAGAAATTTTGTGAATGGCGATAAAATAGGGAAAGGAACGAGGTTAAGGGTGCAAAATTTCATCAATATCGGAATAAAACTGTAGAAAGGTGGTAAGATGATAAGATGAGAAGATTTGTCAATTTTACCCACACTTAAGTGTAAATGAAACATACTTGATTCAATGGAGTTTGTTTATGAACAGCCATTTGTCACCCGCATTAAATTACATTATGTGAAATTAAGGGCATTGGATAAGTGCAGTTTTTTTTTTCAAAATGAAATATAGTCAGTGCTTTTCCTCTTACTTTGAAAGCTAAGTGTGCAAAATTTCATCGAGAACTGTAGATTTGTAGGACAAACAAACACATAACTTTAAATATATATATATATATATATATATATATATATAAAATTTATAAACTGATTTTCCCTTCTAATCAAAACATAAGGCATGAAAATGTAAGTAATTTTCAATGCCGTACGCACGAAGTTGAAAATTTAAGTAGGTAGATAGTAAACATAGGTCTACAAGCCAGAAATAACCCTACGCGGAACCAAGCTTGTTGCTGAGTCAAGAACAGCATAGTTCCGCGCAGGTTATCTTCTAGCTTGTAGTCCTATAGCACTGCCAGCTATCCTGTATTATTCTATATGCTATGGCATGGTGGCTGCTCTATGGGAAAGTCAATCTTTTCGTAATGAAAAATTGAGATTTGCTCGGTCATATTGCCTTTATGTTGTGTTATGTAATTATATATATATTAATTTGTGTATTTATAATTAGTGCTTGCAGAACAAATTTCAGACGTTCGCACCGGTCCGCATGGACCGTACAGCCGGCTGCAAAAAGGATGGGCCAACTCTTGTAAATTATAGTTCTATGGACCGGTTCACAAGTATAAATGAAGTCGTAGTCATTGTTGTGATGTTTGTTCATTGTCAGATCGTCTCCGCCTTCTATACAAAAAACTGTGGGTTCACTTCTTGTTAATACGTTAATAAACAATGTTATGTTAGTTAGAATATTATGGATAAAAATTCCTCTGACATGTAATGTCTAACAGAGACTATAATGTATGGTTCATGTTATGTTAGATTAACTTCCTCAGAAAAAAAGCTGAACTAAATAAACATAGGTCATATTTTATGCTTTTATGTTCTTTAGCGCAAAAGCAAACCAATGCCATAAGCATCGCAAAAGAATGTCTGTTAGTTATATCTTGTTCGCTTGCTAGTCATAAGACAGAAACTTGTAATCCTTAAAGATATTTTGAGATTCGAGTGTAGATTCATTTTGCAGGTCAGTTGTTTATATAATATAGCCACTTTTTGCTAATATAATAATCATAATACATGGCTATATAATTCAAAATGGCTCCAATTGATTTTATGTTGTTTTGAAATATTCTTATTTAATTCCCCAAAAAATCTGAAGTATTTTTGAAAATTATTTTTTAATTTGCCAATATGAAATTACCCAGGGTCCCTGAGCCGTAGGTTGCACCCCTGGACAAACTACAAGTTTTACCTTTACAATTAGTATGTAAAATAATTAATTATTTCTTTACGCTTGCTTGTGTCCTTTGTCACAAACACAATTATAGTCCTTAATAGATACATAAACTAGTGAGAAACATAAAAATGAAAAAAGATGATACATTGATGATATTGGTAGGAGACGCACAGTTCTTTGCACTACACTTTGCATCCTTTTTTAGTCTTCAGTCTTCCTCGTCCTGCTCTCGCTTGTCATCAAGAACTTTTTGTGCAAAACTTTTGAATGCCTCAAATTTCTTCTTTCTTGTCCAGAAGGTTAAGTTCGGGGCCCAGGGTTCGTCTTCCGTCATTGCAGCCGCTCTGAGCATGTTCTGGCCTTTTCGTATCTGGCACACGTGTATAAAATAGAGGTGTACATATTCTGATTTTAGCTTGCCTGCCCCTTTGAAATTCTGCAACCAGTCACAGCTTTTAACTTGCTTGACTTGAAAGCAAGCCAGATTACAACGATGATAAGAAATACTGTCGCTATGAGTCATAAGCTCTTCATAACTTGGTGGGTTGCTCAGGACCTAAGGAAACTGCAAGGCCTGGCGGAAAGAATATGAAACTGGGTATAGCAGTGCACTGGTAAGTCGTGCAGTTACGTAGTTGAGGAACTTCAGATGTATTTAGAGAATTTTACCCTGAAGGAAGCCGAGGAGAAACTAAAATGTGGACAGTTTGAATTAATTATCAATGAACAAAAGTACTAGTCCGGCATGGGAAAAATTTTCAAACATTTTCGAGAAAACATCATAAAATCATTAATAACAATAACAAAAATCCCTTTAGGCAAGCCTACAAGCTGAGGTAGATTTCGAAGTGCTTTTGTTTTAATTTACTGTCGCTGCGTAGCACTCTTCTTCTTTAGCCTTGGCATGACAAACCCGCAATAATAACTGCAAAAAAGAGGAAAGAGAACTTTTTAAAACATTCAAATCTCGCCTTATATGAGAACTATCAAGAAACTAGTTATTGATTTGTAGAGTACTCATCAAGAGCTTTTCAACGATACCCCACAAGACGTAGTTTCGAAAATTTCGAATTTCCATCCCCATACCCCCACCCCCACTCGTACTCCCAAAACCCCCGAATCGTTGGTGTCACTGTGAACTCCATAAGGAGTACTCTAATTTATTCAATCAAAGTTTCCCTCTATACTTCATAGGGGCCGAGATATAAATGTTTTAAAATTTCAACCCCCTCCCCCGACCACCCCCTTAGGCCAATTTTGCTCATTAACGAACTTGTCTGAACTATTGGGCCTAGAAATAACATAAAATTTGATTAAAATATCTTGAAAATTACGGCCGCTAGCGTGTAAAGATATATATGCATATATATAAATAAATATATATATATATATATATACATATACTGTATATAAATATAAATATAACAATTTTTTTAACAGGCGGTGGTTTCGTACTTAGGGAGGCATGAAACGTAACGATATGAACGAATTTTTTGAAAGTCATTAGGTAGATTTTTCTTCGAAATCTACCTAATAATAAAAATAATAATTGTGTTAAAACGCTAAAACGATTTTTAATACTTTATCCACCTTTTATTTATCTGCATGGTGAATTTCTTCTACCAGCATGTAGAAAAGCAAGAAAGTATTACCTACACTCAGCAACTACAGTTGTTTAGCTGATAGGAATGTCGCAAGCTTATTCTGACTTGCCTAGGCTGGGTTTGACCTGACCCATCAGGCTTAAAGAAACCTGCCTGCTTCCTAGCTATGACGCTGGCAACTTGCTTGCCTGGCGTTCAAGCGGGTTTGGGCAAGCTAAAATCGAGATTTGTACACCTCTGGTATAAAATATGATACATAGAATCATCTTCGCAGTTCTCACAGCTAAATTAAATCTGACTAGATATGCTAAGAATGATCCATGCCACGTTAGAATCTGCGAGGTGGCGAATTTCGGAGTTATCCAGGGTTGTTTCAATCGCTTGATGACGCTCGGTAAGAAGTCCTTAGTGACAAGCCCAGTCACAGCCTGGTGCCACCTCGTCTGCCACTTCTGGACGGTCTGTAATCGGATGTTTCCGGATTGCCTTGGTTCCATACGTCTTGTAGGTGTCCTCAGTCACGTTGAGTTGTCGGTATTGGGTCAGCAGATCTCTTCTGATGTTCCACAGAGCTGCCCTTTCGTCCAACAGCAGGTTCGCTGAGAGTACCCCTGCTATGACAGGCAAGGCCTCTGTCGGAGCCGTTGAGTACGCTCTGGTTACTCGTAAGAGGGCTTGTCTCTGAGCTGACAGAATTTCCTTTCTGTGCCATGCATTTAGGCAAGGCACCCAAGTCTTGGTGCCATAGATGATTATAGACTGGAAAATAGCCTTGTAGAGTGTGCGGAAGTTTGTATATTTGTAGGCCCCGTTCTGTCTCGAGAGGCGTCGTAGGGCTTGGAATAGTCTAACTGCCGATTTACAGGCTATGCTGACTTGCTCGTCAATTCTGTTTCCCTCTTGAAGGGCGAGGCCAAGATACCTTATCGCCCTGGCCACTTTTAGTTGTTTATCTGCAATATGTATCCTCGGTGGAGTGCCTGGATCTAGGAGCACCACCTTTGTCTTGATTTTATCTCTATTGCACCACTGGACGGTTTGAATCACCCCATTTCCTCTTCTTTTCAATTCCCTCCTGCAGTTTCCATCTACGAGTAGGACGATGTCATCAGCAAAGGCGATCGGTTTGGTTAATCTTGTATCTTCGAAGCTTCTGATGACTTCGTCAGCTATCAGGTCCCAGATCTTGGGTCCCAACCCCTGTGATCAACCCTTGTCACTGTTTTTGTGACGCGTCGAAAATTGTTTTCCATGGTGACTGACTACCCTATGAAGTAATCTTGAAGGACTCCATGAATATTTGTCGGACATCCTATCGCACAGAGATTTTCCAGGGCGAACGGTCACCATACCCCGTCAAACGCCCCCTGTGCGTCTTTGTGGCGTGACTCCCTGATTCTGTTCTGTAACTCAACTGATGCATCCACGGTGCTTCTGCCTTCGCGGAAGCCACACTGATGTGGTGAGAGGTTCAATTCAATGATGTATTTAATGGAGGAGAGCAGTAGCCTCTCAAAACTTCGTCTTGAAGGCCAGGAGTGTCTCTTCTGCAGTGAACATGTTCGCGCTGTTTCCTGACGAGATGAATTGACCTATTTAATTCTGCGAAAAAATCAGCTACATAGACAAGCCTGAACAGCCATTGTAGATAGTAAACTGATTTCCCAATTCAAAATAATGCTCCATGAAAAAATCTCTTACCTCAACCCTTAGCTTGATAATTCTTGATAAAGTCTTTCATTGCAGTACCTCATTGTTTTACTGTGGAGAAATCCACATTTGTTGAAGTCTAAGTTATCCGTGTCTTCAAATAGGAGTTTTAAATATCTTCATCTAATGAAATTATGAACGTTATTGCTTAGGCTCAATAAGAATGATTTTCAGGAATTGTGGCAAATTCTTTCAACCTAGTGCTTGATGAGTAGAGATGAGTCTAATAGTCCGTGGGCTAAAGCTGTCTGTGAATCGTAAGCCCCGTCGTCGTGGAATTTGCAGTTTTTCGACCTTTGGCAATGAAATGAGAGCTCTTCAACTCCTATTAAAAGAACGCGCAGGCCGAATTCACTGAACTCAGAGCCCGTCTCGAAGGATTCTCTCTTTAACCATATTTCTTGTCTTGTCAAATTATTTACTTGTATTACAATTTAACTTTAGTTTAACCATCACCAACTAATACACATTAACACATCATAATTATATATCCCATTTATAATATGTAATATTATTATGAATATGTTTAATCAAATGCTATGATTATTTTGAAATTACGGTATTGCCCTATAATATATATTACATAATAAAATATATAACATAATGTAATATAATAAAGTATAATATAATTTCATATAATACATAATATAAACTAACATTTCTTCGATCGGGATCTACCAAATACTGTAATTTAATCCTTTTCAGTCACATTCTTATGATGGAAGTATAATTCGCATCATTAATAATTGGACAATGCTGGATCATTTTTGCCCAAGTTAGTTAATAATATGAATAGATCAGAATATTCCAACAGCTACCTGTACTATTCCAACAAAATGTTACACATCTGTATTTAGTACCAAACAGCGATGAATTCATAACATCCTAATAGTCATCCTAATAGTTTTATAATTATTTCAGAATTAATTCATTTTACTTGGTTCGCAACATTAACTCGTAATATGAAGACATAAATCAATGTACTATTAAAAGAGTAATGGCTTCTGGTGCCAATGGAGTGAAAAACATAAAATACAAAATCAACAAATTTAACCTCTTAACCAGCCTGACCTTTACCCTTATCGTTATCTCCTACTAAATAGATCGTGCAGTTTCTTCCTCTTAATACGAATATAAAAACGTATAATTAGTAGTATTTATTTTTTAACCATATAGTCTAAGTAATGTTACCGCATTTACAGTCAATATGTGAGCGCTATTAGTCCTCAGCACTTACTCATCATGGGGGACAGATCTGGCACTAGCTGTACCCAGTATCTGAGACTCAAGAAACTAAAGAAGTCTGCAACTAGGAATACTGGTTAAGGCAGGGGAATCCGAATTGAAGACTACATCATTACTTATCTTATTAGGCCATGTCCATGTTTTATTTTTATGCAGTTAATGCTGAAGATCATGGGTTTTATTTTCAATTGAACCTCCAAAATTGTGGTTATACAAAGTTTTGTTAGTAGACTATCCAAATAACAACAATACAAGTTTATGAACCCTTTCGTGTCTATGCTGTTACATAATGACATCAGTGGTTATTGGGTATCGTAGGTACCCCATGAATGTTTCTTTGAATTTGCCACTTCGTAATTTGTAGGCCTATTCTAAATAACAAATTTAAATGTAAATTGTTCATTGAAATATGCAGTTGTGCATAGAATGTTTTTTTGAACGATTCTCTCTGAATAACGCTATTTTTAAAATATTACTACATTATTATCTGAAAGCATTATTTTATTAAATAAAATTATTTTTATAGTTGAATTAAAATACTTTCCGTAACGCACTTTATTTACCTTGGTAAATAAACTATAAACTATAAACGGCCGTTTCGCAGGTGGGGTTCCTGCGAAACGGCCGTCCAGAAGTTTACCAAGGTAAATAAAGTGCGTTACGGAAAGTGTTTTAATTAAACTATTTTAATACACAACGCTAAAGTTTGGACATAAGAATTAAATTATTTTTAATTGTGAAACCTTAATTAAAATACTCAATTTTACACTCAAACATCAATTTCATACAAACAGTCAATTGAGTTCGAAAATATAACACTGAAAGCAAAGTGGGGCTTGCACAACAATCCTCTCAAATAATTCGTTTTAATTTTTGTTTTATATGTTCAAAGATACAATGTTTAATATCTGGAGGAAGATTATATGAATCCGATAAAGTGAATAAAAATGATTGAAAGTTATTAATTAAAATACATGGTTGGTGTATGTACTATACCCCTATGGAACCTAATAAAAACAGGAGTCCCACAGGGTAGTGTCCTAGGGCCGCTACTTTACCAATTATATTATACTAATGATCTCTCAAATGAAATAAATGGAAATACAATTATTATGTATGCAGATGATATAACAATATTGATGAAAGGGAAAACAACGAAGAATTACAACAAAAAACCACAGAAACTATAACATAAGAAATGGTTTACTAACAATGGATTAAACTATATACTTCAAAAACATCCATCATCCACTTCCGAACCCAAGGGAAATATCATGAAATTAATATACTAACTCGTACAATAAACCACACAGATGTTGCAAAAATCTTCGGTATTTATGTTAGTAAGCAATTAAAATGGGTCGAACACATACAGTACATCAATAAAAAACTAAATAGAGCTTGCTTCAAAATGTTTTATATAGCCCGAATTCCTAATCTTGAAACTAGAAAAATTGTCTCCCCTATCTTATAAGACCCAAAAATTCAGCTTCGAAGTGTAAACGTAGGCATACGTAAACTTTGATTCAAAATTAAAATGGTCTATCCATTTTATGAAAACATCGCTGTTGGTCGTTTTAAGTTGAAATGAGCAGTAAAGTTAAAATGAGCAGTACAGCTTCAGGTCCAAAGATTTCAGGTTTATTAAAGAAACTCAAATTTTAAAAATAAAGCTGAAATCAAAATCTGTCCCCCTGCTCTAGTTGCCAACTTGCTCATGTATTGATACAACCATCGTTAGCAGGGCAAAATGGCTGATAAGGTCAGTAATTCTGAAGACCCTTTGAAATAACAATTTTGGCTGTAAAATGCAGCTATTTTCTCTCCGTAATGACATATAGATAGTATTACAGGGTGGCGCAAGTCACAACGGGCTGCAAAACAATCTTCAAAAGAAATAAAAAAGATAGTTCGAGTGATATCACAAAATGACCCAAAAGAATCATGCAGAAACCTATTCAAAAAGCAGAAAATACTAATTCACAGTACTTATACGAACTAAATAAATACATACATGTAAATTTTGACATCCTATATGAAAAAAAAAATCATCATTCTCATTTAAATACGAGGCGCGTCCATAAAGTAGCCTAAGTTTTCCTGGGGCCGTTTACAGAAACAAAACAAAATTTATTGGACATATATATTCCAACAGATACAGTAAGTATTCAGCTATTATACAACATATTTGCTACCGGAATTGAAACATTTGTCATACCGGGGAACCAACTTTTTAATACCTGTGTCGTACAAGTCTGCCGCCAGGGATTTGAACGACTATGTGACAAACATCTCCTCCTCTCTGTCATTATCTGTCATTGCTTGTCAATTCTTGAGGTGTAGGAAAATATGGAAATAACTGGAAGCGAGGTCCAGCTGTAGGGTGGATGTTTAAACACCTCCTAGCAAGTCTCCTGCAGAAGTTCGGCTGTAAGGTGATTAAACATCCACCCTACAGCCCGGACTCGCTCCCAGTGATTTCCATATTTTCCTACACCTCAAGAAATGACAGAGAATGACAGAGAATGACAGAGAGGAGAGATGCTTGTCATATAGTGGTACAAATCCCTGGCGGCAGACTTGTACGGCACAGATATTCAAAAGTTGGTTCCACGGTATGATACATGTTCCAATTCCGGTGACAAACATGTTGAATAATAGCTGAATACTTGCTGCATCTGTTAGAATATGATATATATCCAAGAAATTGTGTTTTTTTTCTGTAAACGGTCCCAGGGAAACTTACTCGATGGACGCGCCAAGTAGAACGAAAAAATAATCCTAAAACTCCCAAGCAGAGCCTAACATTATATGAGAAAAGCCTGGTATAAAAGCCTACAATAAACTACCAGCTTGAATTTGATGCTTGAGTGAAAAATTAAGTATTTTAATTTAGGTTTCACAATTAAAAATAATTCTATTCAATAAAATAATGCTTTTAGATAATTAATGCAGTAATATTTTTAAAACAGGATTATTCAGACAGAATCGTTCCACAAAACAATCTATATTCTTAGTGTGTATAACTGCATATTTCAACGAATAATTTATATTTAAATTTGTTATTTAACGAAATTGAGTATTAAGGGTAATACAAATAATGAAATGGCAAATACAAATAAAAAGTAATGAGGTGCCTACGATACCCAATAACTACTTATGTCATATGTGACAGCATAGATAGGCCTACGTAAGTTAACAAACTTGTATTGTTATTTGGATACTCTAATAGTAAAACTTTGTTTAATCATAATTTTTTAAAAAGATGCCACCTTAAAATCACCGCACAAGGTATAATAAGATACGTATAATAAAAATAAACTTACCTTTGATATTAAATTATCTGTATTTTAACTGAAACCAAAATAGAGGTATATTACTATTAATAATAAAATTGTGAATTTATATTCCATTTAAGGCCTAATAAGGTAAGTAATGATGTAGTCTACGTAAAATGTGTCGATGGAATAATATGTTACGTTCGTAAGTTTATAATTGTAAGCTCAGGCAGCGGCTGTAAACAATTAAGAATCTAATAGAGTAGGCCTACATTGGCTTATAGTTATAGGCTTCAGAGAATACAAAAATATTGCTTCAAATTAATTGGTATAAGCAAATCGCAACAAGGCTGAAATAAGATATCTAAACCCATTTCTGAAAAAAGCACGAAAAGGTTCATTTTCTTCAAGTTAAGTAGGGCCTGTAGGAAAAGTAAGAGAAAGTCGTCATAAATCTTTTAAAAAATAAGTTAAATTAAAAATTATTTATTTTTTAGTCTTTCAGCCTCTTCCCCCTACCAGGATTCAAAAAACTAAAATTATAATACAAAAATTTCAAGAATATATAGAGTAAGAAAAATAGCACATAAACTAGTTTAGAAAAAATTACAATGATGATGATGATAATAATAATTGCAATAAGCATAGTTACAATTTCAACAAAGACACTGTACAATAGTCTAATAAAAATGAAATGTAGCACTTGTTACCTTTTCAGATTAAATATTTACAACCAGTTAGAGCTAATAATTTATGTTCACAGCGATAAGACTGAGTGAGTTAGGTATCCAAACAGTTTTCGTTTGAAATGTCTGAAATTGTTATAGTCCCTGACCTTCATAGGAAAAGAGTTTCATAATCGAATTATGGAAATGGTGAAATAAGTCGTACCCTTAGAAAAACCTAACTCAAGTACAAAGTGTTGTTTCTTCTAACATTTCTCTTCTCGAGTTGTGCTGTTCACAGGCAAGCAGACAAACTGACATTCAGACACACTCACATGCAGGCAAGTTTTGGAAAATATTGTATTTTTAGATACCGATACAGGGGAATTCAAAACATTTTCATTTATGCCGAAAGCTCGACATTGAATTTCAGGGTTAAACAAAATACTTCCTCTATTTATGGTACCTACGATACGGGTAGAGGAAGCAAGAAGGTTAAGGAATAAGAAATGTATCATTTAGGAATAATAACATGCGCAGGGTTACCCTATTAAGAAGGTTTCTTACTCTTCGGGAAGAATATAATCTGAGAGAGTATGAAAACAAGGTGCTTACGAAGATATTTGAACCTAAGAGAGATGACAATGGGGACTGGAGAAAACTGCATAATGGCGAGTTTCATAACCTGTACTCTTTACCGAATATAATACGGGTAATTAAATCACGGATGAAGAAATGGACTAAACATATTGTGCGCATGGGGATGAAAAATATTGCCTATCTAAAAAATATTGATCTGAAGGGAAGAAACCACTTGGAAGACTTGGGTGGGAGGAGAATATTAAAATAGGTGTAAGGGAAGTAGGATTTTCGAGGGATGCTTGGATGGAGTTACTCAGCATAGGCTTTAATGGCTGGCTCATGTAAGCACGGCAATGAACCTCCGTTCCATAAAATAACGTAAATACTACTCCTATAGCTTGCTTAGGAATTTCTATTGCAATTACGTAAATAAGTAAGTAAGGCAAGACAACTAGTGTTTATTTCTTATAATTGCTACAGTTTCATTGTTATTGTTATTATTAGATAGCATTTATTATCATATTGATATTATCATTACTATATTTTTTTGAAAAATGAACCCATCTGGACAAAGTACTTTAGAGGCCTTTCTTTGTGCTCATACTTCTTTCATTCTTTTGCTGTGAGCTTCCTTTCCCCTTTGAGACCATGTTGTTCCAGTCTTCTTCTTTGATTTCTCCTCTAGGTCAACTTGCCACTTTTATTATTATTATTATTATTATTATTATTATTATTATTATTATTATTATTATTATTATTATTATTATTATTCCCTACAGCTATTACTGAACGCCTTGATGGTATAGTGGTTTTCGGTTAGACTAAAGATCTGGAGGACAAGGTTCAATCCATGGAACACCCCTCCATGGATATTTATGACATGGTTTGGTGGTTTTTTCAGTCTTTCTAGGACAATTCTGACACTACACGCCAATAAAAAAAGGAATAACTAGGCCTACTGCAAAGAAATTCCCAATTCTACCCGTTACAAGTGAAGTTAATTCATATGTTTTCGTATTTTATTACCATCATCATATGTTTATCATCAGCATCGGGATCGCTTTAATCATTAGTAAAACTTATTAATTATCCGTAGCAGTTCTTATATGAAGTAACGATGAATCCACTTTCATGGGCTTTTAAGATAATGTGTATCTTTCCATCACAACATTATACATGATATTTCTATTAAAATACGCTCTCTGTGAATTCAGACAAAGCCATTTTTATTTAACTTATTTATGTTTCATTATTTAATTATTAAGTAAATTTGCTTATTAATAAACTTAATGAAAAACCATGTAGGCCTAATGTAAATAGCATTGCATAAAACAATACGGAAGAATTAATTTTCACAATTTGTTTTGATTTGGACTGTATCTTACATTACTCATTACATTACATTACATTACATTACATCTCATTACATTACTAGTTAAGTGATTCTCCCTTACGACTGTTGAAGAAATGAGCTGCACAAATAACTGGACAGAATTAATAACAAACTACAGTTCAAACCAACTTTACAGAATCGTCTTTCAAATAAAGCATTCAGAAATATTATTGGAATGAACAGAACTATTAATAGACCACTTCTATTGCATCCTTTACAGAAAATTAAAATAAGTCTAAACATGAAACTACGTAGTAATTTATTATGTCCACTTTATAACAGACTTAAACTCTATCTCATTTGTTTCGGAACAGATAATCGCTTAGTTGGGAGAAATAAACAAATGCTGTAAATTATCATGATGAATTATTTTTATCCAGCTTCATTGTTTCAAAATATGTTGACTTAAAACAAATACATGCGGTCAAGATGGTAATGTAAATGTGTGGTGGCAACATGTTCTTTATTTATGGGTAGTGGTAACAATCTGCCGGTATGATGCATGCTGTTAGTTCCTTGTTGTCCTTGTGTCTCAGAAGGATATATTAGAGTTCTCAAGGTATTCCTCAATGTCTCCTCGCATAATTAACGGTGCACATGTTGGAATGCATCTTTGCCACTTAGCCTACTTAATTTTTAAGCACTAAAATAATATCGTTTGCTTAGGCCTAGAACACAAACAAAGAAGACTGGTTCTGAATATATGCCCTCAGCTACTTCACCGAATACAAAATTTATATCAAATATTCTGTTTCTGTCTTCGTTCTTTCTTTTCTTATTGAATACAAAATCTCCAATAGTTTACAAATAATTCTGGTTTATGTGTCTAGTATTAATATTTCATGCGAAAATAACTGTTTACCGCTTGGGGCATGACTGTTCGGACAGACAAGCAATCACACCTAAGTTCTAATGTGTGTAGACTGCATTCTTTGGTTTTAAAATTCGACTGGTAGATTGTAGAAAGTTGTTACAAGGAAAGTTGGGACATAATTTTAATGCAAATAATACTCGATATTCTTAAGAAAACATACGAGGTCTGTCCAGAAAGTAATAGACGTTTTGGCCTGCCCCGGCAGTGGGCGGGGCTAGCGCCGCCTACACTCAGTACGCATCCAGCTGTGTTAGCGTGAGCATCGTGCCTTTCGTACTTTTGTCTGCAGTGGAGTGTTAAAATGAGCGCTGCAAGTGAAAATCCCGCCAGTTGTGAAGTGCGGTCTGCGATAAGGTTTTTTTTTGGCGAAAAATCACAAGCCAATTTAAATTTATCGGCAGATTTGTGATGTGTACGGCAAAGAAATAATGAATGAAAGCCGAGTAAGATAGTGGTGCATTGATTTTAAAAACGGCCGAACCAATGTTCACGATGAGGACCACAGTGGTAGGCCTAATGTTGTGACTCATGACGAAAATCAACGACAAAATCCGTGAAAATCGTCGTTTCACGATTACGGAACTCTCTGATCATTTCCCCCAAATTTCACGGAGGTGTAGTCGCAGGTGGGGGATTTATACAGAGAGGGTGTCGAGGAGCTTGTGCCATGGTATGATAAATGCCTTAATTTGAATGGCGACTATGTAGCAAAATAGCCTAAGAGTCTACCTTCAAAATGTATGTAATAAAATTTGTTTTTTCACTTTGTTTAATTTTTATTTCAAAACGTCTGTTACTTTCTGGACAGCCCTCTTATTTACAGCAGACCGTTTTAATAATGTGAAGATAAGTTTTTGACACCCAATTGAACGGTTGATTTCCAAATTTACATATCTCGATTGTTTACATATTTGGATTTTAGCTGACAAGTGCATTAGGAATGCCTTCGTATAACGTAGGCCTATATCAAAAGTTTTATTTCCAAAACTATGTTAATCAAATATTGAAGAGGCATGTGTCATTATCATTAGATTTTTTCGAAAAAAATATAAATATAAATTAAAACAATCACAGAACCTAGTGACAAGTAGAACTGCGTTCATATGAAAAGATTTAAGTCATTTTGAAATTAAATAATACTCACATAATTATACGTTTCCACTACATCAAAAAAAGGACTAAGTATTCAATTTTATATAGCTTATTAGTAGAGCCCGGAAGTCCATGCATTCGCATGTCCTTTTCTTAGGAGTTAAAAATGTATGCTTATACATTATGTGGCGAATTATGGTATTTTCAGTTACTTGAACATAATTTTCTAGTGCATATAACTGTACATTTTCTAGATATTTATAAATTCATCGTATTTCCATATTTTACAGCATATGTGTCAAACATGTAGCCACGGGCTTCATATGCGGCTCCCTCAGTTTCAAAATGCGGCCCCTAAAGTTTTAGGTAAAATGTATAAGTAAGTTCGAAAAAAAAAACATAGGCCTAATTAAAATTTTCTAAAATCTCACATCAAATACTGGTAGACCTGTATAGTGCAATGTTCACTAGGAACCACTAAGCTCAAAACAAAAAAAATTAACTAAATTTTGAGTTTCGTAAAGAAAATTGGTGAATTTTATTTCTTCCTGGGGACTAAATCAACTTCAGTTTCCCACTTTACTTAATGATAGAGGTAGTGATTTGAGGGCTTGCCGTGGCATTGAGAAGTTCGCAGGCCTTCTTGTCATCAAGTTTTAAAACGCTTTTGGCCCCTTCGAGAAGAAATTATTGTTTTCTTATAAATGAAAGGTGAATCACCCAATAACTTAAGCTATGTGACAATAGAATTGGTTTGAAGATTTGACATTCATGTCAGATATTGCATTGCATTTAAAATTCTTAGATTTAAAATTACAAGAGGAAAAGTCAGTTTGTAACTTCACTGTATGATAATATTAAGACTTGATTAAAACTCAGGCCTTCCAGAAGAGAAACTGGTAAGTAACAGTTTCATTCAGTTTCCTACCTACCAGGATTTTCAATATTCCCGCATTGCTTCTGACTCCTGCAAAATTGCAGTTTCAAGCTATTTGTTTGAGGGATCTAGACTATCTTGAACGAATATCAATAAATAAATTTGTTATAAACTATAGACACAAGTTTCAAATAAAATTATATTCAAAGGTCCAAAATTGTAAAAACCACGCAAAAGTCTGCATAACTATACATTGCATGTTATCGTTTAGTAGGCCATTATTATAGGACCTCAACTCAATAGTCAACAATAGTTCTATTGTAATGTTCATCTCACATCTCAATAACATGCAAATACAACTAATACAAATCTGTAAAATGTTGTCATCTTAACTAAAATCGAAGTGCAATCAAACACAAAATACTTCTTTGTTGTAATTAAGATAGAAATTACTACATTAATCCAATTCAGAGATACTTTTGATTAAACAGTCATCTTACTGATGAATCTCTGAGCAAGTGAGCAAGTCTTTGGATCTGATTACGTTGGTTTAATCTGGTATTTGAAAATTGAAATTAGATTTTAAAAAGTTAATGGATTTTAAGTTTAGACAAAATATTTATTTGCAAAACGCAACAACTTAAACAGAAAGTCAGATTTTGATAATTAGCTTACAGTTAACATTTCCAGGGAGCCTGTAATAGGCTATTCAAGTGCTTCTATAAATTCCTGCATACTCATAGTGAACTCCTATGTAAGATCAGGAAAAAGGCGAAGGAAAACTTGAAATTCCCTATAATGATTTTCCGAGGAACTCTGTTTTCAGAGAATGGAATTATTTAAACTGATATAAAATCTTAATTTTATTTCCATTCCGCAGAAAGGCATTACAGTCCGAAAAGAAATCCATGTTCTCAAACGGGTTTGAGTTCACGATTTTGTTACAGTGGCTAACCACTGAGAACGTTCACATTTATGATAAATAATTTATTACCAGTAGAGCTATTGGGAAGGAGAAATCAAATATGGCAAATATATTCACGCAACGCCTTAAAAAGTGTGTGATGTAATAACATACCAGATGACGTGCATGAGTAGGCTATATAAATACTGAACATTTTCATTAACTGTAGCATGACAATATAACGGTAATTCTTATGGCCGTGATATTCCAAAGCAAGATCGTCGCAATGCGAAGTTTTACCGCATCACTTCCTTGAGCTGTGCTATCCTTCAGACATGAAATATAATTGATCATAGCCACAAATTTCCATAAATTCCTTTCACGCACGCTTCTCTCCTTCTTTAGCAAAATAAGCCTGTGGATGGTATCCCCCAGCATCAGGCTGGCCTAAGCAGCTTCCTACGGTGAAGAAGTGGTTTTGGTTACTTCAGTATCAAGGGATGGTTATTACCTGCATTCTATTTCACCTTACCCCACTCATAGAGAACAGACAGCTGACTCAGTTGTTAAAAACAAACTCACTCGGATAAAATAAATTTCGGAGCAAAATTGAATCATCCTTAGATATTATCTGCAAATTCTAGAGCTCTCAAAAAGGTTATCAAGTTATATCTTAGCGATTATTTTTTAATCCGGCTTTTCTTCCTTCTGTACTTTAATATTTATTGGTACGCTTACGGTTAGCCCGTATTTTTGACATTCACGTTGTATCTGTATGGATAATATTGCTGCGGTGCGCGCTGTGATGGGTGGAGCTCAGGACAACAATGTTGGCGTTGCCACAACGAGGTTGAAACCCTTGCGCATGTTTTAGAATCCAAGGGTAAAACTCTTCAAATACCATAATGATATTAAGGACAAATTGCTAACATCCTTAAAAATGCCTAATACCCTTGAAAAGTTGCATGGTCTCTCTACCACTGGGAGTATAATACTTTCAATGGAACCAAAAGATTTGCTTTCATGAAACAAAATAAATAAATAATTGATCCTACACTGCGTTTTGAAGTAATGAGACAAATCCTCAAGAAGTCAACAAGGAAAAACAGAACATCTACAATCCTATCTTTCCCTACTGTTATGAGAAATACCGTCTGAAAGAACTTGAAGTCATCGGACTTATGTAGGGGCCTGAAAAATACGAATACAATCAACAGATTAGGAATCCCTCGATCCAACATATCAGAACACTCGGAAGATCCGTTGCTATATTCAGGAATCAAAGCATGATGTATCCTGCTGTTAAAATTTTCAAATATTATGTTATTTAATTGTTCAATTTTAATCCTAGTTCTTAGAATCTTCAATTAACTTTTGTATTGTTTTGTACTCTTTGTTTCTGTACGCAACCCATGGTTATGGGAAGAGATATAATATCAATCATGTTACATGAAGAACAGCTTACAATGCCTGGTTTTCCAGTAGTTTCGTATTTAAATCTTATAGTTCTGTGAATAGTGACTGTGACAGTGAAATAATAAATTGTTCACAATTGCAAATAAATCACCTGTGATCTAGTACAGTGCTATTGCTCTTGAATCACAGTTTCTTTCGAGCACGGTAATAATGATTTTGTTTTGTATTAGGACCCTCAGTACCGCCATTTTATTTTATTTTATTTTTTTATCTTACTTGAGGTATAATTACTATTTGGTAAATGTAGATATTTTTAAAGATAAACGAGGAAGACTTAAAGAAACCAGCGATGAACTGTTAAGCCTATGTGCATATGTACGCCATGTTGTATATTGGAATAGTAGTAATAACAATAATGATAATAATATACCGATGACGATGACGATGACGATGTTTATGTATAGGTATATAGGACTGTACGAAATGAGCACTAAAATTTTTAAATAAGCTCAATGTAATTCAGAGACTGAGTAACTAGTCCATATTAAGTTACCATCAAATATTTTAGTAGGTCTAACTAGGCCTACCTAATATATTCCTGTAAAATGTAGGTGCATTTATTCGTATGCGATATATATACTTCCCATAGTCAATGTTACAGCTGATGTAAAGAACATTTTTTTTAACAAAATGTTTGATGGTCTCCACTTGGACCCACAAATTTTAAAGGAAATATTATTGATAATAGTAGTCATGAACTGGTTATTTGTTCTTTATACATGCTACAACTTTACTCCATTGATCTTACTGTCTCTTTACTCTACACGTGTTATCAAATGTAGGGAAACTAGGAACTACGAGTTCAGAAGTAGGCATATTCCTTCCTTCGTTAAGATAACTTATACATAAATAGGCCTCTAAAAATTAAACATTGACCTCAATTAACGAAATTCAACTAACGATCATGCTTTTTATGTAAATATATAGGAGAAAGCCCTAGATAGGAATAAGCTATGTAGGTCTACAATAATAATTATTAGTATAACAAAAATACACTCTATTCCTCAGGAAGTTAAGGGTCAATAAAAGCAAGAAAGAGAAAGGCCTATTCTTTTTTTAAAAGCTATTATTTTGCAGTTTGTGTGTATATGTGTGCGCGTGTAGGCCCTATGTGTGAAAAACGAGTTCTAATAGGGTGGGTTATCACGACCACAAGAGGTGCAACCACTAGGTGTACTTTACGATTCCTTTCCCCTAAGTCGTAAATTTTATTGCTCCTTCTCCTCATCATTCTCTCTCGCTCTCCCGACTTCCTTCTCATCCGACCTTTCAACCATCTCGTTCCCACTGGTGTAAGATGCGCGATATTATCCTTTACTACTAGTATTTTTCCCCTTCACACTTGTTCCTTCTTTATCATTGTATAACCTGTATTTAACATCATGTCTTTCTTTACTGAAGAGAGACAGAGCAGTGATCTTTATAGACTTCCTCTCCATTATCCTGTTAGCACGGGACAAATATGAACAAGTCCATTCCTCAAATTAAAATGAGCGAATTACCGAACACCTGTTGTTACGTAATAAATTGCTCAGCACTGCACAATTAACACTGCCTGCCGAGATTCTTATGGCGATTGCTGTATCAGGAGGGGCTATACCTATTAACCGACCATTACCGTATAAGAATATCCATTTTGCTAACAGACAATAATGGGCTGTTATATTTTATAAGAAGTTACCTAATCTATAGTTCGACATGAAACCTTTCCAATGCTGCTATAGGCCTAGACTTATCCGTTAAGGATAATTCAATTAAGATAAGAATTACTGCATTACGTATTACTATAATAATGACAATACGCCACAATAGTTTAAATTATCTGTAAGATAATGTAGACATATTTTTATGCATAGAATGAACATAAAAAGAATGGAACTCACTCTCTATATCATGATAATATAAATAAACAACCACTTTTATGTTAGCAAGAGAATATTAGGCCAATAGGGTCGGTCTAGTTTTGATGGTAGCTGAAAGAATTCTTTAGGACTTTAGAAATAGAGGTGCAACCTATTTAGAAATAGGCCTATTACTTCATTCTAATTATGAAACATGATGGGCCTAATAGGACCGCAATCAGGTACAGCAATTTGGACGTATTTGGAAAGATTTATACCCTCCAGAATTTAATAAAATAAAATTTATAGTAAGTTATTATAAAATAAACATTTTTGTAGCCTATGACTTGTGGTAGCCACATGGAAAGCACTTTGCAGGCCCTTAGGAAATCAAAGCCTTAAACATTTAAGCAATTTTAAAGTTATTTGTAAGTAATTGAATGAATTATAATACAGGATGAGAGAAATAACCTAATAATGGAAATATGCCCATATACAAATGAGCTCCATTAACAACAAATGTAGAATAAACGAAAAGGTTTAATTAAAACCATCAGCTCAGCTATTTATTTCATGTTGCCTAGGTCCCTAGGTCTTTCGACATTTTAATTAAACATTAAGTACATTTTATTGATCGAGTTCAACGATATCACGTATTTTAACCAAATTTAGGTTCTCCCTGAAGTGAGTCATATTTCATAAAACTTTATCATGATAATGCTTGAGATGAAAGGTATTATAGAGATTAAATGACAGAGGGATAACAGTAGAACTTTGAGGGGGTGAAAATATGCTTCATACTTAGAATGATGTAATATTTTCTGGTGGCCTGTATAATGTTCTAGACTCATAAAATGTTTATGTTTGTGAATATAATAAATAATAACTGAATAAAATAGACAATTATTTAATTTCATTTTATTACATCAATTAGACTAACTTGTATAAAACTGTTTTCTACATTACGTATATTATAGGCTATGTACTTTTCGTGTAAAATACTTTTGTTAAATTACTCCCCCAACCTACAGAATATATATAATATACTTATGTATTTTGTACATTTAACATTGATATGATAAAAACTATATTTATTTATTTATACGTTTAATTTGTTTTCTTCACTATAAATTTCAGATCAAGTTTTCGGATTTCCTAGTCTTCTGGAGCGGTGGGTGGATTTTCTTATCCATTTCGGAAGAAATGTTTCCGTTCGCCGATTGAGTTCCAATTATGAATCAATGATAAAAGGTATGTACAAATATCTCAGTAAGAACTAAGGATCGCGTACACCCTTAGAAAATTAATCTAAAAATATTGAGGCTCAAGATCATACGAAAATTGCCGCATTCTTTTATCATAAGCAGAAGACATAACTTTACATTGGTGCGGAAGCAGACTTACATGAATGCCGGCAACTGTCCGGACTGCTCCCCGGGTATCGGCTGATGATCTTCCCCACTTCTGTGGACTGCCTTCCTCTTTTCCTTCATCAATATTGTAACGCTATTGTAATGATATATGGCTGGAAGCAGCTGTAAATATAAACCTTGAATTTTAGCACTTCTTATGTTTTAGCAACTCATTCAGGATTTTACGACAAATTTGTAGGCCTTTGTAGAATATTAACGAAGACAATAGTGGCATTTCCTATGCTTGCATTCCATTGCCTGAATATAGAATGCAGTACACTTTCTGACAGTCTTACGTTAGTGCCAAATATCGTCGATGATTCAATGCTCAAAGGCTCCCCCATGGCTGAATGATGAGACTGCACGCCTTCCACCGAGAGACCAGGGTTCGAACTTTGGTGGATTCGTGTGGGACTTGTGGTGGACAAAATGAGAGTCGGGGCAGTTTTTCTCGAGGTTCTACGTGCCATAAATAATTCCTCTTTTTCCATTCTCCATAATATCAGTTTTGGTTGCAATATAGGAATTATATAATGCTTAAGTTAGGTTAACGTGAAAAATAGAAGTAATAATAATCGATAATATTAATAAGTTAGCATTATTTCGCCTAAGCATTATTTCATATCTATTTACATTTGTGTTAATAATAATCTTTTCTATAGTAACTTACCAAGCGGGACATGGGGAATTCTCAAGCTTTCCCTATACGTAGACAGGACACAATAGGGATACTCTTGATAGCATTACTTTAGGATATCTTCCAAAGACAACACTAACATTAACACTTGGAATAGAAACAGCAATAATCGAGGGAAATGTACTTCCAATATGATATTTATCTTAAATCTATAATATTATTAAACACGTAATAATATTTAAACCTCTATTACAAATCTTATTCCACATAATTGGCAGTGAAATCCCAAGCGGTTCAAACCTGCAACCTCCCGAATGCGAGGTAGTTATTTTACCGCTTTGGTCACATCATTTTTAAGATGACTAGAAATTATTACGATTTGTACAGATATTAAAAAAAGAACTACATGTGTAATTTACGGCATGATAATTTTGTTAATGATTGAGGAGGGCCCTCTCATAGATATCTTCATGAATCATAATTACTCCAATATTCAAAAGATCATTGAAAAATTAAAAACCATGTAGATTTTAAAAAGTGTAATAGAGTATTTGAATTAGAAGACTCATTGGTCTAATTTAAAGGGTAAAAATAGGTGCATTTATGAATAATATAGGAATAAGACAAGGTGTTTCGTGCATGATTAGAGTAAATGCGTTTTACATAGGCCTACTCCTCAAAATGCACTATTTCTGCGTCTTAGTGTTCGGCCAATTATGGTAATGGTAACAATGAGTTATTTGAATGAATTGTTTGTAAGTGCAGTAACAAAACAATATTTTGTTCTTGACTGAGGATAAAACATTGTCCTGTTCTAGCTTATTCCCAAACGGGACAAAGAAGGCTATAGGCTAGTAGGCCTAAGCCATTAAAATTCAATTACTAAAACAATTATGCAAATAATTTAACGGTATGCCTATAGGTAAAGCATAACTGATATTCAAGTAAGATAATTTTTTTTTTATATATAGGAGAGAATTTAGTTGCTTGGCAACCTTAGGCAGTGATAAAATTTCATCCCCTTGGTTCAAAATGAATTTATTACCAAGAGAATATATATCTGAAAATACTAAACTGATACTTCTGTAATATTGCATGTTTTACTGCAAAGTCAAAACTCTGTTTTGTTTTTCTATTAACACTACATTATACTTTACCCGTTCTCTTATCTTCGCCATGACTATCAACTATTCGACTTCACCCTTCGTCTTAAAACTCATATACAGGTCTGCAGACCCGTTATTGCGGCGTGAAATTGAGATAGTTTTTTTCTTCTTCTTTCTTTTATCATGTTAGTGATTTCATGGCTCATATAACTCAGTATTCATGGTTTAATCTCTTTGTGTTTGAAAGAAAGAATAAAATTAATAAATAATGACATAAAAGAAAGCTTGACAAATACCTTCCTCAGTTAAGAAACCGCTTTAGGCAGTTGGCTGATCCGCCTGGATCTAAATTCGCCCCTGTTTAACTCCACTTAATTGGATGATGTTTTACGTTACAACCTTACATAATTATAACGTATAATGAATTTTATGCTAAGATTTGGAAAGTCTCGATTTGGAAAACGAGAATTTTTATAGGTTATTATTATTGTTATTATTATTGTTGTTATCATTATTATTATTATTATTATTATAAATGCAGTTGAACCTCAGTAATCCGAGTACCATTAATCTAACATTTTGGATAATTAAAAAAAATTGTTATTAAAAATGAAGAAAAAATAACAATTACGAATCAGAAACAAAGCAAATGTTCCTATCGTAAAAGAAACATTTAAAATGGTATTTAACATTGAAAACAATACCTTAATTAGTAGAAACAAAATCGACTAACTTCTTTCTCTTTATTCTAGATTTTTTACTTCTCTTTCACAGAATAGGCCTTGCATAGTCAATACTCGACTCCATTTGGTAGGGGCAAGAGTATTCTACCTAATTTACCGGGTAATCCGAATTTTCCGGAATCCAAACAGAGGTCAACACTAATTAGTTTTATTCCTGTGGTTCCTCTGTATTAAGAGTATTATTAAATCAGCTATGTGTCTCTTTATTGTGTAGATCTATTTTCTATAAGACTTGTACAATGCGTACTTGGAAAGTGGCTAGTAAATCAATAGGCCTATGAATATGTGTTCTGTTCTATTAAATACCTTATACAAGTTTGTAGCAGTGTTTCCTATAGTTATAATAAGAAGGAAAAGCTATTGAGGGGACTCTACATAATATAATGCACGTCCCTACTGTTTGTTGCTGCTGAAATTAGTTTCGATCTAGTACTTCCCTTTCCATCAGCTCTGTGTGCGAGGAGTTGGAAGGTCACAATTAACACACATTATTAATAGTTGCAATTACACTCACCGGCTGGTTTATCTTTCTGTTATCATATAACCAAATACTGTAAGAGAAAGAGCGATTGTATTTATTTACTCAATAACCGCGGTTTACATAACTGAAGCAGTAAAATTATAGCTAATAATAAATCTTATCTAATAAAGTTAAAACACAATTTTTTAAAGTGGAATACAGAAATTAGGAACAAATGCCAAATTCAGGACATACGTAAATTTACCAATGACAGAATAAAATTTTGGAAAAAAACACGATGATAGAATGGAAAACAATCGCCTAGCAAAAAAGGGCTCAAGAAAGCAGATCAGACGGAAAAAGATTAAGAGTGATTTACGTTTTACGTTTACGTGTTAAGAATGTTTTACGAGATGGAAAGACAGTACACACGACTCATCTGAGGAATAAAAGGGAAATAAACAGGATGTAATCCTACATTACAAGAACAAGAAGAGAAGAAGAGAATAAATCTTATAATCTTATAACTTAATCTAATAATCTAATAATAGGCCTATTACAACATAATAATTATGAGAGTCTAGTAGGCTATGCAAAATCGCAAACTTATTGCTAATAATCTTCTACTTGCTCACATTTACTCGATAACCTTAATCTACTCCAGTGTTGTACAAAGACTTGTTTTAATCGTTCTTAAATGATGAGCTCTAAACTACTGGATATTACTGTTTAAATTGGTGCATAGTAAAATGTATGTATTTTACTACTTTTGCAACTTATAATTGTTTCAATAGTTATAATAATCACGGAATAACTAGTCTCATGAAGGCATATGCATCGGCGGAAGACTTGAGGAATCCTTGATCTTAATGCGCACTCCCTTATTGATTTAAGTGTGTTTTATTTGTAACATAAAGACTTTTAAGAATAGGATGAAGTTGTACATAAGCTGTATTTAGTAATTAGGTAGCGGTAATCAATTACCTCTATCAAAAGTACCTCTACAGTTCTAGAGTACTTATCCAGATAGGACTAATTCGATAGAAAGGCATGAGTAAATGCACGAAGATGAATTAAAGGCGTAAGTAAGTCTTCAATAAATATTCTGTGAATAAAACAAGTAAACAAGTTCCGGTATGCATGGAAACATAACTAGGCCAATGTGAAAATAAGTCCATTTTATATGCCCAAAATGGTTTCTAGGAAAAATTAGTAGACCTATGAAATAGTTTCCAATTAATGTTTCTGATTTTCCCTTTGAAGGGGAAGGGTTATTACAATTTATTACCAGGCACTTTCACATCACATGACATATATTACAGTTTCCGCTCGTGGTGGATATCACTAACTTTGCCACTAACTTATCAGAACAGAAGAACACTCCAAATCTCGATGCAAATGTATCCCTAACTAACTATTCCACTGTGTACTTAGCAAATAGAATGTTGAACATTTTAGAAAATCTACAGCACATTATAGTTAACCAATTCAGATAATTACAGCAGATTAGTCAAATAATTATGTTTTAAATAAGTATTTGCCATCCTCAAAAGTATTGATTTTTTTACATGGACTATTCTGCATCACCCAATAACTAGCACGTCATGTCAAAGGAAGAAAAGGAAAGAGAAACACTCATATTGCCATTCAGGTATTCATCAAATGTATTAAAACAGATTATATAGAGGAAAAAGGTTAACTACTCCTTCATTAGGTCTAAGCTAAAGTGGTATGAAACAGTAGGCCTTGTCTTACAGATAGGCCTACTTAAAATTATTTTTACCGAAAAATACGGAAGGGTGTTTCTTTTTCTAAGTGGAATACTGGTCCATTTCTCATATAGACTATTCTATTCTGTAAGCATACAGGAAGGTCAAGAAGTTTCTATATAATTTGGTTTTAAATTAGCAGCTAAAGTAGGCTACTACTATCTTTACGTCACTACTGACATAAACTTTGATTCATGGGACCGTGATAACGAAGATTCTCGTTAAAACTGCATTTTCGAAAATACTATACTTAGTAGGTCTATTAGCAGATCTTAAAAAAAGGAACTTTTGGACTAACAGAGAGTTCTTTCAATTAGTATCCCATTGAAAGCTGTTTCATCATGGTATTATTTATTTTTATTTTTATTTATTAAATAGCGGGACAACTGAGCAATCTGTAACTTAAAATCACTGGAACTGGGGCCAATTTAATTTCTACAAACATGAACCACTTTGACCTGTCATTGAAGTAGACATAAGAAGTGAATCTTTCATAATGTTGAATCTCAACTTCAAATTTCTAATAATATGTGTAAATTAGCTATGTTTTTCAGCCACTCAATAATATGTGTAAAATAGTTAAGTTTTCCCGAAAAGGAATAATGCGAAACATTTTACCACTTTAAAAATGTGCTTTAAAAAAAAAAATCTTCCTTTTTCCTAAACCATTCTCTTTCAAATACACCATTAATCAATTTGTCTTGGATTGCCTATATAATTCTTCTTCATTTAATATGCAAAATAATTTAATAAACATACATGTGACAACGTACGGTTCACTTGGTTCCTTCTCCGCCAATACAGGTAATGAAATTACTGTTGGGACAATAGACCTTACAAGAGAAGAATGGTCTACTTTCTTACTATATGGAAGTAGGCCTACTATGTGAACATGGACTGATATCAATGTACGGTAGGCTACTACAAAAAATGAAAGAACATCTACCGATCTTAAGGATCGTAACCGACGATACGTCGCTAACAAGCAAGTGGTGGACTATGTGGCCACAATGCTTTATACAAGTATTGAACAATGCTATCTACAAGCTTATCTGCTACATCTGAATATTATAGCATCAAGGAACTATTTAAATTAGTCTACTGTACATTACCTCCATGTTCATTAGTGCCTGACAGGAAATATGGAAATAGAATAGAGGCTTGATTTTTTTAATCCTATAATTCAAACTGTGAATACTACCCATCCTTACAGTGAAACTCTGTGTCCTGGAAATAACTCGTTGCAGCGTTAAATTATAATAAAAAAAAAAAAAAAAAAATAAATAAAAACTAATTGCGAAAAACTTTGCGGTACAAACTTGACCTGCACTATGTCATACGCAAAGATAAATGCAGTGACCGTCATAATTCAGCTTCTGAAAAGTGAGAAGGATCGTAAATTATAATACTCAATAAACAAAGTAATTTCAATTCCATTTTATGGTCAATTGTTTTTTTAAGTATAATAAAGCAACAGAATTGTAGTTATCTTCATTCATGAGCAGCTCTTAAAAAACAGAAAAAAATACTAACATAAATTTGCCGTTTCCATGTTTAGAAAAATAGTAACAGATTTGTGGCTACCATTTTACGTGAACGTATCCACTTTAAATCATTTTAAAATTGAACAGTCTTATCAAAATTGAAATACGATTTTTATTTACCCAATTACAATATAACTAATTTAGTATTAAAAATGCTTTATTTAATTAAACAATTATCGTTACTTATTTCGATTTATCAATCTCTGACCTTTCAAATTGCAATTGATGGAGAACAATCATTTCGATTACTATCATTTTTAAATAAAACCAGAGAGAGATAAATTTAAATATATTATAATACTTAAACAAATATTTTATTTTAATTGTCATGCTTTATACAAATGTAGATTTCCGGAATCGAAAAAAACTATCTATGACTTACATGAATACAAAATAAACATTACAAAGTAGGCTATTATTTGATTTGACGAAAGGGTAATAAATGTACAAGATTAATCCTATTTTATAAACTTGAAGATCGCGGAATTAATTAATTGTATATGAATAACATAGATAGAATAGATGTGAATTCGTAATATTTGAACATAATCTTTTATATTTAATTCAAAGTTAACTGATTTGAGGATTTCCCATGTTATGCGATTGTTCTAACTTCAAGGAAAGCCATACGAAGATAACACTATCTACATTCTTCAATAACTTAATTTTAATTATTAATATTAAGGATAATTAATTATAAAAACAACGGATATATACACATAAGAGACAAGCCAAAACTATGTAGCCTGTACTCTATTCTGGTTGAATGGAAGATGAGGCCTCACGGCATTAACTCTGCCGGGTAAAATAAACAATTATTATTGTTATTATTATCATTGTTTTAAACGTGAAATGCCTATATTATTCTACACCTTACACTGGCCTATCTCTAATGACTAAAACTTATTTGAATTTAAACAAGTAACAATTTACACCAAAAGACCTAAACTCTATAAAGAATTCGTTTGAGGACTGCTCATATGCACATAAGCCACTTGCTGTATGCGTAAAACATATACTCCTTTATTAGTATTTTGGTCGGATAAAGAAAAAGCTTAAAGTAATGGAAGTAATAGAAGTAGCCTAGTCCTATAACAGTTCCTTTAATATGAAAATGCTGAAAATTTATTTTTAAAAAAACATGCTATTTCTCTGTAGATGTGCTACCAATATCAGTAAAATAACAATGCAAATGCTGATATTGATCATAAACATAATTATAGTAGTAGTATAGTCAATGATAGTTTGCATAATAACAAGATCTCACATCGAAGCTTTTCCCAATCTGGGAGTAAAGGGTTTAAGGTATAAAATTAGATTTAAAAAAACTAGTGGGAATATAGGCCTAATTATGATCCCTGGGCTGTGTATGTTATTAACTTAATTACTTCTTCATAGTCGATTGATAGCATAAGCTTGCTTTTCAGAGAAGAATGCCCTGGGCGGATGTTAGCCCGTCTCCGTTTTGCCAGAAGTGGTTGTAATCTCTTCTTTATCGCTAACGGTTTATATAAACTCGACTGGTGTGAACTTCTACTAATTTCTTGTGACAAATGTAACGAACATGTAGATGAACATCATATAAAATCTGATAAAGTGTTATTATTTTCTTTTTGCTGGGGAACACTAATTTAAAGCCAGTTTATTTGTCTTTTTGGATGTATACAACGGAAACGTTTTGAAACTGTGTGAAGCTCTTTATTTTTTTAGTTCCGTTTGCAGTTCAATGTGTTGCAATTAAATTATATTTCTTTAGTCGAGCAGTTCTTCAGATGACCTATCCTGTATTAGGTTAGGGAAATATCTCTAAAATTTAGATCCTTAAATTTCCTCCAAAAACTTCTAAGATCTGTCTTCAAATAAAACTAAAATCTTCTGTAATTGCAGTATACTTCTAGAAAATGTTATTGCTGTATACTTCTGAAAATATATTCATAAAACATACACAAAATCTTGTAAAATAATTTTCATATAACTATCTTACTAGACTACACTACACCTAGTGGAACGGAAAAGTTACACAACTGCTCGTTATAGACATAAACTAAGACTTTTTTTTTCGCCCAAAACTAAGACTTTTTTTTCGCCCAAAACTAAAATGTAGCAGTCCCCATCTTGAAACTGGACAGCATTAATCAGTTTCAATACAAAATTACGATAAAATGTATGAAGATTTATACAGAATAACAGGCCGTACGAAATAATCTAAAAATCATTTCTAAATAAGTCATTGTAATTATGTAGGGCTATACTATTTCTTCGAATTTTTTAATCAATTGCTGAACTTCCCCGAAAGAAAACTTGACATTCAGTGATGTATAATAATAATAATAATAATAATAATAATAATAATAATAATAATACATTGATGTTTCAATGCATACATGTGTGAAGTATCAATTCTTAAATTTTTAATAAATCCAATTAGAAATAATTACCAAACTTTGTTTCTCCTTATTTTAACTTTTCACATTTCTATAGACCCTAAAATAAAGATATGCCTCAGGAGCTTCCAAATATGCATTTAACACATTTAGCCCCAAAAAGTGAACTAAGCCATCGATTTGTTACTTGAATTTACCTGTAGATTTTTATTATAACGTAACATTTTATTTGTACCTAACCCATTAGCAATAAATCATTAATAACAGCTTATTATTCTATTACACTATTAAAACTAATGATGCTTCAGTGTTTTTTTTTTAATATTAATTTATATATATATATTTTTTATCATTACTGTTATTACTTCCATGACCATACAAGTTCTCGGTCCCAAGTTACTACTTGGATTTTGTTATCTCTTATAGTGCGAAGTGGGTTTAGAATCTTGGAGTTATCGTCTGGTCTGTTTTTTTACTTTATTATGACATTCAAATCTCAGAATTATGTTTGTCATATAAGATAAGTGTTATTCTTCAAAATTTATCTGCAATATGAATTATAATTGAAGTAAAATTAAATTTAAGAAATTAATTCTGAGACTGATAACATTTCACTGACATTTCTTGGGGGTATTTCGGGGATGATGGCCTACTTAGGGCTTGCTGATTTTCTCCTAATGAATAAAATTTAAAATTAAAGTTATAGGGATTTGTAAAAAAAAATAATAATAAATAAAACAAAATTGTCATAATTATTTTCAAGATAACAAAAAATCAAATAAGCCTAAGTATCTGTAGTCGTTAAAGTAAAAGTAGTAGGTCTAATTGAAAACATGAATAAGGTACAGTTATACCTAACTCCCACACACACGTTAGGCTGCACGTAATACGATAAAGTGAGAGGCAGACAGATAGAGATAGAGATGGAGAGGGGGAGAGAGAGACAGAGATATTTTCTCTGAAACCATTTCTGAACTCGGGGGGTGACTAACATGAACCGCATTTCCGGCGAACCGTTTTCATTCTCACAGCACAATCCCTGTTGTAAAGTCGTACCGTACTTAAATGTTACAGTTCGCTTATATTTGGTCCTGTTCCATGTTCCATGGCGATATTTGGAGATTTGCAAAGTCTGAAAGATATAAGAGTTCGAAACTGTATTCTGTGAATATTATATTTTATTTCCTCATTTAACGTGATTAATGCTCATAAGAGTCACACTTTTATCGATAATTACTTGCCTAGATAAGTTAATAATTTGAACATTGAAACTAGGCTACTTAAATTTGTGCACGCCTAACATATTCAACATATAGCTTATATATATACAAATGTAGGACAAATTGTATCGTTATATTGTATTCAGTTGTTAGCCTGAGTATTTGTTATGCAAGACAATTTCAAATTAAGAAACTGTTTTAAGTTCGTTCTTACATATTTATGGTATAGGCATGTAACATAAGAAAATGTTCTAATTAAACTTGCTTTCATATAAATGCCCAACTTTTTCTAGCAGGTACCTATCCAAAATGTTTTTTTTAAGTTCTGTAATAGTCTACTGTTCACCTTATGTGATCTTATGGAAGGTCAGGCCCTTTATTCATTGAACTTTTCATTCTTTAGGCTGTTATATTAGCGAACAGTCTTACAGCAATGAATGTATAGGCTAGATCATGATGTAGAAAATAATACTGTACATAATATTAATACAAAATATGAAAAAATATTGCTAAATAGGCTAATGTTAACTTAATACAAATACTAATATGAAGATAAAATGGTCTCAAAGTAGATTATTTACCCACTATTCACCTGTAAATTCTATAATGGTATAAAGGTATTTATTAATTAAATATTTCAACAGTTTCTTCATAGAGAGACATAAAACTTTTATTTTCTTCTGCCTGGAAGTACAAAAATATATCTCCATTCTTTAATTTTCATAAAAACGTAATTTGGGCCTATTATTTAATTTTTATCCTAGATCAGTGGTTCTCAAAGTGGGGTCCGCGGACCCCTGGGGGTCCGCAGGCGGTTTAAGAAGAAATAGGATATCCCATAATTTTGAAGTGCTTAACTGTGTTCCCCACTACTTATGTAGCCTATGTGAAACAGAATTCTCCCACCTCACGTAGGCTACTTGAAATCAAAGTTGAGAAATAACATAAAGTTGAAAGTGACTTAATATTGAAATTATCAGACATTAAACCTAACATTGCAGAGCTAATTAATCAAAAGCAGATTCACTGTTCACATTAAGGAGTAAACTCTGTTTGTTACATTGATATTGTTATTTTGTCTATTGAATTTAATACATTTAAATCAACGTATTTATTTAGTTTTTTGTTTCAAAACTCAGAGGGGGTCCGCGAAATTTTAATTTTTTTCAAGGGGTCCGCGGATTGAAAAGTTTGGGAACCCCTGTCCTAGATGATATGGACCTCTACCTGTGCACCGAAAATTTATTGTTGTTCTGGTGTCATATTTATTAATTTCTTGATTATTAATCTAGGCCTATGTTTTCTATTACATTTTATGAAAATTATTTTGGTTTGTATTTGGCCTAGGCTTACAACCCATAAGTGCTTAACGCTTTTCAAACTTTGCAGGCATGTTAGCAACTTATGATAACAAATAAGTCTAAGAAAATAAAACATACTGTAATGATTTTAGTATAAATGAAACATCTAACTTCGTTTGTTCTTTGCAAAATAATTGATTTAATCTCTGGAAATTATTATTATCATTATTAGTATTATTATTATTATTATTATTTTGAACTGCCTCAAGGAAGATCTTTGCTAATTCGGGTTTTGTATATCATATAGACCATATGTGTGTATATATATATATGTATATATATATATATATATGTATTTATTTGTGATCAGTAAAAATTAATTAATAAATATAAAGTTTACATTCGTTTAGTTATAATTAATGTTAATAGGAATTTCCTACTGGATAATCTTAATTAATCTAGTGGGTTATTATTACTTTTATTATTACTTCTGATAATAAAAGCTGCATTTTAATACTGCCAACACCTGGGCTACAAAGAAATTTCAATGTTATCTTTCTTTCTTTCTTTGTCGTAGTTTGACCTCTCCCTTTTAGGGTAATTTCAATGTTATAAATAAACTTATTAATATTATAATTATTTTAATAATCATCATTCGTCACTATCGTCCTTGTCTCTTTTAGCTGTCATAATCTTTTGTGACAGTTGATTGTCATACTTTTATTTTAAGCCAATTTAAGTTTTTATTATTAGCAATATTAGGCCTAATAAGAAGTCAACTCATATTTTGTTAGTTTTAAATCGGAAATTGTTTTTGATGTAGAGCTACGGGTATGTACAATAAGTGTTAAGTGTACAGGCTTTCATATTATCTTATGTAAGAAAATTTACAGGTAATTGCGCTATTATGCTGGTACTGTTAAGATAATTTCAACTACAGATATTGGCGATGAATAGGGTATTGCTCTTTTATTAACTTTTCTTTCATTCTTTTCTTTACTTTTGTATTCTCGTTATTAATACACCTAATTGTTCTTAGTGTAGGCCTACTTATGGACTGACTACTAATTCTCATGAATTTGGCAAGATTAACCGAATTTACCATCAAATCTTGCATTAACATTTCATAGTTTTCAATTTGAATAAACTATGAGAAAATATAATCATATTATACTGGCTCCATATTTAAATAAGGGTGGGTTTGTGTTTCCTATACAAAATAGTGAAGAAACCGTAATTTAAAGTGATCAAGCAAGTGAAGCTTAAATTATTTTATTCAGCACGTTTTGTTCAGTTAATTAAAGTATGTTATTTTTAATAGTCACTTTATTTTTAAATAATGCAACATGCAAAATATATAATTTTTATATGAAGTTAATATGAAATATCAATAGCGATACGCCCATGGGACATGAGTATGGTAACAAATGCAGGCCTATGTACTGTAATTTGTAATTATACCTAATGTACTTCTTAGAATTATAACCTTTTCAATCCTAAAGTAAATTCATAGGAAGTTGAGTAGGTGCTTGAATGGAATCTATTATTATTATTTTTCATTAACATCATTATTGTTATAATTATTGTCCCTGACAGTAATGAAGTGATATTTGGTGATACTTGTCATATTGGCAAAAAAAGGAGTTTGCACTTACTTTGTCCAAGATGAACTCTCTTCATCCAAGGGTAGATCTGTGGAGGGTTGCTCGAAGTGGAACCTCCTCCTTGTTTGCTGTTGTTATTGGTTGACCCCGTCGTGCTCGAGGCTGAAGACGTCGACGACGCTGGTGACGAGGAACTTTGAGAAACAGCTGATGACACTGTAGTTGATCCCGTGGTCTGTTGCGGGCCTGTGACTGCTGGTGAGGTTGCTGATGACCCTCCGGTGCTCCTTACAGCAGAACTAGAAGAACTGTTAGCATTGGATGTCGTAGTTGGCGATGTAATTGTGGATTTATTTCCAGCTGCGCTATTAGGGTTGGAACTCTGTTGGCTCTGAATTGGCGGACTACTCCTTGGTGGTCCTCCTCCGGTAGTACTAAGATCTTGAGGCGAACTTACCCCTGTTGTAGAAGTAGTATCAGCATACTTACAGCTGCTATTGCTCGCTACTGAATTATTATTTAGGAGGGAGCCACCAGGTGTTGTAACAACCCCTAGTGGAGGGGTGACAGCACCAGGGCTGGCATTGCTGGCGCTGTGATGGTGATGCTGCTGAAGGTGTGTTACTGTAGCACCACCCCCAAGCCTTTGTGAGTGAGATGTGTGGAGTTGAGTATAGTCCACCATTGCTGCCGCGCCACCCCCATTCTGCATATGTTGAGACGCTGATACGCTATTAGCGGCATATGGATGCTGGTAATGTTGGGTATGATGACCAGCTACTTGTTGTGGTGAGTAGCAGGAAGGGGGATACGAAGCAGCGGCTCCAGCATTGGGGTTATAGTAATCTGCTGCTTGACCCTGACCGGAAGTCACTGGGGAGGCCCCCGGCCTCTGAGCTTGCCCCTGATTCGCATAGCAAGATGCTAACGAATTAACAAATTGGTACGAACTCATGGTTTCGCACACTTCTTTTGACTGTTTATACTCCAGTTTAATTTGATTTTCTTCCTTTTCTATAGATAAATACTTCACGCTATTCACACGCAGTTAATCACCAAGACAATGAGTTTATGTGAGGCAGAATGACGTTGAATAGGAACTTTATAATTATGCAGAGTCAGTTAATCAAGCCAACACATTACTGGTACTAAACATCTGTTTTGTAATAGCGTACAGGGATTTTCTAAACTTCTCACAAGTTCGTATTTCTTATTCAATCTCAAGTTGTTTTAAGTTGATTTAATTTTACAAAGTCTCACAGCTGATATACGATGATCATGTGCACTTTATCACTTGAGCATGCAAACGCTCATTTCCGATTGCGAAAATGTAATTCAAGTACAAAGACTAAGTGTTTTCTGTCACTATGAAACAAAAACACGCGTGCAGTTCCTCAGCGGAGTACGACCACGTGGCTCGCAGAGATGTCTTCAGCTAGTTTACGAGCGGCAATTACTGTCAAGTGGTTGCTGTATAAATTAAAGTAATGCTCTTTACTCATGACGATCATTTTTATGATAGGTTTGTTGGGAATGTATCTCATAGAGGACTGTCGTAAGATATGATACTACTATTAAGTTCTTACATTACCGTGTCTTTTCAACTGTAACGCCTCCTTGTACATGTGCACTGTAAATGACGCTAACTAGCAACACTATTTAAAAGACTCCCCGTAATAAAGAGGAGAATAATGATAGCTATGTGTCATTGCATCTTCTATACCTGGAAGTGTCTGTAGCTATAACCTCCAGTTTCATTCCTAAGTCCGTCTCGGTTCATTGTAATAACTATTGTTGTTGATGGTTTGTTGCGTCCTGACGAAAACTATTTACTCACTTAATCGTACCTGTCTGTCTGTTTCCTCGGAGCTGATGAGTTATCTGGCACACGGAAGGGTATAACTGCATGTATACACTAGTACGTAGTCCCAGTCATAGTCACTCTAAAGTAAAAATACCTTAAAGGGAACATATAAAAGGGGTGTGTACGGGGGATAGTCTAGATTTCCACCACCACTACCACGATATAATACTATTGCCTTGGGCACGCGCTCTATCTAATACACGAGGTCGTGTCGCTGTTGACGTGAATGCAACCGACAATTGTTTGACGACATCATAGCAGTTCACTCGCAACAGTTTCGCTGTTTTGGTTGAAGCCCAACCACCAATCCCCGTGGTCCGTCAAACTTTGATTGGGTACTTGCAGTTGGATTCTTCAACCCTGTTGTCGATGTGAGAGACAGAGAGTTAGACAGAGATGGCGGTGCAAAAAAGAGAGGGTGGGGAGAGGGGCGCGACCGAAGGGAGAGAAGAGAGAGATGGAGGGTTAATGGAGAGAGAATTTCTGAAAGGTCGGAATGAGGAGGGGAGGGGGGAACATAGGAGGAGGTTTCAGGTTAAAAAGTCTTCAGCTCTGTATGTCTTGATCCTCTGGTTTTGTATATTAGAGTAACTATACAGTATGAACGTACTGCGCATGCGTATGCAACTATAAATGCGTGTGTGTTCTTTCTTTTTTTTTTTACCTAGGAGAAAATTTCAAACAAGGAGGGGAGTTAGGGTTGACAAGATGATTAGAAGAGGTGGGGAGATTCTAAGTGTTTTTATACATTATTAGAGGGACTAGAAAACAACATGCCCGTTTCGGTGTTATAGTGCGGAAATTGAGAATTTTGTTGTAGTTGTTACTTTTTGTGTGTCCTTTTTAACTAGTAACAAAATTGTGGATTTACTATGTCAAAGACCTTCGCGCAATTCGTATTGATAATTTTTTAACAGTGGGGGAACATTTTCGCTCGAGGTGAGTTATAGTTCATTAAATTATTTACTGACTCCACCAATTTACGAAGTTTTATTTTTTATAATTATAACTATAGTAAAAACGCACTGTATTTTTATTCCTTTGAAATAGATAAAGTTACTGCCTCTATGGATATATGGATAGGCCTATTGAACTTAGTTAACTGTTGCATGCTTTGTAAACGTGCTGATATTTGTAATTATAGGGGAACTTCAGGCCGCCGGAATTATGTTGTAGTGAACCAACGAAAGAGAAAAATATATGTATTTGTCACTGTTTTGGATTTTAAATAGGCTTATTTATTATTGACAGTGAGCAGCCTATTTTTGTTCACAAGTTTACAAGAAAAAATGTTCAATGTTTTATTTCGATTAGTTCGTCTGTAACTTTGAATTTTTTTTCTCAACAAAAACAGATATTTTAAATAAACAGTACTTTTAATTTTTATGTCGTACTAGAGAATCCGCACATTCAATTATCCCCATTTTTTTTTCACAGAACTATCGACAAAATATTTATTCAGTTCTTATGACAAGCAACATCACAACGTAGATAAATATTTTGCACAGTAGCCTAATTGCATTTAAACGCACGATTTCACTGATTATAATACTTCAATAAATACACTTATAAATACCACTTATAACATTGTTGAAGCCACAAGTTGTACACAAACACGTAATATGTTAACACTTATTTATTTCACTTTTCCGACTGCTACGTTGTCCCTCGTCACAGGACGAGAGCTCGTAAGTCACTGAGCAAACCAACTTGGATTGGAAGCTAACCTATAGCTTGCTAGTCACTTTTAGGTCGTTGCGAGTTAACATTGGTGTATCTACAACACTCCCGCTGTCAATCCTACATGATGGAAAAGTAGCCCGCCTTACATTCCAACAAAACTAAATAAAAGCTACGCTGACTTAACAGGGGTTATGGGAGAGGGGGAGAACAGAGATAGAGAATGGGAGTCCTAGAGGGGGAGGTTTCGGGATATCACAACTTAAAAAGTCATTTCGCGATGAACGTTCATTCACATAATGTGCGTCCTATAAATAAAAAGTTTTCCTTATAGACCGTTTCTACACTTCTATATTCTGTTATGATTTTATTGATAGCTGTAAATGTATATATTTTATGCAACGCATCTAAAATAATAAACTGTACATAGTAAAAAAATATTAATAATTCTATTATGTGATTAAACTGAATATAATTTACACAAAATATAATTTGGGACAGCTCTAATTTTAGATTCACTTAATTAAATGAGTCTTTGACCTTGTAATAATCATAGATTAATTAATAATTATATTCTAATTACTTTTACACTTTTTAAAATAAATTTTAGCTGTTATTAAAACCTATCAGAAGGATATTATAAGCGAAAAAATAAACTACAACAGAAATTATCTACAACACACGCAACGTAACTGGTTAATAATATAAAAGCTGACGTTGTGAACTACCTAGCCAGGAAATTAATACTTTTGATTCGTCTGAAAACGAGAGACGTCCGATTATCTTATCTCAACCAAACCAGCTGACCAGTGTTTATGTCAAGTTTTAACAATTCGGAGTTGCGGTACCAGTTGTGTATATCCTTGATTCGTTCCTGTGTAGTTTTGTCATAATCTGTTTGAACTCCCTCTTCTTCTCTAAACTGTATGTTATGGTACTAAAGTACGTCCCCTACTTCTTGTTAGTGGCCAATATTTCAGTGACTACTGTCTGTAGGAGAGGATAGCCCCCCCCCCCTCATGCATCGGCCTTGTAGTTCAAACATTTGCTCGCCAGATGGTGTAACCATCGTAGTTGAGCTTTGTCACCGGCATCTCTCTTTCTCTTTCACACGGTTTTTCTCGATCTTCGTCATTCATGTCATATTTTTCAATTTGTCTTTTCTTTATATTTTACACCTTTTATTATTAAATTTTAGAACACGATTTTCTATTCCTTCTCTGATTTCCTCTCTTAGTATGCCATGACAATTCCCCGTTTGCTTCCTCACGTCAATGAATTGAACCTTTGCAAAGGAAACATGTTTTCGAGGGCGAGTGTCATCAAAGGCTTCACGTCTAAATCTGTCTTGGAATTTTGGTAGGCCCACCAGACCTATGTGATTTAACAAGATCATTTTTAAAAAATAATCCTCATGTTTCCACTGTCTCCACCTTTCATTGAATCAAGTAATCTTGTAATAAAATTAATAAAGCGTTACATTTCTGTACACCGGAGGTAGAACGCATTATTTAAAAAATTTGGAACTTGACAGATGAGCTGAACTTAAAAAGATCATTGGTTTCCCTTCGACTTTTTAAAACAAAATCGTTATAATTTTCATAATAGCCTAATACAGATATCGACAACTTTTAGTATTCAGTTTCTATATCTGAATATTTGCTTTTTAGTTTTTATCTCCTTATCAGGATGGCGCATAGTGTCTTTTCTCACTGGCTAATTTGGCTATTATGCGTGAGATATTGCTTCATAGCCCGGAAAAAGAGCATTGTACCTATGTAACCTATGTAAAAACCTCAACTTCCTAGAACATAGTGTCCCATACCACCAGAACGGCATCCATGGCGCAATTAGTACGGTACCTTCTTTTTGTGCTGTTAAAATTCCAAAGTAGCAGATTCGATTCCTGTCCAGTGGATGGTATTTAACCTATGTGTGCATAAACGTGACAAAATAACTCCTGCGGAATAAAATTAGAGCACACCGACGACGGTCACAGACCTAAGTTGAAATACTCTTCCGTCAATAAACAACCATAAGATCCAATCAACTAGTAATAAAATTGTCTTTCTGTGTAGTCATGAGTAGGGTTCGGCTGTTTGTGACCTAAAAAAGTGGAAAATGTACCTGCAAATATGACCTTAAGAATGATTTAATGTAAGTTAACCCAAAAATCCTAAATATGACTTCATAAAGGAATGTATTTTTAAAAAATGATTGTTCCAATTTAAAGCGTTTAATAAATTATTACATTATTAATTCAGTCAGATAATACTTTTAAAGAATGTTATAGTTAATTTACAGTTTTACTTGTAAAGAACTTCTAAACTGTTAATGTTTCCAAATACCACTGCAAATGTGAACTGAAAATATTTTTAAAATATGTCTATTGGAAGTTGTTAACAACAAGGGGGACGGAATTGTGCTATCATTTGTTATTGTCCCTTCACATTTCAGTTACAGTAGAACCAAAATATTCGTGTCTCTTTTTCGGAAAAAAGTTGACAGTTTAGTGCACATACTGCATAATTGTGCTCTTTTACAGAATTAATAACTGAAATATGACGTTAAATTACGAATATGACCGAAATACGACCAAGACCATAAAAATTACCAAAATACAACTAGGCCTATATGCAAAATAAAAATGATTCGATTAGGATAACAATATGCAATTCATGTTTGTGTTTGCGGCGAGAATGGAGGACAGGATAAAAATATGAAACATCGAACCATAAACATAATAAACATCCGAACCCTATTCATGAGCAAGCAAAATATATAGGCTAGTATTATTATAGAGCAGGAACTTTAGGACAATACATGTATTTGTGCATTAGACCTAGGGTGTTTGTTTCCCTTATTTACTCATTTATAGTAATGAATCCGTAGTTTCAGTTGTAAAAATAAATATTTTATGAATTTGTAACTGTAGACTATGCCTATTTACCTATATTATTATTATTATTATTATTATTATTATTATTATTATTATTATTATTATTATTATTATTTAATCTCCGTGCTTTCTAAACCTGTTTTACAAGTCGTATGTCAGGGTTATATTTAATTACGAAGTATGTATATTATAGTCTATTATATTACTGTATATATGATAATTTGTTTGGCCTATCCTAATGTTCTTCATAGACTATGAAATATATACGTGATAAATTCTGAGAATGTGCTGTAAATGCAGCTGCTTTCAAAGGTGTCTATTTTGACCTGCCTATTTGATTCTATTATGCACATGTGTGGATGAAGATCTAAGTCTTGTCTTTTCCTGTAAAATACAGGACACTCAAAAATTGTATTTATTATATATTATACTAGCATGTGCCCGCGGCTTCGCCCGTGATAATTATTTCAAATATTAAAAATTAAGAGCATAATAGTTAGGGCCTAAATCATTATATTTATTAACACCTAAATCACGTGGACTACATACCACGATTAGATAGCGTCGCCTGGTAAAAGCGACCTCAGATTCGAGTTCCTTGGTCCAGAAAACCCCTGTATAGTGAGTTTCGTCCAAATAAAACAATGTTTGACCATATTAGGGCTTACAACATTCAAACGATCGCGAAAGTTTTATTTCCAAGGTATGACAAAAATAGACAAAGCCAACTGTAATTGTCAAACTTCCATTTAATTTAATTCCAAACCATCTGAAACCCACTGGTAACAATATGTTTTAATGTCAAATGTGATTCGGATTCGATAATTCTGTGTAAAAAGGGATTACGTATTCTCAAAAACATTTGATTTTTGGCATTTTAAATCAGAATTTTTCAAAATCCTTTCTCAGTGAGCACCTACAGTATGAAACGAAGGTACTGTCAAAATTCCAAGTCTCTACCTGTTATAGTTTAGGCTCTACGTTGATTCCTGTCAGTCAGGACAAAGCCTTTTGTATATAGAGAGATATAGGGATTTCCACAAGGCTGTGGTTTCCCTCAACCAACCCATGACAATGAGAATAAGTAAACATTCGGCAATGATAACATAAATAAACACAATGTTTCTATCAAAGTCACACTTAATTTATTTTATTTCTCCACAACTGTCTGTCTAATGTGTCTTCAGCTTGTAGTCCTCTCTTGGCTATACTTTCTTTCACTCCATCCATCCAGGTTTCAGTTGGTCTTCCTTTCCTCCTTCTTCCATCAGGTTCCAAATTCATTACCACTCTTGGCAATCTTCCTTCATTCATTCTCTTTATGTGTCCATAACAACGTAATGTTTTACTTTCAACTATCTCTATAACATCTTTCTCTACTTTTATTATTTCTCTTATTGTGCTATTCCTGATTCTATCTCTCCGCGATTTCTTTGCTGACATTCTCCATTAATCCATTTCTGTACTACTCAAAAATAAAATGTTTTATATCTTATGGATACTTAGAACATAGGCCTATAGGCCTACAGTTATAACTATTATTCGGGGTTTCTACGTGAAACCGTTCAAAGTAAGCACCAAATTTTCCGTGTCCTGAAAGGAACTGGGTTATAATGAAGCTTGGTTTCAACAGTTTGCATTTTTGACGATCGTAGACCGTTAGAAAGAAAACTTATCTTGCAGTAGAGCCGCAAGTGGATGCTTGTCATTCTTGATTCCGTTGTCGATGGTTTTGTTGCGAAGTTCCTATTTACCTATTTAAAAAAAAAAACTTACTAATCTAAACTAAATTGAAAAGCCCGTATAATTCTCTAGGTTACTTAGCTAATCAATGGGAAAGTGATAATTAATAGACCAATAAAAGACACATCCCTTGCTATAAAGTGTCAATAATGCATTAATAAAATATTGATTTACGCACCATTAAGTTCTAATTCTTTATTTGGAGGATTTCGGGCTGTAGCTTAAACAGTTCCATCCTTCTATTTTTTTTCAGAGCAAGAAGGAATAATAGCATAATAGCAATTAATTAAGTTATTCTTTTATGATATCGTGAATATTTCATACTACTGTAGTCTAAACTCTGTCAAAGTTATGTCTATGGAACACTGACGTCTATGACACTGCAAAGTCTAAGTACATTTTGGGATGTAGGTCTTTAATTTCCGTTGATAGACCATAGAATAAATTTCTACGCTAGAAGTTAACTTGCCTGAATGCTCATCACACTGTTGTTCGCAAAACAAATCCTCCATGTTACTGACGTGTTGGGTGGACTGTTTTCTGATGTAGAGGGGTGGAATTCCAGTTTCCCCGTCCTATGTCTAGAAACGAGAGTTTTGGTTTTCATGCTTCCTTTAGTTTGGAATTGACATGCAGAGTGACCCAGGTCAAGCGTGAACAAGGGTTTGTAAGGTTCCTACAATATTTCTTACCAGCTTCGGCTGTCAGTTAAACTTGAAGAGAAACCCGCCCAACACAATCCCCAGGCAACAAAATTTTACCATCGCAAATAACATGATGGAATTATTCACATTTATACAAATTGTTGAACTTTATAATTTAATTATTTCATTTTATCGTTAGGCACACAGCTTTTTACCTGTATATCTACCTTAAAGAACAAATAAAGTAGCAATCTCTTTGCATTATCTGTTTTCTTTTACTGTCCTTAAATATAATAAAGGTCATGAACCATATGTTACTACATTTGCATTAAAGTTTCTCCTTTCTTCTCATAAAATCCAACCCTCAAGTGAATTTCCGTTTGTCTATTAAAGGTGAATATCAATCACGTCCAATTTTAACTAGATGTCTTGCCAAAAAACAAGTAAAAAATAAATATTTAATACCCTTAACATATAATATACAACTTATAGGGTAAAGGTGGAATAGTGTATTAAATATTTAATATTAACCCTTATCTGTTGAAAATGAGTTATTTCAATAATTTTATGTAAAAAATACTTGTTTTAAGGGGCATACCTTTACTTGCTTTTGACTTTTTCGTCCTTGATATAAATTCTTTTTTCAAGTTTAAGTTTAAATTTTAAATATTTTCTTATATTGTAGGCTATACCATACGGTACTTATCAATAGAGCTCGGATTTGCAGGCATAATCAAATAATAAAATAGGCTTGCAAGTACGCATGAATAATTTAAAATATATTCATCACTATAAGCAAAAACAAATGAACAAAAATCATATAAACCATTTTTGGGGGATAATCTTACCTTATTAAAGGCTGTTACAGTAGATAAGGAAAGTTGCCCTGAGGTTTTCATGTGTGAAGCTCCTACATCTCTCAGTGAAGAAGATACAATACAATATATGCAATAAAAATGTCCTTTCTAAATTGGATGATGTCACAGCTGCATCTTCTTCAGTTAAAGTTTTTTCACCATCACGAGACAACATTTTGCTGATTTGTCAGATTGTTTTGTATCCAGGAATTTTATTTAATACTGATTAAGCTTATCGAATGCAATTTTAACAATGCCGTGAGTTTCTGAAGACAGTACGTTTGAAATTTGATCTATCAGAGAAAGCGAATACTCTAAAGAATTATTTCGAGCCTCTAACTAATGTTATAATTTCAGGTAATTTGGAGAAGCGGCTATGAATATACTGAATCTTTTTCTCAATGCCATCTTCATCCGTTTATAAATAAATAAACATATAAATAAAAATATAGCCTATATACTCGTAGATTGTTTGCAGAACTTTATTAAATACCAGTAATTATTAACTATCAGAGGAAAAAATATAATTTAATACATGATTTAAGAGTAAAAAAATGCATTTATAACTTAAAATATGCATTTTACCCTGGAATATGCATTTACATGCATTAGCAAATACTGGCCAAATTGTCTGGAAAAGTGTGTCATAAAACATATGTAATTTACTCTTTTAAATATATATATATATATATATATATATATATATATATATATACATAAAAAAGGACATGCATTTTGCATACAAATCTGGGCTCTACTTATTAATAAACTTCATTATGAAGCATTGAAATACTTACAAGATTTGGGCTCTATTTATCAATTATTCACGTATCTTTTTAACTTTACTATTGGTATGTTAATTTCCTAATTCCAGACAGCTTAAATATAGCGATGATATTGAAACGTTATGTGTCAACAGTACGAATGGATATTATATTATACAGTACGAATGGATATTATATATGCCTATTAGGAGCGGCGGAGGGTAGAATAAGCTTATAGGTCTAAGCCTATGTTATACTTAAAAAATGCAGCGCAGCTATTTTCATTTTACTATGTCCAATACTTTTCGTAGAAATCAATACCAACAACTGAAAAGTGCTGAAACAAGACGAAGTTAAGCAGTTCATTACGTGGACTTCCTGTTTCATCCCGTAATAACCTATTATAATACTTGGGATTGTGTTTCCGTGCACATCCAACGCCACCTATTATGAAGACCGTATTCAATTGTGAAGGTGGTCTTGCTCGGTTGCTATCTTGATTCATTTGTTTACGACTCGTAGTGATCTAGTTTTTTTTTACTTCCTCTGTCCATACCATAGGTACAATAGGTACCCATAGGTGTTCGACCCCCGAATTCGAAGTTGAGTTTTTAGGGTCCCTAAATCCAAATGTACTATTTTCAAAAACATGTCTGTATGTGTGCCTGTGAACAGCCTAGCTCCAGAACAGAAAATTATATGAGAACAAAATTTTGCATTTGTGTTAGGTAGCCTACCTTCTGAGGATGTGACACGAAGATTGGCGACGACTTTCTTTTATTTAGAAAATTTAGATTTTCGTGATTTTCTATAAAACGGCTCTAATGATTTTTTTTAAATATCGTACATGGGGGGCTTAAACTAAGAACTGAAACTTTTCTTTGAAACTTTTTTTTTTATCTCTGAAGGGTGGTTATAGGTAGAGACCGGACGTTAGGCACTCAAAAAGTTCAAAATAGGCAGGCAAGAGGGAGTTTAAAAAATGCAGAAAAAGCAGGTAAAATGGGCATTAAAACCGTCAAAGTAGGGGCTAAAATCTTTACAGCTGTATACAAAACGAGACAATAGGTCGAGAATTATGAAAACATTTTGGATTTCTCTTGTTATCAATTGAAATAATACATTTAAATCGTGTAGTATTTAATTAAAATAACATATTGATGCATGTAGATTAAAATATTGCTTGTTTCATTAGTTCACTGTATCGCTTTCAGCAGGAAATGTGGCCATATGACAGCTACCTCTAGACAAATGCGGTAGAAATACTTCTACTAATCCTCGTCATCATATAATAATTTATATAATAGGCTACATATATTTCAAGAAATACAACTTTTATATTAATTGAAACTTTTCTGGTTGGTTAGTATAATAGATTGGCTTTGCTTTACTTTTTTATTTTTCTGAGTTTTTATGTTGTCTCTCTGGAAAGCAGAGATGTAACAGAGGGGATCTTTGATGTGTTTATTGTTTTGATAATTAAAATAAATAAATAAGTAGGCTAATAATAATTTGTGAAGGTCTCTGACAGTGGGCCAATTTACAGTACGTAATGGACAACATATCATGAACTTATGAGATGTAAATTGCGTGATTTTCAACCGTTTTTATCTATTTTTTCAATAAAATAAAACATTTTTCTTCGGAAAAGCGGAAATAGGCATTGATAGGCATTATAAATTGAAATAGGCAACATTAGGTTGAGTTAACAGTATGAAAATAGCTCTAAGGATAGTGGATTGAACTTATATTAATTCATTTTTAAATCTGTAGTGGTTCAGAATAGGCCTTTTGCCTAAAATCCAGTCTCTTGTGATAAGCCACCAACTATTTGTAGAAGCTCTCTCTTGCCTGGGGAACAATAAAGCTTCCATCAGGTTCAAACAACTGAATATGCGCTCTTTGCAGTATGACATCTTAATAAATGCCAGTTTGGTAGGCTTACTTGATGACATCGTATAGTGGACGAGAAATGTCTGTCCGTCCGTGTTTCTGTACGCACTATAGCTCGAATACGCTTTATCGGATTTTCATAAAACTTTGTATACGCATTAATAACGTCCGCGAGAAGAAGCCTGTTGATTTTGGACCAAATCGGTTGACCCGGTACACGAGTAACGACTAATTAACAGTCACATGCTTTCTAAATGGCAAATCATCACTATACTACAACAAAGCCGCGTTGCTAGCCATAACCACGGCCTCCCCGTTAAGTTAAGACGTCATTATACACTTCATTCATAGCAGGCCAAATGCATTACTCAGCCATTACATTATGTTGGATGAAAATTATCTTTTTATACAGAAATATAGAAAAGCCTAGTAAGTGTTGTGTTCCTTGCTGTACTATAGCAATAATAATGCTAACGAAGTCTCTGCTCAAGTGTCTAAATTTCCCAAAAATGAATCCAAACGGCTTAAATGGATATCTGCAATTTGCAGAGAAAATTTTATACCTTCAGATAACTCATGGTAAGTAAACACACGTTAACGATACATTTTTTTTCAGTATTTTGTAAGACCTATACGGTCTTACTAGACTAGACTTATAGTTCGTGAAGGGTATTTATTTACATTACAGCAAATGAATTGCTTACTGAACGTATAATTATAATATTAAAATAGGGTACTCTATTAATAATAAACATTTATATTTTAGATAGGCCTATTTAACAATATTAACAGTAAATAATATGTGCCATATATATCAAAAGCATATGATATATAGCATATTAACTCCATCTGGCACTTTGTTAAATCAGTTTACCTGATTTTATTCTATAACAGAATACGAAGTGATAAAGATGTAGGATATTGGCCAATCTTAGAGTAAAGAAAGTTACGTGAATCAGGTTTCCTTTGTGTTATGTATCCTTCGGGGATGCAATAGGATGTGGTAACGACATTCTATTCATTTTTTCAACTAATTTAATTTTTTTTTAAATTTATTCAGTAGATTGTAAAGTTGTAAAACAACTCTTTAAGGTAAGTCACTGAATCGGAATGCCAAGTCTAAAACCTTATGTCTATGTAAACGATTGTTATTATGAAAAGACTTATCCACCTAACCACAAACCCCAATGACCAAAAGTTCAATAGATGCAACGTCATTAAGCCCTATAATATTGTAATATTAACTAGATTTATGCACATATACACTCCTATTTTTATGTTTCACTATTGTCATAAAATATGTTTGGAAATAAAATTATGTAATCACATAAAATACACTTACATTTTAGATAGCAATATGCTATATGTATTCAATTAAAACCTAACCATTAAAAATATATTCACTGATGCTGATTTAAACACGCTGGTTTTAAAAACACACTGTTGTCATCTGTTAAAATATGTACAATTATGCCGAAGAATTTTTCAGCAATAGTCATTAAAAAATATAATTCTGCTTGAATATATGTAGATTAAAATAAGACAGTCTGTTGTCTATCTGATGAATACAGTAGAAATTATTTCGCCGAAATCTTCTCAGCAAAAGTCGTTAATAATAAAATTGTACTTGAGTGCACTGGAGTTGGTAGTTAAATATAGTTGTAAAAATAGTTGGATTGTAGGCGGCTTGTAAATGTATTCCGTTACATCAATTGGGCTGTTGGCTTCTGTTTCATACGGATTTTCGCATTTCGATCATTTGATCATCTTCAGTCCTATAATTTATATATAAAAACATTTAGTATGATGTTGTTGTTTGAAGTCATTTATATTTAACTATTGTATGATGAAATTTTAGACTCACCTGATAATAATTTCCGATGTGTGTGGAATGCTTGAGTATAAATGTCATACTGAAGCTATTACGTTTTGTTTGTAATAGGGTAGCGTTCTGAGTATAGTTCATATAGTTCATTGTGTTCTATTGTGTTTTCGTTTATAATTTTATGTCTGTGTCTGTATATTTCGAAATTGTCTAATGTGTTTAGTTTACGGCTTTTATTTTGTTTATGTAGAATTTTAAGTGTTTTGTTAATAGGCTGTAAATCGTGGTTGTTATTGATAAGACGTTTGGCAAATCCTGATCTGTTTCTATTGTATTTAAAATCCATAACGTGTTCTTGGAATCTTTGTTTGAAAGTCCTACCCGTTTGCCCTATGTAAACTTGATTACAGTTTCCACATTCTAGTTGATATACACCGCTATTTAGATAATTATCTTCTTTATTTCTGCTTACATCGTATAATAGGTGTTTTAAGTTATTGTTAGTTTTATATGCTATTTTTATTTTTTGTTGTTGGAATGGCTTTACTGTTTTATGTATTTTTCTATCTGTATAATTAAAAATGGCATATTTTTTGTTTTCTTCATTGTCTTGTTTTATTGGAGTTAGTAGCGAAGTAGGATTTTTTGTTTTTTGTAGTTTATTCTTTTTCTTTCTAATAAGTTTATGAATTAATGATTCTTTGTAACCATTGTTGTTAGCTATTTGTAAAATTGTTTTTAGTTCCTTATTATAATCTTGTTTAGTCATGGGGATGTTGATTTGTGGTTAGGTGGATAAGTCTTTTCATAATAACAAATATTACCACAAACGGAAAGAAAAAATGAAATTTATCAACTCTATGTAAACGATTCTTTGAGAAACTGTTGTCCAATAGATTGATTGCAAGAGGATAGGGATGATAGTTTAGGCATTGATGATATCGAATGATGTACAAGGTGATTTCTTCTTTAATGGTAAGGATGTCCTAGTCACGGTGTAATGTAGCATTTGAAACATACCACGGTGCTTTAGCAAGTTGGCGAAGAGATTTGGATTCAAATCTTCTTAAGATGTCGATATTGGAGTTGCTGGCAACGCCCCATAGCTGGAATCCATAATTATGTTCATACTGGCCGTATTATGGTCTTTGAGTTTAATTTTATTATACAGGGATAGCTGATATTGCTTATTTAATAACCAGTACAATTGTTGAAACTTACGTTTTGCTTCCTTGCTTTTCGTAATAATGTGATGTCTCCAGGTTAGGTGTTCATCTAAATGGAAACCAAGATATTTTACATATTCTGCAATTGGAGTTTCTTCGTTATTTATTTGTATTCTTGAGTGTTTTTCTCGACGTAAAGAAAAAAGTGATATGCCCAAATTTTGAACTATTTACCTGAATAAGCCATTGAATTAGCCAGTGTTGTAATTAATCTAAATGATTTTGCAGATATCCTGAGGCTAAAGTGGGATTTTCATTTGAGGAACCAGTTTAAATGATGAGAATGTCATATTTGATATAAGAGGCAAACTTTCATTTGAGCAGTGGAAATTATTTTCTTTTCATATCAGATACTTTTTACATAGGTAGACAGAAGGGGATCGTGAAAGCGTGCCTAAACTGGTAAACATTGAATGATTTGGACGAAACTTACTATGCAGGTTTTTTTGGTCCAAAAAACTCGAATCTGAGGTCGTTTTTTTCTCCGGACGGTACATTTTAATAGTGAATTGCACCTCGAAGCCGGGTTTTAGCGTTATAATTATGAATGGTTTTATTGGTTTATGCACGATTTTGGTATGGTTCATGAATCTGAGGTACGGTTTGATCGAATCTGTATGCCCATATGGCAGCACAAGAACCATTTTGTTTGATTAATTATTTATATTTATTACGTAATACAATATAATTAAGAATAAAATCATGTAATTCATGCAATTTATGTAAAACGATGTCATTGTTAATAAAAAAAGTTTTAATTATTTTTCTGTTAAATAAATTATTTAAATAAAACATCTAGTAAGTACGTAAATAATCGCAGGCGAAGCCGCGGGCATTCGCTAGTGATCATTAACATTAAATGAACGAGTTCCTACCCAGGTTTTTTGGAAGTCAGGTTGAATTCCGTTTCCCAGTCCCCCTCTATCTATATATCACAAAGTATGTGTAGCTTGCCTGAATAAAATCGTTTATCAAATCCAGATATAGGCCTTTGTACAAAACGATTCTAATAAAATCAAGTGAAGGCCGTGTATTTTTAAACTGTATCAATTACGAAAGTAAAATAAAAGAGGCACTGGCACTGGACAGATGTTTATTTAAATTGGCAAATATAAGACAGGAAACTTAAATAATGTATATAGGGCGATAGTTGGGTCCAAAATGCTGTATTCAATACAAATACGGGGAGAAGATAAGGATTGGATAAATATAGATAAAGTAAGAGCAAGGTATTGTAAAAAGATCCTAGGTATACCAAGAAATCCCTCAAACCTGGCTGCAAGATACGAGATGGGAATGGACAGTGCAATGGGTTTAGGACAATGAAATATGTGATACGTTATCCGTATCCGTATCATTTACAGTGTTTCCAAAGACACCTGTGAACACTGCCAACACTGTTGTCATGACAACTATACATGGAGTGTGATTTGGATTTGATAATTCTGTGTAAAAAAAGGTATTAAGTATTCTCAAAAACATTTGAATTTTGACATTTAAAATCAAAATTTTTCAAAATCCTTTCTTAGTGTGCACTTACATTACAAATCGAAGGTACTGTCAAAATCCCAAATCTCTACCTATTATAGTTTAGGCTGTACTCTGTCAGTCAGTCATTCAGTCAGTCAGGACAAACCCTTTCATATATATATATATATATATGTCTATAAATATATACATAGATAAGGAGGATGCACTGCATATTGCATTGGAATGTAATGTAACTAATTATTGGAGGGAATTTTAGTAGACAGAAAATATTGAAGCTGAACAAATTAATAGCCTATAAGAAAACTCATGGTTCAAAGAATACAGCCCTTCTTTTAGAAAGGTTAGGTTAATTTTTATTTATTATTAGGACAAATGGGAAGCAGCGGTATAAGCTATATAATCACAAATTAACTTCACAAACAAATACATATAGTTCAGGAATACAACATTTGTTTTAATTCTGGTGAATATAATAAAATGGCTTTTTTAAGAACGTAGGTTGTCCTTCTAAGAAACAGATATGTAATAGAGAGGCATCTTTGATTATTTATTTTGGTGATGAAATAAATAATCAAAATCAAAAGCATGACGACTACTTGCTTTAACTTTTATTACGACTTCACCTGAAAAGGAATAATATTTTTGCGATTTTCTCGAAAAAGGCAATAACGATTTTTTTAAATTTTGTACACAAACTGAATTTAAGAGTTAAAACTTTCTTGTATACATTATTAGAACCATTATATAAACCGCCCATTTTTACAGCATCCTAGAATTTTATCTTGCCTTGCCAATACTTGGCCTATGGGTCTGAATGCTGATTCCTGCAACGCGACCGCTAACTATGTGTCGCCATATGAAGGATAAGAAAGTAATACGTGTGTTTAAAATGAGTTATTTTTTTAACATAACGTCATGACTTACTTCTTTTATCCATGTTTTTGTTTGAAAAACTATGATTGTTTTCTGTGGATTAGATGGCATGTAGGCTTTCTAGCCACGGAAAGTAGTTAATTTAAATGATCCAATAGACTGAATACTTTTATATCATCTCTTAATGAGATAATTAAGAGATAACGTAGAAAACCAATGAACAAATAGCTTTAAAATAAAGAATCTCTTCGTAATCTGTGAAAATATGATAATGATAGGTCACATGAAAGGTCACATGCATATGTATTTTTTAGGGGGGGGGAGCAGGCTATAGCAAGCCTTGACCTACACCTACACCACGTATTTAAAATTTGCTAGTATAAAATAAAACCTATTCTTTTTAGGCTATGTATGTAGTCTAGGTTCCAGTATCACATCCAAACGGGTTGAGCGATTTTGATTAAATTTGGTGCACTTATTTCTCATTGGTTGACTAGAAACACTGAGGGGTTAAATCCATCTTGACCCACCGCGTTCTGCGTGGTGCCGGGGGTGGTTAATGAAAATCCATTTGACAAAAATGGAGATATGAGATTTGATACACACAAGCCCTAACTTATCTCCAACCCACCACCTTATGGGTTGAGTATGGGCAGGTCATTCAAATACATTTAACAAATGGAGTTATTTTTATTAAATTTGATACACATATTTATCATTCGTAAAAAAAAAATACTGAAAGGTTTTATAAACCTAAAACCACCCTACCCATCCCCTTATGGGTAGGTACTACTCTACTCCGTGGCGCGACATCCCCGAAGGAACAAGGCCTACCACCCGACCGCTGCGTCATCTACCTATAGGCAGATGGCAGGATTGGGGGATGTGGTCAGCATGCCGACCTTATGGGTAGGTAGGGGGTCACTAAAATTATATAGATGGAACTAATTTTATGAAATTTGATATAAATAATTCTCATTCGTCGACTAAAAATAATGTAGAGATATATAAAACTAAATTCATTTTCCTCCCACCCCTTAAAGGTAGGATAGGAGATGGGTCCTTGATATAGATAACAGTTAACAAATGGAGCTATTTTAATGAAATTAGGTACATATGTTTTTCATTGAAGGAATGAAAATACTGTGGGATTATAGGGACTGGTACGCACCCCTAACCCCCACCCTTATGGGTAGGATAGAGGATGGGTGGTTAAAGTGCATTTTACAAATGGAGCGATTTTGATGAAACTTGATATACACATTTTTCATTCATCGACCAAAGTTCAAGGTTAAATGAACCCTTACCCACTCTTGGGTGAGTAGGGTAGGAATAATTGAAATGCATTCAGAAATGGAGCTTCTTTGATAAAAACTGATAAACATGTTTTGTATTAGTCTAATAAAAAGAATTGAGAGTTATATAGTAATTCAAACCCTCCCAAAGCCTACCCTATTTTGGGTGAGTCGCTAAAATACATTAAAAATAAATGTGATAGTCTGTTTGCAAGTTGGTGGGTGTCTTTATGAGTTTGTACTTTATGGAAACATTAAAATTCAGACTAACCAACTGATACCAACTCCTATCGGTAGGCCTACAGGTATTTATTCCGTTACACATATCTACTTTCTTTGAACACTATTTACTAATTTAAAAATATGTCCTGTAAAGTAAGAGAAAATTATATGAAAAATTATTTTTCGAAAAAACACCCTTTTTCCGTTTTAAACTCTCAGTAGCCTATGTATGACTGTGCATTTTTACTTTCTTTGACAGAATTATAACATCTTACACAGAGACAATGTATAACCCGGAGAAACGTATAGGAATCACAAATATGTGGACATAACCATCCCTTATTCCCTCCAGTCTTTACATATTTTTAATGTGATCTCTATACAATTTTACAGTCTAAGAACGATTTTTACCAAATTTTACATACAGGCCATGCAGAATTAGGAGAAAATTGTAAGGCACATTAATATTCAAATATTACATCCCTTAACTTACCTGTTTAAAATCGTTAGGATTACATGATCTGTATCTATTCTCTATACAAGTCTACATTCTGTCACCGATTTTACCACACTTTACTTCCAGATCGTACAGAACCAGGAGAAAGCACGAATAGTGAACATTCTCTCTCTCGAATCCTATGCCCGCATGTTGGGGCGAAGGGCCTCCAAGTGGAGGTTTCTGTTTACCTATGTGAATTTTGTTAAGCTTATTTTCCTAGAGAGGCAGAGGGACAGGTGGTAAGCCCATCGCCTCTCAACCTCCCTCCGGAAACTAAGGTATTACTTGGGCGTGAAGGGTTCAGAGGCTCTAATTTTGGCTTGGAGTTCTTTTACGTGCCGTAAATCTACGACACGGGCCCCCCAGCTTAAAGTCCCTCCCGGAGGACTCCGTTCCAGGATTTTTACGTCCTGAAAACCCATCGAATGCGGCCGGGTTTGATCCCGCGACCAGGCGGGCACGCTACCTCTAGACCACCGCAGCCGATAATAGTGAACATTAATATGCATTAATACTGACGAATATTTTTTATGTGAATTCTAAATCATGCAGTGTTCCTGCGAATCATGTAGACAACTATAGTTTTATGCAGAAGTAAATTTGCCCAATAGTACGAGTACATGTATTTTTGTTGACATCGCAACATAAACTTAGTACGAAATGCTTGGATGCTCAGCAAATATTGGAATCTGTTTTTAAAAGTTACGGCATTAAGTACGGTAGGTACTGAGGGTAAAAGATGCATGAAGGACTATTAAAAATACAATTACTTTCCTATTTTTTTAGATTCTCTGGATTCAAACATGTCATTCCATAATAATTTCTTCGAGGAGGGGGGATCATATCAATGCGAATATTTTATTAGAATTGGCACCTTCCGGTGACGGGACACCAATCATGTCAACTACACTTTCTCTTACTCGTAGCAGGCTACTAATGTTTTCTTGCTACATATAAAATGTATTAAGTTCAGTAAAACCTCTCTTATCCGAAACATCTTTAACCGAAATACGGGGTAAACCGAGACGACAAGAATTGTTTTTTTTTATGTACTGTAGGCTGCGTTTCAAACACTTGAACTACCAAACAGGGAAATAATTCTTTGACGGGAGAGGAAAATATCCCCAGTCTCTTCGTCAACTTGTTTGTATGAATACAAAGCAAGTGAGCATGCGTAACGGAATGTGAATGCTCTGATCTTGTCTGCCTCCATCCCTTATCTATTGTAAAGGCACATGCCAACTCTGTTTCATTTTGTTCACGTCGGTCATGTGCTAGTACTTATTCGTGAGAAGGTGATTGAACATTTTTGATAAGCTTACATTAAATTACTTTTATGTTATTTTGGATTGTTTAACAGAACCATCTCCGTCTACGTCAGGTTCCATTTTACAAGCTGAGACCGTTAAGGTAAATAAATGGTGTTAGCACGTTATAGAGAGTATAGAGGATATCTCCAGAAGTCACAACCGTTCTCTTCCCTTTTGTACAAATTAATTTATGCATTCCATTCACTTTAACCACTACAAATTCTATCATTCCAACTACTATTACTTACTATTATCGTGTACCTACAATTATTTACTAATCAAAACAACACAAATATCTATTTCGGCAATAAAAATTTGGTCCACAAACCAGATACCACCAGTTTGACAAACCACAAAGTAAGCCAACAAAATATTTAGTTTCGCTCAAAACATGACTTACTACCTTCATTTCTCCTCATTTCAGCGAAGGATTTGTCATTATTATATCCTTTTCGTCTTTTCTGTAACTTGAAGAGAGATGTAGTCCTACATTGTTTTACAATTAGAACATCTTTTACGTAATTGTTTCTGCGATGTTTAACTGTTTCAAACAGCGATCTCGTTTTGTTAACTTCGTGCTTGCCTGTTAAGTTTATATAAAGGTTTTACATCATAATGAATATATCATATGTACTGTAATCATTTACTTTTACCTAAAAATTCTAAAAGTGATACTTAGCCTAACCTCTAAAAATTGTATTTTCATTTTTATCCGCAATTTTAGTTATCCTAAACCACCTTCCCTCCCCATGTTTCGGTTAACAGTTCTTTAGGATTCCAGGAGGTTGACGCTATCAGATCTTGAGACATTCGGAACATGATGGTGGTGAGGTAGTTCGTACCGACCGTGTTTAGTCCCATGATTATTTCTTGTACTCATTCCTATTGGAAACTCGGACAACCTGAGGGTCGTATTGCCATCAGAAAAATTAGGACAAGTTAAAAGTTCCAGCGACTTTTCGGTTTGTAGCGCACGGCATACTTTAAATATAGACACAATAGTCAAAAGGTATGGTGTCATTTCCTAATCTTAAACAAAAATTTCCTCTGCAACTTTATTCTGTCTGCTTGTCTTCGTTTTCTCACACTGTGTGGTCTTCGAATTTCTGTTGACACTTTTCAATGCCCCCAGCTGCCACAACTATGGCAATGCGAATCGGAACATACCCTGGGATATTGCTTTCTGAAGTAAACTCATGTTTTGTAATTCGTAAATTCAAAGAAAATTATTCAAATATTCGTAATTTAAACGATACAGTAATGTTTAAACTGAATATTAAATAATTTGTTTTGAAGTAGAAACGTATGATTTTACTAGGTCTAAGCGAACTGGGAGAATTTGTCTCGTTTTCTGATTTAAAATATAGTAAAGTTAGGCCTAATTAATATTGGTTGAGGATTATATAGCCTAATTTAGCGATAAAAGATAATCCAGAAGATAGACTGAATAGCTTAAACTTATATTAAAGACAGGATATCCAAATCTAAAAAAATATGCAGCAGTCATGCGTTATGAAACAACCAAATATACACAATGAAGGGAAAACACTACAAACATTGGACCTTCGGAAATCATACATAGTTTTATTTTTGAGTGGCACAATGTAGACCTACTACTTACAGTTTCCAAATTTTCGTTACCCCAGTGAAGTTCATGCGATAATCTGTCAAAATTGTAAATTGAGATATTAGAGAAAAAGTGAGACCAGATTCCTTGTCCCCAAAATGTTCACCGCAAATAACTCTTTTTGTGGAATAGGCCTACATAAATCCATAATCAGGATTTCGATTGGTCCTTTGACCATTATTTATCTCTAGCAGCCATATCCACATCCTACTGTGCAGATCCCCAAAGACTTTTGAATGTTTTCAATTATCCCTAGGGAATCGATCAATGAAAGGCCCATAGCCAACAACTTAGTTATTGCAGTAGGCATTTTTGCTTAGTTTTCTTTTATGTACAGTCTTATTCTTAAACCATTTGCAAACCATTTAGTAATTTCTGTAATAGACCCAGATATAAGATGTAGAAAAATAGACAATCTTAAGAGAATACATTATAAAATGCAGTTTGATTGTATTTTAATGCAAAATACGCACTGAAATTAAAAAATAGACTTATTTTGCAAAATAAACTTAAAAAACACTAGACGGGAGAAGATGGAAAGTATCTAGAATGGAAAGCATCTGGGTAGATCATTATGTTCAATGCTTTTACCGTGAAATAATAATAATAATAACAATAATAATAATTTGAGGTTTGCATAGTTTCCTCAGTCTCAAAGGCCAAATTGCAGGATACATTGAGATATAGCCGAACAATAGAAGCAAATGCTGCACGAATGAGTTATTACAAGAGTTTAGTGGTAAATGTCGGTGGCCACGAAATTTGATTTGAACCCAGGACCTCTTCCCCATTACCCTATACCATCTCGCTCTAATTGATTTTGGTATGATCATTACGACTGTGGTAAACTGACTACATTTCACAACAATATCTAGATTATAGTATTCTTTTTACTATGGGCAACAACATAATATTCATATTTTAATCAAAATGTTCTGAAATTAACATTTAAGTCATGTTATTTCGTTTTTATAAAGAAATGTGTTTATGTGTTCTTTTTAATTTTCTCTACAACTTGACTGTACTAAGTTCTCGCCCAATGTAATGGAAATAGCCTAGAAAAATTGAAAATGGATACGAGTAAAGTACCCTCTAATCCAATTTTGCAGAAAAACGGATATAGCCATTCTCTTAGTCATAGATAAGAGTTTCCAATTTTAAACTTTAATTGAAAATGTTACAGCCAATTTGTCAAAAATCAATATTTTTCAAAAAACTTTCATGAAAAGTCTCCTTAATATTTCAGTTATAAAACTCAATTTCTGGGTGGTTCGACAAAATTCAGAAAAAGTCCTTAATTAAAAAAATGAAGTAGATACACTGAGCCGATTATCCACTGTGCTTGTCCACAGACAGACGGACAGACGTCATTCCAAAAACACTTTTTTTCGGTTTCTAGGCATCGTGAAACATGCTATCAGGGTGTTATCTCGATTTCGATTTTTTGTCACAATCACAATACTTTTCTATACTACGTATATGCGAGAAAGTAAAATAGTAGACTAATAAATAATTGTTCTAAGTGCTGAATTTTTTCCACATTTTATTTGTTGCTGTTGCATAGGCCTACAATATTTTGTTTTTATTCGGTTAAACTACTTCATTGTCATGCATTCATGAACGTGGCTACCTGATAAACCATTGTAAGCACTTCGTACGTTTCTAAGTTTAAGTAATAACTTACAAATATTCTGCAATAATTTTCAGTTAGTTGCCGTGTGTGGCCCTTTTGACAAAACAAATAACGTAAATCTTATTGGCCATTGGAGATTCTCAGTTTGACATGCCTGTTGTACAGTAACTTTCTAATATTTTAAAGCCATTTTTCAATTGATAACACTGACTAAAACACGCCAGTGGAATAAGTTATTACTGATTCTCTTTCATGTGAAGTTGTCGAAAATCACGCAGAGTCACAGTTTTTCGATATAAGATTATTCATTTGACTTTTACTGCACATGTATTAAAATTGAGTCCGCAGTGTTTGAAAATGCAATGAAAATCAAGAGAACAGGAAGGAGAACTTATTTTGTCGGAATGATATCTTGCCTTTAGACTTTTTCATAGATGATGTATCTGTATGCAAAGGTTTAAGAAAGGAAGTTTCATCGGCCATCAGTTTAGAAAACTCATAGTAGATTAAATACATTTACTAACTAGACGTTTACTTACCTGCTTATTGTTTACTTCACCTTCATTAACATTTTATAGTCCAGTTATTCATTGCATGGCCAGGCGGCTTCCTTTGTTAGGAGGAAAAGTTTGCCGACAGCTCAACCCATGCTCTTTATTTTTATCGCACCAATCAGATAGTTATCTCAGCCAATCAAAATCTAGGAATGTTCTCTGACGGCTGTGACAGCTACTCGTCAACTCCACATGGAGCGAAACGCGGGATTGCAAGATCTAGTTACAGTAAACCATAACACGTGTGAAATGATTAAAGCAAGGGAAGAACTGTGATCAGTGATAACAATGAGAGAATATTGCAACGTTGCTTGGGTCTTGGAAAGCTGAAACCAAGACCGAATTGGTGGGATCAATTAACATAACATAACTTAATGGTTTATTCCTTTTAAAGATGCTTGGGTATGTAATGAGAAACTCTACTATAACAAGTTTTCTAATCTGGGTGATGTTAGTGAACTACTCGTACTTTTCTGACGTAAGATGGAAGTCATAAGGGTTCAGCAGTCATTGCTGTTTTTAAGAGATATTCAAAAAAAGAGTACAGCATAAAGTTGCATAAGGCGAAACATTTTTAAGCAAAATTTCAGGTTTTTTTCCTTCCAAAGTGATTTAATATCGCTGGGTTAACATTTAGGCCTATCGCAGAGTTTGGAGTTATTCTTATTCAGGCTGACACGTAGGCTAATATGTTTATATCATCCTTTAATGTTCAATATTGTATTGTGCACAAAAAAATTTCTATACAAGATTGCTGTTTTTTTGGCTGCATATTTATTTTATTACTATGATTTACAAGGCAGGCAGAAGGAAATAACTTATGCAAATAAAGACATTCACAAATACACTTATCTATTAAACTTATGCCATTAGTTGCTGAAATAACATCTCATGGGGTTATGGTGTTCGAGGTACTGAGTTTTAATATAATTGAGGCTGGAGCCTTGAAGTTATATCTTTTCTGTTGAAAGTTGAAAGTTGGTTTATTGTTTTAAATGTTAAATAAATAATAAGTATGTATAACTGTCGTTTTTCCTGATGTAATAGGGAGTTTTTCCATTCACCATTTCAAATCAACGCAAACCTTATCCTTTGGGATAACCTATTTTAACCTGAGATATGAAACAGCTATTTCTTAATCTTACACATTTATATAACTGTAGGCTACAAGTGAAAAGTTGATAACACACGTTTGAACTTGACGGAATGACGATTTTCGAAACTATTAGTAATCTATTTACTCTGCAAGTACGAGAAAGAATTGTTGGTCAGTATGATTTGTTAGCAATTGCTTTCAAACATATCACTGTCGGGAAGAACCAATTTGTGTAACTTATCTAAGTTTTAATTTATAATTTTATGAAATTCAAGTAAACAATACTTTCTATAAAAAAAACTGAACAAGAACCTATTACTACACAATTTCTTTCAGAATTAGGTTAATTACAGGATTCCAATTTAGTCCATTGAAGATTGAATTTCCATAGACGGTTCCCACTTTAGTCTAGTTTTGCTCCATGGAAGACAATAATTAAAAAAGGTACCGGTATTTTCATTACATAATTTCTATCATACAAAATCTAGAGTCCACATTCTTGTGATTGTTGTTATTCGTATTATTAATATAATAATAATAATTATTATTATTATTAGCCCTATTATTAACTACACAATTCTACGTGTTTTGTTGGTAATGACATTATTGAGAAGATGGGAAGGCAAAGTCAAACTGAAAAATTCATTGCCATAGCCGGGATTTGAACCTGGTTCACCTTCTACTGAATTATTATTATTATTATTATTATTATTATTATTATTATTATTATTATTATTATTGTTCCTATTATTTTCAATAAGTGGAAGCTGTTTCAAATTTATGTAGGTATTGGTGGCCAGTTGCTTTGACATATAGGCTTATTAAGATTTCAAGTGTGGTTAAGAAAAAAAGAGGATAGTAATATCTTAACGGGGTATTAATCCTGAATGTAAGCCAAGAAACCGACTAGGAGAAAAGTGTAGGCTAAACTACGCACGTTCACCAGATACTGGCCAAGTTTTATGCTCAATGGACACAGAAAAATTACGTTCTCAATTGACTGTTGTTAAATTTTTCGAAGTCGTTTGGGAAAGAAGACTTCTTTACATATCACTCGTAAACTAGGGGTGGAAAACTATGGACTAGAGTGGGTGCTGTCGTTTGAAAATGACTATATCGTCCAAGCTGGGCGATGCTGAGCCATCAGTCATAATTTAACTTGCACACACCACCACACTATCTACTAGCTACTCATGTGTACAATGTGTCAGGGCAACCTATTCATTAATTACTCTTTTAAAGGCCCCCTCCCTCCAGCAACGTTCACTGCTTAACTTTTTATTTCGCCTTGACAGTAGGCAGACCACATTGCTTGTTGTATGGCAACCAGCCATGCCTGAAGAGATAGATAGTGTGTTCCACTACGTGCATGTTATATATGTGGTAACTGTACTGATTTCGCCTTCAAAATGCCCACATGCAATCTTTGTTTTATTCCGCTAAAGTATTTCCAAGAAGTGGACGGAGTGTCAGTTAGATATTAAAAGTCCTTTTTAAAGTAAAATATAGATGTGGGCTTCAGAATTTTATGAAGTTGTAAGATTCTAAGCTCCTTCCACAAAATAGAAACGTGAAAGTGAAAAATTACACTTTCTACTTTGAAATATATTACTTGTAAGGGTGACATTTTTAATTAAATTACTTAAGAAAAGTTGGACAGCATTACACTTTTTTTTTATAGAAAAGCTCATATATTTGCAGCTTTGGTATTTTTTTACAGTTATATATTATAAATTAAGGGATTATTTGGAAATTTAGTATTCATCAGTTTACTTATATCTTTTTTATGTTATTTTCAGTACTTTACAAGAAAACAAAGCTTTGCCTGCGAATATTGGCTTATCGATACGTAGAACAAACAAAAAACATGCCCGTTTCATTCTTTATATTCAGTTATAGTAACCACTATAACTTAGAGTAATAAAAAATGTTTAATTTTCACGTCCACATTCTATATCAAAGTGCCAAGCGTCAAAACTTGTATTTTCCACGAGAGTCGTAAAACAACTTTTTTGTATATAAAAGGGTTTTTTAAAATGTATTGCTGATTGAAGAGTAAATCATTTTAGTTTCTCATCTTGTTATCAGATTAGAACACTCAACGATTTACTTTTTTTTTCTTCCCAAATTCTGAAATATTTTTATTGAAATGCGTTATACGCTTGGAATCCTGAAAGGATGCAAAAAGGATGCGACGACTCTCTTCTTTAAAAAAAAAACGAAATTCTGTGGAACTGCTCACATTTGTAAATGAATTTGCAGTCATTGCTGTTATATTTATTCATTGGCAGAATGTCCGCCTTGTGTTCCGTAGATTGTGGGTTCGTTTTCCGTTAATTCACCAGTAAACTAGCTTCAACTTCCCGAACATTTTGTAATAAATAGACAGAATTCATTTCAATTAACACAAAAACAAACAAATGCCGTAAGAAACACGAAAAAGTCAGTTGTTGGGATAAGTAGGCTCTATCTTGTTCAAGATGGATATATATATATATATATATATATATATATACACACACACATTCGTGAACCACAGATTATTGTTTCTGTTAGACAATAAACTTACATGAGAATATTATAGGAGAAAAATTCCTCTGACATTGGGATTTGAAGCCAGGACCTTTGGCTATCCGTGCCATTGCTCTAGAAAGATAGACCATTAAGAGCAATCTGCGCTGTGAACTCTGGCTTAGCTCAGTTGGTAGAGAAGTGGCACGGACAGTCAAAGGTCCTGAGTTCAAATCCCAGTGTCAGAGGAATATTTCTCCTATAATACCTTCTATCTTGTTCGTTTGTTATACAGTATGTAGGCCTTTGACCAGAAACTTGTAATTAATATAATTAAGAATCATTTTAGATTCGAATGTACAGTCTGAATTACTCCTTTCGCAGGCCGGATATTTAACGAATGTAGCAACTTTGCTTGCTAATATAATAAGTTAATACTTTCTTTCTCGGCGGCCCAGGTTCAATTCCCAGGAAAGGAGAATTTTTTTAAATCTTAATCCGAGGTCTGGATTTAAGACAGATGGTGGTGTACACCTTCTAAGTACTCCTCTGAGTACCAAATATTCCTGGATTCAATCTTAAACGTGGAGTCATATAAGCCTAAACATATCACTATTGATAGTGATCCGTCCTTAGATTCCTCACTTCGCCATCATCACTAACACCACACTATACAAACACACACATTCATCTCTTCACACTTACACATCTTCAAGTTACACATCAGCAAGTGGTGCATAAGCCACACTATCGCCATATAATATCTGACTCAAAGCGGAGCAACTGGGTTGGCATTCGGCACAGACACATAAACAGGGTAAGTTAATATAGCCTAATAACCATAAGTCATGGATACTAATAATTCAATGTCTGATCTAACCAATTTTATGTTGCTTAACGAAATTCCTATTTAATTCTTAAGATAATGTAGATATTCTAGTGTACCCAGAATTGCCCCTCAGTTCGACTTAATAACAATTATGAGGCTCTTAAACAAAACACAGTAAATTAAAAAGATTTAATTATACGGTATACTATCTTGTGTATGCAGGCGATTACGAGACAAGCTCACGCATTATTTTGTATCTGGAACTCAAAACTTTTAGGAGGTCCATCCATTTTGCAGCCGGCTGTACATCCTATTTCCCTCCGGGTTACGTAAATAGATACTGCCCTACATTAAAAATACATGAAACTTTAATTAAACCTGAGTATACAAATTATTGACACCTACTTACTCCGTAAATTATTATCATTAAATAAATTATTGCTAACAAAGAAAATGAATAGTGATTTACATTAGTGTACAATTTTAGCAGTGTAACGGTGCATTGAAGAAGAAACCAATTACCTAGCGCCATTTTAGTATTCTTGTAAAGATATTTTTTAAATTCTTTTTATATAGCCTATGTTATGTTATTTATTGTTGTTACACACATACATTATTACATTTCATTATTTACATTATTTCACATATAGTAACTTACAAGTAAAAACAAAAACCAACAGAAAATACTATTTCTGTTTTAGCATTTAAAATGAGGTATGGTATGGTAAGGTGCATCTTTATTCTTACATACATATTAAATACGTTATTCATAGAATAAATCCAACGCAATGGCCTAGACGGCCGTCCGTGCTTTAACTATGCACATTTTTGGAAAATGTAAGGTATGCCCCTAGATGAGCAAAGCTCGTGTTTAGGGGTAGGCCTATAATAGATTAATATAAATGTATTTACATAATTTATCAATATATCAATGCAATAAATACTACAAACGAAAATTATAAATGTATGAGTACAATGTATATAAAATAATTTTGCATCATTACCGAGTGGTTTATATAGAAATTACAAAAAACAGAAAAAGAAATTTTTATAGAATAAATTGGGTTGAAACATTGAAAGATAAAACAAAATTAAAGTCGTGATATTAATATTATATAATTTTTTTATTTTTATTTTCCTCATAAAATGTTTGAGACTGTAATTTATATATTCGGGGTGCTCAGCAATAAACGTGTTATACAGTTTCAAACCATAGTTTTGTCCATGTAATTGTCCCTTGGTCGTCTTTCATTTTGATTTGTTCTTAAATCGCTGTCAACTTCTAAGCAGTAGCATTGATAATTAGCATTCTTCTCTTAAATTCTCAGGAATAAATTTAGAAGAACATAAATCTTTTACTTACTTAAATCTTTCTACTTACAGAGGAGTGAGAATGGTTATGGGGGTCGCATATGTATTATTCCAAAAATTTATGTAACACTAGTTGTGCATCGTACCACGTTGGATTCCTGTGAGAAGAGATTAGAATCGTTGGTCTACACTAGTTTAATCTTTAAATTTAGAAAATCTTTAATGAGTCAATGAAAAACCTGACGACATAGCCTATAAAATAATTGATTGTCTTTCGTCAAGTAGGCCTACAACCTTTATGACTTTCGGAAAATTCAGTAGATCTTGTTTATCGTTTGATTTGGTTATCCGAATCAGAAAATTCTACTACCAACTTGCATATCACGGTTTTATGAATTTAGCTGTCTAAATGGGCCGTGAACCAATAGGTTTTTTCTTATAACGTATATGAAGATAATAAAGTTTTTCAAATCCTAAGTTTGCAGAATTTTCTGAGTTGTTTTCTTCGTGTAATGTCAGGAAATTTCTACCTGATGAACATGTACACTGCGATTACTTACATATGAAACGACTTTGGTAACATCTGTAGGACACTTAAATCTTCCGTTATGTTTGTTTGGATTTAACTGTCGACACGAGCCAGCAACTTTGTTTTTCGTGAGAAGAGAATCGAAAGGGTGACTTTAAGTAGCCTTAAGCACAATGCCCCGGGTGTTCACAAGTTTCATACTAAAATATTTCAGTTGTTAAAGTCATTATTTCTGTAAAATTTTAACATCTAAGTTACCAATACAACAGTGATAACTAGACTTCGGATTTTAGGTAATATCCTATTTTAATCCTTAAAATATACAGATACACCAAAAGTTTCATATATGCGTTTCATAGCTGACAGTCCCTGAAACTGATGTTTTATAGGGCCTAAAAGAACTATTTTGATGTTACAGTCTAACACCGCCTTTTTTGCATTTTTTCCTCTTAAAGTTCCAAAAAAGTTATTTTTTGTACATTTATTTTATAATTGTACAATTTATTTTCAGTTCATATTGAATTTTTAGCTTGGACTGTACACTACATACCAAAGTCCACTGAATGTCTAAAGAGCAGCAATGTTCTGTCCATGGAAATAACCTTCCATGGCTTAAAAGTTTCTTGCCCAAATATTGCCAGATAAGGAAAGCTCATTTTCAGCCTATAATTTAGTGATAGACGACATTGCTTTTCGCTAGAAAATCTAAGAAAAGGTGTTAATAATTTACTGTGCAGCCAATTACTGACAAGAATTGGAATAAATAAATTAATGTTGTTCATAGGCCTAAGTCTACTACTTAAGGAAGTTTGCCTTCTGAAATGTATATATTGTATTAAATTCTCATGTAGAGTAGTGTAATTTTTTAGATATCAGTGATAGAAATAAGGGCTCGGTTAATAGCCCTGTGTATTTTCGTGTATTTTATGTGAGTATTGGTCGTGATCAACGAAAAGTGGGCTTATTAATAAATACAATTCTCTATTATAACTAAGCAAACTGCCAACTTAAATGGAATTAACGATTTTATAATGGAGCTTATTTTCCGATTTTTAGAGTATATTTCATGATCATTGAGAGCCTATTTTAAAACCATAAAATTGCATTTTAGCAACCTAAAAGTCTGAAGTCTAGCGGCAATAGAGCGTAGGCTACTGTATACCCCCCATCCCCCCCCCCCCCGTGGGAATTTCCGACTCATATATTTTTTTGTTGCTATTGCCATCTAGTTTCAGTTTTCAATTGTTTGCCCCTTATCAATTACAGCATTTACCCGGAAACCCCGGAAAACTACGGAAATCTGGAGAAAATGAGTTTGATTTAATTTTTCTTTGTTCTTTGCTCCTAATATGCCCAGGGAATTTCTGACTCGCATATTTTTTGTTGGTATTGTCATCTAGGTTAAGTTTTCAGTTGTTTGCCTCTTACCAATTACAACATAATACCGGAAACCCGAAAAACCACGTATATACGAAGAAAATGACAATGTTTTGTTTTTTAAATCTTTGTTCTTTGCTTCTAATATTCAAAGGGAATTTCTGACTCATATGTTCTTTTGTTGGTATTGCCATCCAGATTAAGGTTTCAGTTGTTTGCCCTTTATCAATTACAGCAAATCCCCAGAAAACTCCGAAAACCACGGAAACCCGGAGAAAATTACTTTGTTTTAATTTTTTTAAATCTTAGTTCTTTGCTCCTAGTATTCAAAGGGAATTGGTGACTCATATAGTATTGTGTTGGTATTGCCATGTAAATTAAGGTTTCAGTTGTTTGCCTCTTATCAATTACAGCAAATCCCCAGAAAACTTCGAAAACCACGGAAACTCGGAGAAAATTACTTTGTTTTAACTTTTTTATATCTTAGTTTTTTGCTCCTAGTATTCAAAGGGAATTGGTGACTCATGTGGTTTTGTGTTGGTATTGCCATGTAGATTAAAGTTCCAGTTGTTTTCCCCTTATCAATTACAGCAAATTCCCAGAAAACTCCGAAAACCAAGGAAGCCCGGAGAAAATGATTTTGTTTTAATTTTTTAAATCTTAGTTCTTTGCTCTTAGTATTCAAAGGGAATTGGTGACTCATATGGTTTGGTGTTGGTATGTCCATGTAGATTAAGGTTTCAGTTGTTTGCCCCTTATCAATCACAGCATATCCCCGGAAATCTCCGAAAACCTCGAAAATCCGAAGAAAATGAGTTCGTTTTAATTTTTTTAAAACCTTTGTTCTTTGATCCTAATATTCCCAGGGAACTTCGAACTTACATATTTTTTTGTTGGGATCGTAATCTAGATTATGGTTTCAGTTGTTTGTCCGTTATCAATTACAGCATATCCCCGTAAAACTCGGAAAACCACAGAAATCCACAGAATTTCCAGAACTCGGAACTTGTGATCTGCAGTCACTGAAACCGTTATTGCGAAGTAATTCTTCTGCTTCAAGTGTGTCCCTTGCAGATTCAAAAGGGTGAGTATATGGACTACGAGATATCTGCCATAATTGTGATGGTCACATGCAAAGAAAAGGGGAATCATATTTTCTAAACATGCAAAGTGTATGTCAAAGTTGCTTTCTTTAGTTGCTCGCTGAAATCTCAAAATCAATGACACTTTGTCCATATTACCAATCGAAAATTAAGCTGTTCTACCGAATGTCCCTTCTCTAACTTCAGTCAAGAAAGTTTGGTAGTGACTTTGGAAGGTTTGGTAAGATAAATTATCATTCACAGATGTCAAATTAGAATATGAAGTGTGTTCTGCCAGGTTTTCAATCGCTTTCACCCCTTCAGCATCAGGATTTTTTCCAGTATTCTTTGTCATGCTGTAATTGGTAAGGGGAAAACAACTGAAACCTTAAACTATATGGCAATAGCAACAAAAATTATGTGATTCAGAAATTCCCCGGTAATATTAGTATCAAAGAGCAAAGATTTTTAAAAAATCAAAACAATCCCATTTTCTGCGGATTTTCGTGGTATTCGGAGTTTTCCGGAGATATGATGTAATTGATAAGGGGAAAACCACTAACCCCTTAATCTAGATGGCAATACCAACACTTAAGCATATGAGTCACAAAATCCCTTTGAATATTAGGAGCAAAGAAATAAGATTTAAGAAAACTAAAACAAAGTAATTTTCTCCGGATTTCCGTGGTTTTCAGGGTTTACGTGGATATGCTGTAATTGATAAGGGGCAAATAACTGAAACCTTAAACTAGATGGCAATACCAACAAAAAACATATGAGTCAGAAATTTCCTGGGAATATTAGGAGCAAAGAACAAAGATTTTAAAGATTTTTTTGAAAAGTCAATTCCTCCGGATTTCCGTGGTTTCGGAGTTTTCTGGAGATATGCTATAATTCATAAGGGGCAAACAACTGAAACCTTAATCTAGATGGCAATACCAACAACAAAACATACGAATCAGAAATTCTTTTTGAATATTAGGAGCAAAAAACAAAGACTTAAAAAATAAATCATAGTCATTTTCTCCGTATATACATGGTTTTCCGGGGTTTCCGGGGATATGCTGTAATTGGTAAGGGACAAACAACTGGAACCTTAATCTAGATGGGAATGATGATGATGAGTGTTCTGCCCGAAGGCAAGTCCAGACCCGGGACGAAGCCGTGGGGTGATGACCACGACTCGTCCGAGGTGATTCAGACAAGGGTGATACCGCGGAGATTTGCCATTGCCTCTCGCGGGTACCAACACAAAAACATATGATTCACCAATTCCCTTTGAATAGTAGGAGCAAAGAACAAAGATTTTAAAAAATTAAAACGAAATCATTTTCTCCGGATTTCCGTGGTTTTCGGTGTTTTCCGGGGATATGCTGTAATTGATAAGGGGCAAACAACTGAAACCTTATTCTAGATGGTAATGCCAACAAAAAAACATATGAGTCAGAAATTCCCTTTGAATATTAGGTGCGAAGAACAAAGATTTAAAAAATAAAACATAGTCATTTTCTCCGTATATACGTGGTTTTCCGGGTTTTCCGGGGATATGTTGTAATTTGTAAGAGGCAAACAACTGAAACCTTAAACTAGATGCCAATACCAACAAAACTGTGTGAGTCAGAAATTCCCTGGGAATATTAAGAGCAAAGAACAATGAAAAATTAAAACAAATTCATTTTCTCCGGATTTCCGTGATTTTCCGGGTTTTCCGGCTAAATACTGTAATTGATAAGGGGAAAACAACTAAAATCTTAAACTAGATGACAATACCAACAAAAAAATATATGTGTCGGAAATTCCCACGGGGGGGGGGGAGGGTTTCATATTGGTAGCCCATGATCTATAACCGTAAAAGTCTTCACGGGTGCTCTTTCCAAATGATAAGTCAAATGGCTAGTCTAAGATAATGCGAATAAAAATAAATAATTTTGGCGTGGCCCTAAAGACGACTGTCTAAATAAATTTGGCTCCAAATTCTCTAAAGTTAAGCAGACCTGAATTAGCGTATGAGTCGGAACATGGAAGTAATAGAAAATAAATCGTGTATAAATCTTGTATAAATAAACATTTTATTAAATAAAACGTTAATAAAAAGGTATTGAAACAATTACATACTTTCATCAGCCCGATATCAAACATGTAATGATTTGCGTAAAGTCGATAGTGAGCTGTTCTGATCTCAGTCTTGTCAGTAGGAGGGGATTCTGTATGTAGTCTTGTGTTGCGTTCAATATTATGATGATGCATTGGGCAGTCTCCTCTCCCCGGCACACCACTAAATGTTTCCCACTACCAAAACATTCATCATTCATTCCATCTTATCTCCTTTGCTTAACACAGTTTCCATCTTTCCATCCCTTATTCAATCCTGTAGTTATTGACATGCCTGCGGTTGGTTGCATTTCACCTATCTTCCTTTCTTACCAATATATCAATAATTCTCAGATTCGGAAGAAGAATCTCGATATACATTTTAAGTGTAAGTTATTTTACGATACCTGCTTCGTGGAATTAAATGTTCTGAGAATAGATTTTTTTTTAGATAATAAAAAACTTAGGCTATCCGTCAATATGGATATACATGTATAAGCATTCATGAACCACAGATTATTGTCTTTGTTCTTATCCGTCAATAGCTTAGCACGTTTTGTTCTTCCCACTTTTTCAGTATTATTATTATTATCATCATTATCATTGTTCCTATTATAATATAATAATAATAATAATAATAATAATAATAATAATTATTATTATTATTATTAATATTATTATTATTACTATTATTATTATTATTATTATTATTATTATTATTATTATTATTACTATTATTATTATTATTATTATTATTATTATTATTATTATTATTATTATTATTATTATTATTATTAAGGAGTAGTGTACCGAGAAGGCAAATTAAAAGGATGGTAGTTCCAATAATTACACGAATTCCATTAAATCCTGTGTCTATAAAGAAGGCTGAACCATAAAAATCATATTGACTGTGTTCCTGCGATTGTTCATGGCTCCATAGCAGCTCGAGCCTCAGTGTAAATCTCGTGGTTCTTTGCTTGTGATTCAAGAGTTGTTCATGAAACCTTCTGCGAAGCGACTTTGAACGAATGTAAATACTAGCAACAGAAAATATGAAAAATTGCGTATAAAGCGTTGTTACCACTGAAAGACAGTTATTTTATTTTATTTTTATTTGACGCAAACGTCGGTTATTATAGATCAGGGGTGACCACAACGAGGCTCGCGAGCCGCATGCGGCTATTGAAACCAAGCTAAGAGTAAATATGATACAGATTTAAAAAGTATATAGTTAATATAATTTAATTAAAACATATTATGAAGAAGTGCAAAACTTATTTCTGATTGTGTATTTAGTTTTCATAAGAAAAGGACCTTGAGACTAAAACATTCGCTCATTTCAAATGTTTGAAGAAAATTACTGAAAGCCTTCCTTCAGGTGGAAACAGAAGATTATTTGTGTAAAATGTCTGATCTTGCTAAAGAAAGAAATTGCACATTTAATGATTTGAGAACATTTAAACCTGCATTTTCATTCCTGAAAAATCCTTTTGCTGTTGATGTTGTGGGCTATGGCTGTCCTGTTTCATCACCAATTACACAGGATACAGTTGGAGTAGAGTTGGAGCTACTAGTATTGCAAGAGGACGAAAGACTAAAAGGATGAAACGAAGTGGTGTTTTGGCCATAGAATTTTGGAAGAAAGTTCCAGAAGAAAAATACCTACTAACAAAAGAGTGTGCTAAGAGCTTATTTCGATATATGAGCCTACTTATGTGTATGAATCTCTGTACTGAACGCTTAAATCTAAATCTAACTGATGAATATTTAAGCGAACTCGTGCGAGCTGCACTTACCAATTATCAGCCAGATTTCAAACCACTAACACCAAAAATGAACACTCGATAAAGCACTTCTCAAAAGTAAAATATTATTTTTTGTTGTGTAACTGAACAATAATGTTTACGTAAAAACAATGTGGTTCGCTTCGAACAGCTTCATAAATTTGCGGCTCCCAAGTTAAGGTTAGTGGCCCCCCTCGGTTATAGATCAACCACGTGTATGAATATGTTCAACATCAACCAGTCCTAGTCCTCTTCCCTCAGTCTTTATCGAAATTTGTTTTATCACTTCCTTTAAATATGTTACTGATATGATCTAAATAGCATGAGCGAAAACATTTACTTAATAGCTCTAGAGCAGCGTTTCTCAACCTATGGTCCGCGGACCAAAGTGGTCCGCGAAGATGTTGCAGATGGTCCGCAGACATAATGTTTCGTTATAATGACCTGCAATTAATACCTCAAATATTAAGAACAAAGGCCTTCTTTAAAAATGGGTGTAAAATTAGGGGTCCGTAAATTTTTTTTAGACATTTTAGAGGTCCTCGGGTTCAAAAAGGTTGAGAAACGCTGCTCTAAAGAATCAGAATTTCCCAATGTGAGTCACTGGGAGATTTACCCAAGGCTAATAATATTAAGGCCTATAGTTTATTCAACGAACCGGCGCGGTGGCTCATGCTGTAGCCCATGAGCCTGTCATACTAGCGGTCCTGAGTTAAATCTCGGGGCCGGGGGGTGTGTCATTCGTGGTGGACGAAGCCGTTTCCATTTCTGGTATCGGGTCTGCTTCGGCAATCAGCGCCCTTCGGGGGCCTCTCCCGTTCTCCCCGCTGCTTGTGGTCAAGAGGTTGTTGTGGTATGTCGCGGACCTGTCGGGCCTCCGGTTGGTGGGACCGAAGGGGGTGGCGCACATGTGGCATAGTCATAAGGCTCGTTGGATGTAGGGGGCTCCGTGGGGGCCTGCAGGGGGATCTGCGGATCCGGGGCGGCCTGTGGGCACGCAACTCATCCCATCCCGGAGGTAGGTACAATAAGCCCTTGCGGTTTCGGTGCTTAGAGGTCGTTCCCACCCCGCCTCCCGCCTTAAGAGCACCTATCCAATTCCAATTATTCAATAAAGGGTTTGTATGCAAACTTTTTTTATCTCGGTGTGAGCTAACTCCGTAGCTTTGCAAAATGTGTGACATTTTTGTTTGTTTCTTCCTTACAGATCTATTTCATGAAAGGTCATAGAGAAAATATAGTCCCATACAAAATTAAAGCTATTAACTTTCCTACAGCTTCGTATCCATACGTCATTTCTCACGTCTAACGGCTAAAGAAATATTCTCTGTAAAAAGTCAACATTTTTTCCTAAACGACCATTTTCCATTTTTTCCCTAAAAAAATGTGTAGGCCTACATGTTTTCCGGCGAACTTTGTCTCCTAGCGCTAAAATATTGGGTTTACGGCAAAAAAGAACCCCTTGGAATAGAAGTTTTAGCACATTTAATTTCCTAAAATTAGATATTCAACTTAGTATTTTATAACAAATATATCAGAAGTACAGGTATTAAAAAAAAGAATTACTGAGATAACATAATATTCATTTTAAAACAGAATAGAGGGCTCACCTCTGGCGTGAAAAAGGCAACTGATTTTGTAAGAGCTATGAACCTAAATCCAAGTTGTGAGTCATAAATATTAATTCCCTCCATCATTAGCCAATAAATCTTATTGGTTTATGTGCCACTCAGTTTAATAGTGCAGTCTAGGAGGAATACTTTTAGGAAAAGGTAAGTGTTTAAATATTTCCTAATGAACACCAATTTTATTTTTAGCAGGGGGTAAATGTCTTGTTGTATCTAGCCTAATTTTTTTTTTTATAAATATTTTTAAACCCAAATTCTTCTTTGCATATTTCCTTATAGAGGCTAGGCCAAACTATTGATTATAGAGGAAGAAAATATACATTGGGCGACTATTTAGTATGGTCGCATCAGATACCAATTAATCGATTAATTTTGTTCCATTGCCTTATATTTTTTAAGCACAATTCCTCCAGGAATACAATTAGTATTAGATATTACAACGTTCGGCAACCCTTAGAAAGTTCTACCGTGTAGGCTATAGCCTATGGATGTATTATATACCTGTTGTAAATCCTGCCTAATTCATGATTTATCTTGAACTTAACGTAACCATCAGGCACTGCTTTCCATAAACGAACACAGGCCCATCGAGTACTCGGCGAAGTTATTCATTTTATTTGTACCGTTCGTGTACAGTCAGGATGGTGGCAATGGCTTTCGTCAGAGTGGCTCATTGTGTGTTGGTATATCAGTACCACTTACTGTCGGGTTCCTGTAGGGGTCTGCTTCGTGTCTTGTTAGTTCTGGCGGGTGCCAGCTATTGGCTTTAACCTCAACCATATAGCGTCCTCCCATTACATAAGATCAGAAATAAACAAAGTTTTGATCACTATCGCCTGTGTCTATAAAATGGGAAGAATTTATAGTACCCTAGCCTACAACTCACTGGAGGACGTGTAGTAAAAGGCTGTAAGTGGTCTACTAGTCAACAAGGCTCTAGTTATCTACTGACAGTAGGAATCAGTGGCGCCAACTTTTGAAAAATATTGGATGGGCTCAAAGATTTAAAATTTTCACACTCCCGTCCCTTGGTTCATGAATATATATATATATATATATATATATATATATAAGCGGGTTTGTCCTGACTGACTGACTGACAGAGAATCAACATAGAGCCTAAACTATAACAGACACTTGAAATTTTGACAGTACCTTCGTTTCATATTGTAGGTGCTCACTAAGAAAGGATTTTGCAAAATTTTGGTTTTAAATGCCAAAAATCAAATATTTTCGAGGAGACCTTATTACAATCAAATACAAATCACATTGCTTGTACAGTTCTCATGACAACAGTGTATTGTTGGCAGTGTTCACAGGTAGCTTTGGAAGTAGCCTACATGATCATAGGCGTACCGAGGGGGGGGGGGGTTTGGGGGTTTAAACCCCTCCCCATTGATTAAAAAAAGGAAAATTGTATAATTGTTTTAAGTCTGCCCATAAATTACTTAATACAAGTATAAAGCGTGGGAAGCTTAAAACTCGTTATTTTGCGTTTTAATTTTTAAAATTTTCCGGGGGAGGACCCCGGTATTCCATACTCCCAGACCCCGCGGATGTTATAACCCCCCCCCCTTATGGTCGGCCTGGTTACGCCTATGTACATGATACGTAATTTTGACAAATAGAGAAGCTATCGATATAATTCATTGATGTAAATAAATAAAGAAAAATGAAATCCACGAAAATAATGCACAATGTGATGCAATCACATAACTTTCTCTGCCCTGGACATAGAGAATACCATTTTGTCACTTCATATTTTGATGTAGGCTAGAATAAGAGTTCGTAATGCAGGGAAAGCATTTTCAATTGTCTCAGCCCGGGTGTTCCAACGAGTATGCCATATCAGAAGTCTGTAAAAAAATTATATCCACTGATAACTTACAATATTTATAGCTGTGAGCTTTGTATTTTTAGTTGAGAAATATGGATGTTTATCATAGGCCCTAAACATGTAAAAGGAGACAAAATAGGATGGAACATGTTTAATCCTATGCGCGCAGTATATTGTTATGTCCCAGGTTTTGCGGGAGGAAAGTATGAAAGTGATATTGAATTTCATTTTGATTTCAGCCCCAAAACGGTTGTATGGTAACATGAGAGTGAAACATAAAATACTTCGTAAAGGCAAAACAATTTTATGTTACCGGAATTTCTATTTTCCATTTCAAACCCTACCAGGCTTTGTGCATAGAATCAATGGGGTGCAATATTCTACATCCTCTACGAGCCATAAAAAGCTATATCAAGCGTTTTCTGATGGAAATTCTAAATACCTGTATAAGGACCTAGAGTTTGAAAAACGAATGTCCTTCATAAGTTAATTTCTAATTACAATACAAAACCCAAGCGAAACCGGGCCTTTAAGTTAGTGAAATATAAGAGACATAAAATACAGAATACACCGTAAGGAAAAACTCACGAATTCATCCAGTTCAAAATGTCTCATTTCACAACACAGTCATTGGAATTATGTGTTCATTACAGGCCTTTTAATACGGGTCCAGATATTTAAGTACCTAAGTATTATGCTAGGCGGTGGTAATTATTGCATTATGTTTGGTAATCGTCGTACTTTCGTTGCTTAAATAATAAATTACCTACAGAGAAATAATACTAAAAACTCGCGAACGAAATTCTCTGAGATAATGTATAAAACAACCAGTCATAATACAATTGCCAAAGCAATACCAAAATCCTAACAAATTTCTTTAACATTTTTTCTTACTTTTCCGAAATACCTATACCACAGTAACACTAAGGAAGAATACTGATTAAAAACTTCTAAATCAAGATAACACTGGAAAAATGTTTCATATATATATATCTATCTTCGAATCGTCTTTGAATATCTGTTCATCTGGTATCCCTCGCCTGTTTAAACAAACCATTTCCGATAAACCGTGTATTGCATTCTAATTACTTTAGAGGATACACAAAATACAGAATTTAAGTTTAGCACCCAAATGTGGTGCCCTTGTGTGGATGCCGTTTAGTATTAATTATAAATAAATACCATTAACAATCAATAATATGGCAAGTAATTATTAAGACAAATTGTATTTAGTTTGCAAAACAACTTGAAATTTATTTCTTTATCTTAGTTTTACCTCTCCCTTTTAGGTTTTAAACGACCCAAGCCGCCCGGGTCTTACAGGGCCGCAACCTGTCAGAAAAAGGATTAGCTTTGGATCACATACATACTCTTTTGACCAGAAAAGGACATGGAGGGCCTCCCCGGATGAGTGATCAGCCCAATGCCAAGGCCACCTCCGAGACAACACGAACACATAGTACGAGACACACCATTCACACACACACTCATTCCAAACAAGGCGACGAGGATGGGATGAAGATGATAATGACGGCCAGATGATATTCGGGGACCACAAGCGCCTAAAGTTACCCGACATTTGTCTCACAGGTAAGGAGAAACACTAGAAAAAACTTGAGATAGAGACGGAAATTTACAAATTCACATACTCATCACTAGAACTAGAACAAAAGAATCAAAAATAATAAAAGAAAATGGGCTGGAACTTAATAATTAATATGGATATGAGACATGGTCCCTTACTCTTCGGGAAGAACATAATCTGAGAGTGTTTGAAAACAGGGGGCTTAGGAAAATATTCAGACCTAACAGAGATGAAAATGGGGACTGGAGAAAACTGCATAACGACGATCTTTATAACTTGTACTCTTCGCGGAATATAGTAAGGGTAATTAAATCACAGAGAAGTGAAATGGGCTTCACATGTTGTGCGAATGGGGGAGGAAAGACATAACACAAAATTAAGTAATGACTAGGAGACCCGAAGGGAAAAGATCACTTGGAAAACCTAGTCGTAGGTGGGAGGACAACATTAGGATTTATTTACAGCAAATAGGATGGTTGGATGGAGTTAGCACAGAATAGGGTTGAATAGCGGGCTAAGGTAAATGCGGTAATGCACCTAGGCCCCCCGCAATTATTTACTTAACTACATGTTTTATTTAAATCATTTATTTATCATTGATTGCACTCCAAAGCCAGATTTTTAGTTGTTTCATTATAATTATTAATAGTTTAGTTTATGAATGATTCGTGTGTAAGTGTTAATAAATGTATTTTAATTATTTGTTCTAATTTTTTATTTTTGAATTAATTATCGCGGCCGAAGCCTACATGAAATTATTTCATTGTTTCAGAAGACAAACTTTGTAATATTGTCTTGCATCACAATTCCTTGCTTTGCCCATTAAATTAATATCCTTTTTGTGATTTTTATTCACCTCAATTCTATGTTTAACTTTTCCGCACTCTCCTTATTTATATTTTCATCAGCAATGTGATTAAGTTTTATTTACGAATACATAAAAAGCATAAAAATATGGCGGTGGATGTGGAAACTGCATTAACAGATTATATGTTCAGATAATCGTGAGTGAGTCAACAATAACCTGGTTTTAGCTTTCCGGCGATTCAATAAGGAAACATATTTCAGTAATGGTAATAAATAATTTAACAAAATAGGCCTAAGGCAGATTATTGGGTGGGCTTCAGCCCCATGGGCCCATATAAGTTGGCGCCTCTGAGTAGGATAAGTACATATTATAGATTTTAACATATTTTATTATGAAAAATTTTCCCTCTAGAATTAGCGTATATACTAATGTTATTAATCGTGATAGTGTCACATCATAGTGGGTCTCTTAACTGCAGTAGGCTTCTATACCATCCCAAATTCTTAACAGAATGACATTTTAAGAGGCGTCGTTGCTAATCTTGCTTTCCATAATCTTGATTATCTTTCATAGTCACCTCTGTTTCCTCTAGGCCATGTACTGGCGGATTTTTAAAATTTCAGCAGCTTTAGGGTGCTGTATTTAGGCCTCTATTGACATTTAAATAAAATAATTCTTACCCAGTTTTATGACTACATAAAGATTAATAACATAGTATACCCCAGAAACATTAAATAATTTCAAAATTGCGAAAATAAAATAAACTGATAATAATAGGCTACTGGATAAACAAGTTAAGAATAATTTCCTTCTTTGTCTTCGTTATTTCAAAATCAGTGCCAGTTTTACTTCCTACCATACTACGATACGCTTCATACAGAAAGCGTAGGGCCTACGCTATCATTCTCAGATTTTTACTGGTGAAATTCATTTTTATTGACGCAGATTAGAATGCTTCATTTCAAAATACTAGGGTAAGAAACAGGAAACTCGTATGTTTTGTTCAAATAGATCCGTAGTTATTTTGATAATTTAAATCAGTTTCGGGTGAGTAATTGATTCTTCCGTTTAATATGTTACAACCAAATTTAAACAAAAAAAATTAGACTAGGGACTAACACTTCTATGATAAAAAAAATAAAACCTTGAATTCAGGGAAAACAAAATCATGTGTTAGGTAAAGTAAAGCAACGTGTTCCCTCTACAGGCCCTTATTGTTCAAGGAGGTTGAGAATCCCAAATTTTCAGACATTTTCTATGTTAAGGTACCGTAGTAAAGTTGTCCGCCTTTACCCCAGGGTTGCTTTTGGTACTCATTTCTGTTGGAGGCTGAGTCGACCCCAGAGCCTTAATATAGGCTTGTAGCTTATATAAAATATAGAGTTGAAACAGGGACATACCTAAGGAAGATTTTCCATACATAGACAGTAAAAACATTACGCCTAACTTTTAATTTTTTTAATTACTATAACTAAATGAATAAAAAGACTTTCTGTTTAAAAATATAAGTTATAGGTCTAAGATAAACCTATATAGCTGATATATTATATTTTGTTATATAACTTTACAAAATATCAATTATACCAAATTTAGCCAGTTGCTTGGTATAATTGTAATTAGCGTTGCTGACTTGAATCTGTAGGCCCGGGTTCGATCCCCGTTACCTCCTCAGATATTTCTGAGTTAGGAAGGTCTACCTGGAAGGGCAACTTGGAGCTTTTTGGTAAACATTAGCGGCTCCGTCCACGAAAACCACACCAACAAGGCCGTTGATGTCGCCATGCTGACCACATACCCTCCAATCCTGTCATCTGCCGATGTCGAAGGACGGACGTAGATAACGCAGCGGTCGGGTATTAATATAGACCTCTCCTGCCATGCCCACAGTTGTATTAGATGTAATCGTATGACTTTATGGTTAAATCTTACATTTCCTGGACTGTTTTCCCCCAACAACGCACCTGCATTTTTAAACAATATGCTAGGAACTTAAGGTTCACACGGTTTAGTGTGCGGCTTCTGATCTTCACCTTAAAAGTATACACTGATAAAACTGACAAAACTAGCCTTTTTTAACTTGTTTTCAGACGCAGTGTTCATTTCTATGTGTAGCCTATAGGATCTTTAAAATACTGGAATCATGTGAGCTTAGCTTGTGCTATGCATTTCTCATTTGGAATGTTTCTGATATTTTCGCAAACATTCAGCACTACTTTTCAGTTTTAAAGTTTACCTATATCAATAACCCACCGTTCTTCTAAAGATCTTCAAGGTCGTTTCAAATCCCTTTCACATTATAGGTAAGTTATCCAAAACACACACCCCCAAGTACCACCAACCGTATATGTAAGTTATTTTTTATTTTCCTGACATGATTCTAAACTCAATTTCTCGGGCAGTCTCAGCTGTCTACAACGCAATGCATAAGAGCGGTCAGTAGGGAAGGATTGTTGCGGGTTGGAAACCTCGCTGGGTATGGAGCAATAAATGTTGGTGAGGTTTCTTCCTACTATTGTGCAGTAGAGAAGCACAATTTTAGATCAGTTTCACAATATCCATCATTGGGTTTAGAAGTAGGCCTAACTCCGTCTAAAAATTCTATTCTCAACTCCTACAAAAGAAACTTTCTCTTGTGTCCAACTTCCAATCCTTTTAATTTATGTTTCAGCTTGTGGAGTAGTAAAATATTTTACACGGAATGATTTATTATTTGTGTATAACTTACACAGTAGGCTGTAAGCGATTTGCTTAAAAATTTGATTTGATAAATTTAATTGTACAATGATTGCTAAAATTGTTAGTCTGATGTGGAGAAAATGTCATCTCATCAATTAGTAGGATCAACTTCACCTACAGATAAAATTATTGATAAGTTCAGAGAAATGCATGAATTGTAAGTTACAGTAGCCTATAGCTTCTCGTTTTATAGCAGAAGTTGAACTATTATGACTGATAAGTGATAGTATTTGTGCAAGAAATGGATATGGTATGATTGCTATTTTCATGATAATATTCGACTATAGGCCTACAATAGAAAAATATAGTAATCCCAATAGCGATAGTCATGATTAAGAACGTTATAAAATAAGTTGGTGATAGGCTCATTAATAATAATAATAATAATAATAATAATAATAACAATAACTACATTTAACATTGGTTAAATATTTTTCTTACATAATATAGCATAACATAGCCTTATTATAACCACATTGCTTAAAGTAAAGTAAAGTGATCCCTATACAGGCCATGGAGGCCCAGAGGGTTCCAGGAGGTTGAGGCTCCCAGATTTTGGATATTCAGCACGTGAAGGTGGTAAGGTTGTCAGCCTTACGCACCAGCCGCCTTTGCCCCCAAGGATTGCTCCTGGTACTCATTTCTGTTAGAGGCTGCGTCGATCCTATACCATATCTCACAGTGTTTGAGAGTGCAGGTAAACAACTCCCCCAACCGGTGACATCCCAGCAGACGAGCTTTGCTTGCCTGCCGGTGGCTGTTACTCTAGTGATCTCACCCCCTGTCCTTGTCGTCGTTCGTACTGTTTACGGTCATTTACAATACTGTAATGTTTCAATTTTTATGATGTTGTAGTGAACTGAAGCTAGATATACATATTATATTTTTTGGTGGGTTTGTGAAGAGCATAAAATGCTTTTAAAATGTAATTAATTGAGGATGCAGATTAACATTGGATGGGATTGCGAACACAAAAAACCAACAGCGTACCCTTCTCAAGACAACACGTGCGTTGTGTATTAACACAGTTAAATACGTTGACTAATGCTGAGGTTCTTACTGAGAGATATTGTATATAATAATCAGGGCTAGGATTCTGATGGCATGTCACCATTTTATTTGTGTAATATAGTATTTTATAGTCTGTTTGTATGTATATAAACCTGGATGCGTATATAAATAATAACTGTATGTTTGAGTGTCCATTCTTGATTGCTTTAACAAAAGTTTAGTTTTAAATTTATCACTTGACGGATTACCAAAGGTAAATCTAAGTTTGCTTGTCAAGTGATAAATTTAAAACTAAACTATAAATAATAATTGTAATGGAGGAACTTTCAGTGAAGAAGCATTCCAAAGGCTTAATGTTTATAAACTATGTGGTTTACAATGTGGTTGTAAACGAGGCCAGCAAGTGTGTGTGCTAAATGTGTTCAACAAAATTTCCGCCGACAATCCCGGAATGGTTATTGATGAAGTGACTAAGTTGACTGCTGAAGCAACAGACGTGTCTAAAGCCAGTATTTATTGACTACGAAGTAAGGTGAAGTCGGGCGAAAAGTTGACCACCCCTAAAAAAATTCGCCGGGCTAAGCAACTAGGAGAAAGACATGATGAAGCAACGAAATGTGCAATTCGTAGCATAGTGCATCAGTTTTATTTCCGTAATGAGATACCGACTGTAGACAAAATTCTTGCCGCGGTGCGTAATGACAAAGATTTGCCTAATTTCTCGCGCGCCACCCTGCATCGACTGCTTACTAAAGTCCTTCGATTTAAATTTAAGAAACGGAATCGTCAGTGTTTGTTACTCGACAGAGATGACATTGTGCTGTGGCGAAGGAAATATTTGAGGGCAATAAAAGAGCACCGGGCTCAAGGCAAGGTAATATATTACCTAGACGAAACGTGGGTGAATGCAGGCCACACGGTTAATGAAGTTCTAGTGTAAAAAAAAACTATTGAAACCCGAAAACAGGCATTCCTCTCCGGGCTATCGACTGGACTAAAGAACCCCACCGGAATTGTACCTCTAGAAACGTACGATTAACTGGTGAGTTCCCTTAACATTATTTTAAAATCGTGGCTTTCAGTGCTATGTTTATGTTTGTAGGATCAGTAGTAGCGCGGAGCCACAGCACGTGGGCCAGTGTGCAGCGGGTGGGAAGTTGTTTTCTCGAGCTCTCAAACATCGTGAGATGAGGTTTAGGGCCATAGGGCCACCAGAAGGATTAGACCATAGGTGAGCAATCCCCATCCCTTGCTGTGACGTAAGAAACCTGTTCTTCATGTTCAGTGTCACGTCGAAACCGCTTTATGCTGACGTCAAGGGCGACTGTAGTGGGAGAAATTCCCCTACCGCACAGTGACACGATGTGGCACAGATGCGCACCCATGGATTAGACCAATTGAAAAACTCCAACGACCTCATCGGGAATTGAGCCCGCGACCTTCCGGTTTGTAGCGCAGCGCAGCGCCTCAACCACTACGCTACGGCGTATCCCAGCAGATTGCTTTCCTTTACGTAAATTTCATGCCTCAACATTGTCATAATTATATTATAATTAGTTCCTTTTAGAAACTTCGCTTGTACCCTGGTATCTTAAAGTACGATTTTCTGAGAGAAGCAGAATTAAACTTTCCTAAATTGAAATACATATAATCGAAATTGCTCAGATCTCTATCTCCCCTTAAGTGCCACACGTTTTCGCCTATCTTTATGTAAAGACCAATCTCTTGAATCAACCACTATGATTATTGTTTCATGGTGAAACTTACCAATGGAGAGACAACTTCTTGCTCCACGGTGTCCGGATAGAACATAAAGAACAAGAAGTGTAAATAGGATGGCATAAGAAGAGAGTACAAGTAAATTCCTAAGCTTCGTGGAAAATGGGGGAGGAGGGCATCGCTTTGTGTGTTGTTTGCGGATGAGAGGAGAAAAGAGGGTGGCCATGGAATAAAGGCCAGAAGGTTGGATACAGGACAGAATACCATGGCGGATGTTAGAAAGGGAAGAACATTTCTGAGCAGGGAGATGGTTAGGGGTCAGTATGACGAAGCGAAGTTCGATATAAAGGAGGAGTCGCTCACTAACACTAACAGAATGAAGTTTGCAGGTTTCTGGAATCTGTCAAACCTTACACATTCTGACATCTGTTGACCTTTCGGCATTGAACTCAAGGCTAGTGTGGTTTGCAGGGACATTGTACAATGTACAGTATACTAAGCTTGATGCTGCTAGAACTAGATTGCTTATAGGTTAGTTAGACGCTCTATTTATTGTGATTGTAAACTGAATGTGTATGTAAAAAATTTTGAATAATTTTACGAAAAATATAGTTGAATATTATTTTTATTAGGATCTAAGAATACGTTGCATTTTAGAAATTCTGCTTATACTTAAGCTTTCAAGCATTTATGAAAGTAGCCTATTTATTTTAAAATTAAATAATAAACAGGAACATGTTTAAGCCTACTTTAATTTATTTTTAAAAATCTTCTTAACTTTCCTGCAAGACCACTCAGAAGTCAATTTTGCCATAATATTTTATCTTTTACAACACAAAAATATACATAAAAACTATAAGCTATTAAAAGGATATGAATTAAATATAGGCTAGTATTTAACTATAGGCTAATATTTAAGTGATATTACAAGCAACTATGGAGTCCTTTTCATCACGCAGTGTTACCAACTACTAATTTAACGGAATAGTTTGAAACCCATGTGAAGTAACTGTATTACTGTATTAATGCCTACTTCTGTTATCAAGGGACACAACATTATCAAACATTTTTCAGCAGTTATAACGAATATCTTTTAAGTGGAGACTCAGGGGTGGCTGGTCCTTATGGGCTCATGGGAGGTGTTGTAATTATTTTTACTAACTTAATTGGTATGTTCATTATAAACCATAGTTAATAATCATCAATGTCATCATCAGCAGCATCGTTTTTCTTCACTCCATGGTTTAGAACTTTAGACCGACTGATTTGTGTATCTACAGCACAGCTAAGCGTTGAGCATGGCATTCTCTCTGTTATATAATATATCTACGTATATTATATACGTAAAGAAGCCCTTGCCTTAAATAATATAAGTTAATGAAGGAATCATTTGAGACTATCAGTCGCCATTGGATGGGTCCGGCAACCTCAATTCATAAGTGAAATCACATGCTTTAATGTCAGAGTCCTGGTGGGATTTTCCTAGTAGGTCATGAGTTTTATAATCATCTGATGGAAAGTCTGCTTTTCCACTACTTCCTTATCCAATGTATATATAAGCTTACTAATGTATGACATGTTGAATTTCATTATTGTCAGTCAGCGGGAGCCTATGCCCGTTGCTGTCGATGTTTTGTACTTACAACTTTCTTTATTACTTTTGTATCTTTATTCTACAAATAAAGTACTCTATACTTCTACAAGACTTCTTTGATTTCAAGCTGGTGGAACTTATATTACTCCAGGGTAATACGAATCTACGGATTCCGAATTTAGTGTGTTTTATTACACGACATACTATTTTCTGGTGGCAGCGTTTGGGATGATTGTTCTACCATTTCTTCAGACACTACTCGTCGTGATTGCAAATCGATCTTCAACATACGTCTTCTTTGCATTCCTGCAGAATTGCAAACCAACCTACGTCTCTTCGAATTGATCACTCGAATAAAGTAGTCCATTCTGCGACATCATCAGGAATTCAAATTGCACACTACTCTGCAATATCTTCACGAATTCGATTTGCATATCACTCTACATCATCTTAAAGCTTGGAAATAAAAAAAAGTCAGAAGCTACTCTTCCACTTAAGAATCAACTGGAAGCAACATCCAATATCGACGTGGGACGAGGAGAGAACTTCGAACGACCTCTAGGTCCTGACCTCTAGGTCTCCATCACTCCGTCGACATCTGGTTCCAGGAGATTCTGAAGTAACGCTTCGTGGACCTGGCCGCATCGAGGTGTGGCAGCAGCACCAGGAACCACTCTTCCTTTCTCTACGGGGCGCCCGTAACCCCGGCGTCTCCAGCGAGGACGTTCACCGTAGGAGCATCCCTGACAGGTACCAACTGAGTCCCGAGGGTATCAACCAGTTGGAGGGCCCGCCTGTCGAGCGAGCGCTGTCCAGCTCGTGGGAACCGTCAACCTACCAGCGTCGAGGCGCAGCGTCCTCCCTTCATCTATCTTATGTAAGTACAAACAGGGATTCCCACTATTTTTGCTATTACAACTCTGTGTGGTCCGTGTCAATATGGCAGAAACAGCTGCCCAAGCTAGAATCGAAGAACTCGAGAATCAAATTCAAACTTTGTTAAGAGCAAATACACATCAGAAATCTCTATCCATTACTGCTGCAGCTAAGCTTTTTGAAAAAGGGTTTAGTGGGGAACCTAAGGAGTTAAATGATTTTATCGACAATGTGGAGTCAGCTTATGCACTAGTGGATCAGGATTTACATTCTACCTTGCTAAAATATGTACTTTCTAAAATCATAGGAGAAGCTAAACGTACCTTAAATATACGAGATTCCACAAACCTTACGTGGCAATATGTCAAAGAGAAACTTGAGACACATTATTCAGTTCAGAGAACTTTTGAGTTTTATACGACACAACTGTGTAACGTGAGTCAAAGGCCCAATGAATGTGTCACACAATGGGGGACCAGAATGGAACAGTTGATCTCCAACGTAATAAATAGTATGAACAAATTTTCAAAAGATTGGACTGAAGCAGAGGCTTCAGGGGGTAGAAAGACTATGGCTAGATTGGGGAGAAATTTATTTGTTAATGGGATCACTAATGAAACTGTGAGAGAAGCCGTTAAACTTCATGTAGGAAACCTAAGTATGAAAGAAACTATTGACCGGGCTGCACAGGAGGAGTGTGATAGGAAATTTAGTGTAGGTTTTAATAAAAACCACCACCCTAGACCAACACGTCCCTTTAATAGTCAAGCTAATAGCCAAGCTTTTGTTAAAAAGGAATATGTAAACGCAGTGGCCAATGTAAAATGCTATAATTGTTCAAAGTTTGGGCATATTGCCCGGGACTGTAAAGCACCTCAGTCAAGGAGAGGAGCCAGACAAGCCCCTCCTGTAAAGAGTAACGACTATAGGAAGTCGGGAAACTGGAATTAAGTCAGTCCATGCAGTCGGGATCTGATGATGAAGGTAAGGACTGCGAAAGTAATCCATTTTCATTTTATGTTACGTCAGCAGAACTAGTAAATGGGATAGGTTTAACTTTACTGGACACAGGATCAGCAATTTCGCTAGTAAAAAGGAACAGTGTAATAGATTATGAGAAAATGATAGATAGGAGTCAGAAGTTGAGTTTTAAATCCATCACGGGAGAAACATTTAAAGTAGAAGGTAGTATTCACCTTAGTTTACAGGACAACGAACCGTATGAATTTTATGTGGTAGAGTACTTGCCCCAAGACTATGAGATTATTTTGGGTAGGGATTGGATAAAAGCCAATGATGTTAAAGTTTCCCTCCCTTCAGAAATTCAGAAAGTAAAAGTAAACGGTCTATCAGAAACTTTAGTAGAATTTAGAACTAATCAACAGGGTGTGAGGTATTGCCAAAAACAAGAATTACAAGATAATGTATTTAGTTGCGAAGGCATTGTGCAGTGTAGTAACGGAAAATTTTGCTGTTTGGTCTTGAACTTGAATGAAGACGAGATAACGCTAGACCATTCTCCCAGACTGGAATGTTTGAGTGTTAAGCAATCGAAAGTAGTTAGAAATACGCAAGATAGGAATGCCGTACTACAGAGTAAATTGAGACTGTCACACATAACGGAGGGTAGCGAAGAGATAAGAGACATTTGTAATGAATACAACGATGTATTTAGGTTGCCAGGTGACCGACTGACGGAAATGAAGGGCGCGGTACATCACATACCGACACCAGGTGTAGATAATATACGACCTATTACACTAAAATCTTATAGGCTCCCTCAGCACCACCAAGAGGAGATAAATAAGCAAATTGAAACCATGTTAGAACAGGACATAATAACTCATAGTGAATCGCCTTGGAATTTTCCCCTCTTGGTAGTCCCCAAAAAACAGGATGCTTCTGGTATAAAAAAATGGCGAATTGTAGTAGACTTCAGACAGCTGAACGAAAAGACCATAGGAGACTCCTACCCACTGCCGAATATTCAAGACATTCTAGACAGGTTAGGTAGAGCCCGGTTTTTTAGCGCGCTGGATTGCGCTAATGGGTACTGGCAAATACCTTTAGCGGCAGAAGACAGGTGTAAGACAGGATTTAGCACCCAAAAAGGACATTTTGAGTTTCAGCGTCTCCCATTTGGGTTAAAGGCGGCCCCAGCCACCTTTCAAAGAGGAATAAACACTATCTTGTCAGACATGATAGGAAGCCGAGCCCTTGTGTACTTAGATGACGTCATTTGTTTCGGTGAAAACATCACAGAACATAATAACCGGTTAAGAGAAATATTGCAAAAATTCAGAGAATATCAGGTACAATTAGAACCGGATAAATGCGAATTTTTAAAGTCAGAATTGAAGTACCTAGGTCATGTAGTGAGTTCAGAAGGCGTGTCTCCGGATCCTGAAAAAATAGAAGCTATAAAAAATTTCCCCATTCCTAAGAAAGAGAAAGATGTAAAAGCCTTTCTAGGACTAGTAGGGTACTACAGACGCTTTATATCTGGTTTTAGTAAGATTGCTAGGCCTTTAACTGAACTTTTAAAGATAAATAAACCGTGGGTGTGGTCGACTTTAGAACAGAAAAGTTTTGACGAACTACGACAGCATCTGATGTCAGATCCATTATTGCAGTATCCGGATTTCAGTAAGAGATTTTTACTGATCACTGACGCCTCTAATTATTCGCTAGGAAGTATTTTAAGCCAGGGAGAGATCGGGAATGATAAACCGATCGCTTTTGCAAGTCGCACATTATCGCCCGCGGAGATAAACTACAGTACCATTGAGAAAGAGCTTCTATGTATTATTTGGAGCTGTAAACACTTTCGTCCTTATCTCTTAGGACAAAAATTTGTGATCATCACGGATCATAAGCCGCTTAAATGGCTTATGTCGGTAAAAGACCCAGGTTCACGTATCATGCGCTGGAGGTTACTGCTGGAAGAATTTCAGTTTGAGATTATTCATAAAGCTGATACTAAGATCCCCCATGTTGACACCCTTAGCAGGTACCCCGTGGTATCCGTGGTTGAAAACGTTTCCGAGATATCAGAAGATAGGAAAAATAGGATTTTAAAGGAATTTCATGTTTGTCCAATTGGAGGACACAATGGCATACAACGTACATATGAGAGAATTAAACTATACACAAACTGGACAGGTTTATTTCAAGACGTAGAAAATTTCATTCGTAAATGTAGCACGTGTCAAATAAACAAGCAGACCACTAAGACGTTGAAGTTACCATTTGAACTCACGGACACAAGCGAACAGACTTGGGACAAACTTGCAATTGATATTGTAGGCCCATTATGTCAAACAGAGAATGATAACAGATATCTGCTAACAATACAAGATAATATTAGTAAATATTTGATTGGTGTTCCGATGAAAGATCAAACTGCAGAAAGTGTAGCGACCGCCTTACTAGAAAATGTTATCTTAAAATACGGCAGTCCTAACATTATTTTATCTGATCTTGGTAAACAGTTTACAAGCGAATTAATGAATAAATTATGTAAGATGTTAAAGATACAGAAAGTTTTCACGAGTTGCTATAGACCCCAGAGTAACGGAAGCCTTGAACGCTCTCATAAAGTAATCGTAGAGTACCTAAGGTGCTTTTGTAAAGATAGACAAGATCAATGGGATAAATGGATATCGTTCGCTATGTTCAATTATAATACGACACCACATACACAGTCAAAATTCACCCCTTATGAGATCATGTTTGGAAGAAAAGCTAATATTCCAGGAGTTCTGCAGAAAAAGCCTGAAATATTGTATAATTATGAGGATTTTGTAAAAGGTGTAAAACAAAAATTTCAACATACGTGGGCAGAAGCTAGAAAGAATTTAATTAAAAGCAAGGAAAAGACCTGTGAGAATAGTAAACAAAAATTAAATATACCCCAGTATAAAGTAGGAGATTTAGTCCTAGTAAAAAGAGAAAAACGTAGTAAATTGGACCCTTTATGGTCGGGACCTCTCCAGATTTCAGAGATATCAGGAGTTAATGTGATAGTGCGGAGAATGGGTACTGATGGGAAAAAGATAGTACGAACCCATATCACAAGGACAAAGCCTTATGTTGCGGGTCAAGTCAGTAACGAATAGTTAGAGACGATATGAAAAATAATAATGAACAAGGTTTCCAGAAAAGAAAATAAATAATAGGCATATGCATATGTAAAAGAGAATAAGGATAAAAGTAACAGTAGGGAATACAAAAGAAAAAATGTGTTGTGAGGAAGTAATCTCACAGTTGGCTAAGGAAAGGCACTGCAGGGTATAAAGAATTGGAAACTAAAGTAGCTGTTTCCGGAACTAAGGGAATTGTTCCACGAACACATAGGGGATGTGTAAATGTAGATAGAAATGGGATTCCTTGTGCTGAATAGGAATTCTGAAATTATTAGGCTAAAGTAACTGTCTGATAATGTGTTGGTCAAGGTAAAGATTAAGAAATTAATTTAAGAATATCTGGGATATTGAAGAAATGATTTCTGTGAAGGTAAAAAAGGGAAAAAATGAAACTAAAGTAATTGTTTCATGGACTAAAGTAATTGTCCAAATAGAACTTTCTATCGGTTCTATATGCAAGAGATGGATTGATACCTAACCGTAGGCCATAGTGTATAAAACTTTCTTGCAAAAATCAGAAGTGCATCAGTAAAATATCAAGAACAATAAAGTATTAAGAAATAAGAAATGCACGACGCTTATAGTTAAGAATTGTAAACACTACTGTAAAATAAAGATTTGCATGTCATTATGTAAAATAGCACCAGTGCATAAGATATGAGTAAAAATTATAAATGGGTCGTGTAGTTAAAAGTATACGACAAGACCAGAAGTATTATACTTAACTGCGTCAATGGTAAAGACTGAACACTTAAAGAAATATGTTAAACACTAAAGCAAAGAATTTTGGTAATGTGTTAAGAAAGTAAAACAACATAAAACCTTATGTTACAGAACCATCATGAAAATGTTAATGTACGCAAGCTTATGGGTAATAATAATATTGGGAAGACCAAATCAATCAAGCGGCGAAGAAGAGAATGAATATGTAAAAATTCAGCCCATAGAAGGAAACGGAGGTATTTATTTTGATTATTTAGGTGAATTGTGGTTGTATTCTAACCAGTGGGAAATTATCACATATGTGGATGTATCTAATGTAAACAAGTTATGGCACAATATTCGTAGACAAATAGAAGTTTTCAAAACAAATTGTCTAAACATTAAGAAGGAGGAATGGTATGCATTAACCGATTGTGAATCAAGCATGGTTTATATTGAATCAAAGAGAAATTTGGTAGAAAGAACAGTTCAAATCTTTTCTGAAATTTCAGGTATTAAGGTTAAAAGTGACAAACAAAAACGAAGCGTTTTGAATTTCGTTGGAGAGATCTCTAAAATACTTTTTGACACGGCCACTGAGGCCGAAATAAAGAAATATAAAGAGCAAATTAATAGGGTGAGACAGGATCAACTGCACTATTTGAAAATTAGCGCGGATCAGATGACAGTATTAAAATCTACCTTACTAACAGTTAACACTTCATTAGTTGAACTCATGAAGAATGATCAGGAAATTGCTAATGAATTTAATCGATTACAATACGATATGAATGATCGAATTTCTAAACAACAAATCGAGTATAATGTAATTAATTCTCTAAATATCAAGATTCGTCATATTGAGATAGGTTTGAACGAATGCCGTCAAAGCTACGATCTGTTGATTGATGCATATATGAATGCACAGAAAGGCGTAATTCAACCCCATATAATTACCTACAACAAAATTAAAGAATTTTTGAGGAAAGAGGTAGGCCAAGAAAATATTGTACCACCGTTTTCTTCTAACCAAGCTATGAGAATACTAGAACCGGTTATATATACTCAAAATCAAATGTTAGTATACGTAATTCGAGTGCCACTGTTAGCACAGCAAAAGTTGTTTGTATATCAAATAATTCCTTTCCCTGTAGTTTTGAATGGAAATGCAACAGTTAAGTACTTGCAATCTAATTATGATTTCATTGCCACAGACGCTTTGAAGACTAAATATGTTTATTTTAAGATGGAAAGATTCCATGAGTGCAAGAGACCAAACTCTGCATCGTATGTTTGTCAAGAAAACATACAAGTATTTAATTATCTTCCAGATAAAGATTGTATTTCGACTTTGCTACACCCAAACACACAGTTCTTGCCGGAGGTATGTGACGCATTAACACGTTACTTATATTTATCTCAGGCTATGTGGATACCGTTAACTTCAAGCAATGAATGGCTATATATAACTCCACGTTCCGAACTATTTACAAGTATCTGTCCTGATAATAGATTCCAATCTCTCATTGAGGGACGAGGTAGAATACTGTTGAAAGAAAATTGTAAAATCATTACCGTATCTGGAATGATATATCCTATGCAGGTTAAAAGCCATAATAACTCAAAATTGGATATAATTCCGACAGCTCCGTTAGATATAGATTGCTGTCTGGATAATATTCATCAAAAGAAATTAGCGGATCAACCTCTCACGTTACCATTTCAGAATATAATAACATCCTTAAATGATTTTAGATTCGCTGGGCATAAAATTGAAGACGTTGAGAAATTGATTCAAACCGAAAAGGATAAAATATCCAATAACTACGATTGGTCTGAATACTATTATTCTGCGTGGTTTTATGTATCTTGTATTGTATTTTTTATTGTAATATGGATTATTTCCTGCTGTTGTTGCAATTTTTGTCGGAAGTGCTCTTATAAGCTTTTAAGTAATATAAACCCTAGAGATTGCTTCCGCGACTGTAAAGGATGTATTCAACAACCCCAAATCATTAATAAGAATAAAGTAACTATCACTAAAGGTAATGATAGAAGAATTTATGTAGATTCAGATGGAAGTGACCACGAGCCACGCGACAGAACCGCAACAAAGCAAGAGAATATCCATAATAAAACTAAGTTTGTTAATCCTAGATTAAATTGGACAAGGAAGGAAAAAGCACAGTGTACTCATACAAAATCCTTAGATAATTTGTCACCCCTATTCGATGTTACTGAAATATGTTTACCAGAAAGAAACCCTATTATGCATAGTGAAAAGAAAAAAACATTAAGGTCCTACACCAAGGTAAACACCTCACCCGATTTTGCCAACTGGCAAGATGAACGAGTATAACTACTAAAATATACCGACCCCAAGGTTCTGTCCAAACTAGAACTTTGAACATCTTTTAGCGGGGGAAGTGTTATATAATATATCTACGTATATTATATACGTAAAGAAGCCCTTGCCTTAAATAATATAAGTTAATGAAGGAATCATTTGAGACTATCAGTCGCCATTGGATGGGTCCGGCAACCTCAATTCATAAGTGAAATCACATGCTTTAATGTCAGAGTCCTGGTGGGATTTTCCTAGTAGGTCATGAGTTTTATAATCATCTGATGGAAAGTCTGCTTTTCCACTACTTCCTTATCCAATGTATATATAAGCTTACTAATGTATGACATGTTGAATTTCATTATTGTCAGTCAGCGGGAGCCTATGCCCGTTGCTGTCGATGTTTTGTACTTACAACTTTCTTTATTACTTTTGTATCTTTATTCTACAAATAAAGTACTCTATACTTCTACAAGACTTCTTTGATTTCAAGCTGGTGGAACTTATATTACTCCAGGGTAATACGAATCTACGGATTCCGAATTTAGTGTGTTTTATTACACGACATCTCTCTCTCTCTCTCTCTCTCTCTCTCTCTCTCTCTCTCTCTCATCCTATTCCCCCATGTTGGGGCGAAGCAAAATATGTGACAATTATCCGATATCTCCCCTAGGTAAGTTTACTGGTTCATTACAATACAGCAATTATAAAATCTTTTGAAAAACACAAAATATAATTTCTTAAACCAGCATTCTTCACATACGATTTTCATCGGAAGAAATGTTGGTGATGGATGTTCTAGAACATGTCGTATTTAATACATTATTTGCATAATCTTATAACTTGTGGTAGTAATAGCACAAGCCAAGGATGGCTTGTAGACTAGGCCTACCTATCTCGGAAATAGAAATAAAAACATTTGATTGATAGCTTGTTTCAGTAAACAGAGTTAGCTAATCACCAGTGAATTGTGCGGAGGCATTATTCATTAAAAGCATCTGTGTTCAATGGCAACTCATTGACTGCTGAGTGGCTAGCCATGTAGCTGTTACAATAAGCTTGTTAAGTCCATGCATGAAAGTAAAATGATTGTAATGTCTAAAGCTTAAAACGGACTGTGGAGAAACTTCGTTAAAAAGTAACGTACGGAACCTACTAGTAGTAGTGTTCAGCACAAGATAAGTTTTTCATTTTTATTTTATTTAAGGCCATTTTTAGCAACCAGGGCCACCACAATAACAAGAGAAGTAATAGATTAGTGAAAGGCCTACATCTAATGCCGATTTTAGAAAAATTATTTAATTATTCACTTTGGAAGGCCGAAGGGCTATTTTCTATTCTAACTGTGTGTCCATTTCTACTTCAGTCAATTAAAAGGTGCAATAAAGTGATAATTTCTACTTCAGTAAATGTGCGATAGTGTGGTTAATTCTACGTCAGACTAGTTCTACATCAGTCAATTGTGTGAATCTGTGAGACTAGTTCCACGTCAGTCAATTGTGTGAATATGTGAAATTAGTTCTATGTCATTCAATTGTGTAAATCCGTGAGACTATTTCTACGTCAGTCAATTTTGCGAATCTGTAAGACTAGTTCTACGTCACAAATTTTGTGAATATGTGAGATTAGTTCTACGTCAGTCAATTGTGTGAATCTGTGAGATTAGTTCTACGTCATTCAATTGTGTAAATCCGTTAGACTAGTTCTACGTCAGTCAATTGTGTGAATCTGTAAGAATAGTTCTATGTCAGCCAATTCTGTGAATCTATGTGACTAGTTCTATGTCAATCAATTGTGTGAATCTGTGAGACTAGTTCTACGTCAGTCATCTGTGTGAATCTGTGAGACTATTTCTACGTCAGTCAATTTTGCGAATCTGTAAGACTAGTTCTACGTCAACAAATTTTGTGAATATGTGAGACTAGTTCTACGTCAGTCAATTGTGTGAATCTGTGAGATTAGTTCTACGTCATTCAATTGTGTAAATCCGTGAGACTAGTTCTACGTCAGTCAATTGTGTGAATCTGTAAGAATAGTTCTATTTCAGCTAATTGTGTAAATCTATGTGACTAGTTCTATGTCAATCAACTGTGTGAATCTGTGAGACTAGTTCTACGTCAGTCAATTTTTAGAATCTTTAAGACTAGTTTTACGTCAACAAATTTTGTGAATATGTGAGACTAGTTCTACGTCATCTAATTTTGTGAATCTGTGAGACTAGTCAGCCAATTGTGTGAATCTGTGGAACTAGTTCTACGTCAGTCAATTGTGTGAATCTGTGAGGCTAGTTCTACGTCAGTAAGTTGTGTGAATCTGTGAAACTAGTTCTACGTCAATCAACTGCGATGTGTTGTACTATGTTAGTAAACAGCCTACAACAATGTGGATAGTTCTACGTCAGTAAATAATATTGGATGTGCTGTAGTGAATGCACTTTTCCTTCACACCGTATCCTAAATTGCAACGAGGAAGTTTCATATGACATCTGATTAGTTGCAAGCTAATTGCAAGTGAGTGACTTACGCTGCTTTTTACGTACTTGTAACCTTCATTTGTTTATATAGGCCTATGTTACACGTAAGAGGCTATGGCATTTTTAAATACTTTTTAAACCTAAGTTTCAATGAAACCCTTTCACAGCAGTGAGTTGACTCACTAATTAGTAGCCAACGATGTTGGACCTCTCTTATTCAACTAAAGTTAATCCTGTAAAGGTCTGATATGAGCTTTTGCTTTCTATACACGGCCCGAACTTTTATATCATGCAGTTTCAGCACAAAAAAATACCTAATTGTCAATGATGAGCAAGGGTTCATTTAAATTAATTTTTTTGCAGTAACGTACTTTTATGTTTTAAGTGATTCGATTGTTGCCGGATTGTGTACAAAATGGAATTGAGCATGCTCTCAAATGATTCTTTTAAAACTTTTTCCTATGTTTACTTTGTGCATTCAGATCAAATTGTATACGCTGATTGTATTCAGTATTCTGATATACATAGGAATTCGATAAGATTTGAGTTCGATTTAGATTCAACATGAATACTTTGTTCCTATTGATTACCTCACAGACGCATATCAAACTGACATAATAATGAAAGCTATTCCGGAGCACTTTCGCAGATAAAATAACCTCTTCATAATCAACAATTTACAATTGTAAATTGCAGTTTATACTTCTCTAAATGAAATTATTGAATTCTCTTGAAAGTTTACAAAAATAAAAAAATCGGTGAATTCTATTATTTTTCAACATGGCACTGTAGTGGTTTGAACATCGTGAACATTTTTCTGTTGCAGTAAATACTTTATTTCTGTGTAAACTCAGATGTACTCAATAAACTAGGCCTATGTGTACTCACTTCGATCCGAATAAATGTACGAATTTTGGAGCGGGTGGGGAATATTAAGTACTCAATGGGGATAATATGTAAATTGAATGGTTTCAATTCTTGATTGTTATCTAATCTTAGCATAACCCAACACTTGTGCTACCCTTGTCATTCCTAGACACCCTGGTGGGATAAGTGAAAGATGGACAGGAACGTTGATACTAGGTAAGCCTACCCATTGCAAAAGATTTTCTGCGTTATTGTAGATTATGCATTACGTTACGCAAGTAGATTGCACTAAACACGATATTCATTTCTCCTTGCGAGATTAGTACAGAAAAAGAAATTCTGCGTAAGGAGATTCTCCTGTTTATAGGAGGGGAGTCCGACAATAAGTTTTCCCTGGCGACTGTGTTCAGAGGTGTGGATGAAAGGCAAAAAATATAATGAGACATTAAAGATAGACGTACCTTTATTTTTCCACATAATTACCACGTACATTGAGACATTTGTCGTACCGCTTTAGAAGCTTCAAAAAACCTTCCAGAAAAAAGTTAGGGCTCTGCATACGGAAGAAGCGTCGAAATTGAAGGAGGCGATTCGGAAAAAGCGGCCTGGCCTTCTCCAATCTGGCGTTCTGTTGCTGGATGACAACGCGAGACCACACTCGGCGACGGCAAAGCTATACCATATTGCAACTCTTGGTTGGGAGCGCCTAGCCCAACCGCCATACAGTCCTGATCTCGTACCCAGTGATTTCCGGCTTTGAAGAAGACTCTCGACGGAACGCTTTGGGAGCACTGCTGACGTCACCACAAGCCGTTCGACGCTTCTTCCGTATGCAGAGCCTTGATTTTTCCCTGGAGGGCTTTTTGAAGCTTCTAAAGCGGTATGACAAATGTCTCAATGTACGTGGTACTTACGTGGAAAAATAAAGGCACGTCTTATCTTTAATGTCTCATTATATTTTTTTCTTTCATCCACACCTTTGTACACAGTCGCCAGGGGAAACTTATTTTCGGACCCCCCCTCGTAGCTAACTAGTTTACCATTACATGATATTACCTATTACCTAATATGTTTTGTTGAATCGTGAACAAGCTATATATAGTGTGCAACAAAGTAAATAATTAATATTTTAAAAGGTTCAGTGGCCTGAATAATCATTGACTTATGCTTACTGAATACTGATGGTCGTATTGACGATTCAACACCAGAAACTGCCCTATTCTAGCTCAAAAAGCTTTACGTTTATGCTAATCAATGCTTGTAATCTACAGCTTGTTCCTGAAAATAATGAATCTGTGTGATAAGCAGGCTTTACAACTTAGTGCCCGATCGAATATGTTAACAGCAACCGTACTGTACGGACTTTGCTCGGTGTATGCGCTAACTACCATATGCTAGTTCACGTAATAGTACACAAACCGGAATACAAGTATAAGAAGACCTCAAAATAACTTCTCATTCTCTAAATTCACATTACAACCATGCAAAATGATACGTTCTCCTGTTTGTGTACAAAAGTCACTCCCAAATGTTTCAATATATGTTTGCATTTTAGAACACTTTACTTTCGGCATGCCGAACACGTATTATAAATTTATAAACACGCACAATGACAAGGTACACTGTTGACTAATTTGAGAGCCACCGTACTACGAGCGCATTCACTTCTCAGTACTACTATCAATGACAGTCTTATCAGCCTTCGCAATCACCCTCCACCTCCTATACTCAGGTTGTTGGTAACCGGAATCAACTCCCTCTGTGGGTTCGGCCACTAAGTTTTAAAGGCTGGTGATAAGCAAGTCTGTCGAACTATATAGTGCATCAAACTTGCATGCAATATACGATGATTTGTGAAACAGGACCTATTATCCACAGTCCAGAGGTGGATTATCCTTCAGTAAGGACTAAAAATTACGATTAGTGTAATCCTGATCAGCGACTGAACAGATGGAATCATACTTACCGCTGCACATGTTTCCTATGTTGTCTGTTTTTGCAGATTACTAAATCTTCGTCAGCCAATTGTGTACTGCAAGAGTGAGACCAGTTCTACATCAGGCAATTGCATGCAGTACTCTGTCCAGTTCTGAGTCAATTGCTAATTGCTGTAATAATTAAGTTATTTTCACTGGAGGCCGGAGCCAAACATAGATTTTAGACGCCATTGTTCTTTTACATAGCATTATAGGATTGTTCGGATTTATGAAAGACTACGTAATCCCCTTTTTTCTAGGCTATATAATAACTAGGGCCCCCGATTTGTATGTAAAAAAATGTTTTTTTTTTTTTCCTCATGCGTACATTCCTAAAACAAAGTTTAATATCCAAATCGAGGTCCGACAAACGCAAATTCCAAATTTTATCTCACATAAAAACATATATTTTACAAAAAAAGTTATGTGAATAAATATTTTCGATATTTTCTCCATAAATACATATTTTAGTACTTTTTTCGGATTTTTTATGTAATTTTTTCCCCCTGATGCTCATATCAAGGTCCGACAACCGCAAATTCCAAATTTTATTTTACATAAAAACACATGTTTTACAAAAAAGTTATGTGAATAAATATTTTCGATATATTCTCCATAAATAAATATTTTAGTACTTTTCCTCATTCTCTTTTAACATTTTAAGACACAAGAATTTTTATCTCGAAAGAATTCAACACAAATGCTTCACTTGCAATGAGGTGAGAGTTATTATCAGGGAAGAACAGAACAGAACCCAATCTCAACATTGCGTAATTCACTTAAAGAAATACAATACGTTGAAAGGCAACTTAACACTATATCAGGTTCGAAAATAGAAGTTCTAAGAACAAAATTTAAAGGTATGATTGAGAAAAATGGTGGCAAAGTCGCTCAAGTTTTGGAAGGCCAAAACATAATCGAATTGATTGTGTGTGTGTATGTGTGTGTTAGTGATCTACCCCTCTTCAAATATGCAAGGTTAACATCGTGTGATGTAGAACATTCCTTTTCTCAATATAAGGCATTATTCTCGGATAATAGACAAGGATTTGTGATCCATAATCTGGAAATGACATTTGTTGTGCACTGCAACTCCTGTCAGCATTTTACATGGGATGTTGGCGAGTTTCAATAGCCTATAATTTGTTCTAGTAAGTTACGAACATTCTGGTGTTTTTGTTTCTTTTCTCTTTTTTTTTTTTTTTTAGTTTTAGCACATATTTTTAAAATTTTTGCACATATTTTTAACATTTTTAGCACATAAAAAATAAATATTTTAAAGTTTTTTAGCACATAAAAATCCGGGCCCTAATAATAACTACAAATGCTTAGGTGCATCCATTTGAAATTTTAACATAAAAAATTAAGTTTAAAATATCAAAGAACACTTTGAATCTTTTTGTATGGGGTACTTAGGCCTAAGTAGGCTACCACTTACCAAAAATTTGAATTTGTTGATCAAACTCTCAAAATGTGGGTCCATTTACAGAAATCCTCAGCTAATTCTCTAATGTATCGATTTTTCCGTGAACTCTTGTAAGTAGTGTTGATTCTTTTGTGGTAAATTATGTATCTCCTACATTAAATGAACACTGAATACTAGTTTTTTATTTGTCTGCATGGCTCTAACCAACTTGTGAGAAATTAAAAAATTAAGTATTTTTGAAGTAGTTTCGAAAAGCGTAACTTAGTACAAACTACTTATTTGCTGCAAGAGCTCTACAGCAGCAAATGCCTGAAGCATATGGAACCAAAATCAGAGTCAAAATATAAATTATACCGGTAACTTTCGGATATTTCCCAGAGGTTGAAGTAAATACGAATATTAGGTCGAATATTCATGCCCCTAGTGACTGCCTATGGCAATAAAAAGGTAAAGTGATCCCTGTATGGGCCATGGAGACCCGGATTGTGAAATACCGGCACACGAAGATGGCAAGGTTGTCAGAGCCCTACGCACCGGCCGTTATTTACCCCCAGGAATACTCCTGGTACTCATTTTTGTTAGAGGCTGAGTCGACCTCACGGCCAAAGTGCCACCAGAAGGATTAGGCTAATCGAAACATCTCAACGACCTCATCTGGAATCGAACCCGCGTCCCTCCGGTTTGTAGTGAAGAGCTACATCACGGCGTACCCCCGCCTATGACAATACCTACTGTAAATTTTTCTTGCGAGAAAAAATATAATAAATTAAATAAGTGATCTATTTTTCATAAATTTTGATCGCCACTGGCAATCTGGTGACCAAAACATCCTTGCCCTTCTGAGTCTATCTCAAAATTGACTATAAGATCCAGAGCAGCGAACGATATTTGGGGTGTGAAGAACACTAACGACTCAGGATTCCTAATTCAGTGCAGATACTTTATGTTCGTATGTTTACAAATAAAGTAATTGTGAAATAGCCTATATCTTTTTGTTGGAAAAGTGTCTCACTTTTAAATCTGTTTGATTTCATTTTTTATTATATCTGAAAAGTCTTTAATTAGTTCTAATAGCCCATATTTTCAAATTTATTTGGTTTAGACTTTCATACGCATGTAGCCTACGCCTGTTGGCCTATGAGGATTTCTGCAACCCGTTAGATATTTAGAGGTAGAATTTGGAGAGCAGAATCATTCCTTAGATTAAGTAGTTCATTAATTATTCAAGAAACGTGTTTCAAACAGCCTATTACAAAAAATAATAAGTAGACCTAGGTAATTAGGGAGGAAAAAGTACCGATCGACTTTTAAAAATATAAATCACTTTTATATCACTAAATTTTATTACTTATAGCCAGATAATAATTGTTGCGAATTTGATTCACTGCTCAACACGAGGGCGAGCATTAGCTGAGAAAGCTCGATGTATAAATGAAAAAAAATATATAGCCTATTATATATAATCATTAAAGAAATAGTCATCATTTTATAACCTTGAGCATGTAATTTATATTGGTTACTAAGCGTGTTGTACAGGTGATGACTTTTTCTTCACGTTCTCAAAGATTACATCAAATAGGCTATTTCACTGATTAAGTTTTTTTTACATCACCTTATAAAATATCTTTATCGAAGAAAACATACTTGACATGAGTTATGGTCAAACCTCTCTTTTTCTTCTTGTTGAATTTCTACAGAAAGGAATAACCTTATTGGATCGAAAAAGATGAAATGAGATTGTAATTATGAAGTACTTGTAGCAGATCTTGTGTAAGATAGAGGTTCCAACAAGAGGATATGTTTGTGTGTGTGCGTGCGTGAATGTGCGTTGTGTACTAATTTAAGAGTTAATGTAGGCTATGCTCTGAAGCAGTGGTTCCAAAACATTTTGAAGACATGACCTTCTTTTGGAGAATTGGGATATTGGTGGGCTCCCCCTCACCTCGGCACTTATAGGCCAATAAAATTGTTGCTTCATAAGATTTTCTTAAAAATCGGAAGCATACACTCGGCAATGGGTAAGTGTGCTATCAGCTATCTCAAATAATGAGACATTTAGTCCCGTCCGTTTCCGTAATGTCAGCGTAATGGTGCGCGGTCCAATCCTGGACCGTATAGTGGAGGCTAGACCTATGTAGACAGTCGGGATGCTTTGAGGATTAAGCCATTGTCTGGCACTTAAGGAGTGATATGGTAATGACTGAACGGCAATCGTCTGGTGCCCCACGTGGAGTCATAGCTAAAATGTCAAAAATTCAGAAATGAGCACTGATTGGTTGCACATGAAATTCTATTGGCTGTCAGGCAAATTCAACGCCCAAGAAAACACGCTGAAAATCCAGAATATACAACTCTATTGTCCAAGACACCCTCATTTCAAGTTATTTACTGCGGATTATAAGGGTCTGTCGGCATTGCTTTGAAGAAAGTTGTATATGTAGAAGTAGTCTCCACTATACATATTATTAGGCCTACTGCTGTAGGGCTAGTGAAACTTTGTATCGACATTTTTTGTTAATTAATTGTTTTACAAGTGATAGATCATTTGCTTCAATCTATAACATCATAATAAAAATAATTTTATTTAACCTGTTGAAAATTAAGACCTTAAAGTCTTTCCTTCCACTTTACTTGAGACTAATAGTAGGCCTACGGTAGGCCTACATTAAATGAGACAAAGTATGATATAAAATACATTAAATTACACATAAAAAATTAAATAATATAAAGTATGGCGTACTAAATGATACAAAGGCAATTTTATTGTACACGAAAAGCATTAAATGACATAGAATAAAAAACATTTATACTCTATTTTGTTAATAATTAGGCCTATCCTGTTGTTGAGAAACTAGTGAGTAAATATTGCTACCATATGGACGCAACGAAAAAATTCGTATTTTCTCACACTGTTAATGTCATTTTATGCAACCTTTGTTGGTGAGTATTCCTGGCGAATATGGGCAACGGAGGCATTTTATCACTATGTTCAGTAGTACTGCAAAACGAAAGCCTATCGGCTGGTTGTATCTCATGATGATTGCTGCCCCGGGTCATCATGGCAATGGCGAGGCTTGAAACTTAGCTAAGGGCAACCAATGTAGAAATAATAGGGGCGGTTCAATGTTAATTCTATAAGGACAAAACTTTAACTAATAATGTTGTTAAAATTAACTTATTATTATTTATTAACATAATATTTTTTAATAATAACGTCATTAATGGTATTAAAGCTTATTTTATCAACTCTATTGCGATTACTGTTTTATTCAATTATTAAATTATAACTAGGGCCCGGATTCGAAGGTTTTAACCTATTTGTTCCCCACCTTCTAATTAGAACATTTTAACGTATTTTTCCGTTTCATGCCCCTTGCTTCCGAATATATGAATCTTATAGAACCTAAAAAGGGCCAAATCCGACTGAAGGGCCTAAAAGGGTCTAAGGAGGACTTTTACTGAAAAACTAGGGGCTAAAGAGGACTTTTACTAAAAAACTAGGGGCTAAAGAGGAAATTTAAAGTACTGCTCCTGCTACTAACATGCATAAGCGGTTTAAATGAAGTTGACATTTTTCATGAACACATTATTACTTCCTCTGCCCGTACCATAGGTACTATAGGTAGAGGAAGTATTGTTTTTTAATTATTGCCATCTTCTTAGTGTTCGTTGAATTACAGACTTTTCATTAAAATACTATAAAAAGAATTAATAATTGTATCATTAAGGGGCAAATATCTCAATTGTTATGCTATTTTTCGAGTATATAAGGAATAGTTACTTTTTTATATTTCTAAAAAAAAAAACTATAATAACTGTCCAATAATTATTTTATTGATTATAAGAACTGTGTCAAAATTATAATCCAATTTTCGGTGTTAATGTTAGTGTTTTATTAAGACGGCTAAAATAGTTTATTTAAAGCCTAAAAACGGCTATCCCACGAAAATAGAATACATTTTATAAAAGCCTAAAAATCCGAGCCCTGGTTATAACTAGAGACCAGATTTTAAAGGGAATTCCTTTTTTTATATTTCATCACAGAACGTGATAAAATTAAAGAGGACATTACTGAGTAACTTTCAACTGCAAATGACCTGGTTTTAATGTCCCTTTTTTTCCTTTTTTAGGCCCATTTCCCTTCTTTTTTTAAGAACTTTCCCTTTCCAGTACCTTTTATTGCTAATTTATTTTGAAAAATTCGTAAATTACCCAGTATTTGGTAATATGAAAACATTAAAAATTGTTTTCACTGATTCACCATTGGAAAAATAATTCCTCCCAGCAGGGAGGAGCGTTACAGGGAAATCACAGGCTTGCCATTGCCTAAGTTTCCCATTATAACAAGTTGGGGAACATGGATTTCGTGTGCTATTTTCCTGTGTGAGAATTTCAACAAAATCAAAAAATTTCTTCACTTATTAGATGTTACAGAATCAGCAGCTGTAGAGCAAGCAAAGGCTTTACATAAAACAAAGATGTATCTCTCTGTTGAATTTTTACACTCTCTTACTTTTATATCCCTTTTTTCCCCACCTTTTTTTGGCAATAATTTTCCCTTTTTTCCCACCTTTTTTTGGCAATAATTTTCCCTTTTTCGTCCTTTTTTTGGCAATAATTTTCCCTTTTTTCCCACCCTTTTTTTGGCAATAATTTTTCTTTTTTTCCCCCACCTTTTTTTGGCAATAATTTTCCCTTTTTTCCCACCTTTTTTGGCAATAATTTTCCCTTTTTCCCCACCTTTTTTTGGCAATAATTTTCCCCTTTTTCGTCCTTTTTTGGCAATAATTTTCCCTTTTTTCCCCACCTTTTTTTGGCAATAATTTTCCCTTTTTCCCACCTTTTTTGGCAATAATTTTCCCTTTTTTCCCACCTTTTTTTGGCAATAATTTTCCCTTTTTTCGTCCTTTTTTGGGGGAAATTTTCCCTTTAAAATCCGGTCTCTAGTTATAACATTACAATAGCTAACATTACACATCCATTTCTAGCATAAAATTCATCAATCATAAAGTTCGACTTCTGCCATGATACCGGAAAAAAAGCTAAGCCTATAGTCTACTATAGGCTACAAGCTTTAATGTAGCTGTAGTACTTAATGGGAGTTGAAAAACAGAATTTGTAAAGGACATTGCCCGTAAATCCACTGTCGGATTAATAACATCAACCTAGAAATTGCTCTAGAATTGTGCTTAAATCTGTCATTACGTATTAGTAGTCGAAGAACTCTGCAGTTTTTATTTATTCTTTCTCAATCGAGATTCTCACCCACAATATCCCACTTATAAAGTTTTCTTAGAATTGAGGCAGCCCGAGGACTGATTGGCAGATTCAGAAATATTAGCTTACTGTTGTATTGCAGGCAGTCTACCATGAAGGCAGTTAAACTTTTTCTCAAACTAATCTTAAATTTCTGAACCAGAAATTAAACGATGGCGGAAATGAAATACTTATATATTTCAATAGTGTAAAATGAATTAGGGCAAGGATTTTTGACTTGCTTGATCTGGATATTCGCCTTGCGTGCTCTGAATATTTGCCACAGCAATAGGCCTATGAGCGCCGGTACAGAGTTCAAAGTTCAGACAATTATACAGTATAGGCCTAATGCTGTAGTACCTGATATCTGAGTTGTAGGATTCCGTTTTTAATGCTTATATCAATAACAAAATTTGGTAATAACGATTTAGATGTTGTATTTAAAACCTGGTGGTTGCTATCCACTGTTAGCAAAATTCTGCTATAAAGTTTTCATTTTTTTTTTTATTTATTTAAATTACATTTACAAACTTATGTACAAATACAAATACAAAAAAACACAAATAAACAAAAAAACATTTACAAATTTCAAAATTAAAGTACAAAGAACCAAATATTTATTTAGAAATACACCCGAATGATCAAACTGCTCGTGCTCGGGTGTAGATTCAGAACATCAGAGTGGAGAAAAAGGAGAAACAAAAAATAAAATGAGAAAGAATGACACACTTATAAAAAAGGTGAAAAATGTTAAACAGAGTTAGAAAAAGAAAAGACAAATTTATAAAAAGGAGACAAAAAATATTAAACACAAATACATAGGGCCTACAATAAATAATAATAAAAATAAATGACTTAAAGCTAATAAGATTACAAAAAATGTTTTACATACTTATTAAATTCCCCTGTAGTTTTCCCCTACAACGCAATAACCATAGGAAATCATAAATAAAAACACGTCATACAAATGCTATATCTAGACTGTAGACCCTATCTAGACTCAAGACGATCTTAATATCTAGCTTACATGAGAGGTTGCCCCAGTACCGTTTTCTAGATAAACTGTTAATTAATTAACTTATAATAAAACAAAAACCTGAAGATCAAGGGCACTATGAGTATTAATATACAACAGAGATAAGATTAATAAAACTTGTTTTAGTGGACCTATTTTTTAGGTTTATATACCGTAGTCTATTGAATAAAAAGGTACCATCCCCAAAAAAATGTTCCCAGTATCATCATTCCAAATACGGAACAGCGAAAAAATTAGACTGATCAATGGTACAATGAAAAATTTTACAACTATAGTATTGACTTTTGTCTGAAGATTATAGGCCTACTCTCTGCAGAATAGCATTTCCTAAAAGTTGAATTGGCTGATAGAGTCGCATCGATGGGGAAAGGAACTTGAGTTTGTAGTAGAGTGGTATTTTTATCGATCTGTCACCTCATGATAGTTCTTGAAAGTAAATTATGACATTGTTTTATTTGCCAAGACCAATCTTTTCGAGTATAATGCTACTGTCCGGTATTGGGAGCATGCGCGAGGTAAGAAAAACATAGGGGCCTATCACCATTTCTCAACTAATGGAAGTTTTCTCGAAAACAACATAAAATATTATTACCAACTAATGTAGAATTTTTAATAAACTATAACAACTGGACTAACTTAACAGACGATGTGTACTTAAAATTAATGTAGGCCTATATCTCCCCAGTGACGAAAGGAAATCCAATGGTTTTCGACCAAGTAGTCTCTATTGTACTTAGTTCTAGAACGTATAAACATAATTTTCTGTCATCTAGTGAGGAAAGGGGTAAATTACCTACTGTCCGGTACTGGAACATGTCCGGTATTGGGGCAATCTGCCCCGGAATTATGATAGGGAATACTGCTGTATTCGCTAATTAGTTCATTAAAAATAGGCCTACAGTAGTTTAGTCAGTCGTTGTAGGTTTACAGTTTAAATTACGAATAATAAATAAATTGTATTCACCTCAACATGGGGGGTACGCCGTGTCGTAGTGGTTGAGGCACTCCACTACAAACCGGAAGGTCGCGGGTTCGTTTCCCGCTGAGGTCGGTGGGATTTTTCGATTGGCCTGATCCTTCTGGTGGTACTATGGTCTTGGGGTCAACTTAGCCTCTAACAGACAGGAGTATTCCTGGGAGGTAATCAAACAGCAGTCGATGTATAAAGCTGACAACCTTACCACCTCCATGTGCCGAATGTCTCAATTTGGGAGCCTCAACCTCCTGGAACCCTACAGGTCTCCAGGGCCCATAATATAGTGATAACTTTACCTTTTACCTCGATACATTTTCCTATAGCTTAAGTTTGCACATAGGTATAGACCTTCATCAGAAGAATGACTTAATTTTGAAGAAATTCCTATAGATTAAACAACAGGATTTTTATGTTTGAAATTACGGTCCATATCAACCGATATTACAAACATGATGCAATTCTTCACTTATTGTTTATATACTTTTTGTTGAAAGCTTAAAACACTAGTGATTACTAAGTAATGTTTATTGAAGACTTCGGATTTTAGGTAAAACCCTATTTCAATCCTTAAATGATATATGGACGGAAACTTGTATATGCATGTTTCATAAGTGACTATGCCTAAAACTGATATTTTTATAGGACCTAAAACAGCCTATTTTTACGTTAGAGCCTGATATTGCCGTTTTGCTTGTTTTCCTCTAAAGTTCAAAATAAGTTAATTTTTTGTTATAAATTCTAGCATTTATTATCAGTTCGTACAAAATTTTTAGCTCGGAATGTGCAGTACATGATACATTTGTGGCTTGGTTAAATAGTAAGGAATGTTTCCCAGTAACAGTTCTCTGATTCACTGAGGGATACAAGGGGTTGAATATGCTAACGTGCGTAGCTTCTGGGCGCAGGGATTAGGTTTTCACTGTTATGGTAGTAATACAGACCCTAGTAATAGGTCTATATGAATCTGTATACCATGGGCCTATATTTGTGTTTTATCAGGATTATTGATTAATGGTGACTTTAATATATAAAATATTCTGCATTGCAATTGAGATATTTCAGAAAATTGGCAGCTTAACGATTTTATAAGAGACTATTTTGCGATTTTTAGAACCTACTTTCCAATTTTTAGAGCCTATTTTAGGTACCTAAAACAGCATTTTTAGCGACCTAAAAGTCCGAAGTCTAGTGATTACCCCAATGCACCTTTTTTAGATTATGTCGCCCTATTACGTTGACATAAAAATCAGAATAGGGCTATTCCACCTCCTTTCCGGAACTGTACGAAATTCATAACGTGGTACAAAGCTACTCAGGGCATGTTGAACGCGATGTTTTCTTGTGCAGACGTCCATTCCATACCCCTCAATCCCCAAACACAACCACCTTGGAGGGTCCTGCAACTCTCACCCGCTGGAAACGCAACGTAATAAATCAACTCTCACACCGCCTGATGAGTCACGAATCCTATGCGTCCCCTCATTCTCCTGTGGAAATGAAGTAATGTTTATTGAAATTACTGCTACAAAACCATTTCATTTCACCACTGCACTGTTATGTCTTCACATACGACCATGCTAAAAAAAAGTTTTCTTTTCTCCTGATTCTTGATATAGGTCAAGTTTGTGTCTACTAGCAGATAAAACATTTGATTCAGTGATTTGATTCAGGTATACAGCCCCTTTGGTTTCGATTTGTTTAGAAATTCTGAGGTGAGGCGCTCATGTTACATGGATTTAGTGGTTTTCTCGCTTCACATTCTTTCATAAAAGTTTTCATGTTCACTGCATCTCTCTTTACGTGAGTTAGCTATGGAGTCTCACTCAACCTCTGTACATTGAGGCAGAACTTATTGGGCCCGGAAGTTTATGCAAAATTATATTTTTATTATGCTCTCTATTAGGTGCTGGTATTAAATTAAGGTTTACAGGATAATTGAAAATTTTAAGTTTCATTTAGTATATTGTTGCATATTTTGCATATAACCTTTGAAATATTGCATCATATTTGTTTGATATTAAAATATTCGTGCATCTTTTATTAATTTTTCACATTTTAATAGTGTATTTCTAACAGATTTAAAATATTGTAGGCCTACATAATTTATCTCTATTAATTCGAACATTTACCGCATAGAGTTATTTGGTCGGCTAAGTGAATGTTTTGAGACCCGCCTGTACAATCAATGACAGTACATAGCCTAATGTTTTCGGGACTGATTGTATAATATTAAAGCGACGTTTCACTTTATTAGTTTTCAATTTTCTAAAATCTTTTGCATTGATCTTGAGTTTTTAAAGATTTTGTAATGTAATTTATATAACTTGTTCTATTTTTGTAGGCCTAATTTATAATGTAATTCAGCTAACAAGATAACATAGGTTTATAATATAACCGTTACTTAAATGATAAGAGCATAGTCTACTTCATTAGTTCCAGAGCATATTTTACCAATTCTTTGGCATATTTGCATGCATATTTCGTCTTCCATGAGAGCATTAACTTCCGAGCCTTACTTAGGCTATTATTCAACTAGGTCCGCCCTTTAGAAAATTAACACAAACGAAACATTTAGGTTCAAGTTGGTATCGGTTAAGTTAGAACAACTATGCCATAGGCTACATATTTCTCAGGTACTGTTCGTGCCATTTTAAGAAGACCTCGTCTCAAACCATCGTCTATCTACAAAATAATATAATAGCATTGTTCCCTAATCCGAAAATCTACACCGACACCGACAAAGAACAGATGCTTTTGTAGTCGCGTGGATTCACCAGTGTTGCCGCTGTCATTCACTACTTCTTAAGTGAAGCAAACGTGCTGTGGTACGTTTTTGGCAACATTGTACTGGACTGCAGACAAGTGTGAATACGCCTAATTACCTTTCTATTAACTGATTGACAGGTCGAAGAGGATTAGGGTGGCAGCAGGTAGAGCTGTTCTTGGAAAAAGTCTTTAAGACGTGGCACCAACTATAGGCCTACTCTTGCAGCCTACTAAAGTATTCTGATACGAGTATAATCTTCCACTTACGGTTGATACTTCACTGAAAATGTTGTTTCGGATTCAGAAGATTTCAAAACAGGCTTTCTATTGGGAATTCCATACGTTTAGTGGATTTTCAGAGTCGAAGACAAGAAATGCTTACTTATAGTAGGACTAGGACTTACATGGGTACTAAAAGTCTAACAGCTAAATTGAATGACTAATTGATTGCCTAAGACTCACATAAAATATCAAGGTTTCATCATATCAAGGTTGACATTCTAAAAAAAAAGCTGTTTCTTGAAATAGGCTAATCGGAAGTTACATGCCTCTTGGCCACATTCAATGAGTACTTATTTGGGTTTGTATTTGGTTGCTTTTACGGTTATTTAACGACGGGGATGTACTGCAACTTAGGCCTGTGACCGTCGCCGGTGTGCCCGCTCACAATTGTGCGCACATTCATGCCTATGACCTGGGCTAGAATCAAACCCGCAACCTTAGGGTTTGTGCCTGCTTTAGTTCCTTCTCTGTCAATGACACTGCTTCTGACTACTAAACATGAGGTTCAGGATTCGATTCCCTGTTTAGCTAAGGTGAATTTTACAATTTCCCTGGACGACATTGTCTGGTTAGATATTAAAGATTTATGTGTACAGACCTGCCCTTGGCCTTCATATAAGCCTAAAGAGCCTCTCATGCCATTTCCACCAAGCCATGAGTAGGCCTATGGGTATGGATATGACCCTATAGTGCTCTCATTTTCTTCGTCCCCCTTGGCGAGTCAAACGTCGGCTTTATTTTTGCTGTCTGCCGGATTATATTGTTGTTTATTGAGGGTAAACAGTACTTTAAACCCTCAAATCCAAGCAGGTGGCAGACTCTGTTGCCAAGTCAATCTAATAACAATAGCAGCATAATATAACATTTCGGCGTTTCTTTGATTCTCGTTTCCGGATGAGACACGACAACACTTCAACACGCGGCTATTAACCTGTGTGTCCTTCTCTTGCATTAAAAAAACAACACTTCAAAGACAGCACCGCCGGGGACGATGATAGCGAGACGATTATACCAGGGTAGTGGTGGCGTTATATATATAAGTTAACATTAGACTACACTTCACGACAATCAATAGTAGCTTTTTACTTACTACATCCTTAAAAGCAAAATAATACCATTATTTACATAAGATATCTTCTGACAATTGTCTTGCGCATTATAATCATAATAACGTCATTTTCTCGATACCTAGGCTAATAATTTTATTACAGTAAGTATTATCGCCTCGCTCAATTCGTTGACAGTTAACATCAAAGAAGTCGCCGCCGCTTGGCGTAGTTGCCACACTGCACAGTGTTAGTAAACAGAGCGGGAAGATGTAGATGCAGCAAAACACTTACGTGACAATGACATTGAGCAATGAGAGAATTGGCAACACGAATTCAGTCAGCGGTTTCTTTTGAGAAAACCTTTTACAGTAACAACAAGCATTGTAATATGAGAACAAAGCGAGCCGCCCGTCAACGTTATGAGTGAGGCGATAATAACAATCTCTACAACTTTACTATGCAAACTACTCACCTTCTACCATAGTACAAATCACCCCCTAACAAATTGCTGTAGAAAAAGGAATATGGCTGTTTTATTACACAAAGCTAGAAGTTCCAGAATTTAATTTTGTTATTATAAAAATCAGTGATTTGTTTTTAAACCAAAGTTTTGGAAAAAGTATTCGCGAAAAGTACCCCTAACACTTTAGAAACAGAAACCAATTCTAGGTGGTCAATAAATACTAAAAAAATGTTTATTATCCAGAAGTATAACTAAATATTCAATCAAACACAACAGGCTTGCATAAACGAACAGGCAGAGAGATCGTTTGGAAAGCCCCTTTTTTTCTGTTTCTAGGCATCGTGAAATATGTTTTCCCGGTGTTTCTTAGATTTTTGTCACTATCACTATAAATGTTCTCTATAGCCAACTACATAGACCCATGTGCGAGAAATAAAAACCCGAAGAAAAAAATTACTCTAACGTTGGGATTTTATATAGGCTATATGTGGCTTAGTTCTAAAAGGGCCAATGTCAATTTCTTGCAAAAATGAGATCTAAGCATTATTGAGCTCGGCTAGTCTTTATCTTCCGTAAGTTATAATAAAAGTGCCAATGTATGTTGCTATTAATAGACATAATACAGAAACCTTAGAGGCAATGTCGAAAGTACTGAGCAAAAAATTTTATATATAGCCTATATACGAGGGTCATTTCAGAAGTCATGGCAGCTATTATTTAGCCTATCAGTCAATAAATCTGCAGGAAACAAAAATCAGGATATACGATTGAAAGACGTTGGAATGTTCTTCACAATGCTGGTACTAAATTGGGATCCGGATAGAAGGCGCTATGGGTAAGGGACATTGAAAGATGCGTAAATAGAGATCATTGTTTTATTCGTATTGCATATGCACAAAACAGTAACTTACGCGTAATACTCGTACTCTTACGAGCTTACAACCTTCAAAATAATCCCCCAAGATTTTTTTTTTATTCTAAGTAGCCTAATGTTTTATACTTTCCTCTCATTCTGTAATTTTTTAGACACTTATACGAGACACATCACACACAGCTGATGGTATTCAGCGCCTTCCTAATCGTTTGCAAAGATGTGTGGACGCCTTGGGGGATTATTTTGAAGATTGTTAGCTCGTAAGAGTACGAGTATTACGCGTACTGTTTGGTGCATAGGCCTATTATGTAATACGAATAAAACAATACTCTCTTTTTACGAATCTTTCAATGTCTCTTACCCATAGCGCCTTGTATCCGGATCCCAATTTAGTACCATCATTGCGAAGAACATTTCAAACGTATATCCTGATTTTTGTTTCATGCTGCTTTATTGACTGATAAATAATAAAGCAGCATGAAACAAAAATCATATATATAATCATATATATATATATATATATATATATAAAGAGCTTGGGTTCATGTGGTCTCGTCCGAAGTTCTTTTCTCAGAAGTACAGCACAGCATTTGCTTTACAGCCCTTTCTTTGTCACAGAGCGTAGAGTGGCTTAATACATAGAGCGATTTTAAGCTCCGCCCAGTAGGATTCCTGGGTTGTCATTGGCAGGGGGAAAGCAGTCAAGGCTGTACTACCCGGCGTAGTACAGTTTAAAAGTGGACCAACATTTTCAGTTTGTATATTAGCCTTGAATACCCTTACTACTGACACCAGGTACACAACCGTAATTACTTTTGCCAATCAACGATATTTCAGAAATCTACCCAGGCTGAGTTCGAACCTCCCCAACGCACTTAGCCGATCTGCACTCCGCGAGGAGGACCTCTCTCAGGAAAGTAAATTGTTTCACGTAGACGATGTGATAGGCACATTTTATACATTTTTCTGTAGACGTGGGTTCTTATTACATCAATTCTTTACTCGATATATTTTATAAAGTGTAGACTACTTACCTCGAAAGAATTCATCATGTATTTCCCAAGTTGGTGTAAATACGAGGCTTGGAAGTGTAGTCCTAATAGTGGTAACACATTTATAAAATCAAGGTGAATTACAGGAAGTTGGATGTTGGTTGGATATCCAGCATACTTCACCAGGAAAGCCTTCACAGTAACCAGAAGCAAAATGAATTTTGGATCTGACAGAAAGCCAATGATTCAAAATAATTCAGTACCTTAAAATTAATCCTTATTCACAATAATTCCATACCAAAAAGGAGCAAGATGGGTCGAAGCCTGTCATATGATCACTTCCTTCCGGTGGAGATGCAATCATGCGTTACACTCAATCAGTCGTCATAATAAATACAATTTTTTAACCAATCTTGAAACAGTTCATTATGTTATTGCATATTATTGTGGATCAAACATAATTTTTAAGATATTGGATTATTTTTAATGATTGGCTTTCTGTCAGATCCAAAATTAATTTTAGACCGGTTGGTAGAGCCAGCTCAATTTCTTCTGGTTACTGTGAAGACATTCGTAGTGATAGAAGGCTCCTTTTCGCTTTGAAGTATATTGGATATCGAACCAACATATAACAAAAGCGATTTGAATTTCCAGTATTTCACCTTGATTTTATAGATGTGTTGCCACCAGGGCCGCCACACTCGGGGTCGGGCCCCTCACCGACCGCCAACCATCCTCATTCAGGCAGTTGCCTCTTCCCTTCTCCATGGAGCTTCCTTCTCGTTACTCGTGTAACAGAACATTTTATGAAATTTTTCCAGTTTTCCATAAAATCATATCACATCACCGGGATCCAGCGGGCCCCTTTAGGGCCCGGGTCCCGCAGCACCCCCCATGTGGCGGCCCTGGTTGCCACTACTAAACTTCCAATCTTCGTATGATGGGCTTTCATAAGTTCGTGGCCATATTTGTTTGTGCAGGCAATATTAAAAATCACATCCTGACATTGATAAAAAATTAAATGGTGCTTTAAAAATATAAATAGGCACACAATGTCCATAGGCTTTTTAATGTAATACAGACTATGTAGGATTGCTGATTGCGTCAGTAGCCTTTTCTTCTTAAATTCCAAGACTTAGAAATAGGCTTCTAAATTCCAGCACAGAAATTTTAAAAGGTAATTGAAACCAAACCACATAATACTATTCACTATTTAAACTCTATTTTACAGTGGTGCTCAATTCTAGAAAGTCGGTGTTGCCTCATAAGGATTTCAGCGTAGTGCTTGCCACTTGCAAAACTAGAAATAGGAACACAAGTGTGCTCGGGCAATTCGTATAGTAAATACATTGCAGGGGGTAAGTACAATGTGAGTTTTTCTAATCATGTTTTCACCACCAAATGGTTACATTTAACACTCGTTAATTAGACCACTTTTCATTACTTCAGAAATAATCTTTTAGTTAAGACTATATTTCTTATATAGACTTTTTATAGCCTGAATAAATGGTAAAGTTAATTAAGCAATTATATATATATATTCATAGATAAATTACGTAGGCATACTGTTGTGTGATCTGATGGCTGAACGAGATTTGCCAACTATGCGTCTGCAGTGTAAGGCATACAATATACACTGTATTATGTCCAGTGCCATCCATAAGCTGCTATGGGCCCATGAATGGTTGCCATCCAGCTGGGAAGGAAAGTAAAGGAAAATAAAGTAGCATATACTCCCAAGACCTGGATTTCTTTAACATTCTGTTTACCTTTCCTTTAACACAAAATTATATTTTAGCCAATTATTCCCAATTTGTAATCACGGGGGAGTAACTATCCTTTCTTTACTTTAACTTAATCCAAAATCATTATGAATACATCGTGTAAGCTACATTTAGAAATATCGCGTTCTAATTGTACTGAGCTTTTTGACGAATCAACAGACTCATAGAAAAAGGAACAAAAACTAACAACATTGTAAATTCCTTTATTTTCATTACAATGTTTGAAATAATATTTCACAAAAATAGTTAATTTTTAGTTCTACTTCCTTAAACATTTTATGTTGTTGTTTACGTGAAATTTAAAAATGTTATGTCATCAAAATCCAGAGCCTGTTTATTGCCACTGATAAATAAATAAATACAAACGTCATTACTTAGTTATAACTTTAATATAACTATAAAGGTATATACAATAGACATTCAGTAAATAAATAATTTTACTGCACACAGACTACATGCAACATGGCGGCAGCTGAAGTCATATTTCTGCGTAACATCAATTTAAATAAATTAGGAGGATAGATTAGGAATAAAATGTCTGCAATATTATTCATACAAAAACTAAAAACTTTATGCCTATGACCTATGACTAATAATATAATAGCCTATAATTAGGCTATAAAAGACCGGATTTCAAAGGGAATTCTTAACAAAATGTGATATAGCCTACTGTAATTTTAAAAAATGACTGTGTTCTACCACAAGTTACGTGGTTTTAACTTCCCTTTCTTCCCTTTATTAGCCTTTTCCTTTTTAGAAACTTTTCCTTAAAATCCCCCTTTTCGTTAATGCCTTTTAAAGTTTAAATTACCCAGTATTTTGATGAGATTAAAACATTAAACATTGTTTTCACTGGTTCATCATTGAAAAAGTACGAATTTTCCCTTGGCGAGCTCAAGCAAGGTTTATATAAAAATTTAGAGAGAAAAAACTAGTGACTTAGAATTCATAGTTCAAACCAAGTATTCACTGTTTTCTGCTGACGTTGAGATGTCTTTGTTAAAATAAATAAAACAAAAAACAAAAAAATGAAGGAGACTTGTAGGCCTAATCTGACATTCAAGTGTGTGGAAATGGAAAATAATGTGATCAAGTGCAACACTTTTTAATGAAGTGCAGTGAAAAATGAAACAAACATGTAACTTATTCTTTATTAATACATCTAGGCCTATATCCGTTTCGCCTCTTTTTGGCAATAATTTTTTTCCTTCTCCCCTTCTTTTTACATAAGCATTTTCACTTTAAAAACCAGTCTCTGGTTATAACCCAATTCAAATAGGCCTACGTTTACTGAGGGGGAGACAAGAATTGGATTTTTAGTAGGCCTAGTTATACATAGGCCTTATTTGATAAAAACTTAAATGTTGGTAGCAGAAAGTACCTTGCTTCCCCAAAGTCGGTGCTTTTATGGCCACATCATATGTTCGAAACCATTTAGGTGATCTATGCACCATGTATGTCTAGGCCTAATGCATGATATACAATAATTTATATATTACATAGTAGGCATATAGACCAGAATCGTCCCAAATTCGTTTAAAAACCTGCACCCGAACTCCTCCTAACGTTTGCAATTTTTTTCTTTTATTATTAGTCTAAGCTTTTTTTTTTTTTTAATCGATAGGCACTCTACTTTCAACATTGTTCACTGTTTTTTTTAAAGGAATTCTGTTTATGAACTTCAACTTAGATATTTTCTTTTAACAACCCTATGAAGGCTTCGCCGACTGATGATCCAGATATGAAAATTGAGCTACAGAGTAACAATTTTCTTATATGAACGAGAAATTGCCTGCCCATCGAGTTTTGGAGACTACAGTAGTTAACAAGGAGCAGCATCCAAACATGCGAAATTGTGTTTTAAAAATACAATCAAAGATTGGCCGTACGAATATGTGTGAAAGTGCATTTTCTATCATAAAATTGTTAAAAACTAAGCAGAGGAACAAGTTATCACAAGATTTACTGAAATCATCACTGCGGCTTGCCATTACTAAACAGCACGTAGCTAAGAGATTATCTTTGTATTATTTGAATTTGGAAAATATGCTTACAGTACAATCTAGTTTGATGTATAATATTTCTTCCCATTTCCTAATATTTATAATGATTTAATTATAATATTAATAGGCCTATATTATTTCGCCCCGCAAATTCATTTTCAAAGTGTCATCCGGTCCTTCACCTAAAACAGCTGGACCACACTGAGGGAGTCCCACGCAAGAGTTGGCCAATCATGCGGGTTTCTGCGTCGCGGCGGCCCCTGCTCTAACTCCCGAGTGATCGGGTGAAATATCTACGCAAATAAAGCCGCGGTGAGGTTCTCACATTTGCAGTAGGAGTTACAATGAAAATAACCAAGTACCTCATCACAAGAGAAGTTGAAAATGTCCTCCTCTGGCATCCACACAACACTGCCATGGGGAAACTTGAAAAATAAAGTGTATAGGTCAATTTCCCATACATTGACTAATATAATTATTCTCCAGAGCTAGTTTAATTCAGAGCATTGTTTAAGTTATGCAGACCTAACCAAACCTCTCACCTCCAGTTTCTGATGACGCTATAGGAACACATAAACATACACAAACGTCTCCCATTCAACTAGAAGTTGTTGTATTGAGTTATGATGGCTGCAAACATTGCTTTGACAGCACGAACCACTGAGCGCTGGATCAGGTGTTCCAAATAAGTGAATTAAATTATAACAATTTTAGCCTACAGATACTGAAAATATACACCATAATTTACATTTAAAAGCTAAATAAACCTACCATTGCTCTGAAAGATGAAACAAATTCCAAGAAAAAGCCTAGTTAAAATAATAAGTTAGGCTATGTATTTGTCAAATAGCCTATCATATCAGGAATTTTATCAGCCCAATTAGGTCTATTGAATGAACATATTCAATCAAGTGGATTAAACAAGAAAATAGGAAAACATTACTTGTAGCTTTACTTTAAGTTTTAGTGTACAGGGACTGTACGAAGTTTATATTGGAATGACATCTGCTTACTAAAAGATAAATTATTCTTGATTCATAAAATACGCATTTAAAATAATAATTACTATTTTACTTTCAATATTAACTTTTTGTAGCCTACTACACTATTATGTATTAAATCATTTATTATTACTAACTTAGACCTACATTTCACTCCTAGTCTAATAACCTAGGCCTACTACAACTAAGTTAATAAGCCTAATAGCATATTTTATTTCATGCTGTACGCTAAATGAAAGAACTTCATTTTGATTTGGACATAGGCCTACTTGATTCTTGTCTATTATACTGTAGTAGCGTAATTTTAACTGTATGTAAGCTCTATAAATATAAGTTACTCGTATTAAACAGAAAGGATGGTGTGAGATAAACTTCTGTTTGATGATAGGTTTCTTATTTTTATTTTTTGTTCCAACAGATTCTAGGCCTACCATATTTATTATTATTCTGTTATTTATTCTAAAGGCCTAAATGTAATGACATTTGTTTCTGAAAATAGTGTAGGCTTATTATTTGATAAGTTTATAGTTTTCAGAAAGTCAAATTATTCAAAAGCTAAGAGGAAACAGTTTCCAAAACATTATCGATTCTTGTCGTGAAGTAATTTATTGATTTCTTGAAGCATCAAACCCAAGGTCATTCAACTAAACCATTTTAACGACCCGATCTCCCATAATAAATTCAAAGATCTTAATCTTCCATTTCACCTCAATTTATAAACCACTGAATATGTCAATGTTAGTATAATAAGAGAATATAAATAAAAACATAAATGAAAAATAAAACAATGAGACATTTATGTTAATGTTAGGTAGAAAATCCTCTACTGAAGAACGGCAATCACCAAAAATATTTGTCGAGCTTTTTCTTGAATATGAATACATTTCTCTAATAGACTCTGTTATTAGGTTGTTGAAAATTGTTACTCCTGAATATTACATACTTTATCTACATTTTAGTGCTTTTAGACTCTAACAGCACTGAGATTGGCTGCTGGTGAAGGCCTATGCTAATTGTGACAATTTCCTTAAACTTCTATGTAAGAGGCCACTTGAATTTGGTTAATAATATAGAGTATTTTCAACAATGAATATTATAATGCCAGTATTTACAATACACAGGTAATATTTCAAATTATTTTTAAAATATATTTTTACATAAGTCTCTTGGCTTTGCATTCATTATTAATCGTAACACTTTTTTTAAAATTAAAACAACTTTCTGACTGTCCTTGAGGTTTGTAATACTTTTAAGAAAAAGCTCAAGTAATCCCTAGCCTATTGCAATAGGTCTATTATATTTTAATTGTATCAGTAGGCTTTCATAAGCTGAAGGAACATGCTGAGGGAATGTACGGTAGGTCCTTTTGTTGTTGAGAAGTATAGGTGTTACTTCTACATGACCAAAACAAGATTAGATTAATTTTGTAGGCCTACTTCAATATTTTTCATCATGCAAAGTTATTGGAAAATTTAACAACAGTTCATAATGTATTTTTCATCCCTGCTTTAAACTGGATATTGCTTTCCTATTGATTGGACTTACAGCACTTGCTTTGTATTTTTTCCAATGAACAAAACCTCTGACTGAGTGACTGACTGAGTAAAATGTTTTGCAATACAAATGCATTATGCAATATTATGTTAACTCCATATAGCCCTACTCATATTTCAGTTGTAAAACTTGGCAAGGTCTATAGAGACGAAAATAATTTATGACTGTGCAAGGATTGACTCACAGAACTTTCACTTCTTTTCATGTTTTTACCTGACAGTCTTTGTAAACCATGGCTTCAAGGCTACATGTTTTGGAGTCTTAATGAATAAGCAAACTCAAAAGGTACAGGTTTACATATTTGCATTGTAGAAATAAGAAGGTTTCCAGATTCATAAACAATTTTAGGATGATAGCATCTGTTACCTAGTTTTTCTGCTTATCCTCAAGGCAGCTGTGGGTTTATTTTGTATAGATAGATAAATGCAATTTACAGATGGTTAAAATAAAATGCACGTTCAACTACGAATACTTTTAGCCCCAGTACAATAGTCTATTAGGCTTCATTTAGATAGGAAATTGAATAAATCCTGTGTCAACATGAGTTTAGTTATTTCCACATTGATTAAAACAGTGACCCAAATAGCCTAAGTGTGAAATAAGTAGGTAAAAAAAAATTTCATGTTGTAGGCGCAGATTAAAATTTATTATTACCAAGTGAGGTCTATTCAGTCAGGCATGGTATACATTAGGCCTAATGCAATGCATGCTAAATGTGATTGCTATTTCCAGCAGTTTCAATTTAATTCCTTGCTACATGCAGAGAGAAATTGATACCTAATCTTCTGAACAATTAATGATACATGAAGCCTACTAGCCTATATTCACTCATTACACTATAATAGTGCATTTTATAGTGGATAGTGTTAAAACAGATTGCACATGATAGTTACCCTCACCACGCTTTCTGTTTACAATATGTTTAGAAAAGAAATAGGCCTACTCTAAATAAAAACTCTACGGCCAACAAGTATTCCCAGGTGTAAAAGCCCAAATGCACAGTAATTTTAAAATAATAATTATGAAAATATGTTATATACGATTATACTGTACCAGTATTGGATTAATTTCTTCATAACTTAGTCTAGTCATAGGTCATAAACGATTTGTGGAAAAAATTATTAACATTTAAGTACTTTCACAATGGACCTAATGCATAGGTTATGGAATAATTTTTTACCATAGGCCTACAGGCTGCCTTATGTAGGTGCAATTAAGTTTACATACAGGTTTTATCAATAAAACAGTCTCATAATGTAGGACTTTTTCCAGGCTTTAGAGAAAATGAATAGATTATTTTGTATGCTATAGGTTACTGTAGTGAAGCAGCTTATGATTAACATGAAAACATGTCTCATAGAGATTTAATTTAAGCAAACAACAATCCTTTTATGTAGAATTTCATCATATTTTTTTTTTTAAGTAGAGGATATATTAAAACGCAAGAATGTAGATTTCGAGTTCTGAATTTAGGCTACAACTTACCAATAATAACAGGATTAGGCCTAGTTATTCGTAAGTTATCATAAATCATATTTTCCCATAATTTAACTGAAATATTACACGAGACCTGCGATATTTGTGAGAGGGGGTGCATGTTTTTATTTAGCCTATTTTGGCCACAATTTGTTTAGTTTAATTAAAACACAAAAATCCAGAATTGCTGCTTTTACTAGAAAAAATGGAATAATTCATATATATATATATATATATATATATATATATTCATATACGATCATCTGAAATGAGCATATCTAATTTTTTTGTGTTTGTTATTGCTACTATTCGAACATAGTTTTGAATACCGATACTTGATTCACTGTTTTGGCTGCGCTTAAAATCATCATCTGTGAATTTGGTATGAATTAGGCCTAAATACATACAACAGATTTTTTGTAAATTCTAACACTAATTAATGGAGAGTTTAACTTACTAAAAAGCTGAAATAAATTATGTTTTGAATAAAATTTGCATAATGAGATTATTAGTTTTACGGTTGGCCTACTTACTACTTTGTGACATTTTAACTCACTTACATATAGGCTGGGGTACATGAACTTTTAACAGGCTATATATTTATTTCTGAAGGCTTCTTAATATCAGTTTTGGAAGTACCATACATTCTACATTCTGCTTTGAGATGAGGTAATCGTTTGTAAAAATGAAGCATCTAGCTAATCGTATACGAACTTATTTCACTGGACCAAATCTAGTAGAATATCACTTGTCAATAATTTCGTTATTCACTTTTAATTCAGTTCCTAAATTACTCTACCTTACCTCCTTTTAAAACTAGATATTCTTATGGATGCAACACAAAATGTCTGCAAGTCAACGCCCGCCATGTTAGAAGCTTCATCTCGCCCTTGCTCTCAGCTGCGTGTGGCTGGCTGCTTCTGAGCATGCGCTGTTCTCATGACCGAACAGCTGGTAGGTTCTCTGTGAACGAGTCTCCTCACATGTCCATTGCAACCATCACTAATATACTTTCATCTGTATCAAAGCCTCTCAATGGCTCAATAGATTTTATGTGATTGTAAATTTTATAAGATAGTTTCTTTAATATATGGTGTAATATAAATTGTTCTGTATAACTAAACGAATAATATAACAGGATAGGGGCGTAGACTTGGTGGGAGGGGCAGGAATGCCTTATGGATTCATTTATTTTTAGATACTTTTTATCAACCTGCAGTTGTTGAATGTGGAAGAAAAAATATAAATATTTCATAACGAGTTTAGCAAGTAGTCTATTAACATTAACTGCCTCTAGTATTTTTAAAAAAATCCGTTACCAAGGATATTGTTAATTTAAGAATTGTATTATAAGAACTTTGCAGCCTCGTTGAATTCAGCTGGGGCTCAAAACTAAGGGCCGGTGAACTACGTGAATAATAATGTAAATCGAAGGCCGAAATTGATTTTCAGTCGATCATAATAAAATATCAATCGTATCATTTGAACGTGGATTAACTTCAATTAAGAATTAGCTCACAGTATACTTATTTAAATTATTGTAATACCACTAATTGTTCACGATATTAAATGAATTCTTATTATTAAAGATTATAGTATGATCTATACTATATCCTAATAATTAAGAATCGTTGTGTCTGGAATTATGTTGAGATTGCCCCCTCCCCTTAATTAAATTCCTGGCGACACCCTTGTAACAGGAACAAGTCTTAGGTCCACTTTCTTCAGAACTAATTATTTCTAGTTTTAACTGAAGTATTGTCTACATGTTTTATAATGATTTCACTGATAAGGAACATAATATGAATCATAAAAAATACCTGCCTGATGCATAAAACCTGAAAGCATTAAGAATTCGTCTATAACCCCTGACGATAAACCATGATTTTTGTTCCCTTTTTGAGGCCCGTTTCAACCTTTATCTGGTGCAGAACAATATTATTTTCTTATGACATTTGTAACAGTCTGCTTAATTTAATGAAGTACATATTCTCATTGCACTAGTAAAAATAAATTATGGGATTAAAATTTTTTCGAAACCATCATAAATATCTTTTTTTTTATTCTCTGCAAGCTAGTTACAATCGCACTCAATGTGAGATTTTCTAAGTTGGCTTAACTAGAGTTATTTCTGAAGGCTTTACTTTAATCTCAGCTACTTCAGTGTTCTAAGTTAATAGTTTTTCGTATATTCAGCGTAAGAACTGAAATAGCACTGTACAACAAATTTATACTTCTTATGTGTTGCAGACACGAAAATGGGATTTTCGTATGAACTTGACGTCACTGAATACGTATGAATATAATAATAAAAACGTTTGTTCGTTCCGAATTACGAGAAAATTCCGATTTTACATTAATCTAAAGCAATTTTTTTACGAAATAGTAGGCCTAGTAACCAAGTAGTAAAAACAAATTATAAGGCAATAACAATTTTATTTGACAGGTGATAGATACGTGTTTTCCATGTAATTCGACCCTCCTGAACACGAATATGACAAGTAGGCCTAATAAAAATTTGTTGATTCCTGATTTCAAGATAGTTCCAATTTTACATTAGTGTAAAACGATTTTCTGCTCAATAGTAGTAACCAAATGAGAAAATTAAATTATATGGCATTACAAATGTGGTTGGACATGAAATGGTTACATGTTTTCCATAACTTTTAATTAGATCCTCCTGAACACGAATATAAAAATAATTTTTCTTGCAATTCAGAACCAACATTTTTTACTGTTGTAGATTATTCGTGTTCAGAAGGGTCGAATTATATGGAAAACATGTAGGCCTATCTCCTGTCTAACCAAACTTTTAATGCCATTTCATTTAGGCCTATAGTATTATTTGGTTACTACTATACAGTAACGTAGAAAATTGTTTTACATTAATGTAAAATTATAATATTCTGGAAATTCGAAACGAACAAAATTTTATTATTGTATTCGTCTTCAGGAGGATCAAATTGTATGAAAAACATGTATCTCATATCCAACCAATTCTTTTATGCCATATAATTTATATTTCTTATTTGGTTACTAAGCCCACTATCATGCAGAAAATTGATTACATTAGGCTAATGTAAAATTTGAATTTTCTCGAAATCCGGAAGGGAAAAAAATGAATTAAATTCGTGTTCAGGAGGATTGAATTATATGGAAAGCATATATTGCATGTCGAACCAAATTTTCATTCTCATATCATTTATAGGCCTACGTATTAATTATTACAATTATAATTACGAAAATTATGAAAACTATTATCCACATGTGCATTAAAGCCGTAACCAATCGAACATATTGATGTCCGGTTTCGGAATCAATGATATCAAGATTTTTATTATTATTATTATTATTATTATTATTATTATTATTAATATTTCTGTAACAAAATGTTGCACAGTGTAGTTCAAGCTTTCTATTAACATAAAAACAGAGCAAGAAAACTTCACTGTTTCTTCATAAAGAAAATATGAGATTTTGTACTATAATGCCCTAATATTTTATTTTTGTTGACTACATTTTGGATATAACAATATCTATTAGATAAATAAATCTTAAAACACTTGAGAAATTGTTACCGAAGACATGGTTTCTGTTGCCGTCATTTAGTATTTTTTTACATAAAAGTTCATAGAAGCACACATTTACCTCATAATGATTTGGATAATAAAGTTCTATATTAATATATACCAATTTTGATTCTATCACTCTTCTTAATCAATTGATACCTTACTGGAATTTCAAGTAGTGGTATTCTCAAGATGCTGCTCATTTGATGTTAACATCATCTGTTGCCTCCCCATCAGAACTGCTGCCGTTGAAGTGGAACTACTCACCATATTAAATGCCTTTTCTGAATTTTGTTCCAAACCATTTTTTCCGTAGTCAGACGTGAAGTTTACTGTTGGATACTTTGCTTCCTTTTTTAATTTCATACGCCTGTTCTGGAACCAGATCTTGATTTGCCGTTCTGAAAGGCCTAGTGTTTGAGAGACTTCAATTCTCCGCCTTCTGGTCAGATATCGGTTAAAATGGAATTCCTTCTCCAGTTCTAGCGTTTGATACCTCGAGTAAGTTTGTCGGGTGCGTTTTTGTCTTGTACTGGAATCTGAAATAAAACCAAGACCATATTAATGTAGATATTTTATTAACTGCAAACATTCATGCTAGCACATTAAAATCTCCTGAAGTTCAGACAACGATTTAATGATTATAATTCCCTGTACTGCAAAAAAAGCCATTAATCATCGATTCCTTAACATCTTTCTAGGAGAATAGGTATACGTATTCAGAGACCTCTAGGCGAGTTTTCTGTGAACCAGTAGTTTCACCACTTCCAAGCTGTTCGTCTGGTTAGGCAAGAAGCTACGTCTCACCTCTGCCAATTCCTGCGAAGTGAAGCATGGAGGCTACCTTTGGGGTCATTAATGCTTCTTGAAACATTCATGCGGCAACAATGGTTTATAGTAATGCTTTCAGGCAACTCTGAATTTCTTAGGCCTACTTTTCCACCTCTGATTTGACTGTTTGTGAAAAAGGGAGAAATTAATCAAGTTCTTACGAATTACGAAATCATTAGGCCTATGGGCCTATTAGAAATATAAAACATACGTCATAAATAAATAAATCAAACATCCAATCGCTTTCATTATCTTTCATCCAACCATAACTTGGGCAGGAGCTCTCAAACTGATCTCTTACTATCCATGCCCCTGTTTTTTTTTAAGCTTAGCCTACATAGATTTTTTACAACCTGTGTTTTGCCAAAGGCATATCACAGGGTGTATTGCTGTCTGCGGTGACTTTTCCGGGCAGTTACATAGAGGAGAGGGTACTTTGTTAATTTTGTGGAGATAAGTACGGAAACATCCGTGATTGGTAAGGAATTGTGAGTATGTAGTTAGGCCATAAGGATATTGAATGTTTGCAGTGGATGGAGGGGATGAACTGTTTGGTGTGATGTGCAGCCTCGGAGTGTATGTATGTGGCATTCCAAATATTTATATAGTATTGTAGTAGAAGCTTCAAGGGGATGGAGTTGTAATCTATGGTGGTTTTATACCTGGCTGCTGTCTTGGCTAAATAGTCGCTCTTTCGTTGTCTCGAATTCCTGTATGACCTCTGACCCATGTAGTGAAATTTGAGTTGTCTTCATTAGAATTACCATTTTCTTTCAGATGTAAACTGCGATTGGTTGTGATGTTCTTTTGTTTTTTATAGCGAAAAGTACCGCTTGCGAGTCTACGTGTATTGCGTATGAAGGGGATGTGTTTGTTTTATGTTGTCGTTCAATCCAGTCTACTGCCATTTGGATGCCAAGAAGTTCTGTTCAGAACTTCACACTATTCGTATGCCTACTTCTTTACAGCAATAGATATTTACTTCTGGAATTCATTGCCTAGATACTTCAGGAGCTACCAAACGATATCACAGTTCAAGTGCAGTCTAATCAAGTTTGTAGCAGGGACGTAGTCAGGATTTTGGTTCGGGAGGGGCCCATCGGGGGTGTGGGAATACTCCCCTGATTTTTGTTTATTTGTAAAATTAAGCCTTCAAATTTCATTTTGACATCTTTTTTCACTTACAACAAAATAACTTTTTTAAACATAGGCTACATCACACTTTTTCTCTTCTGAATTTCCAAGGCTTGATTAAACAACTGATAATTACTAGTGTCAATCCAATATAAAATGTGAATTTAAGAATATTACATGAGAAATACATTTTAGCCTTTTTTTTTTAATTTGGATGCCCCGGGCCCCCTCTTTGGCTACGTCCCTGGTTAGTAGACCTATATAGGAATACGCAGGTCCAGAGTGTTTAAGAGGTAAACATTTTAACATTTTTCCATCACAACATTGTATTTAGTGATTTTAATTCCATGTATTAATTAATTGTTCTTTTTAGGCCAATTTTATTCTCAGTTATGATTAAGTTGTATAATTCTCGAATTTCATCCATTTACTCCTCGCTGAGTGGTAAAGAAGGCCTAATGGCCTTAACTTCGTCAGGTCAAATAAATATATAAATAAACCAACAAACAAAACATAGAAAAGAAATAGGCCTGTATTGCGTCAATGTTATCGAACTGTAAGTGAAATAGTAGGAGGTATGCAGAAAATTAAGGATGGGGTCATCAAAATATTAGATATTTTTAAAATACTCAAGTTCTATAAATAAGTGCATAACGGGTTTAGCCTACCCTAGCTCTAATTCGAATAGAGAATCCTTGCTTTTAGGGGAAGGTGAAATGGGTAATTTTTGAACAGGGTGTAGGCCTATTAGCCACCATTAGAGAAAGTCGTAACTATCGGTTAATAACAATCAAGTTAATGTGTGCCCTTGGAATGTATCCACTGACTATCACGAGATCCGGAAGCAAGAAAATACCAATATCCGTGCTTAGCGTAGAGAAAGTTATGTGAACGTTTCACATTATGTTTTGTGTCTACTGGTTTTTAATTATCTTTTATGTCACTTGTCACGCAGAGCCTAATGCTGTCAAATTAATTGTTTCACGATATCAGAACTGATAGATCTATCCTACCTTCAAATATACTGTAGCCTATGTATCAACAAGCCCGGATCCATGCACCGCAAAACTCTACAGAGCGGGGGAACTACAGTAAACGCTCAGGGAAGCCAAACACTAAAAAATCTATAGAATTAATAGCTTTTTTTTTTTTAAATTATTTATATAAACTTTAGCGCTTATTTCTGTACACAGCATATGGTTAAATTGGTCATGCTGGAATTCGTTTCGAAAGCTTTCTGATGGTATAGATTTCGTACCTGGACAACGACGTCATATTACGAAATTAGTTATCCTACATTGATTGTGAAGGACTGAATGTCATAAATTTACAATGCAAAACTCTCAGACAAACCGTCAGTTTTTATAGATTTTCATCGTCGTTTAGTAGGACCACCTATACGCTTTTTATTCAGTAATTTTCTACGGAACTTCGTGTTACTTTGAAATTGTAAGAGTAGACCTACATCGGTGTAAATCAAAATGAGTTAAACAAGTGAAGCCGCTAGATGACTAGACAGTTACAGGACCTGGAATAAAAACTTATCTGCTAAGTTCAGTAGGTCCGCAGAGACTCAATAATAAGGCATTTATTTCTAAAGCCTAAATTACCATTAACTCCCATCTTCATTCGATTAAAAAAGCTATTAAGTGAATTTTCAAGAATTAACTCGAGAAAGAAGATAATATCTGCTGCTGATTGGGCCGTAGACTGTGGATTGAGTGACCTCTGTAAGAGTCCGATTTTCGAGCTTAAAAATTTACCACGTTGATATAAGCCATACATGGGCATTTACTGGTTCGCGAACCACTTGTGGTTCTTGACCTCCCCGCATAACACACAAGATGACATTGGGGACATTCGGTGTACGTGGTAGATTATTCCCATGCATGAGTCATACTCTCTTTGCAAGTAGTGACGGGTCGCGACACAGTTCCGATTGGAAAGGCGTTATGACACATTCTAAGCCTTTGTATAATGGAATAATTGCACAGGTGAAAGAATAATTAAAAATACAAGATTGTTTGTATTATTTGTTTCTTGTAGTGTCATTTTAAAGTGAAATTAGTGTTCCCCTAAGAATGAGCAACCGCCACTGCACTTATTATCTGCTTGTGTCTCCATCTATCCGTTCTTTTCGAACTATGTGCAACTTGACAAAAGTTTGCGGGTTGCGTGTCAATGAATAGGGGTTTGCCCATGTCTGATGTAAGCCTACCTGCACTCGGGCCACTAGAGGTGGTTGTTTTCGATGAACTTAGTCGTTGTGTGATTATCAATATAATCAAATTGCTCGGAAATGAAAAATCGTATCAGAATGAAACTTCATTTGAGGGTTAAGTACTTTTCGATGTCTCGATGACTTTTTGAAATCGTTGCACGACTTTGTTTAAATTTCGTACAGACCATATTAAATGCATATTCGGAGCCTTAAAACTGATATTTTACTGTAACATTTCTTTCGTATAAGTTCTATGAATGGCAGTTAGCTCTTTAAGCTAGTCACTTTTTTTTTTATTTTTTTTATTTTTTTTTACACACTTAGGTTATAAAGTCCTGCTTCCCTTGCAATGGCCTCTCATTCTATATCAGAATGCCCAAATTTACGGTAAAGAAAGTTATGTGAATGCATTACATCATATTTTATTGGATTTATATCCTTCGGAGATGCGATTCAGAACGTGGTAATAACTTTCTCCTCATTTTTACAACTACATTGCATAAGAGAATGTCATTTTTGTCAATTTTCTCGAAAACCGGTTTAATGCTTTTGTTTAATTCCCAGCACGAATTCCATACTGAGCATAATGTGTTATAAATTTTATAAATGTTATATTATGTAGTCTATTATAATATATTATAGAAAACTCCAGGCTGAAACTTTCGTTTAGAAAGAGGAATTTATGTTACATATGAGATTTTTTTGTATTAACACGACAGTTCTTTGGTTATCGGTACAAGTTGATTATTTTTTATGATAATTGAAATAGTAATGGTAGGCCTATTAAAAGATATTATGGTGAAGCAATAGTAGGTCTATAGGCCTACGAACTGATTAATGGAAAAATATAATAATAATAATAATAATCACAATAACTTTAATAATTATTATAACTAATAATAATAATAATCATGAATAGGCTGCTTAGTAGAAATTAGCCTATATATAATAGTGCTTAAAATTCTTCATTGCTTTTTGGCCTTGGCTACATTTCAGGCTTCGCCATTGTATTATTGCATTGCACATTTTAAATCTTTCATGACTGCTAAACATTTAGCATGAAACAATACCATCATGAAAAAGTGTTATTATCTGACACTGTACTCAACAATGCATATTAAAAATGAATCATACCGGTAGCATATTTTCAGATCGGGTGCCGACTGTAGAGAATCAACTGCCAGTAATAGCTTAGCCCACGGGTGCGCAACTGGTGCACATTGTGCCACTGTGCGGTGACGTAATGTCTCCCACTACAGTCGCCCTTGACGTCAGCATAAAGCAGTTTCGACGTGAGGTGAAGACAGTGCAGCACTGGCTCAGACAGTGTTCGATGTTTGGTCTTTACTGCAGTTCACTAGACCAAGAGTAGTGAGTGCTGTAGCGAGCGTAAAATCACAACAACAGCTTATCATAGCGACGACTTTTACATTCTATCTGGGAAAACAATTATTTCGTCGCACATGCACAATTACATAAAATATCAGAGTATATTTCTTGCAGGACGCAATAGGGCCAGAATTATCACAGCCCCCATGGGTGTGCCACCTGGTATTTATGACGAACTTGTGTGGTAATTTTGATTCCTTGAATATAGCTCTACAAGGAGAGAATTAAAACAGTTTCATTAACCGTAATAGTAAATATAGGCTATTTAAAGGGTGCTATAGCAGGTGTCCGCGGCTTCGAGCACGATAATACTTTCAAAAATAAAAAGCTAAGAGCATAATAAGCATTATATTTATTAACACGTGCACGCAAATCATTCATAAACTAAATGATTAATAATTCGAAGCAGCGCATATCCAGCTTTGGAGTGGATTCCAATATAAGAAAGCGCCGCCTGGGAAAAGACCTCAAATTCTAGTTCTCTGGCCCAGAAAACCCCTTCATGGTGAGTTCCGTCGAATTGATCAATGTTTGCCCATTTAGGCCTATTTTCATTATCCCTCTTCCGTCTATGTTGAAAATTTCAGATCTCTATGGGCCCTGACATTAATAAAGAAATGAATCGGCCAGGATGGGCTTGAAACGATCGTTAATTTCATGTGATATGTATGGACTACTGTATGTCCAAAAAATTGCGATCCTCTTATTTTCAAGTTGCGACAAAAATAGCAATTGATTTGACAATTGAAATGTATTACGGAAAACTGAGAAAAACGTTTTCTGCCAGTTTTTCACTCGCGAACGAAAACGAAAATTAAAAATCCGGCTTCTAGGTGCATTCGGCCACCCTTCAGTCCATCTACATTTACAATTTCAAATCTCTGCATGCAGTAGATTTTGCTGGGCATCGCGCATAGACAGACAAACAGACAAACACTTCCTCTTATTTTCATATTATTACAGATTTGAAAAAGTTGGATAACCAATTATCTGTCGGAGATATGTGTAATTTTTGGCACGTCATACTTATGTGAACAAACATTTTCTAAAATGAGTTTCATAAAAAGTGTCTACATTAACCGACAAGCATTTATGTTCGTTAATTCGACTGTGTACAACATCTTTATTCCCTGCTATTCAAGAATTGGCGAGATCCACAGGCATGCAAATGTCATCACAGAGAAGTAAATAAACTTAACTTCATATAAAATCAATTACTAAAGCCGGATGATTTTCTTTCACGATTTAGTAAACACACAAGTATGCACAAGGGCGAAGAATTTCGACACTGAACATGAAGAGCAGGTTTCATACGTCACAGCAGTGGATGGAGTACTAAAACTTTTCCCCTCAGTTTCTCAGGTATGGCTTAGCCTATACCTATGTGAGGAACGCAAAACTGTGACCTACAAGTTCAAGGCCAAGGCCACTGGTTGATATGCACTTTCACATTTTAGTGAATAGGCTTTTTTCGAAAGAATTTTTCAGAATCCATTTTCCATATTCACTTCATTAAAATTAACAAAGAAAATATTTAAATTCCTACTAATTGACATACATCAAAATCCATTAAGGTAGTGTAATTATTTTCAAAAGAACACACAATAGGCTAGCTATATCATAAATCTTAAGGTCACTCTAATTTTGAAAATTCAAGAAGAAGGAAAAGAAGATTAGTTGGATGGTCTTGATTGACTATAATTATATTGATTATATTATCTTTTCTTAGTGCTGCGTATACTTTATATTTATTTTACTATAGCCTAGACTACGAGGTCTGGTGGAACGATCTGGTAGGAAGTTATTAAAAGCTGGTCCAAGAGATATTACCCTAATTACAGCAAGAAAATTATGACTCTCTTAGGATATGAAATGTACATTCGGGACATAGAGCCCTTCAACCATTATATTATTTAAGATACCTAGAATGAAACCTTTTTCTCTTAGAACTGAATGTAAATGTATCAAATATGAATACTCCATGCTAAGGTATCATTATTTTATTAAATAAATAGGCTTTCACTGTTCGGTATTGGGGTTAAAAAACTACCGGAAGAAATTCCGGACTTTGGAAAACATAAATTCAGAAAAGTAATTTCCGAAAAAAAAAATAATAATAATAATAAATAAATAAATAAAATAAAATAACGTTCTGAGAATAGAGTTTAAAAATCTGAAGTGAAACAACGAGTACATTATGAGTGATGTAAGGGATAGGTATGATGTAGGCCCTATAGAAGAGTTGAAACTTCTTTATCCCTACTGTTAGTGACTTATTACAAAATATTTTTTAAAAACTCCAATCGCGTAATGCTTGAATTAACTCCAAAGTTTAAGGCTTTTTAAGTAGGAAAGCATATATTACATATTCACAAAGTTAATTTTATTTTATGTCCTTCATATCCTAGAATGTATCTCCACGGATTTTTATTAGGCAAGGAGGTCAGGAACGGGCTGTACGCAGCCTCCTGAGGTCAACTGAGGGGCTGCTTCATAAAGAAGTGGCAGTCAGCCATGAAAACCATATATATTCCATAAGACCATAAGAGTCAGCAAGCTGACCACATGTCACCTCCAATCCCGATATCTGCCAACGGCCCAATTTATTATAAGCTTTATCCCACATGGGATGTAACCCCTTGGAGTTAATTTGATCCAAAAATACATTAAGTTTCTCGAAGAAAGTAATTTATTGTAATAATTAATTTTCCAAGGGTAGGACAAAGTCGTAGAATAGCCTATATGGTCCAGCTCAGGACAATGGTATGTGGGGAATACGCTATAACTGAATTAACTCTATAAAGACGAGTTAACCACCGCGATCAGATTTCGAAGACTGCAATGGGCTGGCCATATTATTAGGATGGGTGATAACAGAATCCATAAGAAAGTATTATTTAGCCAAATCGAAGGTAGAAGATCTACAGGAAGACCCAGGGACCGCTGGATCGAAGTAGTGGCAAGAGATGCTAATACTCTACTCCAAATCTGGCGGTGGACATCATTTGCTAAGGACAGGGTCAAATGGAAGCGGACGTTTATGGAGGCGGGTGATTATCGGGGTGGATGATTATGGAGGCTATGGTTCGATCCCGAACTGGTACATGGGCTACGCCATGGAAGAAGAAGAAAAAGAGTCGTACACAGCAATATTCACTATCCTTTAGAAGTCCTACCACACATAATGCCCTAGCGCAGCGGTTCCCTAATGTTTTGTTCTGGGACCCACCTTCACCTATAAATTTTTTTCACGACCCACTACTACATAACGATAACCAATATAGGCTATATAAAATACAGCACCTGCTTTTCATATACCTTTCAATAGTTTTATTGTGTTCAAATGCCCTGCTGAGAAAACACAGATGAAATAGAAATGGTAAAGGTTATTTCAATAAAGAACATTGTCCAACTAGTAGATTTTATTAAAAAAAAAATAATGAGATTTTTGAAACTGTTGTTTTTTTATTTACAAGAGATTCGATATCAATAAGTTATTAAAAGTTGTTAGTTTTAGCCTTAAATCACTTAAATTTAACACTCTTTCCTTATATTGAAAACAATTTTAATTTTTACCGCCCTTTCCGACCCATAGTTTGGGAACCACTGCCCTAGCGTATACAGGTCCGAAGCTCAAAGCCTTTAGATTTACCGATAGTGTTGTGGACTAACTGATAGAACGACATGTTACAACATTCTTTCGTTTTTTCACCAGAGTAGCGTATAGTCTACGATAAAACGACATCACCCACAGGTAATGGATTTTTATTTCGAAGCCAGTTCGAAAAGGTGGGTTCAGTACATTTTATGCTTTTTATCATAATTTCTCTGAACCAATTAATTCATTATTTAGATAAATAAATTTGATAGAAAATACGAAATTTCAATTGTTGCACACTAGGGTCTCGATTATCCGAACTTCGGTCATCCCACATTCCGTAGGATCCGTCATTGTTCGTGGTAGACAAAATTTGTTCTTTATTGTACTTTCGGTGGACTTTATAACCGTATGTTGTCGACACCGCGATGTCGAGGCGTAAAACTGTGTAAACAGGATCAGCAGTTTCAACTGTCGGGCACGGCGACACTGACATCTAAATTTACGAGGAACAACAGTCGGAAGTGAGTGTTATGGTTATATTTTAGATATTTCGGAATCTTATTAGAACTATATCGTATTTATTTGTTTTCCTGCATTATCTGACATTTACCCTTCCAAGTCTATTATAGGTAGGTTAATCGGGACGCTACTGTATAAGGTTTCTTAGATTAGATAATGAAGAGTTAATCCTGCATAAAAGTTTTTTAGTGACAGAATGGAATAAACTACATTTTAATACGTTTTACCAGGAAAGTAAAAAAATGATTATGTCAAATTGTTTAATTCACCGCCGAAATAACCAACAGCGCTTTACGATTTTGCCAGTCTCTTGTATTTCATGGCACGGTATAATATGAACTCTACAGTGTCATGTGGATACCTTCTCATATTTAACCCTACCACACTTACAAAGCTCACCACCGCAACTCAGAAATATTGTCGTTCCAAGAAATAAGACCATCTGTTTCAAGCCTCAAGCTGGATCTATCAAAATTTCGTCTAGGGGCGTGAATTTTCCATAAAGTTATGTTGCCACCACAGTTCTCAGTCAGAGGATTTATTATTTTATTTTGTTTTAATAAGATTAGATGGAGAGAAAGGTAAGATAGGAGTAAAAATATTTTGGTGAAATGAAATCGGCCTATAGGGTACGATTTACTCTTGCATGAAGTGTTAATAAGATTAATTAAACAGCTTCGGGAACGATACTACATTTATGACGAACGTAACTATGTATGGAATAGTCTACAGCAGTCCTATGTTAAGAATCTTACGAATCATGCTATTAGGCAAGATGAGAGACAGTAGACTATATCGTTTTCCTTGCAGTACAAAGTAAAAATTATTCCATCATCTTACAAAACTTGCCCTTTAGATTCTAGACGTAAAATCTTGTAAATAGGGAAGTGAAATTGATGACATGAAACTACGGTACCAAAGTAATGAGAACAATACAAGTGATTTATTTCTGCTTATTGGGAAAGAAAACTCAACAACAAATACATATTCTATTCTATTGGCCTAACTCTTCCACCTGTTTGACTAATTTCCATATTTTTATTTAAAATCCAGTAGATTATGGAACTATTCAATGAATGGACGGAATGAAATGAATGGGTCGGCGGAAGATAATACTAACCCTCTCATTTCTAAAAGTTGAGAATATTGTACTAGCCTATTTATATTTCTTCTGAGGCACTATTTATTCCAATGTCGCTGACATGTTTGTGACATGTCATATTTTTATCCCCACCTCCATGCTCTCAGCAAACACAAATTAAACGTTAATTACACCTTTGATATCCTAATATGACCGTTTTTATTTTGCATATAAAATCATATTTTGGTCATTTTCATGCTATTGGTCATATTTCGGTCATATTTTTAATTTAACATCTTATTTCAGTTATAAATACAATAAAAGAGCTCAATTATGCAGTATTTACACTAACTTGTCGGCTTCAATATTTTTCGAAAAAGAGTTACGAATATTTTGATTTTACTGTAACTGAAATGTGAAGAGATAATAACAAGTAATAGCACAATTATCTCTTCCACCTTGTTGTTAACAACTTCCACTAGATATGTTTTTATATTTTCAATTCACTCTTGCAGGGGTATCTGGAAATATTAATAGAATAGAAATTCTTTACATATAAAACTGTAAATCACGACGTGTTGAATTGTTAAAAAGTTATTATCTGATTGAATTAATGCGATGTAATAATTTAATGTCATTAAATGTTATAAATTGGTACATTTTCAGAAAATATGTTCTTTTATGAGGTCATATTTCGGATTTTTTGGTCATATTTATTTATTTTTAAGGTCATATTTGCAGTCATATTTTCCACTTCTTTAGGTCATAAACATTCGAACCCTATTTATTACTATTGTGCACATGGATTTTGTGCGCGCATTTAAAAGGAAGTGGAGATAAATCATAGGCAAAGGGACCCTCGTGTTACGGACGTTTCAACCAAGTTTTTATATACTGTATCTGTTGTGGTAAATAATGAAACAACCTTCAAGAGACCTACTTTGTTTTAACCAACCATCTAGATACAAACATTTTTACCAAAAAATTTGTTAAAAGAAATATAGGCCTAGTAACAATTGAGATTCTAACATTTTAACCAAGTTCTTTGTTAATAATAGTTATTTGTGATACAAGTGGTAGAAGAGAGAATTTATTTTGCGAGTAGGTGGGGTACGTTTGGAAAACAAGTCCGTAAGGACGAGTGTAAAAATGTTACGAACAAAATAAAATCGTTTTGCCACGTGTATTTGTTAAATAACAATAAATATTAGATATATTTTAATGAATTACGTTCCGGGTAGCCATGTAGGAGCCTCGAGCTACCGCACATACACATGCTCATTCGCAAAGGTTATTGATTTTTTGTTACACGGCTGCCAATGTAAGGAATGCGGGTACATTCCAACCACCAAATATGAAAATGTTTGTGACCATGTGAGAAATTTAATATTGAAAACGGCGTAATGAATTTTATCAAACACAATTTTTATCATACAGAATCTATTTAATAATAATCAAGATATTATTATTCTAAACTAAAAGAGATTAAAACTAAAGTTGGTTAGGAGGGATTTTTTTAGCACTAGTACGATAACGTGCACCTTCTACTTCGTGTGTCTTGTGTTGAAGTTCTATTTGTTATTCAGGATGTCTAAGGAAATATAATCGCAACTCTCCAGATAGAACTTCGAATATTTCACATAAGTTTGTTTATGAAAATATAAAAACCAATATTCTTGTTAATAAAACACATAATAGCAGTCCTTCAGATATTTTTTATAAAATTATAACAGTAGCCTTTGAGATACAAATATTTTAACGAAGTCTTTTGATAATAAAAATAATATAGCATTTCTCGAGATATCAAAATTTTTTCACCAAACAAGGAACAATTCTTTCAACCGATTTTAAACTTCTAAATGTTATTTTGCTTGTAACAAACGTTATTAAGTCATAGAGCACCATAAATCGTTTCCATCATTATAATCATCTTTTATTTAATCAAGTTTACACCTGATGTAATAATTTGAAAGTAAAAATGTTGGTGCTGTCGAACAGTTGATCAACACGAATAACAATCTCACATTGGCTTTACATAAACAGCACAGTCTATGAATCAATCGTCTTATTTAAGTAACTTATTGACTTTTTAAGCATGGACGTGATTATTATGTTACATTAACATGGACATGAGATCTGAGTGACCGCTTAGAGTTGAACTTGAAACAACGAAAAACATACAAAAATGTAAATTTTAATTGTTATTCAAGGACATTTGTTCCTAAATATTCAGTTAAAGAAACATTATTCTTAGTTTCCAGGGCACACATCTGAATCACTGCACCACAAATGCAATGAAATGCACAGATTCTAAGAGAATATTTTTTAAATTGATAGCTGATATATACAAAACCTTACTTTAGTACCGTCATTCACATCAGTTTCAACTAGATATGAATTACAGTTCACCGTAATAAGTGATTGTGTTCAAAATTGCAGTAGCTTAACTTACAACATTTTCCCCTTAGAATTTTACTTCAAAATTTCACCGAAATAATTCGTTATCTAGGGTTCGGATGTTTATGACATGTCATATTTTTATCCTGGCCTCCATTCTCGCCGCAAACACAAATTAAACACGAATTGCACATTTGTTAACCTATATTTTGCATATAAAGTCATATTTTGGTCATTTTCTTGGTCCTGGTCATATTTGTAATTTAACGTAATATTTCAGTTAAAAAATCCAGTAAAAAAGCGCAATTATGCAGTAAGTAGGCTACACTAAAGTGTCGACTTAATTTTTTTCCGAAAAAGAGTCATGAATATTTTGGTTTTACTGTAACTGAAATGTGAAGGGACAAAAACAAATAACAGCACAATTATCTCTTCCTCCTTGTTGTTAACAACTTCCAATAGACATATTCTAAAAATATTTTCAGTTCACATTTGCAGTGGTAGCCTATCTGAAACATTCTTTACAAGTAAAACTGTAAATCGCCTGTAAAATTGTTAAAAGTGATTATCTGATGGAAATAATGTGATGTAATAATTCAGCATCATTAAACGTTTTAAATTGGAATGTTTATTTTTAGAAAATTCATTCTTTTATGAGGTCATATTTAGGATCTTTAGGTCATATTTAGTCATTTTTAAGATCATATTTGCAGTAATATTTTTCACATTTTTAGGTCATAAACATCCGAACCCTAGACTCATAACTGTCATCACATAATCTCAAAACACTCGGTCTAACAGACTTTTATAGTCCCGGCTCTTTACTCATTTTATTTACAAAAGAATAAAATGAAAGAAAAAAACTAACGTAACGTGAGGTCTCACAGACAGCTACCAAAATAAAATGTTTTCCAGCACGGTTTCACGAACACTGATGGGTATGTGGCACATAATGGAGTGATAAAGGGTCATGAGAAGAGAAGGTAGTTTAAATAACTCTCCTTTTAAGACGATATCCAGACAATAGCAGAGGTTTATGTTTATTGCGGTCTCACAGACCTCACATATGGTTAAAGGTTTGATATGTAGGTATATTCTTATTTATGAATGATCCACGAATTCCAAGCTTATTTCTACACTTTACAAGTTGCGAAACAGTGGTATAGTAGTATAGTATTTGGTGCAAAGACTCGAATGAACACGAATATATTTTTTACGTAATTCATATAATTTTTAGGAATGATCAAAGCAAGAAGATTTTATATATTTAGAATTAGAATATTCTCCTAATAAAACCACAAACAAAAATGTCTGGGGGTACAGGTTCTCTAAATTTGTTCGTTGTTTTTTAAGGTTTGAACTAAGGTATTGAACCCTTTTGTTAACTATGGTTGATATGTTTGCTCTAATGTCGCAAATTCAAAATTAGGGTCTGTAAAGGATAATTAAATCTATTAACTTTTACGAATTCTCACCTGTAACAGATTTCATCCAAGGATAAAATGTTGCATGTGATGATGTTGCAAATATGCCACCATCGTCTTCTTTGTATTGTGTTGCAGACTGCATGCATTTTAAGGATGGCTGATTGTTAGCGAGCTCACTGCCGGTAAAATTAACATTTCTTTCAGGAGAAATACTTCCAAATCTACGAACACCATCCACACTATTACAATCAACAGCATTAGCATTACCAATGTCACCATTCACTTCAAACTGCTTAGACTGTTCTTTGGGTTCAACATTAATGTGTTCATTTTGAAATGAATTAGACCTGTTATAATATATGACTGGGTAGTTAATTTGATTTATTTCAACTGAAGACGAATTTGCAACGCCTTTGTTATCTGCAGGTTTTCGCAATATCATGCCTAAAATTGATGTTTCTTTCTTTACATTAGGATCTATTTGTTCACTTCCTATCAAGTTCTTTCTACTTACTTCTTTTTTCACTTCAATCGAGTCAATTATCTCAGATCTATCAACTTTTTCCACGACACTTGGAGAGGAGATAATGTTTAAGTTATTGTGCTTGTTTGAGAAAAATTCTTCTGACGAAACTTGCATATTTTGTTGCGAATTTAGATTAGAGGTAATTGCTCTTGATGCAAGATTGTGACTTAAATCAGGAGTCGGAGGTAAATTAATAGGATATTTAGTATTTGATGAAATGATATTAGTGCTGTTTCTTTGCAGTCTTTCTGAAATAGAGGGACTTGAAATTTCTTTAGATTCATACAATTTTGATGAACTGTCTTGTAAGTTATGGTTGTAATATAACGGAAGCTGATGTTGAGGATATCCTGTGTTATTACTTGTTTGATAGCCGTAAGTATGATACGCGGAGGGATAAGTTTGATTGTTCCAATACAAAAATGGTCCACTAGTTGGATCACAGGAAGTCGAGCCATTCTGAGGATATGTTGTGTATGCTGACATATTAAGTTTAAGCTGTTATATTTTTCGTTTGTAGGTAATTTTATCGAGTTAATGTTCACTTTAATTCTATGAATAAAATACCTGCTCTCGCATGTTAAATATCCGTGTAATTACTGTATCCACTAATAAACACTCTTGTCACACGTAACTTAGCACTAAATAAGGTTTACACAGTCCACATTTCCGAACTTGTTCATGGGTAACTTGGTCGAAAAATGATTTGTGTCGCTCAAGTAAAGTGGGTGAGCCTAGGTCTGTGGGTGAGGCTCTGAATGTGTCACAGTACGTCTGTCTGTCTTCTGTCAAGGTCCTCTCAGCTATTGATGCGCGAACCTTTTCCCTAAAAGTTTGGGATTTTGGTAAGGGGACGATGGTGGTTATGGCGAGGGAGGTATAGGGCCTTGAGTCACCCCACACCATTCAATAGATATGCACACTTTCACCCCAGCCACCCCAGTCGGGGTCTTGGGCCTTTACATTCTATCAGCTGCCTGCAAAGCAGTGGGTTTGCCCCCACCACCACAACATATATATGTACACTCTGTGTTATTGCCAACATCAAATTACTTCAGAAATACTCCTCACTAGAATTTGTCTTCACTGCAATATATTATTTCACACTCTTGAGCTCCGCGTAAGTTATGTCTTCATCTACTGTCATCACATGTCAATTGCAAGCTATTATGGGTTTTGCAGTAATGGAGAACATTGTATATACCTTACGACTACTATTCGATAACTCTTGTGTGCGAGAGCGATAATATGTGTGCGAAATTGTCAGGAACGTATTGACATATAACATTAAATAATGCCTTAGGTCATTAAAATTATTTATCACTTAAACTTCTTCAATTGAAATATCTGTTTAACCCTCCAGTTTAATCGTTTTCCTTTTGTTCTTTCCAGCGGTAAATATTAGGCTATAATTTATTTATTGATGTATTAGTAATTTTCAAACAAACTTTGTGTTATATTAATACAGATCTGTTTGTTTAACCTTTTTCGGAAATTTATCTTAATTTTGTACTGGAAAGATTCTATATTCTTATTATTAACTTACTTTAGTTCTATATTCCATCAAATGTAACTAATAGTTCATTTTATATGTTAAATTCAAATTACGTTGTTATTTATGCTATAACGTAGACCTACAGATAGTTAAATTGTTTGTTCGGTTGTTTGCTTACTTATTTTGATGTGTATATACCTTTAGCAACCAGGGAAGGCGGTTGAGGCCAGGTAGGTTCCTTCACCCGCTAGCAGCCTGACATTTACAAGCAGAGGGAATTAGGACCAACCGTAATTTCCTCCCCATGAGTCACCTAGTCTACTTCAATCAGTCAATCTTAGATTTTTTTAATATGTCATTTTATCTTAAAATGTTAATTATATATCAATTCTACACATAAAAACAAGAAAAATGACACCAAACAATGTATAATTTACTTTAATAGGAACATAGAACTTGAAAGCAGTTTTCTCGTAACTTTTATTTATTTATTTGTTATAAATGTTCCTATTAAAGTAAATTATACATTGTTTGGTGTCATTTTTTTTGTAATTATGTGTAGAATTGATATATAACTAACATTTTAAGATAAAATGACATATTAAAAAAATCTAAGATTGATTGATTGAAGTAGACTAGGTGACTCATGGGGAGGAAATTACGGTTGGTCCTAAATCTCCTGCCTTGTAAATGTGAGGGTGCTAGCAGGTGAAGGAACCTACCTGGCCTCAACCGCCTTCCCTGGTTGCTAAGGGTATAGTAGTAGTAGTAGTAGTAGTAGTAGTAGTAGTAATAATAATAATAATAATAATAATAATAATAATAATAATAATAATAATAATAATAATAAATAAAACTTAATATAATTTTCAGCCTCTGTACTAGTAAATATTCAAAACCACATATGACGTATTAAGCCCGAATATGAAAGACTTGGAAAGTAAACATATTACAGATTTTATTTATAACTTGTTTTAAGTAATTTTTGTACTGCCAAGTATACATGTACTATTTTTTTTTACAAAATCTGTTAAAATTAGTACATGTATATTTGCAACACATTTAAATAGTGTGCACAACTCAGCATCTTCTATAAAATTTTCTAAATCGAAGATAATTAAGCACACCTACAACCACTCACAAGTTAATAGGCTTATTTAGACTAATGCATAGGCTATTCTCAGAATTTACTTTGTCTCCTATCGGCAGTTTCATCCGATTTTCCGCTTTCATATAGGCCTATGTCTATCTGTCTGGAAATAAAGACGAATTCATGTTGTGAAATATGTTCATTCCCAGGTAGACAATGTAAGCTTTTTTTTTGCATCAAATTTTGTTGGGCTTACAAAGGAGCTGGAAAGTAGAACCTTTAAATATCTATCTTCATAGGCCTATCAATTTCATGAATAAGTTGCTTAGAATAATATTTAGGCCTATATAGAAAATTAGGCCTTTATAATATTATAACAGTCACTATTACTTTCTAGATTTTCTGGATACGTGTATGATAGAAGTCATGTAAGTATATCACGCCAGAAGTTCAATAGAAACCTTCCACTTGTATTATGACAGGTACTGTAAACATCTATGTAATGTGCAAATATTATTCAATAAATAGGCTATACAAGCAATCGCTTTAAATTATGAGAGGAGAGAAACATTTCCAACGTTATCATGATGATCCAAACCGGTGCATCTACTAAGTTATACCTAAAACATTACCAGTATAAGGAAAAGACACTCTTGCCAGGCCAGACGTATCATGTATGTCTATGTGTGTCAATGCCTTTGAATATAGACTGTATCATGCATTATACGTGCCAACTTGAAAAATCCGATAAGCTGTGTTAAGTCCACTTTAGCTGTACTTTTCTACCCCATACGCAAAGGGGAGAGGAGGGCAAAGGCATAACAGAAGTCTTCATAAGAATATTCTTGTGTAATAGATCCAGGGAAATTTGGGGCCAGACCCCCAGACTCAGCTATGGACCAATCACAATTGGTGACAAAATCAAGGGTGAAAGGAAAACTCTATTGTCGCATGGTGAACAAAAGCAACGGTCGGAACTATGTACACAGTAGCAACCCTCCTACGTTCCCATTTCATTCTGCTATACATGAGCTTGATTCGATCGAGGATTATTCTTTTCGTTTCTTAGTCCACAAATCGGTGAGTGTGCATGGACGCACACACGTCCCCTCCCCCCACGATATTCTGTACTGGATGAAATCTTTATTATTAACCAAAGCCGCAGTGACTACTATAGAAGTATGGGTCTTTTTAGGTGTTACATGATTAATGATTCAACTGTTCATTTCGGTCATATAATATAAACAATATGACCTCTTCCGTGGTCAAGTACAGTGCACGCCGCTTATTACGTCACTTCAGGACGCAGCTAATCTGATAATAGTAACCGACTGATGACAGTAGCTGAAGGAATTAAATGAAGGTTATTTATTCATATATAAGTTAATATACTACAAAATAGAATTAAAAATATTTATTCATAAAATAATACGTAACTGCAAATCATTAAACCACTCATAGGCTAATCTAGTAATACACTACAAGCAACTATTTTTTCAACCAGTAACAAAGTTTTTAATTGTTTTTCCTTTCCTTTAGGATTCCATTAACCAATACTCCATACTCACTTACGAGTTACGAGTATTTTTTGAAGTCTATACTGATCTGTGGTGAACACCGCGTAGCAAACCATCTAACCCCTTTCTGTTCAAGTCTTTTCATTTTACACAAGCCATCACTGCATGTTAACACTGTTATCTTCATAAATCAAAAGCTGCAGCTTAATTGTAGGGTGTGTCATGTTTTACTGCTTAAAAGAGGAAGTTATGTAATGCCACCCCCTCGAACTGGTAATCCTTTGAGCTGGGAACTGTATTGCTACCTCCAATACAACATAATACAGTTGATTTACAAACAAAACCCTTATAAACGAAATTTTGAATAACATAGGCCTAGTTCTTGGAAATAAAGCAGCATAAAGGAAAATGTGATAACATAAACCGAATCTTTGCTCACAATAAACATAATTTTTTCACTGTACCAGTATTAATCCGGATGGGACTTCATAAAATGATAATTAGGGTTCGGATGTTTATGACAAGTCGTATTTTTATCCTGACCTTCATTATCGCCGCATACCCAAATTAAACATGAATTGCACATTTGTTATCCTAATGTTTATATTTTGCATATAAAGTCATATTTTGGTAATTTTCATGGTAATGGTCATATTTCGGTCATATCTGTAACTTAACTTCATAATTCAGTTATAAATTCGGTAAAAGAGCACAATTATTCAGTATGTGCACTAAATTATCGACTTAAATTTCTTCCGAAGAAGAGTCGCGAATATTTTGGTTTTATTATAACTGAAATATGAAGGGACTAATAGCACAATTACCTCTTCCTCCTTGTTGTTAACAATTTTCAATAGATATGTTTTAAAAATATTTTCAGTTCACATTTGCAGTGGTATCTGTAAACAATGACAGATTAGAACTTCTTTGGAAGTAAAACTGTAAATCACCTGTAAAATTGTTAAGAAGTGATTATCTGATTGAATTAATGTGATGTAGTAATTTAGTGTCATTAAAAGTTTTAAATTGAAACATTTACTTTTAGAAAATAGGTTCTTTTATGAGCTCATATATAGGATTTTTGGGTCATATTTAGTCATTTTTAAGGTAATATTTGCAGTCGTAGTTTCCACTTTTTTAGGTTATAAACATCCTAACCCTAGTGATAACATTACCTGATTGATGACATTATCTGCGATTACAATAAGCGGATTTCACTGTGGTTGGTTCTAGAGATTACGGATCGATCTCCTTTAAAACAACTAATTTGTTTTGGGGGATCTCCAAAAAAAGGTGGATATACTCTTATTGAGAGGTCTTTATATTTCGTCTAACAAACCATGATGGCAATGGCTGAAAGCAATACAGCCCTTATTTTATATGAGAAACTGTGTATTTAAAAAAATATATATGTGTGGACAAGAACGGCATTACATGTCTTATTAAGATCACTTCCATAATTACTCGAAAATATCGCACGTAAGAATATTACCAAAAGGAATATAAACAATCCCAGTCACAAATTTTTAAGAATTACTCTAGGATTAGAGCTCGCACGTATTTTAAATATTTGCCCATTTATTTAACCCAGGGTTTCTGGGCAAGTGGTTACGCTCCTGCCCATACATTGAAATTTACATTAATTTTCATTCGTGAACATGGTCCATCGTTTCTTACAATTTCAGGATTATGTTTTTCTTTCATCTCGCACCAGGGTAAGTGGTATTCATCCGAAATTAAAACTTGAATTAAAACTTGATATCAGCTACCATTAGACAGCGATTGCTGTAATACTTCTGGGCGAAATTTTTCTGACGCGGGAGCAAGCCCAAGAACTTATTAAAAATATTCACCAGGAACGTTTTCGGTATTTTATCCCGATTTTGCTAGAAAGAGGGCTGAAATAAAAGACATGTCTATCCTTAGTAGAGGGTTTGGAATGTTACTGTTCTTTGCCTGTGGCCTGCTGACAGTAGTTTCTCGTACAATTCTGCCAAAGTGTATATGATAGTTATGAAAGCTTTTAAACAACAGAGTAAGGGGAGATTCTTCACATACCTCTCGAAGATGACCATGGAACAAGCCTCCTCCTGCGTAACTTTTCAGAATTACTGACAAAGACGTCTTGCTTATTCCTTTTGCTTGGGGGGTCTTTTAGCATGATAATAATGATCGTTGTAGCTGACCCGCTAGAGGAAAAAATAACACTGTTGAGATTAGCAACTATTGAAGGTGAGGACACCTGGACTTAGCGTCTGTCAGTGGCCCGTACAATCATGAGCCACGGAATAGAAAAGAGGACCGATTGGTGGGCCTATAATTACATACCGAATTTTCGCTCTCAATTTTTTTCAAAAATCTTCTAGCCTACTCCAGACACTTCCTCAAAACTCGTTCAGCCTCGTCCTTCTTTTGCAAATTTATTTTTTCTTTATTTGTTTATTTATTTATTATTATTATTTTTTTTGTGGAAGCTATTCTTGTTCCTATAATCAAGGGTATTGTTGATAATGTTCCAGGAACGCCAGTATATTCTTGGATGCCATTGTAAAAAATAAAACAATAGAAACAACACACGAAGGAAAAATAGTAGCATTAACACAGAAATTAGTAGCACACGTCAACAGTGCTGCGGTCAGTGTGCCCTAGCCATAGGCATGTTGGCAGTGGTGCATTGACGCCGCCAGTGTCGCAGTGTTTCAATATGATTTTTTTTATATGTGACACCTTTGTCATGAAAACCTGACGGTGGCACTACATTAAAGTTAATTCACTTGATGACACTTCTTCGACGTTTTTCACTGCGAGAACGAGGCTTTAAAGTGAAAATAATAATAATAATAATAATAATAATAATAATAATAATAATAATAATAGGCTAATAATAATAATAAAAATAATATAAAAAATAAAAAATTAAGGATATAAACCATTTCATATGTGCTCTTAGAGCCTTGCATGTGTGTGAATTTGGAAATCTTGGTTTCATTTTTCATGTTTTATCTTGGCTCATTAGGCTGACCGCTGCCATCGCCAACTCCTAAGTCATTGATCTCGAGTCTGTTAAGACTACAATGTGCAAAATAATAACAATACCTTTTATTTTATATCGAACAGGAAACCTAAAGTTTTGGATTTGGGAGTCTCAGCCAGGACATAGAGGAAAAGGGGCAATATGTTTACGGGTTGGAAAACCTTCAATGTCTGTGAATTTTAAGGTATGTAATGTTGGAGGCTTTCATGTAGGCAATATCTGAAGAAATAAAGGAAAGTGTCTTGGAAGAAAGGGGGTGGAAAGTAGGCCAGGCTGACTAAATGTAAAGTTAACTAAACCAGGGTATCTTTATTGTGTAGACAGACCGTCACGTCAAGCTCTTTTTAGTAATTTGAGAAATAACTAAGTATAAATAAAATATTTGTAAACCTGCCATTCATCTAGTAAAAAAATGGTGCGGTTCTTTGTAGACTCACATATCCTGAGCAGTTATAATTCCGTAGAAAATGTCCCGTATTTTGTGACATCCCCTTCTTATTGAAAACCGAAACTATTTCCAGCTGATGGAAACCGACATTAGAGAAGGATAGCAATAAGATTAGTTCCATCGATTCAATCGTTGAGGTAAGCCTAATATTTCTCTAAATACATTTTGATTGAAGTCTCATTCGTACATAAAAGCCTAAGTCAGTTTTCATGTAGGCTACTTTTAGATCTTCACATCAGAAATAATAAACTATAAATGATAAAGAATGAAGGGTTCTTGTTTTTGAAGACAATGAAGTATTATTCGTATATACTGTATATTATTATGTTTAAGAATGAATTGGGACTGTAGGCCTATACGATTTATAAGGGGACCCAATGAACTTCCTCTTCTTGATCAATTGGTTCCTAACACTAGTAGGCCTAACTAGTTCTTCCACACGCCTATTGACTGTGTTTCTTCACAGAGGTATAAAACTGAACATACCTCCTTTTTGGGAACACAAAGTTCCAGCAATAGTCACAAGACACTATTTTACACATTTATAGGCTACTTCAGCGAACCTCAAAACTTGCTTTCGTAACATCAGTAATTACAAATTTTCGCCCCGAATTAAAAACTGCTGTTGATAAGTGATTTTGTTACATAGTTCTTTTGCCTTCACAACTCGCTCATGGTCATTAAATTTATCGAATTCGGGAAAATGTTTTCCTGATGTCTTTCTACGTTATATTCCTTCAATACTGTAAACAGGAGGATTAAGCGGACCACAGAAAAAGCAATGTCGGGCCGGAGTTTGTCCAGTTCTTCTTTAGAACAATATGAACTATGCTTATTACTCTAATATTTATAGTCTTTATATATATCTGAGGAGATTATCAGATAAACGTTCTGTACATATGTACGTCCTGTATTGTGAATACTGTGAACAGGCTTAAAATGAGACCAGGACTACTGAATCTGCAATTCTACAATGCGACGACTTACCATGAGAAACGAGAAAATAACTAGATTTATAATTAGGGCAAGGCAAGGTAGGCTAATGCATGTAAGCTTAGAGCTGTCAACACTTAATTTCCACATTGTTAGATTCATAAATCAATTATTTTTGTTATATTGAGCTAGATATATGACCGCCTACATGGTGTCGTAGTTAGCGTCGCTTTTTCTGAGGAAGGGAGTTTGGAACGGGGTGCACTCAGCCTCATGGTTCAAACGGAGGAGCTACTTGGTTAAGAAGTAGCGGCTCCGGTCAAAGAAACCATCAATAACGGCAGTGGGTGTCGGCATGCTGACCACATGCCCCCAACCCTGCCATCTGCCTATGGTCGACGAAGAAGCGGTCGGATGGTAGGCCTAGTCCCTCCAGGGATGTAGAGCCACTGAATTTAGTTTAGTTTTAGATAGTTTTTTGTATATAATATAGGCTATACCGAATAACTCTAAAACAAGAACTAGATTTATTTTCCTGTGTACTCACTATGATCTAATACTATTCTTTTCTGTCACTCAAGTGGTTCAGGTCACTTTAGGCCTATTTCCTTCCAATTATCTAATGTCGAGTTATGAGCTACTTTACAGGAGTTTGAGAGATGCTTTAACGAAGAGCAAAATCGCCCTTTCTGATTTCAAGATCCAAGAAGAGGTAGAAAAATTATTCATGGGACTTAAATATGACAGACCTGAAGAGAAAGTAAATTTACAACTTTGGAGTTTATAACGTGTGAAGGAGTTTGGAAAACATCTACCCTGCCATAAAAGTGAAAGCTAACGGCCTTGCACCTGTCGGAAACCCCTTTCTGTCTTTTGTACACAAGTGAAATCGTTCAGAAAATATTTGTGAGTTTTGAGTTTCGCATTTGTCATGCATGCTCTGCATCTCAGTCTCCTGTATATTTTAAGTATTTCCAACAGTAAAATATCTTTTTAATCTCCTTGTTGTCTATGTACTACTTAGTACACTGATTCTAATTATTAATTTTACTAGCTATGTAACTCGTATTCCAATACTGCGTAACCAACCTTCGTCCCGCTGGCAATATTCTGCCCTTAACGTCTCCTTCCTTGTGTCTCGACTATACTCATAAAAGGTAGCAATTTGTTCAAAACTGTTGCTCGTTTCTTAAACCTACTCCTACCTGAATAAATCCCATTATAAGCGTATTGCCTAATGTACTATTATCTACTGCCTTATAACATAATATGCATTATATTCTTACTTTTTTCACGATTTTGATGGTTTATGTAGTTTATAGGTTTGATTTTAATGTATTTACGCGTATATACGAAAAAATTATCTTAGGGTGCATTATATTAGGCTACGCTGTGGCGAAGAGCATGCGTGAGAGGAGCGAACGCATCCCCTACGCCACAGCGGGCCCGGGTTCGATTGCTGGTCGGGTGGGGTTTTCCTTACCTGTGTGACAAATGTCGGGTAACTTTAGGCCCTTGTGGTCCCCTGATATCATCTGGCCGTCATTATCATCTTCATCCCATCCTCGCCTTGTTTGGAGTGAGTGTGTGTGTGTGTGAATGGTGTGTCTCGTCCTATGTGTTCGTGTTGTCTCGGAGGTGGCCCCGGCATTGGGCTGATCATTCATCAGGGGAGGCCCTCCATGTCCTTGTCTGGTCAAAGAGTATGTATTTGATCCAAAGATAATCCCTCTCCCGACAGGTTGCGGCCCTGTAAGGCCCGGGCGGCGTGGGTCGCTTAAATCCTAAAAGGGAGTGGTAAAACTAAGATAATGAGAGAAAGCTTTTTATTTTTAAAAGTTGCTTTGTTATCACAAGAAATCACTCAATATTTTTCTATAACTTGCTGTATAGAAAAATATTCAGGAAACAATTTTACGGAGGAGGAAATTGAAAGAGTCGAATGCGTCATTAGTTGACATAATCAACCATGCGACCGTCAATGTAAATAAAATTCACGTGCTGTTCAACGTTTATAATTTTTTCTTTTTCAAAATTACTATGTAAACACAAGTAAACACTTCATCTTTTTTCTCTAACTTGTTGTGTAAGGCAAATTTCAGGAAAATCATAAGGAGGTGGAAATTGAAAGACCTCCCAATGAAAGTTTTCAAGAGGAAGAAAGTAAAAAGCTTCTCATTGAGGGACTTGAATGATCATAAGTGTAGTTTAAACGAAAGCCCGTGATAATGTGTTTTTGTATAGGCCTACGTCCAGTACAATATATACCGTAGAGGCCTATATTTATATTGGATTTTTTGAAGTTCAAAATATATAGATATGCCAATGTGAAACTTATATAAAATGCATACGTGTTATAAAATTACATTATCATATCAATAGAACCAGAAATAAGAGAAAAAGTAGGCCTAATGGATGACAGATTACACTACGCTTCTGGTTAAATTTTAGTAGGCATATACATTTTCATATTTAAATGTTTATAACTTCGCAAATATATACCCAACTCTTACTCTGGTATCTCTGGTACTTTTTATAAATTGATAAAAACTTTATTTTTAAATCAGAAGAAAAAATACAGATTTCTTAATGATTAGCCTTAGTCCCATGTTTAATTTTTAAATTGTCTGCTGTTGCAAAAATTGTTGCAAGAAGCAACATCCAAAAAAACAAATGAATTCATACGGATTCGGTACAGATTCACTACAGATGGTAGGCCTACCGCGTATCCTATTGTATGAGTATCTGTGAATTACTGTAGGCCTTTAGTAGGCTTACTCAGTCATAAATCCTATTTTATAAAGCATAACTTTAAAATATTGGCGAATGGATTATTTGGTTCCTTCTCGTAGCTGATCATTCAGAATCAGAAACTTGCAAGTACAGTACTATAGGCTAATCGGGTAGGGTAATCCAGAACTAAATGTATACAGTGAAGTTTAGTATTTTCTGTTGGTTTTGTTTTTACTTGTACTAAATGTGAAATAATGTAATGTAAATAATGAAATGTAATAATGTATGTATATAGCAATAACAACAATGTATGTAATGTGATAGAAAAAAGTTACATTCCTAATGCGTGATTTGGAATCCAACTCACCATCCTTAACTAATGATAACTTATCAGTATAAAAATTACGAAAACGAATAAAAAATCATGTCCCTTTCGCTTAAAAGCATGCTGCTAATATGTTTGCTATATCTGTTGTCATAGAACACAAATGTAGCCTATGACTTACAAATATCTGACGTTGAAAATAAAATTTATTGCCTAAGATCAAAGCTATTCATTGCTGGGGCACATCAAACTATAAAATGAGATGATTATGGGAAAAGAGCAGATCGTAGGAAATTTTAAACAAACAATTACTTGTGTGGTGTGTGAGCTCCGCAATTAACAGCGCTAAAATGCAGTACGTGAATACACAATAAAATATAATTCAGCACAGATATTTTTTGAACACTACGGGTGGCGTGCACCATCCAGGAGTAAACCAAACTAAAGTAGTAAATTTAAGACGGAGACCTGAAGTATACAAGAACCAGTACATCTGTCTCACTCTTTAAGTCATACGAGTAATGTGCTAGAGTGAGACAGACAAACCGGTTTTTGTTGCGTCAGGTTCCCGTCTTAGGCCCGTTCTTACGATGTCCAGTTAAGTAGGAGTAAATGTTAACTGACAGTTTATTTTACGGTCGGAGTAAAGTTCCAGTAAACGCTTCTTTGTTCTTATCATCTTCTAGTTAAAGTTTACTCCCAGTTAACGCAATCAGACAAAAGTCATGACAGTTGGTACGAGCGTTTCTCAGTTTTTTGCAGCAGTCTTTCATCTGTTTTCATTGTTTGGTTTGATTTTGCAAGGGATAATGAGGTTATGGCTGATATAAAAATAAATAAATAGACACAGCAATTACTTTTCAAGTGAAGAATAATTGTTTCTGAATTATATTGACGAAAAGCGTCATATAATTCAAACTAAATAAACACACAGTAAGGTGTGACCATAAGAGCAAAGCTCAAAAACACGTATCAGAAAAACCTATTGTGAAATATATAACTTCCTCTGAATTTAATTATAGTTTGCAGTACACAGTACGGGCAGTAGTGTGCAATCACTACTGCCTAAAAAGGTCGCATAATTTGCGAGGCAAGACCTAAAACCTAATAAGTTTGTGTATGAAATGTGTAGCTAATAACTACAGGATATATTACGAGATGTTTTCAAATGAAATTATTAGTTCTTAGCATAACATATTGATTGAATGTTGTTGTTCAGGTCCGCCTATATACCACTATATATTACAACACTCAGCTGAAGCCTACATGAGGTAAGGAGCAATTAATTAACAACACGTATTATTGAATTTGATTTTTGTTGTATTCTTCTAAACGTCTTTTTATTATATTAGATATAGTCTATCATGTAATCATAAAATATTAAAATAACATTGAGCTCAATGTATATGTCAATTAGAATATTTACAATAATTAGTAATAAAATTATGAAGTTAATCTAGTCACAATATTAAAATGCAAATTAAAATTAACATATAAGAATTTAAACTGATAAAATATTATACTTGTCAATTGTTAAAATATATATCACAGAGATGTCCGTGTATGTCAAAAATAATAATTTCTTCTTAGATTAAAATGCACTTAGCTTCCTTCTTCTTGTATTCGTGTTGTGTGACCAATTATTATTAAAGACTTAATTATAACAATGTCCTATTGTGGAAAACTGTAATTTTTTTTTTTTTTTTTTTTTTTTGTGGTGCTCCTTCTTGGAATAAAAAAAAATTACAGTTTTCCACAATAGGACATTGTTATAATTAAGTCTTTAATAATAATTGGTCACACAACACGAATACAAGAAGAAGGAAGCTAAGTGCATTTTAATCTAAGAAGAAATTATTATTTTTGACATACACGGACATCTCTGTGATATATATTTTAACAATTGACAAGTATAATATTTTATCAGTTTAAATTCTTATATGTTAATTTTAATTTGCATTTTAATATTGTGACTAGATTAACTTCATAATTTTATTACTAATTATTGTAAATATTCTAATTGACATATACATTGAGCTCAATGTTATTTTAATATTTTATGATTACATGATAGACTATATCTAATATAATAAAAAGACGTTTAGAAGAATACAACAAAAATCAAATTCAATAATACGTGTTGTTAATTAATTGCTCCTTACCTCATGTAGGCTTCAGCTGAGTGTTGTAATATATAGTGGTATATAGGCGGACCTGAACAACAACATTCAATCTATAATTATACCACTGGAGAAATATGAAGCTAATTAACTATAACATATTGAAATACATTATATATAGGCCTATATATTTTATATATTACGCTTATTACACAATTCCTGTTAAAATCAAAAGTTGTTAAGCTGTTTTCTAAAAAATAAAGAAGAAAAAAATCCTCCTCAAAGTGGTTGTAAAAATGAAAAGAAAGTTACCAAGTTTCTAACCCCATCCCGGAAGGATGCAAAACCCAAATATAATCTGATGTACTGGTAGAGGAAGTAAACAGTAAAATAATTGATTGTCCAAACTTTCATAATAGTTTGATCTAGTTTTCAATATTTTAAAAATATTTTTTACATATAAGTTAGTGGCATTGTTCCTCATCACCACTGACATTACGAAAGCAGTTAAATAATTTCATCTCCCCATTTTAATTCAGTTCGCGAGAAGTATAACCTCAAAAAATCCTCCGGTTAGGAGTTTACTTGTACATTTTCCTACAGTAAAGATTACTGCCAGTTAAAAGATGTTTACCAACAGTTAACGCCTAACCAGATATTGTAAAATCGAACTGTCAGTAAAGTAACCGTAAAAGTAGCCGTAAATATTTTACTGGAGATGGTAATAACGGGCCTTAGATTTACTACTTTAGTGCTTCTCTTTTAGTAACTTACTCTTTTAGTTGGTGTTGGAGAGCTCAATTGATAGTTACTTCTTTAGTTGTAACTAAAGTAGTGTTGTGCCCCATCGAAGTTTCGGTAACACTACACATGTCAGGATTGGCTTTAAGCCTTTAGGAAATGGATAGGCACTGCTGTGGATAATATAGGATAACATGCAATGTGATTAATTATTTTCATGCACCATTAAATAATAATCATAAATACTATAAATATAAATATTAATTTATTTTAAATTAATATAATAAAAATTAACTAAAAATGGTCTTTGTTTCTACATAATTTATATTTCTCTTTACTTCGAAAATTTGACTTGCTAATTCTTAACTGTGTAATTTGGTATAAATTCTTAAAACTTTACTTTTCTAATAAAACGTTTTTTTAGACCTTCTTATTTCTTTTGAAATAAACTACTGAAATTATCTTTATCCTTTACTGAAATAAATGTTTAAACTTACAGTTTATTCTTGACAGAAATTCCAGCGTCATCATCTTGATCTGCAGGATTACTTCATAACCGTAGAAAAGCTGAGCAACAAGAGGGCTTTTAGCGGCAATGCAAGCCCTTAAATAAATTTTCTACATGACGCTAGTACCCCGAAAACCTACCGTCAATATGTCGCGGGAAGTTTGATTATTATGCGTCTATTTCGGTACTTAAATCGTTATTAAGTTAAATCTTTCATTAAACATTCTGTGATTTAATGTATACTTCGGTAAACTAAATGCAAAACAGGAATATACTCTGTTCGGCAATAATCGTAAATATTCGACATTATTCCGAGATTTTAACCAATAAAATACATTTATAAGTTATGCAAAATTCGCTATTCACCACACACTGTGTGTTAAAAGGTATGTCTAACTCAGCAACCTTGAAGAGCAGATGAACTGAAGCTAATGTGCTGACATATACACATTCTTATACTCATGATATTTCCTGCTGTCTGCTTCCGTATAGCCTTCCTTCATATGGTAACTTAAATTATCAAAGTAATAAATATATTTTTGTTTCGTTCATTAGGACCTAACGTTCTGGCGCATAACACAGCCCTCATCTCTCTCAAAAGGCGTTACTGCCACTGTAGTACGCGCTTTTCAATTTGTTTTCATCCCTCCTGCTGGGTAGGCCGAAATGTACTGGGTGGCTTGCGAAAGACTTATCTATTCGCTTGGAGCCCCCTTAATTCATACACATGTCTAAAGAGAGTCCATTCTCGACACTGACCTATTGCCTACTACCCTCAGGGTAAGGTGATTTCCTTCACTCCTAGGAGACTGGTGCATGTTGAGCCAGAATGAAATGATCCTTCTATTAATATTTCAATACTAATTAATAATAATCATTGATCACAAGTTACCATAAGATATACAGCTATCAAATTATTTAAATTAAAATATGATATTACTTGTCAAACAAAACTATAACATAAAATTAAATTTGTTAATCTCGTCAGCATAACTTTTTCCACACGAAACTTAAAATATATCATAAAATAATATAAATGCTTTCAAAAATTAAATTTCTTCTTTAATTAATAGGTTGCTCAACTTTTCAATCAGCTGTTTTTAATAAAATATAAATTATCTATTTCAAAATACTTTTAAAATGCTAATTAACTTTCCTAATTTTAAAAAAAAATTCCTATAATAATGTCTTTTGTTTATTCTTTATCTTCCTTTAACGACTATAAAATAAACACTGTTGATTCCTTTACGACTTTCGGTTAAATATTCGAAGGTCCCGGTGGTCATTAATCATCATAGGTAGGGTCCTTCACCCTAGCCGGAGTTTCATTCTGTCCTAAGGAAGCATGTGCACTGGAGGTACATATTTTGATCCTCAGGGTCACTCCCAATGGATAACCTAATTAACACAATAATGACCAATATTACAAAACAATAAAATTTTCTGACACCAAAAAAAAATTTACTTTTTATTCTTTTCTCTATTACTTTACTTTACTTTACTCTAAAAAAAAATTAATTAACTTAAAAATAATATTGCGGTGCAATCAAATTCAAAATTGATTATATTTCAATTAATTTTAAATTTTATCAAATTATTAACAATGATTAACAATAAAATACTTTTAAACTATTACTTTATAAATTATCAAAATAATATTTTAATTATTTTCTTATGTACTTTTATTTTTCAAAAAACCATGGATGATGAAGTCATCCGTAAATAATCTTAAATAATCTGCAATAAAATAATTTTAAAATTACAAATTAATGTATTTAAAATTTTCTCAAATTCTTAACAAAATTTACTTTGACAAAAAAAATTTCTCATTTTACCATTGGGTATTGTATACCCAACCGGTTTTCATCCTCTCATACGGAACTTGTTGAAACTCAATGTTGATCACATCAAAAAATCCTTTAAAAGCAGGGTCTCTGGTCCATTTAATGAAACTGCTGGGTGCTGTAAACTGCAACGCTGAAAATACACAAAACAAACTACGGGACATAGGGATCTGGATATCACCTAAGGATGTTTCTTTTGTCTAGGAACGCGTATATCCGTCATAATGACGTGATATAAAATTGCTCTATCACATTCTCACAATCGATCTAACCATGGACGAGTTTCTATTTAGTAACGATTTCACTTAAATCAATTTAAAATATCGCATCATGTCAACAATCAACAGTAATGTTTTCTTATTCCCTTTTCTTTTCTAATTACAGTATTTTTCTTGCAATAATAAAAGCTATATTTGCCTATAGTTGTTAATAACTATTTCATATCACGAAATTACTCTATTTGAATTTTAAATAATTTTAAAATATTAATTACTGATTTAACAAATAAACTGTTTACTACTTATCTTTAATTAATCAATAATAAATGATGGATAAGTGTATCTGAAAACACTGTAAACTAAAATATGAAAATACCACGTGCTGGACTGCAGCAAATGTTCAAAACAGTGAAAATACTCAAAACGAAAATTAAATGTTACGTGCATTTTGTATACTTATACTCACTTCACGTATTATTATGTAAATAACTCCAATATTTAAAAAAAACACAATTTGTTTTTCCAATTACTTTTCAAATTTAAATCCTTCCGACCTTATTGTTTCCGAATTACTTTACCATTTATACATTCTACCAAATTTAATTGTATTACATTTGTTAAATCCTTTTAAATTACATAAATTGTTTATATTTTCTTTCACAACTGTCAATATCTATAAACCAAACGAAATTTGTTTATATTGCAACAAATAATTTAAACTCATCTTGTTCCACTAAATTAATCTGAATGTATTAAAATTCACTACATTTCTGTAAAAATCAATTTTATTTTCTAAGTGCTAATTCTAATACATTAATTCATTTTAAAAATTCTGTTCCCATTAAAACATTGTACTCATTAAATTATTCAAATTAATATATCAATTTTAAAATCAATTACTGTTTCCTAAACATTTCATTCAAAACTTCATATTCCCATACCAAAATCCGTAAATTCTGTCCGTTTATCTCCTAATATAAATGTCTCGCTTTCTAGCTTTCTCCCAAAATACTAATTCTTGTTTAGATTGAGGCCGTCCTGAGACGAAAATTCATTTAACAGGTTCAGTGCTGCTACTATGAATTTTATCCCTGCAACTAAACATATAAACTAACTTAAATAAGTTCGTATTTCGATTTACCATTAAACTCGTATACGTCCTGGTTAAGATTCAATTATCTGACTTCCCAATAGGTTATGTAATTTGGCCTTGGTTTACTTTCATTGGTCTATGGCAATTCCTTTTTATTTCATTTAATTCATTTCGTATGGCACTAGCTATATCTACAGGTGAGTCTTTTATCCTCCCTAATCGTCATTAGGGACCAATCATCTCAGGGGCTTTACTCTTCCCTGGATACTCAACGAGATACGAGAACTGTACTTTATGATTCCTTCTTTTGGAATCCTGGGCTAGCCACTCGAGCAGTACTACTCTTTCTAATCATCATTATTATCAACATCTAATACCCTTCGATTAGATCACCTTGACTGGATGTCCTTCCCTATAGGATCTCTTTCTAATATTTTACATATTAAGCTTATTCATCTGTGGCTCTACTCTGCCACTATCACTCTACAACCTGACATAGTTGGATAAAATTACGGAAGCTTCCCCGTGACAACTCTCTCATCATGTTACATTTAAAGTACATGATCTATTCTGAATGCACATAAGTTTTACGCTTTAATATATTTTGAGTACTTCTCTCTATTAAAACGTTTTGTACGAAACTGGTTTAAAACTTCTAAATTCTGCGTAATTCAAAAATCTTCAATTAAAATAAAATAAAATTTCTAACTTATTTTGTAAAATAACTGATATTACATCACGTGCAATAAAGTTAACTACAGATTTTCTAAAATAATCTTAACTATTCGGTCTAAAATAATTATAACTGCGTTATACAAAAAAAATTTCTAAAAATATCAAATTGTAAATGTTATCATAAAAATCACATAAATGCTTTAATAACTCTCGTTAAAATTAACTAAATTTCCGTAATTGCTCTTTATAAAATTAATTTATAAAATAAATTTTGACTTCCACGCGCGTTTGTTCTATTTAAATATTCTAACTTACAATCTTTCAAGTCTTAACAATGTTTATTTATTTAAAATTAATAAATTCTTAACTTTTTCTTTCAAATATTTTTAAAAATTTTCACTTCTCCATCTGCACATCGTTAATTTTAATCGGTTGTTCCTAAAATAAATGTAACTCTTATCTCCATTAATTAAACTACTCTCAACAAATATAGCTTACATTATTTTTCTCTAATAAAATGATTATTACAGTGAAATCACATGGTTAATGCCGCCAAAGAAAGATAGATCTGCAGCTCTGTCTAGGTTCGGAATGGCATTATACCATATGGTCGCTGAATCAATCAACGCTATTTAATTTCAAAATTAAAATCCTAACAAAATACAACAAAAATTCACAAAATATAATATTTTACTGTCTAACCTTTTTCTTACTTTTTCACACGGAAAATATCAACAAAATACTTTATACTGTTAAATGTGCACTAAATATCAACAACAGAGTGTCACTGCGAAAACAGGCTTTCAACTTTTTTTTTCATGAGGACACACTAACTTACAAACGTCCTGTTTTCTTTCACGATAAGGGCTACACCGACCTCTGATTCGCGAATACTTTATTTCTTCCGTAACACTAAACTCACAATCGCACAAAATTATTCTTTAATCTCTATCCTCACCCGATTGTGCTTCTATAGGGGAAATAGGTCTCATAGTGGGGCGGTGTAGTGAAACTAATACTCTAATAATCCACTATTCTGGCATCTTCAGTGTAACTTTTCCATACACTGTATATCCTTACATAATTCAACCATAACTTCCACGCCAGTTCAGACCCCAGATGTTATACAAGTCTGGTAACCAGGATGGTTCATTTCTTTAGCAGTCCCCTAATCGCGTTCTACTTGATTCATTATCGCCTTTTCCGTACTCAAGGAGCGAGCGAGTATTTTCGGTTAATTACTCCGAACTCGACATCTGAACCCTTTCGCAACGAGACGGTTCGTGCTATGAAATTTTACCAGTACGATTGTATTACTCTCTCCATATGACACCAGTCAGTACAGTTCTCAACAGGGAAATCGGTACCAATTTCATTGTCCTGTGGTATCTCACACAAATTACCCTCCTTTCATGGGGTACTTCAATTTCGGGTATCTCGACGGATCCCAAATCAACCATAACGAAATTCCAATTGCTCACCTTTCGCCATATCTTATTGCTTTATTACATCTGAATTTATAACAAACACTGCTGAATCTATTTAAATCTGCAGGCCATGAATCTTTCTTTCCTAAGTTGCCATAACCATTACTTCAGTGGAATACCCTGGGATTGGTTTAATTAAATCTCTTCATCGAGGACCTTGCCAGCCTCGAATATTTTCTTTGACCAACAACTTTACTTATAACTCTCGTATCCTAACTCCCATCCACTTTTCTTAAACCCTATTTCAAAGTTGGTTTCAAATGACAAATTAAATCTCCAATAACCTATTTTTAATGTCCCTTCTTTTGTGGTTCATCTTGCCTACTTGGTCACTGTTACTTTCGTATTTTCTATTTAATATACAACAATTCGCTTTTCGCGCATTTCTCTTAATTTCAAAAACCTTTCATTTCGTAACACACGAACAACTGTTTATTTTGCTAGGCCTAACTATTAACAAAAATTTTCAATATAAATTTTCTTCAAATCACTATTTCATTAAACACAATGATAATGATTATCTAATAACCTTTCCTTATGTCTTTCTGTAAATTATAATCACTTCACACACGATTTATTTCGCTATAAAATCTAAAATTTTGCTTGCAGTTTTCTAATAACTCCTTTTAATTTTCTTTTATTCTGAATTTCATACCGATACTAAATATCACTGATTTTAACACACGTTATTTTATTGACAAACTAATAAAATGACCTGACTATGCCTTGAGGCTTTCGTCTAAATTTAATTATGTAATTTAATAAAATAGTAACCTGTACTCTTACACCACGGTTCGTAAATTGCACAAACTGATAAAATCAATTGCATAAAAAAAAATATCAAAATTTTCCTATTTGTTTCTCGTCAATTAATAAATTTTAATAAAAAATCACACTTTCGGTATCAATATAATAATTTTACATGAATGTTAAAATAATTGATAATACTTACATAAAAAATGATTAAACATTAATAATGGTTTACTTAATAACTCAAATCTATCGATCATAATTTCCCTCTAACCAATACGATAAATGTACGCTACAAACTAGCATGGATCTCTCGTTTACTTTAAATACGATGAACATTAATTTTTCATAATCTCTTTTAATGAACTAAACAATCAACAATCCTGGAATATAACCCAGCAAAAATTAATATCTCATTACTGATTTATTAATCAGTATCATTATTATTATGCAATCAAACTTGTCGCGTTACTTAATTTTTCTTTGTTAAAATCTATAACCGTTGCATTAATATGCACACAATAATTCTTTCAAATATATCAAAATTTAATAACATTATTTCACATTAACTGTTTAAATTGATCTCGCTAATAAAAATAATAATTTCTTAAATAACTGAAATGAAACTTAAAATCTTAAATTGTAAAAATCATAAATGGCTGCAACATTATTCGTATTTTAATCTATTACACATTTCGTCTATCACCATTTTTTTTTTTTTTAAATATGACGAATCCTCAAAACATATTTGTTAACTATTTTTACAACGTAGGCCTTCTACTTTTAATTTCGTAAATTTAAATCAAATTAAAATAAATCTTAAATGTTATCTTCATTACGCTAATTCGAATTAATTTAATTTTTCGTGACGGTAATGATTCATCTAAACTTTCGGCAATCAGTTTTTAATGCACAGCAACTGACTAATACATCATAATTCCATCGGCCAACTTTAAAAAAAAAAAACTGTTCTATCATTTTCTCATGAATTCGTTTTATTCATTAAAAAAAACACACTCTAGCAAATACAGTTACGTAGGTGAATTCGTTGATTATTCACAAAAATCTTCCAATAATAATAAACTAATTATTACTGTACTTTACTGGACCATACGCAGACACAATTTATTATTCCTGGACCACACTTATAGCTATAATTAACAGTTATTTCCAAACCAAAATATTTTAAATTAATGATATTAAAACTTTATCAACTTCGATCAAAATGAAAACTTTCATGCAATAATTATTTGTGCGTAGCTAACGGCTTACTAAAAAATTCCCTTACTTTATTTGTTTCAAACTGAACTTATTTAATAATTATCAAATATATAAAATATTAAACAAATACAATTTCATTTAAATTCTCTAAAATTTTCTTACACTTAATTTATGTGTCTTTAAATTGCCTGCAAGCACGACTTACGGCTGCTTAATCTGGGTACGAAACTTTAATCAACTTTAACTTTAACTTTTAACTTTATTATCTTCAGCTATGTTCAAACATACTTTAAATTTTAATTTCACTTTAACTTTCACAAATATACATCACACGCTTTGTATCCTATCTTCTAAATTTTTCACTCGAAACATTTTCAAAAATTCTTACTCGCGTCGATCCCGCTTCTGAACACCAAATTTGTTGTGCCCCATCGAAGTTTCGGTAACACTACACATGTCAGGATTGGCTTTAAGCCTTTAGGAAATGGATAGGCACTGCTGTGGATAATATAGGATAACATGCAATGTGATTAATTATTTTCATGCACCATTAAATAATAATCATAAATACTATAAATATAAATATTAATTTATTTTAAATTAATATAATAAAAATTAACTAAAAATGGTCTTTGTTTCTACATAATTTATATTTCTCTTTACTTCGAAAATTTGACTTGCTAATTCTTAACTGTGTAATTTGGTATAAATTCTTAAAACTTTACTTTTCTAATAAAACGTTTTTTTAGACCTTCTTATTTCTTTTGAAATAAACTACTGAAATTATCTTTATCCTTTACTGAAATAAATGTTTAAACTTACAGTTTATTCTTGACAGAAATTCCAGCGTCATCATCTTGATCTGCAGGATTACTTCATAACCGTAGAAAAGCTGAGCAACAAGAGGGCTTTTAGCGGCAATGCAAGCCCTTAAATAAATTTTCTACATGACGCTAGTACCCCGAAAACCTACCGTCAATATGTCGCGGGAAGTTTGATTATTATGCGTCTATTTCGGTACTTAAATCGTTATTAAGTTAAATCTTTCATTAAACATTCTGTGATTTAATGTATACTTCGGTAAACTAAATGCAAAACAGGAATATACTCTGTTCGGCAATAATCGTAAATATTCGACATTATTCCGAGATTTTAACCAATAAAATACATTTATAAGTTATGCAAAATTCGCTATTCACCACACACTGTGTGTTAAAAGGTATGTCTAACTCAGCAACCTTGAAGAGCAGATGAACTGAAGCTAATGTGCTGACATATACACATTCTTATACTCATGATATTTCCTGCTGTCTGCTTCCGTATAGCCTTCCTTCATATGGTAACTTAAATTATCAAAATAATAAATATATTTTTGTTTCGTTCATTAGGACCTAACGTTCTGGCGCATAACAGTAGTAAACGATTTTTACTAAAGAAGTAGTCGAATTCTGCGCAGCACAGAGCAGAAACGTTAGTGCAGCGCAGCAGAACACGTGCATTTCAATTGCCAGTATTATTCAAGTGCCAGATAATGAAAAGGAAAGGTTCGCTGAAACAATGAATATGAATTTGGGTTGTTCCAAATATTACTAATGACAATCTTCATGTTTTAAAATAGGTCTAATAGTAATGTTTTATTCATTACTAATTTTAGTTCCTTCAATTGAATATTTTCAGTTTAGTAGCCTACGTTAGGGTACTGTGATTACAATTTTTGTGCAAACTATTTCTGTATTATAATGCAAACAATTGGAATTTCCAGTTGATTTTTATAATTGATTCACTGTCAATATTATAATTATTTCTCTCATAATAATAATAATAAAGTTCTAAAATATATTAAAATATTTATACTTCCTAAAGTTACATATTCTTCCCCAAAAACGATAAATCAATTATTCTACAGTTGTTTATCATAAATCTCACTATGATGAATTATTAATACTTATTGACTGTTTAACAATATTAATAAGAAGTATTACACAAAATCATGAAAATGAGGGGGATAAAAAGGATAACAAAACTAATAAGGGGCATTATGTTTCTGTCCTTTTTCAAATGCACAGAACATTTACTTAAAAAATATTACCTTATAAAAATAATAATATTACAGCTGAGAAATGTAATATTTAAACAAAAAATGGCGGTACAATATTTCGGAAGCTATGAACTCCAATAATAATTATGTAGATGGTTGTGTGTTTAAAAATAATTTCAGTGACTACTTATCTAGATCCTGTGCAGCGTCAACCTCCAGTGCCCCTCCTTAAAAAATGTTTTCGGCACTCATGTTGGCATTTTTTTTCTATATAGTTTATAATGCTTCTCACTTTCCTGTCCAAAGGGTTAATTAAAATAGTTAGCAGCATACTATAGACTGCAGCATCTGCTATAGTTTATTCCCAAACATGAAAGTCTCGTCTCACTCCACCATTCGAGACTTGGGGAGTCTTTAAGGAATGGTTTTACAATGTGTCCCCTTCTCAATGTACGCTAATCCCAGAGTCAGTCAAATTTTCTTCCGATATGGCCTGTTTGGACATTTTTACACCTGGGTCAGAAAAAAGGACATATTATTCATTAACACTGCGGGTGCAACTATTGAACTTTTAGCTCTTATAATTATTATTATAATTCTGGCATTCGCAATGTTGTGCTTTAAGTTAAGCTATAGAAGTGTAATGTAATAAAATTAATTTACAATAATTACATTAAATCGTTTAACAATGAGAATCACCTATTGTTCAGTAATCTCTATGGTTAAGTATCAGGGGGAAGTGTTTTCTGGGTAGCTCCAAGAACGGAGGCTTTCATTTATTGAAATATACTATACCTCGCCGATATCTGTATCCATAGGATTAGCTTGAAATACATCGTCGTTTTCTAACCCAAAGTTAGGGAGAACTGCAGCATCTAAAGGCCGATCCAGCTAGGAAGATATTTGAGAGCACATGCGCTCCTTGTACCATGCAATGCAAACGTCCCTTCCACTCACTCTCCCCCTCACCTTTGGTGGACGTCTTCCTAGTTGGATCGCTCTCCGCAATGATATTTCCACATTTGACTGGCTGAAATCACATGGATGTAGTGAGAATCTGACATCGTTTCTTCCAAACGCCAACATTTCATGTAAGGATTTATGAGCTTAATTATTTACGTTATTAAATGCCCTACTAGGTGTGGTTCGCTTAATATGTATTAAATCACCTGCCACAACTCTCATTTTTGGTATACCACCTTCTTCATCTCAATAACTTATCCTCAGTTTGAACTATGTAATCCATTTAATGTGATATGTAACTCATAACTCACGCAAATGCCACAGAACACACTTACTACACAACTTTACTCCACCCCCTGAGTAGGAGTAAATATTGGCCTTATTTACTCCACAACTTACTACATTAGTAACGTACTCCGTGTTGGTGCTCTCCACCACTTGTGGAGTAAGTTCATTTACTCTGGGAGTAAATAAAATTTTTACTTCTTTAGTACATTCCTCTATGTTGAAAGCCGCCGAGTTTAGTTTACTCCTGTTTGGTGCACGCCGTCCTTACTAAAAGAGTACGGTTACTAAAATAGTAGCTTACTAAAGTAGTTAGAACTAAAGAAGTAAGGTTTACTAAAATAGTAAATGACATGAGTTTGGTGCACGCCACCCTTCGTCTACCAAATGTCCTCCACTGCAGTTAAGGCATTCTTGGAGCATAATTTCACAAAATTCATTTCTTTGTTGATAGTCACTCGGATTGAGTGATTGCGCAATTTGAAGTTTGTAAGGGTGGATTATTGTCATGAAGGAAATGAAACAACCCAAATTATACATTTCCAGACAAAAATAAGTTACTTCACAAATTCCTTTAATAGGTTTTGAACCGCAAATCATAAAAATTTAGAGTGCGTCCTTATGGCTGACTTCCATCGGTGGGACCCGGGATCGAATCTCAGTGGGACCGTGTGGAATTTGTGGTGGATGGAATGGGGTCGGGACAGGATTTCTGAAGGTTCTCCCGTTTTCTCTGTAGTGTAATATTCAAGCATTGCTTTGTCGATTATTGTATATCGTTGCTATAAAGGAATTATTACTTTCTAATCACGTAACAGCAAGCCCGGCTGTTAAGTGGACTAATCCTATCGGGACCCGAATCTAGTTGCTTTTAGTGTCATGACTGTAGAAAATGATCCTTAAATTAATGATCATTAATTTAAAAATTGAAAAGTTTTTAGTATAAGAATTAGTAATTTTCAGTTTTGCAAAACATTTCATTTATGGCAATGTTGCTTTTACCTTGAACTAGATTCTTGTAGAGGGTATTGTACCACCAATGGAATGTCATCGACCTCTAAACGTTTCTAGGAGATCGGCATGACAAATAAGTCTTAAAAATATTTATGGTAGGGTCGGCTACAAGGACGTGGAATATAATGCTACATTCAAAAGTAATTGGTTCCTAACTAAGGGTTCCGGTTCAAGGTTGATTCTTTTGGTGAAACTCAGAACAGTCCAATGTTTTCATTCTGCGATACAATTTACCTGCTGAGATCAAGGACGTGAGCCACATTTTCTTTTGCTATAGAAGAAAAAGTGAAAACGTTAGGTTGTCATAACAAATTTTAAAAGCCGAAACAGTTTTTATTTTTGTTATTTTTTTATATATATAATATATTTTTAATCCGAAATTCAGTTTGCTTTGGTTCATGGTTATTAAATAACGGGGATTAATTCAAGATAGGCCTGTGACCGTCGCCGATGTGCCGGAATTATGTCCCGCAGGAGTTTTTTTAAATGCATGTGCATCTGCAGACATTTATGCACACATAAATGCCATTGGACCTGGATCGAATCTCGGTGGATCCATGTGGAATTTGTGGTGGACAAAATTGGTTCGGGGCAGGTTTTCTCGGGGTGCTCCTGTTTCCCCTGTCATATGCCATTCAACCATGCTCCATTCATTATAGCATGGCCCTCTGGATGCAGTAAAGGAATTTTACAAATACCATTGACTGAATCGGGATTGAACCCGCGACCTTGAGCACAGCTTGCACTGACTGACTGCAAGGTATTGAATTCTACTCTTGGTTCACATAGAACATTGAAATGGTATTGTTCTTTATTAAGAATACCTCCCATTGAAAGTTACGGAACTGGAAATAAAGCCATAAGGAAAACAGCACGGATGACGTGTTGATAATTTCTCTAGCGCAAATACACGAAAGCATCTGTCTGAAAATAATATGATCACTAGTGGTACCTATTTATTAAGCTTTTGACGAAAAAATTAAATTAATAAAGCACGAAATACTGTATAGAAATAGAATATTTGTACGAATAGTCTATTCTAGCAACGAGTCAGTGGAAAGTACAATACAATATAGATTAATACAAGTCAAAACAGTTGATAATGTTCATTAAGCTGTAATCGATATGCCTTTCCACACAGATAATGTTTTAACAATTGCTCCTGTGGTTAGCGTTACTGACCACAGTAACATATCCACAGGTCTCGATTCGATCCTGCCACCTCCTCGGGTTTTTCTGGGGTCTGATACGGGGTACACTTAGCCTCTTGAGAATAACTGAAAGCTCTTAGGTAAAGTAGTAGCGATGCGGTAACGAAAATCATCAGTAGCAACCAAGGGTGTCGGCATGCTAACTAAACAGCTGATAGGCCTATGTACTGTATATTTATCACATTTTGCTATCTTATAAGCAAAATTTAAGTTTCATAATTTCGAAAACAGTTTACAGTAGTTTAAAGTTTTCCTTGCAATGTCTAAAGTCCGTTTCACTATGTCTCTTGTGGGACAGGCCTACTATCCAAACGCTTCTCCCAGGAGTGGGAGGTTGTATACATAGGCCTCTCACTGTGTATTAAGTAACCCCAGCTGTTTCCTTCTGAACGTCGAAGGAAGAAGTCAAGTTTAGAGTAACATGGAGTATAACATTTAAAGACCGAGACTGGCATTAGGCCGGAACACTTAATTATAGTAAATGATAATAATAATTGTTATAATAATGGATAGTAATAACAATAATAGTAATAATAATAATAATAATAATAATAATAATAATAATAATAATAAGTTTAATAGTAATAATAATCACTCTTCCGAGGAGTCCCTCCGTTTCCTTGTCTGGCGAAAAATTGTGAATGTGATGCATAGGAACTCCGTCCCCATACATACAGGTCGCGGTCTTTAAGTCCTAAACGTCCCTACAAAGGGGAAGGTTTAACTCAGTTTTCACTGAGAAGGAGAATGGTTTAATTAGAGGCATGTATACGTGCATTAGAGCGGCTATCGTCAAGTATTGAGTAGGCTAGTCCGGTTTCATTGCTAGTCATTACATAAGCGTGATGGGAGCAACGGAAAGAGAAACCAAGGGGAAAATGTTGACATTCATACCCTCCCCCAGCGCAGCGGCGGGCCAGGTTTAGTCCTGTCGGGTAGTGATTGCAACACTTCAAATCAGTTTGTGTCGCGAAATTACTCCCGTGCAGTTACAAGTACCGCCACTGAGTGTACAAACAGGCCGTTGCTCAGATGCTAATGGGAGTGGATCAGGTAAAACCGGCTTCCTAGAGCTGGGTACTGATCATAGCTGCGTTAAGCTCCATCCACAACGTGCAGTCGGCAGTCGGTAGTTGGTAGTTGGTAGTTGGTAAGTCGGTAGTCGAAGTATAACGTGTGGTGAGTAACGGACGCCATTCACAATGTGCAGTTGCAGTCGACAGCAGGCAGTCGGCAGTTGGTAGTCGGTAGTCTGTAGACGGGAAATTCATCATCGACTACCGACTGCACGACTGCAAGTAACATAAGTTATTACGAGATTGAAAACGATTTACTAGTGAAAATAAACAGATTAACATTCTATAAGAAAGCAAGATGTGTTTATTACATAGCAATTATAAAGCGATTCCTCCACATTTTTACTTCCTCTGCCCGTACCATAGGTACTATAGGTAGAGGAAGTATTGTTCTCGACCCCAAAATTCGAAGTTGAGTTTTTAGCATATATACACGTTTCAAGGCCCCCTGGATCCAAAAAATAATATTTTTGGAAACATGTCTGTGTGTCAGTGTGTCTGTGTGTAATATCTGTGAACAGGCTAACTCGAAAATGGGAAATCGTATGAAAACAAAATTTCGTATTTGGGTCAGGTACTTTCTGAAGATGTGAGATGAAGATTGGCGACAAGTTTCTCTTATTTTTAAGGGGACTTTACAAGAAGAATTTTTCGTTTTTCGCGATTTTCTTGAAAACGACTCTAACAATTTTCTTTAAATTTTGCACTTGGGTTGCTTATACTAAGAGCTAAAACTTTTTTTGAAACATTTTTTCGAACAAATTCTCTGAAGGGTAGTTATAAGCCACCCACACGCTCTTTGCATTACGGCCTCATGTAACGGAAAGTCGTACGAAAACAAAATTTTGTATTTAGGTTTGATACCTTCTGAGGCTGTGACACGAAGAGTGGCGACAACTTTCCCTTACTTTTAAGGGGACTTTACACGAATAAATTTTCGTTTGTCACGATTTTCTCAAAAACGGCTCTAACGATTTCCTTTAAATTTTGTACATGGCGTGCTTATACCAAGAGCTAAAACTTTTATTTGAAACTTTTTTAAAAAAAAATATCTGTAGGGTGGTTGTAAACTACCCATTGTTTGTAGACACTCTGTCTTGCCTGGTGAACAACTCAATACGCGGACATTCACGGCCTCTTATTCTATATAAGTACGTGAAGTGAGAAAGATGTATTGTTGTCCATGCTTACAGTAAAGAAATATCTGAGGGGAATATTCGATAAATTTCGGAAATTATTCTGAATGGCGGAAAGTTCAATAAACGTTTGCAGTCACTTGTTTTTTCTTCTTTTTTTTAGTTTGTCCATAGCCTGTGTTTTTAGTCGCAACATTCAAATGAGGGGCTATAAGGTATTTACAGCATAATTAGCATAAAATTGTGTCTTGCGATTCTGTACAAGGATATGTGAATACTGCTAACTTTTATTTGGACGGAGGAAGTTATGTGACTTTCACATCAGATTTTTATACTGTAAAATGTTTCCCAAACCTCAATGTCGACTGTATATTGTGGGCAGCTCGAGTGCTGCTCCCAAGCGGCCGACTTCAACGGCCAATTGCCGACTGCACATTGTGGATAGAGCTTTAGGGTCTACCACTGGGCCTATTGCAGCCTTTTTTAGGTTGTTTCGGTAACATAGGCCTACCGGTAATAATAATTATACTTCATTGGCATATTGTGGAGATGTATACAACTTTTTTTTTCATGCCTATTATTTGATTCCAATACATACGTTTTTATATCTAGTAGACCTACTGGGTAGAAAATATAAAACAGTAATACATAGGCCCATTATTTAAATTCGAATCTCACATGATTTCTTAGTTTAACGTAAGTTATTATAACCAGGGCCCGGATTTTAAGGATTTTATAAACCCTGTAATAGTTTTTTAAATATATAAAAATAGTTTTATTTTAGGTTTTCATCATTTAAAGACAGGTTTTTAAGTTTCACTTTGATAACTTAAATACAATAAACACATTAACAAAATACTGTATTATAATTAACTTTAGGCCTACATTTACTCAGAATCCCATGGCTCTGAATCACAATACTATGGGAGCATCTTCCGTTTAATTTTTAACAGATTATAGAACACAATTAATTTTAGAATATTAGGCTGACATTTCCAACTCCACCACATATAACGTTTCCAATTATTAATAAACCAACTTTTAGAAAATTTAACTTTTGTCATCTTGCTAGTGCAAACACTGTGAATAAACTGCAAGTTTATCTTCTTAAGAATGCATTTAATTTGCTTCTAAAGAAATCAGGGATTTCGGATTACTAACGATTTTCTTTACCGCGGCAATGGGGTACAAAACGAGAAAATTACAAAATGCAATGTTATATTTTCTCTTACAAATTTTGGTTACTGGTAACTTAGAGCAAGGCCAAATTGAGGCAGATATTAAAAAAGTTATCTATTTTTACTAGAAGAGTAAGAACTTGATTAATTACACATTATTAGTTTAAGTATTTATCTTAGTTTAATTAAAAAAAGCCAGTTTTAGCTATTTTTTTTAAACATCTTATTTAGCCATTTTTAGGATTTATAAGATTGGAATATGTGACTGCTATGGCAATGAAACGAATAATTATGTTAAAATATCCCGGGTAACTAACAAGGAACAACACAGTTTAAAACATAAGAATCCAGGTCCTAATTATAGCTTACTCCATTTATGTGATTACGAAAACTACGAAAACAACTTATACCATAGGTTCCAAGGGTCCTTCGGAACAATGAAAGGGTCCCGCGAAGAAATCTGATTTAACTTACTGTATTTTCGTTTTAAAAATATAAAAAAATGTTAATTTTATCACAGAATTTATTGTGAATGTACGAGTAACTACCGTTAGCAGGTGCAGATAGGAAGCAACGGTGTTATAATCCCTTTTGAAAGGCGTAGGCCTACATGCTTTTATTTCAAACCTCGCGAGGGTTCTCTTGAAAAAAAGTGCCAGAAATTTGGATGTCACTTCTAGCGTTCTTTATGTTGAATTAAACTGCCTTGTTGCAAAACCTACTGAGGTTAAATTCTTGTTCTCTTCGGTGTTGGTGACTTTTTTAAGTTGATGCAAATATGGATTTTTTGTTAAATTTACAGATTCACAGTGTCTTCCATTGAGCCAATCTCGCGAAATTGACGGCTTCTAGACAGGACCTACCAACACGATATCTGTATCAAGTAAGTTAAACATTATTTTATTTTGGTAAAGTTTTTTTTACCACTTCTGAAAAATCCCCAACCCAGCTGGGAATCGAACGCGGACCGCCACAGTGAAAGGTAGGCGCAATACAATAGCCTATCTAAAACACTAACAAGGCCAGCGTTCTGAATATCGTAGCCTTCACTTCGCCAGTTTAATGCTAGCGCTAATGCAGCTGGCCTACTAGGTTAGTTTTCGTCACGGAGTAGGCCTACATGAACATGTTCATTTAATTTTCAAACTGTTCTAAATATTTAATACATTTTCAATTTACTAAATTAAATTTAAATACAGCAGTCTTAAATGTGATAATAATAGTCTTGAATTTTAAACGTTTTAATCTTTAAGTAGGTCAACTACATACTTGAATATTTTACTTTTTGGAGTGTAAGAAACTAGGTAGGTCTATTCCTTCTATTCCTAGTAGGCCTACAACTAAAAGGATCATATTACTGATCTTGAAGGTTCCCTAACTATAGAAATCATCTTCACTCTCATTAATTAAATTAAACCTATTGTTGATGCTAACTTTAAGATGTTTTGTTGTTATACGTTTGTATTATTGTCTCCTATTTTATTGTAATTTGTAAAAGAAAAGTGTTTCCACTCCATGTCATGGAGGCCTTTATAATTCCAGGAGGTTGAGGCTACTACACGTGTAGAATTTTAGGTACTCAGCACGTAAGAGTGGTAAGGTTGTCACCCTTATACACCTACCGCCATTACCCTAGGATTGCTCCTGGTACTCATTTCTATTAGAGGCTGAGTCTACCCTAGGGTCATATGCCACAAGAAGAATTAGGCCAGTCGAAACATTACAACCCGCGACCTTCCAAGAATTACGCCATAACTACTTGGACTATCTCCATGTAAATTGTAAAAAGTATAATTTCATGTTAACAAGACCTATCTTACAATATTGGAAAGCGGAATTTATTTGCCCTTTCTGGGTGATTTGTGCCCGACATATTTAGGCTATTCATTCTGACTGCGGTCGTGCTATAGGCCTATTTTTATTCTAAGATAGTGTTTCTTCATCTGTTTCCCGTTCACGCTGTTATGGTGGAAAGTCCAATTTCCAGTTACGGCTACGTAACTTACCGCACTCATTACCGCATTACTTACCAAATAGGCGCGTCAATGGGCGTATATGCCTATCAAACCCAAGATCAGTGTCCATGAACTAAGTAGGCCTACCATGCGACTAGATTTGCTTGCTAAGTTTTTGGTAAGAAACGAAAATAAGAACACGCCCAATAAGTATTAACAACATGTGAGAACCACCAGGGGAAATAATCGATCACCTAAGTGATGATGCAGTATGCACAATATGCACAATATAAGCTTAACGTAAATGCAACAGCAGGTCGTTTGGTATATGTTTGAGATTGAATTTTGAGGTTATGCGTCCATTATTAAGATCATTTGTAATTAAACATTCTCAGCTGCTTTTGACGAATTATTAACATTGTTTTTTGCTTTCGGGTCATATTTTCTTAATTTTACCTATGATTACAGCTTTCTGAAGTCAATTTAATGAAATAATGAAACTTTATTTTCTCACAGCAGATGGCATATACTCGGATAGTTGGGGAGAGTGGCGGCGTGTCAGCACATAAAGTATAGGAAGTATACTGCCGCGCCCGAGAAACGTCATCTCCAGCATGACGTGTATGATGACGTTCACATTCAAACTCAGTGTAACTCTTAGCCGTTATACAGGGATTATGTAGAACTTGCTCGGTGATCAACCAAACAACATACAACAGACATATTAGCAACTTCTGTCAGTAAGCCTATAGTCCTAAGTATGTAGTCAAATACTTAATCTTCCTCAAAGATTAGTACACAGCAGTCAATTACAGAAAAAAAAACTTCAGCTTGTTACAGGAACAAAGGCACAGTGGTGAAGTACGAAGACCTAAGAAATGAGTCCTATCGATCGTAATGCATGGATACCGTGATGGACAATTTATATTTTACTAATGATTCTTAGAACACATTATCCGTCTGCTATCTTTAGACATGTGTTGTGTAGTCTGCTTTTTATTTTCAATTTCCTTTGTGTTTCAGAAATCTTTGTGTAGCATATTTATAGCAAAAAGATTAAACTTCCCATTAATTGATTAGCATAATATAATATAGCTAAGTATTGTTTGTGTACCTTTGGATTTCAACTCTGACGTTTCAGACATGAAGAACCCATTGGCGGCAGGGGTTAGGGTAAGGAGCGCTTTCTTTTCCTGAGCGTTGCACTGACGGGAGTCATGCCGAACGGCCCAACTTTATAAAAGCAATGATTGACAGCCGGGGGCCTGTACAGCCATGATTAATGGCATGGCGCTCGGAACGACTGTTTCTTCCCTTCTCTTCCCCATACTCCCTCCGCCCACACCCCGAAAACGAATCCCATACCCAACACACACACTCACACTCATCACCCTATTTGCTAGTTCCTAGATAATGGGGGCAACTTCCAGTCTGTGTGTGTGGAGTAAACACGTTATGAATGGATCAATACGTTAAAAACTTCCATCTTGTGTTGGTAGCAATAGCCAATAGGTCTATTGAACTTAAAACAACGAAATTAAAATAATGTTTTAGTTGAAAAGAAATTCTCTTAAGAATAGCGGCGTCTTAGATTGAGTTTGACTACGAAAGGAACAACAGCAAGAAATGGTCTCTTGGCTACAAGTTTTCCTATCCCTTTCCTTAATAACATATTAATATAATGTAATGTTCTAACATAGTGGGGAGGCGCAGGCAGTAGCGTCATTTACATTCTCGAGGTCACGGGTGTGAATCCCGTGGCCATCTGAGTGTGAGATTTCCGAGATTTTCTCCATTCGCAAGTGGTACTGCCGGGTAGGAACATACTTGACATCTATTTCGAATGTTCCTGTATCTTTATGTTGTCACACCAAGAAGCTCTGCGTCGTATTGGCCCCTCATTAGGAAATCCATCTATGTCCTACCTAGTGTTGATCCAAAGTTTAGCATAGGCATTATGCATGTAAGTTATCATTTGAAAGGATAATTAGTAAGAAGTGATATAAACAAGAAATACTGGTAGATATATTTTTCTGTTGCTACCGTTAACTATCATTATTATAACCGTTATCATTTTCATTTTCATAATCAATTTCCTAATCAAAATTACGATTAACATATAGGCCTAGCCCATTGACTGGTTTGCTGATTTAGCGACCAATCCAGTATAAGATTATGTGGAATATGAACCAATCACAATTCACAAGTGACAGACGTCGTAATTTATTCGCTTCAATTTTATTACTTTCATTTTATCGCACCTACGTGCACTCCTTTTTATGTAAATTTATAAAGACTGAACACTGAAACATTCCCATATCTGTAGCTTCTTTGATCCAAAACAATCATTGAACACAGCGATTGGGTATAGGCTGCATATGAGTAAAAGAAGATATGAAAACAATATACAATTTTATGTATGGTGAACTATTTTAAATCCCATATAATAATAAATACAATATTAATAACTACCTGTTATTAGTGGCACCACCGAGTTTAAACTAAATAAAATCTCTTTAGGCAGGCCTACAGGCTGAGGTAAATTTCGAAGTGATTTTAGTTTAATTTATTGTCACTGCGCAACACTCTTCTTCTTTAGCATTGGCATGACAAACCCGCAATAATAACCGCAAAAAAAACAATAAAAAAAGGAAAGAGCAATTTTTCAAATATTCAAATCTCGCCTTATATGAGAGCTATCTAGAAACTAGTTATTGATTTGTAGGGTACTCGCCAAGAGCGTTTCAACGATACCCCACAAGACGTGGTTTCAAAAATTTCGAATTTCCATCCCCTTCACCCCCACCCCCACTCGTACCCCCAAAACCCCCGAATCGTTGGTGTCACTGTGAATTCCATAGGGAGTACTCTGATTGATTCAAACAAAGTTTCCCTCTAAACTTCATAGGGGCCGAGATATAAATTTTTCAAAATTTCAACCCCCTCCTCCGACCACCCCTTGGGCCAATTTTGCTCATTAACGAACTTGTCCGAACTATTGGGCCTAGAAATAACATAATAAAATTTGGTTCAAATATCTTCAAAATTACAGCCGCTAGCGTGTAAAGATGTATATATACAAAAAATTGAACGGGGGGTGATTTCATACTTAGGGAGGCATGAAACGTAAAGATATGAAAGAATTTTTCAAAAGTCATGACATGGTATCGATTGCTATAGGTAGATACATCGATTGCCTCGCCATCTGCTATCTCACTTAAAATGACACACATATCTAAGTGATTTATTCATTTTTGTGGTTTTTAATCATTCATTACATGCTTGATTAAGTAATTACAGTAAATAAATGTAATTCAAGATCCGAATTTTCTGAAGAGAACGAAATTACTCGTAGATTATCGATAAAATCCGCACTACTCGTTAGGCTGTATTGTTTATGATGATGATGATGGCAATCACAATGATGCCCAAAACCAACATAAATATAAATGCCCTACGTTTCTGAAGTAACACAGCCCTACTTGAAGTTCAGATTGTATAGGCTACTTTGTAATTCTACCAACGAATCAATTCTGTAATTAATCTAACTTAATGACGCCAGCCAACAGGTTGGCAGGTATACTCGAGCTGTATTTATTTATTGATAATACATGACACGGCAGTAGCATTAATATTGCAGTCTGCATAAAAATTACTATTAATAATGCTATAAAATTATAAGTTGTAGATTTATATGTGTCACATGTGTAAATATAGATAACGAAATTTTATGAGTAGAAGAAAGAAGAAGTGTTGCTGGTAAGATGCTTTAAGTTAAGTTGAAAATAATGTTAATAAGCTAAACTGCAACACTGATTTTAAGATTACTAATTTATTAAAAATACCGGTTACTATGAACTTATAAAGACGTAATTTAAAGAACGTAATTAGAAGTAGTAAACCGGGTACGATTTATATTTATAACGTTACTGTACAATAGGCTACAATATTATTTTCTTAGAGGCTTTTAACGTAAGCTACATACGAATCTATAGGCCTAGGCTTGCTGGTTTCTTTCTGAATAAAGTTTCCCTTCGATTTTCTAAGTTCCTAAAGTAGTTAGCAATAAATAGGCCTAGAGTATAAGTTGTCTACCTTCTCTCCATCAAGTAGTCAATACTATTAAATGTAATTTTATTCTGGGTATTGCTTCGTTCTCTGAGTGCTTTTTTCTTTATACACAATTGCGTGTGGAGCATTTGTAGGAGTCACTCAGTCCAGTTATTCATGTCACACGAGGTTCAATGACGGGAAATTACCGGTGTTTTCTCACTCGGTCTGATAGTAATTGTAGGTTATATGAATTTAACATCTACTTGTTACACTCACATATTGCTACAAGATAGATGAGCGCATATTTTTCGTATAAATACCACGAGCTGTTAATACACGTGTCGTCCATCTTCATTTCTTGAATATCATGTTATTGAATCATGCTACTGTTTCATGGTTTGGGCCTTTTAAAAGTTTAAAAATCTAAGTTGTAACTAGAGTCCGATTGTTCTGTATTTGCGTGTACTTTCTTTAGTATATAACTGCTTGAAAACTCAAAATGTTGAAGAGCAAGGCTACTAAGATCTTAACTTGTATTATTTTAACGTTGTATATGTTTAAATATTCGCAAAATATTATATTACTTAGGTTAAAAGAAGTTATTTTTTATACAGGGTGTAACAAACCTTTGAGAAACACTTCTTTCATATAAAAGGTGAAATTATGTTATATGAGCATGGGACCTTATTTCCTGGTTAGAGCCCTTAGCCTACTACTCTGTGCCAGCATTATTTTCGACTGTTTGGTGGGACCGTACGCACTGCCACATCGTCACAATGGAAGAACGTACAGATCATTCTTTTAAAAAACTAATTATCTGTCCTGTGTTATTACGAATACGACGAGACAAGTAGACCAACTTAATGCACGATGGAGCTCCTGCTCTGTCCTCTCTTTTCGTCAGTCTTTGAATAGGCGGTTCTGTGATAAATAGATAGGAAAACGTGGACCATTTCCTTGGCCTCCACTCTCGCCTGACCTGACCTGTTTATTTGTGTGGGCATTTAAAAACTCAAGTGCATGCAACACTGGTGGGAGAGATTGAGAGTTTCCGTGACCGTATTCTGCAAGGCTGAAAAATAATACGAGACAATCCAGGTATACATCAGCCCATGTATTAAATCACTTTTTTCCTTTGTTCTCCCCGATTCGGTTTTTGTTATATTAGATATTGTTGTTTAAACTTTATTATAAACTTTATTGTTTGATTTGGTAATACTCGTTTGAAAAAAGCCTACTTTGCTTCTTTAATTAGCCTATTTCCTTCCGTATGTTGTAACACTTTTTATAATATATTTTGTAAGTTTGGTTAAATTATTACTGGTTCTATATTTTAAATAGAATTTTCTTTATTTGCACATGATAATTTAATCCCATGGATTAACCATGTTTTATTCCTTAATTTAAGTAATCTACCCGTTTTCGTTTCTGGAAAGGTGTCCTCAAAGTGTCGCGACACAATATTTAGGAATTAATTAAATTTACTATCGACTTTGTCATAAGTAAATGCAGTTTCCCAATTTTCATTCTCAAGATTTTGTTTGATATTTAAAATTAACGTCATCCTTTAATATAATCATATTACTAAGGGTCTATTTGCCAGTCGAATTTACTTTAATAGTGTTCATTTATGCATCATAGTCTCATAACCCATTTGAGGTAGGTAGTAGCCTACATAGCTTACGTTTGAAATTATATTTTATAACCCAATTTGAATTTTTATTTTCCTATTCCATATCAAAACACAACCTTTCTAGTTTAAAAAAAATATCATTTATGACTCTGACATGTTGGATACCAAGTTTAAATATCATTTAAAATATATTTTTGAATATCTACTTTTTATAAGATTAAATTATAATTCACCATTCAAAAGTTTGAGTGAGATGCTTCTAACTTATTATATATTCTGTGTTCTGTGTTATGTTTGTTCAATTAGGAAACTTAAGAGAGGATTAGGATTTTAGGGTTTTAGAATATTTTTGCTTCGGTTTTTGAATCGTAAGATTTTATAATATTGTTTTAAAACCCAAGGGCATCAAAACATATGTTAATAGTCTACTGAAATGCGTTAATGGAATTTCAGAGTTGAAGAAAATAATAATTATTATGGAATTTCCTCTATCTATGGAATGGATGGAGATAGCAAAAACTCTGGTAAAATTTGCAGAAATCCCAGACATTTTGCACACGCAACTGCAATAAAAAACTGCAGAGACAGAGTGCCACTGCTGATATCCTATACGATCAGTTAACATACGTTACTTTATCTTGGATTCCTGAAGCAGGTTAGAATGTTCGGCGTAGTATTAACTTTGTTTTATTTTAGGACAAAAGAAAAAATCGCTCAACCAATCTCGGGGAGAAAAAGAAATGTGTGTGTGTATATATATGTGTGTGTATATATATATATATATATATATATATATATAAGTTTATATATTCTCTCTCTCTTTGTCGAAGTTTTACCTCTCCCTTTTATGATTTAAGCGACCCAAGCCGCCCGGGCCTTACAGAGCCGCGACCTGTCGGGAGAGGGATTGTCTTTGGATCACATACATACAAGGACATGGAGGGCCTCCCCGGATGAGTGATCAGCTCAATGCCGGGGCCACCTCCGAGACAACACGAACACATAGGACGATACACACCATTCACATACACACACACACTCACTCAGAATAAGACGAGGATGGGGATGAAGATGGTAATGACGGCCAGATGATATCCGGGGACCACAAGGGCCTAAAGTTACCCAACATTTGTCTCATTATCCCAACCCCGGAAAAACCTCACTAGGTAACTTGTCCCGACCAGGAATCGAACCCGGGCCCGCTGCGTGAGAGGATTGAACGCATCCCTTGAGCGACAGCGGTGGACATATATATATATATATATATATATATAATTTTATATACGATGTATATCCCCTAAAGGCCTACATACAAATATAATATGCACCGAATTGAAAACTTCTCCATTTGGTAGATCGTAAAAAAATTATATTAAATAATTTGATTATTTCAACAGGGTGCAAGACTTACGACAGGACAAAACTATTCACAGGCTGATATTAACATACTGTGCTGATAATCTCAGAGAACGAAGGAGGAGATGTCGAAAATAAATAAATAAATAAATAAATAAATAAATATATTTATATATATTGAATGGATGAGGATAAGTATGAGGATAAGTAGGTAAAAATAATAAACTTCACTTGCGTTAAGATTCTTTTAATATGAAACTGCTAGCTTGATCACATAGACAAGGAGAGCACACAATTTACTTTTTTGTGTAGACTTTGAAATATAATACGTCCAAAATTATTATCTGTATTGTTATAATAATTGCATATGACACATAGTGTTCTTGCTAAGTACTTGAGGAAATGCACTTAATATATTCCGGTCAGCTGTTATACATAGGTGGCAGGGGGGAATAGAAAAAGGGTGAGTTTTGAACGCGAGTGAAGGCACCGGTACACGGAAATACTGATAATGAGGGAATTGCGTGTGGCGGATGTATGGTATAACCTCCCCATTGCTACTGTATGTGAAAACCCTGCCCTCTCCTCGTCCTGACAGTGGCGGAATTAGAAGGATAAATAAAGCAAACTGCTATCTGGATCATGTTTTGTTTTATCGATAAGGATTTTCAGAATACCAGATTATATCATGATATACCATCACTGGATTCCTTACTGGAAGCGTATTGAAATAAAACACAGGTTGTCTAATTATCTGAATTTATAATTATTCATATAATATTTGAACAAAAACGAATGTCAGCACTAATCTCTGATATTCTGGTACTAGTAAATTTGGTACTGAAAGCGTGTCCATAAGCTGTAAACGTTGTGAAATGATTTCAACATTTGTGAAGTCTACCGAAAGGAATCATAATGCAGGAATAGCCCAATATATTTTTGGAATACAGGATAACTATTGTTTTTGTGATGGTGGTGATGATGACTGTTAATTATGATGACGATGAACACGTTTTATAAAGAATAGAAAATAAATTAAATAAAAGGGGGACAAAGTTTGAGAGATCTATGGGAAGGAAAAGAAGAGACAAAGAGAAGAAAAAAATGGATAAGAACAGGAAGTGTGATTTATTGGGAATTCGAAATAAAATATTGCAAATAATTTTAACGTAGGGAATGATAGGAAAGTTTAAACCAACACCTTCTACGTTACCTAAAAACTATTTTGAGATCCTACCGTTTACTTTCACTTTAATTTCCAATCCTCACTCTTGTAGGCCTAATTTGTTATATTACATCAATCATATTTGCCTGAAATTAACTAGCAGCATATTTTGCTTCGAAGGGAATCGATTCTTCAGCTTTCTTTGTTCTACGTGTGGCAGTCCCTTCCGTTTCCATTATTATTACTGTTACAATCCTTCTTATCGACTTTGGCACACACATGAAATGTTTTATTTATTTATTTCTGCTTTTCTTTCTTTACTTCTTTTGCTATTTTTCTTTCGTTCGCTCGTTCATTCTTTCTTTCGATCTTACTTTATTTCTTGCTTTCTTTTTATCTGTTTTTTTTTGTGCATTTTTAGTTTGTTAGATTAATTCAGTCTATTTTTCTATCTTATCTTTCTCTCTTTCATTCTGTCTGTAATTTCCTCGGACTGTCATGCATCCGTTAATTAATTCATTCTTTCTTTAATTTTCATCCATTCATTCATCCGATAGTTCATTCATTCATCGGATAGTTCATTCATTCATCCATTCTTTCTTTCTATATTTCTTTCTTTTAAGCTTTCTTTTTTACTCAGTTACTTCTCTTCTTTCCTCTTTGCCTTCCCCTTCATTCTTGTTTTTTCTTTGCAAGTAGACTATAGTGCAACTTTCTTAGCCTATAGGCTGTGCCCTAGTTTTTGTTATATACCTTTCAAAGAAACGTCCGACGAAAGACATACGTTTAGTTGCTAAATAACATGGGCGATGTTTGGTATTGATTCAGTGCATGAAGATGGTAATGGTATTATGGAAACAGACATAGCAGGCCTATACCAGCAATTTTATCGACTACAGTTCAGAAACCACCTTGAGTTTTCTCACGCTTTCTAACCATAGTCTAGGTTTCATCGTCTAATCGTCTTCACGTTACGATTTATTTTATATTAATTCGGCTTTAGCCTATTGTAGGCTAATTTCAATTTAATCAGTGGGTCTTTCTTTTACTCTTCTCTGTTAAAAAACAAACCACCCACTCCCCCATGCATGCCTTAGTCTCTTCTATATACATATATTTATTTATTTATCACATCACATTATATATTGTTATCTATTAGAAATTGAAAATCTTATATGAACTTTGTTTGAAAGCTCCCAGATGAGCAAATCTCGTGTTTAGGGACTGCTTTAACATAGGCCTATCTGAATATGATAGAAAATATAAATATAGACCTACAAATATATTAAAAATTACATACAAATTAAAATCAGTTAAAAAATTGAACAAAAAAATTTTAATATTTAAAAATTACAGAACAGAACTCTCTTTCAAATGATTTTATATTTAGGATCGGTCCCGTCCCCAGGTGATGTCATTTAGGCTTATATGTGAGTAAACACGACAGTTCCATTCTCGTACATTCAGCGACTAATAAAATAACTTTTGCGGCACAAAGAACGGCCGAATGGGGACAGCTACACGCCAAATAGCAGCACACAACCGTCGTTAAATAATCAAGGTAATAAAAAAAAATTAAGAACATGTAACATAAGGCTGCAATAAAAAGCATGATTGATAAAGATCTCAATAACAAAATTCTTTTACCTATACTTTCGAAGGTCTGAGGGGAACAGGAGATCAAAATCAAATCCTGTTACTTCCTGATGAATCATACAAAAATAATGAATTGTTTGCTAGTTTGAAGCTGCCAATAAATAATATAGAATTTGTTAATCTTTAATTGTTATCGTGAAAGTTCAATATGACTATAATAAAGCTCAAACTTATCCTCTGCCAGTTGAGAGGATATAGGGGTATATTTTTCATATTCTATAGGATATGATTTGACATGGTAATTGAAATGAGTTTTGTACCAGACTCTACAGTCGGGTTCAAAACTCATACGGTGGTATGTTAAGAACTGTCATTCGCCACAGAAGTAGGCCTACATCTACGTCATTATGAACAAGGCAAACTTTTCAGTTTACTTACTTTAGCAAGAGAAAAAGTCAGGAAATAGCAAGTGAAGTGTCATTTACAATAATTATGGTAATACAATAATAAGCTAATTACTAAAGCCCGGATTAATAAGCAAAATAAAACAGTAAAATAAGCATGCAAATAACCACGAAGAATGCAAGAAATAGGCACCAAATAAGTAAAAACAAATTACACAAAAATCAAATAAATAATTAGTTTAGTAGAAATTTTATCCTATTCACCGATTTTACAGTTGTAAGGAAAATCCGCAGATTTTCTTGTCTGAAGCTCCTGCGTCCGTCAGTGAAGAACGATATTTTGTAAAGTGAAATACTGTAGTTATTTTGTGATCCAAATGTTAAAAACGAAATTTTATTTTGCAAGTAGGATATGTATGTGAAATGAGCCGGAAAACCTGAATTGTTCAGTAGTTCTATTAACCGACAAAAGAAAGGAAACCGGTGATAATAACATCTAGGAGTAAAATAATCACTATTGATGTGGCAGTTTCCAGTAAATTAAGCTATCTTCATCCAAAATCATAAAATAACAAGCAAAATTTATTTTATCTCAGATGAAACAAAATAGGCACTATCAAATAAAGTTAAAAATGCATAACATTTCTGCTTATATTTAGAAGCCTGAAGCTAATGCATTTATCTTAGAAATCCGGGGCATACTAATAACCGTTTGTGTACAATCCGACGCTGTTATTATGGCTGCGTGGTTTGGGAAGATATGCACAGTGAAGTTGGCGTGCTGGACAGAAAGAAGATGAAATTGTATTGTAACGGAATAAGAGAGGAAGGTAGGTTAGATATTGAAGACGTAGCCTAATTATTGAGTAGTTTATGATTAAGTTTGATAGAAATTCAGCTTAATGTATTTTCTAGCATATTTCTTTATAAGCGATAATTAGGAATAGATAATGAACTTTACTTACGACCTTTTTCTTTAATAGTGCTACTAAACCAAATCTTGAGATAATCAAGTGATTGCAAAAATATAAAGCTTATAATAGGTATTGAAACGTAATTACTATTTTTCGCTCATCCTGTGTGTGGTAGACTAATATAGGTTGAATTTGTATACATCGATCTGGCGCTGTAAATTGAACCCTGATTATCTTACTTGGTAGAGCATCGGCACGTAAATACGAAGGTCATGGGTTCTAATTCCTATGTAAAAGGTATATTTCTCCTTAAGTATGCTCATGTAGCGTTCAACAGAAACAATTCTGTGGTTTCATGAACCCTAATCTGATTCTCGTCCATGCTGCTTACAAATGTAATGATAGCCTACAATTTTCCTGCGATTTTAAAAATGCCTTGGGCCTATGTTAAATTAAGGATGATAAGTTTTGCGAAATAAACTATCTACTGAAAAATCACATTTTTTAGGAACTATCTAATATATGAAATCGAAAGTGTGTAGGCCTATGTGGGTATGTGGGTATGTAGCCTATGTTCCAAACACAAATCTACATTTCTTGAGAAATTTGCACAAAATTTTGCACACATACCCAGTTCAGCCTGGAAAGTAACCCGGCTAACATTAAAATTCAAACAAATTACTCCATTCTTTGAAAAATTATATAATTTCTGAAAGTATTACACTGAATATTTATCAAAAGCAATTCAGTTCTTATGACAACAGTGTATTGTTTAAAGTATTTACATAGGGCTTTGGGAGCTACATAATACTGTGCTTTAACAAATTCTGATGTTGTCGATGTAATACATTGGTGAAAATAATTAATTATTGGTGAAAATAATTAATGAAGAATGAAATCCACGAAAATAAAGCTCAATGTGATGCAGTCACATAACTTTCTCTACCCTCGATATGAAGAATATAATTTTCTCACTTCACATTTTGATGTAGAATGCAGGGAAAGCTTAATCCATTTGTCTCAGCCTGAGTGTGTGCCAACGAGTATGCTATAGCACAAGTCTGTAAAAAAATCATATCCACTGATACGTTATTTATAGCTATAGGCTTTGTAATAGTTGAGAAATATGAATGTTTATTATAGACCCTAAGCATCTAAAAGGAGACAAAATAGGATGGAACAATTTTATTCTTATGGAGCAGTAGGCCTATATTATGTCCCAGGTTTTGGGGAAGGAAAGTATGAAAGTGATATTAAATTTCTTTTTGATTTTAGCCCCTAAAAGGTTGACGGTAACATGTGAGTGAGAAATAATGTATTCCATAAAGACAATGCAATTTTATGTTACCGGTATTTCTGTTTCTTCTTATTTCAACCCCTCCCAGGTATGTTGTGTAGAAGCAATGGGGTGCAAAATTCGACAACCTCTACGAGCCACGAAAAGCTATATCAAGCATTTTCTGAGGGAATAGTTTGAGTGTGATAAGTCGTTCTTGCTCATTTCAAATTATACATATCTATATAAGGACCTAGAGCTTGAAAATCGAAAGGAGACGCCGGGCCTTTTAAGCTAGTATAATATAAATAGCAAAATTAACGAAGAAAGTGAATCGAATATGGTATTTTTATTCTATTGCTTCGACCTACTTCTGCACTCTAGAAGAGTTACTTTATCTGTAGTTCAATGAAGTCGTCATAAATGTCAGTTTTCCAACTATCTTCTAAAAAATGTTAAGCCTACAGTAAAATATGCCATTAGCGCTTAATAGGTCATAATTCATTATTAAGCTTATTTACTTAAATTGAATGAAAATGATAATTAAGTTGCGTTGGACTGTAAGCAGCATTGCCGGGAATTAGATTATGTGTTCTGTTGAACATTACATGATAATATAGGAAAATATCCCTATGACATTAGGATTCGAACCCACGACTTTCGGCTTTACGTGCCGATGCTCTACCAACTAAGCTAGTCAGGGTTCGATTTACAGCGCCAGATGGAATCTCCCTCCTTGGACCTATGATAGATCGATAACGTAATATATTTTAGCCTAATTATTAGTCTATACGTTGAATAGCTTATAATTTATCTGTTATGGCATGGCTCATAACAAATAAACAAATTATTTATCTGTTATTGAATGGCTCATAACAAAAAAATCATATTCACTGACGAACGTCCGCCGAAATTTTCCGAGCCGATGTTAAAAGTATACCTAACTTATAAGCAAATAGATCGCCAATCCTCGGAGAAAGATAACTTCCTTAGAAAAAGATTGCTCTCCAGTCTAATATTTAGGCATATGACATTTTATGATCTTTTGATCCTTTTCTGAGATTAGGCACCAAATGGGCACATTCCGTGGCGTCAATGAAACAAATAAGGTTAATGAGGGATGATAAAGAGGCATTATAGCTTTATGTGGACCGTGTAGTAAGGCTGGAGATTGCTTCATGCATCTTTCACTAGAACATAAATTGTTAAAATTACGACTCACTCAACCGAGAACCGTTTCGTGGCCTGATGCTTCAGCACAATGTTAAACTTAAAAATGATAACACCTGTTGTTAACACCTCACCTGAGCAGGAAATACCGTACTTAATTGATTGAATAGGTATATTATACATATCCCATTTTTATAACAATTCTAACTTTTCGTTTAAATATTGTTTTTGGGTGTGAACTGGAAATCCTCGTGATAGCATTAAATTTAAAAGTTGCAAAGGAAGGTCCATATCAATCTTTCGTTTTTCCGTCTCGAAATTTTTAATATGAGGATACAATGAGGTAAGATTATGTTGTTTTAAATAAAAAAATATATTTTTCACAACAATGGTGTAAAATAAGCTTCATATCATTATGTTCCTCCAAACAACTGTTATGTCCGGCATTTTAAGAACGACCCACTTCAAAATTAGGCAAATATATAAGAAATACAGAAGATGTAACGAGCAAGGCATAGCAGGGTGAACAAAAGAGGTCGTTATCACAACATATCACAGGATGCATAACCCAAGTAAAATCTGATTAATGCGTTCAACTATCTTTCTTTACCCTAAGCATGGACAAATACAACTTTCTCACTTCACATTCTGATATAGAATAAGAGGCCGTATTGCAAAGAGCGCATATTCAGATGTTTCAACCTGATGCAAAGCTTTAATGTTCGTCAGGCAAGGCTGAGTTTATACAAACAGTGGGTGGTTTATAACTACCCTTCAGAGAATGTTTTCTAAAATATGTTTGAAATAAAAGTATTAGCTATTAGTACAACACCCCATGTACAATATGTAAACAAAATCGTTAGGGCTGTTTTCGAGAAAATTGCGAAAAAAAAACTAAATTTTCTTCATGTAGGCCTAATATTCTCTTAAAAATTTAAGAAAGTCGTCGCCCATTTTCGTGTCGCATCCCCTGGAAGTACCTAACCCATCGTTTTCATACGATTTTCCATTCTGGAGATAGGCTGTTCACAGACCCACAGACACACATACATAGGCCCACACACACACAGATATGTTACTGAAAATAGTATATACTTATGGTATGCGAAGAGGAAGTAAGAAAGTATTCCCATTTACACACAAGACCTCGTTTTCTTACTCCTCAGTGCAATGAATAACTTACATTAATTTTCTAGCAGACTAATGGAAAATTCAGTAATATATTTTGCTGTCAATAATCTTTCAGTGGTACAGGCAATATTTCAAGGTAAAAGAATGGAATTTGTTTTGAAAATCAATGTAGAGTTATAAAACTTGTTAATTCTTTCATTGGGCTGAACTTTCAGCACGTGACGGGACTAGCTTGAAAGTTCAGATTTCACCCCACTGAGTAGGCCTACATATCATTTTTTCCTGATTCATTTTCACAAAGTAAAACATTAAAAAAAAAGTATTCAACTTATAAAATCGGTTAAATCGAAATAATCTGTAAGTGTAATCATTAATAATCATCGTAACTATTTACAAGAAAGAAAAAAGCTTAAGATTTTGAAGTAATTCGTTCAGTTTATCATGAAATGTTGACAAAATGTGAGAAAATCTGAAGAAATTAAGACTGTGAAGCAAAGATAAATGCAACACATTTAAATGTATAGACGTATAGATAATACGCAAGATGGGAATGTATCTGGTTTTACAATTCTCTTTGTTTCGTGGGAACTGGTTTTCTCAGAACAATACAAGCAAGAAGTTGTCGTGTAGTCGCACTCCATCGATTGGCTATTTCATGAAAATCCATAGTTACCTACTTTGTGATTGGACTGATAGTTTCCTTTTTTTTTAATGAAACGAGAAGGAATAAAGAAAAAAAACAAGCTGATTTGGATTTTTAGTTCTTCTGTCTAGTTTTTTTCTTTTTAATGTTGTTTATATAACATGGAATTCAGCCATCTGCAGAAATATTGCAATTCTTTGTGCTCTATTACTTAAGAGATGTAGAAAATCAGCCTATCCACGTAAGCCTCTGACATACCGGCAGTTTTTGTATCATGGCGGAATATTAGTGACCTTCAAACTGGTATTTTAAAAACAAAGATAATTTAATAATTAGCGAAGTAATTATTATGATTAATAAGTACAATAAGCAATAAGTAACATCAAGTTTCAATAAGTTATAGGCCAATCAAATCTTCTTTGTGCGTTACGCACAGGTTCAAGTAGTAAAACCTAAAAAGCCTAATTTTCTTCTTTTTCACAATAATCATGTTAAATAAATTTAAAATGTACTCGTGTGTTTTTGTTTAGCAAAATATGTTATGTTTGAAACTTAATAATATGCAAATACTGTAGAATACTCACACATGCAATGCATAATTTATACGAGGGTGGATCGAAAAGTAACGCACAATAATTTTTTTTTAAAGTTTAATAGTTACAATTACAAACAAATGCACATATGAAGAGACATCTTCTGTCTATTTTTATGTATAGTCGCCAAGTTTATCAACATATTTCTCCCATCGTGATACCAGTTTCAAAATACCCTGTCCATTGAAGTCCGTTCGGTTGGAGTATTTTTCGTGCCATTTTAAGAAGACCTCGTCCCAAACCATCGTCTTATCTACAAAAGAATATAATAGCATTGTTCCTAATCCGAAAATCTGCACCAATACCGATACCGACTAAGAACAGGTGTCTTGTAGTCGCGTTAGTTTCCCCAGGATTGCCGCTGTCATTCACCACTTCTCAAACGAAGTAACCGTGCTGTGGTACGTTTTTGGCAACATTGTACTGGACTGCAGACAAGTGGGAAATACGCTCAATTATCTTTCTATTTAGGCCTACTGATTGACAGGTCGAAGAGGATTAGGGTGGCAACAGGTAGGGGAAGTTCTTGAAAAAAGTATTTAAAAAATGGCACTCACATTATAGCCATCTGCAGACTGCTGTTTTTACTTCTGCACCTGATGTACCGGCCAGGAATTACTTCATTTGACCAAACAAATGAAAGCTTAACGCGATAGGTGATCCAAGCTTGTCATCATTCGCTGGCCCTTGAGATCGTTTGTCAGGTTCTTAGGTACCCAGCGAGCACTAACTAAACGAAACTTCAATGCGTCATGCACAATATCGTACATCGCAGCGTATGAAATGTTGAACGGCTGAGATAAGGTTCGTAAGATGCAGAAGTGAAAACAGCAGTCCGCAGATGGCTGTACTCCAACGACTTCTATGAACAGGGTATTTTGAAACTGGTATCACGATGGGAGAAATGTGTTGAGAAATTTGGTGACTATAAAGAAAAATCTGATGTGAAAGTCACATAACTTCCTCTGCCCAAATAAAAGTTAGCAGTATTCACATATCCTTTTACAGAATCGCAAGACACAATTTTACGCTAATTATCCTATAAATACCTCTTCTTTCAATGATGCGACTAAAAGCGCAGGCTATATAACAAACTTAAAAAAAAAAGAACAAGTGACTGCAGACGTTTATTGAACTAAAGAATAATTTCCGAAATTTATCGAATATTTCCCTCAGATACTTCTTTACTCTATACCTGGCCAACAATACATCTTTCTCACTTCACATTCTTATATAGAATAAGAGGCCGTGAAAGAGCGCGTATTCAGTTGTTCATCACGCAAGACAAAATTTCTACAAACAGTGGGTAAACAGTGGGTGGCTTGTAACTACCCTCAGAGAATTTTTTCGAAAAAAAGTTTCAAATAAAAGTTTTAGCTCTCAGTAAAAGGAACACATGTGCAAATTTTAAAGAAAATCGTTAGAGCCGTTTTCGAGAAAATCGTGAAAAACGAAAATTTCTTCATGTAAAGTCCCCTTAAAAATAAGAGAAATTTGTCGCCAATCTTCGAACCACATCTTCAGAAGGTACCTACCTGACCCAAATACGAAATTTTGTTTTCATACGATTTTCCGTTTCGGAGCTAGCCTGTTCACAAACTTCCACACAGACAGACACACAGACACACAGACACACACACAGACATGTTTCCAAAAATAGTATTTTTGGATTCAGGGGGCCTTGAAACGTGTATATATGCTAAAAACACAACTTCGAATTTTAGGGTCGAAAACAATACTTCCTCTACCTATAGTACCTATGGTACGGGCAGAGGAAGTAAAAATATACAAAAGATGTCCCTTCATGTGTGCATTTGTTTGTAATTGTACCTATTAAACTTCTTGCAAAAAAAAAAATATTGTGCGTTACTATACGATCCACCCTCATCCATCCGCAGTCGCTATCGATTTTTTTTTTTACAAATTACAAATTATTTATTACAAATTACAAATTAGAAAATACCAATTATTACAAATTATTTCAAAATACAAATACAAATAATATCAACACAAGTCACTGATCATGTTTCGGTTGGTTATACCCAATTTAGAAATAGTTGGTATTTGGCGATGAAAATCCCTTAATATTCAATCTACTGTACTTTAGAAGAAGTTAATAAGCTCGCACTGATATATCTAATGGTTAATTCATAGTCCAGAAAATATTATGACACTTAAACTTAGCGCTACCTTCATGGACAGGCAATGAACATTTCCCCTGCATGGAAACGTAAACCTGCTTTCGTCGGCACAAGCCACCTAATTTGTTTCTGTCGCATATCTCGTTCTTATAATTTATTAGCAACTTCTTTTACATTAGTCTTTGTTATTTTTTTAGCGGAAAGCAGAAGTAAAAGCAAAAATGCGATTCTTGAAATTTTCTTCAAATACAAGAACATTAGGCTAACGTTATCTAGGTCTGCATCTAGTCTTGGATATAATTTTTAAAAAGGCGTGAACCTGCAAGAAATGCACACTGACTTGACATTACGCTTTGTTCTTACTTGGATAATTCGGATTTTACAATTATGATTTAAGTAATTAATAATTAATAAAATGATAAATTAAATCCACTTCATTTAATTAGTACCTCATATAACTCTTATGAATTTCCATCTTGATATTAAAACATCACAATAGGCCCTATAATATTATCACAACTTTGTTACACAGTTAGTCGTGTATATAAATAAAATATAAAATTAAAATGCCTACACGAGGGCATGTCAATAGTCTAAGTACAAGCATATAATTTTTAAACTATTTATAGACAAGGCCTTACAATTGCATCTTTATTCAACATGGTACCCATGCTTTTCAGTACACTTATTCTACTAGCTTCTGGATGTCCGCAGAAAAAAATTACTCTGCTTGAGCATCAAAGCTGGCATACACAGCCTCGATTCTCATGATTTATTTATACAACAAATGAGGTCACATATTAATTGTATTAATGTTTTTTCAACATACTCCCCGTGCTTTCAGTACCCTTTGTCTAGCATTCCATCTTAAACATTCAAGACTGAGAGACACATGTGGTTTATGGGACGAATGCCTAGTGCAAACAATTTTGGTGGCAAACTTGCTATAGTCCAATTATTTTCTTGTAATGGAATATTTAGTATAAACTCAAAATAATTTCTTGACAGTTTATCTACGTAGGAATTGTAATTTTAAAGTAATGTAATTTAGGCATTAAACCCATTTCTTAATTAAAAATATGCAATATGAGAGTTAAAATATAACTTGTCAAATAACTTCTTTATGACTTCCGGACCATGTATAGAAGATCCGATCACTTAAGAAATACTGGGGAGCCTAATAAGGTAAGCTCTGCCTCGTAAGTTATTTTAATGTCCGGAGCTAATTAATAAAGTACTAAAACTACCGTTTTATCCTTGTCAGAGCAAAATAATAATTCCCTGGTGGTTGGGTTAGTTTCCAAACCGATGGGCTTGTAAATCTCTATTTGCTGTTGAAAGTCAGCGAGTACTATAGCAAATTCATCTCCAAGTGCACCACCATCCATGTAAAAGTATTCAGAAAACTTCTTAATTTCGTATTGATGGAATGAATTGAAAGGTCAAACTTAATTGAACCTGTCGGGTCAACCTGTTGAGCCCATCTGAGGAATGGAATTAGTCCAGAGTGAAAATAAAGGTTGGAAGACTCCCTGTAAGACTATCATAAAAAGGATATAGAACTCGTTGGGGTGTTTTGTCCTTAAATTAGTCTGGCATGAAATCCCTTTCAACACATTTGAAGGAATTTGCAAAATATATTTTCAACAGCACCTCTGTTTTATTCAAGTTCATTTGGAGAAATTTACGGACGGCATGAGCGGCAAGAATTAATTCCATTTGTCAGTAGCTAGGTGGTGTGGAAAAATTCACTTATTTTCTCTTGAAAATTCTGAGAGATACACATAGTTACTAGCCTTCAAAAGACGTTGCCGATTGCAAAGAGAAATAAGAGAAGCTCCATAAACATTGGCAGAAAATATGCCGCACACTGCACCTTCTAATATGAAATTAGGCCTATAACATTTTTATGAGTAGGGATGGGTCCTCGATACTTTCGATACCTCGATACTCTCAATACTTGCGTGGTATCGGCATCGAACGATACTTCAGAAATTTCGCTCGATACTTTTGTAATTCTACAATTCTACAATTACAAAAACTTGTAAGTGGACTGTTTCAAAAACAAATTTTAGTTTTAATGAAGAATTTAAAAATAATTATAGGCCTCTGATGATATTAAATTTTGTCTCATTAAATATGCATATTTAATTAATTTAGTTGTTATTACACAGTTCTCTCAAATTTTAATTTTTAATGTAGGCCTACCTATTTATTGAAACTGGAAATGTTGAAGGTATCGAGTATCGAGGAAAAAATCATGTATCGGTATCGAGTATCGAGAAAATCTGGTATCGACCCATCCCTAGTTACGAGTCTTCAAATAAGCGCTTTTCGGAATCTCCAGCGAAATCTTTGAGGGGCTGAGGTAGAAGCCTATGCTTGACGAGACGAGGAACTTAAAAAAATTAATGGCTTGAAGAACAGGATTTGAAGAAAAGGTAACGTGTAAGGCATGAAAAGCAGGTTGCTCAAGAAATGGTAAAGAACTCATGGGAGCTTCTGTAAAGCTCAGAGCAGTGGTTCCCAAAATTTTCAGTCCGCGGACCCCTTGAAAAAATTAAAATTTCGCGGACCCCCTCTGGGTATTGAGAAAAAACTAAATAAATACTTTGATTCAAATGCATAAAATTCAATAGACAAAATAACAATATCAACGGTAACAAACAGAGTTTACTCCTTAATGTGAACAGTGAAGCTGTTTTAGAAGATATGTAATTTGATAAAATTACGAGATATCCTACTTCTTCTTAAACCACCTGCGGACCCCCTGAAACACCATCGCGGACCCCGCGGACCCCACTTTGGGAATCACTAGCTTAGAGGGTAGCATTTTCAGAGTTGCTTTTTCTGAATACTATTGCAGTTGAGAGTGTACGAACCGCCCGCGTATATCGCCGTTAAGTACTTCGAATTTTATTCGGTAGGACTTGGAAACTTAGATGTTATCCTATCTGAATAGGAAGTAAATTTAAATTTGTTCAAATCATTTATGATATTCAAAACAAGAGATATTCGCGGTCGTTTGTTTGTTGTCTCCGGCATACGATGTACGATGTACGAAAACAAGAAATATCTTTCTAGCAATATTTAGTGTTATAGACTATGGTTTGACGAAGCTTTCCAACCGCAAAGTATTGTGCATCTCTAGGAATATATTTCAGAACACAAAGTATATTCGCCGTACATTAGGAACATTTTGTGTGAAAGAATCCTATAGCGTGAACTCCGTAGGTGATTCGTTTCTTACAAAAGGATTATCTTGATGAATCTTGAACCAACGAATGCGAAGACTCTTTGGTGTGAATTAATTTTAACTACAGTTTGAGCAAACCCAACTAATATCATGTGCGGGATTAGCTGCGACAAGGCCTTACAATTGCATCTTTATTCAACATGGTACCCATGCTTTTCAGTACACTTATTCTACTAGCTTCTGGATGTCCGCAGAAAAAAATTACTCTGCTTGAGCATCAAAGCTGGCATACACAGCCTCGATTCTCATGATTTATTTATACAACAAATGAGGTCACATATTAATTGTATTAATGTTTTTTCAACATACTCCCCGTGCTTTCAGTACCCTTTGTCTAGCATTCCATCTTAAACATTCAAGACTGAGAGACACATGTGGTTTATGGGACGAATGCCTAGTGCAAACAATTTTGGTGGCAAACTTGCTATAGTCCAATTATTTTCTTGTAATGGAATATTTAGTATAAACTCCAAATAATTTCTTGACAGTTTATCTACGTAGGATTTGTAATTTTAAAGTAATGTAATTTAGGCATTAAACCCATTTCTTAATTAAAAATATGCAATATGAGAGTTAAAATATAACTTGTCAAATAACTTCTTTATGACTTCCGGACCATGTATAGAAGATCCGATCACTTAAGAAATACTGGGGAGCCTAATAAAGTAAGCTCTGCCTCGTAAGTTATTTTAATGTCCGGAGCTAATTAATAAAGTACTAAAACTACCGTTTTATCCTTGTCAGAGCAAAATAATAATTCCCTGGTGGTTGGGTTAGTTTCCAAACCGATGGGCTTGTAAATCTCTATTTGCTGTTGAAAGTCAGCGAGTACTATAGCAAATTCATCTCCAAGTGCACCACCATCCATGTAAAAGTATTCAGAAAACTTCTTAATTTCGTATTGATGGAATGAATTGAAAGGTCAAACTTAATTGAACCTGTCGGGTCAACCTGTTGAGCCCATCTGAGGAATGGAATTAGTCCAGAGTGAAAATAAAGGTTGGAAGACTCCCTGTAAGACTATCATAAAAAGGATATAGAACTCGTTGGGGTGTTTTGTCCTTAAATTAGTCTGGCATGAAATCCCTTTCAACACATTTGAAGGAATTTGCAAAATATATTTTCAACAGCACCTCTGTTTTATTCAAGTTCATTTGGAGAAATTTGCGGACGGCATGAGCGGCAAGAATTAATTCCATTTGTCAGTAGCTAGGTGGTGTGGAAAAATTCACTTATTTTCTCTTGAAAATTCTGAGAGATACACATAGTTACTAGCCTTCAAAAGACGTTGCCGATTGCAAAGAGAAATAAGAGAAGCTCCATAAACATTGGCAGAAAATATGCCGCACACTGCACCTTCTAATATGAAATTAGGCCTATAACATTTTTATGAGTAGGGATGGGTCCTCGATACTTTCGATACCTCGATACTCTCAATACTTGCGTGGTATCGGCATCGAACGATACTTCAGAAATTTCGCTCGATACTTTTGTAATTCTACAATTCTACAATTACAAAAACTTGTAAGTGGACTGTTTCAAAAACAAATTTTAGTTTTAATGAAGAATTTAAAAATAATTATAGGCCTCTGATGATATTAAATTTTGTCTCATTAAATATGCATATTTAATTAATTTAGTTGTTATTACACAGTTCTCTCAAATTTTAATTTTTAATGTAGGCCTACCTATTTATTGAAACTGGAAATGTTGAAGGTATCGAGTATCGAGGAAAAAATCATGTATCGGTATCGAGTATCGAGAAAATCTGGTATCGACCCATCCCTAGTTACGAGTCTTCAAATAAGCGCTTTTCGGAATCTCCAGCGAAATCTTTGAGGGGCTGAGGTAGAAGCCTATGCTTGACGAGACGAGGAACTTAAAAAAATTAATGGCTTGAAGAACAGGATTTGAAGAAAAGGTAACGTGTAAGGCATGAAAAGCAGGTTGCTCAAGAAATGGTAAAGAACTCATGGGAGCATCTGTAAAGCTTAGAGCAGTGGTTCCCAAAATTTTCAGTCCGCGGACCCCTTGAAAAAATTAAAATTTCGCGGACCCCCTCTGGGTATTGAGAAAAAACTAAATAAATACTTTGATTCAAATGTATTAAATTCAATAGACAAAATAACAATATCAACGGTAACAAACAGAGTTTACTCCTTAATGTGAACAGTGAAGCTGTTTTAGAAGATATGTAATTTGATAAAATTACGAGATATCCTATTTCTTCTTAAACCACCTGCGGACCCCCTGAAACACCATCGCGGACCCCGCGGACCCCACTTTGGGAATCACTAGCTTAGAGGGTAGCATTTTCAGAGTTGCTTTTTCTGAATACTATTGCAGTTGAGAGTGTACGAACCGCCCGCGTATATCGCCGTTAAGTACTTCGAATTTTATTCGGTAGGACTTGGAAACTTAGATGTTATCCTATCTGAATAGGAAGTAAATTTAAATTTCTTGAAATCATTTATGATATTCAAAACAAGAGATATTCGTGGTCGTTTGTTTGTTGTCTCCGGCATACGATGTACGATGTACGAAAACAAGAAATATCTTTCTAGCAATATTTAGTGTTATAGACTAATGGTTTGACGAAGCTTTCCAACCGCAAAGTATTGTGCATCTCTAGGAATATATTTCAGAACACAAAGTATATTCGCCGTACATTAGGATAATTTTGAGTGAAAGAATCCTATAGCGTGAACTCCGTAGGTGATTCGTTTCTTACAAAAGGAATATCTTGATGAATCTTGAACCAACGAATGCGGAGACTCTTTGGTGTGAATTAATTTTAACTACAGTTTGAGCAAACCCAACTAATAGCCTATCATGTGCGGGATTAGCTGCGACTGTTTTATTATAAATTGCAAGGCAAAATCAGTGAAACAAGGTTTAACATCTTCCACGTAAAATCCGTAAATCATTATTATCTGTATTTATGTTGGAATTCCTGCATATAGGACAATCAATGGAATCGTTGTACTCCACGTCACGAAACAAATCTTCTACGTCACGTCGTCAGTCTCTTAATGATATTAATTGCCCAACCTGTGTTTAAAGAGCAGTGTTCACATTTCTCACATCATGACTGTCAAGATTTGTTATGAAAGCTTAAAATGATAAAGAATTGATAACTTACTGAAGTACCATTCAAATAAGCAGTGACGAAGAAAAACAAAAAATTCAACCCTCCAGTTGAAACAGGGGTCTTTGGTATAAGTTATTGTAATTCAGAACAAGAAATACATCACTAAAATTTTCACAAATTATGTAAAATCAGAACTCCGGATTAAACTGGTAACATACCGACGAGGGTTGAGAGTTTAATAGAGGCAACACATATATAAAATCAACGTAAATCACACGAAGTTCAAATAGCTTTTGTTGGATGATGGTTGGATGTCCAGCATACTTAAGAGCAAATAGGAGCCTTCTATCACTTGAATGCCTTCACAGTAATCAGAAGAAATTTAACCGGTCTAAAATGAATTTTGGATCTGACAGAAAGTCAAGAATTAGAAATAATTCAATGCCTTAACATTCAGTTAAGCCTCAGTTCAGTGACATACTGCACACCATGTTGGTTTGATATGGCCATGATTTTAATTTTTTAAATTTTATCACGGAGGATGACCACAAGTTGGTCGAAATATATTTGGTTTTTAATATTTTAAAACTCGTATATTGACAAAGCGGGGTTCCGCATTTTGGATTAAGTCATACTTAGGCCTATTTGTAGGTTACCTTGTTGTATCCTTTTCTGCCGGTTCGGTCCAGTACGCGTACCGATCAGCTTTTTGGGCATTTTCAAGTCAATCGTCGTTTAGAAGCTATTGTTTTATAGGCCTAAGTAGGCCTACAATACTTAAATAATTTAATTTTAAATTTGAGATTACCACTACTTAAATAATGAGGCGTCTAATAGAAAATCCTACTGAACAACGCTTCTCAAGTCCTGTCCAATAATCCTCCACCCACATTTAATAGTTTCTCTTTTTGTTAAATAAGAGGCAAGAATAATATTTACTACGTTTACACGAAGGATTCAAATCGATCTCTGTCTGTTTCCCTTTCTCGAGATCGTCGTATAATCGTGGACTCATTTTCGTTACAGTCCTCTGGTAACCTATAGTAGGCCTATAGTCAGTTACTCATACTGGAATATAATAAGTAATAACTAGCACAATACCTGTCAAATAAATAATTGTGGTTTCAATCATTCTACTTGCATTTTGTTTCCTCGAATTAAACACAATACTAAAATCAAATATTTTTCAGACTTCAGTTTTTTTTTTAAATTCCTGTATGGAGAATGGAATGAGCTGTACAATCTAAGTTATATATTTTCAGGTAGACAGGAAGAGTTCATTTTGGGAGAGTAGGCTATGAATATTACCGATAGGGGTTTTAAAATCGTCCCCTGTATGGCAAACTAGCGAAAGTGCAATACATATTTAATGCACTTTCGCTAGTTTGCCATACAGGGGACGAAATATTATCAACAAGTTATTGAGCCGGCAATGGGAGCGTTCAAATCCTCAGTAAATTGCAGTATGATAGAATTTTTTCATTTGTTTTAATAATAAATCATCTGGTTAGTACATATTGCATGTAAAATGAAAGTTCACTATACTTTATTCGGCCTGAGTTATATGTGTTTATCTTCGTACTCCGCATGCTCGATCACTATTGTATTTCACGTGTAAAAATGAATATGGAGTCATGCATTTAGCTCCCACCAATCGAAGAAAATCGTCTGTATGCAATTGCACTTATGGAATATTTTAAGAATTGCAAGTTTATATTATAACTAGCTGAAAAGGCCCGGCGTCGCCCGGGCTTTGTATTTTGTAATTTGAAATTAACTTATGGAGGACTTTCGATGTTGAAACTCTAGGTCCTGATATAATAATGTATGTAGAATTCGAAATGAGGAAGAACAACATATGGCACTCAGACTATTCCCTCAGAAAACGCTAGATATAGCTTTTTATGGTTCATAGAGGATGTCGAATGCTGCATTCCGTTGCTTCTAGTACTCATCATGCCTGGGAGGGGTTGAAATAAGAAGAAACATAAATTACATAAGATTGTATTGACTTGACGGAAAATTTTATTTCTCATTCTCATGTTACCATACAACCGTTTCGGAGCTGAAATAAAATAGAAATGCAGTATCACTTTCATACTTTCCTCCCCTAAAACCCGGGACATAATATACTGCGAGTATAGGACTCAAAATGTTCCATCCCATGCTTAGGGCCTACGATAAATCTCAATTAATAAAAAGCCTACAGCTATGGATAACTGACTATTTACCGACTTCTGATATAGCGTACTCACACACTTAAGTTGCTCCTGCAATACGACCTCTTATTCTACATCAAAATGTGAAGTGAGAAAATATTTCTTATGTCGAGGGTAGAGAAAGTTATGTGACTGCATCACACTGTGCTTTATTTTCGTGTAATTCATTTTTCAGTAATTATTTTCGCCAATATATTACATGGAATCATAATTCGTTAAAGTCCAGCATTAGGCTATATAGTTGCCAAGACCCTATGTAATCACAGTAAACAATTCACTGTTGCCATGTGAACTGAACAACATTTCATTTTTTTCAGTAGAATATTCACAGAAATTATATAATTTTCAAGGGAAGGACTGATTTGTTTCAATTTTAATGTCGACAGCTATACTTCCCGGGCTTAACTGGGTATGTGTGCAAAATGTCGTGTAAATTGGTAAAGAAATGTAGATTTGTATAAGGAACAAACATACATACATACATACATACATACATACATACATACATACATACACACTTTCGATTTTATATATTAGACTAGCTGAAAAGGCCCGGCGTCGCCCGGGCTTTGTATTTTTTAATTTGAAATTAACTTATGTATAACTTGAAATGAAGAAAAAGATATATCACACTCAAACTATTCCATCAGAAAATGCCAGATATAGCTTTTTATGGCTCATAGAGGATGTCGAATGCTGCATTCCGTTGCTTCTACACATCATGCTTGGGAGGGGTTGAAGTAAGAAGAAACATAAATTAAATAAGATTGTAATGACTTGACGGAAAATTTCATTTCTCATTCTCATGTTACCATACAACCGTTTCGGGGTTGAAATAAAAGAGAAATGCAGTATCACTTTCATACTTTCCCCTAAAACCCGGGACATAATATACTGCGAGCATAGGACTCAAAATGTTCCACCCCATGCTTAGGGCCTATGATAAACATCCCTATTTCTCAACTAATACAAAGCCTACAGCTATGGATAACGTATAAGGGGAAAGGATTATTTACAGACTTCTGATATAGCATACTCACACACTTAAGTCGTCCCTGCAATAAGACCTCTTATTCTACATCAAAATGTGAAGTGAGAAAATATTTCTTATGTCGAGGGTAGAGAAAGTTATGTGACTACATCACACTGTGCTTTATTTTCGTGGATTTCATTTCCAGTAATTATTTTCGCCAATATATTACATCGATGAAATCATAATTCGTTAAAGTCCAGCATTATATAGTCGCCAAAGCCCAATGTTATCAAAGTAAACAATACACTGTTGTCATGTGAACTGAACAACATTTCATTTTTTTCAGTAGAATATTCAGAGAAATTATATAATTTTCAAGGAAGGACTGATTTGTTTCAATTTTAATGTTGACAGCTTTACTTCCCGGGCTTAACTGGGTATGTGTGCAAAATGTCGTGTAAATTGGTAAAGAAATGTAGATTTGTATAAGGAACAAACATACATACATACATACATACATACATACATACATACACACTTTCGATTTTATATATTAGATACTTAGTTTTTAATATAGTAGTAACATCGGTTGTATACGGAGTTCTCGCGTATTATTTAAATGTTGCGCCAATGTAGGATACGGATTGTGTCACACAAAAAATCTTGTCTTATTGGTTAACGCACGATGAGTAAACCTCTGCAGTCTACCAGTATTGACCTATGATTTAAAAAAAGCTCTAACCTGTAGTTCCTACTAGAACCTATATGGAGAATGTCACATACAAGCCTGCGAATCACTTTACCTGGGTGTTTTTAAATGCGGAACCCAAAAACAATCAAAAGAGTCTAACAACATGCAATTTATTTAATATATTTCCCACTTATTGTTAAGATAATGGAAACTTCGTTTTGACGGAATTGAAGATGAGTAAAACTAGAAAGTTATCTACTAGCTTAAAAGGAGCACTGCGATATAAAACAAGATAAAAGATATTCTGAACGTCATCTTTCCTTGAATTTCAATCAAGATTTACCGCCAAATCATTGTTATGCGATGCTTCTCACATCATTAAGTCGCTAAATAAAACTGTGAGTTGAGCTTGTAAAATAGCTCTTAAAAAGAAATAAAACCTTCTTTACACCACCTTTACTCACCGTAGCCGAATCCAATGATCCAACGTGTCTCGGGGAAAAAACGTTCACTTTAGGGGCTCTTCATAATAAAGTACCTGTGTCGTTCCATAGTGATAGGAAAAGTTAATGTGGTACTTGGTCAAACCAACCCTAGGATGTATGTTTGTAACTAGTTAAATATGTTGCAAAATAAACTACTCCCCCTTCTTACATAGGCTATGTGTGATAAGATAGTGTTATTTTAGTTTGTATGTTAGGGAAAATTAATATCAAATCATCAGGTTAAAATAGATTTGGGGATCTTAAAAGTACAGAATTACAGACGTAGACTAGTAGTCTATAGTACTAATTATTCTTATTTACAGTACCAAATATTTTGATCAGCTTCGTTTTGGATTGATTCGTTTTCGAGGTGAATAACATTATCATAGAAGAGCGTGAAAATTCAATAAAGTCAACATAATTACTCAGTCTTAATTTAAATTTAAACAATTTTATAGACTTGCATAATATTAAAGCCTAACAGGCGTAGTTAACATTTTTTGTTATTCAATTTATTTAACGAAATAATAGTAGTCTATAGTGATATAACTTATAGGCTATTGAGGCTTACTAGTTTTCTTTGTATTTACATTGTGCCAAAAATCAAGTGTTTTTGAGAATACTTAATCCCTTCTTACACAGAATTATCGAATCCGAATCACATTTGACATTAAAACATATTGTTACCAGAGTGGTTTCAGATGGGTTTGGAATTAAATTAAATGGAAGTTTGACAATTACAGTTGGCTTTGTCTATTTTTGTCATAAAACTTTCGCGATGGCTTGAATGTTGTAAGCCCTAATATGGTCAAACGTTGTTTTATTTGGACGAAACTCACTATACAGGGGTTTTCTGGACCAAGGAACTCGAATCTGAGGTCGTTTTTACCAGGCGATGCTATCTAATTGTGGTATGTAGTCCACGTGATTTAGGTGTTAATAAATAGGCTATAATGATTTAACTATTATGCTCTTAATTTTTAATTTTTTAAATAATTATCGCGGGCGAAGCCGCGGGCACATGCTAGTGTTTTATAAGCTAACTCTTTGGTTTTTAAGTTGCTTACCCTTAATGCTCTAAATACGAAGTGCAATGTTTTATATGCCTTGCTAATTAAATTTCCTATATGTGTAGTCCAGTTCAATTCCTTATTAAGAGTTATTCCTAAATAATTGCACGATTCTACTCTCGGTATAATTTCATTTTCCATTTCGTAATTATAGGGACATTTTACTCTTTTGTTGGTGAAAGATATTGCTTTACTTTTGCGTGCGTTTATTGTCATCTTATTTTCAGAAACCCATTTTTCTGTGCGAACTAAGTCCTGTTGCAGTAACTTAGCATCTAATTCATTACAAATTTCCCTATAGGCCTATATAATGCAGTCATCCGCAAACAACTTGATAGAAGCTACAAGATACTTAGGTTAAAATGTTATCAAAATAATTGTCAAATCCATCTAAATTTTGTTAAATTTTTAATTTACATCTTAATAATACACTAGAAGAAGAGTTAAATTCCACAAACTTTGTTCCAAAGTTCCAAACTTTGAAATAAATACAATGTACCATTTACTTGCAACAGGCCTGCGCAAACGTTCGAAGGAAAGACAGACATAACTTAAGTGTATTTATTCTGAAAATACTTTTTTCGGCTTCTAGTCATAATAAAACATGTTTTTCCAATATTATATCGATTATTTTCACGATAATTAGATACATTAGCCGTGGACTTGCTATGTATATTTATGCGAGGAAGTTACTTCACTAACTGACAGTATTATGTTATTTAGCAGTCCAATGGGCCAACGTTCTTTCTATCCCTAATCTTTTAGAAGCCAACAGGTTAATTCAGACATTTTTCTATGAATGATATATTTTTTTTTGTTCAAGGGTCCCAAAATGTTTCTATACGATGGAAACCAGATAACGAAAGATAGAGTGGGACAGGGCCAAATTCCGCATTGACATAGGCAAGTTCCGCACAATGTGGAACAGAACGAAGAAAAGGGTAACATTTTGGTTCCAGCTTTTCTCAGACTTATAATTGTATACACTAGAGATACATGTATACATTAGAGATACATGTTTTTGCTGTAGGCCTGTTGCTGGAGCAACTTAAGATTCATTTACGTGAGCTGAAAATTAGTTCATGAACGATAAGTAATGACGATTTCTGGAAGAGGTCAATTTAAGAAGAACATTGTTGCAGCCGTAAAGCTACCAGTTGAGAACCACAGTCAACTCATCGAAATGTTAGCCGATAAAACATTAGAACTACAATTTACCTTGTCAGACTCAAGTAGGCTACATTCGATCTTGTATCGAAGTGAATAAGTAAATTTAATAATGGAGAGCTTGAAATCATTAATCCTTATCTCAAAGTATGTAAAAAAAGCCACGAGGGTTGTAAAATGTTCACCCATGTTCAGAGCTGGCATAAGACATTGTTCAAAATTCCGAACTTTTGCTATCGGATGTTAAACCTGACGTCAGACCATGCGACATGGACAAAGGGCTTAACAATGCCATGCCTAATAACGGAATTATCCAAATTTACCGCCAAATAAAATGGCCGACTCGTACAATCGCAGAGACATTTTAGCTAAACTAAATATTGTTTGGGTGGAAACTGTGACATCTGGAATTCAATTCAATTTCCACTAGATAATTCCTTGTTAGAAGAATCCGCAAGAGTAGAGTTATTAAAATAAACCGCCACATGAAATTTGAAATCGTAGGAAATCTATCAGCTAAGAACAAAATCTGTTTGAGAGAGCGAATGCTAGAAGAATCCTCAAGAAGAGAGATATTTAAAATAACCGTTGCATTAAATTTGAATTTACTGCCAAACGGAGTTTTTTTTTAATATTCCTCAAAACCATAAGAGAGTAGTATCGGACTATTATCCCTATTATCCCTGACTACAACATTGTTTACAACACTGTCATCTATATAGGCCTATATAAAAATGAATGTATGTCTGTTTGTCCTTTATGCATTACTAAACCATTCAACCGATCGCCATGAAACTTTGGGAAGTTGTTGAGTACATTCCCGGGAAGGTTTCTGGCATATTACATTTTTAATTTCAGCTTTCGTACGCGAGTTATTAGTCCAGTCATTTGGTGCTAAAAAAGGGGGTTACCTGGAAAGTTTTCCGGGAGTTTTGAAAATTTGTGATCTTATAGATTTCGACGTGCTCTTTTCGAATTTTCACTTTGCTACCTCGTATCTTTGCCGCTCGCGCCGCCATATTAGAAAAAAGGCGCGCAAAAACAGTTTTTTCACAATATCTCCATTACGACTCATTTTACGATGAAAATAGTTATCTAATAAATTAAACTAGATAAAATTCCCTATAATTTATGTCGTAACGATTTTGTTTGTAAAATGGATAGTTTCAGCGTACGAGCGCCGCAAAGTCTACTCCGACACGCGTTTTGGCCAAAGCCACGGAAGATGCGGATACGCTAATAACAATCAATACGGCAATCAACATTTCATCTACATTTGATTCCGTAATAGTTGTCGGCAAAGATGTAGATCTTCTTATTCTTTTGACGGCTCTATCTACGCGTTCACACACACACACACATATATATATATATATATATATATATATATATATATATATATATATATATATATATATATATAATCAAACCGGGAAAATTTCGCAACGAATAGCCTATATTCAGCAAAAAGTGTCGTAGATAAAACAGCCGCAGATAACATAATATTATTTCTGCACGCCTTCAGTGGCTGTGATACAACATCAGCACTCTTTAAACAAAGAAAAATAAAATGTGCTAATGTAAAAAAAAAAAAAATTAAACGAGCTTGTCCAGGTATTCAAAAACCAAAATGCAGATCCAAAGATCATTGCTGAAGCTTCCTCCTTGCATTGTATGGTTACAGTGCCGTGAAAAGTGTGACGTTAAACAACTATAGATATACATGCTTCACAAAATCAGCATATGAAAATAAATTTAATATTGCATCGCTGCCACCGAGGGAAGCAGCAGCACGACAACATTCGTTCCAAACCTATCACCAGGTTCAGCAGTGGTATGGAGTTGAATATATTTCTTGCGAAATTTTTCCTATTCCTGGTTTTAGATTATATAGGCTATGTTTGAACGCGTAGATAAAGCCGTCAAAAGAATAAGAAGATCTACATCTTCGCCGACAACTATTACGGAATCAAATGTAGATGAAATACTGATTGCCGTATTGATTATATCAGCCTAGAAAAAAGACGAACATTTCTGCGGTAAAAGCGAAAATAGGTGTGTTTGATTAAATTCGCTGTGCTAAATTGGAAAATGCATTTCGTTTTTCTCTATCACATCTGGTTAATTGACATTTGTGAAAAATATTATTTTGACATTTTGTATAATAATATAACTGTATGCAGCTTTGATGCTAGATTTTGAAACTTTTTCCTTTGCGGTAAGTGGTGTGATAGGTGATCTTAACCAATTTTGGGTCGCTGAACATGAATCCGTTGACCGTTTCTACGTAACACGTCATGTTTTCTTGCAATAGGTACTTCACAACGAGAGATATAAGTTATTGCTAAGGCTAGCTTACAGGATAAAAATTACTTAAAAATTATGATAATTTTGATGATATTTTTCGGGGAAAAATCAAATAATATTTTAAAACAGTCCAAGACGTATGTATTCCAGTATTTTTTGTGAGTGCAGGCCAAATAAATTTATTTTTGCCAAATCATCTGATGCCGTACAAATGCTCAGTGACAAAAGAATCTAAGTTTGTTTGGAGAGGGAAATATTAAATATTTGAACTTTTGGGAATTTTTACATTGGTCATAAGCTAAAATCTATAAAATATATTTTAGTTGAGCAAATGGTATCTTATTTATCTTATTACATTGATCGAACTGAACGGTTTTGAACATGTATTTTAATAAATCTAAAATCTATAAGTTTGCCAAATTTCAAGTTTCTAGCTCATCTGGAAGTGAATAAACATCAATGTTAATAAGTGGAAGCTTAGACTGTCGTAGATGTGAATGATGTCACGGCTATCCAGCAAGTTTTTCTATACTTATGGGGCAGCTAGAAACACCAAATTTAGCACGCTTATGACTGTTGTATGTGCCCAAATTCCTACCAAATTGTATGATTCTATCTTTCATACCATGTGTGCCAATATTACATAATGTGAGAAAAATATACAGAATTTATTTAAAATAAAAAAAATCTAACTCAATCTAAGGGATAACCGATGAAGATACGTTAAAAAGTCATAAGACCAAACTTATAGATCTCTAAAAATCCGTTACTGCTTCTGCAACAGGTTTTTTTTATACGACTTACCGTTTAGCTACTATAAGCCCCCAAAAATGTCTACACAGACCTTAAAATTGCGTCCGCCATAACAGCAAACACGAAAACTAGATGCGAAACAACAAAAATAATGACATTTTTGAAATCAGGAGGCCTTATTTAGTTAAAATCGCTCATTAAATGCTTTACCGCAAAATGATGCAGGTAGTGGCGTATCCGTATCTTCCGTAGCTTTGGCCAAATCGCGTGTCGGAGTAGACTTCGCGGCGCTCGTACGATGAAACTATCCATTTTACAAAAAAATCGTTGCTACATAAATTATAGGAAATTTTCTCTAGTTTAATTTATTACATAACTATTTTTATCGTAAAATGAGTCGGAAAGGAGATATTGTGAAAAACTGTTTTTGGGCGCCATTTTTCCAATATGGCGGCGCGAGCGGCAAAGATACGAGGTAGCAAAGTGAAAATTCGAAAAGAGCACGTCGAAATCTATAAGATCACAAATTTTCAAAACTCCCGGAAAACTTTCCAGGTAAAACTACCAAATGACTGGACTATATGAGTGAAAACGGGAATGAGACGTGCAATTTTCAGCACTGCCTTCTAAACTGTATTATTCTCGAGACGGCGGTGCATTTCAGTTGTCAAATCAATTGCAGAAGGCTTTGTATATTTTTGTCATATCTTGCGGAAAAAAAAGCATCGCGATAGCTATGGAGGGCAATGGATATCGCAAGTTATTGTAAACGCCAGAGAAGTTTATAATAAGGTAATATTAAATATTTATTTAAGATGGAATATGCTTCTTATGAAAGATGGTTTACAGAAAATTCCGGGGAAGTTGCTTAGTTCGGGGTCCTGGCTACAACATTTCTATATGTAATCGTAATTAAAATCTCTTATGTAGGGTCGTTAAATCTGCCTGAAATGTAACGGAATTATAAGTCTGGACAAATGACCGTGAGAAACCACGGCCTCAATGGCTTATCCCATTTTTCATCTATATAAATAAAAACGAATAAGTTATATGTCTGTCTGTCACATAGTACATTTACACACTTTTTTCATCGTGAGTTTAATCGATTTCAATTCTCATAATCTTTCGAATACTGAATTTTTCCATTTATTTATTTATTATTATTTTTTGCGAATTTGCGAGCATCGTCGACAGTTATGCCCCCCAAACGGAAATCGATTGGTCGATCTACATCTCAAGCACAAAATAAAAAGGCATTACGAGCTTCAGAAACAGACGAGCAACGGGAAGCAAGATTAGAAGCTGATCGAATACAAACTGCTCAAGCCCGTTCTTTCCAAACGAACGCTTTTGCGCTTTCGAAGCATCAGTTTTCAGTAATATATTTCAGTTGTCAAATCAATTGCAGATGGCTTTCCTACTTTCGTCATATCTTGGAAATAAAAGCATCGCGATTGTTTGAATTTTGTAAGCCCACTCTGGCCGATTCATTTGTTTATAATGTCAAGGCACGCAGACAGATGAAATTTTCACCCTAGACGGAAGAAGAATAATGAATATAGCCTAAATGGGCAAACATTGTTCGATTTGGACGAAACTCATTATGCAGGGTTTTTTGGGCCAGGGAACTCGAGTCTGAGGTTCTTTTCCCCATGCTGCGCTTTCTAATCGTGGAATTCACTTCAAAGCCGAATTTAGGCCTAGGGCCTATAGCTGTTTTATTAATTAGGCCTATCAATCGTTTAGTTTAGACCTATGAATGTTTCGTGTGCAAAGTGTTAATAAATATAATAGTTTAATTATTTTGCTCTTAATTGTTAATCTTTCGATTAATTATCTTGGGCGAAGCCGCGGGGATCTGCTATAGCCTAAGCTATAATAAGCTATAGCCTATCTAGCGTTTTCTGAGGGAATAGTTTGGGTGTGATAAGACGTTCTTCCCCATTTCAAATTCTAAATACGTATATAAAGACCTTAAAGACCTAGCGTTTGAAAATCGAAAGTCCTTCATAAGTTTTTTCGCATTTACAAAATACAAAACCCGAGCGACGCCGGGCCTTTTCAGCTAGTAAGGTTATAAAGAAAACAATAATATAACCATCCTGATACATCAGGAAAGGTACACTTCCATGATAAAGTTACATACTACTTGGCATGTACCTAATGTATTGCTCTCCACTGTAATTACCCGGTTGTTGCACAAGTAGGTTCGGGCTAAGTTGAAGACGGAAATAGAAGTTCTTTTTTTGCTCTTTTATTTTTTGGTTTATGTATCTCATCTCAAGGTCGTCAAGAATTTGAACTGGTGATGTACCAGTCGCTACCATGGATTAATCTCAAGGCATTATTTTGTGCTACTTGTAATGGCTTAATGGTGAAGTCCGTGACATATCCCCATACAGGTGAGGTAGATGTTACATTTGGCAAAATTAAGGATTTAAATAGTTGTATCTTTTTCATTACTGGAATTCGTCCAGTTTTTAAAATATGGTATAAAAGAAAAATTCTACCCAGGCTTTTCCTTTAGTTTGTCGGATATGTTTATGCCACAGTAAGCACTGGTTCTTACACACTCCGAGGTACTTCTCACACGGCCTATAATGCAGCTCTTTGTCACTTATGTGAAGTCTTGGTATTCGGTTTAGCGAACACTTTGTGAAGCAGATTACTTGGTTTTGCGCGGTGTTTAAATTTATTCGTCATTGCTTGGACCATTTAACAAAGTTATCAATATGACCTTCAATATGTCTAGTTACTCTTGTAAGATCGTCAGTTGAAAACAACGCAGTATCGTCAGCATATTGGGCACAGGTATTTGGCATAGTAGGTGTATCTGAGGCGTAAACACTATACAGTAAGTGGCCCATTACTGATCCTTGCGGGACCCCCGGCATTTATAGGATGTATTGGCGACAGGCCTGATCCTTCTTTTACTTGAAATGCTCTTCCATTGAGATATGAAGCAATTAACTTGACAATTATGCCAGGAAGTTCCGTTTGGAGTAGCATATATTAGTTCAGCATGCCACACGGAATCATGTGCCTTTGATATACCGAAGAAAACTGTAGTTAAAACTTTTGGTTACTGTTTCAACTATTCGTAGGAGTTGATGTGTTGTGGAACATCCAGGAGTTAAAGGCCATCTGATGGTCCTGTATCATACGTAAGATCACTCTTTCAAATGTCTTACCTACTACTGGTAGAAGACTTATTGAACGTCAGTTCTCTAGAAACTGAGGATTCATGTTTGCTTTTGGACTGGTGATTATGGTAGCGTACTTCCAACAGTCTGGGAAATAATGTAGTTAAATACTAAACTAAACTCTAAAACCCCGTGGCGCGACATCCCTGGAGGGACAAGGCCTACCACCCGACCGCTGCGTCATCTGCCATAGGCAAACGGCAGGATTGGGGGCATGTGGTCAGCATGTCGACACCCACGGCTGTTAATGGTGGTTTCCATGACCGGAGCCACTACTTCTCAATCAAGTAGCTCCTCAATTTGAATCACGAGGCTGAGTGAACCCCTACCAGACCTCCCTACCTCAGAAAAATCCGAGGAGGTACCGGGGATCGAACCCGGGCCGACGGATCTGTAGTCAGCGACGCTAACCACAAGACGGTCAGTTAAATACTACTGTTGAAAAGTTTGACAATATCAGTTAAAGATTTTCTTGGTGAGTTACGCAGAGCAAGATTTGTAATTCCATCCCTTCCAGGTGACTGCAAGATTGTTTTTAACAATCACCTTTTTTCAGACGGTGTACATTATCTCATTTGGGTTTTTATAGGTCTCCTTAATCGTTAAATTAAGAAATTAGGTGTGATAAATTTTAAAATCTGGATCTTCCTCAGCTGATCTACTACAACAGTAGTTTTATCTTGCTCAGTGTATAAAGGTCCTCTTTTGCTCAAAATAGGTTTTCATCTTGTAATTGTGCGAGGTTTAGTTAGACGACGTGTGATTTTCCAGATATTAGAGGTACTACTTGCTTCCCCTATGGCTTTGTCGAGCTTACCAATCACATTCATAAGAAGAGCCTTATGAACCTGGTTCTTTAGTCTACTATGTGACGCCATTGCCACCTCTCCGCCCCTCCCTTCTCCCTGATGTCACAATCCGGAAGTGCAGACTTATGCAACTTCTGATCTCACAAGTTTCTTGGTTTGAAATATAATTGTCTTAAAGTTATTTTTTACTAATTCAGTTTTGGGGTAAAAAATTAAACAAGTAATTTGTCATTAGTCTCAAGTTGAACAGTGGTAGTATCTTCTAAGGAAACAGTATTTTTGGGTTTTATTAAAGTTGAGAGAAAATCAATTTGCTTGAAACCATGAAATGGCGTTGTTAAGAGACTTATTCATTGCGTTTGTAAGCGATGGAACATCACTACCAGATAAAATAGAGATGAGTCATCGGCGAACAATATACACTCACAAGCAACATTACTTGGGTTATTAGCCGCCAAGAACGAAAGAGGTACCAACACAGAACCTTTGCGGAACACCTCAATTATCAGGAAGAAAATGTACTGAAATGGGAAACCTTATGAAAACGAATCGATAAAAATGATCTAAATAATTGGAATTCCACTCTGGTTTTTATTCCATAATATTCCAACTTGGAAATAAAAACACTGTTAGATATACAATCGAAGGCTTTCGAAAGATCGTACGACCTGAGGTTTCTCTAGATTTCTCATTAATATTTAAGGGAATTTCAGAGATTTAGCCATTGATTTCATTTTAATAAAACTATATTTAATTTAGAGTCCCTAATTAAAGCTTCCAAACTCGAGAAGACGATGCGATCTTTTTAAATTCAAATGTCTTCCGTTGAGTTTTAAGCCCTCCTTATAAACATCTTCATTATGCCCTTGATTGATATACAGTAAGCCCATAACTATTACGCACACTGGTACAGTTTCCTTAACTAAACACGGTACGGACTTATTTGCTAATAGATAAATAAAGAAAAAAAATGATTTTCACATTTTTTCATATACATTATAATCCTATGAGGTATGCGATTTCACTACCTAAGCCATTAATTCCGTATTAGACCTAAACAATCTTATTTTGCTTTATAGGATGGTAGATTTGCATTCTCAATTCTCTGAACATTACCACAGTGAACAGTCTCTCCCCCTTAATTACAGTCATGCTTGTGACTGTTGTTTATACCAAGTTGGGGTTGGGAAGAGAACGAGGGAGAAATTCTATTAACGTGTTCGAAAGGGATGATGAAAAAAGTGAGGCTCCTCTTTAGAATGGATTATTGTTTAGTAAACCGGCCGGATACGAACATTTACTGTGGCTTATGTAGGATATTATAGTGTTTTTAATGATTACCTCAGATGTCGCATTTTCAATATCTGGAACTTAGAACTGAAGTGGGTGTCCTTATAGAACTTGGATTGTGCATTTGGACTTTACAAAACTACGAAATAAAATAATTAGAGTAGGTGGTGCTATTTTCGGACGGCCCCAATTGTTGGGCAATTATATCACTTTACATTTAGCCCAGAAACTGAAAGGTCCACGAAGTAGTAGGGTCACTTGTGCATCCATGTACTGAGAAATTTCCTGGGCGTGAGGTAACTGTTCCGCAAAATATTACCGAAAGAGGTTCTTAAGTGATCACTGCTTTTCTTGGCTAGTATAAAAACAAGAATTTTAGTTACTGCAGTTTTAAGGGAAGATCTGCTAACTGAAACCAAGGTATGTATACGAAATTTCCTAACATTTAAAGGCAAATTTGTTTCGTTCGAAAATGCCGTTCGCGCTGGCGGGCAATTAAAACTAAAATGTACCCAACTCCTATTCTCGGGCATGTATATGTAATAATAATTAAAAAATAGTTTTTAAAAATGTTTAATGGGGAATGTTTCTGCTTTGTAAATCTTAAAAGAGAACACCTCGGGTTCGATTCCCGATGAGGCCTTTGGATTTTTTAATCTTCATTTTCCCAAAACTGCATGCTAACAATTGTTGCTTATAGGAGTTTTTGATAAGCTAAATTGCGATTTAAATATATTAATATGTGCAGTGGGAATCATGTTTATTTAACTTATTTTTCTCAGATGTCCATAGTTATGATAGGTTACAGTCTTAATAAGAAAGCCTCCAAACATTGAGATGCCCTGAATGTATTAGTATTATTCACTATTTTCATTATTATTGTTATTATTATTAGATTATTATTATTATCATCATCCAAACAATTTCATTTTTGTTTGGTATTTTGACTTTATAGCACAGAGCAAATATTGACATTAACAGTAGAACAATATTTCTCATAAATCGAATGTCAAACATAAAGAACATTACCAAATCCAGTACCAGTATTCATGCGTCGTTAGACAGTATATCATAAATGGTACCACAAAATATTAGCTCACTTCTTCATAAAAGCGAAATTTGTCGGGTCTTATATTAGAAAAAAAGATAAAAGAAAGGAATCTTGTGGAAGTTCCACTCTCCCACTTTCTCTTCCTCCCTCCCTCTCCCCCACTCTCTTGCTCTCTTTCTCTCTCTCTCTTTCTCTCTCTCTCTTTCTCTCTCTCTTTCTCTCTCTTTCTCTCTTTCTCTTTCTCTCCCCCTATGTATTTTGGCAGTGTTTGAGAAAGCAATGATATAATGCACTATTTAAACATTTCCTACAAATGTGATATAAACAGTTCAAGTAACATTTCAGTTAGGCTATGCATTTTGGAAACAAGTATCGCACGGAAAATTCAATCGAGAGAGATGGTGTAGTCGTCATGATTTCAGCTTAGACCAATAAAGAACGGATGCTAGGTTAGTTACAGCTTTAATAATAACTATACAATAACTTAAAATATCGATTAATTCTTATGTCTGGAAATAGCCTAAGTACACTAGAGTGTAGTACTATCCGGGAATTGGTAGAGTTTTCCTATTCGTGGAAATTTTACACCACCTTTGTGATATAGTTTTTAGCCACAATTAAACTGAAGCATGCCTGAATAACACGTAGCCTATATTAGGATTATAAAAGGTTCTCCCTACACAATGAGTCGCCACCAATCCCGATTTGGTTCTTGGTACAGCCTCTGTAACGGTTTCAAGTTGAAACGTCCGACAATATCGACAATATCGGACGACCAAAAGTCGGACGGGTTTTAATCGTCCGACTTGCTTTAGACGCTCATTGCACACTGCACGATTTCGCCCGGACGACTTTAAATCTTGTCGGGTTGCTTTTCACTCTACGATTTTATTTTTACCAGTTGTGTTGAAAGTAAAGCCTGGTAAGGTTGTTATTATGGATCGTGAACAAATCATTGCATTAGCCTATGCATGTTTTATCGTCGTCGGAAAAGACGAAGGCGCAATCGCCTTTACTGGGTTCATCCAATTAATCAGAGACGTGAGGAAGTTGGGATGTTCTACACATTATTTGAAGACTTTAGAAATGATTATCGAAAGTTTTTTTAAAACTATTTTCGTATGTCACTTGGCTCCTTTGATGAATTGCAAGGGAAACTGAAGAATGTTCTTCAACGGCAAAGCCCGCAATTCAAAAATTGTATAAAACCTGTTGAAATGCTGGCTATGACTTTAAGGTAAGTGTTTGAACACTGCTTTGTTATTGCTGGTGTTTTAATGATATTTCATTGAAGCGTAATAATACATTTGTAAGGTTTTACTGCTGAATTTCTATTGAATTTTAAACACTCTACTTTTGTCATGATTTGTATTATTAAAGCACCCTACATAAACAAGGATGAAAGATAAAATGCGAAGTATATTTACGAGGAACTACTAAAAAATTAAACTCAGTATATTCTCGTGTTTCAAAAGAAAATTGATAGGATTATTACAGATTCAGAAAAACTAGAACACTGTAAGCCAATATTTATTAGGATTCGGTACATAACAGTAATTAACTTATACATGTATCATGTTATTGTCTACAATAAAAACAGATTACAAGATTATTATTGCAAGAAGGATGTACATACATACAATACTAGGAATAACAATACTAGGAATAGTAAAAGATTATATGTGCCTTTTTAAATACTTGCAAAATTATTAAACAGTTTTGATATACTAGGCCTAAAATGATTAATAAACTGCCAAGGTTCGTAAATAGCGAACAAATCACACAAACTTAACCAAGCAACGAACAATGGAGACAGCGGTCGTCCGACTGAAATCGTCTAGTGTGAAAGCGTGTATTTGATTACATAGGCCACTGAGCAGAGAGACGACACGACAGTTGTCTGGCTGCAGTGGCACTGGACGACTGCAACCCGACAAAAAATCGTGCCCGTGTCGTTACCGTTCAATGTGAAAGGTCTCATTCTCTTTATCAGTCGACTAAAGAAAATTGCCCGTCCGACTTTTGGTCGTCCGACCGAAATCGTGTAGTGTGCAAAGAGCATACTATATTTACCACTAGTGTTAAATCATTTATATGCAATTGTATTCCCGTCACCGGTACCGTACTTGAGTGACCCTAAACGTATCTGTAATCAAATATAGTCAAAACTCGAGTAACCAAGAAACAAACTGTTTAAACCAACTCAAATATTCTGTTTAATTTCAATTTTACACCAAATTTAATAATTTATCTTCGAATTTAGTACACACAATCTATAATTTTGCCGAAGAAATTCTCCCTGAAGTTTTATATTCCTTCATATAATCTTAATCGTATCATGGAGTTATATAGGCCTATAGTTATAACATTTCCCAGTTATTTTGATCAGAAACTGTCTGTTAACAGTGCTTGTCTCAAGCTTGCCATGGGCCTCTGAGTAGGCCTGTTTCTACTTCTGAATAGATAAGTTATACAAAAGAAAACACTTACGAGGGTAAGTCAATAAGTAACCGCATTCTCTCTCTTTTTTAAAAATTTATTGCTACAACAATACAGAATTACCAATTACCTCATTTTTCAACATAGTCCCCTTTTTTCTCAATGCACTTGATCCATCGTTGCAGAAGCTTCCTGATGCTCTCAGAAAAAAAGTTTTTTTTTTTTTTTTTTTTTTTTTTTAAGTAGCAAGCCACGTATGCACCGCTTCCTTCAGTTCTTGTTCTGTGGTGAATCGACAAGTGGACCCTGTTACCGCAAGGCGACCCTTCCTCTGGTAGTGGACCGTATTGAAAACTATTTGTGGGTTCGATTCCCGGCGATAACATGCGGGGGAGAGAAGAATTGAGGAGAAGAATTGGGTTTCATTTCCAATCTTCAAATGGGTAAATTGATATACAAGAAATATGCACATGTGAACGATGACGTTGCTTGATCAACACAAACTTGATGGTCTGGAATATATGCACTTCTTGAAATCTGCAGTTCTAGTTGTATCCAAGTACACATATATAGATGCACTGGTAGACTGTATTAATTCGGAGGACCATTTGTTGATGTAATAAATATAGCCTGTCGAAATTGTTATTTCGAAACTAGAAGATTGTATTGAATGCTGAAATTTAAGACTATTCACAGCACTAGTTCAGAAAAAAAGAAGATTGCATAAATAAGCTGTTAACACTTTATTGCCAAGCATAAATGTCTGTATTTATTTAACAATTCGAAGTTGCATGAAGTCTCTTTATGACTACTAAATCTCACCGAATTGAAGACTAATCATAGTCCTTGTCTTGTGAATTATATTACTCACAGAATTGAAATGATTGATATCTCCTTATGAAGGTTCAGTGTCCAGAGATAGAACGAAGCACCTTTAGCGACGTCTAGATGAATCCCTGTGATGTTGAAATTATGTTGAACTATGTAAGAACATTGGAATTCTTAATCCAACACAAATGAAGATAAAAGGCATTTCGCCCGAAATTTAGCACTGTATGACGTGCTAAATGATTTGTTGAATAGAGCACATTGCCCTAGAAAAAGAGAATGGAACACTCAAATCGTTGTCCATTTTGAAGAAGAAGGATGAAGTGAATAATAAGGACAATTGAAGGTTGAAACAATAAATAATCGCTAACCCAATAATAATAGCTTCACTTGTAAATAAGATTAATTAATCAATACATTAAAACGCACTATGCTAATATAATAATAAATAAAATAAAAACAGAATTGATAAATTAGTAGTTATTTAAAAAATAAATAAATAATTTTGGAGTTGAGATTAAAATAACAATTGCCAAGACATACATTGAATTGATTGACTGTAAGCCTATACAGACAAATGAAAATCAAAGCCATCTGAAGTAAATTTATGGCAAGCAAGAAAGAAGGTATTACATGACGTAACATATTGCCCGCGATTATTTCACTTGTGAAATAATCTAAAGTGATGTGAAGTCATGTGATACCTAAAGAATTATGATATGAGAAAGGGGAGTAAGTAATATAAGAAAACAAACTTAAAACTAAGAAATGAATTGAGGGTTGCTAACCAAAAAAGGCAACAACACCAAAGACATGATAGGGTTAGTCGTTAGCCTCAGAAATGGGAAGAGGAGCCAGTTTTACAATGGGTCTTTTAAATAAGCCTGTGGCAGTACGCACAGTAACAACACGAATAAGACCGTCAGGGCCAGGATGAGTACAATGAACAATCCCTAGGGACCACCTTTGAGGAGGGAGATTGTCCTCAATGATTAGGACTGGGGTACCTAAAGGAATGTCAGAAAGAACTTTGGTCCACTTAGAACGTCTTTGTAGTGTGTGGAGATAGTCAGTAGACCATTTCTTCCATAAATTATTTGTAATTTGTTGGAGAGTATTCCAACGAGAACGTGTGGTGTAACCACCAGACAAGTCAGGGCTTGGTAAGGAAATGATGGCTTTCCCAATCAGGAAATGACCAGGTGAAAGATAGCTAATGTCGTTAACGTCCTCATTCAATGGAATGAGGGGACGTGAATTTAAGATGGCTTCCACTTGAATCAGCATAGTAAGCATCTCTTCAAAGGTAAAGTTAAAAGAGGGCAGCATCCTTTTTAGATGAAACTTGACCGATTTAACTGCGGCCTCGTGAAGACCTCCCATGTGGGGGGCATTAGGAGGAAGGAAATGCCAATGTATATTCAAATGGGATGTGGCATCTTGAACCACAGAATGATGCTCAGGAGACTGCAATAGCAAAGCTAACTGCTTGAGGTCAGTCTGAGCGCCAACGAAGTTAGTACCATTGTCTGAGGTCACTGAACTTGGAAGGCCTCTACGTCCTGTGAATCGTGAGAATGCGGCAAGGAAAGCACGAGATGTGAGGTTGGTGACCAATTCAATATGAATGGCCTTAGTGGACATGCATACGAATATGGCGAGGTAAGCTTTGACAGTGATCTTGGAGCGAGGACCTCCAAATTTGATTGGATAAGGACCCGCATAATCTATGCTTACGTTGGTGAAAGGAGAAATGGGATTTACTCTATAAACAGGTAAATCAGCCATTTTTTGCTGAAAGGTTTGAATATTGAAACGAAAACATGTAGTGCATTTTCTTAGAACACTACGTACCACCTTCCTAATAGATGGTATCCAAAATCTTTCTCTTAAGTGAGAAATAACAAGTTGGGATCCAGCATGATTCAACTTGATATGATTGAAATGAATAAGCTGCTTAGTGAAGGCATGATCAGCTGGTAACAACATCTGATGTTTGGCTTCGAAAGGTATGCTGGATCGTTCAAGACGTCCGCCTACCCGAATTACAGAATCCTTGTCAAGAAACGGGTCTAGTTGCTTCAATTTGCTTGAAGAATTGACGTCATGATTTGACAATAAATCACGGATTTCTGATGCATAAACCTCTTGCTGTATTAGCCTAACACAGCATTGAAGTGCCTTGTTGAGTTCAGAAGGCATTAAGGGGCCTTTTATAGAGTTATGAATCTTACGAGAGTTATTCATGAATCTCAATACGTAAGACATAACACGAATAGTTTTCAAATATTCAAATTTGAAAAGATAAGAGTTTAGGTTGGAGGTAGTGGCCTCCATTAGGGACACTACTCTAGTTTCTGGAAGCAAGTCGGGCTCCATATGATCTAGAGCGATATTTTCATCCTTGAACTTACAATTATCTTCACTGAGAGTGGGATTAGAAGTGGAGCGTTTCTCCAATGAGGAGGATCCTTTATAAGCCTGGAGTTTTGTGCTGCCCAGGGTCTGAGGATCAGACAAGAAAGGAAGTTTTACCACATATCTTCCTTCTGAGTCCCGTTGAGTATTATCAACGAAATGCTTTTCGCATATAGAGTCGTCGAGAATGGAATCAGAATTAGAATTTTTTTCTAATTCCCAAAACTGAGAAAGTTGCCTGCTAATGTCTTGATCAGCAGTGAGGAAGGCAGAATAATGTGTGGGAGACCCGCTAGAATGGTCGGGTTTCTTAGAAACCTTATTAGAAGGCCTTGACTTACGTTGGCGGTTGTGCATATTTTGCAAAGCCATGTTATGTTCAGACCTGGCGGGTTGTGGTAATTTACCAGCAAAATACCAACCCAAATGCGAGTTCTGAATTACAGGCATATTAGGAGCAGATATCTGGCCTGCACAGACAATCTGTGAATATATTTCAACACCTAATAACAAGTCTACGTACTTAGGAATATTGAAACTGGCGTCAGCCAATGAAAGATTTGGTGGAATATTCCAATTTGTAGTATTGACAGGCTTGCGTGGAAATTTCGAAGTTGAAATTTCCGGTACGATTATGACGTTGGTGTTGCAATGCCATGAAGTAGTGACAGACTTAATTGAAATCGACGTCACCTTAAGACTGTCTGCCTTAGATGACAATATACCAGCTAAAGTAGTGCGCTGGTGATGAGGCGATAATTTTAAGTGGTTGAATAACCTATTAGACATGAGGTTACAATCAGAACCACTGTCAAGCAATGCGGTGGCTTCAACAGAATGGCCATCCCTGTGCATGACTAGAACAGTGGCGGTAGGGAGCAAACAGCTTGGTTGAGGTTGGAAGACTGACATTACCCCAGCAGTATTGGCAGATTGGTTGCCGTTAATATGTGCTGGATTATGAAGGTAAGTGCCATGTTTACCCTTACAAATCTTGCAAGTATAAGTGCTACAATAGGGGGCGTGACCCTTAGAGTAATAGCACACTTGACATAATCGTTGCGTTTTGACAAAATTGTCTCTATTAGAGAAATCCATGGCTTTGAAAACTTCACAATGTTGCAGCTCATGGAATCCATTGTTACAACAGAGGCATTTAGGCTTGGAGGAGGCAACCTTGCCTTTAGGAATGGTTGTATTAGATACAATAGGCTTTACTGGCTGACTCCTTAAAGCTGAGTCAGTCATCTGAAAAACCCGTATCCTGGATTCTAAAAATGTGAATAAGTCTTTGAGACTAGGCATTTTACCTGGAGCGAGAGAGGATTCCCATTCCTTTATCAAGAATGGGGGAAGCTTGTCGAGTACAATCTTTGCTATAATCAAGTCAGACAGTTCTACACCAACATTAAGCGAGTTCAAAGCATGAACAGTGCTTATAAAATGGTCAACGAACTTCTGAAGAGATTCAGCGGAATTCCTTTCTAATACAGGAGGTGAAAATAGCTTCTCCAAGTGGGTATTAGCGATAAGTCGGTCATTATCAAACCTAGCCGACAGCGTGCTCCATGCTACATCAAACGTAGCAGCAGAGACAGGAATGTTTTGAATCACTGTCATAACTTCTGGTGCTAGACAGGACTTCAAATATTGAAATTTGTCCATGTTAGATATGTGTTTATGCTCTATGATTAGTGAATTGAAAGTGTCCCTAAACTCAATCCAGGTTGCTGGGTCGCCACTGAAATGAGGAAGCCGAATTTCTGGAAGTTTAGGGAGAGAGGGAACAAATTGAGGCGATGATTGATTAGCAAGGATAGCTTGGTTGGGCTCATAATGATGCTTGGTTTCATCAATTGAACTTCGAAGAATACCAATGGTTTCATGAAAGGCAGATTCGACTTGAAGCCTTTGAAGTTTGATAGATTCATTGAGTTCTAGTACGTCGATACGTGAGTATTCAGTCTTGTACTCACTGAATAATTCCTCGAAGGATGTGCGCAGACTCAGAGCCTTGCAATAAGATTCTCTATCTTCTATGACAAGGGCTTGAATTGCCTGAACATAATTGAAGAAACGTGTCTTTATAAACTCGACACTAGATAGCTTAGCCTGAGATTCTTGCTGGGCCGCAACTAACTTAGCCTCAGCTTCCTGCTGGGCCGCAACTAACTTAGCCTCAGCTTCCTGCTGGGCTTGCCTTTGGAAAATTAAATTATCTAGGTGAGAGAGGGCTTGGAAAACGGTTTCTTCGACTTCCTCCCTATAAGCCATTTCGGCATCAGAAAATTCTAACTCCTCGATCTGAGATTGTATGTCTTGAAAATCATTACTAAGTTTTGTCATTGTATCTTTGCGCCTAAGCAGGTCTTGAATAGAAATTTCACTAGAACTAGTGAGATCAGCTATTATATTGGCTTGGCGGGTAATACGACTCTTAACAGGGGTTCGTTTAGCCTTAAGGGCAGCGAATTCAGGACCCGGATTAGTCATATTTAATGAGATTTGCAAAGTCTTTTACAATAAATAATTGTTCAGTGTTAAATCAATTGCCCGCGTTTCGGGAATTACACATAGACGTTTACAATGGTCATGATTGAGATAAACAGACAAAACAGTTAAAATACACTTGAAATTGTGTAGAATCTGTATCAGGTGTTTGTATTGTTGTCTGTGAGATTGTACAATATTTTACAAATTGACAAATATTACAATATGATAGTCAGGTAGCTCCGTACCTAAATCTCAAACGTGTTGAGGACACGGAGATATGCTTGATATTATTAAAACTTGATAATAATAGTGATGCTAATGTTTATGAAACAACACTTATGTTGTTGCTAAATGCAATACTTTGCATGAATTCAAACAGGCTTGCAAATGCCTGGAGAGACTTATGTATTATATAGTATAAGATGAATTATTTATGATAATCAAGCAAATGCACTGAATTTAATTCAGGTTCGGAGCAGCCAGTAATATCTAAACATGTTAGTAATATCAACGGCCTGATGGACCTTCAACATGTTAGTAATATCAACGGCCCGGTGGACCAACAACATGTTACCGCAAGGCGACCCTTCCTCTGGTAGTGGACCGTATTGAAAACTATTTGTGGGTTCGATTCCCGGCGATAACATGCGGGGGAGAGAAGAATTGAGGAGAAGAATTGGGTTTCATTTCCAATCTTCAAATGGGTAAATTGATATACAAGAAATATGCACATGTGAACGATGACGTTGCTTGATCAACACAAACTTGGTGGTCTGGAATATATGCACTTCTTGAAATCTGCAGTTCTAGTTGTATCCAAGTACACATATATAGATGCACTGGTAGACTGTATTAATTCGGAGGACCATTTGTTGATGTAATAAATATAGCCTGTCGAAATTGTTATTTCGAAACTAGAAGATTGTATTGAATGCTGAAATTTAAGACTATTCACAGCACTAGTTCAGAAAAAAGAAGATTGCATAAATAAGCTGTTAACACTTTATTGCCAAGCATAAATGTCTGTATTTATTTAACAATTCGAAGTTGCATGAAGTCTCTTTATGACTACTAAATCTCACCGAATTGAAGACTAATCATAGTCCTTGTCTTGTGAATTATATTACTCACAGAATTGAAATGATTGATATCTCCTTATGAAGGTTCAGTGTCCAGAGATAGAACGAAGCACCTTTAGCGACGTCTAGATGAATCCCTGTGATGTTGAAATTATGTTGAACTATGTAAGAACATTGGAATTCTTAATCCAACACAAATGAAGATAAAAGGCATTTCGCCCGAAATTTAGCACTGTATGACGTGCTAAATGATTTGTTGAATAGAGCACATTGCCCTAGAAAAAGAGAATGGAACACTCAAATCGTTGTCCATTTTGAAGAAGAAGGATGAAGTGAATAATAAGGACAATTGAAGGTTGAAACAATAAATAATCGCTAACCCAATAATAATAGCTTCACTTGTAAATAAGATTAATTAATCAATACATTAAAACGCACTATGCTAATATAATAATAAATAAAATAAAAACAGAATTGATAAATTAGTAGTTATTTAAAAAATAAATAAATAATTTTGGAGTTGAGATTAAAATAACAATTGCCAAGACATACATTGAATTGATTGACTGTAAGCCTATACAGACAAATGAAAATCAAAGCCATATGAAGTAAATTTATGGCAAGCAAGAAAGAAGGTATTACATGACGTAACAGACCCGAAAGATGGAAATCTGACGGGGCAAGATCGGGACTGCATGTTCTAACATATCAAAACTCTGTTTTGCAATAGCGTGAACAGTCTGGGTGGCAGTATGTGGGCGCGCACTTTTCAATTCAATTCATTCATACATGCTTCGCTGTGTCAAACATTGCCCCATATTGTGCGGAAAGTCTTCAATGGTTTTCGGCTCCTGGTATACACCTTCAGACGACAATAAACGGACTACTGCTCGCTGTTCTTCTTTGCTGCATACGCTGAACGGCGCAGCCATGTTTAATGTGAAACTGCGAAACACTCAATGGAGTCATAACGTTCAAACATTCCACAAGCGGAGGATAATGAACAAGAAGCAAAAAGCGGTACAGTCTAGCTGCAAATGATTAAAAGATTAAAAGTGCGGTACTTACTGAATCGCCCTCGTAGACCAATACAAAAAATGTTGCTAAAGCCCCCTATGCTGACATTGTTTGTAAGTATTAAAACACTTTTATTTCGGATCTGCTAGTCTTAGTGCACAAATTTCATGCCTATTTTAAATTAAGAAGTGATAGGCTATTCATGAGCATGACACGAGTTCCAAATCCAATCTTTCCCGGGTCTGCTGCAGAAGCAGCAGTTAAACTGAAATAGCACAAATACCGTGGTAACACCGATATGATTATTTACTGTGTTTGCAGGTGAAACATTTGGCCCATCCTGTGCGTAAGCGAAAGAGCTTGTGAAAGACATTGACCAGTAACATCTTGTTTAATGCATGTGGTGTTATCCACTAAGAGATTAATTAATAACTCTTACAATGATATGAACAGAGTAGTATTTGTTGTGAAGCGTAGATGTGAGTGCCCAATACTATCAGCAGCCTTTCTGATATCCAAGAAAACAAGGTTGGAATATTTCTTTTTGAAGACTTCTGAGTGCACAATACCATCAACGGTATTAAGATCAATATATGTGCCTGGTGTCATAACATATCCTCGTTGAAATGGGTGTGCTTACTTTTACTTGAAAGGGGTTTAAAGAAACTAAATCCCTGTCATTGCATCCAGTGTCTTCGATATGTCTCGTCGTATGACTGAAGAAATAGTAATTATGTATTAAGATTGCCCTTGCCTCTTTTAATTTGATAGGAACAAAACCAGTTTTAATCATCCGTAAACAGTTTTATAGTATTCCATTTTTTTGCAGCTAATTCATTTTTATAGCCTTCAATTGTACTCTGTCTGGTTCTGGATTGGTGATAGTAATTCTATTCATTGAATAAAGTACCATTTCAGGAGTGACTTCAAGCAGAGAAAAAATGTCTTCGATATGCGTTACTTTATCACATGACTCTCGAACACAGTTGTTTAGAGATTCGAAAGAATTTCTGAAAAAGGTTTAATGTCATCCTTATGACAGTGAGGATGATTCTGGGTTGTTTCATTTGATAAATCTTTTCTCGCCATTTTCCTCTTTTAATAAAATCAGGTAAACTGATGTAACAAAGTGCCAGTATGTTTTTGTTTAATCAGTTATGACTGCAATTATGATATGCAGAATATGTTTTTTTTAAAATTGATTTCCAAGTTAAGCTCCAGATTTATTCATTAAGCAGGGCTTACGGAAGAAGAAAGGTCTACCATGTCGGCCACCTGGGTCATTTTAACGGTCTAGTTGGATAAGCGCATGTAAATCAATATGTTTTTTGTCATAGCTACCTGTATTTTAATTTCCAAGGCCTTATAAGATCTCAGTAAAACAATAGACTATGTTGTCAAGATAACTGATTTTCATTTTTTTTTTAAATTCTTTCGAATACGTATATTACCATAAAATAGGCAGTAAATTGAGCATTACTCCGAAACAGGTCAACCGATTTTATCCATTATGAATAGACGTCTTCCCATGGACATTATAAATGTGTATACCAAGTTTCATAAAAATCCGGTAAAGCGTATTTGAGTTACCGCGTCTTTAAAATATACACTAAATTGGGTTTTACTCCGGTACCGGTCTACCGATTTGGTCCAATATCAGTAGACCTCTTTCCACGTACATTATAAATGGGTATACAAAATTTCAGGAAAATCCAATAAAGCATATTTGAGTTATCGCGACTTCTTATATATTAACATAAAAACACTAAATTGGGCATTATTCCGGTACTGGCCAACCGATTTGGCCCAATATCAATAAACGTCTTCCCATGGACATTATAAATGCGTATACGAAGTTTCATAAATATCCGATAAAGCGTATTTGAGTTATTGCGCCTTTAAAGTAGACACTAAATTGGGTTTTACTCCGGTACCGGTCAACAGATTAGGTTCAAATTCAATAGGGCACTTCTCACGGACGTCATAAATGGGTATACCAAGTTTCATGGAAATCCGATACAGCGTATTTGAGTGATGGCGCCTTTCTATTAGAAAGGCGCCATAATCTGTTAAAATAGGCACTAAATTGGGCATTACTCCGGTACCGGTGAACCGATTTGGTTCAATATCAATAGGGTTCTTCCCATGGACATTATAAATGTGTTTTCCAAGTTTCAAGAAAATCCGAAAAAGCGTATTTGAGTTATGGTGCGTACAGACACACGGACAGACAGACAGACGGACAGACAGACAGACGGACAGACAGAGGGACAGACGGACAGGCAGACGGACAGACATTTTTTCGTCCACCGCACAATCTCATAAAGTACCATACTGGCACTTAATAAAGAAACTTAAATTGTCTCATTTCATAATCTTATTTTTCTTTACGCCATATTCTGTCATTTTTTAATTGACGCTGTGGATTACTACACTCTTCATCCTGGCGATTATTATTTTTGAAACATTCTCGTTTTCTAGCTTCAATATATTTTCTGGCCGAATTTCGTGGACCTGGCAAAAAAATCAGTTGCATGTGTAAGGAAATTCACAAATGCTGCGTAATTCCATTGAAGATGCTCTCCTGAACACCTTCAAATTTATCAACCCATTTTCCAGTTCTTAAATATATTTGTACTTGCTAGGTTTGCCAAGTTTTCTGCTGATTTTTGTGAGTTGGGGTATTGTGAGGCACTGACGACTCATCACTAGCAATGGATACAAGTCAATTGCAGTGTTATTGGGGGTGTGATTTATTTGTACTGATGTTTAGCATGTTGTACAATTTATGACAAAGCATACAGGCAGTTTGTAGAATAGGACCATCATCTTGTTCTAAGTCATTACTAGGGCAAGGCATTTAATGACCATAAAATATTGAAAAAATGAAAAATAAAATATGCATTTTAAGACCTATAAATAGTAAAAAAATGACACATATTAAAACATATGACCAGCAAATTTACCATTATTACCAGGGCCCGGATTCTAATGACATGTCGTCTTTTTATTGATGCTGCATAAACATTGCCAACTTGCAGCTGAATCTTAATCATGGCCTCTAGATTATAGAAATGGATTTTTATTAGGTCATTTTTTGCCACTTTAAGCACTTCTATATTTTTAGGGCATTTCTTTAAATTTTAGGTAATTATTTAGTCATTTTCGTGTTTTTTGCTTCCTTATTTAGTCATTTTCATGTATTTACATTGCGTGTGTTAACTTTTCTTCGTCGATAGCGGTGCTGTCTTTGAAGTGTTGTTGGTTTAATGAAAGAAGGAAAAATTCGGCTTTAAAGTGTTGACATGTCTCAGTCGGAAATGAGAATCAAACGCCAAAATTTTGTATTATGTTACTGTACTATTCTTATTAGATTGACTTGGCACCAGAGTCTGCCACCTACTTGGATTTGAGAGTGCAAACTACTGTTTACCCTCAACAAACAACAATATAATCCGGCAGACCACAAAAGGATGTGCCGAATTTTGACTCACCAGTGCCTCAATGCCATAAATTTCCGTGAGAAATGAACATTCACAGCATTACAGTTATTTACAGTTTTGACAATTATGTACAAACTAGTCTATAACTTTGTGTGTACAATAATAATTTTTTATAAACAAAATATCAATTTTTAGGTCATTTTTTATAATTATTAAGTCATTTTCTTTTAAATTTAGGGTCATTTTATAGGTAATTTTTCCAACAATTTTAGGTAATCAGAATCCGGTCCCTGATTATTACTTATAATTAGCTTTTTAAGTAATGAATTTCTAAGTAAGTAAGCAAGTAAGTAAATTTATACTACTTGGACCTCCTTAGCGAAAAAGACATTCTTTCTGTACTGGCTTGCCCATCAAATATCTCCCAGAAAATATGTGTCATTTAAAAAGAAAGAAGAAAAAAATAGTATGAATTCTTTATTGCTACAGACAAACTACTAAGCTTTGCATGCAAAAGTTCCTCTGTACCTACATTGAAAACATGTCCTAAAACTGCCAAAAATGACCTAAAAATTTCTAAAAAAGACCTAGTCTTGAAAATGACGAAAAATGAAAAACAAAGCAAAAAATGCAAAAATAAATTGCCCTTATTTAACCAATTATTTAATTTTACATATTTATACATATTCGAAATTTCTTTTAACCTTCATACAAAAAAAAATGCAAAATCATCAAATGCTGTCATTACAGTCAGCTGTATTTTATGTCCTGTTTATATATGAGTTATTGGTAAACTTTAAATTTAAATAATTTCCACACATATCAGTGACAAGCAGGGTCTTTCTTTCTAGATCCTTACTGTCATTAATGCAACCAGAGTTTGAGGCGAGGTTATTAACAGATGAATCTTGAAAAAGCAAGTTATGGCTTCTGGTACTGTGTATTAATGCCAAATGTTGTAAATTGACTATGGCAATTAGTATAAGTTATAGATTAAGTCAGTTCACTTGAAGATGTGGCTGGTTTCATATGCCGGTCATTCATAATACCGGTATCCAAGGTAAGCAACTCTTGTAAATATGTAAATATTTAATATGGATATAAATATGTAATAAATAAACTTACGAGACTTACTATCAATCTCGTAGGTTCCGGCTGATTAATATATTAGAATTATATTGTTAATATGTCAACTGAACAAGCAAAAACTGGTAAAATCACAATAATATATGCTGACTGTCATCGAGCCATGCTCATAAGGTTCCATGACCTCCTATGTATCACTGTTGACTTCATTCCCGATTCAACAGTAAAATTATAAATTGTAAATGTAAGCCTTAATGTTACGATAGTGTATTTGATTCAGGTTTTTGTAATTTTTTACTATGAAAAAAGTAGGCCTAAATTACGTAAATTCTAAAAAAAGCCTTCGCCCTTATACAGTAATTGTGGCAATTTACAATGTAGGGTTGAACGAAGAAGGTAAGGGATGATGATGGAAATAAAGATGATGAATAATTTTATCCCATAAATTTATGCCGTGAGGTTAATTCAGTGCATGCAAGATTTTAAATTTGACATGCTGTTGTTTCCGCTTTTTTTACCTCTAGGACAGGATTGGTTCAGTTGTAGCTATGTGGAACAAATGTGATGAAAGAATTTAGGTAGACATTCTCGGGTATTTTCTATTCATTTTCATCATATTCTAATCATAAAATGAGAAATGGTTACGATTTCTACTAACTAGATTATTTTTATGACGTATCCCGAAATTCTGAAGCATTATAATTTCTATGCTGTCGCATTTATGTGCAGAATAATATTACGATTTTAACTGAAAAAAATAAAGAAACAGCCTTGAAGTGAGTTTAGCCTTTTAAATATAATTCTACGCGGAAAAACTGAATAAATTAATTAGGCTACAGGTTTCAAATAAGTTTAGCCATTTAAACTCTAAACCGAAAACACAATGAACTAACAATATGTATTTTGTTAAGGCCGATAGGACACTGAAGCTTTTTATGAGAAGATAAATGTTGAAGAAATGAGAGCAGTGGATAAGAGAGCTTACAAAAGGATGGGGAGGGCTCCATTGCTAGGGAAGGATGTGTAGCGTATAATGATAAGGGTATGCAATCAACCACAAAACACATTAATTAACTATTGATCGGAGCTTGGTTCTGGGGAAGGGGGGGGTCGTGTTTCATTACAGCTACATGTACATTAATTCAGGTCCGCTGAGAACTCGGAATGTTAAGGCGATGCGATGGTACCGACAGAGCATACAAACCGACCACTCTTTTCCATGAGGCTTTCTTGAGGTATTACTATCAGTATATCAGTATACTGATATTCTGGTCATTTCTCAACCAGAAGTGTATTTAGGCGAATGCTACGGGAGCAGATAGGAAAGAAGCGCTTTCTAGGCAGTCGAAAATACTAATTCAATAGATACTGCTAATCACATTTTGAACTACTTTTAATTCGTTAATTTTATTCTTTTTCTATACTTTTCTTAGTGAAACCCTACCGTTGTAGGGATGTTTATGCAGCACACTCCACCCAGGCCTTACCGGATAGCAACTTGTCGGGTTCCGACCTGTCTTTGGATGACTTTTACGACCAGTCAAGGACATGGAGTGGCCCTCGGATGGGTTGTCAGCCCAAAGCCGGGGCCACCTCTGAGACAACACGAACACAAAGGACGAGACACACTAGTCATACATACACGTTCGGAAATAGGTGCGGATGGGATGAAGATGATAATGATAGCCAGATGAGCGGGGTCAAATTCCGTATTTGAGTGGAAGAGCAGACCCTATGGCTTTAACTCTTCCAGGCAAAATAAAATATTATTATTATTATTATTAAGTTATTATTTACATAGGCAAGATCCGCATGAAAGATCGTCCGTACGATAACACCATAGATAAATTCCGCAGCAACAAATTTTCAATACCAAAACCCATAGGCAATGTTAAAATAGGAAAGTGAAGAAGGTACCAGTTTCCTTCCCATTTTATCCAGATTTTGGATAGGCTGATTTTACAAGAAATCACGTGTGGTTAAAAAATGTGCCTAATTCCGTTTTTGAGCGTCAAGGTGGTTAAAAATTGTGTTTATTTCCATTTCTAGGCATCAGGTGTAGTTAAAAATGTGTCTCTGACCAACTTAGGTCTGGCTGATTTACAAAACATAAGTAGACTATAGGTAAAATTGTGATAGTATAAGTTCAATAATATATTTCCTTTACGTAAAAATATATTTACGAAGCAAATTTCACTACTGCTATTCTACATACAATCCCTGCTCTCTGAAACTGTAAACTTAGCATTTTGCCTACGTGTTATTACTGTACTTACACCTCCAAAATGATTCATCACTTTTTAATGTATTCAGTTTACAATAACTGTAATTATCGATGATAAGCAAGTCCTTCCTCCTTTGGATACACAATGTTTCCCTTCCACTATGACAAGACAATGACTGCCACACAGTGAGCCATAAAGTATGCAAAGTCAAGCGAATGAAGCAAAATACTACATATATGTAAATGCGAACTTTGACCCCACAAAGCATAAACCATCTGATGCGGAAATTCTACCTTTGGCAAAAGAATTTGGAACGAAATTTGTCTTGTCCGGTACAGATGATGCCCGGGACTACATGAGCCTAAGGCGAGGAAAAAGCCAGGAGAAACCTGCCTAGGAATCTTATCTGAATGGGAATCGTACCAGGGCCCGCTGCGTGAGGAGGGCAAACACATTCCCTGAGCCACTGCGCTGGACGTCTTATTTAATATTTCTGTTTTTATTTTTACTTGTCTGTAGTTTTTTCATAACACTGTAAGATTAAAGCAATAGTACAAAGTAATATGTGCTCCGACGTAAAGATAAAAGTGCGTGAGCAGGAGGGACACTGTTAATGAAATACATGGTAAATCATTCATGTCATCCTCTTTCTATGACTCCACTTGGAGTATTATTATGAGCCCTGATTGTTTGCAAATAAAATTATATTGTATAATTTTAATGTACTTTTTTATGTAACTGAACTTGTTGAAACTGAACTGCACCCGAGCCCAAGCATTCTGCTCTATCAGGTGTTCATCACTTTTCTGTTTTGTAAGTTCAATGATCACAGAATTAGTTCACACCGGTTACAATCAAGATAATTTTTCAAGACATCCCTCAATGTTAGACCTATGGGTGATTTGTATATCCTTCGACTTTAGTGGTTAGCAGGGAATTAGTGCAAACTATGAAACATAACGAAATGATTACAGTATTGTTCTTACTTAGAATCTTTTAGTAGTACATTACCATGGAATGGGTGGAGGAATCATTTTCCACTCAGTGGGAGTGTCATGTAACTAAATTAGGTTTCCTCCTTCAAAGAAATTAAATAATTTGGATGGAATATAGTTATTTCTTCGTATTTGGAAAAGCTGTTCTTGCGGGCACTGTTTACATTTCTCTTAATCTCCCCACTCTAGCGAAATGTGATTATGAACTTAAATCTTGGGAGCATTACTAAAACAATATCCGATGCCTGACACCCCCCCTCTCCGACAAGGTAGAGAGCCACCGAATGGAGATTATTAGTACTGTGGACGAATTAAGTTATTTTTATTTTCTTAGAGAGGACAGAGGACCAAGTGGTAAGCCCATCGCCTCGACAACCCTTAGGCTGGGCGCAAGTTGGGACGCAGTTTGGTAAGGTGAGATGACTCACCGTGAGTTTCTGTGAAACACAGACAAAAATACAGAAATACAACAGCGAATGTTCGCATGCAGGGTGAGGTGACGCAGGCTGCATTTATTTCTGTGTTCACAGATACTCAAGGTGAGTCACCTCACCTTACCTCACCTCACCAAACCAAACTGCGTCCCAATTTGCGCCCACCCTTAGAGGAAACCAAGAAATTGCGTGGTTGTGAGAGGGCCAGATTTTAACCAGCGATCGTGACCTCCGGATCGAGAGCAGCGCTCCACACCACCGCGGCCAACCGACAATAGTGTATGAAGCTTTAATTTTCAAGACTCTTGGTAGCAGAAGTTGGCCTACATGATTGTATAGTTCAATTCCTAATTCATTAATGAATTTCATATTGCTCCTATGAGGGTAAAGTTAGGCCTATATAATCATGTTCAATATCACCACCTTATTCCCTCAAGGTGGGAATAAGGTGGTGATATTGAACGTGATTCCTAATTCATTTCCTAATCTTATTCTCACGTGAAGATAATAATCGGACTAAATCAGAAATAGCATTTTTTATGAAATGGATGAGTAATATGTGAAATTGCCTAGACAATCACTTTTGAGCTATACTGTCGCAAGTGCATGGACTCTTCGCAGATAAGCAGTTCTGTCCAAAGTTTTTTAAAAAAAGGAATTAAGTTTTATTTGATGGCAAACTTATGATGAGAAGATATCATTTAGGCCTACTGATATTGATAACGTGACTTATGTAGTTGCACTTTAAATATCCCCAAAAAGGTAGAATTATCGGCCGTTTCGCACTTAACCTGTTACTTATTCTTAATTCCGTTTTTCCTATAAGGCCGTGGTTCCCTGCCTGTGGTCCGCGGACCCTTGAATTCCATGAATATGTAAAATGAAAGTTTCATACTTTATGTCATAACTTTTATGAGGATTGTACGAGTAATTACCATTACTTTAGCCCCCGTTATGAAGTAGTGAAGCTCTGTATCTTTCCTAAAATGGCCATGCTTCAATTTTAAGTCTCATTTAGTATTTTAACAATCAATTATCATAAATTGTTATGTCCACTTTCTATTGTTTGTATCGTAGTAAACCTACTGTAACATTTGTTCTCACATAAATGCCTTCGACCTTGACCACAAAAAGTCAGCGCCGGACTCACTGCGCCACCCAGCTGACGACGTTCGAAGTTAGTATAAATATGGAACGGTAATTAATTAAATGGGTTCCAGACAATTCGTTTGACTACGCTACAACCATTGCCATTTTCATCAACATAGGCCTACTTGTGCGAATAAACATTTTTGGCTCTCGTGTTAATGTAGAATGTCATATATGGGGGGGGGGGGAAATGATGTTAAGTCAAATTTAGACTTATAATAAAAGTTTCTTCCAATGACCTAAGTCAGCGAAACTGACAACTTTAAGATGGGGCTAACCAACACTGACAGAATCAAGTAAGGTAACTAAAACTAAACTCCATGGCGCATCGTCATTTGTGTCACTAGACCTATCATCCGACTGCTGCATCATAAAAAATTGGCACATGCTAGGATTGAAGGCATGTGATCTGCATGTAAACTTCCACGGCCGTTATGTCTGTTTCCAATACCAACCCCGTTGCTCTGACGCATTTGGGGCCCGCCCTGAGATGGGTAGATAGCGACAGTGTGGTCCATTTTCGAGTTATGTATCTCTTCGGAGGGCAACATGAAATGGTGTTGTGTAACTGGTAGAAACGTAGGCCTAAGGTGTGAAGAGATAAGTGTGTGTAGTGTATGTAGTGTAGTGTAGGGTAGTGTGAGGTATGAGTAATGATGGGGAGGTTAGGGGAAATCCGGTCCCGGCATTAGCCTACTTTTGTCGAAAGACACCAAGGGGACTACCAGACTTAACGTCCCCATTCGACAGATGAATCGCAATCAACAGTGACATATGCCTCCAATTCACATGCACTGCGGAGAGGTTTGGGATTGAACGCAGGTATGTTTGGTACACAGACTAATGACTAGAAGTTGTACACTACTATTAGGCTACTCCTAAATACAGCCCTCGGAGCCAAATTCCCTACCGAGAATCGAACTCTGCCTGCCGGGGTGGAAGGCAGGCGTGCCTGGGCGACCTACCTCCCACGGCAGTTACTGATGTCGTGACTGGACCCACTAGGCCTACTTTTTACAGTTGCTCCTCATTTGATGTCACCAGGCTGAGTGCACTCCATTCCAGACCTCTCCCTACATCAGAAAATCTGAAAAGAAACCGGGAGTCAAATCCAGTCCGGCGAACCCGTAGCCAACAACGCTAATAGCTAGACCAACCAGGCAGTCCTTCATCACTTATGTTTTTTTTTTTTCTTTACTCTGAGTAGGGATATGAAACGTAAATGTACTCTTTCCATTATAAACAATTTTATATAGCTGTTATTGGTGAGGGACACTATTTAATAGCTTCATTTACCTGAATTGTGTTATTTATTATAAAGGTTCCGCCAATACAAAATAGCCTAATTAGTGTAGTTCATGGGAACCGTGAATCTTAAAATATTGCAATTTAACAATTCCTTAGGTGATATGTCGGCCAGTATTCAAAATATGCCATCAAAGAATGATAGAACATATATTAATCGATAGGCATAAACTTAAAGGGATTTATTGGAGCGTGATCAGGCCGAGACAATCGGTGTCGTCAAGGCCTTGCTGAAGCTCAGGCCATTAATGGGAGAAAGGTGAGGTACAGTCCCATGCAATGGCTTAAAGACTGACAAAATGTATTACTATTTTCACAATCCTACTCATACTAATATGCTGTAAAGGATGTGGGACAAACACATGATATAATCTTAAGCGCCGGGAGTTTCAGGGAGTGACTATGGAGATTCCTCTGGACTACAAAATGATTTTCTGAAATTCTTTACGTTTCAAAAGCGTTTGCCATAAAACAGAAAATGAAAACAATTTTTATTAACATTTAATTTCATTTTACACCAGAATAATCTTACCTGTAGATTTGGGGTAAGTAAAATGTAATAACTTTTCACAAATTAGAGTTTTAACGGTTAAATCTTTTAAATGTTTCTATCATTAAGAGAAATAGGTTTTGACTTTTTCCTGGCACTACCTTCATAAATTCATATTCAGTCTGTCACTGTGACTTACCAACAAAAGCATTTCTTATTAATTAAGTCAAAAAGCTTACCTATTATTATTATTATTATTATTATTATTATTATTATTATTATTATTATGTTTTGTTAGAAAGGGGGATTTTTGGTGCAAAATATTGTGGCGTTGATGTATTTATGGAAATTAGATTTTAAAGGTACATTATCTATATTTGCACTTCAACTAAATAAAAAAAAATATTTTTATCTCGCACAATTTTACATATTTTTTAATTGTGTAATTTTACCTTATGGTAAGTCTTTAACACTATGTGAAATTCCACTCTCCAACTCGTTCTATCTTGTGGAGCATCATTTAACTCCCCATAACTTTTTTTCTTCTTGATGTCATCCAGTATCTCAATTCTTGTTATATAAAGCATTCTTGTTCCTTTTATTTTTCCTTCTTAGGCATCTAGCAGAAGCCCTCTTCTTCTCATAATGTGTCCTGATCAGCTGACTTTTCTTATCTTTACAACTTGCAAGATACATTTCTTCTCACCTACTCTTCTTAAAACGTCTTCATTCGTTATTCTACCTATCCACCGAATCTTTTTCATTTTCTTCCAACACCATATCTCAAAGCTCTCTAAATATTTTCTTTCCATTTTCTTCAATGGCCATGTTTCAGCTGCATATAAAGCAACACTCCAAATGTAGTTTTTCATAAGCTTCTTCCTCAGCTGCAAATCTATTTTTCTGGACAACATAGTCCTCAGTGCTTACAATAAATCCGGTTTACAAGATAACTAAAGTAATTTATTTCGAGGGGAAAATAGCTCTTCCCATACCTATCCATGCAACTTTGATTCCGTAGATCGTTACGAAACAAGTAGGCATAAATTATGTTGAACATCAAACCTTGTATGCTTTCCTCCGCTTAATTTGCAAAGAGAGAATAATTTTTAAATTAAACATTCATATGGAATAACATGGAATTAAATGAATACGCTGCCAAACCGGAACCTTTACTAAGAAAATTAATAATTAGCTTGTATGTTGCTTTACGACATAGCCTAATTAATTGACGATGTTTGGGATGTGTTAAATGCTTGGTAATTCACGAGTTTTGTGCACACTTTATGAAATGATAGCCTACATAACTTAGCATTTCCATAAATTAATAATATCGACATGAGTGTGCTATTTTCATTGGCTAAAGAGCGTCGTCTGGCTTTTTGTTTTGTTTTAGAAGAGGTGATTCACTTTGAATTCCTTAGCTTCTTCAGTCCCAAGATCAAACTAGGACAGTTTCAGACCTTTCTAAATTTTTGTGCATAAAGAGTTTCTATGATACGAAATATATTAAATTAGCAATTTTTCTTTTAAATTTGGGAGTCTAAGATGAGATTCTGTGTGTTAATGTGTCCTATTATGACTAAAACAACAAGGATATTCAAGAGATCAAATTTTTATTTTTATTTTGAGGGTTTTAGGAGTGATGTCTTATTATATGATACCTTGGGTCATGTTTAAGGTATTACGGTTTTTAAAATTAAAACATGGATTAAAACATGGATGTATACATGGATATATCAAACAAAAAATAAGCAAGCATTGCAGAATGTATCAAATATGACACCAACGGCCGTCTTTACTTCAACTTGTTCAAAGAGCGAGAAAAAAATCTGAAACCTCAAGTATCATATATGATACCCGGCAGCTGAGGAGAATATTGCACTTTCAGTCATTCTTCTATAACGTTAGCGGCACGCTTTATCAAGCAGAAAGTGCACCAACTGTTACTCTTGATTCGCTTTATAGTAGAGCAGGTTAGCTCAATATTCTAAACTCAATTGTACAAAAGGGATTCATGTAATACGAAATTAACTATTCCTCGCCTTCAATAAAATATTACTGTGTGTATATCAATGAAACTGAAGAACTTCTAGAAGAGTTTGATAGTAATTAAGACTCGATACCTGTTTGAAATGAGGTACGCCGTGGTGTAGTGGTTGAGGCACTGCGCTACAAACCGGAAGGTCACGGGATCGATTCCCGATGAGATTTTTCAATTGGCCTAACCCTTCTGGTGACACTATGGTCCTGGGGTCGACTCAGCCTCTAACAGAAATGAGTACCAGGAGCAATCCTGGGGTAAAAGGCGGCCGGTGCGTAAAGCTGACAACCTTACCACCTTCGCGTGCCGAGAATCTAAAAATCTGGGATCCTCATCCTCCTGGAACCCTTATGGCTTTCATAGCCTGTATAGGGAACACTTTACTTTTTACCTGTTTGAAATAGTACACATGTTCATAAAAACTTACTTTTTGTTCTAGAATATGATGTCAGCTATTATTTCCTGAAGTTAGATATACCAGTAAGCTAGTGAATCACTCTGAACATGAAAACTAAATATACGTAAAGAAGCAATTTCATTTCAGTGCCTTTTCATGTGTGTATTTGTTCGGAGGCATGTGTCTGAAGGGAATAGATCAATTCTAAAGTTTCACCATTCCCTAAGGGCATGTTGTCTACAGAGGATTCAAGAAAGAGTGGAAGAAGTAAGTTGAGGTGTAGCCCCTGAAATGTTTGCAAACACTGAATACATATAATTACAATATAAAAATATATTTTATTATATGTTCTACAAAGACAGACGTTGGAAATATGAAATTAAAATAACAAAACAATTTTCACATATTGTGTTTCCTGCAAATCCATACATTGAAATTCCATACATTGAAAATACGCTATTGGTATATCAAATCATGTTTTATGCAAATGCATACAATGAAAATATCTAAAAAATAATAACAAAATAAATTATTTTTTCTGTAAATGTATGCAAAGGAATTTTCAATTATATTTTGTATAATATATTCTGCAAACGCATGCACAGAAAATACACACGTAGAATAGCAATTATTGTCACAAATTATGTTCCTTATTAGATAATAACAAATAAGCCATGCAATTTTAAGAAAACGCTTACATTTCAAATGGCTAGGCATTTTCCATAAATACATAAATTGCAAAGATCTAATTAGAATGGCAAAACACTTTTCATATAGGCCTAATACGGACTTTGCAAATGCTTGTATTGAAAATATGTAATTCAAATAGCATAATAATTTTATTATTTCACATTTTCTTAAAATGCATAGGCCTATATTCTGAATGGACAAAATAACAAAATAATTTATATATACGTGTTCTGCAAATTATTGCAATGATAGCCAGTATGTAAATTTAATAAAATTCAAGTAGGCCTATTATGTTTTTTTGCAATTGTATAATTGTCAAATAGGTAATTAGAATACCAAATAATATTCATTTATTAAATTTTATGCAAGTTCACACATTTCAAACATGTGATTATTGTAAATAATATTATTAACAGTTTGCATACTGTTTTATTTTGTTTATCTTTCTACTGTGGTTTGTTTTCCCCTGATTGTTTAATTGAAAAGGTATTCTTTGTTTTTTTTTGCAATCTGTAGTGTCAGAAAGGAATTAAAATAAATAATATTATTATAGCTTAATTGCATTCCTAACCCCAATCTCATTGTCGCAATAAGGAGTAGTTAATTTAATTTTGATAAATGAAACAAAACTTGCTTATATGAGCAATATGAGGATGGCGTCTCTGCAAAGGACTATAGAGCTACTAGATGAATTATAAAACAAAGGCAGGAAATCCCTCACAGAACAGATGACTGCCAACACTAAAGAAGTTTACAAAAACAGACTTGCTAACCACAGAACCTGCTACACTCAGCGACCTGCAGACTTACATAAATGGTAGTTACAAAAATAATAGTAGCCTTTAGGGCTGTCGTACAATGTAACGCTCGAAGAATTATACAAATTTATCTTAATCTCAGTATATCTTAATTTTTCTTTAGATACTTTAGAAAGACTAAAAGAGAATTTTCTGCAGAATGAACAAAATAAGAATTAGACGTGAATTTTTGGAATAGACGGAAAAGTGAGCTCTTGCGTTTGGCTGCTAGTTTATTGAAACAAATGGAGAAGTTACGAAGTTTGAGTGGCACGAGTAGTTGGTAGTTAAAGCAAGTCAAGCTAAGCTAAGCGAATAGAAATTCAATTGATCTGGCTTCTGTCCAGTATTGCTGGGTGATCCATCTTAGTCAGGCCCGACATCACGTCACCTCACTGTCTCTCCTCCTCCTTCTGTCCACTTCTCTTATCTTCTCTATCCTTCCTCCTCTTTCCCTTGCGGCTGCATTATGATGCGGCGCTCTCTGGTAGTTCGCAAGTGATTATTTTTAAAATTGGGATTAATGTTTTTTTGTGAGAGACCGGAAAAACAAGACTTCCTTCTTCCATTGCAGTACCGATAAGCAAAAACAGAAAAATAAAGATGCATTGTTTAACTTACTGGACGCCATACTCTTATGGTCGAAAAGTGAATTAAACGTCCACCTTAGTGGTAACGATCAGGATGTGATCTACAAACAGGTTCGAAAAAGCTTTTTCATGCAGAATGGAGCCGAACTCCACCGACAAATTATCAGAGATTGTTCACGGGTCCTGGTTGATCATTTTAGTTGATGCACTACAAAGTTAAGTAAATCAACTACTCATCGCCTTCTGGCGAACTTTCATGTCATGAATAAGAAAACAGTACTAGGGTACAGATAACCAAGAAATGTGTCAACGTCATATCGAGTGATCAGTCTGGCCATATCGATAATAAAGCCTCTTGGCAAGTTTGAAAAAGTGACATTCGCGGAGAAAACCAACTTGTCTGTGGTAAAATAAAAATTTCGAACTTTCGTTTTCATTTTCGAGAAGGGTTTTTCTTTAATTTGTTACGATATCATGGACTGTTTGTTGTTCGTTTGTAATTTCACTATGAGATTTTGGTATCCGAATTGGCCGGCTTGATCAACAGATATGAAGTAGACGCATCAAGTTGGTTGTCTGTTTTGTTCTGCTGTTTATGATATTACACTTCAGTCAAACCTCGATATATTTTCCCTCTTTATAGGGTCACCCTCGTACTGTGCCAATAAATGCAAGTGAATGGATCTTCTTTCATGTTAAATACGCAAAAAATTTCGTTACTGTTCCAATTCATTTAATGCCAGTGAATGTAAGACAAGATTTTTTTTATAAAATGTAGCTTGCAGTGATTTTTTTCAATTGCAGAATTCTTTTAAAACCGGCGTGAATGTTAGGAAGATTATTTAAGAAACATGCTATATTCTATTTCCAAGAAATGATTGTTCCCCTGCCACTAACTGTAAATGCAGTGTGGTGGAATGAGAAAGCTATCTTAAGAAGTCTCACAGACAGCCTGTATAGGGGTGGAGCAGGTAGAAAGATCCCTTCTTACAATGAGACATTCCAAACTATCACTTCATTACACTGCAGTTACTCGTAACATTGTTAAAATGAAGAGAGCTGTTGTTACACTTCAAGAGAAACGAATACAGTGAAATATTTCCAAAGTCTAGCCAGCAGGGCATTTGACTGCTGTAACAAATGCTGTTGAGAAAATAAGTGTTCAATAAATAAGACGCGATCAAGTATCACTGACTAAAGGTATTGTGCTGTAATCATAATCACTTACATGAATCCACATGATTTCCAACCCCTTTGTGTACTTAACACTGGACATATACTGTAATAAATTTAGTTACTGTACAGTATTTTATTTTGTGCTAAAAAATTATGTAATTTTTTTTTCATAGTAGAGTTCTTTCATAATACATAGTACAGCCCATCAATACAGCACTAAATTATGCCATTTTTATTTTAAAAATTAAATTTCGTTTTAGTGCCACCCACGCTTTGTGCCACTAAATGTTAGAGAACGGATGGTGGCATTATATCGAAGGTTGACTGTATTTTAGAATGCGATGAATACTTGGTTTAATTGTCTTCATAATGGAACATATCTCATCTAACGAACCTACTACTTATATAACTTACGTAACATATTCGTATATATATCATACTTACATAACAAAGGCTAATCAATTGTGCACCGAAGACCCTGGATTACCTACCAGGATAGGCGCCGATTTCGGGGGTTCTTTGCCTTTTGAGCACAACCAAAATAATCATTATTTGGGTTCCCAGGATTACGCAACCCTGACATAAAGAGGAGCTGCAGTAAGTGTTTTGACTTGTGTAATGTAAGTGCTGCCATCTTGGTAACAAGTTGTACAAACAAATTATTATGAAAGCAGAAGAGCGCACAATGTGCAAACAAGTAATAAAACGGAATCTGAAACATGGACGGATCCAAAACTTACTGAAGAAGGGAGCCGACATAAACGAAAGTTTACAATTACTGAGGTGTGTAGAGGGTATGAAGTATCTCCCCAAAATAGGGGTGCAGTTACCCTCCCCCGTTAATTTGTTTTAGGTCCTTTGGGTTATTCCTCCAAATTTCTCAGCAACATTTTTACCCACGGCCCCCTCGATAGATCCGCCACTGATTTGAACAGAACCATTACGGGGATTAGGTTGGTATTTCTTTTATAACCACTGCCAGTTTGATCCTAACATTTGGTGGTGTGGAAGAAAGTGTTTCATGTTTATTTATTATGGCTTTGCTTTTTACATATCAATTTTAACAATAAACATGGTGATGAATTTGTGATACGGAAAGTAAACAAAAGTGAACTTCGAAGAACATCAAAATCAAATGGCAATTCTTTCCGAGAAGAAGGCGATATTCAACTGCTGCCTCCAAAGGAGACTAAAGAACAGATGCAAACTGGAGAGGGAGACCAGAGTCGTAATAGACATTTTCAAACAAAATGGATTACTAGTTGTCCATGAATTATGTATGAAGATAGGTAGGACATCGTTTTATGTAAAGTTTGTCATGATGCCTACGAAAATAAGTTGTTGACATTTTGTAATAAATTATAAATGACCTTTATTAATGAAGGATCTCGAAACTGGCCAAAAGGATTGAGTAAATTCACCATGCATGAAAAGTCATATTGACACTGCTAGTCCAACATGAAAACTCATAGCCAACTTAATTCCAATGTTAGCACCCAACTTTTGGCTGTGAAGGAACAACAAAAGGTGAAATCCAGGATACCTCTGTTGAAGATAATATCTGCATTTAGATACTTGGATACTTAGATACGGGGTTAGCTATTCGTAGACACAGTGACGATATGAGTACTACTTCATCAATTTTTATAATAATATAAGAATAGCGCACAATGTGCATATAATAAATTATGTACATAGTTCCGTTAAGGATATAGTTCTTTTGGTACATGTTCTAGCATGGTATCGCTGGCAGAGACCCCCGCACCAGTCACATACACAACTCTCACTTGGGTCGTGGTAGCTTTTGGTACGACATAGTTTGTGGTGAAATCCATGCACGGCAAAACGGGTCATGGTGTGCCGAAGCTCGTACATCGAACCCATCCATTCCGACGTGTTCATTGCATCGGTCGTGTAAAATTCTGCCCATATGTCAGTTTTCTTTTTGTACAGCTCTGTCAGTAGTGTCTGGTATGGCTGTGTAGATGGTAACAGCATCCTTGTCCGCAGTTCCTCTATGTAAAACGGCTGGCGTGTAAGCTCGTAGCGTAGTCTCGAAGGGGAGTACTTGGATAGGCACAGGACCTTCTTGAGGTAAGTAGCATCAATTTACTGCAGCTTAGATCTGAAGACCTCCAGTTTTGAAACAGTGGCTTGCAAGAGATTCATATAAACTGGTGTCTCAAGGTATAACTAATGGAATCCTTAACATAATGAGTCAATGTGACTTGTGTAGTAGATGGTCCAACATTATGCTATTTTGGAGATGGGCGACATCGCTGATCAAAAGCAAGTGTCTATTTATTTTCGATTTGTATCGAAAGATACGATCGTTATTGAGGTTTTTTTTTGTTTCTACCAGATACATAGCAAAATACCTGACACAATTTTCAGCATTCTAATAGAGTGCTACAAATATTCATTTTTCCTATTTTCACTGTCTGTCGCATTCACTGAACTTGGTTATATAAGAATGTCTTCGTATGCATGCTGACAGAACGTATTAGGGATTCAGCAAAACGGCTTGCATTGTTCAGTCAGTTTCAGACAGCAGAAGAGTATTCACGCCATCGAGCTTTGTGTCCGACAAGGTGGACAATCAGATTTCTTTCTCTGAATTTAGTAATGAACAATGACAATGAGTTGATCGCAATTATGGTTTAAATATCATAAACTGATGGATCAGGTGCTGGTGTAAAAGCAAATGACTTTTTACTACAGTTGCAGTCGTTTTATTTGTTGTCGTTTAAGCTTACTTATGAAGGTATTATATTGATGATGCTGATTACTGCATTGTAAAATCGAACCTTCTCCTTCATGAAAGCTACACAATGCCTGCTTCCACAATGCGATCCTCTTTACGTGATGGATGTCTACAGATCTGGCGTGATACATAAATCAACAATTGATGGTATTGCCCGAGCCACAACTACCACGTAACCGGCAGCCACGTTTGGACACTGTATCCATGGCACATGTGCATTCATCTACTGAAGATTTCTACCGTATGCGTTTTACGAAGTTCTTGATAATATTGTGAACTGTTTGGATGATAACGCTGACACTTTTACTGCAGATTTTCTTGTTAAGCTTGCATCCTAATTGGTGGTTTGCATGACGGTGATAAAGAACTGGAAGCAATACTATCATTTTATGGAGATGATTTGGACAAGGAGAGACTACTTTTGCAAAGGAATGTGCTTAAAGTATTGTATGATCAAGATTCCACCACATTACCGACTCTCAGACCGTTTTTATGTCCTTCGGAAATAAGCTTTTCTTCGTGACATGTTACCAGAACTTTCTGAATTTATAAGGCTCGTTAAACATCTACTGCTCAGCGATAACTCTCCTCTCTTCGTAGACTTAGATCATATATTAGCTTTACAATGGATCAACAGCGAATGAATGATGTAGCAGTCCCACAGAGAAGCTATGAATTTGGATCTTAGTAAAATGGCAAATAAGTTCATCATAAGACATTAAATTTGAAGCAGACATTTGCAATTAAAACATAATATTCGTAAGAAGGCTATTTGCTGTAGAACATAATTTTAAGAATATCCAATTAATAATGTCGTTTGTTGTAATAAAGCAGAGCTTTAATGTGATTTTACTTTTCTGAGTGAGCATCCCTAATAAATTTTAAAAGTCAGCCCCTATGACTACCGTGATTCCACCTTGCATAAATTATTACATCTTGGAGAGCTGAGCACAGAAAACCTGTAATGAGAAAGGTAGTCGTTAGTGGTCGATTGAAGCATATTTTCTGTGAAGTTTCGAGCAAAAAAGCAATGTATAGGCTTGGAAAAGCCTTGGAAGGTTATACGACGCCTCTTCTTATCCGATTTCTAAGTTCACAACCAATGCCCGGATCATCGGAGCTAGATGATAAATAGTATAACTTGATTCACACTTCGACAGCCTTGTACCTTAGTTGATTTTTGACATAAAATAATCAATAAAAGCCATTTTAACTTACCAGTAATGTGTAACGTACTGATAATAATCAAAGCTGAGAGCCAGTAGGAATGATATTGTCACAATGCCGCAGTTCGCCTAGAAACTACGAGAAACGACACACATCTGGAAAGATCGCGGCCCCCTATTCGACGGACGGGAGGCGAGTGCTGGTGGGCGTGGTTTAGTGAGACGCGGCGCAGCGAGTGGGCCGCGCTCCCTGGGGGAAGGCTTGTAGGGAGGAGTTGTGCGCTAAGGGGTGTGACCGAGCGCCGCCACAGGCATTCTAGACCACGCGCGGGCAGAGATTTCGAGACATCAGCTCAGCTCTAGAACATTCGAAAGGGGTATATAAGGCCGATAATCAGTCAGTGAGTGGAGAGTCATTCCGTGAATAGTGAGAGACAGTCAGAAACAGTGTGAGTCAGTCATTGTAGACAGACAGTGAGTCAGAGTAGAGAGAGAGAGAGTGTGAACTGGACGGAGTGAACCGATAAGCGCGACCTCAAGTAACTGTGACTTGAGGAGCTGAGGAGCCAGTGACAGAAGGGACTAGTGAACGGAAGAACTAGGCAATGGGGAACTAGTGACCGGAGGAACTAGTGAACTTAACTGGACTGGGACAGTGCCGTTCCGGTTAACTCAGCGCGACGGGTGGATCTTGCAGCGGCAGCGAGGACTGCGGAGTTGACCGACGTAACGTGGAACTACCTCGATTTGGGAGTCCGCACAGTGTGTGCGAACGGAGACAGTGCTGTGACGTGGAGCCAGCACAGTGGAAGTGAGCACCGAACGGAAGAGTGAACTGGAGAACATTCAGGAGTTTTCTGGCTGTATAGAGCACTGTGATAGGAAATAAAGGAACCTCCATTCTTCAATTAGAAACTAAGTGTTCTGATTTCGAACCCTGACGAGCCCTTGTTACAATGGTGTCAGAAGTGGGATATAATTATCAGAAGAAAACGCAAAATGGTGGACATGTTAAAATCATTACTCCACGCCATGGACGATCTGAGACAGAAAATGGACCAACAGAACACCGAAATAAGAAAAGACCTAAGAGAAATTATAAGTGAAATGAAGAACCTGCACTTAAGCCCTGAGAACGGAATTGACACCGGCTAAGGAAAGATTGAATGTACCAGACGGCGAGTTAGTGGCAGTGGAAAGTGAACTAGAGAGACAGGCCGAGGTGGAAGATAAGGAAGAGCAGGAAGAGATCAGGATCACCGTACAACCAGCTCCCGAAGGGGAAAATCACGCCCTGAGTGCACAACAGCTGGACGACGTGGACGTAGGACAAACACCGAGGGACGTCATGTCAGGTACGGAACCGCCGTCGGAAGAGGTAGCCAGTCGCAGCTCCATCTGCGAGAGCTGTGGGGCCTAGCGGGACGACCTAGTGGTTAGGAACGGGGTCCTGAAAGGAATCTGGGAGTCTGAGGATGGGGAGACGACTGCGGAGCAACTAGTCCTTCCGAGAGCCAGAGTCAAGGAGGTCCTGGAAGAGGTCCACGCGGGAGCGACGGGTTATCACTTAGGAGTGAACCGGACCCTCGACAAATTGCGGAGAAGGTTCTACTGGTTGCACAAATGCAGTGACGTCGAGAGGTGGTGTCAACAATGCGAAATCTGCGCTGCCAACAGAGGGCCTAGAACTTGCAGCCGTGTGGCCATGGGGCAATACAACGTGGCAGGCCCATGCCCCGTCACTGATGATGGAAATCGGTACCTGTTGAGGCCATGGATTACTTCACCAAGTGGCCAGAAGTCTACGCCATCTCGAACTAGGAAGCGGCAACAGTGGCGAAGGTACTGGTGGAAAACCTGATCTGCCGGTATGGAGTGCCGATGGAGTTACACAGCGACCGGGGAAGGAACTTCGAGTCGAACATCATGAAAGTGCTGCTCCAACGGCTGGGGATACACAAGACCCGTACGACCCCCCTTCACCCGCAATCAGATGAAATGGTGGAGCGCTACATCAAGACCCTGGAAGAGCACCTACAGAAGGTAGTCTCAAGCCACCAACGACACTGGGACGTCCGGGTGCCACCCTTCCTCCTGGCATATAGATCCTCGATCCATGACACAACCGGAATGACACCAGCGAACATGGTCTTCGAGAGAGAGAGAGCTCCGTCTAACGTGCGACCTACTGTTTGGCACCCCACCTGATGAGAAACAGTCAACTACTGACTATGTGTGGAACCTGGCCGAGAGGCAGAGGGAAACCCACCAACTCGCCCGAAAGAATCTCCAGTTGGCCTGTGACCGGATGAAGGCGAGGTACGACAGACTGACCAACTCAGTTGGGTTCCACGAGGGAGACCAAGTGTGGTTGTACCGCCCTACCAGGACTAGAAGGAAGTCGCCGAAGCTGCAGCAGTTCTGGGATGGCCCCTACCGGGTCATCAAGCGAATTAACGACGTAGTCTACCGCATCCAGCGACAGCCAAGAGGGAAGATGCTGGCAGTTAACCTGGACCGTCTCGCGGCATACCATGGGGCACTTCGGGACGAAGGCCCTTAAGGAGGGGGCAATGCCACAATGCCGTGGTTCGCCTAGAAACTACGAGAAACGAGAGACGTCTGGAAAGAACCCGGCCCCCTATTGGACGGACGGGAGGCGAGTGTTGGTGGGCGTGGTTTAGCGAGACATGGCGAAGCGAGTGGGCCGCGCTCCATGGGGGAAGGCCTGTATGGAGGAGCTGCGCGCTAAGAGGTGTGACCGAGCGCCGCCACAGGCATTCTAGACCTTGCGCGGGCAGAGACTTCGAGACATCAGCTCTAGAACATTCGAAAGGACTATATAAGCCCGAGAAACAGTCAGTGAGTGGAGAGTCAGTCGTGAAACTAAGTGTCCTGATTTCGAACCCCGACGAGCCCTTGTTACAATATGATTTCATCTTGTACATTTTTATGATTATACGCATGCTCGTTCATTCTGACTGAATCGGTGCGTACTTCTCAGTAGCTTAAGTTCGAAGAGTACACTAGATTATTGCTACACTCACCATTTCTTACATATAGAGGTGTCGAATTAGTGATCCTGACCAGACGATGGATATATCAAACCAAACTAGCAGGATTGTCAAATTAAGAACTACAGCAAATTACCAACAAACTCAGGGAACTACGTGGAGATAAGAAATACTAAGTTTGGACAACAAGTTGAATTTTTTTTAAATATTCTATTGTCATTGATAATACCGTAGGGATGCTTGAAGAAAACATTGCAATTCCACAAATAGCGTCACATTGGAAAAATTGTCAGAATTATTCCATTTTTTTGTAGGTCCTGAACTTCAGGCATTTTTAGTTATTAATTGTAATGCAATTTATCTGAGAAATAATTTCCGACACTGAATAAAATGTTGAAGATCTTTCATATCTTATTTTTCTAACACATTTATAAGAATCCTCGCTTATATCACGTGCTCCCATAACTGTTAGTTTTAATGTAAGCCTAACCATTCTTAATTAAACTTTCTGCATAAAGCAACAAGTTGTCTGATCAGTAAAAAACAAGCGTGGATGTTGTATTCTTATATTGATATATTTTCATTTTCCCTATTTTTTTATTTCATTCCCAAGTGATCTTCAGTTAATATGTGCACGGCGCTAGAAGGCAGGCTATGTTCATTGGATGAATGGGCAGGGGAATAGGAGAAGTATGCGGAGGAAGATTAAAAATCGTTTGAAGGATATTGATAGACAACAGACAAATGCGAAATGTAAGTCTATGGTTTCACTTGAATTACAATCGTGGTTAAAATTGGAGTGGGGAAAGGAGCAATACATAGGAAAAGGATCCGAAGTCCGTAAACTGGGGTCGCTTGGATAAGACTCGGTGCGTGGCTAATGATTAAGATCACAGATGAAAGTGGAATGAGAGTTTATCCCATATGTAAAGGAGAAGAATCATGGTTTCATATTACGGCGAATTGTGAAGGTTTGGAAAATTGGAGGGAAAAATATCTACTAGTATCTTTTATGGAATCAAATAGGGAGCAACGAAATTGTTTGGAGTTACTGACGGAAAAAAAAGTTGAGGAAAGCATTGGGAAATTGTTAATGAAGGCGAGACAGCTCAGGTTTGAAAAAGCGGCAATTTGCTGAGGAGGTGAAGAATAGACTTAGTTCGTTTGTGTTATTTTTTTATTTTATATTATTTGTTTTATTTCCTTTTGTTGTGTTTTGCGTAAGCATGTACAGTCCATGCGGACTCATTCGACTGTTTGCATTAGAATTTTTAAGAAGATAATTACTATAATAAACATTCACTCATGCTCATACTCATGTTCATTGTTGTAGGTAGTGCCGATACCGAAAGAGAAGTTCTATAGAAATTGAAAAGAGATTATAATGCTTGCAAATTAACTATAGAAATATTAAAGCTTTGTTTTTTTATCAATCAACAAAGGCTACTGATTTGTAGTGTGAACCAATTGTTGATAGTTTTACTGAATCATAAAATAAATTGAGGAATTTTTAAAATCGCAGAAAATATTGAAAATTGTCATTGTCTTTTGAAAAAATCCAGACATCATGGAAATATAATGGAATGTTACAATAGCGAGTATATGAAATTATCTATTATAGATATTTTAAGATCTTATACAAAATAAGAAAAAAAACCGTCTAGCTCTAGATTTTTAATAAAAGTTTCAATAATGCAGGCGGCATTTCCCCTTCGAGTTGCATTGCTGATTCTCTGTCGAAGAAAGCTGTTGATGGAGAATAATCATATTGTGGACATCAATTTCTTCTCTATGTGCGAAAACAGCAACTTAGCCTCAGCGCACCAAGGTCCCATAATCGCTACCGCGAAAGCAATGAATTCACACCTATGCAAGAGAACTCCATGTTTATTTTTTTGACGTTTACTGTAGAAAATGGTGCTGAGCCTGCGAGTTTTGGCGTGCTTGGTAGACAGGATGAAGCCGAAGTGTCAACATAAGGGACATTCCATAAAATATATCCTCCTGTTTGACCATAGATCTGGACGTCTCAACTCGCCATAGCTGATACCGAATTTCAGTGGATGTAAGTGCTCTGTCTTTGGATAATGTCACTGAGCATGAAGCATTGAAAATCACCCATTATTTATGGGCCAGCTTAAATATGGATTCCATAGTTGTCAGCAATTGCTCCGTATAAACGTTTATAGGGAAAACAAATTTTGCAGCCGATTTTAAGAGCAATCGCTATCTTGAAGGACGTTCCAACATAACAGGCCGGAACAGCCAGAAGCCAAGGTTCCTTGTAAGGATTCTAGCTCGATCCAGGTCAGAATATTATGAAGATGGTAGTAAATACTCAAATAATATAGGAGGTTTTATGTAATCCTAGATTGTTGTATATCAGGATTATAAGGAAGTATGTGCTTATTCGAAAATTTGTGTCATTTCTCAAGAACATCAGCCAGGTGATATCGATTTTATCACAGAGACTGGGGAAAGATGGTGTGACGAAATCGAGTATACTCCAAATGCAGAAGGCAGATAAGCAGGTAAGAAGATTCACTGACGTTGCGAATTCCAAGCCCACCAAATTGAATTGATAGGTTTGCTAATGTCCAAACTCTGTTTTTAAGGCATATATTCAGAATCGATTCCAAACAACTCTTGTATGGAACCTGACATCCTTCACCGGCTCGATGGAGCGGAGAACAGTTTGTGAGTTATAGTCAGGGACGCATTCCCGGCTAAGGGCAGTGGCCCAAGAGCCAGGCTGCCAGTAGTGGGTTGTTCGTTCTGCCTTTTTAGCGATTGCCTTAGCGAGCGTCTTCGTCACAGGTGTCCTCTTCTTTAGTCTCTCCTGCTCTAGGTAGATACCCTTCATCTTCTTAAACAGCTGCTCTCATAGAATCATCTAAATCTGCGAGAAGATCGTCCTGAAGAACTTCCGTCATAGGGTCTGGAGGACCGGCCATGCCGAGTCACAAGCAGATGCGATGGCTGGAAGGAAAAGAGAATGATGGAGGAGACATGGAAAGGATGAAACGAAATAGTTCTTTAAGATACTTTGAAGAAAGGTTTAGGAAGGGAAAGGCAAAAGATGTAATTGATTAAGCTCTTTCAGAACGCCCTGAAAAGGTCTATAGTTGAGTTCTGAGAAGAATTCTGTGTTATAAGTTCAGGTGAACCATGCCGAAAACACCGCGATCGAAGATCGTTCAAAAGAATAATTATTAGTCGGTACCATTTCTGCCAACAGTAGAACTCAGTAGCTGTGCCAAGTGTGAAGTGATGCGTGGTTGGACCAGACCAAAGAAGCTAACTGAACTCAGAGCATTGCGGGCGAAGCATACGAAGCATACGAAATGCATTGCTGGAAATGAAAACGAGTTCCAAACCTATAACTTATATTTGCTTATGCTCGTATAGGACTTGAACCTATGCAGGGTACGTGCAATGAGTGTTGGGGTTCGAGCCGTGCCCCTTTTTACTTTCTCGCTTATTCGTAGTATAGAGAAAGTACTGTGATCGTTACAAAAAAATAGAAATTTAGATAACACCGGAAATACATGTTTCACGATGCCTAGAAACCGAAAAGTGTGTTTTTGGAATGACGTCTGTCCGTCTGTCCGTGGACAAGCACTGTTCATTGCATTTACTTCATTTTTTTAATGAAGGACTTTTTCGGAATTTTCTCGAACCGCCAAGAATTTGAGTTTTTTAAATTGAAATATGAAGGGGACTTTTCATGAAATTTTTTTGAAAAATTTCAATTTTTTTTTAAATTGGCTCTAACGAGTTTAATAAACATTTAAAATTGGAAACTCTTATTTATGACTTACGAAATGGCTATATCCGTTTTCTTTAAAAATGACTTAGAGGGTACTTAACTCGTATCCACTTTTAATTTTTCTAGGTTATCTCCATTACATTTGGCGATACATGGAAACTTAGCACAGTCAAATAAATTGTGGAGAAAATTAGAAAGAACATTTTTTGTTAAATAGGCCTAAATTTCTTTATAAAAATAATAGGCATCAATAAATGAAATAACATGACTTAAATGCGAATTTCAGAACATACATTTTGAGTGAAATATGAATATTCTTCTGTTGCCCATAGTAACAATATTAAGTATAATATAATTATTGTTGTGAAATGTAGTCAGTTTACCAGTCTAATGAACACACCAAAATCAATTTGAGCGAGGTGGTATAGGGTAATAGGAAAGAGGTCCTGGGTTCAAATAAAATTTCATGGCCACCCAAATTTACCAATAGGCTCTTGTAATAACGCATTCATGCAGCATTTGCTTCTATTGTTCGGCGATATCTCAATCTATCCTGCATTTTTTGCCTTTGAGATTGAGGAAAACATACAAACCCCAGTTGTTGTTGTTGTTATTGTTATTATTATTATTAGTATTATTATTTAACGGTAAAAGCATAGAACATAAGGATCGACCCTGATGGTTTCTTTTCTAGATACTTGTTTTATGAAAATGTAATAAATAAAATTTAATTGTCTCTATAATTTAGTTCTTTTGTGCTAGCCTTTTAACACGTATATGCGAGAAAGTTTGTGCAGCATATTCTTGCACCATTTATTTAATATAGTTCCGGTATTCACTTTACATCCAGGGAAAACCACGGAAAACCCAGATCGGAACTTGCAAAGGGGATATGTTCAGGGTCCTCCATTCTGTAATGCCTGGCTAGGATTGAATCGACCAGTTGGGATACGTGTCAGCTGAAGGCTTAAACGTAGTGAAATGGCGTATGTCCTAAACAATTTTGACGATTTTATTCGTCCCCTGGGAAGCACAAGTGCTTTCCAAGTTTCCGTACTAAAGGGTTCTCACCATCGTGAAGCTTGGAGTTGAAACTCTGTGCAAGGCTTCTGATGTGGGCGGCAAAATGGAACCTTTAGGTCTTCGTGGATCTGCCTGTTACTGATGTACCAATGTGCGCCCGTAGCGAGGGGAAGACATTTCGACTGCACGACTTGTAGTCTTGCGACATGCGTGAGTGCTGCGGACCTCCAGGCTGGACTGACGTTGTCGAGCAGAGGTTGAATGAGTTGCTTATAGAGCAGCGCTCCATACGCAGATAAAAAGTCCTCCTCTGCCATTAAGCAGAAGGGATAAAATTCCAAGCCGTTGCATGGCTGTTCGTCTAACCTTGGTTACGTGGGGTTTTCAGGTCAGCCTTTTGTCCAGGATTACCCCTAAATATCTGGCTGTTTCGACCCATTCGATTGGCTCTTCGAAAAATTCTACAGGCCTAGGCGCGCCGTTCTTTGTCCTCCAGTGAAGAGTAAAGCTGCGCTCTTAGTGACGTTGCTGGAAATTCTGCGTGGTTGGAATGAGCTTGTTCATATTTATATGGACAAGGCAAAATATTAACGGAGCAAACGTTCTCTCATTGGCTGATACTTAATAAGTGGCCAATCAGAAGTCATGGCACATGGTGTCGTTTTTCCTGAAAAGGACTGATTATGTTACACTGTAGTTAGTGGTTGTAATTACTAATGCTGTCGGCTGGTGGTGGCTTTAGTTTCCGGTGCTTTCTTTCTCAGTCTCACGATGTTTGTTTGCCTGAGTGTCACCCAATGCCTGTGTGCACACCTTGCTGAACTAGAGACCTCCGTCCTTAATAAGACTAGAGACCGTCCAATCTTCCTGTACAAGCCGGTCCTTGTATCTGTTTGTTCGGTGAAGGGTCATTATTTCGTGAAAAAGAATCCCGTTGTCAAAGTTTATTGCATGTCTGTCAACAGCTCCATTTTCTGGTTAAAAGAGAATGATGTGCTGGTTGTGTTCCTTGCATCTGTCTTCTGTTGTGCGTCCGGTTTGTCCAATGTACAACTGCTCACATTCGCAAAGGATTCAAAGGACCCTGGTGTCCTTAAGTGTAGGTTGTCCTTCACTGGTCTTATATCCTACCTGATTTTTTAAGTGGAAGAAAGATGGTCTCCATGCTGCATTTCTTTAGAGTAGGGCTTTTTAGTGTAGGTCGTCCTTCTTTGGTCTTAGGTCCTGCCTGATTTTTTAGGGATGGTCTTCATGGTGTATTTCTTGAGAGTATGTGCTATTTGGTTGGGCAGACGGCCATGATGGGGAATATATGCCTTAGCTTCTGCTCCTTCTTCTTTGGTAGCTGGGTGTCTATTGCGACTTGCGAATGCTTTCCGAAGGGCTTCGTTTATGCCTGTCTTGTTGTAACCATTCTCTGATAATGTGACTTTAAGTTATTTTATTTCTCTATCCAGGTCGTTGCTGTCTGAAATGTTGAAGACGCTATTGTAGAGGGTGGTTATTACGGTTTCCTCCTGAAACGGGTGATAATGACTTTGCGCATCTATGTAGCGGTCCGTATGTGTACAGCAAAACAATACTAACCACCCTCTTCAATAAGGTGGAAGGGATAGTGTACGGGTTTCTACGATAAAAACTGCAGCACAAATTGAATAGTGGGTACATTGCTCTATTTATCTATCTATTTATCTATGAAGAAATGGGGAATAATCATAAGCTACTGTTTTTCGCTTTGAAGTAAGAAAGTTTTCTGAGGAAGGCTACTGAGCAGATTAGTTGAAATAAGTGATGAATTCAGACTATTAGATTTGATTATAAATTCGAACAGAAAGGCAGATTTCATTACTTTAACTGGATTTTGAAGCAATCATACCTGGCTGATGTCATCAATCAACGAATGCACTCAATTTAAGCCTACAAGACCACCATATTCCACTATATTCCACATTCGACATAAACCGAGGAGAGGATAAAGAAACCCGTAGACTCTGAAATCTTCAAGCAATTCCTTCCCATGGCAGGTTTCATCCAGATATAAGAAGAAAATATATTAATGAATATCCTCGAAGTTAGTACACTGTTGGAGAAACTGCCCTTGCAGTTAAAGGAGTTTTTCAGTAACTTATGCAAGTGATTTATCGACAAGAAATCTTTTTGTGATGAGCTACCAACCAGCCTGTCCCTCACGCCTCAAGAAGAAAGTTCATTGGCAGAACTTTCACAGACAATTCACTTTTACAACTAACAGACTTTCTTTGAGTGATTTTTCTGAACCCTGAATAAAAGCTTTGAAGGGCTAAATTATGTTCTCACTACTAATTACTTGTGTTTAATGAAAGCTAAGATCTAAATTTGAGGTGAGAGTGACTTAACGTCGAAATTAGCAAACATTACCATAAATCCAACACAGCGGATCTAATTCCTCATAAGCAGCTTCATTGCTTACAATAAATAATAAACTGTGTTTGTATATTGGCATTGTAATTTTACATTTTCAATTTATAAGTTTTGTGTGTACGTATGTATAATGACAATAATTACAGGTAAACTGTTCCAAGAGAGAGAAAAACTTTTGTCTCAAACAATTCAAATTTCATGTCATACAGTATTCAATCCAAGTTCAATATTGTTATTTCTGTCTGTAATTCAAGAAATTACATAGGCTTAAACGGAAAGCTTCAAGCATCAGCGAAGTACTGAAACCTGTCTTTATCCACGAAACAAATTTAAGTTCTCTCTTAAGGTAGGCTACACTCCTATGAGGAAATTGGAGCAATTGATGTAGCCACAGTGCTGTGGGAATACTCAGTTGTGAAGTTGAAATGGAATATACCATGAACAATTGTTATTTTGTATTTCTTAAGATATTTCATGATATTGAAAATAGATTATAAAAATCTATGTCAAAGTAACTAAGGGAATTCAAGAAAAATCTGAAATTTTAGGGAAAAATAATGTTCTGGACTTCTTTCTTATTTCTAATTTATGCTCACTCATTAATTTCATGATGTTAAGGAAAGTAGGCTTCTTTTATTTCGGTTTTTATTTATTTCTGGGAGAGCCTAATTTGATAATACTGATTTCTGATATAATATTACATTTGCAATTTTCTAGAGGAAATTATTGAACATAGAATTCCATAGTCTTATTTTTTATCATAAGGACAATGATTTGGCGAGATACGTCGCGGTTTCACGTCATAAAGAGAAACAATTGCTCCCGTTCAGAACAATGGGTTCGGGTTTTGGTTGCAATATGACATTGTCTGTTTAGAATAAGGCTCTTTGGTATTGATTCTTTCGCGGATTTCTGTTCTGGTAACTTTGTTCTGCAGCGGGGGTTGAGTTGACATCTCTCCGGAAGCATGCGGGTGGTAAATTCTTCGGGCGTCGGGACCTTGGGATTCGTCTAGAATCGGGATAATCAGCAAGGATTGATAATTACAAGTATAGCGTTATATTGCCATAATGTTTATACAATACTAACTTAAAAGGCCCGGCGTCGCCCGGGTTTTGTATTTTTTAATATGAAATTAACTTATGGAGGACTTTCGATGTTGAAACTCTAGGTCCTTATATAATATCTTTGTAGAATTAGAAATGAGGAAGAACGACATATGGCACTCAGACTATTCCCTCAGAAGACGCTAGATAGAGCTTTTTATGGCTCATAGAGGATGTAGAATATTGCATTCCATTGCTTCTAAACACCATGCCTGGGAGGAGTGCAAATAAGAAGAAAAAGAAATACCGGTTAATAAGATTGTATTGTCTTGACAGAAAATTGTATTTCTCACTCTCATATTACCATACAACCGTTTCGGGGCTGAAGTAAAAAAGAAATTGACTTTCATACTTTCCTTCCTTAAAACCTTGGACATAATACACTGCGCGCGTAGGACTGAAAATGTTCCATCCCATTTTGTCTTCTTTTAGATGCTTAGGGCCTCTGATAAACATCCCTAGGCGTATTTCTAAACTAATACAAAGCCTACAGCTATGAGTGACGTATCAGTGGATAGGATTTGTTACCGACTTCCGATATAGCATACTCACTGGCACACACTTAAGTTGTCCCTGCAATACGACCGCTTATTCTACATCAAAATGTGAAGTGAGAAAATATTTTCCATGTCGAGGTTAGAGAAAGTTATGTGACTGCTTTATTTTCGTGGATTTTACTCTTCAAGAATTATTTTCACAAATGTATTAATTACATCGATAGTATCAGAATTTGTTAAAGCCCAGTATTATAATATAGTTTCCAAAGCCCTATGTGAACACTGTAAACAATACTTTCGTTATGTAAACAATTGATAGCAGAATTCTCTAACTGTGCCTCATTTCACATTTCCAACTTTTCCCGTGGATTTTCCAAAACGTTTCTTTCACACAAACCTTGTCCTGACATTTACGAACACAATAAAAAAAAAGAATCAGCCAAATCGGTCGAGCCGTTCTTAAGTGATGCTCCCTCATACGTTTTGGAAATTCATTTTTATTAATATAGGCCTAGATAGATGTTATCTGTAATGAAATAAATGTTATAATGTATGTAGAAGTTCAGTCAACCTATTCATTCTATGTATTAAAATAATGATATAAGGCACATTATAAATTCTTTCAGTACAACCAATCTGGATTGAATTCCTTGAAATAATTAAATGGGGTTGGGATATATTTAAAATAATTTGTTAATTTGTAAGTAAATTTTGGTTTGGTTTCTATTTTATCCATAGTGTAGTGTGATTTTTGAAATTTATTTTTTGTTCTCCAATGCTAGATTTTAAACTTTTCGTGGAAAAGGGGTACTAAATGAGTTGTAAATAGGTATTTTGCTGGACACCTTCTGTTTATTAAAAAATATATTCTCTGTCACTCCTGTGTAGCTCGATCCCAAAGTTACTGGGTTCGAAATGGTGCAGATCATATATTTTGTTACAGCGAAAGTCTGATTATCACTCCCAGCTGGAAATATAATCTGGTTTGATGTATTAATTATTGTGGTCGCTGATGACCCTGGCAGTTAAAAAGCAACTTTAAATAAATACATTTAAAAAACAATCTAGTTTGAATTGCAGCATAGTGTTGAAGGAATTTGTTTTAATTTAGACAGCAATGACACCACGAAGTTCCTAATAAATTATTGCCGGAAGTTTGAATTTTAAGCAGGCAAACCTTTAGAGAAATGCAGTTTGCCAAAATTTCTAATGGTTGTAAACTGAGTCCAGTATGAGTAAATGACGCTTACTAATGAATATATGGCACAGAATAGAGAAGTTTAACTGATTTTTGTTTTATAATTATAGGGAAGTGATAATGAGAAATTCTAAATAATAAGTTACCAAAAGCTACTTAAAACCAATACTTCTCCTCGTCCTTTTGGTGTGTTGAGTTTAAGTATGCCCACAGGGTCTAATGTCTAATTTTTAAGTAAATTTCTTGATCCTTCGTAAGATTGCCAATACTACTTTTCTACAAGTAAAATGAACAGAGTTTATTGAATGTAAAATAGCAACTCAAAAATATTTCTCGGTCATGCAAATGGAAGCCATTGACATCTGCCGTTGTTCGGGTTTTTGTTAGACCTATCAAATTCCAGCTTTATGACTGAAGTTAAACTATTATGATTGATGATGTTTGTGCTAGAAATGGATATGGTGATGATAGATACTGTAATAATACTAGATTGTAGGAATAGAAAGAAACAACAATCACAATAAAGATGATAATGATATAGATAAGCATTCATGAACCACAGATTATTGTCTCTGCTGGACACCACATGAGAATATTATAGGAGAAAAATTCCTCCGACACTGGGACTTGAACCCAGGACCTTTGGCTATTCGCGCCAATGCTCTACCAACTGAGCTAAGCCGGAGTTCAATTCACAGCGCCATTAGGGCAATCAGTCGTAGGAGAGAGGTTCCATCTGGCACTGTGAATTGAACTCCGGCTTAGCTCAGTTGGTAGAGCATTGGCGCGAATAGCCAAAGGTCCTGGGTTCAAGTCCCAGTGTCGGAGGAATTTTTCTCCTATAATATTCTCATGATGATGATAATTTTAACAATACCAGTAATAAAAAGTTATAATAACAATAATGTTAGAGTGCACCCTTGTTGGGGCGAAGGGCGGTGGAGGTTTCTGTAGCCTACCTATGTGAATTTTGTTACGCTTATTTTCCTAGAGAGGGCAGAGGGATAAGTGGTAAGCCCATAGCCTCAACCCCCCTCCGGAAACTAAGGTATTACTTGGACTTGAAAGGGCCGAGAAATTTTGTGCAGAGGCTCTAATTTAGGTTTGGAGTTATTTTACGTGCCGTAAATCTACGACACGGGCCCCCAGCTTAAAGTCCCTGCCGGAGGACTCCGTGCCCAGGATTTTTACGTCCTGAAAAACACATCGACTGCGACCGGGTTTGATCCCGCGACCTTCGGATCTAGAGGCGGGCACGCTACCTCAAGACCACCGCAGCCGACATTCATAACAATAATTAGCCTTTAATAATAATATTAATAACAATAATAATAATAATGACAATATTACTAATAATAACACTATTAGATAAAGATTTTTTTCTTTGCAGAAATAATATCGAATAAGCCATCATTCTGTCCACTACTTCACATATTTTCATCAGTTGTCCGTTAGAGCAGTGGGTTTTAAACCTCCTTGACATCTTTCCACCAATTTTCAGTGAGAATAAAATACTACTTTTGTTTTTCTGTAATCAATAAATTAAATATTTATTTTCGTGTCCATAAGTAATATGACTAAGTACACATTGGTGTAGTTGGTTGAAGCACTGTACTAAAACCAGTAAGACCGTGAGTTAGATTCCCGTTAAGGACATTGAATTTTTCAATAGCTCTAACATAATCATTTTGATGGCACCATGACCTTCAGATCGATACAATTTACAATAGAAATGGATACCAGAAGCAATCCTAATGGCAAAGTCGGCCGGTGCGTAAAACTTACTATCTCACAATCCTCGTTTGCAAACTGTCTAAAATTCCGTCAACCCCAAACACCAGGATTCCTTGACCTGTATTAAGAACTATTTTATTTTTCTTTTGAATGCGAAAGTAGTCGATTAAATCGGCAATAGATGGGCCTATACGAAATCTCTTCGTCCGTTTTCAGAATGATGTCAGTTTGTATAGAAATATACTTTCCAACTTAGAAAAGAAAATTCTTTAAAAACTATGCTTCCAACTGTTGAACAATGAAATTTATTTTTGACAACCGACATTTATGCACCTAAATGTATGTATTTTCTTATTTTTATGTCCAACTGTTTTGTGTTATTTAGTTTGTACAATCTAAATGTGAAGCTCAGTAGCCCTATATCAGATTTTCATTACCGGTATGTGAATTTTCCTGAATTTACTGTGAATTTGTGGAACTTGACGTTACTTTGCCAGATGAGTTGTGTAACTAGTTAAGATGACCAACTTGTTCTTTTATTTTATTATTTTATTTTTTTTGCAATAGTCTATCCCACATTACTTAAAGACTAAATGTAATAATTCAGAAAGTTTTAATGTCGATTTCTGATTTGACGAAAGAACGGTAATAAAACATATTGTAATGTTTTCTGTCATATTCCAGACGTTGGTGCAAGGTTAAGGAGAGAAACTGTATTACATGCCAATAGTTCTTCAGTTCTTCCTCACTCCACGTGCATGAATAAAATTGGTGCATGAAGAAAATTGTTTCATGGAGGACTACGCTTCGAGACAGAGAAATGACCTTACAGAACATTTAAACAGCTGTTCAAATTGATGGTGAGCAAAGTATCCATTCCTAACAATTTGGTTCGCTTTTATTAACAAAGTGTAAAGTGTTGTTAGTATTATTGTTATAATTATTGTTATTTCGATTATCACTATCCTCATAATCGACATCAAGTTGTTATTCAATATTTCTTGCTTTGGCTTGACCGCCTACATAAGGGTAAAAACATTTGGACGGAATAGAGCTTCATGATAAAAAGTTTGCGAAGTCCTTATTAATCTTCAGGTCTAAATAAACCAGGTAAATTTTTTTCAGAGGTTGACTAGAGAGCGACTACGCTTAGACGGGCAGAATACTCCAGTTCTTACAGACAAAGATCGGGCAACGTTGCGTATGTAGTAACGGATTCAGAATTATTAACAAGAAAGGCAACTATAATAATAATAATAATAATAATAATAATAATAATAATAATAATAATAATAATAATATAACAAAAACAATTGCACTACAACACAAACTCGTCCAGAATCCATCACTTATTACAGGTGCATTCCAGATCCCATTCTTGAGTTTGAAGAATCCCTGTTGTACAGTAGGCTAGAGTTATAAAACAGATAAAACAGTTCACTCTGACCGTCTAGATTTATTATCGATAGAAAAAAAAGAAATGTAAGACAACAATAGTTGATGTCAGCATTCCATCCACAAATAATTAAATTCACAAAATCAATAAATATCAAAATCTGACTTTAGAGATAAAAAAACATCTTCAACGCTACAAACTGTAAAAATTGTACCGATAGTTATATCAGTAGAAGGTATTAATGTCTCAATATTCTTACCAAAGAACATTTAATGCATCGGGATTCTAGGGTGGGGATATAGCCAACCAGGAATTATTTTCTTAATTAAACCATTTTAAATCATTGAAATTTTATATAGATATGAAAACAGATTGGGGGTTAGAACCATAGGCTATGTATATGCATGTGATAGCAAAGAAAGAAATAGTGTGGCTTGGTTAAGATTGGATATATGGAGGTTAAGAAACTAAAGAGGGATTACACATAGAGGAATGTGTCCACTCTGCAGGATGGAAGAAAATACAAAGCATATAATTATTAGAGTGCACGGAAAATGCGAAAAATGTACATTGACAGGAAATATCTAAGAATGAACAGTAGCGTAGCATAAAACATATGTTCAACAAAAAACGAGGTTTTGCTAAAGGAATGAGGAAATTCCTGTTTTTAATTAAGATAATTTTGGGTAAAAAAATTGAAGAAGATAGTAAGATGGTATAGTTGGTTTAAATCATATTTTTAAAAAGTTAAAGCAATTATATGTATCTTTGTAGATTTTATTATTTTGTTCTTGTTCTACTTTATTTTTTTCCACTTTATTGATTTATATTTACAGTATTTATTATTTCATTTTTTATTTTATTTTTTATATTATTAGTAAGTGTTTATTACAATCATTAACTTTTTACAAATTCCAATGCAAACAGTCGCATGGGTCCGCATGGACCGTCCATGCTTACGCAAAAACACACAAAAAAAAAAGAACAAATAATATAAATTCAAAATAACACAAACAAACTAAATCTATTCCTCACCCTCCACACCCGCTCTCCAATTCGTCGCTTTTTCAAACCTGAGCTGTCTCGCCTTCATTAAAAACTTCCCAATGCCTTCCTCAACGTTTTTTCCCGTCAGTAACTCCAAACATTTCCGTTGATCCCTATTTGATTCCATAAAAGATAATGGTAAATATTTTCCCCTCCAATTTTCCAAACCTTCACAATTCGCCAAAATATGAAACCATGATTCTTCCCCCTTACATAATGGACAAACTCTCATTCCGTTTTCATCTATGACCTTAATCATTCTCCACGCACCGAGTCTAATCCAAGCGAGGCCTAGTTTACTGACTTTAGATCCTTTTCGTATGTAGTGTTCCTTCCCCCACTCCAATTTTAACTGCGATTGTAATTCAAGTGAAACCATAGTCTGACATTGTGCATTTGTCTGTTGTCTATCAATATACGAATACAAATACATATTTATACAAGTATTTTACTTTTTCTGAAAGAGATATCATTAGTTTTCTTTTTTTTCAACATAAGGGGCTCTGCGGCAAAGCATTGTTGTAATCGGGAGTCCCTGATAAATGTATTGTATGATGAAATAAACCAATCAAATCACATCGGGATTCTAGTGAAGATGATCAGCAATATGCTAAGAGCAACATTACAGCAGACATGCCATACCGTGTGACATTTTCTGAGCTACTGAATAAGATGAAATTCTCCTCAGTTACGGTAATACCACCAAAACCTGACGAGTTGCCCAGATGATGGTAACAATAATACACAAAAAGTAAAGACCTTGGATCTCCTTGGATCCCATCCTCGCCTTGTTCGGAATGAATGTGTGTAATTGGAGAGTCTCGCATTGCGCTGACCACTCATCCAGGGAGGCGCTCCATGTCATTGATTATTCAAACAAGTATGTACGTTATCCAAAGAAACTCCCTCCCCAGAAACAATGGTCGCTATCCGTAAGGCCTGGGCTGCGTGGGCCGCGTAAACGCCCCTACAATGGGTGAGGTTAAACTCAGAGAAAGAAGAAAATAGAAAATGTGCCCCTAAATTGAATAAAATAAATTTGAATTAAAAGGAAAGGTGAATTATTGACGGAGAATCTCAGAAGAAAACTATTTTCTTTTGTGTAAAAACAATTATTTGTGTTATTGAGAAGGTCTTCTCTACCTCCTCTGAAACAAGCTGAGCATATTTGAAAGAAACATTATCTCCTAAATTTAGTTCACAGTCAGTAATGAAACACTTAAAGAAGAACTATAGAAACTGTCGAAAATCAACTAAAATTGCCAACAAATTACATAAAGCACCATCCGAACTGAACGTATGGGAGAAAATATTCATCACTAAGAAAGAAGACAAGGTTATGAACTTTGAAATCCCACCTATAGACGACGTAGTGCGACTTACAAAAACGAAACGAGAGGGCAGCACAGAACAATGCATATATACAAACCAACATGGCAACCAGAATAACAATCGATCACCAGCCGATGATGGGAGCGAATAAGGCTCTTGAAACTAGTCCTGTGCTATTAAAAGTAATGTAAGTGGAGAATAAAGTGTTTTTATCATTCAGAATTTCTAACAAATTACATGTCTCTTGAAAATGTCGAAAATTCAAAATAATGATGTAGAATATAGTTTTTAATCATTCAATTAGGCCTAATTCAAGATGCGTATTTGTATGATTATATGCAAGCTATCTTTCAGTCTTCATAGTATACAAAATTATGCAAATTCATCAAATGCCTGGCCCTAGTTACCACTAATCGTCCGGCGTAATATAAATATTAAATGATTAAAATCAGTAAGAATCCTACTTATGCTTCTAGTTACGAGAAGATAAACATAGAAATGATCTATTTTGACTACTACTGAACAGCAGTATGTTGTTAACTTGTTTTCCAGCACTACTGCTCCGATTGTCCTGTATTTGTATATTTATTTAATTTCAATAAAAGGAAACCTGTTTTCCTAAGTGAATATTACCATTTCCACAATTACTTTTACTTTTTTCCGAAATTCGATTAATTTCTCCAGATTTTATATGACTATTTACGAAATTAAAATTATTTCCTTGTGAAATATGCACAAGTTTTCCAAATAACTACCGGTAAACGATTTTTTGCAACGGATCAACGGATGTGGTAGACACAGGACACTGTCAGATTTCGCTCCTCGTATTTTCCACAACACAGTAGGCCTACTTGAATTTCACGCTCCCAAAAAATAGGCCATTAGAAACACCACAAGATGTCGTGTTTTTTTGTGATCGAGTTAATCTTGTATTTTTTCTTTGTATTTTAATGAAATAAGGTGGTGGTTGCAAAAAGAACCTGTGACGAAAAAAGTAGGTTTAGATAATGAAACTAGTTTTGTTGTTGCTGTAACTTGCAATAGGAATTTTCTCCAGGAAATCAAGAAAAATTAAATTCTCTTCATGCCAAGTCATGTAAAAATGAAGAGAAAGTCGTTACCATACAAATAAAATCTGATGTTATGCACTCAATATATCCCTCTTTACCCTAAGATGGACATTACATCTTTCTCACTTTATATTCTGGTATAGAATTGCTGCAGTATTGAAAGGAATACGTATTCCGATGAGGTTCAGCCTGATGAAAAGATTTCTTGTTCACTAAAAGTAACTTTCTGTGAACGGTGCCTGGATTATAACCACCCTTAAGAAAATTTTTGCGAAAAAGTTTTTTCAAATAAAAGGTTTTCCTCCTAGTATAAGCAGCTCGTGCACTAAATTTAAACAAAACTGCTCAAGCTGTTTTCGTGAAAATCGCGAAAATGAAATTTTCTTCATATAAAGTGGCGTTAAAACTAGGCGTTAAAAGTCGTCGCTAATCTTCGTGTCACATCTCCAGAAGATGCCTAAACCAAATATAATTTTTAATACGATTTTTCAGCCTCGAACAAGGCTGTTCACAGATACAAGGATACAGCGTGAGACGCATGTGGACATATAACTGGAAACAGCGTTTTCTGATACAGGGGTTTTCGAAACATGTGTTTATGTTAAAACGCGACATCAAATTTCAGGGAGGTACAATACTTTCTCTACGTATAGTTCCTATGGTATGGTAAACGTATTTTTTGAGAAGTAATAATTTGCCCAAAGTGAAGGCCTATATAATTCTTAACTTCATTAACACCTTTTTCATCATATTTCCTCTTTTTTTGTTTTAATATTTCTTTTACGCTCATTTTCTTTGCTCTGACTTTTCCTTCCTACTTTAAAATTATCTTCTTCTATTTTAGTCCATTTTCTTGAAATAATAGCAAGAAATGGTAGGCCTATTGACTATTTAACTCATACGTCTTTCTTTCGATTTGAACCAAAAATATTCAAGGATGGGTCTGAAATCAGCCATTCACAGAACAGCTTCTCACAATCTTTATTAAATATGCTTTGTTTCTCCTACAAACGATATCTTTATATTCCAAACAGGTTCGAGATTCTCTAAGCAGTGACGCATATATCATCATTGTGGCGGCACATTAGAGTTTATTCTGGAAATAAAATGAATATTACGCTTACATCTATCCAAGACTCAGTATTATAATATTTTGGGGAGATGTATTCAATAGTTCAGCAACGTTGGCATTTAATTATTGCAATCACCTCCTGCAAGTGTTATAAAGGCATAATCTCAACAGCATGAATGTGATTAGTCAAACGTGCTGAAGGGAAGCTGTTCAGAGAGACAAGCTGTTATTCCTCTCCTATTTGATAATAGACTCCTCCAGGCAGGCCAAACAAAAGTTACTGGTAATACTTGTTTCCACGTGCGCAATATTTTTCAAGAAACGGTACGTACGAAGATTGTGGCAACTAAGCAACAATAGGCTATCACATTTTATGCAAGATATCTTCAATATCAAGTTTCAGCATACAGTACTTAAATAAATTGATGTTCATTAATTGTTCGTGCTTTACTCAGAGAAAAAACCAACATATATGTTTATGAATGCCTTTCAATAAACTTAAAGTGGTCTCATTCTAAAAGGCTTTCAATTATTATATTTCAATTTTATTATATTATTCGTTAAATAGTCACTGTAAATACAACTCCTGATTTGAACTTTCTCAGATAAATTGTCGCTCTTGAATTTATTAAGGAATTCAATGTCGCTCGAAGCATTACTATGATGACGAAAGAGAAGCAAGATCACAATAAATAATAATTAGGCCTATGTATTATAGTGATGCCAATATTAATTATACCGTTGTAAAAAGTTATTTGCAACTTACTCAGTTTTCGACTTTAAATTTGGAGGATTTATAGGCCTAATAGTCCTTGAAATTAGGATTAATTTTAATTAATTCACGCAAAAAGGGGCGTGTGCTTCTTCCATCCACCTGCTTAATTAGTCTTTGAATTGGCTTTGCGTTGAATAGGTAATTTAACTTGTTTTTGGAGCGAATCCATTCATCCCTGAAGTGGCAAATCATTCAAAACCCTATCACGTGTGTACCACTTACTCAAAGTACCAATTTTCTTGCTAAGAAAATTGGAGGCTATATTGTTAAGACAATCGAAATCACGAAATCAAGTGTAACATCGAAGAATAATCACTACAAACTCTATCACATAATAATATTTAATGTTACGTTGCTATCAGAATAGGTCCACTGCTGTGGCGTAGGGGATGGTTCGCTCCTCTCATGCAGCGGGCCCGGGTTCAAATCCTGATAGGTGAGGTTTTCCCGGGTTTTCCTCACCTGTGAGACAAATGTCGGGTAACTTTAGGCCCTTGTGGTCCCCGGATATCATCTGGCCGTCATTATCATCTTCATCCCACCCTCGCCTTGTTTGGAATGAGTGTGTGTGTGTGAATGGTGTCTCGTCCTATGTGTTCGTGTTGCCTCGGAGGTGGCCCCGGCATTGGGCTGATCACTCTTCTGGTCAAAAAGTATGTATGTGATCCAAACGACAATCCCTCTCCCGACAGGCCACGCTGTAAGGCTCGGGTGGCTTGGGTCGCTTAAATGTCCCTAAAAGGGAGAGGTGAAACTCAGGTAAAGAAGAAGAAGAAGCTATCATAATAGTCACACAATGTTTCTATTCGTTGCAAAGGCAACCAATTAATCAATAAGTAGCCCATTTCCATAGTCGTTTTACGTAGTTATACAAATCCCAACAAGCTTAGAGACTAGGAAAATTTTCTTGAAGTTTGAGAAGATCTAATAAAAATAAATAAATAAAATATTCTTACGACAAGAAATATAGATCGCCTTTTGAGTGCTAGCCTTTATTACGATTACAGTTCAGGTGGTAGTGCTTCGCCTATACCTGAGGTAAAATGGAGAAAAATTATCTAATGGTATTTATGAAGGAGCTGTTACGGATAATAAATTACATAAGGCCTATATGAGATTAAAATCATTTGGAGATTGAGTTTCATTCCTGATGCTGAAACATGCAGATAACCCATATTGGTTCACGAAAATGTTGGATCCTTGATGCTTATGAAATTACTTGTGCAATACTAAGCTAAAAGATACTGCGATGTAACTTACTCCAGTTGAATAGCGCGGACACTCTCGGGTTATTTGTGTCTCTGCCGGTAGGTGTCCCTCAGTACAACAGCGTTTAAATGAACCATACAAACTTCCCAATTCATCAACATGTCAGATACTTTTAAGGAAAGACAAAATTTTCAGACAATCAATTGCAATATGCTCCTTTTTTTCTTTCTTTTGTAGCTTTACTGAAATACCTACATAAAGACAGTAATTGCCAAATTGAGTTGTATCTTGTTAGCGATAGGCCCATATGTTGAGAGTATGTGTAACCTATGTGTATGCTTATAATTATATACGTACATATACAGTACAGGCGCACTGACGAACTTTTAGGGGAAGAGAGTGTGTGTGTGGAAGACAGAGAAAGAAAGAAAAAAGAGATATGGTGAGTGTATTTTTTTCTAAGTGCTCTGATTTATTAAAGTATAATTGAAAGACAATCTGTACTATTATGTAGAGCGCCCTACTCTTCGGATGCACTTTTAAACACTACAATAAATTTGTACAAATTGCATTATTATTATTATCATCATCATCATTATTATTACAGTATTATTAAATATCCTCAAAACAGTAGAAACTCCAATACCCATAAAAACATAAAACAATATTTTCACTCTTAAAACACAATTTTTACTCTCATTTTCTGGCCGAATATTTATGAAAACACAATATTATTTAAGTAGTTAGAAGAGGAGAGAAAAAAATATTCCGATTGTTACCTCATTCATTGACTCAGTTTCCAATAGAAAAGTTAGAATACAGAAATGATGTACACATCCAGAAAATAAGTTATTTTTGTTATCGATTTCCGAGTAAAGCTCCAGATCGAATCATTAGGCAGGGCTTAAGGAAGAACAAAGGTCTAGTTTGATAAGCATATGTGAAGGAATATGTGAGGAGAGTTATTTGACATAGCTAACTGTATAGGCCTATCAAATTCCAAAACCGTAAAACAAAAATTGTCATGAGAACTGATTTGCATTTGATAAATTCTTTATAATTTATTACCATAAAACAGGCAATAAATCTGGTATTGTACCGGTACCGGTCAACCAAGTTGGTCCAATATCAATAGGCTTCTTCCCATGGAGGATTAAACCCGTATTCAAAGTTTCATGAAAATCCGATAAAGCGTATTTGACTTATCGCGCGTACAGACACACGGACGGACAGACAGACATACAGACCTTTTCCCGTTTACCACAGAATCTCATAAAGTACCATACTGGCACTTAATAAAATCAGATAAACTTATGTAACACAGTGCCAAAATGCTTTTGTTTAATCAGTGATAATTGCAATTACGATGTACAGAAATTCGTTTTTTTAGTTATCTATTTCCGAGTTAAGTCCAGATCGATTCATTAAGCATGGCTTGCGGAAAGGTAAATGTCTGGTTTGATAAGCATATGTGAAGGAATATGTGGGTAGTGTTATTTGTCCAAGCAAACTGTATTACAACTTCCAAAGCCATATATGAATACTGTAAAACAATATGTTGTCATGAGAACTGATTTGAATCTGATAAATTATTTATAATATATCACCATAAAATAGGCACTAAATTGGGAATTACTCCGATACCGGTCAACTGATTTGGTTCAATATAAGAAGGCTTCTTCCCGTGGACAATATAAATACGTATACTAAGTTTCATGAAAATCCGATAAAGCGTATTTGAATTATCGCGCGTACAGACACACGGACAGATAGGCAGACGGACAGACATTATTCCGTCCACCACAAAATCCGTCCAGACGACCATTCTGGCCCTTAATAAAACCTTGCCTTTATTAGAACCAAAATATTTCACCTCTTCTAGCTCTAAACATAGCTATTAGGCTATTACGATCCAAGACTATACGTATAATTCCATAATAAGGTCACATCCAGAAGTAGTAAATATTATAAATACTAAAAAATTCTCTAAGTATAAAAAACCTTCTTTCATTGATTATACTCTTATTTCATAAGTTATAGTTTCGTTCACCCTGTAATTAGCAGATATTTAAGGAGCCCTTTGATTAGCTATACCACAGGATTTCAATATTGTTCTTCCACTTGAATTTTTTGTTTTTATTATTTTTCTAGGTATTGAATTTTAAGTTAGAGTTATGTTGCGTTTTATATATTTGTATTTAAGTGTGTATTGTGTAATATGAATAACTGAATAAGGTTGGCTGGTTGTAGCCGTACTTAACTATAATTATTCTTTCCTGCTGATATTTAAATTTACGTCGTTACTTCTATGAGATAATTTTATTGAAGTACCGTGCAGTATACAAATATGCTAATAGATTATAAACAAACGTTCTGTTCTCAAACTTGAGATGTATGTCAGAAACATGGTATTATACACGGCATGAGGAGCAAAAAAATTCTACACCCTACCTGGCCCTCAAGTTCACAGGGGTTGGTGCTCTCTTCGCCATCTATGATCGAAGTGCGGAACTGTAAAGCAATGCGTGCACAGCGGAGAATTCGCGAAAGGGTCGATAATGCAGAATTTCGTCCCTTGCATTATTTTGGTTTCGAGAAAAAGACAAGATAAGATTGATTAGATTTCATACACAAAACTACATGTCATTGGATAATTTTATTTGAAAATATAACAAGTTATTCCATAACACTTACCTATAATTAATTTTCATGATGCTAAATTCAGTAATTAATAGTATAAAAATGGAACACATTAACAACGATTGAGTTGTTAAACATAAGTGGATTACCAATTTTAATATTCAATACATTTATCGGCTGAATAAAATGAATGATTATTGGTACATAATAGATTTCAATAGAAGACAAACGGTTTAATGCATTCATAAGAAATTAGGAAGTAAAAATCTGTACTCAGTGATTTTACGTTCAGATAGGAAATGTTGTTTCGTTTAGTTTCAGTAGAATGTTTCATCAGTTTGCTGTGTGTGTATTCCAAGCATTAAACTATGCTGAAAGTGAAGGAAAATAACAACAGGAAAAACGGAGGTACATGAATCCCAATTATACTTGTAGGCCTGCTAGTGTGGAGTTATGTTTATTTTTCTTTGTCTCTAATGATTATTTACTTGTCCCTAGAAATGCAGACAATATGCTCAATAAATACAAGCTTTAAAATGCCCATCCTTTAATTTTGACGTGAGATTTTTCCTACTTTTAGTTTCAGTTCACTATGGATTTCAGTGGGAAGAGTTTGAAAATAAATTGAAACTTATTTCCATATTTTTCATTTGGAGGGAGAAAAATTTCTTTGTACTATGACTAAATGTATTTCTACTGTTTCATTTTTCTGTAAACACTTGACATAAAGGACATTATGTACATTTTAAAAATTGAAATTAAGATTTTTTACACACCTTTATGTTATTATATTATTTTCTATAATAATAGTGTTTTTCATTAATTTCCAGTTCGTCATATCATAGTGGAAAGACGAATTTACAGTATTCAGTACCGGCAATCTATCCTAACGCACTCATTGCCGCACAGATGCGTTATTAACTTATAATTAAGCATAAGATCCCTGTCTAGAAACTAGCTTCAGTAGCATGCGACTCGTTGCGCCTGCTACATTTTTAGTAACAAACGAAAATAAGAACACACAATGAACATTAACAGCTTCTAGGCAAAACTAAAGCTACGAAGCGCCGAATGCTTGATATCAAGAAGTCAGTGCACCAGGATAAAATGTTAAGGTTTTAAAGTTAGTAGCCTACACTTGAAGCCTAGCTGATGTAGCAGATTCTTAAATTTAATTATTTGACGTATTTTTTAAAAAAAGATTTGTCCGTACCCTATAATAATACAGAACAGAATCTCGAATTAAATAAAAAAATACTCCGTCTTCCTCGATTTTGTTAAAACATAGGCCTAATTTCTACACAAATAACAACAATGCAACCTACTATTACGTTATATTTTTTTGAGTGTAAAGCACTATCTCCTATATGTTAAGTGATCTCTTTATGGGCCATGGAGACCCGAAGTGTTTCCAGGAGGTTGAGGCTCCCAGATTGAGATATCGGCCCAGGAAGGAGGTAAGGTTGTCAGCTATAGGCACCGACCGTTTTTTACCCCCAGGAATACTCCTGGTACTCATTTCTGTTAGAGGGTGAGTCGACCCCAGACCCAGAGCCATAGTGCCACCGGAAGGATTAGACCAATGGAAAATTCCCACCTGATCGGGAATCGAACCCGCAACCTTCCAGTTTGTAGCACAGTGCTTCAACCACTACGCTACGGCACAACAACAGATAGTTAACCTACGTAAGGTCAGTACCTAGAGTTCAATAAGCTGTTGTGGAATTGTGGCAAAGAGCATTAAATTCGTTATTTCCAGCAAATAAAAATGAATATTTGAGATCTGAATATTTAGGCAATATAAAGTGCGAGTACTCATGTATTTTTTTAAATAAACATCGATTGAGGGGGTTGGCGGTGAAACTTATAGTTTCTTCATTTTGAAACCTACATGCTTACTTTTTCGTGTACATACTTGTGGTGTAACATACAACATTGTGAATGAAGTCTCGTTTCTCTCAGTTTAATAGTTTTTGAGTAATTAAAATTACTACTTTTAGATTTGCATATTTCAAAATGAAACTTCTCACACAATTTTCCAGTAGGCCCCTAATATGTCTGGTTCTTTTAATAAGTTAGAACCAATGACATATATAGAAAAATGCCTTGATTAGTTTTCCTGTATCTTTAATGTAAATTAGGAACAAATAATAATATTCATTGCAAGTCTCATTGCATGGTCACTATACATTTTATTTTTCATTTAAAATCTATTGAGATAATCACAAAACCCATGCGCTGCTTTATTAGTCATATTTTGATGAGCTTAAAGTAAAAAGTTTTGATTCCTTGCGTTAAATTTGTAGAATCCACTTATTTCCGAATAGGCTATATGCAAATAAAGTAAAAATAACAGTATTAGAAAATGGCTTTAACCTTTTTCAAGATATTTAAATGACAAATATGTAGGCTATGTGCTGCCTCATCAGAAGTACTCTGCCTTACAGCTTTTGCTTTTTTCTTAATTTTAATAGATTTTAATATTACACGTCTTTTTTAAGGGACTAGGCCTATTCCACTCATACGTCGCGTGTGTAATATTGGTCAATAGCGTTTAACAATTCCTCGGAGATAGACCAATTACGATCGTTTATCTTATAATATCCTTCCCAAATAACAAGGATGCCATTTTGTCTGATAAAACGTCAGCTCGTTACTGGACACGTAAGGCACATCTAATATATAAAATCGAAAGTGTGTATGTATGTATGTATGTATGTATGTTTGTTCCTTATACAAATCTACATTTCTTTACCAATTTACACGACATTTTGCACACATGCCCAGTTAAGCCCGGGAAGTATAGCTGTCGACATTAAAATTCAAACAAAATACTCCTTCCCTTGAAAATTATATAATTTCTGAGAATTTTATACTGAAAAAATGAATTGCTGTTTAGTTCACATGGCAACAGTAAATTGTTTACTATGATTACATAGGGCCTTGGCAAGTATATAGCCTAATGCTTTAACGAATTATGATTCCATCGATGTAATATATTGGCGAAAATAATGACTGAAAATGAAATCCACGAAAATAAAGCACAGTGTGATGTAGTCACATAACTTTCTCTACCCTCGACATAAGAAATATTTACTCACTTCACATTTTGATGTAGAATAAGAGGGACAACTTAAGTGTGTGAGTATGCTATATCAAAAGTCTATAAATAATCCTTTCCGCTGATAAGTTATCCATACCTGTAGGCTTTGTATTAGTTGAGAAATAGGGATGTTTATCATAGGCCCTAAGCATGGGATGGAACATTTTGAGTCCTATGCTCGCAGTATATTATGTCCCGGGTTCTAGGGGAGGAAAGTATGAAAGTGATACTGCATTTCTCTTTTATTTCAGCTCCGAAACGATTGTATAGTAACATGAGAATGAGAAATAAAATTTTCCGTCAAGTCAGTACAATCTTATGTAATTTGTGTTTCTTCTTATTTCAACCCCTCCCAAGCATGATGTGTAGAAGCAACGGAATGCAGCATTCCACATCCTCTATGAGCCATAAAAAGCTATATCCAGCGTTTTCTGATGCAATAGTTTGAGTGTGATAAATCTCTTTCTTCATTTCAAGTTCTACATACATAAAGTCCTTCATAAGTTAATTTCAAATTAAAAAATACAAAGCCCGGGCGACGCCGGGCCTTTTCAGCTAGTTATTTATATAACATAACTTGTTTGGAAATTGAAATAATATAAATGTACCTTGATTAAAAACACATATCAATTCGACGCACGCCAGTTCCTCTGGTTTTATTTTGTTCTGGTGTTAGCTTACCAAAATTAAGGTTAACTATGTCTTATATGCACCATTGGTAACATTGGTCACAACATGGTAACTCGAATCGATTCATGGATAGTTTATTCATAGTATGCCGTGATCTCGCAGCTGTTAGTTTTGTTTTTATATAACAAAGCCCGACAGTAATTATTGTTTGTATAATCCTTTACATTTTTATTCATGGAGTTGTCTTAATAAATTCAACTCCTAAACTCTCGTGGGATTACCTATGATAAACTTCGAATGCTTTGGAAAAAAATATTTATTATCATCAATAAGTTTTTAACATTTAACGATTGTAGCGTTTATAAAATTGCGAGCGACTTCAATGTGTCTGAAGTCATTCAAACTTAGCTAACATATAGGCTACATTAAGGGAGGGCCTACAGTCCCTACATAGTGTTTTAATACAAAAAATAAATATTGCTAATTTTGACCAAAAATCTTGAATTTTTCCTCTTAAGTGAAACTTAATACATTATCTTTATTTTAGTTCCTCCACAAAGTTCCAAAAGGCTATTGTGATATAGTAGCCTACCCTTAATTTCGGTGACAGATTTGTCTTCGTCTACAAAATTATTATTAATCAATAATCAAGTGTGAGGAAATTACAGTGTTTTTGTATGCTTATTTCTGTAAAAGTGAGTATCTATGAATTCTTTTAATTTATTTGAATTTGTTTATTATTTATTTTGGCCGAAGAGAGAGGGGATCACTAATAAGAGAGTGCAGATGGCATTGGCGTGTGCTGTTGTCGTAGTGACACATTGCCTGTCAATCAATACGTAATGGCCAAATGCTGTAGTCTTCTCCACAACTGTACTCAGTGGGTTAACTAAGGAAAATCAATTAATTGTGGAGTTAAAGGAGACAAAGATAGGGGAAGTTAAATCAGACATTATCTCCCCTTTTCTACCCTTTCTGTTAGATTTAAGGTAGTCGTTTTCCATATAGTCCTACGTAAAGTATGTTCTAATACTCTAATAAACATCCCATTGATTCGATTGTAACTCCTATTTATGGTGATATTTTATTTGCTGTTCCCATCAATACAGAAGTTTTGACTCAAATATGGATCGATGTGGCTTTTCCCATATCTCTAAGAAAAATAAGTAGGCCTACCGTATTTTAAAATTAATTTCCTTGAAAACATCAAAGTCGTATTTTGAAAGACTTGAGAACATTGCTTTACTAAAGGTACCGTATTTATTAACATATTTATAAATTAATATAACTTATATATATTTTTTTTAAATTCCACTACAGTGAACGCCGCTTAATGTAATCGCGGATAATGTTATAAATCGGGTAATGTTATCACTTTTATGAAGTCCCGTACGGATTAATTCAAATAGGCTACATTGAATCATTGCTGTTTACTGTTATCAAAAATTATGTTTATGTTATACTTCGGTTTATGTTATACTTTTTTGCGGCTTTATTTCCAAGTAGCCTACTGTACGTCATTAAATATTTTTCTTTTTAAGGGTTTCGTTTCTAACTCAACTGTATTGTGTTGTAGGCCTACATGTTTCAGCAATACTGTTCCCAGCTCACAGGATGACACAGTTCGAGGGGGTGCCATTATCTAACTTTCTCTTTTCAGCAATAAAACATGTTTCATCCCTCAGTTAAACTTTAAGTTGCAGATTTTGATTTATGAAAATAACAGTGTTGACATGCAGTGATGGCTAATGTAAAGTGAAAAGAGTTGAACAAATAGGCGTTAGATGTTTTGCTACGCGGTGTTCACCGCAGATCAGTGTATGCTTTGAAAAACACTCGTATCTCGTAACTAAGTATGGAGTGTGGGTGAATGGGCTCCTACAGGAAAACAAAAACAATTAAAAACTTTATTACTGGTTGAAAAATAGTTGCATGCCGTCTATTACTGTATTATGAGTGGTTCTATGATTCATAGTTACGAATTTTTGTATGAATAAATAGCTTTTAATTCTGTTTTGTAGTGTATTACCTTATATATGAATAAATAACCTTTATTTAATTCCTTCGGCTAATCCTTAGGCCTAATCCTTGTGCTGGCACTATGGCCCTGGGGTCGACTTAGCCACTAACAGAAATGAGTACCAGGAGCAATCCACGAACCGAACGTCTAAAATCTGGGAGCTTCATACTCCTAGAACCCTTAGGGCCTCCATGGCCTGTATAGGGAACACTTTATTTTAATGTTATCAATCGGTTAATATTATCAGATTAGCTGCGTCCCGAAGTAGTCACAATAAGCGACATTCATTATATTTAAAATCATAGCTTTCTTCTTGCTCTGAGATAGGCCTACCAAACAATTTAATAACATTAGAAAAAAATTTTATACATAGACTGTATCCTATTAAGCTACCAGGTCATCATTGTCAGTGTATAATTTGAGAACTTTGGTGTTGACGTAATCGAGTTCTCGGTATGCATGGACTAGTCATAGGCTAATAACAAGTCAGTAGTCTTGCATTTTTATACATAGGAATATACATTAAAATGGTAGGCTATATTTATTATTAAAATGGTGGTTCTATTATTTTCTATACCTCCCTTCTTTTCGCACTCCATCACCCGCCGCGATTTCAACTAGGCCTATTCCACTGAAAAGAACAGACAGAGACTAACGAAATCAGCAGAATAAGCCTGGTTTCATTAGGCCTACTTATATTTAAAACACTTAATGTATATTTGTAAAGTAATAATTTGATTTTTCTCTGTTCAATGATAACAGTCGACGAGCTTCGGAATTTTACAACGCAGAAGTTCTTATCAGCCGGTGAATCTACATGCGAATGGCTGTTGAACTCATAAATGCCATTGACCTGGGCCAGAAACGAACCCGCGAACTTGGGAATCGAAAACAAATTAAAGCATATTCGAGGTATTATGCAGATATGGTATACTTTGTGCCATGTCTTGAGTCTGGTATTTTATTAATGTGAAGAAGGCAGAATACAAAATCTAGTAGCCTCCAACTGTATTAATGAAGGACAACCAGGTCCTTGTTTTCTTTAAGTGTTGTATATTTTCGGTGCTACTTAGGCCCATTATGAATAATAAACATAATAGACAGTAGAATAGGCCGACGGTATAAATTTCCATGCAGCCCTTTCCTTGAAGAGGGCGTATGCGTTCCTACCATGTTACAAATCCATGTCAAGCGCTGGGAGGCTTTAATTTCCGACGGAAGTCATGCCTCTCATTTTTATCCCAGGAACTCTCCCGTTCCAGCTAGAAGTGAATCCCTACCTATAGGCTACCTATACATTGTGCTGTAAGTAGCAACAGGAAGTACTGATACGTCATGAGTATAGACTAGAGATTCGTAACTTTTGAAGTGCCTTGGACCCCTTCAAATAACTGCTTATTTTGTTATAAAACTTTTGTAGAATAGAATAGATTAAATATTTATCAAACATTTTCATACATAGTGAAATGGGTATTAATCAAGAACAGCCATTTTAATGACTTCCGGTGAACAATGTGATTATGATGCTTGCCGATATTTCTTTGTCTTTTCAACAAACAAAACAAATTGCCGATAAGAAAGCACAGTAAACTTATTAAAATCTCTACAAAAGTCAGAGCGATGTCGTCAGTGCGAGAATATGAAAAGCGGGGCAGGTGTGATTATAATAGCTTCCATGCTGCAAAACATGTTGGCCAGCAATCTAGTAAGACATGGAAAGTGCGTAAAGCACGCACGGAGTTAGATGTAGACTGACATGACTCTCAGCATCAGCATCATTCTCAAACTCTGGAAGTGTGTTAAGTTCACTGAAAAACGAAGTAAGGGAATTTCCTAGCGGAGATTCTCAGGTAGGCCTACTGGTAACGCTGAAAACCATGGAAATTAATTTTTAACCGTACGAAAGACTTCCTATACTTCTTATCACGGCTACAGATTACTATGGAGCGTCGATGAAAGTGTTTGAATTTGTAGGCTAAATTATTTTATTTTCGTACATAATAACAAACCTTAACATTATAATATTACATTATAACTTACTAAACTATACTTGTGGGAAACGTTTAGGCGGTGGTGTGTTAATAGCTGTTATTAATGGTTTGCAATTGGGAACGGGTCACTTAAGTCGAATCAGATTGTGAGAATATGGGTCAGAATCAAACTAGTAAATAATCAGTGGTTAATTTATATATATGTGTGTGTGTGTGTGTCTGTCTATTTCTTTCCATTTCTGACTCTATATACAATCTTTTTTTTTTTTACAAAAAATGCAATGTAGTGATATAATTTAGTACATATATTTTTATAACTTACTAGGGGACCTTGGGATACCCAAAAAGTTAGTTAGGCTGATTAAAATGTATCCTGTAAACTGAAACCTACAGCAGAGCCAGGGTAAGGATACTTATCAGAAAGGTTGGCAAAATCGCAATGTACGGGGACCCTTCTCGCGATTTGAGCAGGCTTCCACGGACAAATGTTTTTTTTTCTTTTTTTTTCTTTTCTTTTCAGAGAAACAGGTTGACCAACATACGGCAGTTAGGTTGGCAACAGTGATATTAGTGTTAGTGACAATTCGGTTAGGTTATGAACAGTGATATTAATTTAGTAAGGCATTCTTAATTCTCCCGAAATTCTAGTTTAGTGGCAGTTAGGTTAGGAACGGTGATATTAGCATTAGTGACAGGTTCCGTTAAGTTATGAATATTCATAGTGCTTTATTAGGGCATTTTGAATTCTCCCGAAATTCTAGTTTAGTGGCAGTTAGGTTAGGAACGTTGATATTAGTATTAGCGACAGGCTCTGTTAGGTTATGAATAGTGATATTAATTTAGTAGGGCATTCTGAATTTTTCCGTTTCGTAAATGTGACATATTGCATCTATCCCGCGAGGTTGGTTGTGTTTGTGAACCTGTTTCCCAGAATGCTACGTGTTCTACCGGTGTGACGTCACACCTCTAACGTCCAATCACAAATTTCTTCATCACATGGAGATAAAAATATGGCGGAATTGACGCTACTATTCGCTAGATCGTGTTATAAAGAAAGTTTAGGCGGGTAGGTTGGACCAAATCATTCGTCGAGACAACATCTCCTCTCCAGAGATGTATTTATAACAAAATACGTGTGATATTAGGTGTACTATGAAAAGAAAGTTGATTTTTTAAAATGGGTCCCCCCACATTACGATTTTACCAAAATGTTTGCCGTTAGAAGTGACTTGAAGCAAGTAGATGCATTTTCGCCTTTACACTGTTATTTCGTATTGGAATATGCCATTAGGAAAGCTAAGAAAAACTAGGTAGGCCGGAAGTAAATGGCAGTCACTCGATTTTAGCTTATTCAGATAGTTTTTGTCTGTTGGGCAATGATATAAAAATAATCAGGAGAAACGCATAAAATCTTTTCGATGCGTGCATGAATATTGGATTGGAGATTGAATGACTGACTGACTCTGTCCTATATCCCCGGTGTCGGGGCGAAGGGCATCCAATTGGAGGTTTCTGATACCTGTGAGAATTTTATTACTCTTATTTTCCGAGAGAGGGCAGAGGACAGGTGGTAAGCCCATCGCCTCACAACTCCCCAGGAAACTAAGGTATCGCTTGGACGTGAAAGGCCGGGAAATTTTGTCCAGAGGCTCTAATTTAGGCTTGGAGTTCTTTAACGTGCCGTACATCTACGACACGGGCCCCAGAGCTTAAAGTCCCTCCCAGAGGACTCCGTGCCCGGATTTTTACGTCCGGAAAAATCCATCGACCGCGGCCGGGTTTGATCTCATGACCTGCGGATCTAGAGGTGGGCACGCTACCTGTGGATTGGAGATTAATACAGAAAAAACTAAATATATCGTCATGAAATGGCATAGGCTAATAACATGCTACGAATTATTAGAATAACACATAAAACATATGAACAAATGGAGAAATTCAAATATCTGGAAGCAATCATTACAGATACAGGCCAAGTGGAATGTGCCCATAAATATCTCCATAAAATAGAATTTGTCAGTACTTAAATAGTATTTTAAAATTGTTGGGAGAAATAAATATTATTCCATGTGTCCTATTCCATAACGCCTCGCTTTATATGCAGTATTGAAAGCGCTCCAAACGCTACCAATGAGAAACGCACAACGCATCAGGCACCAGCAACTGAACCTTGGAATGTATTTCAGAACTTACTACACCACGTTGTCAGTTGATCAGAATGAGTTCGTTTAGTGAGTTCGGTAAGTAAGAAGTGCGACGAATGCATTGTGTATTCCGATTATAAATAGAGAAAGTTCCGTGTGTTTGCTAGTGTGACATTTCATGAATGTGTGCAGATGCAAAGGTAAGTACCGTTTTAAATGAAATTAATACTCATATTGAGAAAATTGTGGACAATGACAATACAGAATGCCTTGTAAAGAGTTATGTGTCAGACCACTTAAACTAATCAGATCCGTTCTCAGTAATGTCTAGAATACCCAAAGATATGACAGTATATATAGTCTATACATAAGTTCCCCATAACCCCTACATCATTCAAAGACGCCTTCAAACAAATACAAGATGTGGATATTGTGACTAATAAGAATGAACGATTTTGATTTCCATGTACCGACATATGCGAGACAAATCTACAAATATTATTTCCAGTGAAATATGTGAAAGTAATCCTAGAAGATGGGGTATTTTATAGTAGTTCACGATTTTTTCCAACAATTGTGCATTGCACGTGTGTACTGTGGTGAAAACTATTATCAGGTTGAATTTTGTTTCTTAACATTTAAATCAACAGCTTGAAGAATATTTGACACAATATTACAAAACATAAATGCTAATTTTAAAATTTCACATAAGATACTGTACTCTCATAAAAAAAAATGTATTGTAGGCTGTATACAAATAATAACAGAAGACGTAAAATTGAAGCTTATAGCCTAGTATGTGCACTTTAATAGTAAGAAACATAGATTAAGTTTTTGGGAAAAAATAGTTTTATGCTGCATCCTAGGCTCCTCTCTAATGAGGCCCGCCTGGGAAGGTGGGATTTTAGGGTTTCGTCACAGAAGAAATTCAATGTGAGACATAATAAACCTCGTGCTATTCAGTATATTGCTCCTAAACTAACATAAACGTTCCTAACCTAACAAAACTGCGGAGCTTGGCTGGGGTGCAGCATAAATCTATCTTTTGCCAAGTTTTTTTGTTATTGATATTGCTTTTGTGAATATTTTTGTACAAATATTATTATTATATTTTCATTTATCTACTATAGTCTCGAAAGCGTAATACAGTGATTATAATCTTTCTTAGATGAGATTCTACAATGCCTCTCTTCTGTGTGCAATTTTCCTGAAATGATTTCTGAGTTAGGTTAAAAGGAAGATTATAATAAATGAGCTAAATCAATGAATCTGATCAGAATACCACAGACTTTTATTATTATCTTCAATATGAACATCTTAACTAAAGTAGGTCATAAATATTAGGCCTATTGCAACTAATATCATTGAACATGTATGCCTACTTTCTTACAATTACTTATAAAAAGCATTTTCACAAAATATGGTATTTTCGCTGAGGTAATGTAAATCTTTTTTGTAATTTATTGGTATGCTTATTGCGAAAATTAGATTTGATGAAAAGATTATTTCAAAAATCTTCAGATAAAATATAACATTTATCTATTACAGTTTTCACAGTGTACATTCTGTGTAACGTTGCCAGTACAATCACCAGGTTCATGTCCTTTTTACGTGATAGTGGCCTCTATGCTCTGATCTAGAATAAAGTAACTTTCTTCCCAACCTGCGATAGGTCCCCATGACCTTAGATGTTGATGGGCCTCTACACTCTTAACTCTCTATCTCTTTATAGTGTAACCCAATATTGCTTTGGGGGGTACGCCGTAGCGTAGTGGTCGAGGCGCTGCGCTACAGACCGGAAGGTCGCGGGTTCGATTCCCGATGAGGTCGTTGGAGTTTTTCAATTGGCCTAATCCTTCTGGTGGCACTATGGCCCTGGGGTCGACTCAGCCTCTAACAGAAATGAGTACCAGGAGCAATCCTGGGGGTAAAGGCGGCCGGTGCGTAAGGCTGACAACCTTACCACCTTCAAGTGCCGAATGTCCAAAATCTAGGAGCCTCAACCTCCTGGAACCCTCTGGGCCTCCATGGCCTGTATAGGGATCACTTTAATATTGCTTTGATTACCTTTAACAATCAGGGGGCTTCCTAGTCTGCGTGCGATCTAGTTCTTGAAAATTAATTTCTTAATATTTCTATTTCTAGAAATATATTTCATAATATTAAAATTCAAGGAAATTTAAGAATTCACATTGAACATATACCGGTAACATCCAATTTAATAAAAATATTTGGATTACAACAATCATACTTCAGAGTACTTGTTTCTCAGGATAGTCCATTCAATGCAGCATTATGATATAGTGGTATAGTGGTATCTAGGTGGTATGCTTTTCATAATAGGCAATACAAAACCTTTCGTATGAAATTTTAAAGCGTGCCATTTTCCTAGGCTCTTGGTGCAAGATTGGGGTACGCCGGAGCGTAGTGGTTGAGGCGCTGCGCTACAAACTGAAAGTTCGCGGGTTCGATCCCCGATGAGGTATTTGGGATATTTCAATTGGCCTAATCCTTCTGGTGACACTATGGTCCTGGGGTCGACTCGGCATCTAACAGAAATGCGTACCAGGAGCAATCTTGGGGGTAAAGGCGGCCAGTGCGTAATGTCAGTGCCGAATGTCTAAATATCTTGGAGCCTCAATCTTTTGAAACCCTTTGGGCATCCATGGTCTTTATAGGGAATACTTTACTTTTTTACTTCGTGCTAGATTACTACGGAGTTCGTACTGGTACTCCAATGTTTAACTGACGGGACCAGGCATTGTGAACTAGAAATAAGTAGCCTACTTGAGGGCCAATGTGTTTAAAGTACAAAATAATATGTTTCTGAATTTACCTGTGCTTGCTTTGCAAGGTCTTATTAATCCCCAGAAACAGATTCACGAGGTTTGGATTTTGCTTTGATTGTTGTTATTAGCCTACTTAAAAATATAATTTTAACTTAATTATTTATTACATAGAAACTTCACTAATTGATTTATAATTCCAAAGTAATTTAACAATCCATGTAGGCCTAAACCATTCCTCTTTCACTGTCCCGTAGCCTATATGAAATCGAGATATGTTCATTAAAATCGGCTTATATATTATCATGTAACGCGTAAGTTTCATTCAACCACTACTCCAAAGCAGAGTACTTCCCTGCGGGGTGCACTGCAGATTAGAGGGGCAAGAGGAGATATATTACTCCGGTGGAGAAGGAGGAGGTGAGGGGTACCATCCCAGGTGGCTAGGCAGATTCTTATTGGTCGCCGGCTTGCTTGCGCGCGCAACGGTCACATTCCTTGCATTCCTCACAAGGAAGTTCTTTGCTTTGGAGAACAGTACATTTTATTGAGGTCTTGTTGTGTTAAACAATCTGAAGATATTTTTATGTGAGCATATTAATTTTTTAATGACAAAATGTCCAGTTGGCCAGGAATTTAATACGACCAATTTTTAATAATAATAATAATAATAATAATAATAATAATAATAATAATAATAATAATAATAATAATAATAAATTTTATTGTCATTAAACACACATAAATTAGCAATAGAGAAAGTCAGGTAACAGTAAACTTAAATTATACAAAGTTACAGTGAGCTAAATATTACGCCATAAGTCGTTATAATAATGAAATGTACTTTAGAGAAAGTCAATAGTGATTTACGTAACTAATAGCGAAAATAAGATAAGTTATCAGGAATATATACAGTATGATATCGCCAGTAACATCATCGATTAATAAAAAATTATCCTCTTCCTTTTGTTTTTTTTCTCTTCTCCCTACTTTCTTCATTCTTTCGTCTTTTTCTTTGCTCCCCATCTTTATTTTCTCTCTTTCGCATATCTTCTTTATATTTTACCTCTACGTTATTACCAGGGCTCGGTCTAGGGCAGGCATCGGGAACTGAAATTGCAGGACAAACGAGACTCTTTCCACTTCTTGTCCATGTAAACAACGTGACGTCACTGCTCTGCAGTACTAGACCAGGGGAAGTCAACTACGTCTTGTGATGACGCTTGTGGAGCAAGAGCATGCGGATCCCTTGTGTGTGACGTCAGCAAGAGCGCACGGTAGTAGGGGTGTTTAGAGTACGCTGGGGCTAGGTACTAGAGGACCTATTCACTTTAGCTCTGTGGGTAGAACAACTTCTGGCTGGAAATACGGAACATTTTTCAAAGTTATTGCAAGTACGCGATCCTGATAGTGTTCTCTCTGCAGAACATGTGTTAGTTCTGCAAAACATTCTTCTTCAGTTCGAATCGAGGTTTCAGGATGTGGAAAACCTTTCTCCAATGTTTAAACTTTTTGCTACCCCATATTCAGTTAATGTCAAAGACGTTCCTTGCCGGTATCAGTTGGAACTGCTAAACTTACAATACGACGATCTGTTAAAGGACAAATAGGCCTACGAACGTAAAGTGGTCTTGGGTAACTTTTACAGAAATTTCTCTGAAACCAGATTCCCGAGACTTGCCGCACGAATATTATGTAATTTTGGATCGACATATGTGGCCGAACAATTTTTTTCACTAATGAAATGTGCAAAGCTGAAATCAAGAAGTACATTGTTAAATCACAACCTAAATGTAGTCTTCGATTAAATATTGCTCAAACATTACGTCCAAACATTGATAAACTTGTTAAAGAAAAAGAGACAGGAAAGTCAGAAAATTGTTACTGTAATCTTGTATCATCTAAGGTGCAGACGAGCTTGTATGGTAATTAATTCAGTTCATTTTTTTTTATCATTTTTACTGTAGTGAATTATGTTAATTCAAATGATAGTAGCCTATTGTCTATTTTTGTCAAAGAGCATAGATTTTGTGGAAAGGCAATTGTTCTCACAGAATAGAAAAATAGAATTGTTTATAATATGTTAAACTGCTGCGCTGTAATTAACCGATAAACTATCAAAAAAATCGGTTGATGTTTCATTAACTCGGAAACACGTATTACGTAAGTTCTAACCCCCTAAATTCCCGCTGCCCGCAATACCAATGCCCCTCTCTTCCCCCCTGTTCACTGATGCCTACATTTCACATGCTCCTCGCAGAGATATAACGCGTGCAGTCAGAGCAGCAAGCAGTGACGTCACAGAGCAAGCTTCTGTCTTCCCCTGTACTAGACACATGCAATGGGTTTCAATTCCACATCAGTGGCGTGAGTGACTACTGAAATTTCATTTACATAGGCACTATCTGCGAGCCTGAGGTGCACACTTTTGAAAGTTATATAGTATAAATTATAACGACCAAACGCATTGAAACTTCGTGAAACTAAAAACTATTTTCTTTACACGACTTATTAATTCAATGTAACTGCCATAGGTCGAGTTTAAGTGGTAGTATTTACTGAGCTAAACTGTCTTTAACATTCTCTCCAATTGTGAATGGTTTCATTTTTCCGCAATATAGGCCTAATATATTTAAAAATGAGGTAGCTGACAAGAACCAATTGTTTTGCCGTAATTTCTTGGTTATCTTGTTTGAATTTGTTTGTTTTGACTTTATAGACTTTCTAACAACTGAGAATATTATAGGAGAATAATTCCTCTGACACTGAGATTTCAACCCAGGATCTTTGGCTATCCGTGCCAATGCTCTACCAACTGAGCTAAGCCAGAGTTCACTTCACAGCGCCAGATGGAACCTCTCTCCTTTGACTGATTGCCCTTAATGGTCTATCTCGTTAAGAACTCAGGTGAAGTGAACTCTGGTTTAGCTCAGTTGGTAGAGCATTGGCACGGATAGCCAAAGGTCCTGGGTTCAAATCCCAGCGTGAAAGGAATTTTTCTCCTATAATATTCTCATGTAATGCCCAACAGACACAATAATCTGTGGTTCATGAAATCATATATATATATATATATATATATATATATATATATACACATACATCTTGAACGTTAACTGTACAATAACAGTGGAAGCCCGGTCACAAAAATCACTAAGTAGTGTGCCTCACAGTACTGCATATGACATTACTTGTCTGTCAGTGAGTAGCCCATTAAGGGCAATCAGTCATGGGAGAGAGGTTGCATCTGGCGCAGTGAAGTGAACTCTGGGTTAGCTCAGTTGGTAGAGCATTGGCACGGATAGCCGAAGGTCCTGGGTTCAGATCAGAGGAATTTTTCTCCTATAATATTATCATGTATTGACCAGCAGAGACAATAATCTGTGATTCATGAATTCATATATATATATATATATATATATATATATATATATATATCCATCTTTCTAATAACTGTTTCTTGTCGAATTCTACAATAGGTAACCTCCACTTCCCTGATAAGAAATCATAATGTTAATACAAATCCACTTACATTAAGCTGATCGTTACATTTATTAGTAAGCAATCATTTAACAAGTTAATTTCGTAATTTATGACAGTATATAAGTAAACAGTACCTGAAACAATACTTTTCTCATACTTCTTGGCATGCTTCGTATTAAAGTGTCGTCTGATGTCGAAATGTAGCCTACAATGATGTGAATTGATACACAAAATATCAAACAAAACTAGATTTCATTTTGTTTAATTTAATTTTTGTTTTGTAACTACTGCTCTCTGGTCCTTGTGGAGAGTAGTTTCTATTTTGCTGCGCCATACTCCTTAGCAATTAGCAAAAGGAAACGTACATTACTGACTGCTTCCACGCTCCGTATGTTACGCAGGAGGTGCGTTGTATCAGAGAGGGTCGTAGAAGGAGTAATGCAAGGGGAATGCTTTAGGAGGTACTCGATCAGTGATCTAGGGTCAAAAAATTACGAGAATTAGGTTTGGAATGCATGGAGCATAAATGACGTCATGACTCGTGGGGTGACAGCGTGGAGTATTTTTCATAACAAAGTTCATTACTTCCTCGTTGCTGTTTGACTTGGGTTCATATGTACTTTACCTACGATTCTGTAAGCAAAGAATCCATTGAATCCTATTTATTTTATTAATTATTTCAGGATTCATATCAGTGTTAATTCTACTAATTTGGAATTCACAGTGCAGAGGAACATGCCGAAAAATTGAGAGCACGAAGCGTTCAGAAGGAACTGAGAGAGATTCGGAACGGAATATTTGGATGTGAAAGGAAACAATACTGCTTTTTGCAAATTGAACACAAAATATATACGGACAAATAGAAATCGACTGTTTGAAAAACACTGTGATAGCAAAAGGCAGATGGGAAGTATGAAATTACACATTCAAGGCAGGCTTTCAATATCAAAATCAGACATTGAAGATCAAAACGAACGTTATCGTCAAACCGTCATTATCGTCAACGTATAATGTTGGTGCATGCCAACATCATATTCAACAAGGTGGAAAATAAATAAAGTAAAGGGTTTCTTGAAAACATATGGCTAAAAACGTTTCTCGGGAATCGACCCTAAAAATGGTGCAAGGCCAGAAAATATGGGTTGTACATTTCCCGTTCTTCTCAGGAACAAAAAATTATTTCAGATAATTAAAACATGTAGATTATAACGTAAATTGAAACACATAATGCTAGGCAAATAATTTCTAATCTATAAATGTAATGCAAATATTTATGGCTGTAATTGTGAACAATGTTTACATCTTGAGGCAACGAGTAACGCCACCCTTGAATATTGGGGATACAAATAAATATGAAAAGAATGGCAAATTCTTAATTTTTTTATATTTATTATTGTGTTTATTATTATTTTTTAGAATTAATTGAACTATTCATGATATATTTCATGCCATACAAGTGGTCATATTCATTCCTGTATCCCGATAATAATAATAATAATAATAATAATAATAATAATAATAATAATAATAATAATAACACAACATTTCGGTTTCCCTACTACTTCAATATATATGAATACAGAATGAGAAGATGGATAAGTTTATTATTATTATTATTATTATTATTATTATTATTATTATTATTGAATGGATGGGTTTTTAATTCATATATTTCAGGCCATAGAAGTGTCCTTAGTATCTTTCACCAGCTTCAGTATCTGATGATGAATGAATGTATGTTCAGTACGCAGGCATATTCTTTTACCAAAACTGTTGATTGTGTATTTATTGTATTATAAATTCCAATCTTCGTTAAGGAAATGTTAAGAATAATGATGTAATGATAATTGTTTAAAAATAAATCATAATTCAAACACTGTATTTTATTACAAGAAGTCACATTAATCCCATTCTGGCGTATGTAAGAGAAGTCCGACGTTAGTGATATACATTACAATACAAAATGATAGTATTGATGTGGTATTAAAATCCAAAAATGTATTCTACAACATGTCTGTATCATGTGTCTTAGAGACAAAAGGCGGTGTCCCTTAGAAAGTATAGAACTCCCTTTTTTCATTCTCCTGAAGGGGAGGGTTCATCGAAGCCACTAGATGAAATGACGACATGTGAAGGATCACCTTGATGGCGATATGGCTATAGAATTATGAAGTCTGAAGTAAAATTAAATCCCGTTGAATATTAGTAACACATTCCAAAGATTGCGAAATGAATAGCAAATGGATAGAAAAAGAAATGAAATGTTCGTGAAACAGAAAATAATTAAATATAATATAAGGGGTTTCTAACTAGAATTTTTTTAAACAGTTCCCTTCAGTATAATGTGAGCTAGTGTAGTTATTAAATTTCAAACAAAACCTAAAACCAAGTTCGAAAGGAGGCAAAGGGTGTCAGGGTTTCACCTTTTCTTAAAATGTTACGTAATGGGGACTGCAGCATTAAGCACCTCGAAAAATAAATTTCTATATTCTAAGGGAATAAAATGTATCGTAGTGAAGACTAGTTGTGTTGTTGACAACTTGTTGCGCAACTTAGGTTCATCCCATCCTAAATATTATACACGCAGCCCATGTGCTTGGATTCTGTCGTCAGTATTAGTTATTGACTTCGCGTGATTTGTGCAGGGTGCGGTCAACGCTTCCCAGCGGTTGGTGGCGGAACTACCTCATTGGGTTTGCATTAACCCCACGATATTGTCGGTAACTTAGGTTATACTGTACAAACATTCTTCTTGAAATTTTTTATCCAAAGTCATTAACACTAGACCACCGGATTTTTCTTACATACTGGAACGCCGGAGAGGGGCCAATTTAACCCCTAATAATAAAATACAGTGTTTGAACATTACGATCCCTTTATTTTTAAACATTACAACAAAACAACAAAAAGTGCCCTTTTTCAGATGTATTTGTATTCTCAGGTATAGAAGCACTTGGGAAACCGAGATGAATGTAGCCACTTGTTTGGCCTGAAATATATAAATGAGAAATTAAATATATAAAAACATATAATATGAATACTAATATTGGAATGATAATTCTTTCACACTGGCCGTGTGTAGCCTACACACGGCCAGTGTGTAGTCTACACGCGGCCAGTGTGAAAGAATTATCATTCCACTGTGACCTACTAGTGGTTTACTATGAAGCCCGGGTCTTAAAGTAGGGGAGACCGGACTTGGTTGTCACACGGGATGGTTGTCTCACTAGTAAGTAACTGGATACACAGTTGGCAGAAGTGATTGGTTTTAAGTGGGAAAGATGCTTCCTTGACCATTAGCCCGTCTGCAGTTTCCCGCGAAGCAGGTGTTAGTTTTGTGTCCATTGTTGAAAGATTTGTGATTTGCTGTGTTGAAAATAAAATTTTTGCTCTGAAGTTTACTTCTACTTCATCGTAAACGGATAAGTTTACAAATATCTTCTATATTACGTTAAACAATACATTAATTTAGGAGTATATTGCTATATTCTTTTCGGCTTTTGCTTGGTAGAAAACCTCGCTAGAGCAATGGAATTCCAAAATGGCGTCAAGGGGTTGGTTGCCACATGTGACTTCCATCCCCGTCCGGAATGGTTGTCTCATGTGACAACCAACCCAGTCCAACTTAAATATGGGTAATACAGTAGGATTTTATGTATTGTTTCAGATGAAGAAAGCAGTAACTAGAGCTAGCGATTCTTGAATGATAAACAATCCTAGAATAGCATGACAATATAAGACATCCCGGGATTCTGAAAATTGCATTTACTCAGGCAATGGCTATTCAAAATATACAGTCAGGGTATAAACACAAGATCATAAAGGTTGGGCTCATGAAGCCTGTACTAAAGGACTTCATGGTATATATGTATGCCATAAACTGATTGATGTATTTCCGATTTAATTCAGTGCCTGTTATGTTTGTTTGAACTAAGTCATTCAAAATTAATCCAATTTCTCATTTCATTATGAATATTCTTAGGCAGACCAAATTAGAAGCCTAACATAAGAGACTGAAGGTGATGCAATATTTCTAAGCTATAATAATGTGTTTATTCATTTGCTATCAATTTTGAAGAAACTAAAAGTTCCTTGTTAGCCTCAACCCCATGTATCAGTCAAAAGTTTAATCTGTCACATGACACAACACTTTGTTTTTGTCAACAGTTTAATAATATTGATGTTATATTATGGGAATGCTTTCCTTGCATTCATGAGTATTAAATACCACACCATTGAACTTACAACATTTTTATTCCAGTTATTTTTTTGCAATGTGACAACCAACCCCAACGACTGTGACAACCAACCCTCAGCTGGGGTTGGTTGTCACATTTTGCTTTTTTTTAAAGATGATATTTAAATACTTTCTGTTTCATTGTTTGTTTTTAACTTTGTTTTACAATATGCCAAAGAGTTGAAAGGACAGATTTGATAATTAGTTAAATAAAAAAACCGATAGGAATAATTAAAAATGCATTTGACTGAAAAGTGTGACAACCAAGTCCGGTCTCCCCTACTTACAGGTTGTAAGTCGCCACTGGGTTCGTATCTCATATTGAGAACGCCTGGTGGTATACTGGGATTGTGAATCAGTTTGATAATTTAATGTTCTACCGGCACGTTGCCATGGTAGCTCAGTTGGTTAGAGCATCGGCACGGAGAGCGAAGATCCTGGTTCAAATCCCGGCTATGGCATTGCATTTTTCATTCTGACTTCACGTGTCCAATAATAATATTGTTGATAACAATAATAAACTTACCCTTCTTTCCACATTTATTTGTATTCATATCTGAAGATTTCTGAAGTTATTTCTTCCTCACTTAAGGCAGACTCTCCTTTACATTTAACAATTGTCTATTTCAAAATCTTAAAATAACTCTCCACCGAGTTATCATTAAGATCTTTGTTAGTTCTGTATTTCATTGCCAAGTAAGGAGAACCAATTATTAAACTATAATAATTCTTTTTCATCTTGTAAGATTTATCTTCTCAGTATAACTTCCTACTTATAAATGAAGTGAAGGGCGAATAGAATGAGCCTATCTGATAAAAGAGCGTTGTTACTATAAAGCATTCTTGTTGTAATTTTAATCGTTGGTATAGTTTGTTTTTCACTGATATCGAATTAAGCGAAATCAGCTTGTCAAGTATGCAAAAAAAATATAGTTTTGCATAATAGGGGCCAAAATAACCTCTCCGGCGTTTAAGGTAAACGATGTCACAGGTCACAACTTAATACCCGAACATGATTTTTTCGAGTGTACTGAACACATAAAAAGAGTAAAAGTCACACTTATAGTGTTAAAGGATATGAAAGAAATACTTTGAGCTATGTTGCATAGTAATAAATTTACGTTATCCTGTATCACTTCTGTTTCTTCTTCTTCGTCTGTTCATATTCTTGCTCCTTATTTATATTATTTTTCTTATTCTTCTTCCTTGCCTTTTTCTTCTCTTTCTCCTTCTCCTTCCAGTTTGTTCTAGACCTTCTCATCAACATGCCTGACATAACTGTATCAGCAATATCACCGTCGTATTTCTTTATATCAACTCGTGACAAATGTTCCCCATACTAAGTTATTAAATATTGGTCTCTTAAGTCCATTTGGAATAGTGTTTGGAACTATAACTTTAATTAAAATGTTCTGTGCAACTATTGCAATCCTCAAATGAGCAGTTTCATTCGTGTTAATTATATTAAATTTCAAATTAATTAAACATGGTTCGTCAATATTTAGATTTTTAATCCAATACAAATTGTTTATTGTAATTTCTAAGTCATTTGTTATCACTTTGAGATCGGATAATTCCTAATCAATATTTTTTCTTGTAGCATTAATTGTAATTTGGAGTTCATTGTAAGGGTAGACCATGTTGGAGCTCTTGTATACAAACTGGAAGAACACTGTGTCACTCCCCGACATAATTGGAAATTTCAGTTGGCCTATTCCTTCTTGTAACACTATACCCTAGGATGGACTCATCCCAGGGGTAAATGCAACTGGAGCGTAAGAAAACCTTATTACTGGGGACCTTATTATTAGGTTTTATACTATTTTGTTCTTTGCTTGCTAATTGTGATTTTAACAAAATTATCCGTTTAATTGTCATGTCAATTGTCATGTTAATTAAGAGGTTAAAAACATAAAATGGCTAAACCTGTTTTTTTTTTTAATTAAGATACGATAAAACACTTAACAAACTAACAATATGTAATTAATTTAATGATTATTATTGTTCTATTACAATATATTTTTTTAATGTCTCCATTTTTCCTTGCTCGGTTGCCAGTAGGTACATTTGTAAAAGAAAATATAGCATTCCATTTTGCGCCCCACTGTCCTGGCAAAGGAAATCGTTAATGAGTCGAAACCCTTGGTTTCTTTAGAAGCAAATGAAAGGAATTCTTAAGAAGCTTACAGCATTGCAGTTTATTCACCAGCAAGTAAAATATTCTAAAAGTTGTTTCAATAATTGAAAAAGTTCGTGTTGAATTTATGTGGTGGAATTTGAAATGACGGGCGTAATTCTAAAATCATGTTCTATAAGTGCTGAAAACTAAGCAAAAAGCGATCCTTTTTTTTGTGGTTCAGAGCCATGGAATCCCCAGTAAAAAGAAATATATATAATGTATATTATATATAATATATATTTTTAAATTTTTTATTGTATTTCTTAAAGTGAAACTTAAACTTGTGTTAGAATTTTAAAAAAGACTAAAACGTAACTATTTCAACCTGTTGAAAACCAATACAGGGTTTATAAAAACAAAGAATCCGTGCCCTAATTATTATCTTCTTGTGTATACTGTCTATTTAAAAAAATATATATAATAAATGGACCAGGATCTTCAACCAAAGAACAGTAACACGGGATCCTCACTAGACTGTACACCAATTGTGATCGTGATTAATGTTTTTGTAATGATGTAGTAGTAGTAGTAGTAAATTATTTATTTTGCCTGGCAGATTTAAGGCCATAAGGCCTTCTCTTCCACTCAACCAGGTTTCAGAAAATATATACAATGTAGGTTTACATAAATAGCAAATTAGTGAATAAGAGACTTATGACTAATACTAAGACTAAGGTTAAGGCTAATCATAATAATAAATTAAATAAGTAAAAAGCGTAGGTTTCATAAAAAGCATAGGCTTCATAGAGAGCGTAAGTGTCATCAAAGAAAATAGTAATAATGTTACAAGTAAAACAAGGAATATGTAAAATTATGTTATAATGGAAATTTAAGTCTAGCTGTAGATACGTTATAAGGAGACTAAGTAATGTTATATACAGTGAAAGATGGAGTGACTACAAAGAGCTAGTTCTGTTCAGTGGGCAATAATTGCTTAATAAGCGCAGATTTGAAAGAGTGTACACTCCGACTACCTCTAATATCTTGTGACAAGGAATTCCAAGAACGGGCTGTGGCTATGGTGAATGAATGAGAGTATGAGGTTGTATGATGACTAGGGATTGATAACAGAGAGTTGTGCTGCGAGCGTGTACCATGATTATGGTAGGAGGATAGAAATGTAAATCGGGGAGCCAAGTAAAGAGATATGGAAAACTTAAGAATTTGGTATAATAAGCACAGAGAGTGGACCAAACGTCTATTTTGCAAACGAAGCCAAGACAGATGCTTGAAATATTTTGAGACATGATCGTGGAAACGAATGTTAAAGATAAAACGAACACAAGTATTATGAACACGCTGAAGTTTCTGTGACAATTCAACACTCAGATCTCCATACAAGATGTCGCAGTAGTCGAAATAAGGCATCACTAGGGTCTGTATGAGGGTTTGCTTTATTCTAGTAGGAAGGAAGTTTTTCAGTCGTTTTAGAGCATGCATGATAGAGAAAGCCTTTTTACATATATGCTTGATTTGGGAATTCCAATTCATGTTTGAGTCGAGATAGATACCTAGATTTTTTACTGTTTCTGTGTACGGGATAATAGTGTTGTTCAGTGTCACTGGTAGCAATGTAGCCTTGTTGATGGATGACACGAGTCTTTGCTGTCCTAATACAATAACTTGGGTTTTGCTTGGGTTAAGTTGTAAGCCAAATTTGTGTGCCCAGTTACCGATTGATTGTAGATCTTCGTTAAGGAATGTTAAATAGTCATTAATTGCATCGGGAGGTGAGTGAATATAGATCTGAAGGTCATCTGCGTACAGGTGGTGTTGGGAGTGTCTTATGTGACTAGATATATCATTTATGAATACGGAGAATAAGAGAGGCCCTAATACAGACCCCTGGGGAACGCCTGCCTTCACACATCGCCACGATGAAGAGCGCTTGTTATCAGTAACACATTGCTGACGAGTATCTTCAACGATTTTAAGGAGTGCAGTAGAGGTACTGTGGTAAGTCCTAAAGCCAGACTGGAGTGGATCGAGCAAGTTGTAAGTATGTAAATAGTCAGTAAGTTGTTTGTGAACAATACGTTCTAGTGCTTTAGATAAAGTAGGTAAAATACTAATAGGTCTGTAGTCTGTAGGAGTGCTTGGCCGATTTACTTTAGCAATAGGTCGAACGAGTGCATGTTTCCATTGTTGAGGAAATGTGGATGTAACAAGTGAAGCGTTAAATATGTGAGTTATGGTCGGAAGGATGATATCTATGATTCTGTTTAGCATTCTTATACTTATTCTGTCAATGCCCTGTGAATTAGTTTTTACCCGTTGAAGAGCTTTCTTTACTTGCATGGGAGATACGTGAGAGAAATAGAATTTTTCACGATCTGGTGTAGGTAAGGTTGTCAGTTCAGCAATAGCTTGTCGTTTAGTTGCATTGTCTAAGGTTCTGATAGGCACTGACGTAAAATGCTCGTTCAGTTCGTTGAGAGATAAATTGTCAAAAGAACAGTCAGTTTTTTGTTTACATAGTCCCATTGTACGTAAGTTTTTCCATACGTCACAAGTCGTCATAGTTGGCACAACAAGTTTGTGTCCATGTTGTATTTTAGCATTACGTATCATTTGGGTCGTCTTATTTCTGAAACGCTTATAGTGTTGCCAGTTTTCATCACATTTATTGTGTTTATATTTACGATATGCCGCGTCTCTCCTTGTCATATATTCACGTATTTCTTCAGTCATCCATGGTGCAGGGGGACGGGTTACTCGTTTAGTCTGTAACGGTGCGTGTTTGTCATATAGCTGTATTTCAGGTCATTCAGAGCTTGTACTTTTTCGTCAACAGTGCGCAGATTCCATATGGAGTGCCAAGGCAGTTGCAGGGCGTCTTCAGTCAGTTGTAGTTCGTCTATATTTTTAATGTCTCTGTATGTAATGAATTTGGATTCGCGTTTCGGGCACTGCAACGAGTATTCGACGTAAATTAGGTCATGTGCTGAAATTCCAGGCACAGGTAGTTGTCCATGCGTTATGTAAGTATGGCTTATAATATTACGTAAGCCTAAGATGCCAAAGAATATTTTGTATATTGAACATTACATGATAAAAAGGAAAAAGTTCCTCTGTCATTGGGATTCAAATCCATGACCTTCATCTATCCGTGCCGATGCCCTATCAACTGAGCTAGCCAGATTTAAATTCACAGAGCCAGATGGAATCTCTCTCCTATGACTGATTACCCTTAACGGTCTATCTTCCTAAAAGACATTTAGGCTTACGGCGCAGAGGCACGTCTATAGTAGAGGTTCCCAAAATATGGTCCGAGGACTCCTGCGGGTATCAGCAGTGTTTCAGTCAGTTTAAATCAAGAATTAAGTATTTCGTTAATTATTTGTTTGTTTTAAGTGTTCTATAATCTAAGGGCGTAAACATAAGCAACTTTTAATTCACTGTGAAGTAAGAAAAAATGCATATAACACTGGTAAACAATTTTTTAAGTTAAAAGAAGGATAAGGGCTGTTTGTTATTTAGTTTCTTTGTTCTGATTTCAAATCTTTTTACATAACTTTTTTTTATCGTCCACAGCTTTTGAGTAACCGCAAGAATAACATTTTTGATGAATTTACAATTAATAGGCCTACATAAAGACCTTAGAATTTTAAGTAGGCTACATAATATGTGTGTGAACTAGATGTTTTACTGTACGTTCCTTGAGGAACACCTCTCTTCAGTGTCCAACAGTAGTCTGCCAACATATTTGGACTCGATTTTTCCTGGTATAATCTTTCCATTTCAGCGATGTCCTGGTGGAAACGCTTGCCGTGTTCATCTTTGACAGGTTCACAGGGAAGAAATCAAGAAGGGAGTCCAACGTGTGTAATTTCAAAATCATATTACATCCCATGACCTTATAGTTCTCAATCAGCTCACTCACAACTTCCCTGCAATGTTCAGACTTGTAGTTTCCTAGAACGTTCGCGACAATGTTTTTGAAAGATAGCCATTCAGCCGATTCTTGCATATTTAACATTCTTTCAATCGTGAATGTTTTATACGTTCCCTAATTTGAGAGCTAACAAACATTCCCTCTTTCAGTTTTGCTTCACTGGTCTTTGGGAACTTATTTTTCAGGAAGAGAAGCACACTGCCGTCATGACCCATTGCTTTCAAAAAATCCTTAATCAAACCTAATTTGATGTGCAATGGAAGCAATGAGATTTTGTCAGCACTTACAAGTGGTTGCTTAACAACATTTGCCTGTTCTGAATTTAATGACTCTCTTTGGCCAGCTTTTTAAAAATTATTTCTTATATTTCTGCTATTCCACATGTACAAGAAGCAGCCCAATTTTGTTTAGCCAATTTGTAAGATAACTATCACTTTAAAGTCTGAATATATCTGCAATGAACAGTCATCATACCGGATATTGGTTAGTAAGAGGTGCATTTCCATGTAATTTCCCTTCGTACATTGCCTGGGCTATAGCAATGGCTGTAAACTTGTTTCCCTTAAGCAGCAAGATCCTTTCCAGCTTGTTTTCGAGGAGTCAATGAACAAACGCCAATCTTCAGGTTTATGTTCAACACCCAGTGACTCCATCAAAGAAGCAACATTACTACAGAAAACTAGGTCTTTCTTCTCTTGAGAAAATAAATTTCCAAATTCCTTTTGGTGTTAACGGAAATGACTTTCATTGATGCCATCCTGCAGGAGGTGCCATCCTTTCAATCTTGAAGCAAGAAACTCAGCTTTACTTTTAGTTAATCCATCACGAAGTAAATAATCTAGATTCTCCTGTATTCGTTTTGAGATTCTTAAGATTCGTAAGATTCGTAAGATTCTTAAGATTCATAAGATTCATAAGATTCATAAGATTCATAAGATTCATAAGATTCATAAGATTCATAAGATTCATAAGATTCATAAGATTCATAAGATTCATAAGATTCATAAGATTCATAAGATTCATAAGATTCATAAGATTCATAAGATTCGTAAGATTCGTTTGTAGTAGCTCCTTCCAAAAAAATATGGGTCACTCTGTTGTTTCGATTCACCCATGTCCTCAGCACTTTCAAAATCTTCAGTAACATTTTTTTTCATCGCCTGATGGTTTTGGTAGGGGAAGGTCTGCTTCATAAGGCATCGGTCAAATTGCTGATTCTGAAGACGGATGTTTGGACTTTGAACTTATTCCAGATATAGCTTATTTGTCAATCAGAAGTAGCAGTCTGTTAAATGGTCCATGAAGTACAATATTTTTCTTTTAATCTGCACATTTAGCACAGTACGCTAATATAGCCTATATGGAAACAATTGTTTAATGTTACAAAAACATGGTGAGTAATGGTATATTTCTGGCTTCATTTTTTGATTTTATAGAGAAAAATACATACGAATCAGCTGAAAGTATTTAACGTTTTCATTGTTGACCAGGGAATTAGTACCTTTAGTCATTCCCTACTTATAGAACTCTAGGACCGTTCTTTTGATTAGAGTAGTTATTGTAGTCAATCCTGAAGTAGCGTATGGAGAATGCAATTACTGTATTATTGAATGTACGAATAACTCATGCACAGTAATAATAAATTGCTTGTAATTTGAGCTATCTTCATGATACGCCATATTGTACAGTTTCTCGCATCCAATCCTATAGTATGCAATACACTGGAGGTTAAAATTTATTTGTAATATATATGACAAATAGCGTTTATGTTTCCCTTGATTTTTAACAATATTCTTTACTTTTTTTTGGCAGTTTTTTTACATTTAATTGTTTTCATACTATAAATACTTTCCTCATTATTCAGATGTGAAAAATTAAGTTACCCTTTTCATTAAATATATATCTATATCTTAAATATGGCTGTATAATAATGCAAACCCGGTCACAAAATCACAAAATTAAAAGTGCTTCGCAATACTGTAGACTAATGGTTCTCAGTTTTCTTAGTCCGTGGATAACTTGTAAGAAAATAAAGTTCATGTTCTGCGTTAAATGCAAAAGACAAAATTATTATAATAATATTAAAGGCATATTAAATAAGCATTAAATTGAAAAGGCAAAATTACAGTATCAATAATGACAACAATTTTATCTTTAATGTAAGCAATGAAGCTGCTAATGAGCAGTGATCAGGAATGTTGGGTTTCAAGATAATAGTTAATTTCAGTATCAAGTCACTCTCAGCTTCAAGTTTAGATCTTAATTTTGATTTCAAGTGAGATAGAAAAATGCTTTTTTATACAAATAACAATTGGGGAACATTACTAATCACTTCAAAGCCTTTCTTGAGTGTTCAGGATAATCAGTCGTGAAATATAACCGGAAGTCTGTTGGTTGTTATTCTGAAGACTGTAATGTCAGTGCACTATCAGTTGAAAGTTGACCAAGGAATTTTCTTCTGGTGGTGTGAGAGATCGATAGCTCTCACAGAATGGATACCTTAGCCTATCCATAAGTCACATGCTTCCATTACTGGGAAATATTCCGTTAACTGTCAATGCAGTTGCTCCAAATATGACTTAAAAGCATGAATGATTTCCTTTAGGACATTTAGTCCTGACATCTGAATGAAATCTGCCAGGATGGGAATTCCTTGAATATTTCAGAATCCAAATTCCTAATCCTCAAAATCAGTTCCATTATAATCCCCTCATTTTTATCTTGAACTTGGAATACATTATAGGCCTAATGATGCTAAATCCTTGCAGGATGAAATTGAGTGGATTCAGATGGTTGAAGATATCAGTAAGATATGATAGATTCAGAATTCATTAAAGTCAGTTTGAAATTTGAATAATATAAGAAGAGCACGACTTTATCCCTTAGTTCAACTGCTCAGTACCCTTCCTCGATAAAACTATCTTACTTCACAGTGAATTAAAAGTTGCTTATGTTTACGCCCTTAGATTATAGGACACATAAAGCAAACAAATAATTAACGAAATACTTAATTCTTGATTTACACTGGGGAAAAGGGGAGTCTTTAGTGAGGCTGTAGAGATATAGGCTATAACAAATAATCCTTTTCCCCCGGCCTATAGGCGTATGTAAATTTCAAAGTTCATGTTTCTTTAACATTTTGGTAATATTTACAAAAAGTTCGTTTTAACCATGCATACCCATTTACACCCAAACAAACAATTTTATTAAACAAATTTATTCGCCCCTATCGCTATGGGTTGCAGTTACAAATTATTCTGGTAATATTTAGAAGATTTACAAATTATAAACTGGTTCGATATTGCGTTTACTAAGCGAGAATGAATTTGTGCTCTACAACTTCATTTAGTTCATCCTTGCTTAAGGATTGGTAGCATCAAAAATTGTTTCGGACAACATTTACAGATATTATTTAGAATAATGCAGTATCTTTGCATACCAAGAGAGTTACGATTTTTTGTCCTTCAACCTTTTCTTTCTCTTTTTGAAAACGCTTGGTTTTATCAAAAAGATTTTTTAATCAGAAGCCACTATTCTTTGAACGTATAATAATTTAAACGGATGCATTTTTTTATATTAAGGGGTTCAAAAAATAGTCTTAATTCCTACCGCTTGTTCCTATTTGGCCTATTAATGAACTCGGGCGAAATATTCATTTTCTGTACACTATGAATCAGTCAGGAATTTATTTGTTAAAAATTACGGCAAAGGAATTTACATAAATGTACAGACATATATAGATATATGTTTATAACTTTTGGATTGACAGTGGCTTCGGTGTCTAAGGACCATGAAACGTAAAAATACGTAGAGGTTTTCCGAAAGTCGCATAATTGTAATCTTTCTAAGAAATATACCTAACACTTAATCTAAATGAAAATTAATTCAAATAATTATACTTCCAATAAAATTTATAAACTAATATTAATGGATAATAATTTACGAAAGTCGTAATTTTATATGAAGACAACACTTAGTTGGTTCACTAGATTAAAAAAATTGTTAATGTAAACTGCCAATGCCTCATAAATGGGAATTTCCTTTTATTTTAACTATTATAGCAGTGAGTTAAAACTCAGTGTGTTTTAGTGAATTTTTAATGCAGGGGCGAACCTATTTTTCAGGTTAATGATTTAGAACATATAAATATAAACTATATATATTGATGTTAGCTATTTTAACTTACATAAGCTAACACTATATCATTTAGCATATTTTAAGACTAGCTATTTTACACTATGTATAGATCCCGCACGAAATCTGTGCCGATTGCCTACGTCATTGCATTATGCTTTCGAGGGGACTGTAGCGTCGACTGGCCTGATACCTATCTCTCTCGCACAACAGTACCTCCCTTTATATTTATAAAGGCCAAGTTACCTCTCTCTCTCTAACACAATAGCATGTCACTGTCTAGCGAGTAACGGTCGTCATCGGCACAGATTTCGTGCGAGATCTTTATTTTAATGATAATCATTTTAACTCTTCATCTCACTGATAAAAGTATACTAGAAGAATTATATGCATTAAGTAAACCTATTCTTTCATTTGTAATTATACTTAATAAACTTACATGTAACTGATATTAGCAGAATATATTTTTCCTGGAACATCTATTAATGGTAATCGAAATTGAGGGTATAAGGTGGTACTAAAAAAATATCTATTACTCACCCTCATTGGAAATTATGAAGTTCTTGAACCCACTAAGTATAGCCAAAATCCGGTAAAACTTCTGAGACACCAAACAAAAAGTTCTTTTTTGTTGGGCTGTGTTATCGATGGACTCTCTTTAAGTAATATAATTGTAATTGTTTAAGTATATATTTATTACATATAAGCTACTATTTATTTCTTTGGTTTTTCAGACTAATATATTGCGAGGGAATCAATTCACCTTCTATATTCTTGATAGTTAGAATTCAAACTTCTAACGTTTCGTTTATTGAACGCACCCTACGTGGTTGACGGTTAGTGTGTAAGTTGTCTGATGATTTTCTTTTCAATAAACCAGTAACTTTCGTCGATCTGAAAGGAGCAGTACGCAGAATATTCTACATACACAACTAATATTAATAAAAATAATCAACAGACTATAGTGTTATTTATTTATTTATTTATTTATTTTATTCTGCCAACTACAGGAATGAATCCCAATTACAGTTGGCGTAGTTTCGCCAATACATGTTGTACAGTATAAAAATACAATACAATAAATGAACGAATGTGTGAGGATAAAGAAAAAAAATACATAAATGATTTACAATAACTACAATTAATTTAACAAGACAATCTAAAAATTAAGCCAAATCATATGGAACATATAACAGTTTATGAAGAAGTCCCATGTACTGATTCAATGACAAGTCAAAATCCAGAAGAGCATTTTGAAGTGATAAAGAATTATATCGTTTACACATTTGAATGAAATATGAACATTCTAATATTTTTGACCTAATGACAGGAATATATAACAATTCCCTATTCCTTAAATTTAATTGCACTACATTAAATTTAATACGTTTTAAAAGTTCATTCCTACTATCAATTTTACCATTGATAATTTTATATAAGGATAACTGTTGCGCTACCAACCTTCTACCAATTAAAGTAACAAATTTAAATTCATTTAATAAAGTATATAATGAAATTCTATCAATTAAAGCAGATCTATCATATTTTTAAAAATACAAATATCGAAGAAAACTCTTTTGAATTTTTTCTATATCATTAATATGAGTTTTATACAATGGTTACCATATAATTGATGCATATTCTAACTTATAAATTATACGATAAACTATTAATCTAACCGAATAATTTGCTTTATAATTAGTATTTTAACTATTTGTGTTAGGTAATTTTAATTGGCTTTTAATAATTTTATGACATAATTTGCTAACATTTGCTAATATCAATATAGTGGTGACGACACTGAGATATAATTGTGGTATAATTTGCTAGCGTAATGTTAAAATTAATGTATTAGTGACGATTCTATAAAACAAGGTAATTTTATACAAATCATTGCATTTAATGTTAATATATGTAACAATGCATTTAATGTTAATATATGTAACAATTTCAACTACAGGAAAATACATACCATGAGGATAACAACACTTATAGAGATCATTGTAAACGAAAGCTATTTGATTATAAGCAGCTGGTGATGTGTTATATGAATTGTATATTTATTGTAACATAGTAAACGTTGTACCAAATTGAACTTTCTGGACAATTTTATATTTTTGGTAGCCTATAGGTGAGCCTCATACATGTAGATTATAACCTCATTATAAGCTCAAAGCCTACATTTTTTAATATTTACAATATGTACTTACTGCAATTATAGTTTTTATTTTAAATATTTTGGTCTTGACTCGATTCCAATTTCTCAAATGAATTATCAGCAAGCCAATCAGCTTTCAGTATTTTCAAATTTACAAGTAATGTCTTACGTCGGCTCTATCGTTCTTGTCAAATTATTTGTTGCTGCCTCAAGACATTCATATCTTGGATACAAAGTATGTTAGTTCTGCGTGTACAATATCGGGAGTTTTGGACTTAAATTTGCCGATTACACTTGTTAAGCTACAAAGCCAATATGAGCTATTAACACATCTTTCTAGGCCATGCAGCCAACAACTTATCAGACACACGCCTCTTGTTTATAAACTTACAAACTTAAACTTTAGTCCCTTGCACCTATTACCAAGGTTAAGGTCACTTCGTTACATAACTATAGTGGACAATTTCACAAGCGTAACTTCAGCAATGTAATCTAACCAGCATTCAAGTGTGAAATAATCACAGCTACTTTGTCGTATTAAGTTAAACTCTTTCAATAAACATCGTATACACAGTATTTATGTAAGTTACTGTCAACCATCTATCCTGATATACACTTGTACACACTGGATACCCTTCCTTTATGTTTGATTCCTATTTTCATTTCACTCCTTATTCTGTAGGCATAGTAGGCTTGAATTGCAATTTTTCAATCAATTTTGGACTTAGTTACCGATTTTTAACTTTGATGTTAATGCTTGCCGAGTTCAGAGCTTTGGACTCTACATACCAGTCAGCTACACATAGGCCTACAATTTCTGGTCCTCCGTGTGTCGGATGCTACATGTAACAATTTTGACATTGTATGCCATTGTATGCCATTGTATACCATTGTATAAGCTTTATGTGAATATATTTTGCAATTTCTACAGCTTTGCTTTCGTTCCTGATCATAGCGAGCAGGAAGCTAAGTGTCGATTAGCTCAGAAGAATCTTTATTCAAAGAGTTCGACGGTTATCAGACTAAACTTGAAGCCCTCGTCGAACATCCTGACTGAGGGCGAGAGTGGCAGGAGGTCGAAGACATACAGTACGCAGCAATAGGCCTAGCTTACAGAAACATTAGGTGCTATGAGGCTCAGTTCTTCCAATCCAAAACTTTTCAGCCTGTGCAACAGCGTGCAACCCAAACAGAAATTATGCCACGGATCAACCTGCCCAAGATGGCAGATTTGAAGACTGGTTGCAATTCAAATAAATATTTATCTCTCTAGTGCATTCTAATAATTCACTACATAATGTTCAGAAATTTCACTATTTACGTTTAGAAGTCAGAGTTCAAGCAGTTAAGTTCATTGATACCCTAATCATGAAAGCTGATAACTATGAGACAGCATGGACGCTTTTCAACGAACGCTATCAAAACAAAGTTATCGTCTATCATCTTCTACAGCCGCTGATAGAATATGAGAGACTCAACAGAGAAGCTTCGAAACCCCCATGGATTTACTTTACCATTTTCAGGTTAGATGCATTGTGTCTATTATCGAAGGAGATTTAGATGGGTCTATGTATTAATCTATCTTATGGTCTCCAAGCTAGATAGATCTCCAGTAACCATCCAGACACGTTCAAAGATACTTGTGCCTTCACATCTAGAAGAGGACAAGCTCTTGACTCCCTACCCAGGGAGGCACCTGGTAGGAGCAAACCCAGTACTTGCAAGCCAACTTACAGCAGACCCAGCAACCCACGTACTTTTGAAGCTAATGTAAACAATGCATGGCAACTCTACAACGCGGAATATCCACTTCATTCACGTAAGAAATATATAAATATGTACTGTATACGAAACAAAGATGGAACTTCGTATCCAGTAATAGATTGTGCAGCAATTGCCAGAAGGCGAATCATAACCTAAATAATTGCTACTCTGCTACTTGCTTTAACTGTCAAAGAAGATACCTCACCCTGCTACATCAGGATAGGCAACCTGTGAACCGCGACATCGGACAACCAACGCAGTCTGTAAACTCCAGGCAGCAGCCCAATAACAAAACACCAGCCAGACGTCAACCTCGTGTGAGGAGAGAGCCTACTCCAACATGCACTCCTATCATTTCAGGAATCCCAGTAGCTAACAATGCTCAAGTAAGCAGCACCTTGCATACTTTTCTTGGTATCACACAAGTCTTGGTTAAAGCAAGAAATGGCGAACTTCACAATGCTAGAGAACTCCTAGACTCTGGAGCCACTCAAACCTTTATCACACGAGAATTAAGTAATCGATTTCAGCTTCCTACAAAGTAGACATCAATATCAGTTACAGGTGTAAATCTTCACACCTAGAATGTATTACAAATCAGTATTTTTCCATTCAGAGACGTCTTTGGTAAAGGCTTTAGAAGTAATTTTCAGTGCCTAATGATAGATAAAATAGCTAACGACATTCCTAGTGCACCTATAGATGACGTCATACCAGATGGCGTCACACTAGCAGACAAAACCTTCTACCTCCAAGGACATATAAACATACTTCTAGGAGAGATGTGTTCTGGAATCCCATAACAGGAAGAAACATCACTGTTGCCAATATATTTGAGAGAGGCCACACTAGCCTGGATTTTATCTCGACTGATGGCAGGTATCGGCGCATCTCAATTTAAGGAATATACAGCTACTAACAACTTCATGGCAGTGAAGGTTAAGCTCGCTTCTTCAGAATGGGCGGCTCTCTTAAAATTAAACATCAATTATGCCCACTTGAGAGGAGTTCCTGGAAATTGTAGTGAATAAAACGGGACATCCCTTTGTCGCAGATGTGCAAAGGAGACTGAAACACTAGGCCAAGTGCTCGGATCTTGCCCCGTCAATTCTCTCCTAATTATCCAGAGGCACAACAAGTTGAAGCATGCACTAACCACCTTGCTAACAAAACAGGGACACGAATGCTTTGAGGAAGTTCATGTTATTGATGGGACAGGATCCAATCGTTTTGTCAACTTCGTGGCTTTTAAGAAAGGATTGCATGGAGCCTACATCCTTGACTCCACAAGATTATTTGAAAATAACAAGCGAACAATGTAGACCTTGAAAAGAAAGGATATATTATATAAAAGCTGTATTCTTTTCATTAAAAACTAATATAGGAAGAGTTTTGCTGATCGACATTTTACTGTCCATGGATTTTTATTTGGAGCAGGAGGTACTGTATATCGTTCAGTTGCAGATGTACTTAGGAAGGTGGGACTGTATGTATCATCATTAAATCAGATGGCAGAAAACATCATTGCTGGTTCAGTGGGCATATTGCACCAACATATACTCATATAGAAAGAATATATAATAAAAATAGTTGAGATGTTGTGTTCAAACAACTTGTTTGTAATTGTTTATCTGTTCCCATAGTTTTTACTTTCATATGAACCATTGTCAGAAGTAAGTGATTGGTATATTGTGTTTATGGCAACATGCTCAAAGCAAACAGTTCATTTTATTCAATAAAACTTTTCCTCTTTATACAATATTTAATTAAATACCTTCCATGTTCCTTTCGGATATTGCAGTATTTTTTTTTATTAAGATAGTATTTAGATTTTAAATTATGTTTTTTATAAGTTTGTAAAAAGTCCACCTTACACCTTCAAGTAGAGAAATAGACACCTAGAGTTTTGTCATAATATATAATAATATATGTTAAAACGTTATGAATAAATAGTCGGCTTATTAAGCCTAGTCAGTTAGAGTGACTTTAAAACACTTAAAACGTTGAATCTCAGTATAAAAGCAATAAATTACAATTACAATTACAATTACAATTTATTGTTTCAAATTACACGAAAAATATACATAAAAAGTTGATACACCACCCGAAGAAGCAGAGCTTGTGTTCGGGGGTGGTTCAGTTCTATATATGAGAAAAACTTATACTAAATAATTACTTCAAACAATACAAAATTTAGAGAAGTATGACAGAATACATGTATAAAAGGTTAGAACATGTTCTTTTTACTATTCAAAGGTACGAGGTAATACAATATTAATACATAACAATTTATTTGTTCAAATTTTAGTAAAAAACAAAAAAAAAAAATTAAGTTCTATCCAAATTTTAAATTTTAATATGAAAAATGTTATAACAGCAATAGTAGAAAACAGAAGTAATTGAGATGTAAATATTTAAATATTAATGTAAATATTAATGTAAATTATTATTAAAGTAAATGAATATTTCCCTAATAGAGTTCATAAAAAAACAGAAGTTCACTGAGATAGGCCTATAGTATACTCAACGTTGCAGATTACAGCCTTATCTTGATGGAGAAAGTCTGCCGGTAAATGTACGGTGTTGTAATATCTTGATGCACTGGGAGCTGATAATCACTGTGTAAATAGTCTTTGAAGGATCTTCTTCCATAATATATATATATATATATACATATATGTAGTTCGTTGGTTGTAGCATTTTATGGCAAAACCTAGGGCATTCTTCAGAATCTCAGGAATGCATTTCAACTTAAATAACTCATATTCAGCCTATTAATAGAAATAGGCCTATATAAATGCAAATGAGGAAAACTTCAGTAGAGGAATGGAAGGATAATGTACAAATGTTCGATTGCTTACCTTTATAGCTAGAGTTTGTGATTTTTGGCTTAGGGATATTCTAAATTACTATATCGTCTTAAGTGGAGGTTCCCATATTTAACCTGGGTGGATATGTATTTTTTTACTAGATATAAAACCTCCTTATGCCCTCAATATATTGTATTTTTCTTTTACTTTGATACTCTTAAAGAAAAAAACTAGTAGCTGCCAATATTACAGGTCTGTCTGTATGCGCGAGTGTACGCGCGATAACTCGGTGATTAACATTTGAGCAAATCGCCATAGCAATAGAGCAAGTGAATATATTCATTTGAGCAAAATAAAGAAATACAGGAATGGTACTTAAATTTTTCCCCTAAACGAGATATGGCAACACTGTGTGGTTTCATCGCAATTTCATGGGCAAAACACTTCCTAAAGTTGGTTTATGTCCACCGCCATTTGATGGGCATGTCCTGATGACATTGTCGAAATCACAGTGTTTGTGCTTTATATCTAACTCCCATTGGCGTCACATATCTTAGTTAATTAATCTCTCCCGAGACATAATCGTACCAGTTCTTAATGGCATAAAGTCGGTTAATTTCAGACTTCTTATTTTTCCTTTGCTTCCCAGAAAGAAGCAAACGGATTGATATGTCCGTTTGAATTTGTCGCTCCTTTAAAACCTGTGTTAAAATATGTATCGATGGATGTGCACATTAAAATGCCCTTTTGAAATGTTTGTGAAAGGACTCTGCGCCATTTGTAGTACTGGGGCAGTTTTCATTTGGCGGCTGTGCCCAAAGATTTGGAGGGAACTGACTGTCATCACTTACGTAGTTCTCCAAGAGGTAATCTAGAAATTGATTAGCTAGGGGAGTATCGGGAGCAATGCTGTGAAGTTCTACGAATGCATCAGATAGGCTACCTGTTCTGGTAGTAAATATGGTAACCCGAAAAAGTGGCTTAACCATTTTCCTATGTCCGAAAGTTTATCTACATACTCTTTTTTCAGTTCTATTTCAACTACTTTTCGGAACCAAGATAGCCCGAGGTGAAAATTACATCATTTTAGAGTTGAATCAGGAAAGCAATTTTCAACAGCTCTGTGCGCTGCACGCGGACCTCCTCGTAAGTCTCCATCGTATGGATAATTTAGAAGTATAATAGCCTGGCAATTGAATGCGGCGTTGCCAAATCGTTGGAATACACGACTAATTTGTGCTCGAGTGAAGTGGACATTTTTGCTCAAGTGAAGTAGACTTTTTTGCTCAAGTGAAGTAGGCATTTTTCCCCCTCATTTGCTCAAAAGTACGTCACCCCCGATAACTCATACACTTTATCAGGTTATCATGAAACTTCATATACGCATTTATAATGTCCATGGTAAGAAGCCTCTTGATTTTGGACCAAATCTATTGACCGGTACCTTTTTTTTTTTTTTTTTTTTTTTTGTGCCCACCCTTTCCCCCGGAGTGCCTAGCAATGAAGCCAAAAACTCCGGTCAAACCAAATTTTGGTGACCGGAATAACGACTAATAAACTTTAACATCTATTATAATATAGGCCTAGTCTGCGTTGTCCGAAGACCCGAAGCATTGTTTGACTCGCGGATAGCCAATCAACGGCCGAGCTCCCACAGGCATTAGTATCGGTAACTAAGGTAAACAAGACAAGTTCATATGTATCAGTTTCTTTAAGTAGAAATAATAGGCGAAATTACTTACTAAAGAGCATACTTTCATTTTCAGTAGTTCTAGCCAGCCGATTCTTTACATAGGACCTTATTATTTGCCAATTTCACAGCACACAAACACAATACAGTATTAATTTTGGAGTCATTTCTTTATAACGATGTCAGTGTAAATATAAATTAAATCTAGCCGTTGAATAATTAAACGTAGCTGCTGTTGATATAATATTGTACTTTCTATCAAAATGTACGACTACCGATGTCTAAATTATATTTTATGAGTATTTCTCAGTTTAAACGCTCCTGTGAAAGCAAATAGACCTAATGTAGTTCCCGCGGATTGATTTCTGATTGAATTTAATGCACTCATAACCTTTACGGCTGTTTTAAGCCTGAAACAAACATGTCAGCGAATCGTAAGCCTGCACTAAGAAATCTAATATTATGCCAGTGTATTTGATAAAATGTTGACATATTTTAAGAATTTCTTATATCAGTGTATACGAGTATGAATTAAGGTTAAGCATATAACTTTAGACCATTGTTCTACTGCAAGCCCTGCTCAATGGATCGATCTGGAGCTTAACTCTCAGATCATTTAAAAAAATAACTTATTTTCTGCAATATAAACAAAAGCATTCTGGCACTTTGATATATCACTTTACCTGATTTCATTTAATTTCCAATCATACCTTACGTACACAAAAACCTCCATTTTGATTAATATTTTTGGTTGAATATATAGCCGTATAGTTCTGCAAGTTAAAGAATATGCAATAATTTTTTGAGCCACTTTTCCGAAATGATTACGGCATCTACAATTTTTAACATATGAAGAAGAATTTCAATATCTTCTACTTTGTTTCGTATGCTCTGGCATTTAAAACCAAACCGTTCAGTTCACTATTACTAATTATATCTTCAACTCAATAGATTTAATATATACTCATTTTCCAACACTTTAATTATTATGAAAGCAAATATACTCAATATTTAAGCTGTCTTTCACTTTGTTTAATATCTTTTCTGATTTGACATAGACCACTGGGATGGCATCATTTCTTCTAATGAAGATCTTCCCAACCCTGGTCCAGACGTACTTAAAATTATTCGATCTGAGATTTCTTGCTTCCTTATATAATACCGGTATTTTATTAGTAAAAGTGAGACGATCTTTTTTATATTCGTCTTGGATGTTTTTGAATTCCTACGTCAAATCTCCCTGTTGTTTCTTGGATTTTAGGATTTTTTCTTAGATCTATTAGAAAATTTAACAATTAAGGACTTAGGCATATCTACATTGCGTATTGTGTAATGGAGTACGGTGAACAATGTCGATTGTTGTCTTTGGGATATCAGCATTTTAATGCTTTACCTATATTCTCAATCAGGCTACCTTGTACATATCTTCATCTCTAATTTATGGTAGCCTTGAATTTCTAAGGTGTTCCTTCTCAATTACTGTATTGCTGCATTTCCTGAATTTTAACATCCAATTCACGGATTTTCTCAACTTCATGTAAGCTGTGGCTAATCTCTTTCATAGTCAATAATTTTTTTTATTTATGTCGTTCATAGCTTTCGTAATTGAATTATTTTCCGCAATTACTCCGGATGATGTTGACTTAATATCTACATTGTCCTTTAAGATCATGTCTAGTTTAGAATATACCTCTTCTAGTATGGAGAATCGACTAGACAAATCCGTCTGTATGTGCATTTGTAGCTTTCTCATTGCGCAATCAGCTCTGGAACAGATGAATTTTTTCCTCTTACCTTTAGTTAGATTGTCGAGAAGTAGCCAAATATCAGGTTGACACCACACTTTACATGAAACCTCTATGAATATTTGATACATTGAATTCGTTCTTCTTCATTCTCCTCAATTCCATTTCCACATACAAGACAGAACTTCCCTTCAGTCAATCTCTGAAAAGTTTTCATCACTTTACTGAATAGGCGTACCAAACTTTGCGAATGACCCTTTGTTACCAATAATCAAAAGAATATTCCTTTTAAATTAAGACGCATCATCCTTTTTTTAGTAATATTCACCATTGAATTCAGTACATAAACACTGATGAACTGATGTCAACTTAATCAATAGATCTGCAACATAATTGATGAAATACTATTTTCCCTCTTTTCGTAAAAAAAAAAAAAAAAAAAATTATCTGTTGCCCTCCAGACGGAAAGTTATTTTAGAAGAATAGGACGGTACATTAAATTATTCATTAGACCTATGTTTTTTAATTGCATGTTTTTGTTTTCCACACGTATAACAGTGTATACACAGATCACAATCACCGCACACCTAAGTGCAGCTGGAATTATACACATTATACAGTAAAAGGTTACCATGTTCCAAAACTCTAATCTAGGGAAAACAAGATTACTTCCATACTATTAATGATAATGTTGCTTGGCAACTTAGTTGATGTCTCTCATCATAAAGTTTTGCTTTTAATGACACCGCCCGTGAGAAGCCTTTAAGTTTAGGGTTTGTTCTAACATACATTTTCTCTAATTCCAAACTTTAAATGCATGCGATCATAATAACGACTTTAGAGCCACCTCAAGTGTCATCTTACCCCCTTCTCTCATATCCGCCAGTATGCTTGAAGGACAATGCTCATATAATCTAAGTATGTATGAACAGTAATCACACAAATATACAGGCAATTTAATGAGCCAAACATCTGTATTTCCATGTATTATTCCAATGACAATGCTGGGATGCACGAAGAGATTCACTACATTGTCATATAGTACTTGAATATTGTAGAATTTATAGAAGGAGAAATAAGTGGTTTATACGGGATCGTGGCAATTTGAAATAGCGGGCCATATATGAACCTTATGTGCCCTTTCTAGGTGAATACAACAGATTCCTCATAAAATAAATCAATCAATGTAGAGGAAATCCTTAAAGGTTCAATACATTTACTCTATTATCGACTTAAATAAATTTATTCTTAAACTATTCTGTACCAAATTTTCTATTCTTGAGGTCAACATACATAGCTTTGTGAAAATATTTTATCTATTTTCAAGATTTTCAATCTATCCAAACGAAAGCAGAACTTTTTAGTTCAGTATATTTCAACACTGTGAAATCTTCTATTAATCTAAAAGTAGCCTGAGGATGCATATGCTGATTTTTTTTATTCTATTAAGGTGAATAAAATAATGTGCATCTTCGAGGCCCTTAGGACGTTGAGACTAATGAGGCCTTATTAAGGCGTTCCTGGATGTTGAGACTTCTGGTTTTAGATAGTGAGCATGAAGGTACAGTGGTGAGTAAATTTGTACCAAATACCGCCTTTATACTTCGGATAGGTCTCTACCAAGTATTTTTCCAAGGACCATGGAACAACCAGAAAGATTATTTCCATTGATTTATCTCATTTACCTAGTCGAGGATGGAACCCGAGACCTTCTCTTATTAAGAATACGTTGAACCCCCCTATTTAAGTACAGACATTAAACACCTATATTATAATGTACTATATTGATGTTTTATTTTGCAATAATATTTTTAACAGTAAAACTAGACCTATTGTAATTTGTAATAAATATACAGTACACCTGTATCTGAACACATTTTAAATTGAAAATAATCTGAATTGTGGCATCCAGTGAGAGATTGGGCTGAGCTAGATATAACGGAATCGAGATATTTTGAGATTTGTGTTTAACTTTCTAATTTATTGCTTCTTATCAGGATTTACACATTTCGAAGTGTTTACAAAAATTGACTTCAGGCCACTTTGCCCTATTATATCTGTGAAGAAACAGAATATATAATTACATTGTATTTAACTGTTATACGTATATGCTACTTAGTCAATTTATTTTCTAATTCTATTTAATGGTTCTAGTAAAATAATAAACTAAACTCCATGGCGCTGCTTCCCTTGAGAGACTAGGTTTGCCATTTATTTATTTATTTCGTCCTCTTGATCATTACAAAAATGTTATGGGACACGTCAAAAAGAGTATGCAATACAATTTAAATAAAAAATGCAGTACAAATTAAATACAACACAAACTAAAAGCAGTAAAATATTTTAAGGCTGCATCATTGACCATAGGTAGATGGCAGGATTGGGGGCATATGGTCATCATGTCAATAGCCACTGCCGTTATTTGTGGCTTACTGAACCGGAACCATTACTTCTTTATCAATAGCACCTCAGATTGAATTGTGAGGCTGAGTTCACCCCGTTCCAGACCTCCCTACCTCAAAAAATTCCAAGGAGGTATCGGGGATCGAACGCGAGCCTGCAGATCCGTAGCCAGCCTCGCCACCTATAAATCTTACAGTCATGCTGCCTGTATGTATGTGTCCATCAGTTCATCTGTACGTCAGATTTTCTGCCACTTTTGTATCAGTATTCACTCCAATAATTTTCCTAAATGGCTGTTATTATGCAGGTGGTTGCGAAAAGGCTTGCGTTTCATTAATTTCGATATCTTACTCTCTAGTTCAAAATCAAACTCATTCCCTCGGGCAGAGGTCTATTTGTCTTCCTATCTCCTCTGGCTGTGGAAAGACATTTCTTGGATATTCTAAAGACATCGCAAAATGCCTTACTACATACCCTAATTTGCTGTCCACGGGAATTATTTTCATTATATGTAAATGAAACTTGTCTTCTACTTGAAGCTGCATTCGCCCTTTTCTTTACGTAAATGTCACTACATTCTTGCCCATTTAACAGTCCAAACAAAAAATCATTTTGCGCATTATAATCACCAATGTTATATAATTCACTGAAATTGTCTTCTTTCTCAGTGCCCTATAACAAGGGGTAACTACACCACTTCACATTAGCTGCCACAGCTCTCTCACTGCAGTTACACCCGACATCTTGCTGCTTTGCCGCAATCACATTATTTGTTTTGTCGCTAATGTATTCTAATTCTAATCCTAAATTCCTACACACTTTTGCTTTTTCTTTTCCACTTGATTCATTTTTCACTCATTTTTCGATTTTTCGCATCTGTTAGCAACAAGTTCTCCTTCACCACCCACCATGATAGCATCGGCTGACAAGTATCTACAATCAGATGTGGCTGTCTGCCTTACCGCGCCCTGCATATCACGTTACTATTGCTTCCGAGCTGACGCCTTGGGCCTAGCCCACTCTCTCACTGGAGAAACGCCATTCTCTCAATTTATGAAAATTGTCTTTCAAGAATAGATAAGGAAGGAACGCACACAAACCTTTAACATTAGGTTTACGGTTACTCGACTATATTTACTACACAAAGATGATAATAACTCAAATTTGAAAATTTTTGGCTTAGCCCACTCTCTCACTGGATGCCACAATTTCTATCAGTTGAAGTTAAAACATATTACCAATATTCTTCTCCTTCTTTATTCTTATTTCTTCTTCTCCTTCCTCTTGTAATTCTAAAGCACACTTACCCTAGCACACTTACCCTATATGGCGGACTATGAGCCATATCATGAAGGACCATGAGGGTTGTGGCTAGCAGGAACCCTTGACGATAGAGGGATCCTATTACTGTGAGTTTATGTTTTAGGAAGCCTCTTATTACACTGGCCGGGTACTACAGCTTAACGTGGACTACGAACCGCGATGGGCTTCCGGCATATTTCACATAACATGAATTGTCATAGGCGAAGACAATGGTCACCACTCCTAATCCTCCTCTGATCTGGCATTACTTAGCCTTATTCTACAAGATAATTATTATTCTTCTTTCAATGGGTACATAATATTATTGGTTTCATAACAATATTTGCTTACACTCCTCTTCCAACCTACTAAGAATAATGATTCTCTGATTTTTAAGACTATTGTTAGTTTGCATGGAAATAATGGAAGTTATCACGAAAATATATTGAATTATATTTCATCACAATTACGAACAGTGGCTACAATTTTCTTCACCAACTCACAATTTCATTATGTCTTCCTAAAAAATAAAGTTTCGTTGCTGAAAATCATTTTCCAGCTCTCTTGCGTTTCCTTTGATGTCAGCAAAGATTCTCTAGAAATTTAGTCTTCCCGCAGTAATGTCTTTTAACAAGGCAATTTCAAATGTTGAAATCTCTAATTATAAATTAGTCATTCCTTGTTCTTTATTCAGACCCTTTATGACTGATTTGAATAGATTACTCAGAAGATATTAAACATCCTCCCCTTCTCTGCAAGTATTCCACTCTTCAGAAATGTATAAAGCAGCTCCTCCTCCCTTTCCGTTCATCTACAAACAGCAGAATCCTTAGTATGAAGATTCCTCATTTCACCATTATGGTGCCATTTATATTAACCACAAACGCTAGTCTTACAAACGCAGAATACGACAGAAAATGATAGGGAAATTGTCATCGCCATTATCCAGAGCAGAGGAACTAAAACTTTAAGATGAGTGTAAAGTGATAAATCTTCTCTTGGAATCGTTATTTCATTGTAATGCAGCCAAAGAAAATGGTCTTGAAATGTTGCGCATCCAGAGGATCTACAAAGGTTTTAAACATCTTCTAACGATAATAACAGTGAAGAAAGAGGTGAAAGCTAAACTTCAGTTTGTGGTAATTTGACTCCTTCTGCTTTCACAGCCTATTCTCATTTTTGCGCCTCACTGCAAATAGTTGAGAGTTTAAACTAATTATTCATGATGTTGAGAGAGGGCTCTATCGTCTAAGGGATAAAGTCATTAAATTGAACATATTCTAATTTGGAAAAAGGAAACAACCAATCGTACCCATCGTATTAATTACTTCGTACATTTAAAATAATTGATAGGTCCTACAATATATTGAAAAGGGAAATATCATGGTGTAAGTTGAAATTACTTTATCTTCTATATTTCTTAGCTTTCATGGATTGCGATGAAATGTAATATAGATTACTGCTACAGATAGGCCTTTGGCGTGTTAGGACGTGGGTTCAGACTCCGATCTAGCCAATCTGACCATGTGTTTCATCGGTGTTTCCCCACGCTAGTAAAGGCCAATTCGGTTTTGAAATTTTGTTATCAGCTATCTGCCTTACCTATCCTTACTCATTCTATTGTATTAATTATTAATAAGTCTTACTAAAATATTCTGCATTCTGATAATTCAGCAGGGAGTCCTGCATAATTATGGCCTATAGTCTGTACAGAGTGTCTCTGTAATACTTCTCCCTAAAACATTTTTTCTTCGACGGTGAAATTTTAATCAATTTCCATTTTCCTTTTAATATATTTATTATTGCAGGCATAGAATATAGTTATACTTTATAGATGAAGGTAACAAATTTAAACTTACCTGTATTTACCTCCTTTTTATTCTTTAATTTTGACTTAGGATAATTCATCAGGCAGCTAAGTTTCATGCAAGATCATCTATATTTCATGTAATGTAAACCTTGGTACAGTGCACCTGCTCACTGCCTACACTGAAGTAATCGATATATCGATTAAGTTGGCACTCCTGTATTCTGACAACACTTAATTATTTTCACTTAAGTAACACTTTTTAATATCAAAGATATCACAAATTTTATCGATAAATTCACGAGGAATGAAGCTGAGAGAATCCGGACCTCGAGTTATTTTTATTGTATCTATTTAGCGAATACTCACTGAATTAAAATGTAGTGAATAATATAAAACCACAAAAATTAATATAACTATGCTATTTTTGTTCTATTAAGCGAGATAGTCTATGGAAAAACTTATATACAAGGTGGCTCAGAAAGGAATGAATTCTTGTTTTTGTTTATTATTATTATTATTATTATTATTATTATTATTATTATTATTATTAAAAGCGAAGTATTACAATAAGGTTTGAAACAATGCTCTCAGAGGGGGAAGTGGCCTAGGAAATTTGGATGTCATGGATCACTTCAGCGGTGAACAAACGTGGCTTCTATGTGCAGACATTTTACCAAAACAATTTCTCTTATAACTGTTCGGCGTGGACGTATTGTAACAGTGAATGCAAACCTATTGGTCGGTCATAGGATGATCGAAGGGTACTTTGGTCCTTCGCTTCAGAACTTCGATGGCTTCAATGTTGGAACATGGGTCGAACAAGATTGGGCTATCAGCCAAGTAGCAAATGTGTTGTAACAAGTCATTAGAGTACTGCTCCCAGGAAACATCATTTGAAGGAAGGGTGACTTTAACTGTCCCCTTACAAGTCCTGAATTTTGTGAGGATACCTCAAAAGTCGAATCTACAATATACCCCCAGCAAATCTGCAACAATTTAAGACAACATTCAAGTGGAAATTGCAGCAATTCCTTAGCATAATTACCCTTGGAGGAGTGTCAGTGCTGTCAGTGTAGACATTTGAATATAATTTCTCATAGATGATTTTACAAAGCCTGTATTGTAAGTACATTTCATTAAAATATTTGCATAATTACAAAAAAAAACGAAGTTATCACTTCTTAAAAAATGCATTCCTTTCTGAGCCACCCTGTATTATCGATCGTCAAGATTTCATCGATAATCGCGCTTAGTGCGATTTTTCAATGTTTTGATCTTTATCAGCTGTTTAGATTAACCCTATTGCTAAAATAATATCGTGTTATTAATAATGTATTAAAATTATACGAGATTTGAAATGCTTCACAACACACGTAAATAATTATAGCCTACATAATTTTCCTACTCCTTTTGCTCATATCCAGCTTACGTAGTTATGCATAGTCGCTGTATTCAACTACAGTTATAGTCTAATTATAATACATATACATGGTTATTACAAGTTAATATTATATATATTTTAATATATATTATAATATAATTATAATAATATTGTCAATTGTGTAAATTGTGTTTGATCAAAGAAGCAACAGATATGAATATGTTTAAGTGAATTTACATAAAAACAAGTGAACATAGGTGCAATAAAATGAAAGTGATAAAAATAAAGAAATACAATTATGACGATGGACACATGCGATTTGGATGGAATTCCACACATTCTTGGTACTGGATTGGACACTGATGCATGAGCTAAGTATTAAACTAAATCGCTATCCTAGAAAAAATAGCCAGCTCGTCTTTTCAAAATTTGTCTCCATTTTCCAACCATATACTTACGATAGACCTACTTGTAAACTGCTACAGAATTCCAAAAGAAGCATAATATTAACTTCTGCAATTCCACCAGCTGGTGGTCTAATTCCTGATGCACGCAGTCGCCGGGAGTTCCATTTCAAGTGGAATTACGGCACTTCTAAGAACAGAAATAGGAAATTAGGTCAGCCTATTAATCTAACTAACACTTATATTCCTTCAGACTTTGTTTACAGTAAGAAAAATGAACGGATTTAATTCATTATTTAACCCAGAAAGACCTGGCAATAGCCCATAGGTTTGCTTGTAATTATAAATAATCTGTAAGAAATGAATGTTAGTTCTTGAAGTAACTAGCAGCTATCCTGAGTTTTTGTACATTAATTTTTGTCAACATTTTAATTTCTCTGTTCAAGAAACCTCAACAAGCACTGGCAAAGTCTTCAAAATGCAAAAGTAGAGTACTGTACATCGAAATCGTTTCCACGAAGGATGCTTCAGTGCCCGAGAGACGGGCTCCTCTCACGAGGTCTATTGTTTTTCAAAGATAACAATTATTATCAAAGTATTTTATAGATATAATCTATGAGGAAAAGAAGTAGAATTCTGATTCATTAAATTTTTACTTCCACCTGCATCTAGGCCTACGCTTTACACCACGGTTTAAAAAATGAAGCAAACTTATTTTAATTTTTAATTAAACTGGCCAAAGTAACAGCCTTTTTTTCTGTTTTTTTAAGTAGAATCAACTCTCTTCTTGCAGAATGTGTAGTTAACTTCCAATGACTTTGCTTTTCATAGTTGCCATGGCGGTCGTAGATGTGAACTACATGGTTAAGGTCAATATCAGTGTTGTGTAATGATGGGAACTGGATGGGGAACAAATTAATTGGGGATGAATTTCATCTTGTCGAGTTCCCTTCCGCATTTAATTTTATATTACTTTCATTATAGGCTTATTTATTATTAAATTTCTTGCAAAACTGAGTTGCCTTTTTGACACACAAATATCATAACGATATAAAAGATATACAGTGAGTTCATTTTATGAGGAAACCACGCATCACTGCCGCATTGCCGCGCTAGCATCGCATTGCATCGGAGTTGTACAAAGCATACAACGAATTTATTTGGTGGAATGTTACTTATTGAGAAATAACCATAGAAGGCGCGTTCGGAGATTTTCTCGTAAATGTCATTTTCAACAGTATCTGAAATAAGTGGTGAGTAATAAGCCTCTATATGTAGGCCTATTTTGATAATAAATTGGTTGAGTTATTCTATTTTGTATTGCTTCTAAAGTGATGACGATTCTTTTCTTCCAGCTCTCAACAAAAGTCTTTGCACACTAGTACTAGTTTATTAAAGTTTTTCTTTTCAGTCCGGCACGGTTTGTTCTTAAATACTTTCCTTCTCAGAGTCTACGTCATCAGGCACTCAAAGCAGACTGTTCCATCTAAGATCAACCCATTTTGACTATTTAATGTCAATCTGACGAGTATTTCCAGGTATTGCAATTGCGAGTATATATTTTTAAAACTGTGTAAACGATGTTTCGAAGATAAGGATTTAATAATTTAATAAATATTATAAATTATCGATTTTTTGCCATACGCTATCTCGCTTACTATGGCACAAATACCGTAATTTTATTATATTTCGGTGTTTTATATTATTAATTATATATGCTTAATTATATGAGTCACAACAAATATAATTGTTATTATTTATTAATAAAGGCTTTATTAATGACTGCTAATCTTTTCCAAATTATATTACATATTAAGCGTCACACGAGTCACACCGAATAGTCAAGCTGCAGGACATCCCCAAGTGTTTAATGTTTTTGAGGGATCTTCTGCAGACTGTCTCTCCCCGATGCAAAATAGGAATGATGCCACAATGGCAGGCATTTTTAAGCCATGTCTAAATAGGTGATGTCAATCGTCCTTATTTTGCGTTCAGTTATCAGCGGCTGTGTATTCCTTATACAGTGAGTCCATTTTATGAGGAAACCTCGCATCACTGCCGCATTGCCGCAGTGCAGTGTATTACCGAAGCGGAATTACAGAAAGTGGCAAATAATTTGTTTAAACGATGTGAGGCATGTCTTACTGCTGACGGGGGTCGTTTTCAACAGTATCTCAAATAAATGGTGAGTGATAAGCCTCTACATGTAGGTTTATGTTATGTTTTATGTTAAAGTCTTGATTTGCTGGTAGTAACGGAACACGGTCCCCGCCGATGCAAGCACAACAGCGGGGAAAGTGTGAGCAGAGGCAACGCTGTTAAAAAGTTTCCGCATAAAATGGATTCCCTGTATAAGACAACGGTTGCGTGCACATCGGCACAGTCGAATTTTCGTGCCCATCGGCATAGTATTTTTATCTTGCAATATCATCGTGCTCATCGCCACACACCCTTCGTAGGGGTGGACATAGAGATAAAGTTGGAATTACATTATCGTATTGAATTCAATGGAGTTCACAGTAACTGCTAGATAGACAGAAAGACAAACACTTCTTTTTATTATTATAGATACATACTGTGTACATTAATATTATAATTTTATTGTTTAGAAATCATTCATAAAGTATCTGCCTGCGATTGAATGAGACTTTGAATTAACCTAACATAATCTGATCTAACCTAACCTAACCTAACCTAACCTAACCTGACTTAACCTATCTGCGATATCAACGGCCGGTTTCCTTAGCCGCGGTAGCTAAGGGGTGCTGCCTTGGAGCCGTGGTGAAGGAGGCTGTAGGTTTGAGTCTCTATGTCCACCCCTAGCCCCAACGGGTTGTGTGGCGACGAGCACGATAATATTACAAGATAAAAATACTATGCCAATGTGCACGAAAATGCGACTGTGCCCATGTGTACCTGTGCCAATGTGCACGACACCAAGACAACGGCTGTTACTTTTTTAAGAATTTTGATTCACTTGTTCGTTGTCCGTCTCCGTTGTTTCTGCTAACTCAATACAGTACTATTACAATCTAAAGGTGGTTACCATCGATTTAAGACGGAGACAATAATTCAAAATCTAGGATTGTTTTCTTCACCGTTTGAATTTCATGGAATTTTTAAAAAGCAAATCCTACACAAAATTCCTCATAGATTCAGGTCTGACAGGAGGTCAATAATATCAAAAAGCATCTTAAAATAATATTTTATAATCTACTTTATTAAGCTGTTCATCCTTGCAAAACCAGAACTATTGCAATTTCAAAAGGTCTTCCTTTTTCTCATCTGAATGAACTAGGCCTATAGTTTAAAGAGTTTTACTTATAACACACTTTTTTAGTAATTTATGCTGATCATAGCAACTATATAGCGGAGAACGTATCATTTCCTATTAGTGTATGAGGTCTTCTAGCAGGTTATCGAAAGAAAGTAAAAATAATATCAATTATTTATTGGATTCATTCGGTATGTATAATAACTGAAAATTCGATTGACTTACATTTTTCTACATTCTCTTGTAAAAGGCTAAAGTCTTATTCGATTTAATTTTCGAAACAATACACAATGTGAAGTATTTTATGTAGAACAATTACAATAACATAATAATAGAAGTAGAGCAACCCAACAGAAAGAAGCTTAAATCTGATGTACAGCATAGTCACATATTTCATTGTATCAGCATTGTGGATGAATAGGCTAGGATTTGAGGTTTGTCTACGTTACATCAGGAAAGCAAGGCACGTGCTTATTTCTGTTTTAGAATATCCTATATAACTTATCAGGATATCACACTTAGGCTATCTTATATAGCCACCAAAGATTTTATTTACAAAATAATTGGGAGGAGTGTATTATCTCGAGAAAAGTAGAAACAAATTTATATATCTTGAAGATGTGGGAGGCGCCATTATGTAGGACGAAGATGGGAGGACCCAAAACAGATGAAGAATTACCCGGGTGATGAATGAGACCGGTTCGTTGGTTGGTTAATAACAGAACTCCACATAGATCACGTGATCGAAATACCTCGACAGAAGAATAGTGGTCCATGTACGGAACTCACTACTTAATGTAATAAAAATCTTTGTTGCCATGCCTAGGCCTCATGTATCCCACGCCACAGAAATATAAAATAGCTCAGTGTAAAGTTAGACTTCAGACCAAATAAATAATCTTTGTCCTTATTCCATTTAAAAAATGCTTAATTATGGGTTCAGGTAGCCTACGTTGGCTTTTAATAAACGTTGAATTAGAACACTGTGTAATCTTTGGTGATGAAATATGTAAGTTATAAAACAAGAAGACAAAATTGTTCCACGTTTATGGAATATAGAACACGATGTCTCCCAAAATATCATACAAGTTCTTAAGTATTTAAAAGTACCTAAGATTTTGTAACGGACTTGATTCTCCTGGAAACTGTTTTATTTCAGATATTTAAGGGGAAGCAAAGGATGAAATTTTTATTTCCTAAATTATTTTATTATCTAGTTGAATTAAACAAAAAAGTTATTCAATATTCATCTTCTCCAAAATTTTGGAAATAAAACTTACATATATTTTTTGAGAACCACTGTCTTGTGAATAAAAAGATTTACAATTCGAATTTTGAAAGTTTTTCCTTAACAAATACAAAACAAAAATATTAATGTATGCCTTCTGAATTTAATGTACCTGTAATTAGAAGTGTCTGAGGGTGCCCACAATTAACAAGCATATTAGAGGAAAGTAGCCTAATTTGGGGTGCAATTTATTTTTTCTCAATATCTTCGGGGCTGTTGCCAATTTTTAAATTCAAAGTGCAGAATTTCGTTCTGTCATCATTTCCATCTAATACAAAGTAAAACATTTAAAAATGCCAGTTGCTTCAGAACAATTACTCGATGTAAAAAAATCAACATTTCACCCCTAATATGGGGTGATGACTAATATGGGATTATGGAGATTCCTAATGTTGGATGGGAATTTAAAATGAAAATACAAATAATTTTACTTTCAATGGTTACATAAATCAATTTATTAACATTTAGGCCTATATTTAATATATTTAATTTGATCTACTTGTGCAGGTATTCGACGTCCAGGATTCGATTTTCTATAAGACATTTTCATTTTATTTAAATTTTATGACGTTTGCCTTTTTATTTTGCGTTTTTCCTCACGCACCGTTCAAAAGGGGATTTAGGAGAGACACATGCACATGCAGTATGTGCCCATTTCAGAACTTCCGGCATGTTACCCTGAGTTCTCCTTTTCGATTATCCGATTAATAATATTAATTGGGAGTAACAAGAAATCTTACGTTGATCCTTACTGAAATGTACTTGACAAATTTCTCGTCAGATTAGCACGATCACGAACTATAGTAGAAAATTTGAAACATGAGTATAAACAAAACACAAAGTTTTTTTTAACTTAAAATATTGAACTATCACATTTTGGAAAAAAAAAAAAAACTATTCTCTTTATGAAAAAATTACACACGTTCAATTTGATGAACTTACGTACCGGTACTACACGTAGGCTACTGTATACTTGTTTGGAGCAAGTCATACAAATTGGTAAATTACATTTTGCACATAGATGAACAGTTTTTGCTATTTTGCCTGGAGGACAGAACCAGCAACTATTTCGTTTGTTTCTTTCCAATTTGAGAATGTCACCAGTTTCTTCTGCTGGTAATGGAAATGGCAACATGACTGCAATATTCATACGAAGTTTTGTAGGAATTCTTGAATTCTGCGATCTCTCTCTCTCTCTCTCTCTCCCTCTCTCTCTCTCTCCCTCTCCCTCTCTCTCCCCCCTTTGCAAATTATTTTAGAAAGGTCATTCTCGCCATTTTATGAGCTCTTGCATGGGTTTGTGGAATGTTTGCATTGAAGAAACTTAAGTCCAAGTTTCTATTAAAATTAAATAAAACAAGTAGTCTATCTTGTGTCGTGAGTCTACTGGACCCATATGCGTCTTATAGAAGTACCTTGAAATAGCGAGAAAAATACGTCCCTCCTCTTGTGTGTGCCTCTGCCGACAAGAAGATGGTACTGAAATGCGCGTGACGCTACTGTATAAACACAGATGTAAACAAGAGATAAAAAAAATGATATGGTTCCAATGGACAGTATTTAAGGGTTATAGTAGGCTTATGGTGCTTTTTTACTTGCAAAAATAAGAAATTATAATTTCGACCAAAAATGTTTAATATTTCACCTTATGCCCTCCCCTCCATAGAAGCCTGTCTTCTGAACCTGTTCTTAATTTTTTACTATTGTAACGCATTTGACAATCCTGATAACAAAACCAAACTTATGAATGAAATCAGGCCCGAATGAACCCCTAAGCTGAGTTGGTTGGAGCCTATGAAGGTATGCAACCAAAGGGGGGGGGGGAGAACGCGGAGCCAAAAGGATCCCCTCGAACTCTGGATAGGTCATCGATAAAGATAATTGAAGACGTCTTACCATTATTCTGCTAGAACTGCTAGAAGGCTCTACTTGAGTCCATTATGTCACTGATTCTACCATAACTTTCCAATCACATTATCTCTTTATCAGTTTCGAGCTACCTGCAGTGTAAAAAAATTGCAATCTACTTCAGGCAGGTCTGCAGTACAATATAATAAAGTCAGGAAATGTAGCCACGATAAAAATAACTTACATCCTTTAATAATGCTAATACGTTTTAGTGACTGTTGACATGTCCCTTTTAGCACAAGTTACAATATTATACGTACTACATTAATGCAATATTGCTTACATAGGTGTATCTGTAAACATCATTTATTACAATTACATTCCCTTTATTACAAATTATTTGATAATTTATTCTATTTAATTTCTCTTATGTTAAATTCAACTAACAAAGAATTTGGAAAAGCGAAAAATGCATTAAAGGTTATCGATAAAATTGAATACTGACAATAAAAATTCCATAATATACTAAATAAGATTTTATCATAACGGAAAAAATGTTCTTAACAAAACTATCGTAGCAACATAGGCTATTTCTTTCAGCCAGGTTAAGTTAACTGAATTCCTACCAAGTTGCGGTTTGTGAAATTTTGATGTGTGAATTCCCACAATTTGAAAAGTTAATTCCTACAAGGGCAAAATTTGAGAATAATTCCTACATAGACTAAATTTTCCCTCCTATCCACATAAACACAACTTGGAACTGAGCAATCTTAATACAAGTTGGTGTGGTTAAATTTTCTCCTTTTTCTTTCATTGACTAAGATTATAACATTGTTACAGCCTTCACTGGCCATTGTGAAACATTGTTAAACAGGTAGACATTGACTCCTTGGTCAAAAAATGATTTAAAATAAATAAATAAATAATTATGTAAAGCTCTTGATATTCCATATGTAGGCCTATACAAAACATTCGTCAAGTAAAGAAATACGCCCACGTGGATTTCTTTCATCGCCTCTTGTAGAAATGTTAGTTCCTTCCATGTTTTCTTTTTTCTTCCAAGAGACATTATATATATACATACGTACTTTCATGTAGGCTTGTCTGTTTCTTTGAATTTTTTCAGCACCTTTAAAGATTGGAGTATATTGATAGCATGAAGGGCTATGTAGGGAAAAAAACAGCATTTATGGTCGTAAAATACTTCAGTCGCTTATACATGTGTCAACAATATTATCACAAAATTCATATTTTCGTATTTTCGTATTTTTTTGTTTTTTCACACATAAAAGATTCAATTATTCATTTGTCCCCTAAGAAATAAAAACCCAAATAAGTGCGTCAACCACCCGTAACAAATCTCTGGTAAGCCCTAATTGTTCCATTTTCCGAACCAATTGACCTAAACGAAAAGTATAATATAGCTCCTCTTTTGAGACGGGCGTGAAAATGTGATGTTCTATATTAAAACTTTCAAGGAGTACAACAATTTTATCAGGAAGGAAGAAGGTCCAAAGGTTCCTAAAACATGGATTCCAGTGTTCAAAACTTGGAACCGAGGGACGTGTTCATTGGCCGATAAAACACAATAGCTAAGCTGCCGCATCGACAAGTCTGCAAAAAGATTAAACGACGACGCCTTAACAACACTTTTATAAATAAGTGCTGTTGTTCAGGCACTATTTTTCATACTTAGAGATAAAGAAGTTCCTGGCAGCTGGGCCCGAAATGATTGGAAATAAATTTGCTAATGACACAATACACGGCCTACATTCCGCAAAATATGTGTATTATTCAATATGCTGGCCGTGAAAGCCTAACGTAGCGTATAGAAAATAAATGATTTTTCTATGATGAAAATGTAAACGTAATAGAAAGAGCGAACTTGATACGTTCCTTTCTGAGTTAAACAAAAGGGATTAAGTTATATTTTAAAACAAGAAAAGGAAAGAAAACATTGTCTTAAAAGCCTATTTTCCTTTACAATAGATTATTTTACTTACCACCGTAAGTTACATTATATGAATCTAGATCGTAGTGTTCAAATATACCTTTCTTTCGAAACCTCATTTCTAACTGATTCACCGAAATAGATAGAGTTGTTACAAATGACTTGCTTTCCTAATAACATGGAGATAGCTAACCGCAAAGAGTATGCCTATCTCTACACAAACTGCTTTTTATGTAGACGATCTTAGGTAATCAATCCACTTCACCTTCCTAGCAAACAAGTTCTATTCTCAAAGTTGTAGCTGCAAACTGAAAATATGTAAACCGAGATATAAAATTACTGTAAATAATGAAATATCTGGTATGACTGTAACAGTTAAGAAAAAGAGAGGCAGTTTAAGGAGAAGACTAGGTTGGATTAAAATTCAACAAAGAACAAAGAATTAAAATAAATGAGACTAAATTTCATGTCAGTTGAATACCTTACGATACAAAAAGAATAAACCAAAAAGCTGAAGTTAGAAATAAAATAAAAATAACAAGAAACTTGAACAGTTTATCTCTCCAATGACCAAAGCTTTAAGCTCCGCCAGCTGTGTGACATTAATAAAGGTACATATATATGACTAAAAAAAATAAAACCTTTTAAGCGATATGCAAAAAGAATGTTTAGGGTAAAAAGGAAAGAAGTAGAATACTTAAGGTATAGTATAGGTATTGTTATTCTTTTCTTTTTATGTCTGTGCATCTTTACTGTGTTATCGTAGTTATTTATTAATTAATTAATATAAATAATACATTCCAATATATTCCAAAAACTAGGTGTCTATTGCTCTATAGGCCTATATGTGAGTGTCTGCCCTTAGGCATAGACTGCGGAAACCAATTCCGGATTTAAAAAGAAAACAATAATTAGGATTGTGTACATTAAAACTATTTTTTCTGACCTATTCCTATACAAATTCATTGGGCATATCCGCATAAACTATAATTACTCAATTCCTCAATATATCATAACTTTAAAATATACCTAATATAAAATGAATAATTTGTGAATGTACCCTTATATAACTTTAGATTCTATGCTAGAACTGGTTGAATTTAACATTATTAATCACCATGAAGAAGAATGTACATAATTTCCAATGCATCATTCTAATGCATGTTACATAATTTCATATTGTGATAAGCAATTAAAAGTTAAAATAAAATTATATTTAATAGGATATATAGAATCGGGGCATTTAATCCTTATGGTTCAGATCATAGTAAAACACAATGGAAAATAGGTAATAATAAGCATATAAGTGACACGTAAATGATAATAAGAGTACAATCACAAACACACGCTTCCCTGGTTCACATAAAAATGGGATTAATTCTATTCTACTAGATTTTAGATACAAAAAAGAATAATTTCATTATCACCCTGTACTCCTTCACTCCACTTTATCTACGACTTCCTGAAGTATATCTTGTGAAACATCTTTCCACCTTTGGAAATTTCTAGTCTTCCGCCCTCGGAGCATGCTAAGTTTGTTGTTATAATTCAAGGTGTTATTTTTTATACTTTCCATAACTATTTTTCTGATATATTATTCATCTTAAGCTGTACAGACTATGTACTTTATCTCTCCGATGGGGGCTGTGTACAATAATATGAATTTGTAGCAAGCCGCTTCTTTCCTTCAATCATATATGCTAAAATGATACTTAATACTATTTGGTAATAAGGGTCCTTACTGAGACACAATACAGCAATACCTTCTGATATACGTCAAATTGTTAAACTTTAAAATCTGTATTTAAGAATTTCATGATTTCCAATAGATATTTTTAGTACCACCTTATACCCTCAGTTACATTTATCATTAAAAGATGTTCCAGGAGAAATATATATATATACATATATATATATATATTCAGTTACATGTATGTTTACTAAATATGTGTACAATATACATACAAAGTAAAAGATTAGGTAACCTTAATGCACGTAATTTTGTCAGTGAGTTTAAAGAGTTAAAAAATTAAAAGTGATTAGCATTAATGTACGTAATGTAAAATAACTTTTCTTAAAATATGTTAGATATGGTAGTGTCAGCTTAGGTAAGTTAGAATAGCTAACATCAGTATATATAGTTTATATTCATATGTGCTCAGTCACAGTATTAACCTGAAAGATAGGTTCGTCATTGTATTAAAAAACATTCACCAAATCACACTGCTATATATTGTCCTTGCAGGCTGCCGGGTTTTTGGTGGGTTTAAAAAACACTGTTGTTTCTTCCATTGCAAATAGCTAGTTGCTGTGCTAGAATCCAGTTGTGCCGTTGGTGTAGTTCGTTGTGACAATCTATTTCTGGTATTGGCAGTTTTATTCATCACTGGACTCACCGGTGGGTATGCATTTCGACCTCAAATAGGTAATCATCAAAATATTTTAGTATAAGAACATCGATTAGAATATTGGTAACTAGATTTAGTAGAGCAAGTTATAAGAACAATTTTTGGTTGCTTACCTGAACATTGAGTACTTGGTAGTGTATGCCCCGACTGTACTGAGGTGATCAGTGTACTGCGTTATATTGTCTGAGGGTGCGTTCACAGCTAGTTCGAGAAGCGGATTGTGTTCGATAGTGTCCTCATTAAGTATATTGTTTTTATGTCTGTAAATTTCTAGAGCTTATAATGTATCAAGTCTATTGCTTTCCTTTTGTATGTGTAGGATTTCCATTGCTTGTTCTATAGGCCTATTTTCGTGTTTTTAATCCAGTAAGCGTTTGGCGAATGCTGATTTTCTTCTTTGATATTTGTAATCTGCAATATGTTCTTTAAATCTGTTTAAATTGCCTACTTGTCTGGCCTATATAGATCTTGTTACAGTCTGTACAAGTTAGTTTATAGACCCCGTTTTCTGAGAATTTATCAGTTTTGTTAGAGCTAGCATTGTAAAGTTTATTTTTTATTGTATTGTTAGTACGAAATGAAATAAAAATCTTTTTAAAAATGTTTGGTAATTGCGTGTACTTTATTGTCAGTATATGTAAAGGTAACATATTTTTTATGGTTCTTTTCGGTAATAGGATTTAGTTTAGAGGTTTTTCTTTGTTTTTCCTATTTTCTTGTTTTCTGTTTTCTTAGTAATTTAAGTATGATGTCTTTTTTATAACCGTTATTGTTGGCTATTTGGATGATGGTGTTAAGTTCTAGGTTGTCTGTTCATTGGTATATTTATAAGTCTATGAATCATACTGTTGAGGGCTGCTATTTTGTGCGTGTAGGGGTGATTTGAATTTCAATGAATTATTGTGTCTGTGAATGTTTCTTTCCTGTATATGTTGAACTCAATTTTACTATTTTTTCTGGTTAGTCTTAAATCTAAGTAGTTTATGGTGTGTTGTTTTTCTTTTTCAATTGTGAATTGCAATTTGTTATGGATGTTATTAAAATCTTGGACTATGTAATTAACTTGGTAATTTGTACAAATCCAAATGATATCATCAACATATCTTCTATATAATTTTATGTCGTGTTTATCGATAATTGTCTTAATAAGATTATCTTCTAAATTTTGTAGAAAAATTTCGGAAATTATGCCGGATAATGGTGAACCCATAGCCTCCCCTTCCTTTTGTACATATATTTTATTGTTGAATGTAATATAGTTTTGTTGCATGATTGTTTCAGTAATCTTCATTAGTTGTTCAATAACTATAGGATTTTCATTCTTCTGTCGTAACCCATTCGCTATTATTTGTAGTGTTTCTTTAACTGGGTTATTAGTGTAGAGGTTTTTTATATCTAGTGATAGGAATATTTCATGGTTTTCAATTTTGTAGTCTTTTATAGTGTTTACTAAGTCTATAGAGTTTGTTAGTGTATATTTATTCTGTAACCTAAGTTTGGTTTTAAGTATTTTACTGATTGTTTTTGAAATTTTATAGGTCGGTGCACTTGTGAAATTAACTACCGAGTACAATATATATATAGCAGTGAGTTGTAACTCAGTGTGTTTTAGTGAATGTTTTTTAATACATTGACGAACCTATCGTTCTGGTTAATACTGTGACCGAGCACATATGAATATAAACTATATATATTGATGTTAGCTATTCTAACTTACCTAATCTGACACTACCATATCTAACATATTTTAAGACAAGTTATTTTACATTATGTACATTAATGCTAATCACTTTTAATTTTTTAACTCTTTAAACTCACTGACAAAATTACACCAGAAGAATTATATGCATTAAGGTTACCTAATCCTTTACTTTGTAATTATACTTAATATACATACATGTAACAGATATTGGCAGAATATATTTCTCCTGGAACATCTTTTAATGATAAATGATATTGCGGGTATAAGGTGGTACTAAAAATATCTATTTAAAATCTGTACAAAATTGAAATTGAAAAATTTACAAATCGTTGACGACACTAGTTATACATTCATATTATTATTAGACTTTGTAATTTATGTATGTTCAGACACCCTTCCAGGTACAGTAGATTTTGTGCGTTCAGACACTAGTACTGTAAATAGCATAACCGTAATTAGCACTAGAGGAAACTTAGTTCTCTACTATTAAATTTAGACAATAGAAGCCTGCACACATTGTATTTATTAAATAAATTATAAATAAGGGAGAAAATTAATAAATCAGACAGGACAGTACTAAATCTTGATTCATGTTTTTACTTCGACATAAAATAAATTAAACTTTTCTTAAATTGGAAATGATTATATATTAGTAATGCCTTATAATAAAATAAATCATGATTATTGATAGCAATTAAACAAGCAATAAATACCACAACTAAACTAACTATAAAGATAACTTACTTATTTGCAATTTTACTTTTTTTGTATCTCATCATAGCAATTTGACCTTTACTAGTATTTATTAGATGACACAAATTGCCCATCAACAGACATCTCAACGACACTGTTTTTGGGACATAAACTAAACGAGTGTGGAGTACAAAGTCAATGAAGCTCAAAATCATTATTTTCAGAATAACGGTTCTAAAGATTTAGTCAAATTTATCAAATCCTTATGTGATAAAATGCGCATTTTTATAAAAGAAAGCTACGTTTATTATTGTAGAGGTAAATAAAGAACGGGGAATCAGGTACCGTACAACTACATCCTCATTATAAATTATGTGAAGAATTGCACGGGGGGGTGGGGGGAGTTAGACTTGTACGATTTTGCATAACACATTTTGATTTAACCTTTTGACTTGTTTTCGTTTGCTTATTACATCTCTGAATTCGTCTTCTTCCATTTCATGTTTTCAGCAACAGTCTTACTGAAGAATGCTTCCTGGTTGTTGAGCCATGGTTTCAAGTTTTCAAGCCCACATATGAAACCATTTGCTAATTCATGATTCTCACTTTCAGGTTATCTAACGGAGCTTTGAGTAAGGCTAAGATCACGGCATTCTGGTTGATTCTACCTCTCATTTATTTATTTCTTCCTTTTTTCCTTCTGATTATCAGACATAAGCTAGTAACATCCTCCACAGACTCGGCTTAGTACTCCCTTGTGTGTAATATGTATTTGCGTAAGAATGAAACAATATTAAATGAGCATATCACGCAATACAGTCTCTTACTCTGTACGAATAAGAAGTGAAAGAATCGCTTTGTCTATTCAGGGTAGAGAAAGTCACGTGGGAGTATCACATCAGATTTCTTTAATGTGTTATTACCTTCCAGTAGTTTCCAATGATGTGAAACATGATCGTTAGTATATATATATTTTAATTCTAGTAGTACATCGAAAAAAATAATTTCTTTTCTTTGACTATTTTTACTGCCACAGTCCCTAAGTCCCTACCAAAGCCGTATTTATTATAATCTTATTAAGCGAAAAGAGATACGACTTAATGTAGAATGTATTTCCCTATTCTTTGGAATTTAGAAAAAATTGATTTCTAGAGGATGGCAGTGATAATGAAACGAATTTAATTATAACCGCTGTATCGCAGTGGGTGGATCTACAGCAGCTACGTGGCGCCCGACCCAGCAAACACTTTCTTCCAAGCAACATTGATGGATAAGATGCCACTTATCTTATTCGTATCCTCCCTTCCTTTTCTTACCCATGTCTGCCTTACTTATTGCATTTGCTTACTTTTAAACTGATCTGAAAATAAATCACATCGAGTTCAGAGTTCGTGTACCTTATGATATTATAAATCTAGGCTAATATCTAAGCCTATGTTATTTCTTATTCTTCCAGTACCCAGCTACATTCAAGTTCTTCCATTAATGTATTGTTAAAAATGAATTATGTTACTGTCCGTTATGTTTAGCCTATTAACTTACGAGTATAATGCAATTATGGTCCTAAATACAGATGTAAATGTTCAAAATAAATTTACGAGAACATTATTCGCCACTTGATTCAAATGGGAAATACACGATTTTACTTGCAAACGATTTTAATTTATCATGTCTACTTTTCCTCTGCATTAAAAAGAGAGAAAGAAAGAAAGAAAGAGAATGACGCAATATTAAAACAGCAAATCTTTAGTATTTGTCGAAATAGGCTTACATGCACTACAGGATTGGTTAGAAGCTTAATGAACCTACGACAATAAAATCTTATAGTTCAAAACCCCATCAATTACATCCCGCAAATTGTACTGTAAAGAAAACATTTTATTTGGAGCTTTCAACTGATGGATACGATGCTCGGACAATATTTTGACAACCAACTTGATCCAGTTTAAACAATTCCCTTGGAACAGGTTTTAATAACTTTATGATGATACACAGAATGCAAACGTTATTCCGACAATCTCCTCAGATCATTACGCCTATGCGCGTATTATAAATATTTCTTCTAAAATATAATTTTGTGTTTTGTTATTCGAAGTGCATTTTGCAAATCAATATATTATTCAATGTCTATATAATAACGGAAGTTTTCATACAGGCCTATGACCAGTCCCATAGTTAAAAAATTTGCCTAAACTTTCGGCGGCATTTTAATGGAAGTCGTATAATAACTGGATTTTTGGAATGCATAGAAGCAGTTGGGGCTAATACGAGTAACAACATTATTTAATTTACATAAAAAATGCAAAATAAGTCACAGATTTCAAAATTATGTACCAGCAACACACACCCATAATTTGACATAAAATAGTTAGGTTATATCAGGAAAGATATGGAAATTTCAAAAGAGAAATACGTTTTATCTATCACATTTCTATACATGAGCTATGATAAAAATTTATTTTTAAATTGTACTATTTTGATTCAAAGATAAAATCCATGATTTTGTTCCGGCTATGTAATAAAAAACACCCCAGAGAAACTCTTTTGATGGATGTTTCGTACACAGATTACTCTTGCAATGGCCATATGTGTTAATTGTCAAATACGCATACATATAATTAAATAATAACCAAAGCAGAAGATAGGCTACATGCATTAAAATAGATTAAACACTCACATATAAAGTTATGCTGAGGGTATATGTCGTATACCTGCGTATACCCTCCGTTACATCACTGCCTATAGCAATGCCTAATTTCTTTACGTTCCATTAACATAACTTTATTTGTAAGTTATATATGATTTCTGTTTTAATTTAGAGACTCGTAAAGAATATATAAAAACAAGAGAAAAGACGTTTACAATAAAAGTTTACCTAGTATGATTAGACGAAGTTAGTAATAAAAGTTATTTACGATTGGAAAATGTATTTCATGAAATAAAGGACCTGGTTCATAATTAATGAAAATCTGTTATCGACAATTTAATAACTATAGAGACTGTATTTGGCCCCTTGTTTCATTCTTATATTGTGTATTTTGATAATATTAACAAAACTATCTAGTAGCTTACCTTATATTGGCTGTCATAGCCACAAATAAATGATTTATAAAAATCGCCAACATTACCTTCAAGTAGGCCTACGTTACTTATATTATACTTATGTATCAAATTTAAAACATTTTAAATTCATGATCAAATCAAACAAGAGACCCGGAACAGAAATTTTTAGAGAATTCATTCCTTTTGAGGTGTCTAAAGTTGGTTTTAAAGTGCATTGTTAAACCGGATAGCTCAGTTTTACATTTAGATCTACATTGAACAAAGAACAACAAATCAATTTTGAGGTCGTTCCCTTCATAAAAGCCCCGCATACGGGGCAACATTTTAAACACATTTGAAGGCTGCATACTTACGTTGTTTCTTAGTAGCAATGATTGGGTATATATAAAATATAGTCGAAAATATTAACATGAAAATTCATTACTTATTTCAATTTTAATTAATGCCTTAAATATCAGAGATCCATTACAAACTGTCAAATAATATCGTGAAACTCGCGGTAAAACTATATGTCTTCATTATACATAAGAATTTTATACAATTTTTATCTGATATTGGTTGGTTATCCCACATATCTCAAGATAAAATTAATTTTCTCAATGAGGTTGAAATGAGAAGTTTCACTAGTAAGTTGCGTACCAGTCTAAGAAGAAGGTTTAAAACTAGTAAATCTCCCACTACCAGCCAAGGCTGAATAATTCACATTTTAAACACCAATCGTTACTACTTTTTGTCCTTTTTGCAATATCTATTGATATGTTATAGGCTACTCCTTTAAAGACTCCTCTTAGGCAATTTGAATTTTTATCATTCCTGAAATTCTGTTTCAGTTTTAGACAGTTATGTTAAGGTGTGATGTGATGCTAAAAAAAACCCTATTATGACTTGGTATCTCATCATTATCAGGCTAAATGGTATACTTTTTTATGTTAAAATTAATTTCAAGAGAAGCGTTAATAATCCAACCCCCTTAGTAGTAAACAAAGATATTATTTGCAAACCGAGTGCAGCATTTCTACATAAACTATTGGAAAACAAATCATATTTGAAGATAATGAGCATGATAAATGATGAATATTTATCAATCAGGATATATTGTCAATTGATTTCTTTTTTAAATCCCATACACCTAGAGTCCGTAGCAATTTCAGAAACTGAAATCCATTGTAATCAGATTCGTTTAGGGACTGTAAAGTAATGGGAATAAATAATGCAGGCAAACCAAAATTGACCTCCGGGCATAATAATGAAGATGAAATAATGGTAGCACTATTAGCTATATGAAGAAACGTACAGTCCTATTAATTAGTTTTATGTGCGTAAAAGTGTATAATATAAATTACAATAATAATAATAATAATAACAATAATAATAATAACAACAACAATAACGATTGGGTTTTTAAGAAGCGTGCAACGTCTTATACATAGGTATGTTTGGTGCACACAAGTTCCGACATTGTTTTTATACTGCTTTTTGCACACCTTTTCTCTCTTAATGATCTGAAGGAGTGGCCAGACATCAGTCATACTGACCAATCCTAGCTACGGGAGAAGTTCTCATATGTCAAGTTGAATACAGAGGTCATTTGTTTTCACTTTCAGCGTCTTGTTCTTATTTATAACGTAGTTCATTTTACTGCTACATTTATTATTTATTGCCCATTTTTCTGTGATTAAGAGAGTGAAATATTTTCGAGTAGGCCTAAACCTTAACAATCAGTAGAAAAAATTAACTCTTCCCATTGTTACTAGTTCCGAAATAATAACTTATGTAGCGATACTGTTTGGGGAATGTATTTTAACAGAATCGAGGAAAAGTTAAATAAAAGAGAAGAAATGGAGTTTTTCTGCTTCCGAGATTCTGTTACACACTTCATAGCCTACGCGACATCATATAGAATTTTTTCTACGATAGGCCTAAAGGAAACTGAAAAAAATACTTACATGAAATAATAATTAAATACAAACATTCGCTCAACAAGTTAGCTCCTACCTTTACCATTTTCTCTTGGTGCACTACTATTTGAAATCATGCATAATCACGTAGATGGTGGTTGGTTACTGATCGATTCTTTTTGCCTGGCGTTTCCCACCAATTTATTGTTAATGCTCATTGTGCATGTTACTATTTTCGTTTGTTATTAAAAAAAATAGCAAGTGCTACTACAGTAGTCTCATTGTACTTGGTCCCTAGACACTGATCTTGGGTTTGACATAATATCGCACCAGTGTGGTAAATAGTGCGTAATTTAAGCTGCCAGCTCTGGGTACTGAATATTTAATTTTCCACCATAATAGCGTGAACGGGAATTGTTTGCATAACACTATCGTAGAAAAAATAAAATCAGATAAACTGATGTAACGAAGTGCCAGAATGTTTTTGTTTAATCAGCGATCATTTCAATTTGATATGCAGAAGATATTTTTCTTATCGATTTCAGAGTTAACCTCCAGATCGATTCATTAAGTAGGGCTTACGGAAGTACAAAGGTCTATTTTGATAGATTCTTTGGTGTTATCGGCTAGAAGAAAGTTCGAGCCATCCACCTTGGTCGAAGAGTTTTGGATCTTGATAAAATAGTCATATTGATTTGTCTTTGAATCCAAGATGCGGCAACTCCGCCTTCTCAATATTGAAGATTTAAGATATTAAAAACTAAATATATTTTAACATAACAGAAGTAAATAAAGATACCACAACTGAAGTACAAAACACATTTCAAAACACACTAAAAACAATCGAATTGATATTGGCAGATATATATATATATATATCATTCATATGAACCCTAGTCCCCCTAATCTAAACGCTTTACCTATAGTACACAAATAAAATATACCAATCAGACCCATTGTGAATTTTAGAAACCTCCCAACTTATAAACAGCAAAATTTGCCCATAATTTTCTCAAAAACAAAATTTCAAATTCTCAGACAAAACTGAACAGAACACAGCACAAGTGATAGAAATGCTTAAAGAAATAGACACCGTTCTGGTTCCTTACGATACAGTACGTCTGTGTACCAAAATTCCAGTTCCGGATACTATCACCATAATTGAAGAAAACTTAACTAACGAAAACATCTTAAACAAAAATGAAATAGATTAATAAATAAGACTATTACGTGCAATCCTAAAACACAATTATTTAATGTTCAATAAAATGAGGTAAACTGATATAACAAAGTGCCAGAATGCTTTTATTTAATCATCGATAAGTTAATTGCAATTGATATGAACAAAATAAGTTATTTTTGTAATCTACCTCCGAGTTAAGCTCCAGGTCGAGTCATTAAGCAGGACTTGTGGAAGAACATACTTAAACTTAATTCAACCTTATTTACACTGATATAAGAAATTCTTAAAATGTCAACATTTCACAAAATACACTGGCAAAGAACTCCACTTAATGTACGTACGCCTAATTATTTCACAGTAATATACCTTCTGTATATAAACAGTATTCAACTTGATCAACGAAATAAACTTCTGACTAGTTTGATAATCAAATGCAAAGGAATATGTCATGGCTATCTGTATTGCAAATTCCAAAGCCATATATGATCAGTGTGAAACAAAATGTTGTCAGGATAACCGGTTTGCATTTCTTAAATTATTTCTAATATATTATCATTAAGTAGGCACTAAATTGGGCATTACTCCGATACCGGTCAACCGATTTGGTCCAATATCCGAAGTCTTCTTCTCATGGACATTATAAACGGGTATACCAAGTTTCATTAAAATCCAATAAAGCGTATTTGAGTTATCGCGCGTACACACACACGGACAGACGGACGGAAATACATTTTCCCGTACCCCTCACAATCTCACAAAGTACCATACTGGCACTTAATAAATTAAACGTGGATGAACGAAAATAAAAACGGCAAGTTTTAGGGATTTCAATGTAGTATTAATTTCAATTTTTATGCAACATACGAAATTAGGTATACTTTTTAAAAATGCTCAAAAGGCACTATCAAACGATACCAGTAGGTCTAAAATATCTAGGCATCCTCACAATTCATTGTGTGACCACGTGTGTTAGGGAAGAAACACTAGAACATTAGCTATGACACTACTGACAATTTACTGTTGTACCAGACAAAATTTATTTCAATTAAATTGTAGAGTGGCAAGTGTTCCATTAATATATAAAAACAAAATAGCTTATTTAAGTTTTAACTTGACCAACTACAATAAGTATCTATCTTTGATTCGCCAATATTGTTAACAAGATACATGCAGCATTTGTCCGGAAAATTAAAAATTAAATAAATTAAAACACACCACTCGGCAATGTTGATCTGTACATAAGACCTAAATTATGATAGACCTACTCTATTCTTCCTTCTGTTAAATCCACAGTCTGGAATTTTGAGAATAAAGCCTACTCCTGGTTCGATCCTCTTTTTTGTTTTGTTTGGTTCATGTACAAGTTTTTAACAATTGATATCAGATGTTCTGGAATGCCGATATGTCGCATTGCTTCTAGTATTCTGTTGTGGTCTACAATCGCAATCGAAGGCTTTTAGGTAGTCAATAGAACATAAAAATATTTTCTTCTGGAAATCGTATGCAGACTCTTTGGCCCATCTTAAGTTGGCTACATGATCGCGTGTGCCTCTGCTCCTCATAAATCCTGCCTGATCTATCGACATAGCTTTTTCAATAAAAGGCTCCATTCTCGCCTGTAATATTTTTAGCATGATCTTACTGCAGTGCGAAATTGAAGCTATTGTCCTAATATTATTACATTCTCTAGTGTCACATTTTTTAGGAAGTACTATGAATCCATATTTCTCAGTCTTATGGCCAGGCTTCTTTTAACCAGATAGTGTTGCAGACTTTCTTTATTACAGGGATGAATTCTTCAGTGACTCATTTCATCAGCTATGTTAAATGTCTGCAGCATGCTCATTATGTCACAAGCTAATCTGGACCAACTCTCAGGTGGCAAAAGAATTGGCGTACGGAAAGTGAACATACTTATATGCGGATGACACCACTCTTCTAGCCGAAACTGCAGACGAATTTCAGGACATGATCACAGCAAGACCTTGAAGTTTCCAGTCGTGCTGTAGGTTAGCGAAAGTTTGACTCTTAACAAGAGATTAAATCGCTTTGAGCTGGATTTGGAGAAAAATGCTGTGTGAATCCTGGAAAGACAAAAGATCAAATGGATCAATCTTGGAGGAAGTTAATTTTAGAAATTCCCTGACTGCAAAAGTCATTAAAAACTAACTGAAATATTTCGGTCATCTACTAACAAGAAATAAATCACAGGAAAAAAAGGCTTAATGATAGGCACCACAGAAGGCAGCAGGAAGCAAGGCAGACGAAGACTGAGATGGTCAGACACCCTTAAGATGGAATGGGCACAGATCGTTAGGCTCGCAGAATCAACATACGAATGGGGAGCTGCTGTACATCAGGCTATGCAGAGCATATCGAGGAGTAATATTAGGCTGGCATCCTGAATTGCTGTGGAAATCTGGAGAAATCTCCAGATATCGTTTGCGATCTATGGACCTACTACTACTATCGTAGGAATACGATGAAAAAATTTTGCACCTTTAACATCATTAATGAAGGAGAAATTACCACGAAATTTTATTGAGAAAAAATAACATTGTAGTGTGCAAATTAATTCGTTTCATAATGAAAAATAATTGTTTGTTGAGAAATATTATGTTATGTGGCACGTATTACCTAATTTTCAAGCATTAACTGGCTGATTGCTAGTAGTACAGCGTGATGATAATATAGTTTTTTTTTTAATTTATATGTTACGGTATTTAATAATACATTTTATATTTATATTTCATATTTCAATATTTGGAAATACGGCGCCTACGTTTCAGTATGATGTTCATTTCCTACAAAAGGTACAAAATATTATCATTTCGCACATTTTTTAATCCAATTTTTCTCTCTTCCTCATCTTAATTTTGTTTTCAACGTTACCTTGGCAAAATTGCGTTTCATAATATGAGTTAGGTATTTTTTAATATAACAAAATATATACCTACGGCCGTGGGTGTCGGCATCCTGATCAAATGGCCCCAATCCTGCCATCTGCCTAAGGTAGATGACCCAGCGATCGTCTGGTAGGCCTGGTCCCTTCAATCCCTGCACGGAGTTTAGTCTTTTTTAGTTTGTGTTCAGTAGATCGGTTTATTGAAAATTACCTTTAACGTATAATTTTAACAACGAAAAAAAAATGTTGTATTTTAACATTGAATCAGAAATAAAATAAATAAAATGGATACCAGCAGCTTAATGATATTTATTTTATGCCTAGACCTTTCGACATTTTACTCTCGTGACTCGTCTTCAGGGGATCTTCTAATACTGGTAGCATTCTCTATATACAGTATACTAGTGTCCAAAATTAAAGAAACAAATTGATATTTATCCTTCCTGTGTCTACTATTATGTCCGTAAAGTTGTGTTCTGAACTGAAGATGGCATTCCTGTCATCTTATAAACATGCAAACGATGACGTCAGTGCACCAATCAAAAGGGCAGTGCACCTATCAAAAGGGGCACTACAGTATAGTATTTGTTGCTTAGTCCAATATCTACGTGTACTGTGTAAACATTTACTGCAGGTACAGGATGGCACAGAGAAGACGCCTAGAAGATTCTCTTCGTTTGAGGGCGAAAGGAAGAATGGAAGCAGAACAGTCTCAAGCTGATGTGGCCAGATGGCTTAATGTGAATCGTTCTGTTATTTCTCGGATGTGGCAACAGTTTGTAAAGTCCGAAAATGTATCCCGAAGACCACGGCAAGGGCACGACGGTACCGCCGCAGTACTGCACGACAATTGGCATCTGACCTCACAACATCAAGTGGAACAGTTGTATCGAGGCAAACAGTGTACAGAACCCTTCGGCAGAGAGGACTTTATTGTCGGAGACCTGCTGTATGTGTACCCCTGATGCGTATTCACAGAAGAGTACGTCTAGAGTGGAATCATCAACGTGCCAACTGGACGGTCGAACAGTGGGCCAATGTTCTCTTTAAAGATGAGTCCACATTTTGTCTTGAAAATGATTCTCGACGGATTCGCATCTGGAGAGAACCTGGAACACGATTTCGGGACGCAAATATTGTGAAAGAAGAGACCGATGTGGAGGTCGATCAATACTGGTATGGGCAGGAATTCTGTTGATTACCCGAACACCTCTTCATGAAGTTGTACGGGTAAATCGGCAAGGTTTAACTCCTGTCAGGTATCGTGACGAGATCTTGCCACGTCATGTGCGGTTGTTTCGAGGTGCTGTGGGCTCAGACTTCGTATTGATGGATGATAATGCTCGTCCTCATAGAGCACAGGTGGTGGATATTTTTCTCGAAACTGAAGATATTGCACCCACGGATTGGCCTGCTCGCTCTCCCGATTTAATTCCTATAGAGCAAGTCCGGGATGTACTAGGGAGACGACTTGCTTCACGTGAACATCCACCAACTACTCTCTAGGCCTTGCGAGCTGCTTTGCAGGAAAAATAGGCGTTATTGCCTCAAAATGAGATTGATGAAATATTCACAGCATGCCACGCCGTTGTGAGCCCTGTATTGCTGCCGGAGGTGGTCACACCCCTTACTGAGCACATTAACGCGTTTTTCTGGATGTGTGTGAAAGTCATTACGTGTGCAAAGAAAGGGCGTTTTGTTTTAATGGTATGCTTAAACCTTGCAATAGTTTACTTTATTTATTCCTCATATTGTTTATACGTTACTATCACCTGTTTATACTGTTTTGTGGCAAAATAAACCACCAAAGATGAAATTTCAGTTTGTTGCTTTAATTTTGGACACTAGTGTATATAAGAGGTTTGTCCTGGCTGACTGACAGGTATGCATATAAGTTAAAAATGGCATTTTTTGCTCAAATTATTGAATTTGTGAAATTAACAAAGTTTCTAGTTTTCAAAAATGTATTATTTATGTTTATTTTGTACATAATTGTCCTTTAAATGGCATTTAAAGCAGGGAGTGATTAAAAAAGGTGTGGCATTAGTGTCCACATTAAATTTATTGTTTCGAATTTTCTCTGCTTCAAATAGTGCTCCATTTTGTAGCAGGCACTTCTTGGTGAATCCAGTTCTTACTTGGTGGCATAAGGATGCATTATTTTCTGTGTTTTTACCAACCCAAGCACATGTTCTGTCTAAAAGGTAGATATTCTGCACAAAATTTTCATTGCGCGTTTACCGTAATTCAAAATTTGCAACATTTTCATAACTTTGTGAAACATGAAAACACCCACAAAAATCAAGCTAGAATGTTCATTTTGGTATAGAATTAAAGTTAATTCAAGGGCTACTACATACACCAAAGTCTTTAAAGATTTTTACACACTGAGACAGCAGAGGAAATATTATACAATATTTAGATGAATAAATTGTGTCACATTATAAAAATTAATTTTTGACATAGTTAAAATAGTGATATCATAGTGATTTTCGTGGATTTAGTAGATGATAACTACAGAAGGAAGCTAGGGAAAACAAAAATGAAATTGAAATAGTTTTATAGATGTTATGATGTTACAAAAATTGAGTTAATATTCTTGCGAAATGGGGGTCGAACCCGTCCCCCTTACATGAAATTTAATTATTTTTTTGTGGATTCTTTATCTATTGGCTTACTTCATTTACTATAAAAATTACAAGTTATTATCTTAAAATATGTGGCATTTCGTCTGAAACGTACATGCATAACTTACCTTGAATGACTGACTGGCTGACTGACTGACAGAGAGTCAACGTAGAGCCTAAGCTATAACAGATAGAGACTTGGAATTTTGATAGTACTTTCGTTTCATAATGTAAGTGTATACTAAGAAAGGATTTTGCAATTTTTTTTATTTTAAATGCCAAAAATAAAATGTTTTTGAGGATACGAAATATCTTTTTATACAGAATTATCAAATCCAAAAAACATTCCATGTACAGTTCTCATGACAACAGTGTATAGTTGGCAGGTAGCTTTGGAAGTGCTTGATACGGGACTTTGACAAATTAGAGAAGCTATCGATAGAATTTATTGGTGTATAAGTATTGAAGAATAAAATCCACGAAAATAATGCACAATGTGATGCAGCCACATAACTTTCTCTGCCCTGGACATAGAGAATACCATTTTCTTACTTCACATTTTGATTTAAAATAAGCGATCATATTGCGGGGACAGCTTAATCCAGATGTCTGAGCCTGAGTGTGTAACGAGTAAGTTATGCCATATCAGAAGTCAGTAAAAAATTCTATCCACTGATACGTTATTCATAGCTATAGGCTTTGTATTTTTAGTTGAGAAATATGGATGCCCTAAGCAGGAGACAAAATAGGCCGGAACATTTTTAGTCCTATGAGCGCAGTATATTATTATGCCCCTGGTTTTGGGGGAGGAAAGTATGAAAATGATATTGAATTCTTTTCGATTTCAGCCCCGAAACGGTTGTATGGTAACATGAGAGTGAGAAATAAAATATTCCGTAAAGACAATACAGTTTTATGTTACCGGAAAGTCTGTTTCTTCTTATTTGAAAACCTACAAGGCTTGATGTGTAGAATCAATGGGGTACAAAATTCTACATCCCCTATGAGCCATTAAAGAGCTTTATCAAGCGTTTGAGTGTGATAAATCATTTCTTCTACTTACCTATTTAAGGACCTAGATTTTGAAAATCGGAAGTCCTTCATAAGTTACTTTCGAATTACGCCGGGCGAAGCCGGGTCTTATAAGCTACTACATTGATACCAGCATAAGAATATGACAGAAGAATGTCGAAATCTTTAGTCATAAAACAAAATATTGTTGATTTGCTGGTATAAAGTGTCCATTATATTGATTTTATTGGCCGAGCTCAATGATACTATAATATATAATTTAACACCATTGAATCTGAAGGAACATTCATACTGACACAAATTCTTTATAGTATTCTTCATTTTACAGAATTTAAAATCCTGAGCTGGGGTCTTTAAAGAGATCCGAAAATAAATTACCGATAATAAATTGATTCAATCGCATGTACTACTAGCTTCCATCCATTGATTTATTCCGATGACTGCTGTTCATTAGTCTTCTTACTTTGTATCATTAATTTTAAACACGTTCGGATCCGCTAGCAAAAGTTTGCCAAACATACTTAATGTCTTTTGTATTCATTCCATCAGAACATTTTTATTCTACTGATATTTGTTTAGCGTTTCTTACAAATACATTTCAAACCAATTCTTAGCGCATAAATCAGCATTTCTCGCTTTAATTTCAGAGATACCAATGTCTTTTTGTGTTTTTTTTTAATCAAACGAGATGCCATTATCTACGTTTTGTAAACAATTTTTCTGTCTGCACTTACTGCATGCTATCTCTCTTGGTATTCGACTGGCGTAATCAATCATTTAAGAAGTGTTTAATCAAGTTTTGTTTTTCTTACTTTTTTCTGTCTCTTGATTTCTTTTATCATAACATTCAACAATATTGAACTATGGATATCAGAATATTGTGTACTTGATCGATTATTCCACATAATTAAGCCTACAGTGAAACAATTTTTTTGAACGATAATAATTATGTTCGTTATCAATTGGTTGTCAAAGTTGTTAGGGACATTTTTGCTGCCCACGCCGCCCGGGCATTACTGGACCGTGACTTGTTGGGAGAGGAATTATCTTTGGATCACATACATACTTCTTTGACCAGACAATGATATAGATGGCCTTCCTGGGTGAGTGATACGCCCCATGCCGGGGCCACCTCCGACACAAACGAACACACAGGACGATACACAAGTCGCACACACGCTCATTCCGAACTATTCGCGGTTGGGAAGATGATAATGAGCGCCAGATGATATCCTAGAACCTCAAGAACCTAAAACTACCTGATTTCCGCCTTTCAGATGAGGGAAACTCTCACCTAGGTAATTTGATCCGACCATGATTCGAACTGCGTGAAAGAAGCGAAAGCATCCCCTGAGCAACGGCAATGGACGGATGGTTTGTGTAATGAAATAATTATAGCCTAACAGTTAAAGTAATAATAACAGCAATGTCAATAATAATGATAATTATAATAATAATAATAATAATAATAATAATAATAATAATAATAATAATGATAATAATAATAATGATAATAATAAGCGCGTTATTTTAACTAGCAGACTTGATAACACTTCCACACAGTCATATTTACAAAATTAGAATTACTGACATCGACATTTAATTAAAAAAAATAATTTAATAGAATTTAAGCAAGTAAAATGATAACTGAAAAGATAACAAAAATAATACAACATTAAAATAGTATAAAATGAGCAGTAACAAAATTAGCGAAAATATAATAGTAAATTAATGATGATGATGATAAGAATAAGAAGAAAGAAAATAAGTATAATAAAATAGTTAAGTTCTATGACTGCAAAAAATGATATGAGAATAAGGGTTATGATTTTTTAACTATCATTCATATTAACAAAATGGAAGTCATTAATATACATAGGCCTACAGTTAAGTCACAAAAGTTATTATCAGGTGTATATTAAAATAAAGATAAACGACCTTCATAATACCAAACAACAACAACGGCTATACTTTTCTTACATAATACAGCGAAAACTTACTAAAATAGCACTCGTATTAAAATAAACCCTCTCTTAGATATAGATTTTCCTGAAGACCTACGTAAAACCCCATAAAATTGATTTCCTTTTTACCTTCATTTTAAGGACCATGCATCTCCCAGACATTGAATAACTGTTTTTTTTAGTCTACTACTTTAAGAGATGATATTTCAAAACTACAGTATTAAAATGTATTCTACACATAATTATGTTACAGAATTTCTAATGCTCAAGTGAAATCTTAACTGTGCTCGTCACCGGATATACGAGGGTGTGTCCGAATATAAGTTTCTTCTGGCGACTGTGTACAGAGGTGTGGATGAAAGACCAAAAATGTAATGGGACATTACAGATAAGACTTACCTTTATTTTTCCACATAAATACCACGTACATTGAGACATCTGTCATACCGCTTTAGAAGCAAAGCCGATGTCCCACGATCCAATTTGTTGGTTGAAAATTTTGTATCAAGTAGCATTTCTATACAATTATTTCTGACTGTGCACACGAGAGTGCGTTTTGGTCCAATATCCAGCGCCAGCTGTTCTCCCGAAACGAAAATCGATGTCTACTACAATCGACATGGCGGTCGATATGTACGCACGACCATCTGTGTAGATGGTCTTGACACAAGTAACATTTTTTACGGAATTTTTATCATAATTTCCAGAGCACCTCAGCTTTTATGCCGGTTGTAATAACAATTGTTGTTAATATTGTTAAATTCAAAGTCTTAGCATCCGTTAATCTTCTTGACTTTAATGTTATAATATTTTATCTTTTTGGTTATGTTCGCTAGTCGAGCGAGCGCTGGCAACGGAGAGAATCAGCTGTACGGAGGAAGAAGCCATGTTTCTACGTCATGCACGTCACGCGGGGATAGAATGACGCTCATTGGTTGATTTCATACTTTTGGATGAAAAAATAGAAACGTTTCTATTCCGTTGCATGCAAAATAATTGTATGGAAAATATAGGATGAAATTGTGTGCAATGACAGTCGGCCATGTCACACGATCCAATCTGACGGTTTGCAGACATTTGGACCAAAAATTGGATCGTGGGACATCGGCTTTAAAGAAGCCCTCCAGGAAAAATCAGGCCTCTGTATACGGAAGAAGCGTCGAACGGCTTGTGTGACGTCAGCAGTGCTCCCAAAGCGCCTTTCGCCGAGAGTATTCTTCAAAGCCGGAAACAGATGGAAGTCACTGGGTGCGAGGTCTGCACTGTATGGTGGATGGGCTAGGCGCTCCCAACCAAGAGTTGCAATATAGTTTAGCATTGCCGTCGCCGAGTGTGGTCTCGCGTTGTCATCCAGCAACAGAACGCCAGATTGGAGAAGGCCAGGCCGCTTTTTCCGAATCGCCTCCTTCAATTTCAATAGGGTGTGACAGTACCGCGTAGCAGTGATGGTTCCATAGCTACCGGGACCAGACTGAGAGGCTCGTCTCCGCTATGCGTCAACTACTGGATCGCGGTTGAACGATACGCAATGGTGTATGAGTGTCTTTCAAGTTCAACCGATGTCTTGTTTCCCCCATTGCTGTACGATTTTCTGGGGAAAATAGAGGGGAAACTTACTTTCGGACTCCCCCTCGTAGTAAGGGTAACTAAATCACGAAGGATGAAATGAGCTGGGAATGTTGTGCGCGTGGGGAAGGAAAGACATCTCAAAAATATTGACTGGGATACCCGAAGGGAAAAGACCACATGGAAGACCTAGACGTAAGTGGGAGGACAATATTAGGATAGATTTAAGGAAAGAAGGATTTGCGAGAGATGGTTGACTGGAGTTAGCCCAGAATATGGTTGAATAGCGTGGACAGGTAAACACGGCAATGAACCTCCGGGTTCCATCATATAGATAATAGGCCTATTCCTTTAGCTTGCATAGGAGTTGTCTATTGCCATTGAGTAAGTGAGTAAAATGAAATCTCACAAACGACGTTTATTTTTTCATCTTGAATTTTGTATTCTAGGTGGATATTTCCAGCAAGGAAATTTCTTTATAAAGGTTACAACTTTTGGCACGTGATCTCCTTAGATTGTTTTATTCCTGACAGTTCCTATTTTTGAGGTTTGGTTTGAGGTTCCTCAAACATGTAAGTTAAGAACTACATTTTCTTTAGAGGCTCGGGTGTTGAGTAAGTGAACGAAAATAAATGTGGAAAATTTTAAATTCTATCCTATAGGCCTAATAGAAAGAGAAAATTTTAGTGAGTGGAATTACGATATGAAGAGGAATGGCAGGAGACATTTCATAATATTGATCATGTCATTGATTTTATTTAAAGTGTTCAGAAGTTCGATGTCAACAATAGGAAACTTACTCCCTGAAAAATCTTCCTCTATTAAGCAAATAATGCCCCTATAAAATACTAATTTTTCACAGAAATGATGTTTAACAGACTTTCATTGTATTTTAAAATCTTCGGCCAATTACTAATTCCGTTGACATGAACGATTCTCGTCAACAAAGAAGACTATTTATAGGGAAATCTAAGAATAATTCATTATTGAGCCTGTAAAATTAATAACAATATTTTTTAAATTGAGTTCATTTGTTAGTCTGAGAAAAACACTCCTTTGACACATTGATCGTGTTTGAGGCCACAGCTACGCCTTTCTAAATTTCTACATTTCTTTCTACATTTAACAACATTTTAATGTAATGCAAGAAATGGCTACCGTTTGGGGGGGGGCAGTGAGTAGATTAAACATCCCTAAAAGTGAGAGGTAAAAGTAACGAAAAGAAGAAACTACTATCATGATATCGTTATATGAAAAATAAATTGAAACGTGATTATTTTATACACTCAAACCGGCAAAATATCCCTACAGCGAGTATAAACTAAATTAATAAAAATGTAATAAAGATAAAATTAAAATAGCCAAGGCCATTGTCACATTATTTTGATTATGTAGAACTTCTAGCATAGGAATACGAATAACTCATTTGGTTCTTCACCTAATTATAGCTAGCTCTGTGTTTCTTCTGTTGAAGCTTTCCAGTTAATAAATACTGCATCCCGTGAACATGAATAGTTTACTTTTTCTGAACCTACACAAACTCGCTGATTGAGATGTTTGTCTGGACTGTGATTGATTGAAGAAGAGGACCCCTATGGTGACTAAACTTACACACATTGCGCTCTGCTTTGTGTTATCTCCTTTGCTCTGGCAGATATTTCCTGCCAACTTCTCATTTCTGTAGGCTGAATTAATTACATGTGAGGAAAAGGAATATAAATTTTTGAACTTTTAACAATTTACTTGTAATAAAAAAATATTATTTACTTCAGTTATCACTTTGAGCATATTTACTTGCAAGAGTAATGTATTTGTGCTAAAACATCATTATATTATTTTAGTTCTGTCGTTTTTATTTGGAGTATAAAATTAAGTTAAAAATAATTATCCCTTCCCGCGCCAACTTTCATGAAGATACGTAATGCATAACCCACATTCAACTCTCAGAAGTCAGACTGTGTAGTCCAAGAGAGTTTACAAAAATATCCTTGACTTTTTTTGTTTAGCGAGTTAATTGCGAGTTATTTTCCATTGTCCTCTCTGTAAAGCGCAGAGATCAGAAAGGAGACGTGTATCTCAGGGAATGAATTAACCTTTTATTAATTAATGAATTTTACTTTCACTGCCTCATGAGAAAATGTAGGGCACCTAACTAAGATGAAACTTACGAAATTGATAATTAACTATAGTACACGGTATTTTACATACGCAATTTTTAAACATTATTATGGTCGTACTATAGATAGAGGTGTACAAATCTCGATTTTAGCTTGCCCATACCCGCTTGCACGTCAGGCAAGCAAGTTGCCAGCGTCGCAGCTAGCAAGCAGGCAGGTTTCTTTAGACTTGGATGGTTCGGCCTGAACTTAACCCATGCAAGTCTGAATAAGCTTGCGACATTCATATCAGCTAAACAACTGTAGTTGCCAAGTGTAGATAATACTTTCTTGGTTTTCTACTTGATGGTAGAAGAAATTCATCATGTAGATAAATAAAAGGTGGATAAAGTATTAAAATCGTTTTAGCGTCTTAACACGTTTATTATTTTAATTATTGTTATTGTCATTATTGATTTTTTTAGGTTTTCTCGAAAATGTTTGAAAATGTTTCCCATGCCGGACTAGTACCTTAGTTAATTGATAATTCAAACTCTCCACATTTTAGTTTCTCCTCGGCTTCCTTCAGGGTAAAATTCTCAATTCTCCTTTTACTTGCACTTTACACGCCCTGCTTGCACTCTAAACACATCTGAAGTTCCTCAGCTATGTAACTACACGACTTACCAGTGCACTGATATACCCAGTTTCATATTCTTTCCGCCAGGCCTTGCAGTTTCTTTAGGCCCCGTGAAACCCACCAGGTTATGAAGAGCTTGTGACTCATAGCGACAGAATTTCTCTCCATCGTAGCAATCTGGCTTGCTCTGTTGTCAAACAAGTTAAAAGCTGTGGCTGGTTGCAGAATTTCATAGGGGCAAGCAAGCTAAAATCAGAATATGTATACCTCTGACTATATAAGTTACTATAGGGATATTCATGTAGCCTATAGATGAGTTATACCGGTTGGTATATATATATTTAAATTGGAAACTTCAGTTAAGGTGTCGTTTGTTCTTGGTTCTGTTCATACTTCATTCTGTGTTTTGCGTTACAATTCTTCATGAACATTATCATAGATAATAATTAAACAATTATAATTGAAACACAACACAAGGATTTATGAAATGGAGCAAATTTAATCGTGTGTGCACACAACAAAAGCATATGATAATGAAGGTTTACAGTGATTTACTTTTTTGACTCATCCCTTGAGGTTCAGTAATTGATTATGCAAGAAGACCTTTACTTTTACACTCTGTGATAGGAATTTTTCTTTTCGAAACTTTCTTGCCGCAGAACCACCCGCTAACAGAACACTTAATATTATGATGTATCTTAAGTGAAAGACGAATTTCACATTACATCAGCAAACTAACTAGAAAGGAGAATCAATCTCCTTTTTTCTATCGTCAACGAAAATCTTTGCCCTGAAGGTAATATATGCATATGCTCAGAAAGCAATTTTATAACTCCCTCCGAACATTATCAATTTCTTTCACGTGTTGTAATATATATAAAATAAATTGTGAGAAAAGATGGCAATGTTTGAGCATTCTTACTAATAACGATAGCTTTAACCGTTTGAGCAACAAACTGGACGCGTTTTTGTGATGACATGTTTTCGTAATACTCCTAACCATTTCGTACTAAAATAATAATAATAATAAATAATAATAATAATACGATTAATAATGTAAATACTGTGTGTCAGACTTGAGTAAGATAAATACAAGCGTTTGATGAGAGTCTCAGAGGCCTTTCTTTGTGCACTTCAAGGTTCTACTTTGGTGCGCCTAAATCACAATTCAGTTGCAAGAGTGCTTCTTTGATTTTCCTCATTGACAGTTCCCATAAATCTGGGTTGTTTACACAAACAACTGAGGTTGATATCAATCATCCAATGTATTTTGACTACGTTGGCAGTTAGTTATAATATGGCTGGCATGATTGCCTCCAATTAGCTCAGTGAAAATGAATTTCTGTATGTAGGCCTACATTTTTGTATGACCTGTAAAAAATTTTAATTTGGGGACCAGATTTTAAACAGATCAGAACATTCTTGGCTTTCATAAAAAAATACCTTGGATCATTCTTGAAACAATTTTAATTGTATGACCTCGAATGATATACACACAAAGATGAATATTTTCGCCCTGAAGACTTTTAATGAATTGTCCTGTTGTAAAAATTATTTGAATTTTTTCACATCTAACAGATTTCGTTCTTCACTCCACTGCATATTCACGAGGGATTTTATTTTCACGTTTGGATTGTGTCCCAGAATACTTAAAACTATACCACACAGATTTAGTAGCTCTTAATAACTGTCTGTAATGCACACTATTCGAAAAAGGGGGTTTCACATTCACAAGGCGTGCCATTCCTTTAACGGATGTAAACTTATGACAAAGCAAGCTGCAAGGTTCCTCAATGAGCTAAACATGTATAGGAAAAAATTCCCGGGAATTAAGAAATTTTTACAGGTAGAAATTATTGCGCAGAGAGGAAATACCACAATTGTATTATTCTCATTAAACGCTCTTTCCTGTTCTCCAATGAAACTTCATACAATGTACCGGGACAGTAAGAGTTTTAATGTTGTGCCTGCATATTGCCATGATAGCACAACGGTAGAACAGAGGCGCGGAGAACCTGTTTCAAATCCCGGCTGTAGCATTTAATTTTTCAGTCTGAATCTACCTTTTCACCTTAGCCTACACACAGCCAGTGTGAAAGAATTATCATGCCAATGTTCCACTCGCCTGTCCTGAAATATGGAATGTAGATATCCTTTAAATAAATATTTGTACAGTGCATAGATTAATCTTTTTCATGCACCAAACATAATATGTATTTCGTTCTGTCAAAATTATTCTACGTGAATATTATTCACGCGTAAAACGCGATAGAATTTAAATATTAGTGTGGACATGAGCACGAATTGCTAACACTGTACACCTTCGTTTAAAATTGCCCACAGAAATCAAGTTTCAGCCTTTATTTTTAGGGAAATAGGAGAGAAGGGAAAGGTTAGGTTTGATGTGGCCAGTAATGTTGCTAAGGGACCAACTCTTTCAAGGCCCGGGTTTTCCAGGCTATAAGATTGTAACGTAGGATTTACTTCCTTACAGAATGAAGGTATGCTGCGAGATTTTATTGCATAATATTATAGATTCTAAGCCAGATATTTTCGCGTACTTTAGGTATGATAGCCACGGGGCACTTAGAGTGGCAGTTTACATTAATGTTAAAATAAAACAAGAAATCTTTGCCTTTGTATGTTTCACTCTGAGTTGGTAATACACACCATCTGGGTGAAGATAAAATAAATACACTATAAAATATTTACTACTCAACTTGATTTGTTGAACCTTTGTGTATACAGCACTCATAACGGTGATGCAAATCAGCTTATGTTCTTTGTAACATAGCAGAATAGTAACATTGTAGTAGCCATTCTAATATCTACAATTTTCATCTTTCCTTTCAGGTTATGCATTGTTGATTGTCACAATATATGAAACTCCCATCTTTTAAGTATAATGTAACCAGCAAGACGTTTGTCCAATAGTCATATTGACTTTTATAATAATATTTAATTTTGTCCATACCCAAACGGATCACCCACGATAATTAATGTGGGTTAGATCCGGACCCAGGTCGATTACATTTATGTGTGCCTAAGTGTGAAAGGATTTTCTCCATACACTAACAGGCATGCAAAAGAACTCTTGCGGGACAAATTTCTGGCACACCGGCGACGGTCACAGGCTTAAATTTTAGTACACCCCCGTCGTTAAATAATATAAGACCAACCAAATCATCTGATTTGATAACTTTGTTTGCTCGATTCCTGTGAATTCATGACGGTGATGATTTACTGGGTCATCTTCTGTTCAGGGGTTTGAACGCGGCCTAGTGCTGATTGTCATAGCTTGGCATTAGATGCTTAAGGAATAAGTTTGATTGGACAGATCTGTGCATGGTGACTTAAGAATTTCTTTGAAATACCTGTGCAGATACATTGTGAAGTAGCGCACATGGGGAAGAAATATGTCATCGGCTAGTTGCGCAACGCAAGTTTCTTAGTCAGGATAGGATGTAATTGGTCACAGATCTTGTATACAATATATTTTATGTGTTATAATTTAAAGTAGTAAAATACAGGATGTTAATGAACACCACCACTGAAAAATCCCCAACCCGAGCCGCCGGAGTGGTAGGCAGGCATGCTACCGACTCACCACGGAGTCAATTCAAGGTCAGGACTCCTGCTATTGTCTCACCACTAAGGAAACCGGACGGAACGAATGACTGGAGGACTCTATGAACCTGCTCATGGACCGTCTTCTCCCTGAAGACCATGACTCGGATGATTCTGAACATCACAGACCTTTAAGACTTCAACAAAACTTTCCATACTTGACTGAGACTGCTGTTTTTCCTTTCTCCCCGAAGGAGGTGAAGGTGGCAATCAGACAGATGAGGAGGAAGAAAGCGCCAGAGGAGGACAGAATCCATGCGGAGGCACTTCATGAACTGGCGGACATTGTATCCCCATGGCTGAGGGATCCAGTAAATGAATGTCTGGCTCAAGGAAGAGTTCCCTATTGTTGGAAAGTGGGGAACGTAGTAACACTTGACCATTGAAAATATATGGACCATCGGGATCCGAAATCCTTCCACCCAATCTGCCTTTTCAACAATAAGTGTAAGATACAAGAAAGGCTTTAAACACCATGATATGAGAACTCAGACTCATGAGGGGGGATGAGTGGATGCCAGTATGGCTTCAGAAAAGGAAGATCGACCGAAGATGTCATCATTGATGTGATGGAGAGAATCAACTCTTTGGAGAAAAAGTATGTCATGGAATCTTCATATACAAAGCCGAGGCATAGTTCATTAATAGCCGAGGCCTTTGAGAACGTATGGTGGCCTTATCTCCTTAAACAACTGAGAAACCTTCAATGCTCGGCAGTACTCTACCACTCGCTCAGATACTGCTGCAGCAACAGAGAGCATACAACAAGGGAACAACAGGGGAAATAATAATTACGAAAGGTTTTCCTCAGGAGTAGGTCCGCGGACCAAAATTCTGGGACATCGGACTTGAACCTCTATTAAGTCTGCTAAGGGATGGGCGGGAAATCTGCGGCATGTTTGCGTACGCGGACGATCTACTGATTCTGACACAGGGAAACTGCAGAAGCGAAAAGTACTATCACGAAAATGTTGACTGTGGTAGATGACTGGTGTAAAAGGGCGAAACTGCAGATAGTAGCGCACAAGACCACCTATGTGCTAATGAAAGAAAAGTTGAAGAGATATCCAATCGTAAGGGTCAATGGTAGAAGTATCTCAAGGTCGAAGCACACTGAGTGTCTAGGATGAGACCCAGACCTTCGGAACGCATGTGGAGATGGTACGACGAAAATCATAAAAGCTAATGATGAAACTTGCTGCAATGGGACAGAGGAGATTCCGAGTACCATTGCGTACAATCAAGATGTATCATAGTGTCTTCTCAGTAGCCATCATGGGTTATGGAGCCGGAGTCTAGGGACATCGAGCCAGAAACGTCCACGTGAAGATAATGCTCAGAAGCTCCCAACGAAAAGTACTACTGAGGTTTACTAAGGCCTTTAGAACGACGCCGACCCTCGGCCTGCTGGTGAGCATTGGTATATGGCCTCTGGACCTCCAAATTAGATGGAAAGGAGCCGTGTGCTGGAGGAAGAAGAAAAATGCAACCATCGTTGAGGAAATTGTCGGGACGAGAAGTCTCGACAAACAAAGAATAAGGAATATATTAATTAACGAGTGGCAGCAAGACTGGGCATCAGCAGAGGCTGGTAGAGGATAAAAGGAATTATTCCCGGGCATGAGGGAACGTCTGCGTCTGCGGTATATAACACCAAATAACGGGGAAATCCAATTCCTGGCTGGACATGGCCTATTCGGGACATACCTGAAAAAGATCACAAAAAAATAAGACAACTGTCCTGCAGGTGAGGGGTGTACTCAGACGCCAGAACACATGATCTTCAAGTGATCCAGGGTCCCGGAGGTAATTCTGGTTTCCTACAAGGGAAACCCATAGGAAAGATACTTAGGAACAAGGACAAATATGTTGTCCTAAAAAATATGTTGTCCTGAAGGAGCTGGCCAAACTGATCGCTAAGGAGGCGGCGAGAAAGGTCTCTCCGGAGACCACAGTAGCAGAGATAGAGACAGTTCTCCTAAGGCTATCCGAGAGATTGCGAGCGGTCCAGGCTCGTACAAACAATGTAAAGTAAAGTAAAGTAAAGTAAAAAAATAAATAAAATAAAATAAAAAACCAAGGACCACCTTAGGATCAACTGGAGAAGGGAACTCTCGCAATCCCTGGGCAGAGAGGTGGAGCTGATTGATTGACAGGACAGTTGATCAAACTTAAAACTGAAAAAGGGAAATGTAATGGCATGAAATGTCTAGGTAGTGGGAGCTGATATCTAAGTTTGCCGAAGACCCTTTTTCTAACTTAAATGCTTGCATAGAGTAGTTAATAGAGTAGTTAATAGTATCTGTAAAAATTAAATTACTTGTTCATGTAGAGAGAGAGTTTGGATATAAATGTTATTGTATATTACAATCTGTATAATATGCTGTATTAAGAAAAGGTTAATCAAGTTCAAGTAAAATGAAATGCTAGCAGATTACGTCCTGATATAGATGCCTGGACACAAGGATCTAATCAAGCAGATACGATTTATTTTGTTTTATTACCTTATATCCACATCTCGATATTTCCTATATATTCACCCCCTTAGGGCAGTATGAAATTAATTAATTATGAAAGCTAGTTCCTCGTTGCACTTTGTGAGTACAATGAATCCATTAACTGACGTCTCTAAATGAAATACTCCTTTGGTAATGTGTAAGGATCCTTCCTTGGTAACTTGTAAAGGCATATGAACTGAGAGTGGTCGAAGACACCGAGTTATTCCGAACTTCTGTGCAATACTCAATAAAATTTGCTGGTATAAGTGTGAATTGACGCTTGCTGTATAGACCTACATGCAAACGTATAACTAGAGTATAAGCCTTTCAAGGAATGAAAATTTGGCCAGCAAATGTCATAATTAGTCTAGTAATCCAGTAAATATACTAAGCAAATATTTCCGGGTGTAAACATTACTCTAGTATTGCTATTGAGGATATTAATAGAAGATTTCATATAAATGGCATTATATTACATTATACTATTCACATCATGCGAAAAGAAAGAACACAATACTTGAATTTTAGAAAGGCCCCCCAAGGTAGCGGAGGACTGATTGGCAAGCTGTGAGATTGTTGGATGCCAGTTATGACAACTTGCAATGAGGAGTCGCTGGCAAGGTATGCTGCTATAAATAATTCTAATTTGGAGTGCTCTTTCTTATCTGCTTTTCTTTTGTATTCTGATCTTAATTTATATCAAGATACATATTTCATGTTTTACATAACGACTCATTGTATATTTGTGACACGGGTTCTTATTCTTCTGCTTCATAAGAGACTTCCTTATTCATCTTCTACATTCGGTAGTCGGTAATTTGTCATGTTAGGAACCGGGCAGTAAATAATTAAAACACAGGCAGTACTGGTACTTCTCTTAGTCAGATATTGTGTGTTTTAGAATAATAACGCCTCAGATGAATAAGCTAAATAAAACTATTATGTAGACATATCTCAAGTTTATAATTAATTTATTATATAACTTATATTTTTTGCTCACATCAAGTGTATGCTTTGTGGGACGAATGCACAATAGTCGGCTAGTCTCCAATGTAATTCATCAATACGTCACTTCTGAGTGCTCCCATAAGATCTGGATATCCAAGTACTTAAGTAGCCGAGACTTTGGGATAATTTTAAATCTCGTATTATAATCTCATGTTATGAGTGAATTGGATTAGTTTTAATTATTGTAATTATAGAAGATACATATATTACATCGTGCTGATGAATACGTATTTTTGGTACTTTAAACGCACCGAACAACAAGTAAACATTTTGTACAAATGACTTTGTAAAAATGATCTTTTATATAAGAATTACTCTACTTTTAGGTCTAATTATGTAATAGGCTGGGCCTACGAAGATAATTTATTTAAATTTTATATTAATTTAGGAGTACTCTGTTATAAGTTAATGCTATTTTTGTTCTTAACGGTAGGTTGCTTGATAGCTTTAAAATAATGCAGGATGAAAGTAGTATAACTGCGCATATTAAAAAGGCAATGGATAAAATAAAATAAAACAAATGTAAAACCTTTTTTCGTTATACGATTATATCAGATGATTGTGAAGTAATTAGGATAACAGTCTCCGCAGAATGGCAAAAGCATCAGTAATGTGTGTCAATACAAAATCACTGTGCGATGAATAGGCTACACGTCTTTTCTTGACGCTGCTATGTTTTGTGGAATATGTGGTAGGCCTACACATGAATCTTTGTATTTGATTTGCTCGAAAACCAGCAATTTCATTGAAAATCAGGTAAAGGAAAATTGATTTCTTATTCTTTTCTCTGCTTATATGGGAAAGAAATACTACAGTATGGATAAAACTTATACAGTAGAACTCCAATTATCCGAATTCCAACTATCCGGATCGCTTTGAGACCATGTTCAAGTGGTTTTTGCAGCAGCAAGCATTGAAACCCCTCTTTCAGGACCGATTTTTTTGCGAAAAAGCTAACCTTTCAGCCCACAAAATCGACTGTTTGTCAACAAGAAAACTAACTCTGACCAATATGTCCAATATATGACACTTTATGTAAGTAGGCCTACACCATTGTAAAATTTTGCTTTTTTAAAAACAAATTACCTTTTTTCATGGTTTATTCCGTCATCCGGATGTTTGATTAACCATTCGTAGTCACTGCTTAGGTTCTATCTGCACATGTCAACAGGTAGATATAATCCCTATTTTATATTTACCTTAAACTTTTGGTTTATGCACGTTGGCATGTTATGTACTTAGCGACTGTTTTTTTTTTTTTTGGTAAGGCCTACTCTAGCACTTGGGAACAGATTTTACTAGCTAAGGCTAATTCATGGATGTCCAATAAATCACCTCTTTCTTCTTCGTAATTTATCAATGCAGTGCATTGCAATGTGATTGTAATAAGATCGGTTCCCAGAGGATATTCAGCACAACCCGTTGCCGCCAAATTGGATGTAACGAGACTGAAACATTTGGCCATGCGAAACAATCGTCACTTCAGAGTTGGACATATACAGCTCAAATTCTGCAACAACAAGGATGGAAGGTACATGAAGAAGTTCATTACGTATCTCTAGACTACTCTGAAAGGAGAGAGGACATCTTTGTTTTCGGGATGAAGAACAATATCGCGATGATATTAGATCCTGCCGTTTGCTTTGAAAGAGACCAAAAAGAGGGGGAGGATGTAAATTCATTATATATATATATGATAGCCATGCATTTCACTCCTTTCTGTGAAGTTCAACATCAAATGCGTTCTCAGAGACCTTCTGTTTAGAGAAAGAGAACCTCTTTCCAGCTGCACCAAATATGCCTTGCAAAAGTAAGTAGGACACTTATGTGGCCTACGTGTGCGAGCCCGTGAGGGCTCAGCCCCGAGCCGACAAGACAAGACAAGAGATGTAGGATACTTTATTTTCAACCGTGTTATAGTCAAAACACAAAATAGGGCCTATATATTATACGACTGTATTTTTTAAACAATTTTTTATATAATCTGGATTCGTGTCTTCGACCTAATTGAAGGACAGATGAACTGTTAATAAATCTTTATTATATTACCGTTATTCATTATACATTTCAAACATAAATAAGTACCAGGAGCAATCCTGGGGGTAAAGGCGGCCGATGCGTAAGGCTGACAACCTTACCACCTTCATGTGCCGAATGTCCAAAATCTGGGAGCCTCAACCTCCTGGAATCCTATGGGCCTCCATGGCCTGTATAGGGAACACTTTACTTTTTTTTACCTTTTACATTATAAATTACATTACACTATATTATATATATTATATTACATAACGTATTATGAACATAGTTAAGCTTTCTAGTTTTTATTAACAATTATAATATTAAAAATAATGTATTATTTGCAGCAGTAGCCATGTACAATATATTGAGTTCTTGATCCTGTCAGTCTTTCTTTCAACAAGGAAAACAAAATATATCATGGACAGGTTCATTCAAATATTAAAGGGGAGGGGGGACAGAATTTGAAAAAATAATACTTTATTGTAAATAGAACATTTATAAAAGGAAAAGGTCATAATTTGGAAACTCGTGTGTTGACACTGGAAGGAGTTTTACAGGGCAAAAGAAAATGGAATAAGTTGCTTTCAATGAATAGATATTAGAGGGAAAAATTATACAAAATGTAATAACGTCAACCACTTTATAGCGAACTATGTGGAAATGATGGTACAGGTCCACATTCACAATATTCCATTTGATTAAATTCCAACATCTTAGGCATATTTTTATTATTACAAATTTTACCTGATTTTTGTTACATTGCAGAAAGTAATGCATTTATTTTGACATTTTTATAGCTATTTTTAAGTATCGATGAAATAATAACCGCTCTTCTCTAAAATATAACACGGAGTCACTTCTATACTTGTGTATGACAAGTAAAATTTAAGAAAGCCAAATTAAGACCCTCTTGATACACTGTATAGGTCTAATATATTTTCCTTGAAAATGAGGAGTAAGCAATGCTGACACAATTAAAGCTTTATATGGGCGATGGTGAAGGAACGGACCAATAATATATCACTGTAAGAAACTCATTAAGTGGGAATCCTTGGTGCAATGATCACGGACGATTGCATTAGTGCTGATCTGTGGTTTCGGTATTATTTCAATGGCCACATGTTCTGGGTTTCATCCTCGAACACGAAACACCTGAGCTCCTTTCTACACTGTTCAAACTAACTACTGAGTAAATTATTGGAGTCGCGCACCGTGTAAACAGTTGAATAACCTTTTGGTTTTGTTCCTTTCTTAATTTTTCTTTTTAACATAATATCTTAACCACTGCTCCTTCTCCATCCACAGCTTCTGTCTTAAAATACTCCGTATGACTTTCCAAAGATCTAAAATCTATGCAAATAACTAATCAATTAACCAACCAACTAATTAGCTATGTAATTAACTAATGAACCAAGAATTGGCTTAGTATTATTGGAAAAGCCCCTCATTCCTTTAACGCCACCCCACCATATAATTATCTAGTTAAATAAATAAATAATAAGCAACTGGTTAACAAGTTATAAACAACTGATGTAAAAGCTTTCTGTATAATGATAAGTCCACCTATAACACAAATGTAGAAAGTTATTCATCAAAATTCAATTTGGTACAACGTTTACTATAGAATTATATAACATAATCACCTACATATGATACACCTTTATAAAGTTATCATTTATTACATTATCTTCACCATTGCACCAGTTATCAAAAGCGCTGATAAATCATATAGGCCTAGGCTAAGTAAATATATTTAAATGTTATCACTGAATAGATAATATTTGTTTTAAATTATCGTGTCACAGTGTTATCATTCATACACTAAAATTAATAAATGTCAGCGATATAATAGTTTAAAATCATTAAAATTGTAACATAAACAGATATCAAGTATAAGCACTTTGTCAGTTAAATTAAAAGTTGTATAATTTTACACTATTGCCTGGTTAGCTGTAATATAGCTAAAATTGCTGTTTTTATCACAACAAATTAATGTCATATAGTATAAAATAGTGCGTAAGTATGATGTCCAGTGGATGTAGATCAGTTTAACAATTCTGGTGATGGTTCATAGTAGCAATTGAACTTTGTGGAATTGTCTTTGGGATATGCGCATTTCGGTCATTCATCGACCATCATCAGTCCCTATAAAATTATATATGAATAATTGGTATAATATTGTTAAATGTGAACTAATTTAAATTTATTATTATCATTGTATTATTATTATTTTTTATTATTATTATTCTCCAATACAAAGAAGCCCTATTTCACCAAGTGTAGTTATGCTAGGTCTGTATGTTGTTCATTAGTTTCATAAATATATATACACGTAAATGATTAAATTGTTAGGTTTGTGATACATAATAATGAAAATCATACACATATTACAGTCTCAGTCAAAGAGTTTTGATTATGTGAACAATGAAACTGAGAAAGAACATCCGCAACATTTTCGTCTAAATATTCCATTTAGTGGCCTAATTTAGATGTAGGCTAAGTAATTTGGACTCACCTTAATTTCGAACATACGAACTGAGTACACCTATGTTACTGAGGCTATTGTGAATGATGGAGATGGAGATTTTCAGACTCTAGTTTGTTCACTATGTTCAATCGGATTTTCATTTATAATCTTGTGTCTATGTCTGTATGTTTCAAAATGTTCTAGCGTGGCTAATTCCCGGCCTTTACTCTGTTTTGTAGTACCTTTAGGGTTTTATTCAGGGTACCTTTAGGGTGTTTTGCAAATGCCGATCTATTTCTATTGTATTTAAAATCCAGAATATGTTGTTTGAAGGTTCCAAGCATTGTAATTGAATTCATGTTTGGATGCATGTACGCCATTGCATTTTTAGGTAGATTTCGAAGAAAATCTACCTATTGCAATGGATACCACTTTATGATTTTCGAAAAATTCTTTCATATCTTTACGTTTCATGCTCCCCTAAGTACGAAACCACCGCCCGTTCAAAAAAAAAATTTTGTGATATATATATATATCTATATATCTTTACACGATAGCGGCCGTAATTTTGAAGATATTTGAACCAAATTTTAATATGTTATTTCTAGGCCCAATAGTTCGGACAAGTTCGTTAATGAGCAAAATTGGCCCAAGGGGGTGGTCGGGGGAGGGGGTTGAAATTTTTAAAAATGTATATCTCGGCCCCTATGAAGTATAGAGGGAAACTTTGTTTGAATAAATTAGAGTACAGGGGCGCCAAGTTTTGAAAAATATTGGGTGGGCTCAAAGATTTTAAATTTTTCATATTCCCGCCCCTTATTTCGTTCTTCCCTCTGGTTTATTGTCCCTTGCTGATTTAATGAATCTTTCTTAATTCATTCTATTTGTTCGTTTCACTTTGACTTTCTTCTTTTTCCATTCGCCAATATCTTCTACTCCACGCTCTTGGCTTATATCACAATCTTTATTTTGTTAATTAATATATTTCCTGTCATTTTTATTAATCACAAGTATCATCTAACTTCTAAATAGAACTTTTCCGGGCTCTCCTTATGTATATTTAGAACAGTGTAATTAAGTTTTTTCTCTCCCAAACGTAAAAAGTCTATTTTTTTAAGCGTAAAAATATTTTGGCAGTATCTTAGGAAATTGCATTGACAGAGTAAGCCGTAAATATATCATTAACTTAGGAACGATTTCAAACATTTATGAGTGAACTGTAACAAAAGACATTAATATGTATGCCAATAATAGCCTGATTTTCGCTTTAGAGCAAATCAACAATGAAACACGATTTGTAGTATTAGCAATAAATAGTTATGGTAATGAAACACAGCAAATTATTGGGTGGGCTTGAGCCCCACGGGCCCATATAAGTTGGCGCCACTGTTAGAGTACTCCCTATGGAGTTCACAGTGACACCAACGATTCGGGGGTTCGAGTAAGGGTGGGGGTGGGGGTGGGGGTGGGGATGAAAATTCGAAACTTTTGAAACCACGTCTTGTGGGGTATCGTTGAAAAGCTCTTGATGAGTACTCTACAAATCAATAAATAGTTTCTTGATAGCTCTCATATGACGCGAGATTTTAATGTTTGAAAATAATAACACTTGAAAGAATTATTATAATATCATAATTTTGTCTTGTTTAGCGGCTTTGCTAATTTTATTCAATGCTGATCTTGCGCACGGCCTCCCAGAATATTATATCCTATTATTGTTGTCAAAACAATTGATTGTAGGCTCTTCCTCTTTACTGCAGGTTTGCCATGCCAAGGCTAAAGAAGAAGAGTGCTATGCAGCGACAATAAATTAAACCAAAAGCACTTCGAAATCTACCTCCGCCTGTAGGCCTGCCTAAAGGGATTTTTTCTGTTACGATGGCAGCTGAATCATAAAAAAAACTGACTGATTGCCAGCATGAGGCCTTGTTCAAACACCATTTCCTCACAAAATCAATATGTACAACATTTTTGAACACATGAACACTTTAAGACCAGAAACACCTATTCAATCACATAATTTACATTTTCAGTAACCATCATGCTGTGTCAGTAATTCCTTAACACAAAGAAAGGAGTGAGAGACTTGAAATGCATGTCATATTTCCATGGAAATCTTACTCGTAGCTTTATTCCAATTCTAGATTCATGTGTACGGCATCCGGCGTTGCCACACATCACTGCCTTATGAGCTGGCTTTAAAACTTAGTGCCCGAACCCACAAAGGGAGTTGATTCCGGTTACCAACAACCTGAGTATAGGGGGTGGGGGGTGATTGCGTAGGCTGATAAGACAGTCATTGATAGTCGTACTAAGAAGTGAATGCGCTCGTAGTACGGTGGCTCTCAAATTGGTCAACAGTGTACCTTGTCATTGTGCGTGTTTATAAATTTATAATACGTGTTCGGCATGCCGAAAGTAAAGTGTTCTAAAACGCAAACATATATTGAAACATTTGGGCGGGACTATTATACACAAACAGGAGAACGTATCGTTGTGCATGAGTTTAGAGAATGAGAAGTTATTTTGTGGTCTTCTTATAGCTGTATTCAGGTTTGTGTACTATCACGTGAACTAGCATATGGTAGCTACCGCATACGCCGAGCAAAGTCTGTACAGTATGGTTGCTGTTAACATATTCGATCGGGCACTAAGTTTTAAAGCCTGCTTATGAGTGAAGATATTCGTTATTGATAGAATATAGGCTATCTCGAATTTAAAATTTATTCTGACAACATGTCCTTTCTCTAGGAATGCTGTTCACAGTATCATAATCTCAAACACAGTAGTTCACAACTTATAACTTCACCAAGAATTCATTATAAAAATACTTAACAACATTTCAATTTTCTAGAAATGTTCTTCACAGTATCATTGCTTTACAAAGCCTACATATAGTAGGCCTACACAAACGATAAAATGTATAATTTAGCCGAGAATTCATTAGAAAAGTAGATTTATATAATTATATAAATTGTATATATATAAGCTTAAACATGTGTGTGTATATATATACACACACACACACACACACACAAACATGTAGATATAATATACATAGAGAGAGACAGAAAGAGTATAAGAGTACCTTTGGGTGTTTATACACACTCGAAGGGAATCAGATTACTTCAAAACGTATTCTTCTAATGAATTCTCGGCTAAGTTTACATTTTGATCGTTTGTGTACTATATAGGCTATAGGTTTTGTAAGGCAATGAGATTGTGAAGAACATTTCTACAGAATGGAAATGTTGTTGAAACTTAATTTTATGTTGTCATATAGGCTACGCATATAGGCTTTTGTAGGCACTCAGATTACCTCAAAATTTACTTTTCTAATGTATCCTCGGTTAAGTCATAAACCTTAACGTTTGTATAATACGGCGTTACTTTAATGTGAATCTCTTTGTTAGAAGTAGCCTAAATCTCTTAGGCCTTATACCCATATAGACGACTTTGTCCTGACTGACTGACTGACAGAGAATCAACGTAGAGAATAAACTATAATAGACAGAGGCTTGGAATTTTGACAGTACCTTCGTTTCATAATGCAAGTGCACACCCTGGAAGAATTTTGCCAGGAATTTTGAATCTGAGATTCTTTTATTCCCCCGGGCACTTTATTTTAGCTTTTTAATTTATCAATCGTTATAATAAAATTGCTTTTGCATGATTTGGGGAAGATTCGTGAATCTGTGGAATTCACTTTAATCGTTTCAAATTTGTATGCCCATATGGCAACATAAGATTCGTTTTGATCGATTAATTATTTATGTTTTTAATGTTATTCAATGCAATTAAGAATAAAATTATGTAATTCCTGCAAGTTTTGTAAAAACGATGTCAGTGTTAATAAATATGTTTTAATTATTTTTCTGTTAAATAAATGAATTAAACAAAAATCTAGCAGTAGAGTAAATAATCGCGAGCGGTCCTAATATGTTATGTATTTTGTACAGTAGTTTCACATGAAGATTATATGGTTCGTAAATAGGAAGTGCCTTGGTTAACGTTTGTGAAAATTTGCCCATAATGTCATTGTAAGACATTTAGCTGATCTCACTAAGAACAAAGCTCTTGTTTTATCCGGAAACCTCTCTCTCGTGATCCCTTATGTCTCAAGTTTTTGTAAGTCAGTTCCCAAGGCTCATAGAAGAAAAGCGTCAATTTAAATATCTTCTAGATCTTATGTGGAACAGACCTGTAATCTTTTGACTCGAAGCCCTTTCTTTCAAACGTTTGCATCTGCATAGCTCCTTTTCTTCACTACGTCTAAGAATAATCGCGTATAACAAACTGAGCATAGTTTTTTTAGTTGATGCTCAATTTTATCCCTTATGTTGCTTAATTTATTAATTCAAGGTTATTAAATGAGAATTTGTAACGATAAATTAAAATTTTGTATATAAAATAAATATCTCTAGTGCAATATTTTGATCTATAATTCCTTTTTTTCCTTTTCCTTGAAAACTGTGAATTACATACAGTTTATTTCTTCATATTCATTATATATATATATATATATATATATATATATATACACACAGAGGGTATAATAATTCAAATATAATGATCACATATACAGTGTTAAGCTATAGTTTATGGCAGGTGGTAGTGAGCCTTGTCCCTCCAAAATTTGTCAACCTCACGACGTAGTTACATCATAACGCGTGCTACTTGTTCTATTCGAGGTTTCGATTTTGTAAGAAACTGAGATCCCTCGGCGAAAATATTTTTACAGTACATAGTACGTTAGTAATATTAAAATCGTTATAATCTTCAACCGATTTTTTAATGAGAATGGGTTGATAATATCAATTTTTCAAATATTTTAATTTTAATTTCTTATTAGGACTACTAATGGGTTATATTGCTTTTTACAAGTAATTTATTTTACATTTTAAAAATTTTAGGAAATTTTAGCTGTTATTATTATAACTCTTATACTGAAAACACATAAGTTGATGTTTGTAGATAAGTAATGTATATTACAGTTATTTACAAGGCTATTATCCCTTGACAGTTTTAGAATAATTTTTTTATTGGATTTAGAAAAAAAATTGTATATTTATTATAATAATTAAGCATTGGTGGAATATTGGCAATATTAAAAACACTGATAATATCAATACCAACAAAAAATACACTTAGTTATTTGTTTTAAATTACGAAAGGATCGTGTGCATGTGTAAAAAACTTCAAGAGGATGAAGTTAAATTTGTGTGAAATGAAAATAGGAAACACTGCGACTAGTAGATTGGATTGGCGCTTTCTATGACGGTGTAGGTCGGTTGGTGTGACGGTTACAGAAGGAGAAATATGGCGTCTCGCTGATGACGTATGCTCCTCAATCCGTCACTGCCACAAACACTGCTCCGCTGGAATTGGATGGAGAGAAAGCTTTGGGGCCTAGGGGCTTGAGTAAGGGGGAGGCTTAACCTATAGGAAATTACATACACTCGCAGGAAATAAAAACTATGCTTTCCATTGTACGGATACCGTACCGATGATGACTATTGTAATAGAAATAGATTATGTGCAGGCCTATATGAAAAACTTCATTTTGATGGTCCTACCTAAAATTACATTTATATAAAAATTACTAACAAGTATATTTACTATAATTTATTACAAGCCCTGTTCCCTGACTATACTAAGTACAGAGAATATCTGCGTTTCTCTAAGTAATTTCTGCTCATCTCCTTCATGTGTACATATAAATGTGTTTGCTCTTATTATTTCGATGCCAGGGCTTCAACGAAAATTTAACATTAATTAAGAGTATCATGTTTTTCAGGCAAAGTAAATAAGTTTTTCCTAAAATATGTGACGTTTAAATTGTTTTTGTGATCCTTATTCATTTAGTACTCATCCGGTTTGAGTTTTGCCATTTAGTCCTCTAAAATGACGTCAATGACATTATAGATGCTATTAGAAATTTCAGTTAAATGTAAAAAATTCATTCTTTATCAAGATTCCTTAATAATTACAGTCTAATATTATAATAAACTAATGATTTATATCCGTCATCTTACACAGAAATTCAAATTATGGAAAAGTACTATCAGTGGGAAGTGAACAAGAATCTGAATTTTATTCTGTCAGAGAAAGTTATTGCATAATAGAATTTTTAAACCTCCCCCTTTTTTATACAATATTGATCAGGTTTTTAAAATAGGTAAGCAATAAATCTTTAAACAGAACGACATCCAGAATATAAGTTATTATTCTTTAACTTATACATTTTTGAGATTTAAAAACCAACATCAGTCAGTGAGATACTGACATGGTATTTCACTTTATCTAACTTATAAATAGTCTTTCGGAATACTATAGAACAATACTGTATAATTGCCATAAATATTTTATGTTGAACAATTCCTTGGTGCTTTATAATAGATTATTAATTTCATGAAATTTGGTATGTATTATTTGTGTTACAAATCCACAATACCAAAATTGATGAATATTGTGGTTTTCTAAATTTCCTGCATTAATTTTTTTACCTAGATATTTTGTAATGTAGGAAAATAATGCAGAGTGTCTCCCAATTACTACAGTACGGTATGACATAGGTTATCACACATCACCAGAATAACTAGTTTTGGTTCGTCCTGTTTGTCACTACGACATATCACTTTGTAACGGATTTGTGATTACGAGGTTACGATTTCAAATTATACGTAATCATAGAAAATTCCATATTATAGTAAGTTTAATAATTAAAAGTAAAGTAAATAGATCCCTATTCAGAACGTGAATGCCGTTAGGATTCCAGGACTGTGTTTAAAATAATATTGCTTCACATAGTTTTCACAATTTTTAAAACAACATTTCGAAATCATACTTAGATAAATTTCTCTCAACTAGCTCTCCATAAACTTAGTAATAATAATAAGTAATGTTCCCAATTTTTTACAGTCTTATAATATTTTACAATGTTTCAAGTTATACTCAATTTTTGTAATTTGCTGCAATCTTTACAATAATTTGACAACTCTTAACATTGTTTTAAGGGATATTTGCTACCTTAATTACTATAATATTAATTAAATGTTGACTGGTAATACGTAAGTTGTTATTTGATTTAAGTAGTAAGTCAAGCAATTCCGTGGCGTCAGTAACTTATAGTAAATTAGCAGAAAAAATATAAATATTACGATATCTTCACGAAAATTGTGTTTCTACTAGCATAAACTAACTTGGGGCTCATTTCTATTGTTCAGACATGATTAACATCAACGAATTAATCATCTACATGGAAAGGTGAAGTCAGACTGAAAAATTAAATTCCAGTTCCGGGTAGCTTAAGTTGTTAGAGCAGCGGCACGGAGAGCTGAAGACCCTGGTTCAAATCCCGGCTATGGCATTGAATTTTTCATTCACACTTCATCTTTCCATCTTAGTCTACAAATCCAGTGTGAAAGAATTATCATTCTAATCATCTATATCAGCGTTTCTCAACCTATGGTCCGCGGACCACTGGTGGTCCGCAAAGATGGTGCAGAGGGTCCGCAGACATAATTAAAAAATATCATAAAGCAAGTGGAAAGAAGTAAATTTTTCACATATTTCATTATAATGACCTATGATTAATACACCAAGTAGGCCTATTAAGAAAATAGGCTTTCTTTTAAAAATGGGATGTAAAATTAGGGGTCCGTAAATTTTTTTGACATTTTAGAGGTCCTCGGGTTCAAAAAGGTTGAGAAACGTTGATCTACATGATATAGACCAGCGTTTCTCAACCTATGGTCCGCGGACCACTGGTGGTCCGCGAAGATGGTGCAGATGGTCCGCAGACATAATTAAAAAATATCATAAAGCAAGTGGAAAGTAATGAAGTAAAATTTTTTTCACATATTTCGTAGTAGTGACCTATAATTAATACCCCAAATATTAAGAATATAGGCCTTCTTTTAAAAATAGAATGTAAAATTAGGGGTCCGTAAAATTTTTTAGACATTTTAGTGGTCCTCGGGTTCAAAAAGGTTGAGAAACGCTGATATAGACGAATGTAAAGAAACCACAGCCACAACTACGACGAAGAACGGCGAAGCGATGATCGCCGGAAATAAACCGGTGGCTTCAACTACAAAGTCACCTGGGATACTCAACTGATCACATATCTAAGTTATAGGCCTATATCTTATACCATCAGTATGGCAAGATCTTTTAGTCGGTCTATTGTATGGATTATTATAATGTTATAGAATTAAAATATTGATTTTACCAAGTCTTCTCTCATTATGAGGAAAAGCTACCTTGCTTTAATAACTTCCTAGCATCTGTTCTTTTCTTTAATGCCCCACTACATTATAATTTTTAATGTTTAATATGGGAAATCAGACACTGTGGCCGATGTGACAATTACGCTAATGACATTCTTAAACGATAATACACGCTATGGAAATTCTTCTATTGAAGAAAGTTAATTTTTCATTCTTCTATTGATATCCCGAAAGAAGTTAATTTTTCATTCTAAATGATCCAAGTTTCAAGCAGATAAAGTGGATGTTGTTGAATTCACTTTCTTAAGTCGCATGTTCGGCACATTTGCCTCGTTTTATTATTTACATTGTTGTAAATAATAGCTTATATAAGAAAGAAATCACATCTCTAGTTCAATTTAAAAGAAAATAAACATTCAACCTCTCAGTTGCATTGCCAATGAAAATAACATTCTCAAATATACAATCTCGTTTGGACAGCGGGTAACTTTACTTTCAAAAATGCTCCATGTTATCCATTTTTTGAGGAGGGTGTGAATTCGGACAATTCCATACTGCCATAAATACAGTATATACATTTTAACTTGAACGAAAGGTTCTGTTGCGAGATAAATGAAAACGTGCTGAGGTAGATTATGCCCAAGGCTGGTATATGTAAGGTTGCCTCGTTCCCGTAAGAGCTGTGGGGAGAGTCCTACACTGCTGTGTGACGTCACTCGCAGCCCGCGCGAGAATTAAGCAGCTACATACAATGGTAATGATGGGAAGAAATAACACGAAAACACCATCGTTTTACCAACAATAGGCCCCTAATACATGTTTCCGAGGTGAAGATAGAATGTATACGACCCTGCATATAAAGAGGATTTAACACAAATTAAAATAAATATTTAATACAGGTACAAATAAGAATAGTGCAGCTATACAAAGTTTGTCTGACTCAGGAAAAAGTAGTCTATTAGATATAGCTTAGATTATGCTGAAAGATTTTTAATTTTACATTTCTAGGTATGTTTACTTATTTCAGGTAAATTATTCTGAATTATGGAAGGAGGCTTAAAAAGAATAGACTTTGGTATACTTTGCAATATTCGTCTTGACTTAGAAAAATAAATTTCTCAATGAGATCGATGCACTGTTGTGTATTTTCTGTATTAATTTTACATGAAATTAATTTAAATTAAACGTCTATAAGATGAACGAAGTCACCTCTGATTGCAATGTACTTGTCACAATTTAATTACAAAGCTCATTATCATAGATACTAAACAATTATTAAAACCAAAGAAGAATAGACAACATGGAATAATGCTTTCCAGAGGCAGAAAACTGGAAGATAAATAAAATCTGCGCACGGAATAACAATTATTATATTATAAACCAATCTGTATTCTGTTTGTAGAACACTTTGAAATAAACATTTACAAATGAATCAAAGTGATCATAAATATAACAGGTATATCTTTAAATGTATACCGACCGACAGCATTTAAATGGTAGAACAGTCCAAGACTCAATTTAGTCATGTTTACATGTAAATATGGATTTTAAGACGCGCTTATAATAAAATAATGAGTCAATAACTCACCTTCAGTAGGAAGTGGCTTCTTTTGCAGTTAACAACAGATCCATTGTTGAATATTCTTCCCCCCACCCCAGTGGGTGACCTCCAGTCAGGTTTATGGGTACATGTAGTTATTCAGTTTCTGACATGTTTTATTAGGGGAGTCCATAAATAAAATGTTGAAGGATTTTTACTTTAATACTGGTATATACTGGAAAAGAGGATTCCTAATTCCTCGAAGCGTTATTAAAACATTATACTGTACAGTACACTAACTTTGTAATTATTTAAGCGGCATTAAAGCAGTAATGGAATTCAATAGTGAGCCACTCTTTAAAAAAACACACACTCTGGTACACTGACACTTGAGGTGATATAGTTATATATAGGCTATAAGAATTCCCCAACTATTAAATTCAGGCGATAATTATAGCACATATATGACATAACTAATCAGAACTTTGAATCAATATTAACACAGAACTTCTGCACGACACTTGAAACTAGAGCTGTCTGACTGTGAACTGATGTTTTAAAGATTTTTAAAAGGGAGTCTTGCTTCACAATGTACATTTTTTACATCTGAAGGGTAAAATCACATTTTCTAACCCTTAACCCATCTTTTTGAATAGAACATTTTTTTTGTCAAATATAGTGTAGGTGGTCAGCTCAGCAAGGAAAATTTTCAATAGTCTGCTGCTGTCTATAAATAAAATGGACAGGCTCTTTAAGTTTCTGCTGGCAATGTGTATGAATAAAGAATTATTTACAAAAGGGCAAACTGCCCTCTGCATAAGAAAAAAAAAAGTTGTATAGGCTACTTCCCATTTTCTGAGTCATAACCAGAGAGTTGTAAAAGTACCCCAATAAATTTAAAGAGAAATGTAAGATGTTTGTGCGTGTTCTTTATTTTGAGATCCACAGTATGTTTTACAGAAACCAGCAGCTTAAATATTTTGTTTCCAATGTCTCAATATATTTTGTTGCAGATTATTCATTTGAGGCCTGAGCACTCAGAAGTGGTCCCTCTATTAATCCATACCCCCTGTAAGATCATATGTAGTCTATCTTTACAGATACATGCATTATTTTAGTTAAAAATTAGTTTTATTCCCATCATTGCCATTGTATGTAGGTGTTTAAATCCTCCTGCAGGGCTATGGGCCACGTCACATCCCTCGTGCTCAATACGCATGCGCGTCGAACGAGGCAACCTTTCATATACCAGCCTTGGATTATGCCGTCCAGCGCGAGGCAAACGTGACCCTTGAGCATTCCAAAAACCGAGAACCCTTTGGATAGAGGCAGTCTTGGCCGGGGCCTCGCGAGGCTGAATCGGGTCTTGTCTCGGACGGTCTGGACGCGGCTTAGCATATACTGAGGCAAACGCAGGAACCTGAACTACCTATACGGGCAGGGCAATCGTGGGCTCTACCAGTAGTGGGATCTGCGACTGTGGAGATACCCGATATAGACGCTGAAACCAAAAAGCAGCCAGGACAAGCCTCTTTAAGGACAAGATATGTTTCGGAGACAGGTCTGAGTTAGTAGGCTATTGAGAACTGTGCCATCTTGATTCCTAGTTTGAATCCTAGTAATGTGGGAATGATTTTTTCCTGTTTTATTGTTTTTGTTGATACATCCTGTAGCAAAAGATGTGGATACTTTCTTTGGTAAATAGGTGTCATTATAATTATTTTACTCCAATTTTCGTGGTTCTTAACCGCATACCTTGAATTTGTTAAATCAAATAGGCTATAGCCTATAAGTTGGGACCAGGAGTGCGCCAAGCACGAAAGACGTAAGATCCTTCCGAGGAGCATGTTGTGGGACAGACCGATTCTTAGTCAAAACAGCTTTTTGGTCTTGGATAAAGAAAACACTAAATATGACGATCACCAAAACAACATTTATACATAAACTTCAGGATACCGAGATACGGAAAGCATACCAAGTAGAGATAGCAATGACATGGAGCTACAAACAGGAGAAGCAGATGCAAATAGATTTGAAGACCGCTGGCAGAAAATTATGTATGTTAGAAACAGCCAAATAAGTGATAGTAGAGAAAGAAAGAAATTCTTGGTTTGATGAGGATTATATGGAATGCATCCAAAACTGAAAGAAGTTCTTACACATAACTCAACAGACCAACCAGACAGAGAAGGGAGGAATATGAAGAACAACTAACAGAACCGGCCAAAGGAAGAAAAGGAATGTCCTAAAGAAAAAAAAATTTAATGGAATCCAACAGGAATTTAAAGAGGCAACGCTAAATTTGCCTACCTGAAAATTAAGACATCAAAGAGGGATTTATAGCCAATACAAACTTTTGTTAAGATAAAGATAGTAATATAACAGGGGTTGATTTAAAAATAACACAGAGATGGAAGAAAGTCTTTGATAAAATGCATAATTCAGAAATAACAAAGGTAACAGACACAAGCGAAGGAAGTTTTGAAGAATGACAAGTAAATACACATGAAGAGAATTCCAGCCTAAAATAAGTGGTTCCCATCTCAGCCTAATAATAACACACATGGAAAACACAAGCCTCTAGATTGACAAATAACTTAATAAAATATGGTGGATTGAGGAAAAAGTAAGTTATATAAAATGATCCAAGAAGGAACAAAGAACATGTGCCCAGTTAATAGAAAATTAACCTCATAGTATTTTTTTTTAAATAAACTGAATAAGATAGACTGTACGAATTTTATATATGAATCATTAACGAATTACAGTATATACGAATTTTATACATGTTATAAAGTATTTACGAGGATATAGAGAAGAGACTGGAACCATAATGCTGATGGAATATTAAAAAAAAAATAAAAAAAAACTAAAGTGGTTTTAGAACTGAGCAATCCACCAAAAATCAAATATTAATATTAAAATATTGATAGGATAGATGTGAGAAAATAATTCAATTCGACTTCAAAGAAGCATATGATAGCATAGACAGGAGTAAACTGCTTGAGGTTCTGCTATATTTTAAATTACTTACTGAATTAGTAAAACTAATTAGATTACGACACAAACAACTGCTCAAGTCAACGCACATTAGGGGTGATAAGACGTTTTAATGTCGCACGAGGGCTTGTGTATTATTATCTATTAATATGAAGTTGATTGGTTCTTGGTTGTGAATAATTATAGTGAAGAATTTTCTATTATTAGTAATGTGATTGGGAAAAGGATTATAGTTGGAATAACTATTTTTATTGATATAGTAAATATTTCATTGAATACAAGCACCCACCCCATTCAACATAGCTCTTGAGTATGTAATCAGGAAATTATCAGTCAAGGGAATTGCTACATTGGACCATAAAATGACTGAGATTATGGGACACGCTGATGGTAGCAAAATAATGGCACGATCCTATGCAAGAGCAAAAGAAGATTTTTCAAGAATTATAAGACATAGGAGGGATAGGATTACAAGTGATTACAAAAAAGACACAAGTTATGATCGCCACCAGGAGGAAAATCAGGAAACCTGATAAGTTTGAAATCGGAACCCTGATTTTGGAAATAGCAGTTAAACACTTCAAAAATTTAGGATATCAGATTTCAAAGATTGAAATGAGTTGGACATATTAATTGGATGGATGATAACTAAAATGTCAAAGAGGTGTTATTTAGCTTCTGGGATCTTAATTCGCAACTCTTTAAGTATTTCTATTGTATATAAAGTCAACTCTGTTCGAAATAATCCAACTGAAGAATCAGGATTGTCTGTGTATTTTAATATGTTATGTAATTCATATGAAAAAATAATGTGGATATTGTTATTCTTCTTTCGTTTAATCAACTTCAGAGTTAGGTGGTGAAGAACAATAGTTAGTAAGAGAGTGGTTTGGGACAAACATCTATAAGCATTACAAACTGTGTGGTTATAAACGTCGACAAAACTTTTCGTTTTAATGCTGTTATATCCATATTTTTGATAGCTTGAACTAATTTTGGAAACTGTACTTGTTCCAAGTATTTTTAACTTTTCACAGCATCAAATTTTCGTTTTTATCTTACTGAACAGATTGTTTAAATCTGTAGAGGAACACACATCTTGTGCGGGGAATAGAACGCAGAATCGTGAGCCACCTTGAATATTTTGTAATAGGCCACTAACTAATCATTCTGACAGTCAAGAACTCGAGAGATTGACGCCGCGGTAACAAAAATTATCCATCTTTTCATATTTTCTTGTTTCTGGTGGGCCAGCTATTATTCCCACTCCAATCCTTTACGACCTGTCTTTTTTCACAACGATTTTAGCGATGAGTGAATAATTGTTCGAAAATATTTACGAGTTTTTAAAATGTTTATCATGGTTTTTTTTTTCTATTATATTCTTGTACTGAAACCCATGCGGAAAGAGCATCAAACCCACAGATTCCTTCGCCGTAGCTCTAAGGCTGCTGCTAAGGTGACTGGCTAAGAAGTTTCAAGTTTAAGCTCTAGATCCAGGGAAAGGTCACGACACGAGCTACATAGCGAGTTCCACTTGTTCCGTCAGGAGTTTCATTAAATTTAGTCACTAGGAGAATTTGTACCCGGAACATCTCAAACCGTAGAAGTGGGTTCACCATGGATCTAAAAAAAAAAAACTTTCAAGAGTATCTTTTGATTCAGTGATACCCACGAGTCACCACTCCTAGTTCCGGCAAGAGTTCCATGAAATTTGGGGATCCTCAGCAGGATTTTAACTTGGAATCGCTTCTACCGTGCAAGAGCGGCATTACTGAGTGAACCGATTTAATTACCGTATTATTCTCTAGTTTGGGCTTTCAGCTACAGTGGTTTTCCAATTTTCAAAGCACTCAGGCACCTTCCATTCGCGAAACATGATTGGTGGCCTAATAGTGATGAACTGATAATAATAACTAATGCGATATCTGGTGAAGGAAATAAAAGTTTGATCTAGTTGATAAGAAGTTTTCATCACTATCCTCTGATATCATTCAGTTTTTACTTTAAATTATTTAATATTAGCAAAATACGTATAATAGTAATAATAATAATTCCTTATATTATCAACACAACAATTAACAGTATATGCAACTGCCTGTGGAATACAGACAGGTATAGAACTGAAAGTTATAATTCATGAATCCAGTATCGCATCACATGTTAATTGCGGATGTGATTAATAATTTGAGCGTTTTACATCGCCGCTGACACCTTTATCCGTCCGATCTCTTTATCAGAGCTAACAGAATTGATCACAGTTTCAATCGTATCTGACATATAATCATGCAGTCAACTGAAAAGATATATTATTGACAAATTAACATTAACTTCGCTCTACAACCGCTGATTCAAAACAACTGTATCGACTTTCCGCTTGATTATTGAATAATAGGTCTCAATGTGTCACTATCTATAACAGCAATAATACAAAATTGGAATCTATTCAAAAGTAATATTCCGTTCGGTCGTTTGGTTTTACGATTCAGTTCTGCCACAATTCTCAGCTGTTGAACTAAGTTGAGTGAACTTTGATGGTAGATAAGTTGAGTTATTCACATGACTTATTAAATTCACCAGTAGAGTGTAGACTTTGAACAGCAGAAAAAGTATAAATTTAAAAAACAACCACCGTAGAAATACCACATAGGTCTACCTAACATATGCCAATTATCCCTTCTGTTATGTTATTTACCGTTGCTGTGAATATCTCACGTTCAAAATTATTAAAATAAGAAATTTCCTTTTCTCTTTGGTAAAGTATGTTTCTAGCTTATAGAATTGTAAATCAGCTTAGTGTAATAACAATTACAATAAAATAGACTTCTCGTCGAGAACTAATGAATATGGACTTATTTAGCGCTTCAAACGAGAAGTTAGTGCCCTATCTGCTTAGCAATTTTATTTTGTAGGTTTAATTAGAGGAATTTCTTTCCATTGCAAAATAGACATAATACAAATAACTTATAATGTAATCACTGATAGACTGCGACAGCTGAAGAACAACTCTGTCTCTCGATGTCCAACATAGCATTCCGTGTTACACTATTTGCAGAATATCTAGGATTTTTCTTTTCGTCATTTGGGGAAGTTTGTTTGAACTTTTTCAGTCACATGAAACAAAGGCAAAGACATTTCGTTTGATCACTTTCTGTGATATACATTTTATCGCATAATTATAATAACCTACTGCGGCAATCTTGCTATTCTCAATTTACAGGTACCTTATTGCGGGATACTGTCCGCCGGCGTGGTCTTGTGGTTAGCATCGCTGACTACAGATCCGTCGGTCCGGGTTCGATTCCCGGTACCTCCTCGGATTTTTCTGAGGTAGGGAGGTCTGGTAGGGGTGCACTCAGCCTCGTGATTCCAAATTGAGGAGCTACTTGATAGAGAAGTAGCGGCTCCGGTCAAGAAAACCACCATTAACGGCCGTGGGTGTCGGCATGCTGACCACATGCCCCCCAATCCTGCCATCTGCCTACGGGAGATGACGCAGCGGTCGGGTGGTAGGCCAAGTCCCTCCAGGGATGTAGCGCCACGGAGTTTAGTTTAGTTTTATTGCGGGATACTAGCTTTTTCTCTTGTTGTCAAATATAATAATTCCTATATAGGTCGCAGACTTTTAACCATTCAAAATAGAGTACTTTTCACATTTCTCTACTAGTAGGCCTATACTTCCATCAAATAATCTACTTCTGTATCTTGCAAGCTCTGGAAGTTATCAGAGAAATAGAATACAGCGATTCGTTCATAATAAATCAGTTCATAAACAAATTATGAAAAGGTATTCTAGAAAATATTATAGTGCAATCATCCTCGCTAATTGTTGATATCTTAGCGACTTTAACGTGATCTGTAAAGTCATACAACTTATCACAATTTAGACTAACCGATTAAGTAAGAGGAAAGAATCAAATCAAGTCACCAGTATATATGCATATATAGGTCTATACAAATATTCACCCTTTGATCAATTTTTACCAAAGTTTACACAGAGACCCTAAAGGGCCAAGAGAAAATTTAATGAAAAACTGATTTTTGGAATTAACAACCCCTTAAATTGTTCAACCACTTTTATATGAAATTAATTTAAATCTGCCTTTTTTTTTTAATTTTTACCGGACTTTACACACAGACTCCATGGAACTAGGAGAAAATTTATTGCAAACTAATTTTGGTGCATACCACCCCTTAAATGTTTCAACCCCTATCTTACAACCCTTACTTAAATCTGCATTCCTTGACCAATTTTTATCAGACTTCACACTCAGGACCTATGTAATCAGGAGAAAATTTCAGGCAAAACTAATTTTGGAATAACCAATCCCTTAAATATTTCGACCCCATTAAATGTCATCTATCAATTTAAATCTGAATTCTTCGACCAATTTATATCAGAATTCACTCATAGATCCTATACAGTCAGGGGGAAACTTTAGGCAACATAATGTTGGAAAAAAACCACTCCTAAAATTTTTCAGCCCATATTATATGACCTTTATCTAAATGTGAATTCTTGACGCAATTTTATCAGACTCTACATACAATTTTAAACCCTTATTTTATGACCTTTATTTAAAACTTAATTTTTCACCAATTTTACCAGACTCTTCACACATAACATGTAGAACCATGGGAGAACTTGATGCAAAACTAGTTTTAGTAGAAGCTACCCTTAAATTTTTCAGACCCTATTATTTGATCATTACTAATTTATATTCTTTGGTCAATTTTTACCAAATTTTATCCAGAAATTCTACAGAACCAAGTGAAAATTGGAAGAAATCACCTCTTTCATTTTTTAACCTCCATTATTTGACATGTACTGGAATCTACATTTTTTTACCAATTTTTACCGGAATAAACACTCAGATCCTATGGAACCAGGAAAAAATTTTAGGCAACATTTTAATATTTCAGCCCCCTTATATGACCTTTATTTGAACCTACATTACATAGAACAATGCCTGAAAAGAATTAAATCAATAAGTGAATATGCAAACATATGACTTTGAAAACTGTAAATGGATATTCTGCTGTAATTAATTATTTATAAATATTTCAACCCCTATTATATTACCTTTATTGAAACCTACATTATTTGATAAATTTTACCAGATTTTACACACAATCCCTAAAGAACTAGGATAAATTTTTAACCCAAGTTAACTTTGTAACAAACCACCCTTTAAATACTTCAAACCCCTATTATATGACCTTTAATTATATCTACATTCTGTGACCAGTATTTCCAGACTTTTCACACTTAGTCAATAGAACCAGGAGAAAACTTTAAACATCATTATTATTGGAAGAGATCACCCCTTAAGTGTTTCTACCCATACAGCAAAATTTCTAGATTTTTTTATTAATTAATACTAGACCTTACACACAGACCCTGTCGTATCAGGAGAAATTTCTAAGCAATAATAATAATATCCAAACAAACTACCCCTTGGCGTTTTCTATTTCTATTGTGTAATCCGTATACAAATCTACATTGTTTGATCGGTTTTTAACAACTTTTATATACAAATCCTATAGTACCAAGAGAAATTTTGAGACAAAATTAACATCCGAAGAAACCATCTCCTAGGCCTTTCTAGATTCCAAACCCTTGTTGTAAACAAACAAATCTTTAATCTGTGACCGAATTTTACCAAACTTTCACACGCCGTCTCTCAAGACTATCAGACAGAGATGGGTTAGGCCTACTTAAAATTCAGTCAAACGACACATACCCGTTTTCATCCCCTATAGGCCTTATACATATTTTAAAATATTATCTTTGTAAATTTCCGTGCTTTGACGGAGTTTATCAAAAAACGTTTATCATAAGTCCTAAGCATGTATAAAGTGAAAAAAAGAAAACTTTTACTCCTATAGGCCTATGTGCAGTAAACTATGTAGGCCTACCAAGTTTTCGGGAGCAAAACCTGAAAGTGATTTTGAATTTCTTTTTTATTTCAGTTCCAAAACGGTTATATAGGGACATGAGAGTGAGAAATAAAATATCCCCGTAAAGACAGTAAACTTATATGTCTTGGGACTCATAAGTCCTCCATTTAGTATTTTCTGAGGGAATAATCTGATAGCGGTAAGTCGTTCTTCCTCATTTCCAACTCTAAAATGTTATTATAAGGACCTAGATTTTGAAAATTAAAAGTCCTCCAAAAGTCACTTAGAAGTAAAATCAAAACAGAATACCCGGGTCCTTTAAGCTAGTCATATTATAAAACATGAATTTTATAGATGTTCTGAAGTTAAGCATCTACTTTGTCTGCTGCCACATGACGTGCTAATTCTGCTACGTCACTGCTGGAAATGACTGGCTTGCGTGCGAATTGGCGCAACCTTTAGCATTTTAAAAGCTGGAGTTGTAGGCCTACGTATTTGCAGTTGTTATGAACAGTGGTGATCGGTAGTTAATTAAATTAATGTTTAATTCATCTTACCAATGAATACGTTTGCTTCATGGTGTATTTTAGAAGAAATATATTAATTTTTCACCTCATTCACATACTCTGTGTGTGTATAGGCTATGTAATATATCGCTGTATTGTAATATTAATAAAATAATACCTTATAAGTTTAGAAGCCATCTTGTAATGGCCAGAACGATTAAACAATGCATAATGTTGTTCTTCAACGTGTTTTATTTATTTCAAAATTGATTACAACCCGTGTTTCGCCATAGGGCATATCACGGGGAATTGACAGTGATATGTTCAGTCTAAGCATGATTATTCTTGCAGTGTGCAGAAGATGTGTCTCAGGAAGGCAGCGATCTCCACGGTGTGGAAGTGGTGTTTGAGAACCATTGGCAAAGGAGCTGTCAGTAGAACTCTAGGTCGATTTCTTGCGAATTGTGAGCATTCAGTTAACAAGTGTAGGGCCGTTTGAGGAGGTTTTTCGGGACAGTTGCAGAGTGGTGAGAGACATTTGTTCATTTTATACAGGTATGACTTGAAAAAGCCGTGATTGGTCAGGAATTGAGTAGATATGTAGTTAGGACCTAGAGCTAAGGAGAGCCTGTGGTGTATATTGGGTATGAAGATCTTGGTGTGGATTCCTTGCTCAGAATTTTTATAGGTTGAATTCCAAATTTCTATGTAGTGATCTGTCAGTAGCTGCTTGCTCCGGGTGAAAGGGATTCCTTTGTAGTCGGTAGTGGTTCTTTGGCTGGCTGCAATCCTTGCAAGGTAGTCCGCTCTTTCATTCCCTTGGAGACCTGTGTGACCCTTAACCCAGTGGAGGCTGATGGGTGTTGACTTCTTGTTGATTATTTTGTTTCTTAAGTCAACTGCTATTGGATGGGTTGTCCTTTTGTTTGCGATTGCGAAGAGTGCTGCTTTAGAGTCCACGTGTATTGCATATGATGTGTTTTCTGTCCGTTGGTGGCTTATCCAATTTACTGCCAGACTGATCCCGGTAAGTTCAGCTTGGAAGACGGAGCAGTCGAGACCAAGTTTTCTTGTATCAGAATAAATTTCTTTGGTATTTTTCATCACTGCCATCCCAGCGCCGACATGTTTTTCTGTTTTGGATCCGTCAGTGAATATCTGAAAGTCCGCATTTCCCAATGTTCCTGTTATATCTATATTGATATGATTGTGTTTGGGGTGGATGATCTTGGATCTAGTTTTGGTTTCAGCCAGTTTTAGAATGGGGATGACTGCGTTTGTGGGTTTACCTGATGAGATGGCTTTAATGTCATTGTTTAGGAGTATGGCTTGGTCAATGGGCATTATGCCTGCTATTGCTTGGAGGGAGATGCTGGAAACAGTTTTATATGCTTTTGTGCTGAATATAAGAAAATATCTTTGTATTTGTAGCAGTTTATGTTTGGCTCTGCGGGATGTTAGATGGAACCAGGCTTCTGCAGCATATGTGATGGACGGAAGGATGGCGTAGTTGTAGATTATCATGAGATGATGGAAAGACATTCCCCCAGGTAGCTTTAGAGCAGCGTACTAAACTATTACGGATGTGTAAGATCTTGTTTTCTAGGTGAAGCGTATGGGGATACCAGTCCAATTTACTGTCAAGTATTATGCCTAGATGTTTCATTTTGGTTACTACATTTAATCCCCAGTCTGTGACTGTTGTGTGGTTGAGGTATATTTCTTTCTTTCTGGCGAACTTAGGCATCAGTGCGGATTTTTCTTTAGAAATTTCAAGCTTCTGAATTTTGCACCAGTCCTCGATGACTAGGAGACATTCCTGTACTGTCTGGAGCACTAATGAGTGAGAGAGTCCTTTAACCATGAGCATTGTGTCGTCTGCATAGATAACCGTTTCTGCGTTCGCAATGTGGGCAAGTTGTGCGATCAGACCGGCAATGACGATGTTCCATAATGTGGGACCAGCAACAGTACCTTGGGGACATCCTTTTGTGACATCCTTTGAGACGGATGAGCAGCCGAGACTGAAAACGTCAATGTTTGCTGCAGTTCCAACTACATAAGAGTGGTACATAATTATTTCTATTCATGTGCCAGATATAGTTCCTTAGAGGTACGAGGGTCAACGAAAATTAGGAAAAATTAAATAATTACCATCATTGTTGCTAATATTATTGTTATTGATTTAGTTTTATTACTTCAAACTACGTGCTATCAACTCATTGTCGGTGTGCAGGTAATTTTTCCCTCAGGAGTTCATTCTGCAGAAGAAAGAAAAAACTTCGCTTTATATTATGTTAAAACTCGATTCGTTCGTTGGTGGCTACGCATCCAAACCCCCGATTAGGTTCTCGGGAAAAAACTTTTTTTTTTCCTTTCTGAACTGACATCGTATCGGAATCCGTGTATTGAGACTACCTTATAGCCTATTACCGTTTAGCCATAAAAGAACTAAAACTCTGCGGGAAGACTTTAGGATTTTGTTGAGAAAAATAATACGATTTTTAACTTTTTGGAATTTTACCGTCGGTTAAAAGCTAAACGGTATAAGTCTGCCAAATCTCAGGTTTCTAGCTCATCTGGAATTGGGAAAACATTAATGTCGGTGAGTGAGTCAGCCATCTGGCTTTATAGTGCATCCGCCTTTTTGAAGGAATTTTAGGGATAAAAATTGAAAATTAAACTTTTTTTTTATTTTTCCAGTCGGTTGCAGGCTAAAAGCTGTAAGTGTGCCCATTTTCAAGTTTATTGCTCATCTGGAAGTGGGCAGACATTAATGACAGTCAGTGAGATAGTCATGCGATTTTATACATTATAGGGATATCTTCAATCATCCTGGGGTGAAATCTAACGGTGAACTTGGGATGTGTATTACTAAATAAGTTTTTAACATTACCGAGATATTTATACCTATCTAAAGAGGACATAAGTGGTAAAGATATAGGCTAGTATTATATATTTTACATATGGATTGATATTTTTCTTGGGGAGATTTTCGTTTTCATAAATGGAAATTTTCTGGTAATTGTAGTACAGAATATCTTTAAAGCGTGTGATCTGTATTGCGCAGTACATGCCTGCACTTATTTACTTTCCACTGTAAACGCAGAGCGTTCGCAGGGTAGGCCTACGCTCACACAATACACTGACACTCCTAACATTTTGTATAAATAGTTCACACATTTTTATAAGTGTAACTTTATTCAATCTTCTTCAATATTCCTTTATATCTATATATATTCCCACACACGAGCACACTCATGTTTTCTATAATAATAAAATTAAATCATTTTAATAAAGTCAGGTAAGAACTTAATTTTTGTGCAATGGCAGAAGTCCAATAGATTAAATCTTTAGTAAATGGTAAGAGTTAAGAGTCAATAAAATCTCAGCATATGTTATGAATTTACGAACCTACAATTCAGAGAATACACCTAACAGAGTGTCATTTTGAAATACATGGAGCTCGGGAGAAATAACATAATATTTGAGTTTGTTGAACACAGAATCCAACAGCTGTTCAACATGTCAATTGAAGAAAAGAGATATAGGGAGGTAGAAATAGGTTAGCACACGTAAACATACCACCCTCATTTAATAAGTAGGCCTGATTAATCTAAAAGCATTGTCACATTTTAAAAATACACGCACAAAATTATTAATGTTTTATGCCAAGGAAAAATTAATATCTTCCATGTTTGTTGTGCTATCAACTTTTTAGTTGTATTTATTTTTGCAAAGGATGACAAGAACATATGAGTATATTTGTGTTTTCTTACAAAGAGCAAGCTAAAATGGCAGAAGAGGACAGAGATGATGGAACGAGCATCGAAGTAAACTGTTTTATACATTTTTCTTGGTCTAACAAAAGAATAGGAAAAGCATAAAAAATATCATCTGGTAGTGAATAAGATCTTCTACCAGTATACCTAACATTTATGCTGGCAACAGTAGTTGCTAAGAAAAAAAGAAACAAGTCAAAATCCTTTTTAGAGCGGGAGGATGGGGACATTGATGTAAGACACGAAATTTATATCAGAAACCGTAGTGCGTGGCTCCGTTTGCTGCTTGCCACAAAGCACAAGCTTTTTCGTATTCTTTTTTTTTATTTTTTTATCTTCCTATAAACATTTTTATAAAATGAAGTAGTGACGTGTAACACTTGATGATTGTGGGGACTGTAATTATTACTCGCAATTGTTGATATAAAGCAATGAGTGTTGTTAGTACGTTATTATCTTTAATATTAGCAATAGTAATAAAATTGGTGACAGTTTCGTGAAATACTGGTTTCGTTTGCTAATAATACTCCATGAAAAATAAGTGGCAGTTCCTGCCAAGAAGACCGTTAATTACGGTCATTTTCGTGTATAAAAATGTAATACTTCTAATACATTGCTTACAATATACGACAGACTTTTGTTAATAGTCTGTTTTATCTCACTCTTTTGTAAATTACTGTATACTAAATAACTCTTCCTCTTTCCAACATTAAATTATATTTAGCCATATTAAAAATAAATTTATTTAGTTGAATTCTAACAAGTAAACTGAATAGGAGTTTTTTATTTATTTAAATGTGGCTTCGAAACCCTTTGATTTCCGTAATTCTGAAGACTTTACGTAAATAATTACCATATGCAAGTACTGTATTATTAATTTTTAACTCTTTACTAACATAAAATAAATGATTCATAATAATTTCTGTAATTCAACTGTAAAAGTTAAATCGCGTTTTCAAAATACAAAATTTCCCTTTATTCGTACAGCCCTAGGTAAATAATCATAATATTATAATAATATTGCCAGATTATTTAAACGAGTATAACTTAACACTGTATAATTTGTGAATAATTTTAATAACTGTCATTATTCTTATTATCTTCCTAAGTTCATTTACCATTATAGATAATGCATCGCTTACGGAGATCATGTTATATTATAACTTTGTAATAGATCCTCGTATGTAGTGCGTGATTCTCTCAGAAGAGAAAAGGAAGAGATACATAATTTTCGTATTCGTGTTACTTTAAGTTGAAACCTCATTGGTCTCAGAATAATCTTGGCATTTCATTACATTTTCATGGTGCCCTCTCTAGTAGGTCTAGGCCTACAGCATTCTCACGTTTATTTTTAAAGCTTGAATTGTTGGCCACAGGCTACACAGAACCACCATCTTATGATGCGTTTTTAATCGTAAGGCATACGTCCTTTAAATCAAAGAGTCTTCCTCTTTTACCTTCACAAATCTTACTTCAGAAATACTCATCTCTTTCCTGTGTTGGACTGCAGCCAAATTTATATAAGCTTTATAACAGCTTGGAGAGCAAGGAAACAGAAAACACCCAATTTATCTTGTAACCTTGTGGAAAATATAATGACCGAAACATTACATGTGAATGTTTTCGGCTTGTAGCCTTTTTATCCTGGGTAGAAATAATCCATGGTATGATGCATGGATAATCTATTGAAACATTTGTTGCCCAAATTTGCATATGCATCGTGTTCGCAAGATTTCTGGTCCTATATTTTCCTACGTGGGGGGATTCTCGCGACTACGGAAACTCAGGGGCTACTTTGATCGAAATTAAGCCTAAATTGATATCTTCAATTTTTCTGAAAACTTGTCACTTTAGTCAAGAATGTATTCGAGTAAGCAATGTATTACGAGCTGTTTAAAGTAGTGGAATACTTCGTAACAAACGTTAAAGAAGGCAAGTCAAATTAGCTCCTAGAATGAAGTTACTAACACTAAAACTAAACTAAATCTAAACTCCGTGGCGCTACATCCCTGGAGGGACATGACCTACCACCCGACCGCTGCGTCATCTCCCGTAGGCAGATGGCAGGATTGGAGGGCATGTGGTCAGCATGCCGACGCCCACGGCCGTTAATGGTGGTTTTCTTGACCGGAGCCGCTACTTCTCTATCAAGTAGCTCCTCAATTTGAATCACGAGGCTGAGTGCACCCCTACCAGACCTCCCTACCTCAGAAAAATCCAAGGAGGTACCGGGAATCGAACCCGGGCAGACGGATCTGTAGTCAGCGATGCTAACCACAAGACCACGCCGGCGGACTGAAGTTACTAATACTACAGATTATCAATTATTAATATTACTACAGAGGGAAACTAAATAGGCCTATATGGTCATGAAAAACAAAAATAATGCGCTACAAAATATTATAATAGCTAGTAAATCGTTCGAATAAGTGGAGAAATTCAAATATCTTGGAGGAATAATTACAGACACAAATAATATTAAGGCAGAAGTTAAATGTAGAATCAAATGATCAGGAGATGCCTGCATTTATGCAGCTCAAAAGCTCTTATCTTCTCGTCTTCTGTCCAGAAATCTAAAAATAAAAATTTATAAGACAATTATCTTGCCGGTATGGATGTGAGACATGGTCGCTTACTCTTGGGAAAGAACATAGTCTGAGAGTATTGGAAAACAGGTTGCTTAGGAAAATATTTGGTCCTAAGAGACTGGAGAAAAATACATAACGACGTGCTTCATAACCTGTACTCGTCACCGGGTATAGTAAGGGTAAATAAATTACGGAGGATGAAATGAGCTGGACATGTTGCACGCATGGGGGAGGATAGACGTATCTCAAAAGTATTGACTGGGGGACCCGAAGGGAAAAGACTACTTGGAAGACCTAGATGTAGGTGAGAGGACAATATTAGGATAGATTTAAGGGAAGTGGATTTGCGAGGGGTGTTTCGATGGAGTTAGCACAGAATAGGATTGAATGGCGGACTCAGGTAAGCGCGGCATTGAACCTTCGGATTCTGTAATATACATAATATTCCTTCAGCTTGCTTATTAATTGTCCATTGCCATTGAGTAAGTAAGTAATATTACAGATTAAAAATAAAGTATTTTGTTCAATGAAAGGTAGGTGTATAAAGCTCTTATAATACATTTCGTCATTATATCACATAAAAAAGTTAATTGGTGATAAAGTAGCCTTTACAATGAAATAATTTTGAATTATAATGAATCTGAAGGTCGTATAAAAGTCTCATTAACGTACACACAAAATAGTTTTCAAGAACCGTGGTTGTAGTAAATTCTGGGAATCTTACTAAAGAGGGTTTCTAGGCAAAAGGTGATTCTTCATCACCAACTATAGACATAATAATATTGTGGTAAAGAACAAAATCTTCTTCTTCTACATCATGAAATTAGGCCCTTTGGCCTGTTTTCACATCAAGTGGGATTTAGTGAGTCTTCCCATCTGGTAAGTGGACGTCCAACACTTCTATGTCCTCTTGGCTTGTACTTTAACAATAGATGAGGAATTCTATCTGCAGGCAGTCATTTCTCATATTATAAATTCTATTTGTTAAATTAAAAATATTTAAATCTTTCCTAATGTCTTCATTTCGTTTTCTGTCCAGAATTGTCACACCTGCTACGGAACGTAAGAACTTCATTTCTGCAGTTTCTATTTTCCTTCTGTCTGAACGATTAAGAGTCCAATTCTCACTTGCATATGTTAAAGTAGGTACTGCCATAATTTTGTAAAATTTTAATTGTGTATTTCTCAGTGTTTTATTTTTCAGTGTCCGTTTTATAGTGCCACACATTCTGTAAAATTTATTTAGTTTAATATTAATATCTCCCTTCTGACAGTATGATACATTGCATCCTAAATAATTAAAATTGTTCACCAGTTGAATTATAGTGTCATTAATGCTGATTTTGCACCTCATATGGTCTTTCCCAATGAATGCCATTACTTTCGTTTTGCTTTCCGAAATTGTCATATTGAATTTCTTTGCTACTTCATTTAATTTATATGCAGCTAATTGTAGATTGCTTTCTGAATCACCAAATATTGTTTGATCGTCTGCAAACAGTATGCTATTTAGAATTGTATTACCAACTTTAAAATCTGTGGTTAAAATTAATTGCCATTGTGCAATGACTTCGTCAATATATATACTAAAAAGTGCAGGAGATAGTGGACATTCTTGTCTGACTCCTTGATTAATTTCTAATGCATTGCCACTTGTTAAGCCTTTTTTGTCAATGATTACGTTTGATTTAAAATATAAACTTTGTACAGCTTTGACTATATGTTCTGGGAACCCTTTATCATACATTATTTCCCATAGTTTATTTCTTGACACTTTATCAAACGCTTTTTCGTAATCAATAAAAAGTATGCAAGTTGGTAAGTTAAATTCTCTTCTCTTCTGGATTAATTGTTCTAGCGTAAATATAGCATCTGAGCATGATCTACCCTTCCGAAAGCCACACTGTTCTTCTCTCAGCATATATTCACTGATTATATTTAGCCGTCTAGTGATTATCTTAGCATATATCTTGTAAGCTGTGTTCAGTAAACAAATTCCTCTGTAACTTGTACACTCGTGTCTATTTCCTTTCTTAAATATAGGACATATAATTCCTTTTTTCCATTCATCTGGAATTGTGCACATCCTCCAGCGCACATTTATTGTATCTAAAAATCTCTCTTTAATTTCTCTTGGTGCATACTTTAAAAGTTCAATATTTAAACAGTCTATGCCTGGGGTTTTCTTATTTTTGGATGTTTTAAGAGCATTCTCTAATTCTTTCATTTCAACGAGGTCTACATTTGCCATTTCCTTTAATTTAGGGTCAATACTAACTTCTGACGTATTTGTCCATAACGTTTCATAGTGTTTAAGCCATTCTTTTTCTGTGATATTGTTTATTTTAGCTGTGTCTTTTTCATTTGAGTTTAGATGTTTCAAAAGTTTATGGGCTATATCCTGTGATCCATGGCAATCGTATTCTATGTTAGATATATAGTTGTCCCAACTAAGTCGTTTCAGCTTCCTCACTTCTTTTTTAACAATGGCACTTCTGTATTTATAAGCAATTCTAGCATCTTCCGATTTTGATTGGATGTATTTTAGGTATGCTTTTTTTTATTTTCTATCATTTCTTGGATTTTATTATTCCATATATATAGACCTTTTTTCCCTCTTTTGATAGATCTTGTCCCAAGGGCTTCCTCAGCAGCCTTTGATATAATTATTTTTAAGTCATGCCATTCTTCATTCACATTATTGCTTACAGCTCTTTGATCTACATAGTTTAGTAATCGTGAAGAGTATAATCTCCTTATACTCTCTTGCTGCAATAAGTGTACTTTGAAGTACATATCCTTAAAGTACATATCCTTAAAATATTCTTAAAGGTGAAATTAGAATCGTTATATGGTATGCCTAGCAAATAAGCAAATTAATCTCTATGTCAAAGCATATACTGGTATATCAAATGGTGTTGGTATATTTTTAGTAAATAAAAAATTAAGATATAACGGTATCATTACGTTAAGCTAAGTCTAAGCGGGTTGTAATTATTTGTGACCATAGCTATGTTGTAATGAAATGAGAATTGGCCAGCCTCTGCTTCTCCCCAATATGACAAAGGCAACGCAGACTGGCTTCGAACACACTGTTAATAATTCCGGGGTGCGCGGGCAAAGAGAGTTAAGTCCCCATCCTAAAAAATTGAGATATGTCCGTAGAGTTATAAATAAAAATATTCTTTACATTTGTGTTAAGTCCAGTAAGTCATATTCAAAATTGTACGGTAGTTATGGATGTGTACCTCATGGGTTTATCCATCTCTAAAGCTATGTTGGGCTGGTATAGTGTGTTAAGTCACTCTAATTCTCAGTAAAAAGAAAGTGGACTTAACTCTCTTTGCCCGCGCACCCCGGAATTAATCTTAGACATAATGCTAAGGGTCGACATTTTCATTAAGTGCGTGACCAGCAGAGTTTGAAAGAGTTTATTCTACCGAAATAATCACTTTGGATAATAAAATCTTTGGATGGTAAACATAACTAATAAAGCCATAAAATCTGCACACAAAAAATTTAAAGTAACGAGCCACTGGTAGTGTCTTCAGATTTTTACTAATGTGATTATTTATTTACTTTTTCTAATCCGTTCTCTTACTTTTAGTTTCATTGTGTTTAATTTTGTTTATAAGTTTCTACCACAAAATACCATATCTGAGGTATTTGATGTTAAAAGTGTTCTGAGACAGGGAGATCCGCTATCCTCAGTGCTGTTTAATCTGGCCTTAGAATATGCCATAAGAGGAATTACCTTAAATCCAGGTGGTAACATCTACAACAGATTGTACCAGCATCTAGCGTTTGCAGATGACGTATGTATGATTGCTAGACGTCCCACTGCACTAATGGATGCTTTCGAAGAATTTCTTTTACTTACCAAAAGTATAGGACTCCAAATAAACGAAGAAAAACCAAATATATGAAATGTAGTAATAATACAAGAAGCCAGGACGACCATATACAGATAGCAGAATTTAAATTTGAGAGGACTGAGACCTTGAAGTACTTAGGATCAATCGTAACACAAAATAATAATACCAAAACAGAAATACAGACTAGATTGATGATTGGAAATAAAAGCTATTATGCATTACAAAACATGGTTAAAAGTAAAAGCCTCTCTAGAAGAATTAAATTAAACATATATAAAACTATGATACGCCCTATAGTAACATATGGAAGTGAGACCTGGACCATTACGAAGTCAGAAGAGAAACTAATTAATATTTGGGAGAGGAAGGTCCTACGAAGGATATTTGGGCCAGTATATGATGAAGGCATGTGGAGAATCAGAACGAACAGGGAATTATATAACCTTTATGATGATGTAAACCTAGTAACGGCAATCCAAATGCAAAAACCGAAATGGCTGGGACACGTCCAGAGGATGGCAAACGAGAGAGACCCCAAGAAAGCTCTTAATGGAAAACCGGAAGGAAGGAGAGATCAAAGAAGACCACGTTTGAGATGGTTGGATGGGGTGGAGGATGATTTAAGAAAAATGGGTGTGAAGAGATGGAGAACGAAAACAGAGGATATTTGTAAGGACATTTGTAAGGCGGCCACGGTTCTTCAATTGCTGTAGTGCCACAGTGGATGGATGGATGGATGGATGGATGGATAAGTTTCTACATTTGGTTTATTTTGTTTCATTTGCTTCCTCTACTAGGCTATCGCGTCTCTTCTATTTCAGCATCTTGCCGCGAGATCGACTGACATAATAAGTAGTCTTAATACGCGAGCTAGCACCCAAGAAATCTGTAAATATCGCTTTGACTTAGCATATTGACCAGTATTGCACTTGGCCGCATAATAATCTGGAGACTAATTAAATGGATTTAAGCACGGTACCAGAATCCTTGAATATAGAATTCCACACGCTTTTCGGACTTGAAAACCTTTGATGGACAAGTTTCAGCTATTTTCTGGTCCAAACACGTTTTAAAATATTCTCCATTATCTTCATTATTCTCTATCATATTTATGAATTTCGATTTGTGACTTCGTAACACGAGTTGCCGGTCGACAGATTCTATGCATTTTCTGTACTAATTTAATTACGCCCCGGGCTTGACTTTCGGTATTCCATTGCTTCTTTATTGATGCCTTGCTACTAAAAGTAAATTCATTTTGCTTTGTGTTTGTGCTTTCTAACTTTTAAAGTAAATTCTCGACTCATTATGTACTTAATAATACGTAAAATTATCTACTTTACCTTTGATTGGTTGGTACAACGTACAAATGACGTCATTGAAAACTTCTGTATTACTGTTCTAGCCTAACTGAAGATTTACCATTTGCCGAGTATTAAACCACTCAAATAGTGCTAATAGGTAAGTTCTTTGTCGAGTCAGACATTTTAAATCTTGTTCCGAGGAAGCAAGATTGTACGAATTTAAAGATTTTAGTCTGCTGAGACTATTTTTTGAGCTATTTGTTATGCTGAATTTTAGTCTCCCGTCTATTGTAAATTAATGTATTAAGAGTTATTGGCGATTATTTATCTTGCTTCTAAATTTTAAATCTACATATCGATCTTTCAAAACCTTTCTGGCTAGTATTCATCTCTTGATTATCTTGAATTATTAATTAGGCCTATGTGTATTAAATTATTGTCCATAATAATATACAGCCAATGAAAATGATTACTCTTACTGAGCTGTGTTAACATATCCGGTAAATGGCATCCGACAGGAGACCCAGGAATATCAGGTTCGTCAACAATAATATCCATGTCGCTTTGTCAATTACCTCTTGCCGGTTGAGAAGTTGTCGAATGTGATCCTGTTGAAGTGAGCCAAATCCGCATCTTCCATGGGGGCAGCAGAAGATTGACTTTCTACCTGAGGTCCTTCACGAGTATTAGCAAAAAATTCGTCCAAGTAGGATTCGTTCTTCCAATAATTCTTCTACTACAGGATCTTGATCTTGATTTTTCCTAGAAGAATTTTCTCCCGATGTCTCCCCAACAGCCATCCTGACAGCTTTGACTTTGTTGATGTTTCTTAATGCACCCCAGTTCTTAGACTGGCCTAGACGTCCTTTTGGCATATCATAGGGATATTGCACACTGAATATGGTTTCGTGCCTGATTGGATCCATCGAAGGAACGATCTTCAAGCCCATTTCTGGCGACGTCACTACACTCATCGTAGGTCTAATGAGACATATCATCGCTTGTTGACCTTTCATCGTTGCCGTCATTGTGGTTTGCTTCCACTCTTTCTTGTTCTGTAACTTACAGATGAAAAGGATGCTTCTGCTTTTAAGACAGTGCGTTATAAGTTCATAGGTATTTGTTCATGTTACAGTGTTTTATGTTTCTTATTTATTTTCATGGTTCCTTAGATATTTTTACATATCCACTTCGAAATACTGTTTGATCAAAAAGGTGGTATGTACCCTTGTTATTTCTCTTCCTTCTTGCTGTGCACTATTAATTCGAACATTTGTGTCCTCAAATGAATATGGACAAAGTGTGCTATGTCTTCGCTGTGTTCTATTCCTCTAGGATCTGCCAATGACTATCTAATGCATTTAAGATATGTTAACACAACAAAACGTTACTCGGGAACAATTTCCATGCAGCCCCTCGCCGAAGGGAATTACATTATTTTGGACGATCCTTACGTGGATCTTCATCTCCACATCATTGTACCTCCTGATGTTACTTCTAATTTCCTTATGTCCTGTATCCAATCAGAAATAGTGTCATTCCAAAAAATTAGGTAACCCTTACAGTTTAGACCAAGCCATTTGATTTAGTTCTAAACTGGATTCAGAAATGGTTGCATGATTCAGTGGAATGACTTGAAGTAGAGGAACATATGAATTGATGAAACGAAGTATTTAGTGAGAAATTTAACATGTATGTGAAAACACATAAATATTGGGATTGGAAGGAGATGCTAATTTAAACAATGGGAATGTCAAAGAGAAATTATCCAGTAATATATAACTAATAGAAAAATGCCAATCCAGTTTCATTTCCGCTGTAGCTAAAACAGACTACATGGCAGTACCGGTTTTAGCTTTTCGTCAACAGCCAGTAAATGCTGCATCTCCTTCCAATGTGTTAGAATCATTGCCAGATCAATCTCTTTATTAAGATGTGAATAGATAAGTAATAAATTATGTGCAATTAGTAAGATATATCCTTAACACTAATCTGTACTATCTAATATTATTCAATAAATAATACAAAAGCATGTAATTATTAATAGGCCTACTACCTAATCTGAAAATTGATATTAAACATTTTTCTTTTCAGGTAGGCCTAACTACTAACAAGGGAGACCAAAGGAACTGTTCACACGAGGAAACTGCTACGAATGCTGACCCTTTCCAGAGTCCAATAGAATAGAAACATCCTGGAAGGCAAAGCACTGAAAAATGACATTGTGTGCATTTGTCACACAGTGAAACTGACAACGTGCGCAAGCGTCGTGGTAGGTTAGGTAATGGTACATGAATTGACTTTGGGAACAAACCTAAAACTCAGAGGTGTACAAATCTCGATTTTAGCTTTCCCATACCCGCTTGAACGCCAGGCAGGCAAGTTGCCAGCGTCACAGCTAGCAGTCAGGCAGGTTTCTTTAGGCTTGGATGGGTCAGGTTAAATCCAACCTATGCAAGCCAGAATAAGCTTGCGACATTCCTATCAGCTAAACAACTGTAGTTGCTAAGTATAGGTAATACTTTCTTGCTTTTCTACATGCTGGTAGAAGAAATTCATCATGCAGATAAAATAAAAGGTGGATAAAGTATTAAAAATCGTTTTAGCGTCTTAACACATTTATTATTTTTATTATTGTTATTATTGATTTTATTATGTTTTCTCGAAAATATTTGAAAATTTTTCCTATGCCGGACTAGTACCTTTGTTCATTGATAATTCAAGCTCTCCACATTTTAGTTTCCCCTCGGCTTCCTTCAGGGTAAAATTCTCTATTTTCCTTTTACTTGCACTTTACACGCCCTGCTTGCACTCTAAACACATCTGAAGTTCCTCAACTACGTAACTGCATGACTTACCAGTGCACTGATATACCCAGTTTCATATTCTTTCCGCCAGGCCTTGCAGTTTCTTTAGGCCCCGTGAAACCCACCAGGTTATGAAGAGCTTGTGACTCATAGTGACAGTATTTTATTTCATCGTTCCAACGAAGCTTGCTCTCTTGTCAAGCAAGTTAAAAGCTGTGGCTGGTTGCAGAATTTCAAAGGGGCAAGCAAGCTAAAATCTGAATATGTACACCTCTACTAATACTATGTTATAGGCTACATATTAAACACATAATGATAAGCATAACTGGTAATATAGTATGTCAATTAAACTGCTTAACATATAAAGCTAGTGTTAGTATTACATCAAAATACAATTGTTACGTGTTGACAGTATTAGTAATATAGAAAGCCGTTCACTTCTTGCAGTTATATTTCGGAAATGCGCATGGCGTGCCGGTATTGTTGGTTGCATGCTACAGGGGTTTTAGATATAATGCAAATTATACTGTATTCGGTAACATGATACGTCCTATATAAGTATACCATCTTAAAAGGTCCGGCGTGGCCTGGGTTTTGTAATTTGTAATTCGAAATTAACAAATGAGGGCTTTTGATTTTCAAGCTGTAAGTCCTTATTGGGGGGTACGCCGTAGCGTAGTGGTTGAAGCGCTGCGCTACAAACCGGAAGGTCACGGGTTCGATTCTTGATGAGGTCGTTGGAGTTTTTTCAATTGGCCTAATCCTTCTGGTGGCACTATGGCCTTGGGATCGACTCAGCCTCTAACAGAAATGAGTACCAGGAGCAATCCTGGGGGTAAAGACGGCCAGTGCGTAAGGCACCTTACCACCTTACCAAGTTCAGGTGCCGAATGTCCAAAACCTGGGATCCTCAACCTCCTGGAACCCTCTGGGTCTCCATGGCCTGTATAGGGATCACTTTACTTTACTTTTCTTTACTTTACTTTACTTTACTTTACTTTACTAAGTCCTTATATAGACGTCTATAGTTTGAAACGAAAAAGAAAACTATCACACTGAAATCATTCTCTCAGAAAACGCTAGATATTACTTTTATCGCTCATACAGGACGTATAATTTTGCAACCCATAGCTTTTACACACCATACCTGGTAGGGGTTGAAATGAGAAGAAACAGAAATTCCAGTAATGTAACATTTTACTGTCTCTACGGGATATTTCATTTCGCACTTTCATATTGCAATACAACCATTTCAGGGCTAAAATAAAAATAAAATCGATATCACCTTGACACATCCCCCCCCCCCAAATCTGAGATATAATTTACTGCACACATAGGACTAAAAATGTTCTGACCTAGCCTACTTGTCTTTTTTACATGCTTCGGGTACACAATAAACAACCATAGTTATCAACTAATACAAAGCCTACAGCGATGAATAACGTAATGGATAGATTTTTTACAGGCTAACCATCGTTCGCACAAACTCAGGCTGAGACAACTGAAAATGCTGTCCCCGCAAAACGACAACTTATTCTATATCAAAATGTGAAGTAAAAAAGTAATATTTTCCATGCCCAGAGTGGAGAAAGTTATGTGATGCATCACACCTGATATTTATTACGTGGATTTCATTGTCCATTATCGATTTACAAAAATGAATTATATGGATAACCTCTTTATTTTTGTTATGGGCCAGTATCGTGTAACATACAAAGCTCTATGTGAACACTGCAAACAATAGTGTTGCCATGAGAACTGAAATTATATAATTTTTCAAGGGAAGGGGTGGTTTCTTTGAATATTAATTTGCCCGCGGTTTTTCCTTGTTGAAATGGGTATGTGTGCAAAATTTCGTGCAAATTGGTCAAAGCATGTAGATTTTTATTAGGAACATACGTACGTAGCCTACACGTATGTACTAATATATACCCACACACTTTCCATTTAATATAATAGATTGGTGAGAAGTCGTCGAAATAGGTTGTAATAATCTTAAAAGGATTCATTAAAATAGTCTCATCGAATTCATTGAATACTGTACTCCAGGCAAAGAACTTTATTTTTTACGCGACAAAAATTGAAGATACGTTTGTCAGTAAACTGATCTACACTAAACTTGTGTTTTAATGAAAGAAGATTGAGAAATTCTGTTGAATTATCGGAAAGAATTTTAAGCAATATAAATTGCAACGTTAATGCTTTCACAAAGCGGACTTTTTTTTTGTACTTAATACTGGAGTACATAAGTAAAAAAAAAGTAAAGTGACCCCCATAGAGGCCATGGAGGCCCAGAGGGTTCCAGGAGGTTGAGGCTCCCAGATTTTGGACATTCGGGACGTGAAGGTCGTAAGGTTGTCAGTCTTACGCACCGGCCGCCTTTACCCAGGATTGATCCTGGTACTCATTTCTGTTAGAGGCTGAGTCGACCCCAGGGCCATGGTGCCACCAGAAGGATTGGGTCAATTGAAAAACTCCAACGACCTCATCGGGAATCAAACCCGCGACCTTCCGGAACCACTACGCTACGGCGTACCCCTCGGGAGTACATACCACCAGTAATTGCTAATAAATTAATAAGTGCATTTTTCGTGGGATCTTCCGTCTCCCTATCTGACTTCATTTTCAATCCATGTTAATAGACAATATAATGCAATAAAGTAATTACTATCGATATTGTAGTTCAATATCGGTCTATTTCGTCGTCACATTACTGCAAACAGCGATGATTCATCTGTGGAGAATCGCAATGTTCATTGAACTCTTGTGCTAGTCAGTTGGTTAGACCTGTTGTTTTACATGTCCCCATAAAGAAACTGCAATGATTTAGATTATTACTGACATTTTCTATTTCTGACATTAACAATTCCTATTGATATAAATAGGCAGATATTACACAATTTAATTTTTGAGTAATACAATACAATGAAATACATTGTGTTAAAATACATCAGTAAAACTCAGTGACTGAAGTTTTACATGACAAGAATTCATTTACAGAGTAATATGCTCTGGCTATTAACTATTTGGCAGTTAATTTGCTAAATGTTTTTAAGGCAATTCTCTTACTGGTTGAGGAAGATTATTAAAAAGTTTAAACTACAGATATTATTTATACCTGTTACGTGTTTTACTAGACGTATGCTGTAATACATAGCCTATATATCTTCCTTACGATAAAATAATCGTTCATTAAAAGCTTGTATGTGTTCCCTTGCACAAATAAAATTGGAATTAACATAGAACAAAAGCAATGTCATAATTTGTAAGTTCTTAAAACTTTCTTTGCAAGAATCCTTTTTTGAGAGCCTCTGACTATTTCCTATGGCTTTCTTTTGCCGTATAAAAATTTTCATTGCAGATGGTGAGTTCCTCCAGAATCTAATATCATAGTTCAAGATTAAATCGAAGAAAGCATAATATGCAGTTATTAACATAGCATGGATTACAAGTGTGCCACAAGACCTAGCCTACATGGTGCCGACAAGGACTGAAGATGGCTTAAGTATAAGCCAAAATGCATTTCCTAATAGATTGGTAGGAGATATTTTATAGGAACAAGTCACCTGCAAGAATGTATAGTGATTTTAAACCAATTTTACTTCTATTTTATGTTCTGTTTATATGTGACGGTCCATCTTTACTATTGTTTTAACATTTGTAAAGTCACAAGTGTAATAGTGTGATTATTGACATCAGCATTAACTACATGTTTCAGAAATCTTTGCTATTGACATGTCAGTCAAAGGAAATAGTTATGTAATGCCGATAAAAGATTACAATCACGAAGTTATTACTGATGTGTGACACAATTCGTAAATACAGCATAAAATATGGATGCAAAGTCATAGAATTGGAGTTTTATAATTTCAGTTGTGAAGCACAGATCTTAAAGATCACCTTCCTAATATTCACAATGATCTTAAAATCAATATCTTACTTTTGTAACATCTGTTTTGAAAAATTCTCAGCTGATTCCGCTGATATGTCCTTTAAAAAAGAGACCCCAAATTCCTCTTGCCAAGGCCCACTACGACAACAATAGAGCAAAGTATTTGATGTTATTTAGGAATACATCATTTTTGTCCAGTATGTGACAGTGTTACGTTAGATCTGTGCAACTATGCATAAAGTGATTTGGTGGGAGAGGTATGAAAACATTAATCTGGCATCAGGATATGATCCTGTTATATCCAGGATATTGTGTTCCCGGAGTTGAAAATCTCTCTCTCCTTCCACGTAACGAATGGAGTTCTATCTGCCATCCTACACACCTTGCTCTCGTTGCACATTTGATTCCCCAGGATACGGTTTGCAAGTTACATGTTTCTTTTCCCAATAAATAATAATAATAGAGTTAACTAGTAGAGTTTTCATGAAGTAAGGTGAAGTAAATTGAATTAATATGGAAAAAAAATTACCTTAAATTTTTTGGCGAACTTTTCGAAAATAGAAAATCGCAGGTCTAATCTTTCACAACCTATACGTTGAAAATGTTGTGCCAATGCGCGTAACCATAGCTTAGAACGAAAATCTTATCCTTTTTGGAAGAAGACGCTCTAATAGTCTCTTCGAATATATGTACTTGTTTGCTTAATTACTCAATGCAAATAGAAAATTCCCAAGCAAGCTAAAGCAATACTATCTATTTTTTTGGAACCCGGAAATTCATTGCGGCGCTTTCATGAGCCCGCCATTTAACCCTGTTCTATGCTAACTCCATCCAACCATCCCTCTAAATTCCTATTTCCCTTAAATTGATTATAATATTATCCCTCACCTACGTCTAGGTCTTACAAACGATATTTTCCCTTCGGGTCTTCCAGTCAACATTTTTTGAGACGTCTTTCTTTTCCTCTACGCGCAACATGTCCAGCCCATTTCATTCTCCGTGATCTAATTACACTTACTATATTCGGTGATTAATCACTTTCCTCCAGTCCCTCTTAGATCCGAATATTTTCCTAAGCACGCTGTTTTCGAACACACTCGGATTACGTTTTTCCCAAGGAGTAAGGAACCATGCTGACTGCTACCGGCAGGATAACTGTCTTTATCTTATCTTATTTTATTTTTTAGATATCTGAACAGAAGACGAGATGATAAGAGTTTCCGAATTGCATTAAAAAAACAAGATTTTCCTTATTTGAGTCGACGCAACCTTAATAGTATCTGCATATGTAGTTTATTGCTCCCGGGCATGTTAATTTTTCCACTTGTTCGAATGCTTTATAGGCTAAGCTATTATTACTTTGTAGCTAAATTAAAATAAACTCCGTGGCGCTACATCCCTTGAGGGACTTGGCCTATCTCCCGTAGGCAGATGGATTGGGTGGCATGTGGTCAGCATGCCGACACCCACGGCCGTTAATGGTGGTTTTCTTGACCGGAGCCGCTACTTCTTTATCAAGTAGCTCCTCAATTTGAATCACGAGGCTGAGTGCACCCCTACCAGACCTCCCTACCTCAGAAAAATCCGAGGAGGTACCGGGCCGACGGATCTGTAGTCAGCGACGCTAACCACAAGACCACGCCGGCGGACATTACTTTGTAGCGCATTATTATGTTTCATGACCATATGCTTAGTTTTAATTTCCATTTAATTTCCATCGGAAAGACTTTCTCTATTTCTCCCAATTGTGTTTATGCAATCACCCAACGTATATTATATTATAATATAAAAATATGAGTAATTTTATAATTCTTACATTAATTTCGTAGCTATGTTTTGTATCATATTCGCAAGCTACTATCTGTTTGCAATGAAAATAATTATTATTGCAGGTGATCCAAGCAAAGGTCTTAGTTTCTTTCACAGAAATATAATATAGATAATACTGTAAACTGACGCTTTGAAAATAATTTGACGATTTCCTTGACAAGCTAAAAGTTAATTTAAATAATTTTTAATAATTGTATGGCATATGCCTCTATTTTAAAATAATATTTTATTCAGTGGTGATAATTTTTGGTCTTCAATAAAGTTTTAAATCATGTTCTGTTGTACCGTTGAGCTCGACCAATAAAATATTTTCATATACTTTATTCTCAATTTCTTTTATTTTGCCTGTATTAATATTATACTTGCTTTTGGATGAATGACACTATTTTACTATTTTTTCATTTTACCTGTAACCATGATCAAGGCATTTGTAATTTACAAATAATTATTAATTTTATCCCAATGATCATTTAAGTATTTCAAACTTACCTGTATTAAGCACTTTTTAGAAATATACTTTTTAAATGACTCGTAATATATTGCAATCCTATACTGCATTCAGTGTGTAATATTCTTACAGTATAAGTTTATATGAATAGAAATTTAAAATCTACACAAATAAGTCATAGCAGAATTAGAATTAGATCTGTGTATTAGACGTACTTCAGGCAGTCTATTATGCATCATCTTGTAGCAAAGCCATGATCATTGGGTCCATAGTAATTATAATTATTACGATAAAATTATAATAAGGTGTACTCATAATTTGTGTTTGTTGAATACAGCAAATTCCTTACGAGTTTAGTCTATGTAAGATCAGACCGGTATTTTTTTTTCGTCAAACATATTGTTCTTATTATTTTATAATAGTAACAATGTCATTAGGGAAAACAGTGTTAACCCTTTCCATCCTATGATTCCATATTTTATCTTCACATTTAGGTGTTCTAATGTTATTTATACATAATCATCCAACGCGAACATATAGTAAAGTCAATGAGGTGCAAGCATTCGTTGTAATGGATCCTGCTATCGATAACTGACAGGTCTTTCGTTGCTTTACTGTAGATATTTATATTCTTTTTAGACACCAGTATTTTTTCTTTTAATATTTGTTTCTGTAACTGAAAATAATTTATTTACACAAAAATGAAATTATTTTAAAAATTCTCATTTCCAGTTATAAAAAATGGGTTATTTTCCATTCAATAACAAATGTGTATCGAATGCCCTCGATACGATTCTGTTTCTCCGTAGGGTCATTAATAATTATTATTGTAGAGAGAACGAACATTAACTCTTACAACAAAGCGCATCGTATCGATGAATAACTATTACTACTTTAAATGGCACTAAACCAATCCTACCTATTAACTACTCAATTTCACCCATTTTTTTTAATTTCTCTATAATATTATTATTTCTGTATAATGTTATAATGAATTAAATTTTCTTATTTCACTAAAAATTTCTTGTCTAACAGTATCACTACAAAGGTTTTAACAAATTTAAAGAACCCGTTCTCAGTTCCAACCAAATTAAACCCATTTTTATTAATTTTCTCTTCAAAATCTTTAAAAAATACTAATTTTGTAGATTTATAAAAGTTTATACATTTCTTTCCTGTACAGTTCCCTTCATTGTCCGTAATGTGACTAACAAACTCTATTTTTCTTACTGTTATGAAACAGGACCAGAATATCGGCTTAAAAGGATGAACACCGCAGCAACAGAAGTTTCTACAAATAAGTCAAATCATCATTACGATAGTCGTTATATTACTAAGTTCCCTCGTTACGTAGTTCAGTTACCTCTGCAAAAAATGAATGTAACTTTAATTGGAGATCTCATTACTTTATCTTCAAATAAAAACACCGAATTCCTTTCTTCAATGGAAGTTTGCGCAATATAAAAGTATTTTAGCATTTCACAGATGTAGAAGCTCATGTATACATTTAGACGACTTAATGCTTTTAAAAGAATGACTGAACAAAAGAGAGTCACTTGAACTATTTATTTAAATCCTCTTTGAAATAGAAGTATGAAATATTTTCAGGTTGAAGTGAAATTTCATTTAGAACAGAATTAAATGAAAAGTAAAGTGTTGCTGATGCTCACACATTGAATCTAAAAAAAAGATAAGCAATAACCGTACAAAGACAATTAATTTTAAGTCGGAATCACTAAAAAAGAATTTCCAGACCGCTTTACTCCTGAAACCGTTATTAGTAATCAGTGCAGAGAAAGTCTAAAATCTATATTTTCAATACGTTAGAATTTCTTGTACACGTTAGAATATCCTGATGCGCATCCAACTTAGAAAGAAAGAGCTCCAGAAATGAATGAAAGTATTTGATTATTTGTTGAAGAGAGTAATAATTGTAAAAAGGCTTATTTTTCATGTCAGTAACATTTACCAATATCTTGTTCAGAATGATGTGTTGTTGGTTCTTTCACGGTCAATCTACCTTACATACATGAAATTCTTCAGATATGGACACTATTCGGGAGCATAATCCCAAGACAATGTTTCCTCCTTCCGTTAAACCTCAATCTAAAATCTGCTGTAAACAATGTATGGACTCTTGCCGTAGCAGTAACCTTGTAGTTGAAAACTCAACTTTAAAACTTGTCGATACGTTTGGTTTTCCAGCTCAACAGCCATCTTACACAGTTCTCTGCAAATTGCAACAGAGGACAGATCTGGAGAGAGAAATAAAGACTCTCTGTTATGAGTAAAAAATTAACAGGCAGGAAGAGTTAGAGTAGCTCTCAACTACAAAACTAATGAACAAAAATTCTTTCAAGATTCCCTGAATACTTTCCTTGTTTCAGTAAGATACGGGAGGAAGACTTTTAACAATATACTCAAGCATCTTTCATCGTTCTCTGTTCTCGTCATCTAAAGGTATTAGTTTAGGTCAGAAGTGAAAACATCATGGGTCAAATAAACATTGGTTGTGATTCTCTGAGAAAGCTAACTATCAAGAAACCAAACTCTATTTTGCTAATAGTTGGAATGACATTCGTTATCGCTCTCCAACTTCACGCAGCACAAGGGCATCTGTTTGCTTATTTATAACAATCAAATGGATTTGTGTTGCACCGTTATCTTTTAAGAATGGGACACATACGTGAAGAACGAAAAGTTTCCTCCCAATCCGTAGACAAGTGTATAATTTGGAGACCATTAAATATAAGAAAATCACTCCAGTGTTTCTAAACTCCTTAATAAAGTGATTTGTGGGTAACTTTGAATCGTTGTAGGCAGATAAAATGTCACCCTAGTGAAAAAATTATTTCCACGGAAAAAGAAGGCTACAAATAACTTTCCGTACTGCTTAAAATAGGTTGTTCAACATTACTGTAGTGCACGAGACAATCTGAGATACTGCTATTCGTCCACTGTTTTTCAGAAATTAATTATCCCGTTATATATGTGAGGAGGAACTAAATTCTTTCTAGTACGTCATGTTTGAAAAATTTCCACATCGACAAGTCGAAATCTCCCTGATAGAACCTAAACCGGCCAGGATGTGTTTGATGTGTCTTCATGTCCAACCTTACATTAAAAAAAATAAAATAAATAAAAAATAAACAAAAAACAAAAAAAATTATTCATGCAATATTGAAAAGACGCTGAATACGACGAATCATTCGCAAATGAATTGGAAGCTTCTATTTCTACAAGTGTTGTCTTAAAAAGTAAGGGATGGATTTTAGGGCGGAAGCTATTCGGCCTAAGTGTTGAACAAAAGAATAGCTCTAGGCCGATTCTAACGTAGAGTAGCCTATGTTGATTCTGTCCCTGTTCTGCGTATCAGTCGAATAGCTCCACCAAGTACGAATTATCATCAATTGTGGAGAAATATTATGTCACCCGTTCTCTCTGTAGTCTGTACGCGTGTAGAGTCTGGTATACTGTACCTCATGACCTGATTGCCATTAGAGCACGAGTGTTCAGAATTGATCGCGTAGATAGTGAATAAAGCTATTTTTGTTATCATACAGTTATTCTTGAACATCTTGTAAGTAATTGTTTAATAACAGATGCGATAATACAAGATATTCAAGAATATTTTATAGACAAATTTTCGTCACACATAAACGCTGGTGGCAAAACCCTTATATTGCCGGATTTTAAATTGCAACCCAAACAACGAGAAAATGCTGCAATACTGTATGGATTCTGGACGTAGACTACTGTGTATTTTCTTATGATCAATCATTACACATCAAATCCCACTTTTATTGAATAGATATGAAACGTGCTAGTTATAATTTTTTTTTTTTTCACGGACAAGTCGATTTAGTAAGTACTAGGAAAAGGCATTTTTGATTTTGCATCTTTTTATATGAAGGTTGAAAGATAGCTCGAATATATACAAATATGTAACATGGATTATTTTATTAAATTAAAGCAATTTGTTTTGTCTTTTTTTGCGCTTTTCGTCATTTTTAAGAGAAATGTAATTTTTGGGTATTTCTAGGTTATTTTCGGTGATTTTTAGTTTTTTTAAAATAAATTGCTATATTGCGCTGTATTTAATTTTTTTTTTATTATATCTGTTTTTAATTCTTGTCTATTATAAGTTTATAAGCAAATAACGTCCGCAGGAAACGAAACAGACTTTTAGTATAACTGGTTGCCTATATCAGAAGGACTTTCACTGTGCCATTCTTTTGTGTATGTGTTGACTGTTGAGTGAGAAATTTTCTAGCGGCAATTTGATAGGCATGCCAGTTTAGTAGTAACTTTTTTCGCAAAGGGTGTCCCAGCAGTAACTTATTAATTTACTTTGTCAGTAACAAAAGAAGAGCATTTTATATTTGAAATTTAAATGTAAACCCTGTCATTCATTAAATTGCTCTCTAAACTCAACTAGTTACTTCTTGAAAACTAATTATCAGTATAATTGATAATTTATTAGTAAATTTTTACTATTTTAGGGCATAAATTAGTTTTTATTTTGCATTTTTTCACTATTTTATGGTCTTTAAATGCCTTTCCTTAGTAAGTACAGTCAAAACTGATAACAGCGACTCCGAAGAGACGTTTCAAATTCGTAAGTTTTACGTTTTAAACTTGTTATGTGCTATAACAGTCGTTAATGAAATGTCTCGTTCCAGTTGATGTATTAAAAAAAATTATTACTGTGTAGGCCTATACTCTACACTGTACGTAGGCCCTACTGTCCTACAGGAAATGCAATACTGTAAATTACGAAGGCCTACACTGTCTCCTATTCCTCTTTTTACAATGTTGTACAAATGTGATGTACTGTACCTTACACAATCTTTTTTTTTTTTTGTGCCCACCCTTACCCCCGGAGTGCCAAGCAATTAAGCCTAAACCTCCGGTCAAACCAAATTTTTGTTACCATGTGTGATGTGTGTAAGTTATATCTATTGTGCCCTTAGGGGATGTTGATGGTGTGACGTGTTTGGGCTGTGTACTTGTGTGTTTGTATCTTGGCGCAGGATTGACTTAAGTGCGTTTAGGTCTTATGTGCTATATTTTCGGATACACATTAGAAAAATCCAACGCATTACATATTCACAAAACAAATACACTATTATACACTTCGCGATTCTGACATTTTCCCCGTTTTCTAATCGCCATAAGATGTGTGACTTTTCTTCAATATTAAACACTTCCTTTTTCTTTACCGACATGATGACAGTGACGCTTGCCTTAAATTCTTTTCAGATATGCTGATTTTAAACCAAAGTCTACTGAAAACAACAGATTGAAAATAAAATTTACATTGTTGTCAGAAATCCCTAAACCGTAAAAAGGTAAAAAATCATTGCACATTGTAGCCGATACATTTCTCCAAATATGTTATAAAAAATACGTCGTTTTAAGCGATATGTCATAATAAGCGAGGTTGCACTAAGAGATTTTTAAAATAGAGAGATTATATACACTTTTGGCGGGACAGTTAGATTTCGCCGTTATACCCAATACGTTGCTACAAGCGATGACGTTATAATCGATTTCGACTGTAGTTGTGAAAATATGTCCCTCTCGAACCAAATTTTCATTTCAAGTACGAAATTTTTAGTGTGATTAATTAAAAATACTCATATGTGTGGAAAATGGCATTATGTGACACACTCCTTTTAAAGATTATATGTTTATAATGCACTGAAACGTTCACATAAATATTTTACCGTGTAAGTGTACTAAGTAAAAATAGAAAATGTTGTAGACCTCAAAATAATGTAAAAGATTTGATTCAATGGAAAAAAAAATGAATTATTGAGCTAGCGAGAACTTTAAACATTACAATGTTTGTATTGGCAGAGTACATTTTACATTCTATTTTCATTCCCTGTAGTTCTTATTTCTTCTCCTTCTTTCCCCGAACGTGTCCTTCAAGATAGATTAAATCATTACATCTATTTTAATACATCTTTAATTGGATCAACCATTGAGTTTGGAATGATGTCTTCTATCTTGCTGAACTGCTGTTGAATTTTGTCAACTAATTCCCCTTTTACGAAGGGATAAATTTAAGTACCTGATCTTGTTGCAATCTAGAAACATCGACCTGTCTATGAAATTGGACAAGAAACGTTAAGAAAATTAAAATCGCTTCTGGGTCACTGAGTTCGACTAAGGGGCATTCCTTAACAAGATTCTTTAACGGATGTGGAATTTCAAAATTTTGAAAGCTGAAGGCTTGACTGAGATTAGAAATAGATCCCTCCATATCGAAAAGAGAAGTCTGTAAAAGACAGATAAACCATTGCAGGACTACCACTCTGTACTAGATGCTTATACCCAAAGAAAATTTAAGCAATATATTTCAAAACTATTTGAAATGTTACCCTCAGAGTCCGTGGAACTACGGATGAAAAGGAAAAATATCATAATCCAAACCCGTACCGGTACTTCCCAAATAACCAACAAAACAATTTCAGCCAAAGAGAGAGATGCAATTTATTTACAATACCTCATTAACCACCCACAAACATTGATAAGTAATTCATTGTACAAACATTTTAGTAGAAAATATTAGAAATTGCTTATACCAAATTCTATACAAGTGCCCTGCTCTTAAAGAAGCCCCACTGTCTTCCGGATTAGGCATTAGTTATTTTAGAGTAGCCATGCTAAAATGAGTTATAGATATTAGAATAACATTTCTGTCCGACCTAGTCCTAATCCCACGAAATAATAACATAAACAATATAAGAAAGTAGCACAAAATAAAAGGCTGAGAATAAAGACACTAAAGCACAATCAGAGAAAGATAATAAAATAAAAAAATCAACCATTTCAGACAAACTTTAAAAGGTAACTTAACTCAACATTACCTTACAGTACAACTTTTATAAAAAAATCATAAAATGCTTCTATATAGAAGGCAAAAGCTACAAATGTGTTAAAATTTGATACATTTAGGCTATGGATCATTCACCCAGCACTCACGAAGTTAATTTCACATAATAATTAACTTATTAAAACACAACTTCACTCTCCGAGCACTTAACCAAAACTCTCCTCTGGAAAAGTCTTAACAGACAACGTCCTATATAGAAGAAAGTCCGCATTGCAGATACTGACCTATCTAAAATGATCAATAACCATATATGGAAAAACAGTATATCGTGGCGGGAAATAGATTATTCCAGAATCGATCACTATGAAGAAACCGAACTCATGTGAGTAGCGGCGTAAAACTCATAATGATCTAATCGAGATATCAAGTCATATTACTGTGAAGAAAGAATTAGAGAGAAAAACGTACCGCGTAGAATACTCATGGTACAATAGAGTTCGTTGACCCTCCCCCTTCGGAGTCCGTATGACAAAAAAGAACTAGGATTCCTGGGATTAAACTTGGATGGTCACCACCATTATGTTTTTATGTGATATCTACAGCATTTTCTTTTGAATGGTCATATCAGACTTCTAACATGTAGAAGACGCCTTTCATTCTAATATATAGAAGACAGAAAGGCGACTAAAAGATTTTAATGACCAAATAAAACTTATAACATAACTTATGCTGTTATATAAGTATAGGCTTATATAATAATGTATAAAGAGAAAGAGGAAGAGAAAGAAAGAAAATGAAAAAGAAAAAAGAGAGAACAACTGTTTTATGGATTATTTGTGTGTTCCATATTTTATTACAATATTAATTGGCATTATGTGTGAAACTGTCAAGAGGCTTATATAGCTAATTTAATAGTGTTAACTCTTTCCTCATTACGACGGTGGGCTCATAGCATGAGATTGTTGTTTCAGAGACAAATGGTGATGGGACGAGATCAAAGTGCCACACACTGAGTTATATGTTCACCAAAATAAAAGGACCATCAAAAAATTAACGTTCCATGGATTACATTACGAACTACATGTTATGGTTGACTTCAGACCTATTTTTCCTTATCTCTCTCCCTTTCTCTCTCTCTTCTCTTTTTCCCTTTCGCTCTCTCTCGCTCTCTCTCTCGCTCTCTCGCTCTCTCTCTCGCTCTCTCTCTCGCTCTCTCTCTCGCTCTCTCTCTCGCTCTCTCTCTCTCTCGCTCTCTTTCTCGCGCTCTCTCTCTCTTGCTCTCTTTCTAAAAGTGGCTGAATGCCACCCATTTCCGCCGCAATAGGGAAGAAGCATTTCAAGAAAGGTCAAAGTACTCTATCAAAATATGAGTGATTGGTTTCTTTTTCTACTTACATGTGTTGTTGGACGGGTGAGTCGTGTAAACGAGAATGTGAGCAGAAAACATTGTCTTTGATCCTTCACATCTGTAGAAATGGATCAAATTAAATAGACAAGCTTAATCATACCGTTATAAAATAGTGAGTTTAATTTATAGTAAAGCATATAGGCTATATGTATGTATTTGTCCCCTTAAAGGGGAAGGCGGGTTGGGACGAACCTAAGCACTTCAGCTTTGCGGCCCATTGTGCCAACCTCCGGAATGTAATGATTTGCAAGCTCAATGGTCCCTCAACAACAGACCCCACCACGAGCCCCCACGGAACTCCCCTACATCCAACAGATACATCTACCATGCCACGTGTGTCGCTGCCTCGGTATCTCTTATAGAGCCCCCAGGTTGGCAGCACACAAGCCAGCAACTTTAGTACCACAAGCCACGGGGAGGGCGGGAGAGGCCCACAGCAGGTGCTGGGGCGATGGTATACCGGAAACCAGGAAAGGAAACAGGATGATTATGATCAGGATAAAAATATGACATTTCATAAACATCCGAACTCTAATCATCACTATAGAGCGTTGCAACAGGATGTCAGAGTCCTATACGTCTAACTCTTTTTTTTCTGCCAACAAATAATTTCGTAGTGAATGACCTACCGGAATCTTATTTTTCATAGTAAACTATTCTAGAGGAATCTGAAACATATCTGGTTTTGCCATCACATTCTTCATTAAAATCTTTATATGTTGATATTTAAAACAAAAAGTCCACTTTTTTGACATATCGGATTCTGCCTTAGCACCACGGAATTATGAATTTAAGGGATTAATGTATTATTCTCATTTTTTCCACAACTGAGGTGCAGATTTCATCCTGGAAATCAACAACAATGAAATCTGCATTGATTATAAATGTACAGTACACTATTTCCCTTCTTACGATATTATGCACTTACATAAATATTTTCTGATTTTTTAAAATATTTTCTAAACAAATATTTAATCCTGATTTCATAGAATACAGTCTCTACGATTTTAACATGAAAATTTAAAGATTTTTTAATATTATTAATAAGCACTCATAATTGTTTTGTCTTCTTATTTATTTCCGTCAAATTTTCTTCCATTTATTTGTATTTTTGTATGTATAGGCCCCATCATACTTTGTAGAATTAAGTTCATTTTCTGGTAACATTACAAATTTATATTTTTTATTTTTGTATTGTAAACACAGTTAACTGTTTGTTTTAAATATTTAACCATAATTCTGTGCATTTTATAAATATCTCTGTTTTTTAAATATGCGTATAATTCATTGTTAGCCCCTAAACACGAGCTTAGCTCATCTGGGGGCAAAAAAATGTTTGATTTTTTATATTACAAGGAAATTTTTGTATATGTAGATCTGTATTTCTGTAATAATAAATAAATTAATAAATAAAAAAATGTATTTTAACATGCATTTATTTCTCATATGAATTCTATGAGAAAATCCTTTGCCCTAACTCAATAATATGAAGAATGGAAGATTTGTTTAATTGATGATCCTAGAGTGTGTTTTACGTACGAGTTGGCCAGTCAAGCGGGTTTCTGCATTGCGGTGTCCACAACTCTATTTCCCGAGCAATCGGGTGAAATATCTACGCAAATAAATCCACTAACGTCGTAATGATTCAGATTCTCTTAATTACAGTTAAAATTACAATAAAAATAATCACGTACCTCATCATAAGACATGTTGAAAATGTCCTCCTCTTGCATCCACACAACACTGGCGCCATTTTAGGTAATTTACTTTTACGCCCATAAGTTCAGCTTCCGATATAGAGTGATGTTGTCTTTAATTTCTTCTAATGTATGGGAGTTAAACCTACACACTTTATTTTTCAAGTTCCTCCAAAATAATAGTCACATACTGTTAGATCCGGGGACCATGCGGGTCATAAACCCCTATAATTACTCGATTTTCAAAAAATTATTGAATTAACTTAAATGACTCATCAGTTGTATGCGCAGTGGCAGACTCTCGCTAAGAAATATGCACTCCGACATTCAATATCGGTCAGTTCTTCAAAGAATGATTTAAGTATGTTGTTCCTATAACACTCTGCATTTACTGTCACTTTACCTGTAAAAAATATTGGGCTTATTATCCTGTATGCATTTACCGCGCACCAGATCCCGATTTTGTGGTCATGTAATAGGGTTTGTTGCACTATATCGGGTTTCTCTGAACTCCAATACCGATTATTCTGCGTCGAAACTTAGCCTAACCGTGTAAATGAAACCATGCTTCACCGGAGAACATCAAACCCCTATACATTGTATGAACTTAAAGACAATAATATCACAAGAGAAATTAACTCTATCTCGGAAGCTGAACTTATGCACGTGAAAGGAATTTTCCCAAAAAGGTGCCAGTGTTGTGTGGATGCAAGAGGAGGAAATTTCAAACATTTCTTGTGATGAGGTACATGGTTATTTTCATTGTAACTTTAACTGTAATTGTGAGAACCTGAATCAATACAACGTTAGCGGTTTTATTTGCGTAGATATTTCGCCCGATCGCTCGGGAGTTAGAGCTGTGGCCGCCGAGACGCAGAACCCCGCATGATTGGCCAGCTCGTACGTGAAACACGCTGTATTATGTCCGTTATGTATTGAACAAATTTATTACACACTTCAAATATATTTACTAATACAACAAAACTACCCTGGCAGCCAATAAAACACAATCCATTCTACATTGTTTATATATTACAAAGAGTTAACAAGATAATTCACGAAGTAGGCCTATATTAAAAACAAGTAAATTACTTTACATGGACCCATGTACCAACAAATCATAATCCAACAAGGACATGTTTGGCTGAGTTGACAAACAAGTAATTCTCTAAGATTACGGGCGTATTATTTCTTAATGCATCCCATTTACTGGTGCACTGAGCATGCAATAGAACGTGCTGAAGACTTTTAATAATGAACCACGGAACTAAGATAAGCTTCCACCATGATATATTTCAGAGGCCTCAATCTACACTTCGCTTAGAACTCTTCTCTATTCTTCTTCGGTGAGGGGGAGAGCTCTTTACACTAACATCTCCTCGTACCGCGCATATAAAACAAACTCAATCCTTCTGAGTGCCAGAGGAAGGAACCTCATTTCCATTACTGTGACTGCTTTATAATGTCATCTAGTCGCCCACAAAATGGTTCCAAAACAATGCTTACTAGCAAGGCAATAAACACATAAAAACTACAATGCATTGCTGGAGTCGCATTTGCATCCCTCTGTTCAATTCTGATCCTAGAGCCATTAACACAATAATATTATTTTCTGCTCGAGATGTTAAATCATACTCTTTTACTTTGTATTTTCTCCCTCAGTTTAATTCTTCCTTCAATTTCCTTTTTTCATCCGCGCAACGTTCCGACATTCAACTCGTGTTCTTCCATTTCACTTTCATCAAATTTTTCATTCCATTAACTGCCGTATTTCTTCTGTCATTAACTCTTCATAATATCATCACGTAATCTTCATCAGTAACATTACCAGCACTAACACATCAAATCATGAAGAATATAATACCAACATACGAGTATTCTTTAATACTGACATCACCACCATAACAATATCCTGTATTTCGCTTTTTTTAACCAGTTTTGCGCTTTAAGATTAGTTTATTTTTAATAAAGAATGCACGGCCGTTTACTGCTAGAACACGGAAGATAGAAATCAGTTAATTTATGATTGAGGACGGTTCTACACTGCTACTCAGTCTTGTAACCGTCGATAGTGTTGCGTAATTTTGTCACTCGATATTTCCTTCACATGTCAGTAAATGTTTAACTTGTACTAGATGTAAGCCTACATTATGTAAGTTAGTATGTATTATGTATACTTTAAATACTTTTGTACCTTATAGGAATTATTAAATGTCACATGTTTTCTCAATTTTTCTTAGGGTCCATTTTTCCGAACCATGGACTGTAATTCATCAATCAAAATTGACAATGGGGTCACTTCTGTTTCAACCTCTAAGGAATAATGTAAGTTTGTTAATTTAATAATAACTTTTTTGCCACTGCCAAGGGAGATTAATTATTTTGATTTAATGGTACATATTTACTGGCATAAGCTCAGGTTTTGCAAGAAATATGTGGATGCATATCCCTGTGTTTTAGGACAGTAAGGTACCGGTACTGTAGTCTACATGACGCAGCAGGCGGATTTAGGTCGATTTTGCACCCGAAATTATGTTAATGCTGTAAATATTTTGTTTTTATTGGCACTGTTAAATAACTACATACCAAGTTAACGTAAAAAGAAATCTATTGATAGCCATGTGTATATTTTGGGTTGCTTATGCATTGACATTACGTCATAAAAGAAAGAAATTTTCATTCTAAATGCATTTTATAATATTTTGTTAAATAAATAATAGAATAATTGATTCTAGTACTATATCTATTGGGGGTACGCCGTAGCGTAGTGGTTGAGGCGCTGCGCTACAAACCGGAAGGTCGCGGGTTCGATTCCCGATGAGGTCGTTGGAGTTTTTCAATTGGCCTAATCCTTCTGGTGGCACTATGGCCCTGGGGTCGACTCAGCCTCTAACAGAACTGAGTACTAGGAGCAATCCTGGGGGTAAAGGCGGCCGGTGCGTAAGGCTGACAACCTTACCACCTTAATGTGCCGATGTCTAAAAATCTGGGAGCCTCAACCTCCTGGAACCCTCTGGGCCTCCATGGCCTGTAATAGGAAACACTTCACTTTTTACTATATCTATTACTTAACTTCTTTGAACTCAAGTCGCTGTATCAGAATATAAATACCTTTAATCGATTTAGGTGGTGCCTTCCTCCGAGTGCGAAGTTCGTCGATTGAGTTTTCAGGACATTGCTGGTCGTGGGTACGAAGTTTTCCGGGAGAAGCTATAAACAGTGGGTCCCCTTTCATAGATATAGATACTCCAGTTCAGAATTAGAGCCTCTGGACAAGTTGATGAGCCTCCATCTGTAATTGGGCCTTCTAAAGGAAAATAAGAATAAATAACTTCGTCTTCAATAATAAAACCTCATGCATTTTTACGTTTGCTATTGTTACAACTTTAAAATCATAACCAGTAAATAATCTAAATATTTACGTAAAACAAATCATAATAACGTTTCTCTAATTAATTTAAGTGCAATGCGATTGATTTTAACATTCATATAGAGAGACCCAATCCAGTTATCTGGTCGGCCACGGTGGTCCAGAGGTAGTGATCTCGCATATAGGATCCCATCTAGATTCGATAATCGGGTTCAAACCCGGTCACGGTTGTTGAGGAAATTTCCGGCCCTTTCATGTCCTGGTTAGTTTTCTCTAACTCGGTGCTTCTCAACATTTCTGGTCCCGGGACCCAGCAAATACTTTTTATAAAAGAGGATGGCAAGGTTCCTACAAATTTACTCGTCAACACTAATCTTTTTCTTTCAATTTTTTTTTTGTTTGTTTCCATAAAACAAACAACCATTCAATGAATTCAATGAATTAAGGCAAAATCGTAAAAGAGTGAGCTGAGAAACATAAAATCACAATTAAATAAATTGCAGTTCGACCCCGGCCCAGGTCGATGACATTCATGTGTGCATAAATCTGACTGGCCCATGACTATAGATTTTGAGGCATGTAAAAGAATTCCTTGGATAAAATTCCAAGTTGCAGTACATCCCCGCCGTTAAAATAATAACCATAAAACCAACCAACCACATTTAAATAAGATACATGTAACTGTGTCAACCGAAGCTGGTTTTGGTTACGTGAAACCAACATCATTATATTATTTACTTCTTCTGATCCGATGCTTTTTTTTTTATTTCCCTAGTGCTTTATTGCTGATTAATCAGTGGCGGTATGCAACTCAGATGCAGTTTTGGGAACACAGGGTTCATCGCTACTGTTGCTATCGGCTTACAGGAAATATTTACAAATGGCACTATCCTCTATGTGAACGCTGAAAGGTAGCCTATATGTCTGAATTGTAGCACACTTTTTACGAATATAGTTAGTTAAAAAGTTATAAAATTTTAAGTTCAAAGCCATTCCCCTTTTTAAGAATGAGACTTTCACTCATTATTTTAGCAACAAGAAACATAATATTTAATAACTATAGCAGAGCCAGACATCAAAATTGGCAAAAACAGAAGGAAAGCAAACCCTATTCTCTATAATGACCGACAAATCTCAAGTTCTTTGTCCTTCACTTTAAATTTTGCGCTAACATTTTGTCACACAGATGTTATGTAGGTTTTCAGGCCCGAGCTTACCAAAGTTTTAACTTTCTTTCTAATATAGTATTTTCAGCAAGTGACTAAAATAACGTGTTTTATTCTATAGGATTTACTTGAAAAATAAAATGTTTAATTCCACAAATATCTTTCGTGGCGAAGTGTAAGTGATGCTGGTTGCCGTAGTTCTCATCTTCTGCGACAGCTGGCATCTTACGTCGTCGGTCAAATCGAAGCTTCCATTTGCTCGTTTTCATAAAACCATCGGATTTTGACAACACGAAATGAACCCATTTAGTATGATATTCAATTTAGTACGAACGGAATTTATTTTATTTTGAATACAGGTTATTTATTACGCAGTTTCCAGCTGCTCCTCTCAAGGTCACAAGATCGTTCCGTGTTCGATAGTAATCGATACCACACCGATGTCATAATGGAAATCTGTATTGTTATTTATATTATTATGATACCGTTACGTCAGACATAATAAGCGTATTATAGAATGGTCAAACAAAAACAACATTATTACAGTGCTATTGCATCGAAATACTTTCTTTCGAGATTCAGTTTTTCTCCAATAGCCTATATGTCCTTGGGTTTCTATTTCAGCCATTATTATTATTTTTATTATTATTCCTTTATTTATTTCTCTGTTTAACTAAACAGGTATATATTATTATTATTATTGTTATTATTATTATTATTATGGATCTCTCCCCTGGGAATGACATTGAAGAGTTTCTTTTGGGATTCTGTGTTGGTTCATTCGTATAATACTGATTTTTCAATGAAAGTATTTATGTTTTGCAAAATTAGTAGACCTATAATAATAATAATAATAATAACAATAATATCAATTATCTTTGAGATTGCGAAAATTAAAACGGAACCACATTGACAGTAACTAGATTGTGTTGAAGGTGACGACTTTATAGAACTACGTAACAGTTATGTGTGTTGCCTAAGACACTAGGAAAGTTATCTTTTCGGAGTGTCGATGTCTCCATCAGCAGATGGTAACAAGACTGAAAAGGAGTGGTTGGATGTCTTTTCCTCTCACCCTTTTACTTGGCATGCTTGTTCTTGCTTGACAACAGATTAATATTGTCTCATCGTGGAGGCTGGTGGAAGGAATATACCATCACTCACTCACACTCTACATACAGTATGTGCTCAACACTCACTTGTCTTCCCTATTCTATTTCAATGCATTTATCCAATTGTATAAAAATCGTATAGGAAACAGTCAGTAAAGAGTATAATAACAATTAGAATTACAGAATTTATTATTATTATTATTATTATTATTATTATTATTATTATTATTATTATTATTATTATTAAGACTCCACCCGAATGAGTTCATGCTCGTGGTTGGGGGGCGGCTCAGAAATGGATATAAATACGTCAAATTAATAAAATCAGATAAACTGATGTAAAAAAGTGCTAGAATGCTATTGTTTAATCAGTAAAAAGTTAATAGGAATTATGATATGCAGAGAATAAGCTGTTTTTGTTATCGATTTACGAGTTAAGCTGCAGATCAATTCATTAAGCAGAACTTACGGAAGAACAAAGGTCTAAAGTTTGATACTTAACCTTAATTCAAACTCGTATACACTGATATAAGACGTCCTTAAAATATGTCAACATTTCACAAAATACGCTGGCGAAGAACTCCACTTAATGTATGTAGGCCTAATTATTTCAGAGTAATATATCTTCTGTATATAAGAGTATTCAACTAACGAAATAAACATGACTAGTTTCATAATCAAATGCGAAGGGATGTGTCATGGCTAACTATTGCAAATTTCAAAGTAAAACGTGTAAATCGATATGTTGTCAGGATAACATATTTGCATTTGTTAAATCCTTTATAATATATTACCATAAAATAGGCACTTAATTGAGAATTACTCCGATACCGGTCAACCGATTTGGTCAAATATCAACAGGTTTATTTCCATGGACATTATAAATGCGTGTTCCAAGTTTCATGAAAATCCGATAAAGCGTATTTGAGTTACCGCGTCTTTAAAATAGACACTAAATTGGGTTTTACTCCGGTACCGGTCAACCGATTTGGTCCAATATCAATAGACGTCTTCCTATGTACACTATAAATGGGTATACAAAGTTTCATGAAAAATAAAAAGCACTAAATTGGGCATTATTCTGGTACCGGCTAACCGATTTGGTCGAATATCAATAGATATCTTCCCATTGGCATTATAAAAGCGTATATTAAGTTTCATAAAAATCCGATGAAGCGTATTTGAGGTTATCGCGCCTTTAAAATAGACACTAAATTGGGTTTTACTCCGATACCGGTCTACCGATTAGGTCCAAATTTAAGAGCTTACTTTTTATGAATGTCATAAATGTGCATACCAAGTTTCATGAATATCTGATAAAGCGTATATGAGTTATGGCGCCTTTCTAATATAATACTATTAAAATAGGCACTAAATTGGGCATGACTCCGGTACCGGTGAACCGATTTGGTTAAATATAAATAGGGTTCTTCCCATGGACGTTATAAATGTGTATAACAAGTTTTATGAAAATCCGATAAAGTGTATTTGAGTTATGGCGCGTACAGACACACAGACAGACAGACAGACAGACAGACGGAGGGCAGACATTTTCCCGTCCCCACACAATCTCATAAAGTACCATACTGGCACTTAATATACAATTAGATTAAATATACATTACAATCAATTACATTCATTTACGTCAACAATTGTCAGGAACTTTTAAAGGATGAGGTAAGAAAATTGAATATTTATATAATAAACTTATTTTCTTTAAATGTGTAAGTTTATGTTCACAGTAATTAATTCAGGGCTATATTAACAATGGTCAATGAATAGTCAGGAACAAAGCAAAATCTGTGTTTTAAATCCGTAGATGTAAAACGTTTAGATTCAACTAAAGGATTTGTTTGGTTTCGTCTTGTATTATATGTAGGCTATGGGGATGTGGATGTGGTCTAAAGCTTGAATTTATATTAATATAACTTAATAAAATATATTTTTTACAGGTCAGCTAATACAATTAACTTAGTATTTATTTCAATGTTTTCAATGTTATGTTATTTGATCTTAAATATTATATTACGTCAGAAAACTATTACCACTTTTCAAATAGTTGGATGAAAAATTACCTGTATGAGATTATATCAGAAAACTCGTTGACGGGATTCTCCGAAATAAGATTAAAATATGGCAGAGCGAACACAACTTTCAAAGGTAATTTGCGCTTCAGTACACTCATAATTTCTTCTGATTTACTAAAAACTTTTTAAAATAAAATCAGGTAAACTGATGTAACAAAGTGCCAGTATGTTTTTGTTTAATCAGTTATGACAGCAATTATGATATGCAGAATATGTTTTTTTTTAAATTGATTTCCAAGTTAAGCTCCAGATTTATTCATTAAGCAGGGCTTACGGAAGAAGAAAGGTCTACCATCTCGGCCACCTGGGTCATTTTAACGGTCTAGTTGGATAATCGAATGTAAATCAATAGGTTTTTTGTCATAGCTACCTGTATTTTAATTCCCAAGGCCTTATAAGATCACAGTAAAACAATAGGCTATGTTGTCAAGATAACTGATTTTCATTTTTTTTATAAATTCTTTCGAATACGTATATTACCATAAAATAGGCACTAAATTGAGCATTACTCCGAAACAGGTCAACCGATTTTATCCATTATGAATAGACGTCTTCCCATGGACATTATAAATGTGTATACCAAATTTCATAAAAATCCGGTAAAGCGTATTTGAGTTACCGCGTCTTTAAAATATACACTAAATTGGGTTTTACTCCGGTACCGGTCTACCGATTTGGTCCAATATCAGTAGACGTCTTTCCAAGTACATTATAAATGGGTATACAAAATTTCAGGAAAATCCAATAAAGCATATTTAAGTTATCGCGACTTCTTATATATTAACATAAAAACACTAAATTGGGCATTATTCCGGTACTGGCCAACCGATTTGATCCAATATCAATAAATGTCTTCCCATGGACATTATAAATGCGTATACGAAGTTTCATAAATATCCGATAAAGCGTATTTGAGTTATTGCGCCTTTAAAGTAGACACTAAATTGGGTTTTACTCCGTTACCGGTCAACAGATTAGGTTAAAATTCAATAGGGCACTTCTCATGGACGTCGTAAATGGGTATACCAAGTTTCATGGAAATCCGATACAGCGTATTTGAGTGATGGCGCCTTTCTATTAGAAAGGCGCCATAATCTATTAAAATAGGCACTAAATTGGGCATTACTCCGGTACCGGTGAACCGATTTGGTTCAATATCAATAGGGTTCTTCCCATGGACATTATAAATGTGTTTTCCAAGTTTCATGAAAATCCGAAAAAGCGTATTTGAGTTATGGTGCGTACAGACACACGGACAGACAGACAGACGGACAGACATTTTTTCGTCCACCACACAATCTCATAAAGTACCATACTGGCACTTAATAAACAGTGCAATGCAGGGTTGCCATACGTACGACTACGACTATAATCGTACACATACGACTATTTATTTTCATAGATGTGTACGACGTACAACGCAACCATGTGTCGCACGCGTATTTGTACGACTATTTTTAACATAACGTTTTATATTTTTTTAATCAATGTACTGACGAATTTTAAATTTTGATGTATATCCAGCTCTTTGTGTTTTCATGGATTTTGCTGTAAGCATGTTGCTAATAATAACAACACTGGCAATTACAGTTTATTTAATTTTATTGTATTTTATCAAATTTAGCACATCGGAAGATAAAGAAACACGCCTAATCATTTAAAAATAAGCTGATATATTAACAATTACATGATATATGTAAGGGGTATAATACCTATTATTATTATTATTATTAATAACGCAATAAGTTCATTACACTGAGAAATCACAAACTATACGACAATTTTAACTAGCATACGACTATCTTCGAATATTGGTACGGCTGTTCTATGATTCTGATCTGGCAACCCTGGTGCAATGTTGCTTATATTGCACCAACTTTGTTATTCACTTTTTAGATTGATGAATGTACAAACCTCAGGTTATTATCTGAGTAAATAATTGCTCCGACTGTTCAAGAGACTTGCGATTTCCTGGGTAAAGAGAGCATTCAAATTAAACGAAGTCAATATAATATTATGGCTTAGACCCACTTTAATTATTGTTATTTTCTGTGAGGACATTTATATGGAACTACGTAGTACAATACATTAATATTTTTTCTGTGTTCAGATTTCTTCAAGAAAATATAATAGTCTATAGTTAAGAAAATGTTTTCTTTACTATTAATATCAGTACTATGATTATTAATAATTATTAAGTACTTTATGAGATTGTGTAGTAGACGGGAAATGTTTGTCCGTCCGTCCTTGTGTCTGTACGCTCAAAAAGCACTTTTTTATATCAGTTTACATGATTTTATTTTATTTTAATTTTGTTGAGTATTAAATCTTGGCTACGAGTTGAAGAAAACATGAAAATAGACTGGTTGGCAGGATAAAAATTCATAACTACTGGTTGATAATTATTAGCTTTTTAAACAACCTACTTCCAGGCAATGTTACTAAATTGAGACAAGGGTAGTTTTCCACCACAAATAAAATAGGAAAACTCTAAAAATTAACTGGAATACTATAAGGAATAACAAACACCCTTAAAAATGTGTTTAATGTCCATAAAATAAAAGTCTTACACTAAAATGCAGATATTGTCTTCTTCTTATGCGTTTCGGCGGTAATACGTCATCTTCAGGTAAAATTCTGCGTGAATTGTATAAATCTGTTACGCTGTGGGCTGGATGGTCAGCCTTCTGTCGTTAGAGGGGCAATTTGGCTCAGGTTTAGCCTATTAGCGACTCATTAATAGTCTACACGCCGTTTCATATAGGCCCATATGGCTCCAACGATCACTGAGCTCACTGTTTCTTGACTATAGCGCATCCTGGGCATTAAGTTACAAATTATAATAATTCATAATATTAAGTACATAAAACTATCTACTCAAAATATAGCAGCTTAATAAATATTCAACTCTAAGGCGTGTTTTTATTCTTTCTGGTACTTGAATGTCCTTCAGTCTTCAACTGTTGCTTGTATCAAATAAGTGGTATATTGGGCGGAAATTTATTCACACATTTATTATTATCATCATTATACCACTTGAAACATGAAATTGAACAATTATTATTAATTATTGACAATTCAAATTAACTTAAATTACTATTTCAGCATTAGAAAATTTATTATATAAACAAAATGTGTTAAATATTTTTGACTGTACACAAACGTAAGCCAACAAAACAGCTTAATTTTAAAATATTACTCGTTATTTTTTCTCTCGATTCATTAAACTTCTGCAGCTTCTTATCTATGCGAAGGATTTTTTATTTTCAGTTATTTATTATAAATAGTTTCAAGTGGGATATCAATTTCTTTACAAATTTGTCACGATTCATTCTTTTCCTAAAATGTTTCTCGAATTTTCAGCTGATTTCAAACTGTTTTCTTTTCAATAAATAGTTGCCAACCAAAAGAGCCTGAATTCCGCTACATAATTAAATTACCAAACGTGTTTCAATTACAAGCGAAACGAAATTATTATTTTTTTTTAATATTGATGATTCAAAATAACATAAAACGTCGTACAACGTTTGACTGTTATAAAGAAATGAACATGCTCACGCGATAAAACAACTCGTTAGCGCTCGTTTTGTTAACTTCGTGCTCGCATGTTAATTTCTATATAACTATTTCACATCGTACATAACTATTACGGTATATGATTTATGTAATTGATATAATTAACTTATCAAAAGAATGAGCAGTTAAAAGTTATATCGTAAATTAACTTAATTTAACTTTAATTAATTAATACTGAAAAACATACTTATCAGCAGCTGTAACGTAGACCCTAGACCCATTTTCATGAGAAACCAAAGAACCCAGCCTCCACTTTCCACCCTATAACCTCCTTACGAATGCAAGAGATAGTTGGGAAAGCAGTCGGCTTGAATGTGTTATTATTAATAATATTATAATGGGTTTATTATTATTATTATTATTATTATTATTATTATTATTATTAGGTCTATTATCATTATTGTGAGATGTGTTTGATATCGACCAACCACTGCCTTTGCTTGCAAGGATAGCAAGGATGCAATTATTTGAACTTACTATTCCATTCATACGCTATGTAGTGAACAATAATGTTTAGATATGCCTTTGATATCGACCAATCACGATCGTTTATCTTACAATATGCTTCCAAAGGGTCGCAAGGATGAAATTTTATCTAATAAAATTTCAGCTCGTTACTGGACACGTAAGGCATCGATGTGCAGTTATTATTACGTCACATTCTGCCAGTGAACAGAATAAAAACATATTATTTTATACAACATAACTTGTTTGGAAATTGAAATAATATAAATTTCCATTGATTATAAACTACATTTCGTTTTGGTACAAGCGAGTTTGTGTGTTTTTATAGCGTTCTGATGCTGACGCTCTCCATCTTGTGGTAAGCACAATTGGTAGCATTGGTAACTGGAATCGATTCATCGAATCGATGCACGGACTGTTCAGTCATTTAGTATGCCTTGATCTCACAGCTGGCAGAATACTGACAACAAAGTAATATAGCCTATATATATATATATATATATTCAAAATCCATTACATTTTGTTCATGGAATAGTCCAAATAAATCCTACTCGAAATTACGAGTTTCATCAGGTAAATATATCGATAAAACTCGAAATGTCTCATGGGATTACCGATGATAAAAGGTCAGCTCGTTAATGGATTCGTCACAGTATCAATATGAAGTGATTAATGAGTTACATTTCTGCATTGCTGCCTGTGAAATTTTTTATGCCTTTGAGCGCACCCAATGTTTTTCGAAAGTTGGTACCAGTGAATATTTCTTGCTTAACTGGCTGTGAAATAGTGAACTTAAAATCTTATGTAGAAAAGAAATACGATAATGAGAAATAATTGGATATAATTAAACAGACCTATTTGTTAAAACAATACTTCACCTTTTAAAGTTCAAAGGTGTGAGTCCTGAATTCCCTCTCTCCATAGGCCTAATAGAAAATAAACCAAAATTAAAGTTACAGCCTTTCTTGTTTCTAACGAAACACAAGTAAAGCTCTGCTCGGATGTGGAGAACAAAAGATCCTGATCATGAGATCCATGTAAACTGGAAATGTTGGCCTCTAGCGGCAATGCATGCAACTTTTTCTACGAGTTGTCTTACATACAGTTAAGCACGTAGAAGATTAATAATGACAGCCATATTATTTTAAGAGGGGAAGGTACATACTGTGGTGCACATATGAGGGTAAAATAAGGATGCAATTTTTAAAATGCTTCTTTGTAATATGCCTAATACACTTCCCTGTTTAATTTGTTAAATAGTGTTTACTATTGGCTACTTATTTTTTCATAGTAATGTCCATAACCGTTTAACGGCATCGCCTGTTCGTTACCTTATAAATTTCTAAATCTTTTATATTGTTATTTTTTACAAAGCCTCTACGTCATAAGCCAAGATTATTCATGACAATGTAGAGGAATGTTATGTGCTCATGTAGTTGAGCCACTGCAGTATAATTATTATTCTCATTTTTTTTATATCTGACAAAAATCAACTGGTTCCTTAAAAAAAGTCTGTTTTGTTATATTAAAACAGCCAGAGAAGGCATTTATGTTATATTTATGATAAATATTTAATATATGGTGTAGACGTGCATATTATTAATGATTCAATGTAAGATTCATTACACAGATCTAATTCAAGTAATTAAGAATGTCAGCCTGTAAATTCTTCCGGACTAAGTTACATAAAATTCATGACACATTCTAAAATTTAAAATGTAATTATTTAATAATTCCTATAGGATCAAATAAGGTATTATAAAAATAAAATAAAGTATACCTAGTTAGATTACCTACGCCAAATTTAATTATAATAGGTCTCTACCGTCTCTATTATCCTGATATATATATATATAGCCTATATATTTTCCTAATTGACACAAGTGCCATTCTGTTGAACCTGTTAACACTAACCTACAACTGCTTCCTATGAACTCTGCACTTAGATGAGGGTAATTCAGGTTTGATCTAGTCATTTGATTTGGAGAAAGTAGGTTAATCGGTGTCGTGTCACCTAGCCTATATTTTGGGGCACTGCCGCGTCGGCTTCTGAGCTTAGTTCATTTAATTCCGCTCATCTCTTCTCATATTGTTTTAGCTCTTGGTATAAGTACCCCATGTACAAAATTTAGAGAAAATCGTTAGAGATTTTTTCGAGAAAATCGCAAAAAACGAAATTTTCTGTAAGTTAAGTACCCTTAAAATAAGAGAATGTTTTCACCAATCTTCGTGTGACATCTTCAAAAGGTAAAAGGTAAAGCGATACCTATATAGGCCATGAAGGCTCAGAGGGTTCCAGGAGGTTGAGGCTCCCAGGTTTTGGATATTCGGCACTTGAAGGTGGTAAGGTTGTCAGCCACGCACCGACCGCTTTTATCCCCAGGATTGCTCCTGGTACTAATTTCTTTAGAGGCTGAGTCGACCCCAGGGCCATAGTCCCATCAGAAGGATTAGGTAATTGAAAAATCTCAACGACCTCATCGGGAATCTAACCCGCGACCTTCCGGTTTTTAGCGCACCGCCTTAACCACTACGCTACGGCGTACCCTCTTCAAAAGGTACCTAAGACAAATATACAATTTTGTTTTCATACGATTTTCCGTTCTGTAGCTAGGCTGTTCACAGACACACATTCAGACATGTTTCCGAAAATGATATTTTTGGATTTAGGGGACCTCAAAACGTGTATTTATGTTAAAAACTCAACTTCCAATTTGGGGGGTCAAAAACAGTAGGCCATTTCCTCTACCTATAGTACCTATGGTACGGGCAGAGGAAGTAATAACGATAATGTTCATGATGGTGATAGTAATTACGAAAATAGTAAGTTATAATAAGATTTGTTATTATTAAGATTTATTATTATTATTATTATTATTATTATTATTATTATTATTATTATTATTATTATTAAGATTATTATTATCAGGGCCCGGATTATGATGACCTAAAATTGTTTGAAAAATGACCTATAAAATGACCCTAAATTTTAAAGAAAATGACCAAAAAACTGATATTTTATTTGCAATTTTGTGAATGTTCTTTTCTCACGAAAATTTATACTGGCACTGAGGCACTGGTGAGTCAAAATTCGGCACATCCTTTTGTGGTCTCCCGGATTATATTATTGTTTATTGAGAGTAAACAGTAGTTTGCACTCTCAAATCCAAGCAGGTGCCAAGTCAATCTAATAACAACAGTAATATAATACAAAATTTTGGCGTTTCTTTGATTCTCATTTCCGACTGAGACATGTCAACGCTTTAATGCCGAATTTGTCCTTCTTGCATTAAACAAACACTTCAAAGACAGCACCGCTAGCGACGAAAAACAGTTAATACACTCAATATGTAAATACACGAAAATGACTAAATAAGGAAGCAAATTACACGAAAATGACAAAATAATGTCCTAAAACTGAAATAAATGCCCTAAAAATATAAAATTGCATAGAATGACAAAAAATGACCTAATAAAAATGCATTTCTGTAATCTAGAGGCCATGATTAGGATTTATCCACAAGTTGGCAATGTCTATGCAGCATCAATAAAAAGATGACATGTCATTAGAATCCGGGCCCTGATTATTATTATTGTTATTATTATTATTATTATTATTATATTATTATTATTATTACTACAGTCCTATACGTTGTTATGAGTACAATATTTTTACTGTATTTTGAATGGATGAGAGTCATGTAGGCTATGTTGCCTATGGGTCATTGTTCCTTTGTTGTCCTAAAAAACTACTGAACTCTTTATTCAAAGTCAATAAAAAACAAAAGGTAAACGAAAAACAAATTTTTGTACAGTATTTCACAACTTTGTCACGTACATTGTGATAGGATCATTAGAACCTATTTCTTCTTTTGTAACTTTTTATATTTTTACCAAACTATAGTTCCTAAATTAAAAATAAAAATAAAAAACTAACTAAATAAAATAATTTGCATTACGATTTAATAAAACTTTTAAATAGTGCCTTGTTTATGTCCAGTGCCTATACCTTAATTGATTATTGCAATTTGGTACGGAAAATTTATGTTTCAAAACATTCCTAAAAAATATATAAAAAATAAAAGGAACAAAAGTGATAATTAGGTGTGTTACATAAAACTCTGGAAAATGCTATATGTATTTTTACTTAAGAAGCATTACTTTAAATTATATTTGCAATGGACATAATGTAGCTAAAAATATTATTTTTTGCTTAACTTCTTTTAATCAAAGTGGGTAAATGGATTTCAATGTAGACCTAATTTTCCTAAAATTAATAATCAGCCGTAGGGCCTATAGAAATTAGATGTATTTTAATACGCAAACAGGTTTTGTATTGGAAAAAGATATAATTAGGGATTCGGTGTAGACACTCTGTATTATAAGCTCTATTAAAATTAAAAAATCCCTTTAGGCAGGCCTACAGGCTGAGGAAGATTTCGAAGTTCTTTTGGTTTAATTTGTTGTCGCTGCGCAGCACTCTTCATCTTTAGTCTTGGCATGACAAACCCGCAATAATAACTGCAAAAAAAAAGAGGAAAGAGCACTTTTTCGAAATTCAAACCTCGCCTTATATTAGAGCTATCGATATTGATTTGTAGAGTACTCATCAAGAGCTTTTCAACGATACCCCACAAGACGTGGTTTCGAAAATTTCGAATTTCCATACCCCAGCCCCCCAAAATCCCTGAATCGTTGGTGTCATTGTGAACTCTATAGGGAGCACTCTAATTTACTCCAACAAAGATTCCCTCTATAGGATGGCTTCACGGGTTATCAGCCGTGTCAACATTATCGAAAGTACCTACAGACTGAACATTGTTGCCACATTCTATATGACTTGTACGAGAGATTTTTAGACAGTCGATGGTAAAAGAAGCACTTTCAACGGTAGACGATATTAATTAAAAGGAGAAAATTATGCCACTGAGTATTATAAAATTATGACACTCCAGGGTGAACAACTTTGATTTTTCACATAGAAAATACTCTTTTAAAGAATAATTGCTTATGATTATTAAATAGATTTATTATGATATAAATTGAAAATGTTAAAACTCATTATTCCTTTTCAAATGCTAAATTGCTCACGGCGGTCGCAAAGGTATTGGTTGAGAAGCGTTGTCCATTCCATCTCTTACATTGGCAGTCATGTACGAGAAATGAATAACCTCTGTCTGCGCCAGTGCATACTAGGTGGCAGGAGAGTAAAGTTCCAAAAAAAGCTGCAGGTGTTATTAAAAATTATTTCACAAATATTAACGCCTCTATAAAAAAAAAATAGTGTTTGCTACACGTGGTAAAATGATTTTATTTTGCTCGTAGGGTTGTTTCACTCGCCTTTACGTTCCGCTAAACAAACCTACTCGCAAAATAAAATCCTTCTTTTAGCCCTTGCATAATAAATATTTTTGAATTATTTTATATGTTTTCATATTTTGTTCGTCTTCCTGTGTATTGCAACTCTTGGGATGTAAGTGATCATTGTATTTGGAAATTTTGCCAGCACCTGGTACGGACGGAATAATAAACAACGCCTTGAAAACAATTTATAAATACATATCAAAGCCCCTCGAACATATTTTTAATCTTTGCTTATCACAAGGAACTTTCCCAGATGATCTTAAAAAAGCTGTGGTAGTACCTATATACAAATCCGGAGAAAAGCATAGTTTAAATAACTATAGACCTATATCCTTACTGCCCAGCCTATCTAAATTGTTATAAAAATGTATAAAAAATAGGCTGGTGGATTTTTTAAATAAAATAATATATTAAATTCAAATCAAGTTGGTTTTCGAAATAACTTGAGCACAGATGATGCCATAATTAATGTTACTGGAAAAGTTATCGAAGAATTAGATGCGGGAAATAAAAGTCTAGGTATTTTTTTGGATTTGCAAAAGGCTTTCGACACTGTAAACCACAAGATACTTATAGAAAAACTAGAGCAAATTGGAGTAAGAGGCACTACACCAAATTTATTTCGGTCTTATATACATAATAACCAAAATTAAGGATCAGTTTAGTGATGTCATAGAAGTAGATACTGGTGTGCCACAAGGAACAATTTTGGGTCCAATTCTTATCATTATTTACATAAATGAGTTGCTGCTTTTGGACTTAAATAATTTCCATGGCCGTCTTTACTCTTATGCCGATGATACCGTATTGCTATTTTCCGCTCCAACTTGGCAGGATACTTACAAATGGGCTAATAAGAGATTAAGAGCAGCTAAAAGTTGGCTTGACTGCAATAAGTTAGTATTAAATATAAATAAAACAAACTGTGTTCCATTCTCATTAACAACTGCTGGTACTCCACAATCAATTATGGATCAAAACTTGTGCGTAACATTCCATGATATCAACTGTGAAACTGACTCATGTACCTGCCAGGCTGTGAAGGAGACAAATCAGGTCAAATACCTTGGTATTATTATAGATCGTCATCTGAAATTCGACAAACATATCACATATTTATGTACAGGACTAAGGAAAACATTATACAAATTTGTCATTCTAAAACAATATTTACCGATTGAAGTCTTAAGGATAGTGTACTTAGCTCTAATACAATCTGTCCTCCAATACGGTATCATTGGCTGGGGAGGAAGTGGCACTTCTGTATTGACTCCTTTGATTCTAATACAGAAGAGAATTATAAAAATTTGTTTAAAAAGGCCTATAGAATATCCAACAGAACTGATATTTCCAGAATTTAATGTTATGACTGTAGAACAAATTTATAAGCTCACACTTTTAAAATACTTTCACAAATACCGCAACGTACATGTATCGGATCCTCATAATTACAATACTAGAAGAAATAAAACAATGCCTTTAATAGAACCAAAATACTTCACCTCTTCTGGCTCTAAACATAGTATTTATTATGGTCCAAGACTCTATAACTCTATAATCAGGTCACATCCAGAAATAGTACATATGAACAGCAAAAAATTCAATAAGTTTATGAAAAATCTTATTTTATAGTTCAAAATTTACGTCATTCTGTACTTAGTGGACAATCAAGGAACTTTATTATTTGTTATAACTCAGGATTTCAATTTTGTTCTAACTACTTTTCCTTAATTATTTTTATTTTTTGTTCTTTCTTTTTATTATTATCTTTCTAGCTATTGATTTAAAATTAATTATATTTTCTTTATGTATTTGTGTTTTGTAATGTAAATTCTGAACTGTGCCCGAGCGCGAGCGCTTGCTCATTCGGGTGGTTATGTGTTGAGTTGTGTTATAAATAAATAAATAAATAAATATCTTTAAAAAAATGTGTAGTGTAGGCCTATTAGCATGGTCAGGGCGGACAATGTTGTTATCGAAATGGTTCCGTACTTGCCTTGCACAAGGATGATTATGATTGGTGTTATTTTTGGATGGGAAGTATCTCGTTATTTTGGCACCTTCTCACTTTATGATTATAAATTTTCTATAATTTAATGTAACTTAGTTCTTTACCTTAAGTGGTTATAGGTTCGCTACTGCATGTTAAGTAGCTGACAAAATAAAAACATGCCTTCTTTTACGAGTTTCCTGTACCTCCTATTAATACAGATTAACATATTGTGGGATATAATTCAGTGTCTACTTTCTTGTCCTGTCAAAAGTCTCCTGCTTACAGTAAATACCCACTGCCTTTAACGCTCTCTCTCTCCCTCCCTCTCCCTCGCTCTGTCCCTTTCTTTCTCCCTCTTCATATATTTTTGGTACGTTCGTCGTATTCTAAATATATTACCTGTATAATCCCTATTCATACAAACATTCACCTGCAAAAGGATCCACCTATCTGATGCTAACTTACAAAACAGACACTCTCCAATAATAAACTGGCATTTTGTACGTATTAATATTCCAAGCATTCTATTTTTTTATAAGTTGGCAGGTTTCAAACAAGTCACTTGCTTGAGAGTTTTATTACATGTGGTCAATGATGAAGATGAACGTTTTCATTATTATTGAATGCTATGGTATTTTATGAAATTGTGTGGGGGACGAGAAAATGTCTGACCGTCTGTCTGTCTGTCTGTCCGTCCGTGTGTCTGTATACGCGATAACTCAAATACACTTTATCGGATTTTCATGAAACTTTGTTATGGGAAGAAACCTACTGATATTGGACCAAAGCTGTTGACCGGTGCCGGAATAATGCCCAATTTAGTTCCTATTTTATGGTAACACATTGGAAAGGCGCGATAATTCAGAATTGCTTTATTGGATTTTCAAGAAACTTGGTATACGCATTTAGTGCCTAGACGCATTTGCCATTTAGTGCCAATGTAATGCATATTTTATGACAATATATCAGAAAGAATTGATCAATTAATGCAAATCAGTTCTCATGACAACATATTTTTTAAATTGTTTTCGTATAGGCTACGACTTTGGAAGTTGCAATACAGTTAGCTTTGACAAATAATACTATCCACATATTCCTTAACGTATGCTTATCTAACTAGTCAGATGTTTATTTCGCTGAACAAGTTGAAATGAGTACTACATGAATAACTTACTGTTATATACAGGAGGTAGGTTATATTGCTGATAATTAGGCCTACGTACAATAAACGGAATTCTTTGCTAGTGCATTTTGTGAAATGTTGACATATTTTAATAATTTCTTAGATCAGTGTATACGAGTATAAATTAATCTTAAGTATCAAACTTTAGAACTTTCGCAAGCCCTGCTTAATGAATCTATCTGGAGCTTAACTCGGAGATAGATTACATATATAACATCTTTTCTGCATATCATAGTTGCTATTGTCACTGATTAAACAAAAGCATATGGCACTTTGTTATATCAATTTACCTGATTTTTTATTTTATTTATTTATTTAATAAATTTAGTTTTCTTTTCCTACGTGTGAATCAAGCTATCACATAAACCACGGTTCTACTTATTTCTTCGTAGTCTATATGTTATTTGTGTGTATATTGTTGTACAGTTGTATAGGCCTAACAATTTTATTCACAGTACATGTTAGTAAATTAAAGAGAAACAATTGTAAAACAATTTTAGATAATAACATGATGTAGGCTTTCACGGCCGGTGTCCATATTGTTAAAACTTTCCGGGCTCGGAAAGCAATCCGATGGACCACGGCAACAGAGCCCGGAAAGTTTTAACAAATTTTAGATAATGTTTACATTAGTTCATTAATAAAATTTGTTTTTCTTATGAACAGATAAATGCAATTATATATAAATTTTAACCATTAAATTATACGAAATAACAATTTTGGTCAACGTGAACATATATAGGCTTACAATGTTATTGTTTTAACTAATGTAGACATACATATACAACAAATAGGTAATAATTTTGATTTCTTGACAACACATTTTGTCACTGTACACATAAATAAAACAAATGAGTAATAATTTTGGTTAGTTGACTACAATTTTAGTCATTGTACACATAAACACATTAAGTTAAGTTAATTCAGTTAATTTTAGTCCATGACCTTTAACAAGCGCTATTGGTGCTTTATTATAATTTAAGGATTAATCAAATGATGTCATCAATTTAGCCAAGAATTCATAATTATTTATATATAAATTATAATTTGAACTGAATACCAATTATGACGAGACATCGTTCGAGAAAGAACTTTGGAACAATTCATTTTCAGTTTTGTTACGTTAATTTATTTTACAAGCAAAAAATTCACATCACAGGCTTTAGACAGAAGCATTCTTTTGAATACTTGAGGTAAGAAAATATGGCCTGCACTTTTTTTTAGTAAAGAAAGGTTTGCGTTTAATTATAAGATTGCATATCGATTTCTCGTAGCCTACATGTATCTATGAGAGAGGCTGGCTCCAGACTCGGCGAGGTACCGCTGTTTCCAGGATGTCGCGAAATCATCATTTTTCTTTGTCTAGAGAACAAGCAAGTCCACTTAGTCAAGTGGAAAGAGAGAGGAGAGGAGTGGTGCTGAATCCTGTGAACCTTGGTTTCTTCCAACATTTAGAATTCTGAGAATAAATATTACTATCCGTTGAAATTAGATGTGATAAATTACAATTAATATTAATACAGACTAGTGACCTCTCAGTACGTCTAGAGATTGTCTACAGTCTTCTGATATTTGTAAGAATAAATAAATATATATGGAGACTCTGAACAAACATTTATTTAGAAATTCATTAAAATGTTTTCCTTATTTCGATTGACGACATCAAGACATGAATAATAGCTTAAAGTCATAATTCATGAATATATTGAAGAACTATTGATTTAGAGTTCTTCACATATATTTTTCTTCCTAATTTCTTATGTAATTCGGAATATAAATTCTTCTGTTTTTAACATAGGCCTATAGCCCATACTAAAGCGAATACTTAAACCTTACCTAAAGTTAATGAGAATAAGTTCTATCTATGCTAAAGAAATTAATTTTATAATTACACCGCAATATATAGAATATTTCTGTCTTCTTAACCTTTATTGATTTGTATTATTAAGTTACTTCAAAAAATGATCTCAAGTTCACATTATTACCATTTTCTGAAGTATAGATCACATTCACAAAATAAGTAAGTAATATTCAAACCACTAACAAAAATTCTTTATTTTATATCGCAAAAATAATTGATCCTAAAATCACTTAGGAGGTTAGCTTGTATTTTATTTGTTAAAAACGTAGTTTTATATGCCACTCTCGTTTATACTATGTACAGTACTTTATATTCAATATAATTTAAATTTCATTCATAGGCTTCATTAGTGTTTTTAGGTTACTATTGATCCAATGTACACAGACAATAATTATTTTATTCCTGATTAATTGATAATATTGTAAGATTGAACATAAATTATTGTTATTATTATTATTGTTATTATACTAAAAGTCTTACAATCTAAATCATAGAGGAGATGTTTTCAGAATCACACTTTATAAGCTTTCTTTTATGTTTATCGCACTATAAAAAGAATTCATTAGCCTATATAATGTCCTCAGCTAAACATCACAGTTTCTATATAGAAAATTAAATTCGTGAAAATAAAAGCTGTTCTATTACTGTATACGAGGCTCTACTTCATGAAATTAACCCCAGAGTAGGCCTACAGAGAGGATTATTTTCCGGATTTATAAGTTTATTTGATTTGTAGGCTGAAAATTAGGTGACAAAATGATGGTATGGATTAAGAATTTACTGTTTCGTAAGGTTCTTTGACAACTGTACAATTTCAGACTCAGAACCCAGAAATAAATGTATTAGCCTAATTTCCCGGAGGATTAATTCGGCCCGAAAATCTGTAATCTTAGGCTGGGATTGAACTTAGCAATAGTCTTGAAGAATTAAGAGCGAAGTTTCTTCGAGTGTTATATAGGATATGAGAAGAAGTAATTTATGTTTTGGCCTTGCATAGGAAGTACAAGTATCATAAAAGTACACACATGCCATAAGAGTGTTTTGCTGAGTATTAAGATGAGCCTATTATCTTATATCTGATTATAATGATGTGAACAAAATACGTTTTCTTTTTGTGTAAAATAGTTAGGGCTACTAAGTAGATGCATTGTGAAGTTATATACTGGGCCTATAGGCTTTTGCATCATAAAACTATTTTGCATAAGCTAGTTAGTGTCGTATTTTTTCCCCCTAAGTTCACGCAACAACTTCTAATTTTAATACTGTATAAGCCAACTTATTTGCATTTTTTTTTTCGATAACTATGAACTACAAGCCCAGTAAGAGCACGGTAAAGGTTTACGTATTCCAGACGTAAGGCTACTGCCTGCCATTCAAGTCATCAGCTTAATTTTGAGAAATCTTCTATAAAGGCACTTAACTAATTAAGGAGGCAGGGCTTGGTAATTTAGGGGCAGAGCATTACACATTCTTTATTTCGACACGGCAAATCATCATCAGAGAATTCCGTATCTTTTATTTTTCACACGCAAAAACACAGTAAATGTGAATTTGATTATACATTTAGTTACTGAAGCCCCAGCCAATAGGAAACATAATGCATCTATAATTGTTTAATGGCTGGAGGAGAAGTGGCGAAAGCGTGAGGGTTCGGGGATTTCAGTGTTCTTGCCTCAAACACATTACTGGATAAGATAATTTGTGTATTATTATTTTGTACATTAGATTCAACATGCCAATGATGGGTTCTTTCTGATGTAGATTATGATTATCATGAAAACGAGATATCAAATTTTGGGATATAATTGAATCTGATGCTTGTAAAACATATGAATCTAAAGTTAAAAATAAAATTGCCGACAAGGTATCAAGCTAAGGGATACAAAATTAATTTCCTGGTAAATAATCTAGTTTCCTGGACTTAGGTTTGCCAAGGAAACACTTAAGTGATGTTACAAGTGAACATTATAAAGAATCGTTCTATAATGGCGGAATCTAGAGCAAAAGTTCCTTAAATTCTTGGAAAGTATTTCGAAAATCTGTTAGTAAACGGAAAAGTTGAGCTGAGTTAAATGCGAAATTTAATAAATAGGTACCGGTACTTAACTTAGTTCATTTTTACGACTTAATAAACATTTTATAGATATCAGTTGGCCTAATAGCCAGTAAGGATATTATACATTATTTCTCTTATCAGTCACCTCGAGGTTTAGTCGTTGTTTCATCATACTCTTTCCTTAAAAGCTGTCTGTGACCTGATATAAAACTACTTTATTGTAGGATTTCTGTCAAACATACAAAATAAGAACTCATACCCAGGCTTCGTCCAAATAACATGTAACACTACATTCAACTTACGAAAAAATATGTAAATTTTCCACTACAGTAAAAAAGTAATAAAAGGTTTATATTTCGAAAGATAGAGACAGTGCTGAAAAAAGGTGTTTTAAAATTTTAAAAAAGGGTTGATAGAGCTATTTAAATTTTACGCTTTTGGTTACAGTATTTGAAAAATTGCCGGGTCCCGTTCAGGCCTATCAAGTGTGTAATTTCTGTTTCATTTCATAATTGGTGGGACTGAAAATTTAGTGGTGTGTTCTTATGTTGACATTCAGGATTTTAAACAGGTCTATTATTTGCCAATAATTTAAATCATAACAATGTTGTTTTAATTGAGCAATCCATTCTCACGCAGTGTGTTTCATATTGACCTATAACTTCTAGAAATTCCTCGGATTTAGGCCAATCACGATCGTTTATCTTATAAAATGCTTGCTAGGAATACAAGGATGCGATTTACCTGTTAAAACGTCAGATTGTTACTGGAAATTTAGGTATCAATGTCCAGTAAAAAGTACGTCACATGCTGCCAGTGAACAGTAATATTAACATATTATTTTATTTAACGTAATTTGTTTATTCATAACAGTCTATGCCGTGATCTCGCAGCTGACAGATTTGTTTTTTATTTAACAAAGAAAATAATTATTATTTACATAATCCATTTCATTTTATTCAAGGAATAGTCTTAATAAATCCAATCCGAGATTACTAGTTTCATCAGATAAGTTCGATCTTGCTGTGCAATCCAGAATCTATAGATAAACTCGTAATCTCTCGTGGGATTATCTATGATAACAATCCAGCCTATGAATAGTCTAGGAATTAATTACTATCCAAATAAGTAACACTTAGTTATATTAAAACTTTCAACCTATTAGTTATCTAACAATTCTATTATCTCAACATTGTTATCCAGTATCATAACTAGACTTCGGGTTTTAGGTAAAAACCTATTTTAATCCTTAAGTGATATATGGACGAAAACTTGTATATACATGTTTCATAAGTAGCTATGCCTAAAACTGATACTTTTATAGGGCCTAAAACAGCCTATTTTTACGTTAGAGCCTAATATTGCCTTTTTGCTTGTTTTTTCCTCTAAAGTTCAAAATAAGTTACTTCTTGTTATAAATTCTAGCATTTATTTTCAGTTCGTACAAAATTTTTAGTGGTTAAATGGTAAGGAATGTTTCGTATTCAGTATAAAAATTCCTCAGAATTCCCAAGAAAATGTAGTGTTTTTCTCCCGATTTCCACATCCAGTAAAAAAACAAAAAACAAAAAACAAAAAACAAACAAACAAAAGTAGTTTTCTGAATCACTGAGGGATACAAGGGGCTGAATATGCTAGCGTGCGTAGCTTCTGGTTTTCACTGTTATGGTAGTAATAGAGGCCCTAGTAATAGGTCTATATAATTCTGTGTACCTTAGGCCTATATCTGTGTTTTATCATGATTATTGATTAATGGTGACTTGAATGAATATAATATTCTGCATTGCAATTGAGATATTTCAGAGATTTTATAAGAGACTATTTTACGATTTATAGAACCTATTTTCCAATTTTTAGAGCCTATCTTAGGTACCTAAAACAGCATTTTTAGCGACCTAAAAGTCCGAAGTCTAATCATAACATACCGGTAAATACTTACAACAGCTGCTAGACTTGTATCATTGCAGCTCTTTTACTCTAGCTTACAATAAAATAGCTTATAATAAAACTTGTTATTAACCTTATTTTTATTTGAGCCAAACGGAAATTCTAAAAGGCAGAAGATTTTAATGAACCAACTAACTTAACTTTCGTTCTTATTAAAAGCAGTTTTACATAATTCTCCTAATGCAAAGCAAAAGTATAGGCCTACTGCACATAATACTGGATGGTCTAATACTTTTTAAATTAATAAAGCAAAATTATAAATAGAAAATCGGTAACTAATTACATGAAAGAACTTTACAGAAACTTATTTTTAAAATAAAGAAATTAGCGTTGATCACATAACTACGCACTAATTCTAAAAATGAAGAATAGCTAATATATGGATATCAATGATATAAATCCAATTATTTTCAAACTTGGTACCTTATATATATATATATATATATAATACCCTTGTGTCACATAACTTACATAATTATTGCATGAACACCAGTATCTTATAGGAAGCTCATAGGCTATACAAAAAATTAGCTTTAAGAAAAATTGGAAGGTTTCCAATTCGAGGTTGCAATATCGCCAGGTAAAACCTAGCCAGTATCATTTGGGACCGTCTTGTGGTTAGCGTCGCTGACTACAGATCCTTCGGCCCGGGTTCGATCCCCGGTACCTCCTCGGATTTTTCTGAGGTAGGGAGGTCTGGAACGGAGTGCACTCAGCCTCGTGGTTCAAACTGAGGAGCTACTTGATAGAGAAGTAGCGGCTCCGGTCAAGGAAGCCAGGTGTCGGCATGCTGACCACATGCCCCCAATCCTGCCATATACCGATGGTAGATGACGCAGCGGTCGGGTGGTAGGCCTTGTCCCTCATGGGATGTTGCGCCACGGAGTTTAGTTTAATTTAGTATCATTTGTGTATCCCTCGCTAGTTAGATAGTGTTGCACCGTGATCTACTGTAGCACACTCGTAAATTAGTCAGGGCTGCCCAACTCAACACTGCTCAACTTAACAATTCCCCAATTTTTAGTACAAATTCCCATATACTTTTTGAGAACTTCCAATTAAAATAAAACAGGTTCTTTTGGTGTATGAGCTTAGAACACAGGTTTTGTCAGCAGAATTTCAAGGCAAGTTTTGTTATGAACTCATTAATAGTTCCCTTGTTAATAGCATAAGCAAGAAGTTTAAATCTTTTATTCTCCATATAATAATTTTTTCGAGTATCTTTTGTTCAAGCTACTCTCTCAATCAGATCTTGTGACAGCAGACTAGTAGCCCACTTATATCTAGGTCTTCCTACAAAGTTTCTCCTAACAGGCTTGCGAAAAATTTTCAATTCATGCCCAAGTCTAGTTGCAGCCACATGACCATCCCACCTTGTTGCGAATGATTTAATCATTTTATGCAAGAGGTTTACGCGGCCACGATACAATCAGAGGTGCCCACAAAGGGGGGTTAAGACGCGGAGTACGTCATTTAAATTTCTGGGGGTTGATCATTTTTGCAAAATTAACATTTTGTGTGTTAAAAGTAAAAACGGTCAAGTTTTATAAATTCAAATGGTAATAAAAACTCTTGTATTTTTTTAGAAGCAAATAAAATAAAATAAAATATACTGTACAACTAGTATCCGTTTTGTGTATAGGCCCATCGTATAAAATCATCCTCATTAAATATACTTACAAATACAGCAATACCTTCTCATTTGGAAAGACATTTGGAAAGATATGATACTGGCTGACATTTTAGAGTAGAAAGACATTAATCCACTGTTTATTCCACTTTTAATGAGGTTGGGATTATAAGAAGTTAGGGGGTTAATTCTCATGTCACTGGGGGGAGGCCTGAAGGTAAGGGGTGGACTCCCCTGATATAATTATTTGTGTCTTTGAATGTAAATAATAATTGTAGTCCAAACGAAAGTATGATAGAAATTGTAAATTCTTGTTTATTGTGAACGTTGGATTATGAAACGGCACAAGTACTGTAGTAAATTTCCTCATGAGTCACGGTGCATGTTTAGGTTACAAAACTATGGAAAAGATGGAATAGGGATTCCTCTTAGGCTATGAGTCTTGCTCCTCTTCCAAAATACGACTGTAGTTTGGTTGAGTTGGGCCACTATGAACATTAGACCTAATAACTTATCCTATGCTTCCAATTCATGCTATAACTATTGAAGAGTAAGCGGTATTGGACCTACATGGTTTGATGGGAACTGTCCTTAAGGAAGTATAAATATATATATTGTAAGCAGGTAGACTGGTAATAGTAATATGAAGAGCTTATTTATAAATAAGTATTAGTATTAATAAAAGTTTTCGGTTCGACTATAGAAGTTAATTTTGTTAGTACACCGTTTACTTTGACAAAGAGTTTATTTAACTAGCTCTAATACATGTTAAACCATAGAGGCCGAGAAATGACAGACCATGTAACTTTCCTTTAAGCTATTACTTGCATTGTTAATGAATCTTGAAAATAAATACTTTTAGCTGTTCTTGTACTGGTGTTATAAATTATTTTACATTCGAGCATAATTACGCTTAAAATACATTACACAATAGGCCTATAGTTTGTTCAGCTCACAGAATGATTGTGGAACTCGGTAGTATAAACTACCACCCATTCTTCGCAACCCTCATTTTTGAAATTGCTTTATCAACACTTAAGGGAAAAGCTCATTATATTTAAGAATAAGGAATAAAATCGGCATATTATGTAAAAGAAACGAGTGTTTCACACCAGTACTAGTTCCCACAACAATAGGCTGAACATAGCTCAGATGGGATTTAAAAAAATGCAAAATATGCAAAGCACTAGAGCTATCAGTATTGCTTGTTTCCTAAAAAAAAAAACTTGTTAGCCTGATTTTACACAAAATGTGGTGCATCCAGGAATTATTACCTATTATTATCTAAAAGGTATTATTATTATTAAATTATCTAAATAACAACCTAGCCTAAATTTCGTAATTGTTTGTTAGTCCACCAAGAAGAAACTAACAAGAAGAAGAGTGTGTGTTTTTTACAAAGTTATTGTTTAATGTAACTGCTTCAGAAGTGCAGGCCTATGTATGCAAGTAAAATTAATTACACTTTACTATTCAACAATTCATTTCTGAATGACAATAGTGGCTTATGTTGGTATATCAAAATGTTATTAAAAATAGCCTCATGTGGCGAAGTCCACAGGCATTGCTTACATAACATTTTAAGAATATTGCTTGTAATTATAAAAGTTAAAATGTAATAACAGAGCAATGTATTCATATAATAAAAGCCACCTTATATTAAGTAGCCTACGTTTGAGATGCAGTGATCAAATATTTAAAATTTAGAACATGAAAAAGCAAAACGTTACTTACATGATGATATTCACACACACTAAGTTTGAAATAGTCCAAGAAATGGACTTACAATATATCCTATTTTATTATAATTACGACTATATTGCTCTAATTGTTTTATAATTGCGAGCAATAGTCTTAAAATGTTATATAAAGAATTACACCTATGCACTTAGCCACATCAGGCTATTTTAATAACATTTTGATATACCTACACAAGCCACTATTGTCATTCACAAAAGAATAGTTGGGTAATATAGTGCTATTAATTTTAATTAAATACACTTCATACATGCTCACACACACTCTTCGTCTTTTTGTTTCCTCTTTAAATGTAATGAGGGTAGGCCTATAAGGTGAACTAACAAACAATTACTTAATTCCACCCTCATTGGTTCAAGCATGAAGTTTATCAGTCTAGCCTACATAATTACACAGGTGTGGGTGTAAACCAATATGATTTTATTCTACGAGTATATTCATATATTGATATAGCCTATGCTTGGACTCTCGTGGGTACTTTGACTATGACAATCACTACACATAAGGAACTGAAGCGGATATGAATACATGTCGAAATGCATTTTCCGTTCAACATTAATTCCCTCTGGGAGAAAATATAGGCTAACTTCTGCATAAGATTTCTGCACTTGAACTTGGGACAAGCACCACTCATATTATACCTTAAGGATTCTACACAGTAAAGTGATAAACAATAGTGTTGGTGTAGGCCTATTTCAAAATTTTATGACTCAGGCATATCCAATGTCAATTCAATTTAGGCCTTTAACGGTTTTACGTTTTTAACTAAGTTATTATTGGAACTAGGCCTATGAATTGACATTTTCAACGGACCTTCATGAGCTACTAAGCTTTTAAGTAGACCCTAATAGGAAAGAGTTTAATAACTTACATCCAATAAGTTATATTAATATTTGCTTCTCAGTGTGTTTGACTTTTTTTATGTGGGGGTATAAGAAAGTTAAGTGCATAGCCTGTAAGCTCCCATAAGCAAAAAATTAAATGTATCAATACTAAAAGTTTTGTTTTAAATATTTTTGTAGAAATTTGTGAAGGGTAGTTATAAGCTGGTGATTTCTTCCACAAACTCAGGTGTTATGCCTAATGTCGGAAACTACAGACTAGGGTTTTCTTGAGGACTGATTGAATATCTAATCCCGCAATGCAGCCACTTACTCTATGTCGGAATGTCAAAAGATAATATCGCACTGCCTAAGTTTAGGTGGAGAATGTTATGTGAGTGCATGACAACATATTTTCTAGCAGTTTCCCCGGGTGTTATCGACAAAACGAAAACAAACTTTATAAATATTAAACAAAATATCAACATGTTAATTTGTGTTCAACCGTAAGCGAAGAGACTCTTAATTTAATTTAATTCAACGATTTTCTTTCCTGAGGCAATAATAACACGGTAAAGTTTGCAAGTGACTAGGTCTGTCTTGCCTGAAGCATTAGAAACACTAGGGGGTGGGTAGGCCTATCACTATAAGACATCTAAATCAAGACGTCTGACAACAGAATGATTGTTTCATATGCATTATTGCTTTGAATGGCATCAAATGAAGTTTGGCAACAAGGTTTGGGCGGTCTCTTAAAAGGGCGGACGGTTGTGACGTGGAATGATGGAGCGAACCTGAGAGAAAAATGAGACTGGCAGAGAGCGACAAGAGCAGGAAGGACAGGGAAAGTTAGACAAAGTCGGAAAGAGAGAAATGGGATAAGACAGAGAGAGGAGAGATTCAAGCTACGCATGGCACTAACTTGATGGATTACAACAGCCTATTCATTGGGACGGCGTTAGCGGGGGTTGGATTGAGGAAAGCAGAAAGAGAAGGAGGAGTGGCAATGCCGTGTATAAAATCCATGGGATGGAAAAAGGGGGCAGCGGAGGTCGGAAGACTTGTGTTAGGGGAAACTAAAACCAAAATGGGGGAGCAAAGGGGAATAAAATTTGGATGTTTTTGTTATGAGTTTATGTGTGTTTATATTATATGCCACCGCCATGGAGCTTCACACTTCACCTCTACTCCGCTTACAACTTCCCAAAAGCTGCTTCCTCAATTTCTCAATTGAGCTTAGCAGAAAGCAGCTTGAAATTTCAGGGCTGATCACTATCCGTCTTAATTTTAGTCATTTAGCATCTACATTTTGGGGCACTTGAGATTTTCTTCACGTTCGAGCTTCGAGTTCCATGCACTTCAGTATGCATTTTCTGATGATATCGGTTCTCAGATCGCTTTTGTGACAGCTAATGCCATCTCTTGAGAGAACTGCAAACTGAAAGTTATTTAAGAGTATATTAATGCTAGCAAAAAAAAAAAAAAAAAAAAAAAAAAAAAAACAGAATAATGAAATCGCTGCTGTAAGAAGTTTTAAGATTAATTGTTAATTCGTTGTTAATCCAGCAAATAATTTCCAAACACAAGATTATTAATAAATTGGACGAAATTACATGCAGTTGCAAGTTTGTTACTTCCTGCTGTTAATATCCTACTTAAAAACTGGGATAGCCACAGTCACTGGCTAAGACCTTACGCATTCCCGCAAAAGGTTTTAATGCCTCTATAAAAATCAATTAGTCTTTAGGCCTTTACTTTATGTTCCTTGATATAGGTACTGCATGTTTGTTGCACGTAACATTTTTTATTATATAGCCTACCCACAAAAAAATAACATCAACCCTTCACACCTTCCCGAGGACGGGAACTCATTGATATTGCACGTGGGCTTATGGATAGCATAAGAGCAAGTTTGGTAACCACGCAAAACATGAATCAAAATATTTCCATCAAATATCAACATTTTGCAGTCCCCTAAAACCCCACTGTCTCTTGCATAGGGGGTCGTGATGTTCCATTAGATAGGCCTATACTCGACCATCCATTTGAGGTGTAACAGGCTAGTAGCCATAATACATGCAGTTAGGGACAAAGAACAAGAAACCCTGAACGACTATTCTGACTGAGACTTTGCCCGAGGGAATTTCTTCATGTCGTGACTGTTGAGGCTAGTTACTGTCCAGTTCATTTTTATTATTGTGAGAGATTTTGTAATTTCACACGGTATAACTGATGAGTAATCCTTTTTCCTAACGCAATGTTTTATTTTTATTATAATGTTAATACTCAAGAGAACATGAAAACTTCAAGACACTGCATACCACGAAGAGACATGTCCTGACCGTTGTGGCACTATGTTTATTTTTTATATCATTGACAGACTTCAGGATTGATTGTCATTAGTTAATGACGATATAACGATGAACTACAATTTTATTGAGGTAATTGAGAAATACCCATGCGCCTTCGAACCTCTGGTCTACCATCTGAAGCGCTAGCGTTGATTGCGCGGATTATACCAGACGTTTACTGACAATAGATGACATTGAGCTGGAAAGACTAATTCTTACAAACTCATTATAATACTTTGCTAACATGTTAATTAAGTCTGCATGGAATCAAGATTGCATAAGCCTATAAATAAACTATGTTTAAGTCTATTCTAGTAAATTGGCCTGTTAGTCGTAGCATTATTGGCGTTCTTAATGCAGTAGTAATTAGGACTATTGTGATCCTAATGATAACAATTCATACCAAGGCATATTCGTTATAAATAATTTTTATAGTAAAGAATTAAATGTAGGCTACAATGGATTTCTAAAGAAGTTGGCCTACTTCCTCCAATACTGGAGGTGCCAAGTGGCAACTTTTCTGTGACAGATCTCTACTATTACTACTGTCTGAGAAACATGCTTCATTGTTTCAGCTGCTCGAGAAAAAGTAAAAATAACTTCTTTTTTTCTGATAGGGTGCAAACATTCGGCCAGTGGAAAAATTTTATGACTTCGTGAAGGAAGTGCACGGCAAGTCATTGAGTGTCACGTCAGGCACGAGCGCTTCCCTGCAGCAATACTAATGCCCCCTCTTCCCCCGTTCAATGGTGCCCACATTTTGCAAACTCCTCGCAGAAGTCTTAACTTATCCCGTGAAAGAAAAGCAGACTACATTGACGTCACAGAGCAACCTTCTGTCCTCCTCTGTGTTAGGCAGTTCTATTTAAAGGTAAGATTGAAGATCGGCCATGTAATTATAGTTTAGGCCTGCTCAAAATAGCACACCGAGTATGCCTTTGAAGAACCATATTTGCAGGAAAAGTAAGACAAAATTGCATTTTAATGATTCTTGCTAAACAAATGCAGCATTCTGTCAAAATAAAGATAAACTGTTTTATTTATTGATGGTTTTACCACTGAACTTAGATTCTGGGAGACCGTTAATTTATGGCCCATGGTGACAACACCAACATACTAATAAAAGTTTGGCTGGATTAATAGCGAGTTGAATGCAATGTCAAGGCACCAGAGAAATTACCTGGCTTCTATCTCAACAGCTGGCAGGTTTCTAGTCCATACCCCACCGTGTTCTCTTAGCTCACTGGGGTAGGCTACTTCTACTTGCTAAGATACTGTAAGTTCATAGCCGGAGACCACAAGTTTATGGATTACTTACCATCCCTTTATTAATGAAAGCAAATTAGGCCTATGTGTAACATGTTTTCTTTGATTTTTCTTGCTATTACTACTTACTACAGATTGAAACTTAATCTTTTTATATACATATTATTGCTATTCTCTTCTCAATATCTTTTACCGAAAAGAATAAAATCAGCAATTTAAAAATATGTGTCCATGGAATACACAGATGACGCGATCTATACCAAAATACTTAATGATATAGACCTAGACCTAGTACGAGGATTGTTGTTGTTAGGCCTAGTATTAGAATGCAAAGAACAAATAACAAATACGGTACATTTTAGTTTGCATCGGAGTAAATTCAGTGGTGGATTTAAATTTCTTCTGCCTTTAGTAAGGCAATAATCTGCCTCCTCATAAATAATATTCAGAAAAACGTTGAAGGAAGCAACAATTTCAAACTTTAAAAAAATGTTTGTAGTATTATACCCAATTTTGTTTAGGTTATTTATTTTCAATAATAAAAATAATAAAACTCATTAATAATTTTCGGTCTAATTATATTTTTATATTATATTATAAGTCTCTCTTTATGGTACAGACTAATATTGAAAATATTGTATAGGCTGCTCGTTCGCCACAACTGACTATAACATACATATAGGGACTATGTAGGCCTACTTAAGCCTACTCGTTGAAAAAGTAAACCAAAATAATGGAAATTTTTAAACTACCTTTTACACAGGAACTTTTCCAGAATTAGCCAACTAACTAGGCCTATATTTTAAAGTAAATAAACTAAATTTTAATTTTTTAGAGGAGCTCTTAGAAGCTTTTATAATGTAGTACAGGCAGTAGAGAAGGTTATGATAGGCCTATATAACGTTGAGTAAGTAATCACTAATCAGCAATAAAACTGAAAAAACGAGTTAACCCTCGACCAGGGTAAGGATTGAAGCATAGTAAAGGTTTTCTTCATGACGTTAAAAATACGCGTAAAAACGCGTGATTAATGTAGCCTACGTAAAACACCGTTTTCGGCTTTTGACTTCGTTCCATTTCATAAATTTACATTCATTTCAAATACTAGAAGTTGAACCAGCTGATTCAAAATTCTAACCTGGAGCTTATCAACTCTATTTCGAACCCTCAGCTAGAATTAAATACACGTGGACCAGAAACAATAGCTACTGTCGCATACATAATTTTACCCCACAGCATTTTTTACGAATCGGTAATAGCCTAAATTATATGGAACCTTCTTGTCAACAACAATTAAAAGTACAAGCATTGAAAATTAAAATATAATGATTCATATTCAAAATCTATAGTCTTTCTTATTGTGTTAAAGAAAAAGTCTATAAATAAAACTATCAGAACCACGTGGATTCAATGATTTGACAGAAGTAAGAAGTTCTCTATATGCAAGGAATGTTTCCCACAAATTAAGCCCTACCGTACCTTTTAGTTACACTCTGTAGGTCTACATCCATGCTTCACACTTACTTACTCAATGACAATAGACAATTCCTAAGCAAGCTATGGGAGTAGAATCTATTTTATGGCACCCGGAGGTTCATTCCCGCGCTTACCTGAGCCCGCCATTCAACCCTATTCTGTGCTAACTCCATCCAACCATTCCTCACAAATCCTACTTCCCTTAAATCTATCATAATATTGTCCCCCACCTATGTATAGGTTTTCCAAGTGGTCTCTTCCCTTCGGGTATCCCAGTCAATATTTTTGAGATAGGTATGTCTTTCCTCCCCCTTGAGCGCAACATGTTCAGCCCATTTCAACCTTCGTCATTTAATTACCCTTACTATATCCGGCGATGAGTACAGGTTATGAAGGTCGCCGTTATGCAGTTTTCTCCAGTTCACATTTTAATCTCCCTTAGGCCAAATATTACACTCTGTTTTCGAACACTCTCGGATTATGTTCTTCCCGAAGAGTAAGGGGCCATATCTTTCATCCTTCATAAGCTTACATTATTGTAAATTGTTAACATTTATATTGAAATAGTTGATACGAAATTAAAAGTTAGTAACTTACCTATTTCAGTGCCTATTTTCAAACTGTACTGCCTTTTTGCCTGCCTATTTTGAAATGTATAGTGCCTAATATCCGAGCTCCAATCTTAATGACATGATTGCTATCGGATTTTATTTAGGCTTATAAGTAAGTAATTAGTCTCCCGATCAAGAACTCAAGATTTCAACACAGCTGACACAAACGTTCTTCATCATTTTTATCCGGCTAGTTTCTTTACATTGTTCTCCCAACTACGTCTAGGACGTTCTAGAGTTTATTTATTTTTTTAATTTTTTTTTTCCATTGATATCTTGTACGGAAGGGCATAGGCGTAACCAGGCCGACCATATGGGGGGGTTATAACATCCGCGGGGTCTGGGGGGTATGGAATACCCCCCAAGGAGATGGGGGTCCGGGGCTCCTACCCCAGAAAATAAAAAAAAATAAGATGCAAAATAACAAGTTTTAAGCTTCCGGGGATTTCCCCCGGAAATTTTTAAAAATTAAGACGCAAAATAACGAGTTTTAAGCTTCCGGGGGTCTTCCCCGGAAAATTTTAAAAATTAAGACGCAAAATAACGAGTTTTAAGCTTCCCACGCTTTATACTTGTATTAAGTAATTTATGGGCAGACTTAAAAAAATCATACAATTTTCCTTTTTTTAATCAATGGGGGGGGGTTTGTTCAAACCCCCAAACCCCCCCCCCCCTCGGTACGCCTAGGCGGAAGGGTCTACTTGTTTCCCATTCGAGTTAACTTGAATGACCTACATATTTTAGTAAGTGTGATTTAACAACAAAGTGGAGATTTACAGTTTGTCAAGCCAAACTATACCACGCATTGTGATTTTCACCAAGAGAGATGGCAGAAATGGTAATATCGGGGATTCGCATTCTGGAGGTCGCGAGTTTGTCTGGCCTTACCATTCTGAATGCAGTTTTAGGGGGTTTCCTTACTAGCAGATGAAATGTTATGTTGGAATTAAGAATATATGAGCATTATATAAGACCTTGTGTGCAGAAAATCTATGATGGAACACCTAAGTTGTTGAGGGACCTAAATAATACTAAACTTATATCACTATAGTAAGAATACTTCTAAACTGGAAATTCACTTTCCTAGCAATAATTTGTTAATGCCATAGCGCAGCATAACGATAATAATCTCTCAAAGAATCGCACCCGACCTGCGTTGATGGCCTATTGTATCAATTTAAACATTATTAAGGAGGAAGCACATTGCCTCCGTTCCGTTCTGTTGACCTTGGATATTACGTCGACAGTGTAAACAAATGCCCACTGCTTCAGTTCCGTGCGCTTCAGCAATTCCTATGCTTACATTGTCGGGATAATATCCAAGGTTAACTGATCGGAACAGAATGGAGTCAGTGTTCTTTCTCCTTTAGTCTGTCCTAAGCGGATATAGGATTAAAGATATATGCTAAATTCTAAGTTTTTTCTGTCCTTAAGATTTTGTGTGCTTAATATATGTTAGACTACATATTTTGGCTTTGAGATAAGATATCAGAGTTTCTACCAATCAAAATAGTCATCAACCCATCAGTAATAATATGAGGTATTCTATATAGCAGTGCAAAAGTGTTCTCTGAATGACTTTACATGATCATTCTCCGACACCGATCTTAGCAGAAGAACAAGCTCATTATTAATTGACTAACGAAATTCGAGGAACATTGACAAATTTATTCATACGACGTAATTTCATTTTCAACATTTGCAGTGTAATGATATTTGAAATTTCAGCCAATTATGATTGGTCTTGGTTAAATTCCACGTCGGTAGCATTTGTCTGGTTTTATCGTTTTTCTTGTTTATTGCAACCGTAGCATTTGTTTTTCTCTGATACGTATTAAGACTGGTTATTGCTGTAGATCTAAGCGTATATCAGCTGATTTAGTCTGCGTTAATCGTAAATTTAATGACAAAATTTAAACATCTCGTGGATTACCGTTGATATCTTTTCCTCTTACGTCCATTTGTTTTATTCCAGTAAGTGAAAATATTGGCCTATCAGATTTCAATAATTGCATTGTTTTTTGCATTCTTATTTTGCCTGCTGTTTACTACATAGGCATAGGCATATATGTATTGTATATTTTAATTGACGAAGCCTATGTATTTTTGAAAATACTTAATGACGAATAAATTATAGGCCTATGTCTATTCTCATATACATATATAACTGTTAATAATATTGACCACAGATTTCAATATTATTTCAATCATGCTCTTTATTCCTATCGTAAAACTTAGGCCTATATTAAGAATAAGACATAGGACTACTACACCTGTTTAAATAGAGTATCAAAATGAGACATTTTTCTTAAATTTCTTATGAACTTTCTACATTTTTAAAAATGTTAACGACAATGTAATTGTTAAAATATTTAGTACAGTTGGTTATGAATAAAACAAAACTTAGGCAGTCAGTAAACGTAAAACAGCTGTGAACTTTTTACACAGGTAACAGGTAGGCCTATCATTCTTAAAAGTCTTCAAAGTTTGTCCATTTTAATAATAATAATAATGATAATAATAATAATAATAATAATAATAATAATAATAATAATAATAATAATAATAATAATAATAGTTTTATTTAGTCTGGAGAAAGTTAAGACCGTAAGGTCTTTTCTTCGAGAGAGATTTCTAGAAAATTAGTTCACAGAAATGAAAATGAAAATTCCATTCTCAAATGAAAGGGAAAAGACCAACAAAGGTGCAGGCTTAGGCCTATGTCTTCCTTAAACAACTGGCCTTAAGAAACAGTATCATTCCTAATTATTCAGACCACATTTTTCCGCCCGAAAACTGTTAAAATAAATAGCCTAACAGAAGGGAAAACTGTAACCTGTCTGTAGGAAATATTAAGAAAAATTCAAACCTACAACACTCCATGAGTCAATTTTAAAATTTGCTTTGTACCTTATTTATTTTTCTCTCAAAGTGCAATCTACATGAAAATGAGAAAAAACTGCAGTAGGCCTATTATATCCACGTATAAGGGATCCATCATTTTTCTGTGTTGTCCCGTCCTCCACTCCGCTATTCAATCAGAATTAATGTAAGCGTATTTAATAAGTAGGAACAGTCTTGCAAAACTTTAAATTTAACTTATTAGTTAACTTAATTATACTTAAGAAGTAAAGTGGTTGTTCATTATTATAATCTAAAATCACTTTCAAATGATCAAATTTATCTTTTAATAGGCATATCTATCGCGATGGCTTACTGAATCTACTTTCATATTCTAAATTGAAATATTTGTAGACTTTAAACTCAGTGGAACTCTAATCCATTTCACAGAAAGCTTTCTTCATAACGGACCGACATCTTCCTATTTTCATTCCAGTTTCGTTAATTTGTTATTCTTGCCTTCTGCTTTGGCATTTGAAAATGAATACGACAGAGTTACTTTACAAGGGATGTAGGCTACTTAGTATTGTTAAAACACGCTTATTACTTTTGTTTGTCACAGGTCATTTCAGATCTGATAGTCCTACATTCAACTCAGATTTTCGTTTCAAGTCTTTTTAATATTTTTCGGTAGATTACTTTACTCGTTTCGTCTGAAATTATTGCACTATACAAAAATTTCTTACATTAAAAATGAGTGACAGATTTACACATTGTTTCAATAGAATTTCAGAATTGATAGAAAGGGACTATGGAAATGAAGAGATTTGAAGTTTGTAGGTGAGAAGGGAACTTGCAGTGAGAGGAATGACAAGAGAAGGGAGTAGGTGGAAGGGAAGACATGGATTGACGATATCCCATTATCACGTGCATCAATCAAGGTTTCTTATCACTTGCCACGTCTTCTTCCTTTTCTTCCTATGCTACACTTACTGGAGGCTCCGTTTGCTTTTTGGTTGTCCCACTGGTTGTTCAAACTTTCTCGATTTTTCTCATTCCTTATTTTTCCTTTTTTTTCTGGAGGTTTTACTTCTCCTGAGTTGTTTCCCCTTTCAACTTTTCCTTTCTTATGTGACATTTGGGACTGACTTTAGCAGAAACGATACGAAGACTTCTGGTTGCTTTCTCTTTGTGATTTTATTTCATCTTATTTGTGGCCTATGTTTTTCTTCTTTGACCGATAGGTGCCAAAAGTTAGGTAGGTTACGTAGGTGCTGTGCCATCATCTTGCCGAAAGTCACTGCCCACTTCCAAACAACTTAAAAGAATTGTTATTACTTGTCTGTTCTTTAGGAAAAGTTTTGGAAGGAAGAAATATATAGCCTATCCTGTGTATTCGAAAGAAGAAGATGGATTGCTTGTAAAACTAGCGTTGTCTTCCTTTTTACCATGTATTTCATTTTAAAATTCAAAAGAGAATGTAGCGTTTTCCTATAGGCCTAATAATATGTCATAATATGAAAATGTATGCTCACAACTATTGTTATTACCTTCAATCATTGACCTGCTGAGAAAATAGAATGTGATCAAACTTCAGATCCCTATCATAACCAAATTCTATCAATAGGCCAATATTTTCGTAACATATTGAAACTTATTATTCCTGTGGCATAGACTATGAAGAATAGTGCAAGCAGGTAGCCTATTAAAATTCCACTGTGATTGTCCGGCTTCAGAAATTATGTTTAGTTTCTGATTTATTAAATGAGTTTCTGATTTATTAAATGTGATATAACCTGAAAGTAGGTTTATATAAATTTAATATCTAACTTATGCTATGTTTTGGTATATTTATAGCACTTTTGTCGGTCTGTCTGTCTATTTATCTGCAAGAGATGAATAGGCAGACAAGGGCAAATAGAAACTGGGAGAGACAGATAGACAGAGGGGTGAGAGACAGAAGGGTGAGAGACAGAGGGGGATTGGCCTATACATAAAAATAATCAATATTCTGAATCCCCCTCATATTGCCCCGCTCGCTGTCTACCATTGGGGCACTAGATCGAATCCTGGTAATCTATGTGGAATTTGTGATAAGAAAAATTGGGCCGGTAACGTTTTACCTAGGTGCTCCCTTTACCCCTGCTTTGTATAATTCCGCCATTCATCCATTTTAATGTAATTCCTTTGAGTGCGATCCTATATAGTCTACGAGTAGTCTGTGTAATAACTTGTTACCATCAAAGTAAAACTTTTCTATCTCATTTTCAACGTCATTTAGAGTAACATTACAATACTTCACACATGAAAAATTTGTCTCGGAAATGATGAAAGAAGCAAAAACAGTTAAAAAAAAGATGGAAATAGAAATAAGCAAAGCCTCGCCAACCAACGTGTAGCTTTAACCATGTAACCTGGGATGAAACAATGCACATTTTAACATGGTATTCATGCACGTATTGAATGACATCTTTTCTTCAATAGGCATTTTATTTCTCAGTCATTCGCCTTCTTCCCTTCCAATCTGTTACACTATAATTCTAATAGCTAAATGTACGTCATTCTCTTCCCAGAAAGAAAAGAATTGAACGGAGGCAAGAAAAATGATTACTACAGTTCGTATTAAATTATATATTTTGGGGGGGGGGGGGTGCTACATCTTCTTAGAAACATATGTCAGGGACTGTCTGTGTGCAAAGAGGAAATATTAATTCAAAAATTTTCTGCTGCTTTGGTTCTTGCTTAATGAAGTTGTTTGTTACGCGCACGTACTGTATTTTTTTGTTGGTAACATACATACGCACCCAAGGGAACCCTGCCTTGTGTTTTTTTAACACAGCTTTAAAAAGAACATGCCTATAACGTTTCAGATCTCCTAATCATGTATCTGCCCAGACTCTTAGTCCTAGAGCCGTGACTTAGGAGGATGTAAGTTTGAGCCCTGAATCGGAAATGGTTGATAATATAGGGCCTATTTAAAAAAAAAGCTATTAAAGATATTGGAAGGGATAAAATTATATAAAAAACACATACTTTCGAATTCTTATTTTATGATGAATTTTCCATGTGTACTACCCATGGCAAATGCTACATTTAAGTACAGATAGGCCACCCTATAAAACAAGCCTGAGAAACCTTCATGGATCAACCAGGTTCGCTCACGACGTAATGAGTTTTCCTATTACCTATCGAATTAACTATCAGATTTAAAGAAATGCTATGGCTATGGCCTATTTATTAAACAGGAAACGTAACAATGTGGAATAGGAATGCAGCCTGTTTAACTAAACAAAATTTTAGTGTAGAGCCAACTATGTAGGCCTACATTAGGAAACTTAGGGCCTGTAATACCACCTCCAGATAAATCCTCCCGATATGTAACTTTAAACTTCCAGACAGCTTATCTGGAAGATGTCTTGTAATACCACCGCCGATCTGCTTTCAGGAAGAGTGCAGTAAAATTTCGTAACTTGAATAGTAAACCGGTGAACGCCGATGTGTGTTTCTTCTAGTTCGAGCGGCCTGCGCTAGGTGCGATTACTCGATCATAACATATGTGTTCTATTTGTAGGGCTACGATTAAATTACGTCAAAACACATCGTTTTATGTACATTAATAAATTTGCACAATTCTATATCATTCAAACGTGAACCTAAAACTGCTTTATTGTATAAATTAAACTTTCCAGCATCAATTCTGAAATCCAAGTAGCTAAAAACCTCCAGTGGGTGACCATGTTGTTTTCACAAAGCTTGGTTATCTGGCAGGTGGTTAGTTTATCAGCCACTCCATCCTCCCAATAGTTAACTGGAAGTTGAACTTCCAGCTTGTTTTTGTCGGGAGATCATTGTAAAGCAATTGTTGGCCACCTTCCAGATAAGTTCCCGTCTGAGAGATAAATATTTTATCGGGAGGTGGTCGCATAGGACCTTAGAATGGCCTATATGTAACTTATCTAGGGTTATTCCACACAGGCTAATCGAATTTAATCCTTTTCACTCCCCGCACGGGGCACTGGCCTTCATGGTTGGTTGGAACAAGGTTATTTAACGACAGGGATATATTGCAACTTAGGCCTGTGACCGTTGCCGGTGTCCCGGAATTTTGTCCCGCAGGAGTTCTTTTACAAACCAGTAAATCTACTGACATGGGCATGTCACATTTATGCACACATAAATCTGGGCCGGGATCGGACCCGCACAGAAAGCCAGCGCGATACTAACTGCGCCACCCAGGCCGACAGGGCCTCCTAGTGGACGTTTCAGTTACCAAATACTAATATAATTACGCTTTTCTATAGACAGGTGCTAACCCCATCGCCATAACTACCATCTACAGATAACTAAGGTATTATGGATTGCAACTAGCCCAATAATTTAGTGCAGAAGCTCTAATTTAAGATTGGAATTCCTTAATGTGCCGGAATTCTGGATAACGGACCCGCGGTTTATATATTATGTCCTTCTCAGAAAACTTCTTTCCCAGGATTTTTACGTCCTGAAAAATCCATCAACCGTGACTGTAGGCCTATTTGAACCAGATCGGATCCCGAGACGGTGGCCGACACTTTTATTGCATAGTATATTTAGTGCTACATTTTCATTTCTTCCCATTTTCCTACTGTGACCATTCTTTCTGTCATTCTTTATTATGTTTTTTCGTTCATTATTTATTTATTTATTTCAAACATGTTGGTTCACAAATCTCCATTAACTTTAAATTTAATTGTAATTAGCCTATTTGTCTTCTTTTGTGAATTATGAATAGGCTTTTGGTAGGCACAGTATTTTTCAGGTTGAACACACAAAAAAGTCCACTCTTCTAAATTTGATATTTTAAATAAACTACAGTCGAACTTCGATAATTCCAACTTTAAGTAATATCAACTATCAACTCAATAATATTGTAAATGGAAAAGCCTCATAAAAGAGGCTGATACTTATTGATCACTTTTGAGTAAAAAAATAATAATAATAATAATAATAATAATAATAATAATAATAATAATAATAATAAGTAAATTCAAAATAGTGCATAATTCGGACTTTTATCATGGTCCATTTTGAAATTCCTGAACACAAATTTAAAACTTTTCTAACTCGAAATCGTGACTGTGTACTTGAAAAATATTAATATAACTTACTATTTTTTTAAAGAACGTATCCGTATGCTTTGCGTGCACAGAGTATTGTGACATGACTTCATGAAATGCGTGCATGAGGACAATTAGAACTCATCATGAATTTTTTTCTTGTCTTGGGTAAGTGCTCACCCCCTTCCATTAAGTTCACATTTTCTAACACGAGAGAAATTTTTGTCTCACACGAGGTTAATGTCACCGACCTGAGTACCCCCTGGGGCCCACAATGAAGAGGTTAGAAAAGAGAGTAGGGATTCTGTTGTGAGAAAGAGGGAGGGATTTACTTTCCTCTAAAAAATATCTGGTTGTTAAAGTCTCATTTAGATTGCCGCCGCGAAGCATGACGCTATCTGATTCTTGTATATTATTGGTTAGACACACGTGACATAAACATTAGACAGGAAAGAGACCTTTATAGTGGGCCATTAGGGTAAACAGAGGAGGAAGGGATGGGCTATTAGGGATAGTCTTGCATGGTGGTACTTGCTTCGGTATATTATAATAAGTTATAACATGCATCATATGAATGTGATATCGTAATTATGATTGTACTGTTCGAGGGCATTAACATTTCAATAGCGCTTAAAATCAATCCTTTTTTTCAATATCATCTAAAAGAGAAACAATTGACATAACTTATGTTAATGTGTCGAGCGCTATCTATCAAGATGGCGTCTTACATAAACGAGTTTATGGGTAGTTCAGAACTATTTGATAACTCTGTATCGCAATTTTTTATTCATATTCCCACAGGTTCACACGGTGAAATATATTGGTATTACATAGCACTCTAGTTCAAGCTTTATAATAAGTTACTGTAGCCTAATATTATTTATTTAATAGTATAGAATGTGTTCTTGAAATCAAAGCCTATATTTCCAACATTATTTTAGCTATTCTGATTCATTTCCCTATTCGATATGCCTACAAGTTCTAATATCGCCCTATCTTTGGACGAATGGCATCTTGTAACCCCGCGGAAGGGTGCATACCACCTCCGAATGGAGGTTTCATTACCGAAGACTTAATATAGTTATGCTAAGTTTCCTTCAGACTCTGTCGATCAGTGAACAGAAATTGAGTTAGCTGTAAGCACACATCATAATTTCCTTAATTCCAGGAAACATTTCCCCTATTGGGGCAACAGTATAAAGAAGCCGGTCGCCATGTGGAACCGACACCATTGCAGAATGAATTCCAGCTATGTAGTGATTAGTATTGTCCACAGTATAGGTCTCAATGCCACAATTGCACAAGAAAAAAACAGCTGCACTATTAAGATACCGCAAAGAGGCTACCCCAAAACCTGTAGACTAGGCTATAGCAAAATTGCCTAATTTCAAAGTACCCTACTTTCGCAATGCCCCTAAATTCGAATAGCCTATCTTCTGATTTTATTTATTGCAAAATTGGGAACAGTGATGGAACTAGTTAAACTTGCTGATCAGAAGGGCCCCCTTCTCCTCGATCTTATATATTTTCTCCATTTTCCATTAGACTACTGTTCCCGATTTCGCATTAAATAAAATAATAAGATATTGCAAACTTAGGGGTATTTTTAATGCGGATCCCACAATAATTTAGACTCTTTTAACGAGACATGTCTGACATAGGATCCACGGTTTTTCTTCCTCCCATAGGACTACTTGCCCTGTATTCTTATGTCCTAAAAGTCCATCCACCGAAACAAGCTAACTGCGCACCACCGTGGCCAGACCGTCGCCCAATTGCGTCCCGCCGTCAAGTCTCTAGGTTCTGGTTGCGTCCTAGTCTATTTAACGTCAACCAGGGTGAACCACGTAGAAACAAACTGGTTGTACACGGAAATATGTTTGTTATTTGTTACCTCCTCTTTGCATTCCTGGCAATAAGTTATATTATCATATAATTTTACAACTTTAAAATTCGGCATTGCATTGCTGAAATTAAATTAGCATATTATTTATTTTGATGTTTATATGACATAATTTCCGCGAAGTTGAACCTTCCTATTTTCTTTTCTGCGATTTTTTAAAATATTCTTCTCTATGAATCACAAAATTATTTTTCTCGTGTGCCTAAGTTTAAGTATCATGCAGATTAGGGATAATCGTTCGTGCATTACTGCTGGTCATTTTCGCCCAAAATTCTAGAGGGAACGTTGTTGACTGTAAATCAAGTACTCGTGTAAAAAGTTACAATCGTTACATTTCGAAGTAAAAAAAATAATAACAAACGCATAAATTTAAATTTGTTAAAACTATCAATAAGTACTGAAAAATGGTAGGCCTAAAAACACAGCGCAGGGAATCCCTCACACAGCCTACGCCTGTACTTAAAAATAGTTTTTGTCAAAACTTTATTTTCGAGAATAATATTTGACAAACTGTTAGACATAAATTTGTACAATTGTAATGTATGTGGACAGGGCGTTCAAATTCGAATTAAAAAAATGTCACATAATCAATCTGAAATTAACTGCCGGTATCATATAGGTATAGCCTGAATGTTTTAACTAAATGTGGTTGTGTAAGTTACTCTGTTCAAATAACACTATAGTGACAAGTTCACATAACAATATCAACATTAAATAGCAAATGTATTTCAATTCAAATTTTCGAATGCTCTCTAAAATTGTTATAAGAATGACAAAAATATTATTCATTACAATTTTGTTGAGATTTGAAAGTATCCAGAAGTGAAACATGTTTCATTATGGTTCTCTCATTTCTGTTATTAAGTTGAACGTTGTCATAAACTTAAATTACTGTTTTTTTTTTAAATTGTTGTTTCCTCCTGTCAAGCTATGTAGGACTAATATTATGGTGACACTCAACTATTTCCCCATGTCACCAGTATTTTCCAGACGCAGAACAGGGAATAGGCTTATCACAGACAATTTCAATGCATTAGTTTCAATACATTTCAAAAAATTACTACTTAATAATATGTAAATTTATGTACGATTTTACTAACTAAGTGCTTTTTCACTTAGTTCTCTAAAAATGTTAAATATTATCATAGAAACTATTCAAGAAAAGTTCATTTTGTAACATCTAATTTTTTTTATTTTGTATTATGGAAAACTTAAATATTTTTAAACATAATAGACTATTGTAAAAAGAAAAACTTAATTATATAAACATAATGACTCTGCTTGTACTGTTTAAATTTCATCAAGATTTGTGAATATTTACTACAAATAATTTGACTGAACTCTTATAAACTATCTTTCGAGAAAACACACACTTTTACATAGCAATCTAAAAATACACTTTATCTTTCTTTGATTTAAAGAAACTTCCTTTGTAACGTGATACTAGGTTGCATGCATTAGTATGCAAACTTCTGACAATTTTTACACCAACAATTAGATCAACAATAACAATTATAAAATTTTTCGATTGTTTATCATCTCTCAATATTAGCCTAGTAGGCTACTGTACAAATTTTCCTGTCTTTAATTTAAACGTTGAATTTCAAGATTAACTCTTTTTGCTTCTTAAATAGTTCAGGGTCCTGTTTCATAGAACTTGCTAATAATATTAGTTAATAATATTAGAACTCATAATATTATCCATTAGTTAACAGAATCTTGTTTCATAGAGGTATTAACACTATTCATAAAATCTTTTCACTAGGCTAATATTATTAGTTCATTAGTCAGCTGGAGGTTATGTCTGGATTGTTGTTTGGGTTTTTTCCCTTCTTAGTCTTTTTGTCAATACTATTTCAAAGCAACATGACCTATATATATATAATATATATATATTCATAAATGTAACATAATAACTAGCTCTAAGAAATGAATAAATCTGTCAGACACTTATTCAAGATAGCATTAGTCTTATGTAGGCTAATCTCAAATCCTAAAAACTTGTTATAACAAAAATACCTGTGATAGCGTAGGCTATGTATGCTTTTTATAAATTGATAACTAAATCAGAGTAATTCATATTCCACAATTTTAAGATCACGAAATCTGAATCACTGTTTGAGAATAACTTAGGCCTATTAGCCCAAATACGCTTATAGAAGAAACACCTAATATTACCGGTAAATTTGACTAGTTCTGCAGTCTATGAAACAGTTTACTACTAATATTAGCAATATTTACTAATAATTTAGGGCCATGAACTCATAACTAATATTATTAGAAAATATTCCTATGAAACAAAAGACTAATAATAATAACTAATATTATTATGTATTTGCTAATAATATGAGTGTAAAAGTTCTATGAAACAGGGCCCAGGTTATTTACTTGATACGTTTCTGTATAGCCTAACCAATAGGCCTATTCCAATTTATAGTAAAACATGAAACAAAGGGAGAGCATGGGAAAGTTTATTTTAATCTCATAACTTATTAGGTATCTTATGCTTCGTAAATAAAATAAAATAAAAGCGTACCGACACATAAGCATTTATGGACATACACAATGAAACATATTTCCTTCTGTGGATTCTACAGAGCGATAGGCATGAAAAATGTACTCACACACTAAAACATATTCGCACTAATTAAAACATCATCCATCCGTAATTCTTTTGTAAGAGGTTGCTGTAATATTTATCTCAAATTTCATTTGTATACCTGCGTGCTTTCATTCCATTAAGATGTTGTCTTCTCCTAATAATTTTGGTTTATACTTGTCCTCACTTTCTCATGTCACATTCCTTTCTAAAATTAGCGGTAAAAGGATATTTTAATATTTTGTATCACGAAGAAACACAGAAGAAGATTTAAGGTAGATGGTATCTAGTAAGTTCGAAGAAATCTGAAACTTGTGATCAAATTCTACTACAATTTGCTTGACAACCCTATGTGCGTGAGATACCTACGTTCCGTGTGAAAATCTCTTCTAAGTCATCGACCTATAATTTGTTTTCCCGTAGTTAGGCACTTATAAACTTTAAGTTTACTTAGTAACCGTTTCTTATCGTCCAGCATTGAAGGTAATATTCACAATATTCTTCAACATACCTAAGACAAACATTAATGAATTACCCATTAACCATCTGTGAAGGAAGTGTACTTATCACTAAATAGAAAAGCCATGTAATAAACCAAAGTATTTTAGTTACTTCCTTCTATTTCTGTTTCTCAATTGTGGTATTAAATTATATTTTTTAAAAAATTATAACTATCTTAATTTTAACACGCATTATGTTTTGATATAACTAGTAGGCCTAATAGGCTATGTATGCTGTATGTTTACCTCGGCACCACTGAGAGAACTTGTTCAACTGGAGAACTAAGTGATGAAAGTGATCCAATGAAAAAATCGGAATTATTCAATTCTTGGAAGTTCTCGAGAAATCAAGTATCATATAAAAAGTATTCGAATGATCGTTCGAATGATTTAATGCTACTACACACGTGAAGAGAGTTCTCGAGTTCTCGCTCTGTCGTATCACTTCGGTTTACTTCGTTAACGTGATATAAGTTTTGCATGAAAGATATGAACGCACAATTACCATGCGCACAGGCAGTTATGTGTTCCCAGACTATAGACCATCACATTAAACATAACTGGGTGAGCGAAATAGATCTGTGAATTCAAGTTTGAAAGTAAAAACTCACAGCAGTTAGTCGTACGGTAAATGAAATCCCAAAACACTTGAAAGTCAATTTTTGAATGGCGTATTTTAATCTGGAAGTCAATTAGGAAACAAAGATTAAACATAGGCTACTTATAATTACTAATATGGAAAAGGAAACACGAACTTTCCAGATGTTATTAAATATAAAAGTTTCAATAATATTACTAAGAATAATACTACCAATAATAATAATAATAATAATAATAATAATAATAATAATAATAACAAGTAATAGTAATCGTATTAGTAATAATAATGATAATAATAATAGTAATGATGATGATGATGATGATGATGGTAATAGTAATAGTAATGATAATAATGGTAATAATAGTAGTAATACTAATGATGATAATAATAATAATAATAATAATAATAATAATAATAATAATAATCTTACCTATATTTAGCTCACTTGCAGGTTCTTTTTCAAATGTAACGGATCATGCGATTAAAATTTTTATCAATTGGTCTTCAACCTGTAGCTATCAGGATGAGCTAGAACTCACATTTGGATGCTCATGATGCAAAGATTGATTAGTCAGATTTCCAGGTGCAATTTAGGATTTTCCTACATTCTGTATAAGCCTATTCATAAAAAACAATTATGAGCCAAAAAAATCCTCTGATCCTGTTCGGGTTTAAATCCTTGAAACTTTTCCCCGGAGGCTGGAAAATTTGGTGCATGATCCATATTTTTCCATAAGGAACAAACTGTGGGAGAAGACAAAGAAATTTACGGGGTGAGAAATGCACTAATTAGAGGTTGACAAGAAATTGGCAAGCACCTTGAATTGGCCGGCATAATCACTTTCCCCAATTTAACTGAAAACATTGCCAGTCTATGGTATTGTCTGATAGGTTTGACCGACAATTAGAGGAATAATGCCACGATCGGAGTAGTCATTATGATATATGTTCTTTAGTTGTGGGTGGGTATTTCTTGTTGATTAAGTGAGGTAATTATATTTCTAGGCTGCAGTGTGGAAACTGTATCAACACATTATGCAAGAAACTATGTAGGCTTGGTATTATGCAGTCCTACTTTTCGTTAGCCTAGCAAATATTCAGTGAGGAGAAATATTTCATAACTTAGTAGTAATCATACGGTAGTATATCTCTTAGCAGATTCCAGGACATCAGGCCTTCTTTTCCACAAAACCATTGTAAAATTCTTGAATAATATAGGCTTAAAGAGAATTCTATAACAATTATAATAGCTTCCTACTATTAAAACGTATTAGGCCTACTGACTGTCTGGAAGGCCTGGTGGTTAACTTTGGTAACCGAGGATCTGTAAGCGCGTGTTCAATTCCCAGTACATCTTCACACTTCAGTATGGGATATAGGCCCTACTCAATCTCATGGAGACAAGACAGTGAGGAGCCACTTGATAAAGAAGTAATGTTCAGGCTAAGAAAATAATTTAAACGATCATGAAAGTCGACACGCTAACCACAATCGACATCGCATGCCATTGCGAATATAGCCAAAATACGGAGGTAGGTGACGTACAGGTTGTGTGGTATGCCCAATCCATAAATAGCAGTTGGGTAACAAAATATGGAGGCTGCGATATCTTTGTTCTTAGCGCTTGTTGATCAATAGTACTTTGTTGATGCCATGGTTAACTAACGACAGGGTGTACTTAGATCTGTGACTACCGCAGCCTAATTGACTTTTAACAACAGCTGAAAAATGAATCTTATATTCACACATTAGTATTCAAAGTAGTAGGTCTACAATATAGGCATGTTGTGATACGAATGTTGTAAGTGCACTATTTGAGAATCGAGGCGAATTTGTTTTTTTTTTTTAATTTTCCGAGATTCTCCAATGACGTTAAGGTATTGTATTGTATACTATTTTTTCTACGATAGCGATTTACCCTATATTAAAAACTAAAATGTTACACGAAAATAATTTATAACAATAACTACCAACTTGATTGATGCGTCGATTCCTTCTATGCAGGCAGTGCGTAGGCGCACCATACCAAGACCTACTGTACAGTGTACATTACCTGACACTTAGAAGATCTTACATGGAAGTTAGCTGCCTGGTGAATTATCGTAAATCACTATTAAGAAATGATAAGGAAGTAAAGACAGGTCATGCAGAAATTGTAAACTTCAACTAGAAAATATGATTAGCCCATATGCTACATGCCATGTCTACAATATATATATATATCAAAGGTTACAGGCTTTGATATCACTATATAAAGATGATAGTTTTGAGACAGACCTAAGTAACTTGCATCTAATTAGATGGATAGGCCTATATGGATTCATGAACCAAAGATTATTGTCTCTGTTGGACGTTACATGATAAAATTACCAGTAGAAAAATATTGAGAGAGGTTCCACCTGGCGCTGTGAAACTAATTCTGACTAGCTGGTAGAGCAGCTGCACGGATAGCCGAAAGTCCTGGTTTCAAGTCCCAGTGTCAGAGGAACTTTTCTACTATAATATTTTCATTGTATCTAATTCCCCTTTCTTACATTTAATAATAATTGAAACGGTTAAGATGTCCATATTTATGGATGTACTCAAAGTGATGTATGGCACAGAATAATGCCGGTTTCCTAACGAGAGACATTGAAGAGGGTGCCTGATTCGTATTTCCCTTGCCTCTTTTCTTTTTTCGAGACAACGGCTCTACTCTGGCTTTCTCAGCAAACACATTTCGTATTCTGAATAAATAATAGAACAAAAATAAGAAAGAAATGGATGCGAACGATGCGGTACTGCATCCCTGAGTGATGGACTCAGACATGGGGATGATGGCAAGGCGCCGCCGCCGCACTGTTGACGGCTGTAATACCCAGCATCTTTGCACAGAATTGACATCACGAGGAGCCCGCATCTGTCACACAGCTCTCTACGTGTACGTGTAGGCTTACACAGTCTCTTTCTGTATACAATAAATTGCATAGGCATATTACCTGCTGTACGATCAGAATTTTTAAAGTAATAAGGTCTTTCTTTAAGTAGAGTAAAGCTAAAGGAAAGGAGAGTACAAATAAACGTATTTTATTTTTTAAATGGAGAATTTGAAGAACTTTAGACCCACTTTAGTTCTTAATAGGCGTAAGAGAGTTCAATTCATGACATGATGTCTGCTCAGTAAAACGCAGAACTCCATTAATAAAATCTCATTAATATCTTTAACTTTCCTGGACTGCATTATTGCATTTCTTACTTTTTTTTGACAAAAGTATATTTAAAAGGTAAAATTTAAACTAGTTTCTTCGTTGAACGGTCCATGAGAATATTTTATATGAAAAATTCCCTTCACATTGTGATTCAAGTCCATGACCTTCGTCTTTCCATGCCGATGCTCTATCAATTGACATAGCAAGTGTTCGCTTCACAGTGCCTTAATAAACTACCTCATTGAAAGTCAGTTACCTCATATACAGTATTGTGGGGCCTACTAATTTAGTGATTTTGAGACCGGATTTCCATTGTTATTGTACAGTAATATTCCATAAAGGCCCATAGATATAAGCCTTTATATATATTAATTAAACCACAGAATACTGTTTCCGCTAAAAGTTACATGATGATATTTTAGAATAAAAATTCCTCTGACATAGGGTGATTAAGAAATCACTAAATTAGTGTGCCACGCAATACTGTAGGCCTATAGCTTACGATGTACCCTAATTGTCTTTCAGTTAGGTAGATCATTAAGGGTAGTCAATCACAGGAGATAAATTTCATCTTGCGCTGTGCAGCTGGTTAGCTCAGTTGGTAAAGCCTCAACACGAAAAGCAGAATGTCATGGGTTTGAGTCCCGGTGTCAAAGGAATTTTTCTCCTAAAATATTCACATGAAATGTTCAACGGAAACACTATTCTGTGATTTCATGAATAAATATCAACATCTGAAATGTTTCTGTTCAATAACATTGAAATCCCGGTCACTAAATTAATCTGCCTGAAAATACTGTATGTGACGTAATTTGTCTCCCAGTGGGGTAAATTATTAAGGATACCATTTATATGAGATTCAATCTGACACTGCGGAGCGAACTCTGGCTAGGTCAATTGGTAGAGCGGCACGGAATGCTGAAGGTCATGGGTTCGAATCACAGTGTCAGATAATTTTTATCTTAATAAATTCTCATTTTTTTTTCATAATATCTAGTTTATTATCTATGTTCCCTGCTTTTCCTATATTTTACCCCTTAAAACTTCATATGACATTACTCCATATACTAATGTTTCATTTGATATCTACTATCTAACTAATCAAATTAGAGTACTAAGATGTCCAATGCTTTACAAACGGTATTCTCAAATTAAGTAAAAGATAAAACCCTAAATTGCAAGTAACAGTTGTCTCCTCAACATAAAAATATTAATTATTCCAATAACTACAGACTTGTGTGTGTTTATTACAAACAGAACATTTTGCCATCTGCCTAGATGAATCCATCATGCGTCATTTTTTATAACATGTCAATATAATTATCCTTATTAACACATCTGTGACCACTGCAATAGCGAACTGGATGTTTAGTTACTGCATGTAATATTGGTTTTCGCTTCATTGGCATTCCGTTCTAGTAAGCAATCATAATTAAATTCTAACCTCATCATTAGTCGATAAATATGAAATTGAAATGCAGTTTAAATAAGTGTTTTTTTTCAGTTTAGTTCTGAAAATAAATAATCCAGTCACATAAATTCTAGGGAGCTAGTTCCCTATCAGGTCTGTTTCAATTCATTTAAATAAAGTAAGGCTTGTTTTATTTTTTTACCCACTTGCAAAGATAAAATTCTGTTTGGAATTTAATGTTTTTTGCTTCAAATATAGGACTGCAATAGGTGGGGAAAAAAATCTTGTTTGCTACTGATGTTGAAATTTCTTAACAATGAACAACATTAATGCTCGAATTCCAACTCTTAGAATAGACTATAACAAAATAAAAATTCATTGATATATAGCTCTTTACTAGGGTCCGGATTTTTAGCCTTTCATTTTCGTGAATATATAATGAACACTAATATTAGCACCGAAAATTGTATTATAATATTGACACATTTATTCTATTTTCTTTTTCCAAAATAAACACGTTACTACACCTTATATCGGCACACGAAAAATAGCATAAACCATTGAGATGTTTACCCTTTAGATTTCAAAGTATTGCAGACGGCTCAAGTTTCATTTCCTGCGACGGCGAGACGGCAAATTTTCGAGTTCCAAAGACAAGCGACAAAGCGACATATACATTGCTAATTTCAGTGCATTGTATAAATTTACTTTTATTATTATGTCGTTTCTTAAAATGCAAAAATTCACATATTTGTTTTCCTTTGCATTAATTGGAAAATCTATTTACAAATCGTATTTTTCTGCAAAAGTTCTCTTTAGCCTCTTTTAGGCCCTTCAGTCCGATTTAGACCTTTTTAGGTTCTATAAAATTCATATACTGTATTCGGAAGCAAAAGACAACAAACGGAAAAGTACGTTAAAATGTTCTAATTAGGAAGCTGGGGGAAAAACAGGTTAAAACCTTCAAATCCGGCCCCTACTCATTACTTAATAAATATTGAACTTAATGTATACCATACATATTACGGTATGTTCAATTACATTACAGTATATTATACATGTCCATAACATAATTTAAGATTTTCAACTTCGTTTGGAGCAAGAGGAACAATTCCAACGTTCTCTTTTAAATTATTTGAAGCAGCGGTTGGATGATAGGTTAAGTGTCTTCAAGGATGTAGCACCACGGAGTTTATTCTTCCCAAGTTTTTACCTAAAGCTTACTTACTGACGGTAGTGGGTTGTTTGCAATTCTCAAACTTAGCCTATAGGCTACAAGTTCATTTGCTGTACTGCAATTTCAAATCTTCCGAACTGAAAGACGTGGTTGTAAGTGAAATTATCCCTATATAGAAATGTTTCCATATAGCCTATGTTATGTTTTGCTCCTTTTTCCATTACTGATTAAACCTCCTCCTTCACAAGACTCACAAACAAATTATTATAGTGAAGGGGGTATTTAAATAGAACACATGCAGTTTTAGGGCAGGTCATGAAAAAACTTCTTGATATGTGATTAGCACAAAACAGGGTCTCCTCCTAAGATATAAAAAACATTCATAGACAACGGAAAAGGTTTGTACGGAGATTTTAATTAAAAGCAAACTTGCATACGTCTTGGTGAAGGAGAAAAACTTCGAAAAAACCTACACTGAGATTGACTGCCAGCACGATTTGAAACCAGAAGTTACAAGTTACAAATTAATTTTGAAAACCAACTCCTTACGTTTAGATAATAACTTTTATCCTTTAACTTAAGACAACTAATTGTAAATATTTTTTATATGACAAACGTTATGTTTCCACTGATGGAGTCATATTTGAAATTTATTATTTAAAATAAACTATTGATGAAGAACAAAAACAGCATTTTTTATTAGGATTTAAATGCTGGTTCTACAGTTTGACAGAACATAAAATATAGGCTTACTTAGATCTTTACAAAGCAGACTATCTGGTTCAGAAATTGAATTATCAACAACAAAATATGCTATTTTAGGTTTATTCAACTTAGATGTGGTTCGTGCTAATAGTCTATTAATTACTGCGAAACTAAAAATACTCAATAGCATTCATTAAAAAAAAGGGGAAAAAATTAGTTATTATAAATGTGACAATTGATTGTAAAGCTACATTAGTTCTTGACGAAACCTACGAGGGAGAATCGAATTAAAACCGTAATTAATTTTTTTTAAATATTTTAATGTAGGAAGAATGTTTGCTTGTACATTATTTTTATACTTAGTCCCCTCCTAATTCAACGCACTTAAGCCATCGGATAGGAAGTGCTTCGATACCGCGTGAGAAAAATTATTTTGGTTGACGCTGTAACCACTTATGCACCGCCGATTGGACGTCTTATCAGACTTGAACTTCTGCCTTCCAAGCTGCTCCTTTAATGGGCCAAAGATGTGGAAATCCGATAGTGCCAAAGCGAAGGAGAATGCTGAGTGCAGGTGTTTTGCTTCAACATGATAACGCCCGTCCTCGTGCTCCTCGTGCATGCAACAATGAAAACCGTCGACATTTATTTATTTATTTATTTAATAATAACGAACATTACCGGTATAAAACCCAATTACAATGTCCATGCCAAAAATACAATGCATACATACAAAATAATTAAAACATAAGATACAAAAGATAAGAATACACAAAAGATAAAAGTAAAAAGTACACAAAAAAAAAAAAAAAAAACTTTACAAGCAGAAAAAGAAACTCCTAGCTACTTCTGGGTTCCAGCAGTTGCCAGGTTATAATCACAGTACATAATGCCTTTGAGAATTAAGATAAGAAAGAAAGAAAGAAAGAGTGAGGAGAATGTTTGGCATGATACATTAAACCAATACACTAACTACAATTCATTGTAACTACGTTTAGTGATTTTAATTCAGTATTAAATGAACTTCAACTAAAGCTTTTTTGAATTCATTTTCGGACATGCTAAGTATATCAAAATTTAAAAAGTTAATTTTATTATGCAAAGTGGTTACTTTATTTAAAGGTGAATTTTTATGAATATCAGTATTAACCCTGGGAGTAAAAAATAGCTTTCTGTGTCTACTTAGTTTACATGGCACGTAAAAATAAATCTTCTTAACAATATTATTATCATCAATTTTTGAATGCAATAATTTGTGAAGAAATATTAAACCTTGACTATTTCTTCTAAATTTTAAACTTTTAATATCATATAGTTCTAAAAGCGTTTGGTAATTCAAATATGTTGGATAATGGCCAGTACTTCTGAATATCAAAAATTTGTAAAACTTCGATTGTATTTTTTCTATTGAATCAGAAAGTTTAATAGTCATTGGATTCCATATGACTGTACCATATTCGAGGTTTTGTCTGACCAATGAATTATAAAGTCTGATTAATGTATTTTCGCTAAATGTGCATGAATTCCTTATAATAAAACCTAGATTTCTTAACGCTTTTAAAACTATTGTTTCAATGTGGCTGTTAAACCTGAGATCCTTGGTAAATGTTATCCCTAAATCTCTAGTTTCCATTACTTCATCAAGTTTAACATTATTTATATTATAGGCGTATGATATAGTCTTTTTACATCTATTGAATGTCATTTTAACACATTTCTTAATGTTAAATGGAAGTTTATATTTATTACTCCATGTATATAATTTATTTAAGTCGTTTTGGAGTTGAAAACAATCTGAAACTGAAGCAATAGATTTATATATTTTAATGTCATCAGCAAATAATAAAATATTGGAGTTGTTCACCACGTTCGGTAAATCATTTATGAAACATAGAAACAATAAAGGGCCTAAGTTTGATCCTTGAGGAATTCCAGAATTAACCACAAACTGATCAGATAAGTGATTTTGATAACTCACTACCTGTGTTCTATTTCTTAAGTATGAGCACATAATTTTCATAAAGTGAGTGGAAAAAGAAAGTTGAGCTAATTTGTTAAGTAAGAAGTCATGATCAACTTTATCAAATGCCTTTTGAAAATCCGTATATATTACGTCAAGCTGTTTATGTTGGTCTAATTCCAATGATACGTATTCAGTGAAGTTCCATAAGTTTGTAACAGTTGATCTTTTTGGCATGAAGCCATGTTGAAGTGGAGAAATCGCTAACTTAATATGATTGAAAATGTGTGTGTAAAAAATACTTTCCAGAATTTTAGCTGGTGTAGATAGAATAGCAATGGGTCTATAATTTTGTACCATTTTCGAACTCCCCGATTTATGTATGGGGACTATTTTTGTCATTTTCCAAACATCCGGAAAAACGCCTTGTTTAATTATTTGGTTAAAAATTATAGTTAATGGATACACTAAGTGTTCACCACATCCTTTGAAAATATATGTTGGTATTTTATCCGGTCCAGCAGAACATCCGCCATAATCGCCTGATTTGGGACCATCAGATTTCCACATCTTTGGTTCACTAAAGGATCACCTTGGAGGGCAGAAGTTCAAGTCTGATGAAGACGTTCAATCGGCGGTGCACGAGTGGCTACAGCGTCAACCAAAAGAATTTTTCTTACGCGGTATCGAAGCACTTCCTATCCGATGGCTTAAGTGCGTTGAACAAGGAGGGGACTAAGTAGAAAAATAACGTACAAGCAAACATTCTTCCTGCAGTAAAATAGTGGGAAAAAATTAATTGCAGTTTTCATTTGATCCTCTCTCGTATATTCCGAAAAATTAGAAATTTATTAAGTAGACTACCCTATAAAAACGTGTTAATTATAATAGCTGTCGAAATTCTAGTCTGGCATCTGCATACTATTTGTCTTTAAAACTTTAGTTGAGGTAGTTATTAAGGTGAACAATATCTATCCTATAATGAACAGACTATACTCGAGTTCTGGGATCAATAGTTATTTGAATAAAAGGCAAGGTTCCTTGACACCGAATGGAGAACAATTTAATGAATAGGAAGAAACATTTCGAAGCAGCTTGTCATTTTGGAGGTGACCTACAGAATTCGTTGTGACTTATGTAATTCCTGGAAACAGAAAGAATAGTGGAATTTTACTTTTGCAATATTTATACCAATGCTAAACGTGTTCAGTTTGTGACCGGTAAAGTTCCGGTCATAAAATATATAGACAAATTCTTTTGTCTGCGGACAGTACGAAAGATGGGAATTCTATACCTAGGTAGAGTAGTGCAAAGGCATTGTTTGTTTCCAAGCCTGCACAAAGTCTCTTGTCATTCAGTAGAAGGTATATTATACTTTACTGCTTTGTTTATCGAAAAATACGAAATCCTTTTTATGGCACACCATGTTGCTTTCATTCGAAATACAGCGACAAGTGAACATTTCAAGAGGAGGCTTAGCCTATAAGAGAAACGATTTTCTGATTCACCGGTGTTCTACGCACTGTAATATTATGCAAAAAATAGTTTACCATTGCACTTTCCCATTGCCTGAGGAACAGAAATTATTTCAGACGGATTAATAAAGTGTTAGAAATGGTAAAAGAGCAAGTTATTGAAAATTTGAGAGCATTTACCCTTTTGTAAGCCTAAGGAATTTCAATACAGTGCACGCCGCTTATTGTGATCCCTTCGGGACACAGCTAATCTGATAATATTAACCGATTGATAACAAGAGCCGAAGGTATTAAATTAAGGTTATTTATTCATATATAAAATAATACACTAGATAACATAATTAAAAATATTTATTCATAAAATAATACGTAACTGTGAATCATTGAACTACTCATAGGCTAACACCATAATAGACTGTGAGCAACTATTTTTTCAACCAGTAACACAATTTTGAATTGTTTTTACTTTCCTTTAGGAGTCCATTTACCAATGCCCCATACTCAATTACGAGTATTTTTGGAAGTATATACTGATGTGGTGAACAGCGCGTAGCAAAACATCTAACGCCTATCTTTTCAAGTATTCTCATTTTACACTACCCATCACTACATGTCAACACTGTAATCTTCATAAATCAAAAGCTGGAGCTTAACTCTGGGGTGCTTAAAAGAGGAAGTCATGTAATGCCACCCCTACGATATGGTCATCCTGTGAGCTGGGAACAGAATTGCTACCTCCAGTATAAACACAATACTGTTGAATTAGAAACGAAACCCTTAAATACAAAATTTTAAATAAAGTACAGTACTTGGAAATAAAGCTGCAAATAAGAAAATGTGATAATATAAACCTTTGATCACAGTAAACAGCATTTTTTTCAATGTTTAAGTATTAATCCGTACTGGACTTCATGAAAATGTTAACATTACCCGACTGATAACATTACCAGCGATTACATTAAGCGGCGTCCACTGCATAGTTTTCAGTAAGCCACTTTCTGAATCGTAAATGATCACTCTACGATTATACCCTTTCAGCTAGTTAATATTTCTCAAGACCAATGCAAAGATCAAATTCTGTAATCTATTTATAGGAGTTTGTCACCGACATCGACTATTTTGGTATCTGTAAGTACTCTTTATGTTTTCATCTGTCATTTTCATTAGATACCCTGGAAGTCAATGGGAATAAGAAGTAAATAGGCCTACACTTTTAACGACTTCTGTCCAAAGTTAAGAGTATCTAGCATACAGCACATAACAATTTTAAACTCTTTTCAGAAAAAATGACCTTGGCTTAAACATTGTCCTTGAAATATCTCCTACCTGTAATGAACTCATAAATAGCTGCACTTGTTAATTATAATAAGTCAATAATTTAATTAATGATAATAATGATAATACTCCAATTTACTGTTTAGTCATCATAAATTTATAACACGTCCACCGCTGTTGCTCAGGGGATATGTTCGCTCCTCTCACGCAGTGGTCCCGGGTTCAATTCCTGGTCGGAACAGTTACCCAGGTGAGGTTTTTTCCGGGGTTTTTTCTCACCTGTGAGACAAATGTCAGCAAATGTCAGGTAACTTTAGGCCCTTGTGATCTCCGTATATCATCTGGCCGTCATTATCATCTTCATCCCCATCCTCGCCTTGTTCTGAAGGAGTGTGTGTGTGTGAATGGTGTGTGTCATCTTATGTGTTCGTGTTGTCTCGGTGGTGGCCATGGCCGTCCGGAAGGGGGGTAGGCCCGCTGCCCCTCCCTGGAAATTGTTTACACATAAACCTATAAATTAAATGACTATATGCAACTAAATGTGAATTGATATTTAAGTCTCCAAATACTGTTGTATGTTCGCGTTGTTTAGATGAAAACGAAATGTAAGAGCTGACTAGATTTAGCTTGTAGGAATAATTACTTCCCCTAAACTTGAAACCATTTATACCCAAACATTTTATTATAATGAAGATAAGGCAAGAAAATGTAGCATTTTATATTTTATATGAATACTACATATGAAATTGTAAGGTGTATGAAAAGTCATGTGAGTGTATACATCAGATGTTTTCTTTTTATCCATGGCCACAGTCCAGCTTCAGTAAATTAAGGATGTTGATTTAATAATAATAATAATAATAATAATAATAATAATAATAATAATAATAATAATAATAATAATAATAGCAATAATAATAATAATAATAATAATAATAAAGTGCTTGTAGTAGCATAATGATGGTGGTGGTGGCCGGAATTCGTTCATTGGCCCCACCTTGACAAAATTTCTGCGGACGCCCATGGAGGTGGCCCCGGCATTGGGCTGATCACTCATCCTGGGAGGCCCTCCATGTCCTTGTCTGGTCAAAAAAGTATGTATGTGATCGAAAGATAAGCCCTCTCCCGACAGTTCGCGGCCCTGTAAGGCCCGAGCGGCTTGGGTCGCTTACATCCTAAAAGGGAGAGGTAAAACTACGATAAAGAGAGAAAGAGAAATAAATTTATAACATTCGCAAAAGAAAGATTTTATAAATTGCTACCTCGGAACATGCCTATCTTTCTTACTTAAAACGGTGGTGGGATTTGTTTTTATTTTCTGCCTTGTTTATTATTCATGCGTAAGTAATAAAATATTATAATTTTACTTGTACATAATTTTTAAAAACAATGCACGTGGGTCTTTTATGTAGTGGGTAAATAATAATATAGGTTAGTCATAGTTAATAGTTAATTCAACATCAGTTTCAACTTCGTTTCTTCACTGAACATCTCCTTCGAGCGTCTGATTAATTGGTTTAGTTAAGAGCGAGTTGATGACATAGCTCCTAATGAACTGGCAAGAAAAGGACAAGAAAATCCTGCAGGTCTTTATACGTCAGATAATCTGGGCATACGTCATTTACGTTGAATAACATAATTAACAATATGAGGGGAAAGTTGGTTGAAGTTTGTTGGATCAAACATATTTTCAAGTTTTCTTACAGAATTAGGCATAAACTTCAATGTTTCTTGTTCTGAGTTCAAAAAATCTCTCTGCGTTTGGTTTGTATTGTATCAGTACCGTAGTCTGTGTTCGTGAATAACTTAAATGAATATAGGTAGGCCTACCCAAGCCTCCTGAAGGCTTATCATTGTTTGAAAACGTGACAAGGAATTTCGGGATTTTTTTGAAAATAATTAGCAGATTCTGTTATAATTTACTTTAAACAACTGTCTTATTTGCTAGAAATTCCTACAAATATTAGATCAAATCATTTTTAAGGAAATTCTCTGATGGAAGTAAGGTGTTCAGATTAGGCTCATATTGTTTTATATATATATATATATATATATATATATATGCCTATCCGAGGTCAAATGTCATTTGTATCATTCAAACACTTCAATCATTACATAATTTTTAAAATTTCGAATACTGACTATTGGTCGCAGTTTCTGATAAACGTAATATGATAAGGCTATATACCAAAACTAAAAAGAAATATATTTCAACGAAGACGAATTCTTTTAACTTATTGAATTGTTGGCAATTCACAAGTCCTAATCAGAGGAGGATATAAGTTCCGTTAACCGAGAACTAAAAGTCTGCTATCACTCTACAGGTCAGAGAAGTCGATACACTCATGTCGCTACTGTTATAGCCTACTGATATTAGCCTGTTAAACACAATAATAAAAATACCGGTAACATTAAATCTAGGATTTATCAGAAAACAACAATCCACACAGAATACTGGACATAACGAATTTAACTAGATTTTGCCTTGTAGTAAGACTATAATTAAAGGCATTCGAACAAGTGGAAAAATTTAAATAGGCCTATCTGAGAGCAATAATGTACAGATACAAATAAGCTAATATTCATAATGCACGCTATACAACACAAATAATGCAGAAGTTAAGTGACGACAAAAAGAAGCTTTCATCTTGTCATCTTCTGACAGAAATCTAAAGATAATAATTTATAAGACAATTATCTAGCCGGATGTATTATAATTATGTGAGACCTGGTCTCTTACGAGGGAAGAACATAATCTGAGAGTGTTAAAAAACAAGGTGCTTAGGAAAATATTCGAACCTAAGAGATATGAAAACGGGGACTGGAGAAAACTGCATAATTTAATTACGAGCTTCATAACCTGTACTCTTCGCCGAATGTAGGCCTAATAGGGGTAATTAAATCAGTGATGATAAAATGGGCTGGACACGCTGCGCGCATGTGTGAGGAAAAAGTATCTAAAAAATATTGTGTGGGAGACTTGAAAGGAAGAGATCACTTGGAAGACACCTATGCGTAGGTAGGAGGAAAATATTATTATTGATTTAAGGGAAGTAGGATTTGCGAGGGATGGTTGGATGGAATTAGTACGCAATAAGGTTGAAGGTCGGGCTCGTGTACACTCAGCAATGAACCTCCGGGTTAAATAAAATAGATGATATTCTTTCAGCTTGCTTAGGAATTATCTATTTTTATTGAACAAGGAAGTAAGACTATAATTGTTAGTAAATTTTGTCTAATGAGGGTCATAGTGTTGGGTTTCTTCACCACCTTAAAAGAGGCGAATGTAGGTTATAAGCAGTTTCGCGCAATCTCTAGATCTCCATCCCTACAACTTGTTACATTCGTACCTTGGTGCCAAATTTTATATCCTTTTAAATTGATTTTAATTTCGTTTAAAAATCATGTTTGTTTCAGTTTGCATGCACAAGTTTGGTCAACCTTTGAAGAGGAAAGCATTCAAGGTCCTTACTTTTGTGAAGCATTATTAGTTGTTTTTAAACCCTTATTTCTTACAAACCCCAAAAATTTACACGAGACCTTGCCTTATGACCTTCATATGTTCCACCTTTTCACTGTCCACAAACGTCATATGGCAAACCAATTTTATAAGCGGTATGGTACCATTAGTGAGTTGTGGCTTTAGTTTAGTTGGTTCCTTCGCTGAGGAAGCAAGTATTTAGTAGTTTTATACAATTCCAATATCTGGCTGAAAGGTGCTGTGCATACCAAGGTATGTAAACTATTTATATCTATATTGTCATTTAAAATAGTAATTACATAAATGTAATGGCAGGAAGGATAAAGTACTACTGTAATCTCATTTCCAAGAGTAATATAACGGATTCCATATTTAGTTTTTATAAACTTTAAATAAATTCAGGACAGCTACACTATATCAGGTCAATGGGAAAGGACCTAATTGCTATTTTCTTTTAAATTATCCCAGGCTTCTATGAACTTCTGAACACCAGACATGTTAAATAATCGCAGCTAGCGATAAACATCGCAACAGAAGAGATAAGGTACTTATTCCGATCTCTTATAGTAGTATCGATTCCTTTCAGTAGACTTATAGGGCTAACATTAGTAGTCCTGTCAAATTGTCATGATTTCTTTTCCCGAACAGATACATTAAATCAGGTAGTTCTGAATTTTGGATAGGCCAATGTAATATGCATGGTAAAAGTGAACAAAATCTGAAGTTGTCCAATCTGAACGATCTCCGCTGGCGTTATGTGCTAAACAATTGCAAAATTTTCAACAATGTTTCGGTTTTTATCGAATATCTCCTAAACTATGAGTTTTACAGATAAGGGTTTACTTAGTTCCTTAAGTAGTGAAAATTTGCTACACTTTGGCTGAAAATCGTTTTTTTTTACTTAAACTAGCTGTGGAGATACAGTTCTTCAAATTTCGGCGATTCCTCCCCCCCAAATGATAATAAAGCCAAATGTCATTATTATGAACGAGTAGCCTGCAGCTGCATCATTCAATAATAAAATAGAAAAGAAAAGAAATTTGCTTTGAGAGAAGGATTATTTTCTGTGGATCAAGACATTCATGAAATAATAAGCCTATGCCTAAATATTTTAAAATTGAATGAATCTTCAAAATATCTTATTGTACCCCGGTTCAACTACACTGCCTTTAGTCTACGGTATAACACGCTCTTGCGGGAAGTCTAACATAGTTGGCCTATACTTATTGCAAGTTATGCGCTTTGTTATTTTACTACATTTATACTGTTTTCGGCAATAGAATGTACGCCACTGTAATCGCACTAATCTTAGTGTGAAGAAGTTAGTCGGAGTTGTGATTGGATCTCTCGATAATACGTATATTTTAAAGGACATTCGGGCCTATTTGCATTTATGGATGCTTATGTAGGCCTACATCACAATTATGTCTATGTGTGTGTAGGACTGCATGTGCATATAGGCTAATTGGGGGCAGCTACTGGCATTCGATTTTTTGGAAAAATAAAAATAAAATTGAAAATCTGTTGACTTAACATTTTTAATGTAGACTTATTTAAGAACTTTCCTCTATCTTTTCGCTTCATTTAGAAATCTGCATTACCGTATTTGGTCCTTGAGGGTGTGATAATAATAATAATCTAATTATAGTTCACTGACTAAACTTCATCTATAACTTGCATTTTATTGAAATAAAGATAGAAGCCCTAACATTTCTGCTATTTTATACTTAAATCTAATCACGACTAACAGGACGCATTCGAACAACTTTGAATAGCTAATGCGTTTTGCACATGACTTCAGTTACAGTTGTTCGGATGATGAATGAACTCTGTGAATGCCATCTGTCATCTTTGTGAAGTGCATCTGTAATCTCTGTAGCTACGTAGTTTGTCTATTCAATTTCAAGATCGTAACTGACGTTAACTCATGCGACCTTACGAACTCACTTTTTAGTGGCAAACAACAAATTTATTACATCAATAACGATGTCACTTTTTTATAATTGAGATGTAGGGAGTTAAGAATTATCCAACAGCCAGAAAAGGTACACACATTCGAGCTAATTGTAGGGTATTATAAATTATGTGATAAAAATTTATATAGTTAGTGGAATGATTATAAACATTGTTCTGTTTTTACTGTTTATATTCTTGTTTTGCTATTTAGCCTATAACGCACATGAATGTCTAAGCCTAATACAGTAGTTCAGTAGTTCGGTAGGACTAATAATAGAATTTTCTAAAATTTTGGATCTGTTTCAATTGATTCCTTTATAAGTTTTACGTCAATTAACTTAAATAGGCCTTCAATTTATTACAGCCTAGAACAGAAACTGCTAATTCACTACTAGTTCAATAAAATTTGAATGTCCTTACCACACAATGTCACAGATTTAAATTCTTATGTACGGTATAGAAAATTAAACTAGGTTAAAAATCGCTGATGAAGAGCGCTGATAAGTTTTCTTCCGACACGGTTCCGAATCATTTCGGAGCGTGCACAGTATAAAATAGCGTTCCATCATACTTAACCGGAAGCAGGTGTTACTACTGAGACGTTTTCAAATGTCCACTGCATTTAAATCAGTTAGAGGCTGAAAGCACATAGGCCTACATTATTAGTAATCACTAGGGCAAGGCATTGAATGATCATAAAATAGTGAAAAAATGTAAAATAAAGAAATGCATTTATGACCTAAAAATAGTAAAAATCACTAAAAAAAAGACCATTCAATTTACCATTAGCCTATTATTTATAATTATTTTTTTAAGTAATGAATTACTAAAATCAATGTAATGGATTATAGTGCGTTATATATGAATTCACAGTATAAAAAGCACTAATTTTATTACTCAAGAATTAAGTAAATTATACTACTTGGACACCCTCAGCGAAAAAAAAAATCAATTGGCATGCCCATCAAATTGTCCCTAGCAAATATGTGCCATTTCAAAAGAAAGAAAGAAAGAAAGAAAATAATTCCTTAATGCTACAAGACAAACCTGAATTAAAATTAACTATGAACACTTGGCGGAGATTTTCAGATAAAAACGATTGTCTGTTGTCTCAAAATAACGATTTGTACACTACATGGAAAAGATCATCTCTACTTCCACGGAAACATGTCCTAAAAATGCCGAAAATTACTTAAAAATTGTCAAAAAATGACATATGTCTTGAAAATGACGAATATGCAAAATAAAGCAAAAAACAAAATGCAAAAAAAAAAAAAAAAAAAAAAAAAATTGCCCATATTTAATCAATTATTTCATGATACACATTTACTGTATTTACATTCGAGCTAACTTTTAACCTTCATATAAAAAGATGCAAAAACATCAAATGCCTTCGTAATCACTTATCAGTACTCGGGATTTACTAAAACTTATTATCTGGCAAATTGCCAATTTTCCTTAACCGTGTTCCCCTTAGATTTATAGTCCTTTAAATAACTAGGTCAAATCAGGAGTCAGGTTCTTTTGTTGATGTGTTTATGGTGTTTGTCAATTTCAACTGATAGGCCTATTAAATTTTAATGAATAATAATCAGGATGAAATAGCGGTGATCGTATGTAAATATCCAATTCAGCCTTTAGGACTAGGGAAACCGTGAAATTACGCAAGTAAAATAGACCGGCCGCAGTGTTTGAACCCGGGACCTCCCAAATGCGAATCCACCTCGCTCGATACAAAAATAATATTATTTTATAATAGGATATTTCTGTAGTCATTATCCATTAATATTCGAGAAAACTAAGTCAATAGGTCTACGTATGGATAAGGTGTCAATCGAAATATTATTCCACTCCTGTTTGGCGAATTTATATAACTTACTGTTGTGTTCTAACAAACATTTTGGCTAAAGAATTTAATTTAAATATTATCGTTGAAAGTCAAAGAACGGTTTCGTTTCGATATATCGATTCTGATATTCCTATAAGAGAGATGCATAACAATTGAAAGGGACAGATAACATTTCCATGGTCGTGGTATGTGCATTTATTGAAAGTCTGTGTACTGCTACGTACATTAGACCTAATCGTATTTACATACATTTTAATGTGCGTATTTTTCACTTTAAGCACTTCTCACTTATTTATGTGCAAATTTTAATGTATTCTCTGACGGATTGTTTTCAGTTTGAAGGAGGTTTGGCTGTATTTCATTCCTAACCTGTACAGCACTCTAAAGCTAAGTCTTTCTATCAGTGAATTGCCGCCCATTTGACTGAGTGGTTAGACCATTCGCCTTCCACCGACGGGACCCGGGATCGAATCTCGAAAGTTCCATGTGGAATTTGTGGTGGACAAAATGGGGTCGGGGCAGGTTTTCTCGGAGTGCTCCTGTTTCTCCTGCCACGTATCATTCGCCCGTTGCACCATTCATCATAATATGACCATTTGGTTGCAATTAAATATTACTGTTAGGCCTATATCATTGAATCGTATACGAACATTATTAATTGCCAATGCATTCTATGAATTCTGGGTATATTTTAAACATTTCTTATTTGACTTAATAGGACTAACCAGTGATTTAATTCCTTTCTAATATATATATACATACATACATATATAAGGAATTAGCACTTTTACTCGTGTCAATGTTCAAACCCGCATTCTCCTTTACTCAGGTTCCAAGATGTAACCGCGACTGTACAACAGTTCCATGCACATTACGAAATAATACGAGTAATAAATAGAACAAAATATATTTATTCCTAAAGTACAGGTCTATAGAATGTTATAAGTTATACCAGTCAAACATGTTCTCCCAACGTTGTAAGATACCCTATATCTAATACAGTAAAACCTCTGTATAACGATAAACCTGCTTATAGCAATATTTCTCTTTGTCACGGTGAATTTCCTATCATCATAATATTAAATTAATTCACTATAACGAAGAAGCTATTTTCGAAACACCCTTTTACAACAATATTTCGAGGTTTAATAATTATTGCAAACCAGTAGCTTATCCCTAGAATGGTAGTTGATATCAGATTAATGTCCTTCCCAGCCATCAATATTGTTTTCTGAAGCCTAACAGAATATATTTATTCATAAAATATAGGTCTACATTTCTTAGAAATTCCAGAAAGAAAGGTTAAGTGCGGGATGAAAAATAGGATGAATGAAGCTAAAAACATCCTTTATGTGTGCAAAAGCTTAAAGTTGCTACTTAAACATGCACAGCATGTGTACTTAAAATAACATAAGTAGGAGATTTCTGATTTTGCATTTGTCTTGTGGTAAATTGCTGTTTATTTGTTCCGTCTTCCCACCATCTACTAGTTTGAAATTTCTGAAATAACCCTAGGCTCAAAGCTTGGTGTGACCCGTGATGTTAGCCTAAACCAGTCTGAATAGTAATTTTTTTGGTGTGCGGGCTTAAAGTTGATATGGTTACAATTCAACAGAAGTCAGTGAGTTAAGTAACAAAATTATCCGTTTTTTTTAAGATTTGGATTTGTGATTCATGATTAATGATTTTCCAATTCTTTGCATATCCATTCCATGAATTATCTTATAGATTACACAGTTTTCTGCATGCAGTCTTCCTAATATGTTGTAAATCACAACCCCTCAATATAAAAATAACCCTCATATAACAACGCAACGTGCAATGACCCACAAAAATCGTTATACGGAGGTATAACAATAGGCTACATAAAATTGAAAGTGTGTCTTTTTATGTTTGTTCTCTACACAAACTTCCATGCGTTGACCAATTAGAACGAAATTTTGTACACAAACCCTCTTGGACTAGGAAAAAGAACGTAGGCAACAATAAAACTCAAACAAATCACCCCTTCTTTTGTAAAATTATACCCTTTCAGAAAATAATACACTGAACTCATGTGGCTTTGAAAGTTACACCATACTGAAATTTGAAGTAGGCCCTAATAGATCAAATTAGAGAGGGTATCGATAGAATTCATTCCTACAAATGGATAATAGTGAATGAAATCCACATAAACAAAAATCTGATGTGATGCACTCACATAACTTTTTCTGGTCGTATTGCGGGGAACACGTACTCAGTTGTCTCAGCTTAACGCAAAAACAAAACTTACAACCTGAGATTATGTCAACGCTGGAAAGTGAGTAGCCTATGCGATGTCATAAGTAGGGACCGGATTTTTAGGTTTTTAAAAACACTGTTTTAGGTTTTTCATTAGGTGAAATAGTTTTTTTTAGGTTTTTTCCCCCAAAATATCGTTTTCGGGTAGAATAATTGGTTTAATGAATTTGAATGTGCTACCCACTGCCGTAATAAACTCGATTTCATTTGTTTCGGCATAATTAACACGTCTTATTAAAATTCACAGTGTGACCACTAGGCCTAACTATGAATAATAGGTAGGCAAACAAGGGCTTTAAAACTCAGAAATCTATATCCTTGTTCATACACGGCAACAATGGTTGTTCGTACGAATATTTTAAAAGGAATACGCCGGTACTCTTACACTTCCTCTCTAGATACTGTCCATCCTAGACGACAATGGGTTGAACGAAACGCTGGTGGTATTAATTTCAATCCTACAAAAATTGTCTCTCCGCAAAATATCGATTTCTCAACTGACAAACAAAAAAGACAACAAAAAATGTAGCCTAAATTAGATTTTTAGGTTTTATATCGCGTTTAGGTGTATTTAGGTTTTTATACCCCATTTAGGTATTTTTAGGTACCATAGAATTAACGTGGGTGAATCCTATGGACAAGATTCGAAAAAGTGTATGAGTGCTTTTTGTTTTGGAAGTAAGGAAAAAAATAGGTAAAACCTAAGAATCCGGTCCCTAGTCATAAGTCTGTAAAAAATCATATGCACTCGTACGTTATTCATCGCTGTAATCTTTGTATTAGCCTAGTTGAGAAATAAGGATGTTTATCGTAAACCCTAAGCATGTAAACATAGACAAAATAGGTACAATATTTTTAGTCTTACGCGTGCAGTAAATTATAACGAAGTTTTTTATTTCAGACCCGAAACGGTTGTATGGGAACTTGAGAGTAGGGAAAAAATATCCCTGAGAGATAGTAAAATTTTATGTTACCGGAATTTTTGTTTCTTCTTATATCAACCTCTACCAGGCATGGTGTGTAGAAACAAGGGATTGCAAAATAATAATAATAATAATAATAAGCTCTCTTTTTCTGAGAGAATAGTTTGAATGAGGTAAGTCTTTCTTCCTCATATGAAACTCTTCGAATTCATTTAAGGACTTAGGGTTTGGAAATCGAAAGTCCTCCAAAAATATGCATTCTTATTGTTCTAAGTAGCCTACCCTCCGGATCAAGATATTTAAGGCAGTCTGCCTGCCGGCTTTTGACGTTAGGGTTAACATGTGTATACTACTATACTATCGCAGGCCTACTTACTAATGTACTATATTACTAAGTTACTAAGGAAGCGATGACACTGATTTTCTAAAGTTTTTGCCCTAGAAACTAGAAGCTTTTGCACAATGAATTAAAACGTGAACATAAATTAAAGCTTCAAATAGTGCGTTCTAAACGCATTATACCAGGGATCGAACTCAGACCTGCGAACTCATAGACAGCAGCGTTAACCACTACACCAGAGAGATGGTCACTTCCAATTCTGCCTTCTGTTTTTTTAATTATTGTATTTATCTTATTCTTTCCAGTTAAACGTACAAGAATTAGTTGACAAGCATATTATGGGAACATATTTGATTATATAAAAGAGCTTGAATTCATTTTGGATATATATATATATATAATATCATATAGGCCTAAAAGGTAAGGAGATTTCGGAATTAATAATTGAGGAAACGAAATAGGCCAAGAATCCTGAACCTTGTAGTACAAGAATATTGTATCTAATTATAATCTACACATACGTCTAGGTTACGTGGTGTGGTTCGTTTTCTTTTTTGCATGCCATATCCTTCATCCGACTTTTGGCATAAAGATACCGTAGGCTACACTACACAAACATGCTTATCTCAGTAGGGAAGGATTCTTGAAATGTTTTTTGTCACCTTCTGCCAATCATATGAATGAAATGAAAGTGAATGACTGCGAAATCCCGGAGCCAGAGAATTTTCTGACATTTGTCTTAGCAGTTGGTGGAAAGACCTCGGCAGAAAATCCAACCAGGCAATAAATTTGATCTGAGTGAATCATCTCTTGGATCTCCTCAGCGATTTTAAACAGATTCGCTACCACCTGATTCTCGGGAGTGATCTCGTAATATGTTTAAAAGTACATGAAATATAGGCCTAAGATCAGTTGCACAAAAAAGCTTTGAATTCTAGGCCTATGGCATATAAAAATTTGTTTCTGTTATCCGAGGGAGAGAAATAAATAAGAATGACGAAGGAAAAGAGCATAGGCCTATTGTGAAAATGTTTTTTACTCAAGTTCAAATTATTTTCAGGTAATATTGCGATGTTTATTTGTTTGTAAAAGCAAATTTTATACAATCACTCTTTTCCATTTTTTCAATACAACTGGTAGTAATTAAATTACTTGTAGGCCTACAAACCTTCGTCTGGTTAATAATGAAAAAACATTATTAAATAGAAGAGCCATAAAACATAGGCCAACTGTGACGCTTATAAGAACGACTGGAGAGTCCAACGCTCCACGCAAGTGTAGGAGTTCTATGTTAAGTCTTTGCTACTCTTTCGTTCTGGGCCTAACTTATATTACTAAATTATTAAGGAAGAACAAAGCGATGAGACTGATTTTCTAAACTTTTTTTTTCTAGAAATTTGAAGATTTTGCACACTGTATTAAAACGTGAACATAAATTAAGTTTCAAATTTAATTTTTATATCTCAGTTATTATGAAATAACATAATTGACTTTTTAAATTAAATTTTTTATTAAAAGTAGGCTATTCTACATATATGAAATTTGTACCTTATATCTTTATCTAGGATTCTTTGAAGCTTACTTTCCAAATTTACCGATTGATTTTTTACATTGTTTATATTTTTATTTAGAAACAATATTAGACTATACTCATATAAATGAAAATTACAAGAATTGATGTACGATCATGCAATTTTTATAAAAGAACTAACTTAATGCCTGTACAGAAAATCTGATTATAAATTTTACTATACACATTGTAAAGTATCTCTATTTATCTTAGAGAAGATAGGCTTTGAATGTGGAAAAATAACATGCAAATTAAAACTGTTAAAACAGAAAATTAAAATTAGCATGTATTCGCAGATTGAAGCGGGCAGTAGTCTACTTTGAAAATTACTTCAAAATCATCTAGACCTATTAAATGCTCCCAAACGACATACAATTTTGCACAATTATACTTTAGTGTATGTGTGATTTTTTTCATAATAAAATTTTAAAATTGTATTTGTTTACAAAAATGGTTTAATAAACCCCTTGAAGGGGTTATTCTATGCCCATATTTCTCTGTTCTATTTCTAGTCTTAGTTCAAGAACGCATAAATAAAATATATTTTAATAATCTGCAGGCAATGTTGTTAATTATATAAACATACATAGGTATCTCATGGGCTGTAACATATTCAATTTCTGCATTATTCCAGTAAAATTCTGAAAATAAACCATCCATCCATAACCGGTTGGTAGTTTATGGAACTTTATAGGCTAGCTATGGGAATTGTATAGGGCCTATTTTGTTTGACATTGATGTGCAGACATAAGTGCTCTGTTTATAAAAATACCTTGTACTGTAAAATACACTAAGTTACAGGCCTAAATTGCAGAAAGTGAGTTTTTAATGTGGTATTATGAAACATGTATATGAAATTGTTGACCTGTGAATATTATGGTATAGATATAATTCGATATCTATAAGCATTGCTTAGGTTATTAATCACTTTATTTTATTACTTGGAAATTGCATGGCTCGATTAATCGATTAAATATTTAATCGTCGATCAATTACATTTTCCGATTAATCGGTTAAGTCGAATTCTGAAAAAACATTTTTCGAGAAATGGGTCAAATGACCAAACTCCTTTCTCGGTGCCAAGTGAGAGAGTTTTAAGTGCTGCCGGTATTATTGTAAACAAGCTACGATCGTCTCTTGAACATTTAAATGTCAACAAACTCGTGTGCCTCAAGTCTTGGCTGAAAAAGTAACCGGAAATGTAAGTTTTGTATATATTTTTTCACTAGTTTAATAATGATATTCATTAATTCTGGGTTTCTTCTGACTATCTCTAGTGTAGTAGTTATTAAACGTGTAAAACAATAGTAAATGTACACTTTGGTTTCGTTTAAAGTACCGACCTGTTTGGCGATTAATCGATTAAAGTCAAGCGTTAACGCGATTAGAAATTTTAATCGATTTTCAGCCCTAGTTGAAACCCATTTATAACTATTAAAGCAAAGTTCTTTTAGGTCAATAATGATACAATGAATAGAACATTGTTATTATCGTTATTAAGTTATAATTATTAATTATTATCATCATCATCATCAATTTTTTTTAAACTGCGTCATTCGTTTATGTAATCTGATGTTTTGTTAAAACATTTTTGCCATATTACATTTTACATACACTACATTAAAAAATATATGATACATAGCAGGTAACATCACAAATCGTAAAATGTTAATGGTTAATGGCTTGCATTGTGCTGCATTCTCAGTCCAAGAGAACAGCTTCGCTAAAGTGGGTTAAGTCAATTCCTGGTAAATTATTTAATCATTGGAAATTATCTGGCCGGAGTATTCCTTTTGTTGTTATTTAAGGTTGTAGGCTAAAATTTAAATGTTTTTAATCATATGTTTGCCTGACAGTGAAAAAATAGCTAAACAATGAAATGGAAAATGCTTTACATCTCCTAATATCAGGCCTAAATCTACTAGTTTATGGTTACAAAATATGCATTAGGTCTCCGTTGAAGCGAGTATAAGCTGATTAAAGCATCACATAGCCTAAATGCGGTTAGAAATTTGGTGTAATGCATTAATGCATAACTGTTTATTATAGCAGCAGGCCAATAAAATTTACTGAACATTATTTGAGAGGATTACGAAGTAGACCTACTGTGAAATTGCAGGAAAGTAAAAGTGTGTACGGTTAAGTTTTTGCTTTAAGATATGGACAATAGGTTCGATGCAAAAAAGCACATGAACCCGAGCAAATCATGGGTGGGTCATTATGCCGTTCCTTGTCAGGTATTTGTTGGTGGTAAGGGATGAAAATATGATAGAGTAGGGAGGAATGATATTGAAGCTGCCTGTATAAAGCCTATATCCATGATGCCCTATAGCGTATCAGTCTTGCTTTTGCTGTAGACAGTTCGTCATTTGTCATTGGCTTGAACATTAATAACTTGGTTGGAAGCTGTCATTCTATGTAATACCCGCAGCTTGTGTTTGGAGGGGGATAGCAAAATGTCATTAAGGTGCTGTCAAGGCAGTGTGACATGCTTGCAGCCTGCCCCACCACGTCACTCTTCAAGGGAGACAGGAGGACGAGAGGAGGAAGAGGCACATTTTTCAGATACAACATGATACATTTTTGTAGGAAAGGAAGATGCAGCAATAGGTCCTATTGTATATCTTGAATAATACTTTTCTGTAACGTTCTATTGTGAATTAAGCTACGCTACATGGCATGAAAAAGGTTGTAAGTTTCCGTTATGAACGATGTTACGAAGACATTACTTTGTTCGTATTTTTACATGTTCTCTTTCTTGGACGATCTATCTTGCTGTGATTAATCGTAGGTACAAGAAATTAACTTAATTATATGACTGTTAATGTCGTTATTGCAGGACTCTGTGTGCAAAGCATTAGCCAAGGCGATGTAATTTCTTTCCTTTTTAAATGCCGCTAATTCTCTCACAATAAAGTAAATATATGAGTACATCAATTTCAGTTATTATATATAAATATACGAGAAATGAGGACAAATGTACTGTATGCATGTAATTAGTTAGGGTTCGGATGATTATGACCAACAAAAGAGGAAAATATGACGGCAAATATGCCCTTAAAATTGACTAAATATGACCCAAAAATCCTATACCGTAGGCTTTTGGCCTATCACCTCATAAAATAACGTATTTTCAAAAATAAATGTTCCAGCTTTAAACGTTTAAAGACACTAAATTCTTACATCACATGAATTCAATCGGATAGTACCTTTTCAGCAATTTGGGAGATTTACAGTTTTACTTGTAATGAACTTAGGCTATATTTTTAAAGAATTTGCTCCTGTTTGCTCGCTTCATCAGCTCCAAATACTCGTCATATTTTTCAGACCTTGTGTGTCCATATAAAATATGAACATTTGCATTAATTTTGAAATTAAGTTAAATATTAATTTGGCATAAACATTAAATTAATGGAATAAATTTCAAATGTAATCGAGCATGTTGTACATAGGCCTACACCGTATAATTGTGCTCTTTTACCGAATTTATAACTGAAATATGACGTTAAATTACAAATATGGCTAAAATATGACCAAGATCACAAAAATACCAAAATATGACTTTATATGCAAAATAAAACGGCCATATTAGGAAAACAAGCGTGCAATTCGTGTTTAATTTGTGTTTCCGGCGAGAATGGAGGTCAGGATAAAAAATGACATGTCATGAACATCCGAACCCTACCCATAATATTGACAATGCTAAATTATCCTTTCTCATACCAAGCTCAAAAACTTACACGGTACCCTATAAGTTACCAAGCTGGGTCACAATTTATAGCCTACCTCCATAAGGAAAACTACTCAATAGACGATTTCTTAGCTTTCTAAAAGTTAATAATGCAGACCAGTAGACCCTACAGTTATTAGATTACCGATTTGTAATGTGATCCATTAAACCGAAAGTTGGGTTAGCTATAATGCACATTATTACTATTTGTTGACTTTGATTACGCTACATATATTTTTAATTATTTTTATTATTTTCGTAAATTTGTGCTAATAATTTTAAAATGTTATTATTAATTTTGCAATTTAATTAGATGTCACATTAATGGATATCTTAATTAATAGGCCTACATAATAATGGAAATACGCATTAAATACTTAAAGTAAATTAGTTAACTTTTTAATGAAAATTAGCTCACTAGCGATCTTCACCATGTTGGGTCTGTTGGTCCGAGTGCGAACCCCGGTATCTCCTAGGATTCATTTGAGGTAAGAATGTCTGGAAAGGAGTGCAAACAGCCTTGTGACGACAATTATAGAGCTAAATGATATTTACTGCCCTTTGAAAATGAAAACATGTCCCCCAGTTCTGTCATCCCACCACCTGGGAAGACAGAGGTAGATGACGCAGTGATTGGGTGGGAGACCTCGTCTCACAGTGGAATTGATTAATTTTTCTTTTGAAGTGACTTACATAGAAAGTGAATTTTAAGAACATATTATTATGATTTCATTTAGCTCTGAGCATCGTTGACTTAAGCCGTGTTGCTGCTTTCATACTCACTATACAATTAATCGGGATTAATAAAGAAAACTAGCACAAGACCCTATTAATGGTGGTGGTGCAGCCCTACCTTATCTCCGCTACGATACTGACCACTCTTAATTCGATGCCTGCAGGGATGTTTGATTGGAATAATATTGATAAACAAAGTATATGGACATGGATCGTCAAAATAACGTGATAAAAATATTAGAATAGCCGGCAGATCGTTCGAATAAGTGGAGAAACTAAAATAACTGGGAGCAATAATTACATATTGGGCCTACAAATAATATTATGGAATAAGTTAAGTGTCGACTGATATCAGGAAATGCCTGTTTTTCTTAAGTTCAGCAACTCTTATCCTCTCGTCTTCTGTCTATTGCCGGTTGTATTATATGGTTGTGAGACATGGTCGCTTATTCTTCGGAAAGTATTTAATCTGAGTGTTCGAAAATAGAATGCTTTGGGCCTATCAGAGATGAAAATGGGGACTGGAGAAAACTGCATAACCTGTACTCGTCACGTGATATAGTCAGGGTAATTAAATCACGGAGGATGAAATGGACTGGGCATATTGCACGGATGGGGGAGGAAAGACATTATCTAAAAAATATTGACTGGGACACCCGAATGGAAAAGGCTACTTGGAGGACCTAGGTGTAGGAGTTGGCATAAATCTAACTGAAGTAGGATCTGAGAGGGATGGTTGGATGGAGTTTGCACAGAATAGGATTGAATGGCGGGCTCATGTAAGCGCAGCAATGAACCTCCGGGTTCCATAAAATATATAATATTCCTTCAGCTTGCTTAGGAATTGTCTGTTGCCATTCAGTAAGTAAGTAATTAATTTTATTTAATCACCGTATTGTAACTTTTAAATAGAAAATTCAACCTTATAAAAATAATAAATTATTATTTTAAAATCTCATTTTTTTTTTTTACCGAAAATCATTATCATAAAATAATGTAATGTAGTAAAAGCACAAAACATATTCAATTATACAGTATTTATATCAGATTTCATAAACGTAGCTTTAGGCTATCGCCTACTTCTTCTAGTAAAATGTAGCATTTTATAGAAGTTAACATGGCGGAGAAAAACTAGTGAAATAATACAATTTAGTTAAACTTTTTTAACTTTCGTATTTTTAAGTAGGTACCGGTATATAACTAAATAGATTGTTTACATCGTTCAAAGCATTCAGTAAATTTATTATTAATTTACAATAGATATTACTAGAAACATAACATCAACGGATAATACAATATTATGTTTATAAAAATCAGACACCACAAAATACACATCCATAATGGTTATTCGAAATTAATATTCTTTAGAAACAGCAGCATATGACACGACACTGTGTGATGAATGCGTTCTCTGCTGGTAAGATGGCTCTCCCGTGCACCATCTTAATAACCAGCAGCTGCTACACCTAAATGACGTCACGTTGCTAGTTGGGAGGGCTTTGGACTCAGCATGATGTTTCAGTACAAAGGGTGGGCTTTATGTGTTTTTTCCTAACCTTAACAAGGGACCTATTCGGAGGGCCTGTACATGTGAAGAATGTAACCTTCGTCCGTTTTTGTCAGGAGGATTTCAAACTAAACTTTTGTCTTCTATTTAAAAGATTTCTTCTGAAAGAGATCTGCGGCATCGTTGATTGACAGTTTCTCACTCGCGATATAAATAACGCATAAAGAGATATAAAGTTTTTCTCTCCGTTTATCACATTTCCAGTGGCAAAAAAACTTTGATGTTTACTGTATATAATGCAAGGGCCTTCGCTTTCTTTATCCACGGCTAAACGTGAACTGAGAACTATTAAAAGTTTGGAATACCCACCCTCTCTCTCCTCCACGCTGCAACCTTTAAACATGTGGTAGATTTTGTTATGGGATGGGTTTCAGGGATGAAGGGCGGCTCTAAAGAAGAAGATCCTGTACTTACGGTTCGATATCAAGACAAGAAGCTAGGAGAAGAATTTTAAGTTTCTTTTTGGCTTTATTCGTGGGCTTCCCTTAAATCCCTATTTCTCTCTTGATCTCGGGATATTTTCTTCTTTTTTTCTGTATATCCTAGTGTCTTTGCTTTTTGTTATAAGATTTTCTTTTTATTTTAGTAAATTCTCAGATTGTACAGTAGGCCTAACTATTTTCTACAAAGGTAGAACTGTTGTACTCTATTTATTGCGTGAATAGAGCATAGGAGAAATAGTAAATAATGGAAACGCAGTGATTTGTCCCAAACTGTTGAATTTTTATTGGACTCATTAAATTTATTATGATTAAGGCTTAGGCCACTGTTTATTAAAATATCTTGAACAACCAAGTTTCTGGCTAGTATAGGCTTACAGCCCAGATGACGGTACGTATTATACAATACACAAATACCTCTTGCTCTATTCTATTGTTGAATTAAATTCATATTTAATGGCATGCTATCTTCGATGGCTATAAAATAAAGAGCTGAAGCTTAATAAATAAATAAAGTTTGATTTTTTAAACAAAATCCGAAACCGGTTCTAATAAAGTGACAAGGAAATGAGTAATGAGTATCGAAATCTTAGACTACTAAATAAATAAGTTTGATTTTTAAACAAGAAATGTTATGATTATTTTGATTAATGTAAACACATCGCCACATTTAAAGTCTAAATAGTTTTTCTTTTGTATTTTGCTAGATCATAATAAAGATAGGCCTAAGAGCATCAGCAATGAGAATATAATATAGTCTAAGCACTTTCACTTGTCTATTGATCAACATGTTCAAGGTTATTCATTATCTATGGGTTCAAATCAGGTTCAGGATTCGGGTATTCCAATCGGCATGCCTGTGTCTCTCTTCGGAAGAAAAGAAAAGCCGTTGGCGTCTTACTGTACATTGATAGGCCTATATAATTTAAAAAATACCATACCATTGATTAAACCAGCCATTTAATGCTACACCGGTCTCCTTATTCGTGGTAGTAAAGGCTGCCTTGGAGCTGCGGTGAAGGAGACTGTGGGCTCGAGTCCCGCCTCGGGCATGGGTGTTTGTGTATGATAAAGGAAAACAGTATAATCACACCGCAAAACAAGAAAAACAATTCCGGGAAATTGGCCTACGGCTGGATAAATTTAAATTTTAAAAAAAAAGCCGAACTATTCCTTGCACTCCTTTCGGGTCCTTTACAAGCTATGGGCAGTGGGCTCTCGTCATCCAGGGTCTTGAAGGAACAAAAAATTTAAATAATAAAACTAAACTCCCTGGCACTACATCCCTGGAGGGATTAGGCCTACCATCCCGATCGCTGAGTCATCTACCTTAGGGTTCGAACAAGACGCAGCTTGGTTGGTCCCCTTCCTGGTCGCTACGCTGTTGAGCCAGGCGCCGAGCATGAAGTGTGTATGCGCAAGACGCAGCTTGGTCGCTAACCGGCATTGTGGCCAGTGGCATGTTATGGATTAGGTTTCTGAATTATGTTCATTTTATTTTTATTTCTTTGTTATTATCTTCTCAATCATAAGGTTTTGAAGACACAGGAGACAATAGGAATGAGTTTATGAATTCAAACTCATTACAGGAAGCTTCATCACATATGTCACAAGAGTATTTCACTGTCTCACAGAGTTTCTAAATTGAATGTGTATTTTATAGTAAATTTAATGCTCTACAACTTTTCTTCTAAACGATTTCGTTGTAAACCCAATACTTTAGGTGCTAGGACACAAAGTTCGCCGAAAAAGTGGAGTAAACCCTTTTTTCGGCAAAAAAATACTTTTTATGGCAGCTAATATTTTTTAAATCGGTTTGAAAAGGAGAACCAGTGTATGGATAGAAACATTATTATTATTATTATTATTATTAATATTATTATTATTGTTTTCTTGAGTTGGTGCGACCATTGTATTCAATCTTCAGAGCACAAGAAGACAATAAAACGAACACACTTAACGCCGCAACACGAAAATTAACATAGTATAAAACTATTAGGTTACTAAAAATTATACAAAAATACTGAATTTAAACCATACAAGTCAGTAACTGTAGCCATGACTGATCCCTACAACCCCTTCATTGAGTAGTAACAATATTTATTTTGGTGGTCTGAGCTGATTACAAAGCATGTATCTTATAAACAGTCCTTTGTTTGTGGAGCGATTGCAAAATGCACACGTGGAACGCCTGAATCTAGACTACACGCTAGCGGCCGGTCGCATGAAAAAAGAGGGCTAGCATTCTACCAACATACTGCGGCCTGTCCAGATGGCTGGCAAGAGACCATCCAAGCTGCGTCTTGTTCACCCTCGTAAGAAGACATGACTTCATTCTTCCTGCTGCCTGTGGCATGCGACCATCCCGGTTCCGTCTTGCGCGTACCCTTAAAAGTGGCAGAATTGGGGGCATGTGGTCAACATGCCGACACCCAAGGACGTTAATGGTGGTTTCCGTGACCGCTTGAAGGAACAAAGGGAATGTATAATTAATCTGGACAAATCATTGCATAATCTCAGAGTACCTGAGACATGATGCCAACTTCAAGCTCACAACTTGTATATACACAAACACACAGGCCAATTATTTACTGGCAGCAACGGCTCTGCCTGTAGATAATAGATCTCTATTTGATCAATGACTAGGCCTAAGGGACATCCGGTAGTTATTACGGGAGGACTGCTTTACAACATGGGCCTACATTATTTCTTTAGTTTCTTCTACTGCCCTTAAAGCCTTCTCTTCCAATGACCGGAAGTGACCACATATAAAAATAAAAAATTGTCCCAGGCCCCGAATTAATGTAGGCCTGGTTAAATCCCGGCCAAAGCTTTCTATAACAACCCCTTTCATTTTGTTACTTTTATCCTCTGCCAAAGGTTACTTAGTGTCAGGTTTGTGTACACGTTATTGAAGTCCGCCATGTTGATGTCATCACGTGACTCGGGCGCAACCCCCAGAGTAGCATCAAGTGATTCGGGTATCCTTAGACTTCATAGAAACTGAAAATCTAGGTCTGCTGCCTTCTTCAGGAAAGAGCATATTGGAATTTGGAGATTGCTGTTTGTTTTGCAGAAACTACCACAGAAATAAAACTATTGACATTGGAAACTTCTGGTAAACGGGAATAGAATCATTATTAAATTCTTCAAACACTTTGTTTGCATGTAATTTATGGCATGGCATCATCTTCTATTGAAATTTCAAGAGAACACATTCTACAGGACCACTTTTTTTAATTTTTCAAACAAAAAGCGCAATTTTTCGGTAGAATATGCCGTATTAGCTCCATACGTGTAAGGAATAATAATGTAGAGCATTTTATTGTGATTTCAAAACCGTTTTTTACAAGTCTCTATCACAAATAGTTTTCACTTTATGGCCATTTCTGTGAAACGCGACATGTTATTGATGTCCGCCATTTTGATGACGTCATCACGCGACTCAGACGCGACCCCAGAGTAGCATCAAGTGGGACGGATATCCTTAGACTTCATAGAAACTGCTTTCTTCACGAAGGAGCCCACGGGATGACATAGGGTACCCTACCATATGCCAAATTATTTTTAAATTAGGCCTATGTTCATAAAATATTTATACTTTCAAGTACACCCTACATATAAATCACAGCTCCTTAAACGTTTTGAGATACAAATATCAAACAACAAATTTCCCGCTAAAAAAAACTGTTGCCCTTCCTAGGTTTGTCGCCCTTGTCAAATGTAAAGTTTGTCCATTTACAAATCGGGGCCTGAATAGGCCTAAGCTTATAAAAAGTGCACTTGTAAGAAGTTATCATGAATTTGCAAAGGTTAAATTACTGCTTCATAAATCTGGGTTATATGCCTAATCAGTGGCTATTACAGCCTACATAGGCCTATTACAAAGCACTAATCTTAATCAGTCTTACTAATTCGTGTGTAACATCTATACCAAGACTGAACATAGCCGAGAAATAAAATGTTACTAATAATCCCTACATAAACGACTAAATGTGTGCAACTCACACTTTACTCGGCCTGATAAACTTTTAAAATTTACGTAACTAGGCCTAATATAGATGGCTGATATCAGCTATAACAGTCGGCAGCTTTGCAGGTGATTGCGATTGAATTTTTAGGTTAGTCTATAGGCTATACGTTTATTTTTAAGATAATTTGTTAGGAAACCATCGTTTCCTGCTTTTACGGTATGTTAACAATACTGATTTTTGTTTGTAGATCTTATTTTCTTAGCCTAATTTTACCCATGATTCCAGCTTTCTGAAGTCACTAATTACTTACCTGTCTGTTCATAGGCCTATATGTCATAGACGGAGTCTCATCACATGTCTTTCTTCTCTGCCTTGGGCGAAAATCTAATGACATATCCGTGACGTTACCTAGATGTGGTGTACGTTTTACCAGCTACACGGAGAATTGGTGACGAATTTTTACACAGCTTATGCAGAACTTGCAAGGTGATCAACGAAACAAAGCGTTCAACCCCCGTACACGTAGCCTACCTTTTATTAGTAAGCATGAAAATGTTTAATGCCCAGTAATCTAGCTAAGTTATTAAGTATGGGCCTAAGCTAATACCCGGCAATTTTACCTATTGCATCGGAAATACTATTCTCGGATTTATCAATTAGCCTACAGTGTGTTTCTTTTGATAGTTAGAAGTGCATAGCCCAATTGCTTAACTCCTCAAGATATTAGCCTAATTTAATTCCTAGGGTTCCACCTTACAATGCTATGCAGATTAGAACACTGTTTATGCTAACAATATATGGAATTATAATTTAGGAAACTTAAAATTTTATTGAAGTTCTCTTCTTAAAGCGCTGCAATCATATGCTGTAATGAAATTTGTGACTAAGATTTTGGAGATTTTTTTACGCATTTCCTGTCACTTTCTTTTAGATAAGTTTTCGAGCCTCGATGCAAATACCGATTCCTGTACTTTTAACAGTTTTACATAAAAAAAATGTCGTATGTAGGCTACGCATATTTTGAGTTTATTGTAATTTCTTCCTATTTAAAAGTAAAGTGTTATTTCTGCTCTGTTCTTGTTGCTGCATTATTAATTAAGAGGAAATGAGATTTCACGGTTTTTGAAACTTGTTTAATTAAACCGTTGACTTTAAGTGGTTTGAAATATTATGCTGTGCTATGCTATGCAATGGCACAGCACAGTACATACCTATTATGTCTAATATGAAATAAATAAAAAGAAAAGGATTGCAACTAAAAGATAGCTTCCACCTCAAAGTGTTCTGCTGCTCAGACAAATTACGCCAGAATTAAAGCATTTAAAAATTGTTAGGTATACTTACTCCGAATTTCCTGTGGCCACAGTGATGTACTCATACCATTTAATTAAAACAATCTACTCTTAGGTTTGACATGGACAACAAATTCAGTTCATAGAAATAATCCTCATTCAACTCCATAATGAACAGCTTAATCGATACTTCCTTTTTTTTAATGGCCTAAAATTCTTACTTTTTAAGCCTACATTTCTTATAGGCATATTGAAGACAAGTCAATGAAAACAGATATCAGAAAAAGTGAACAGACATTCGCAGTTTTAAAAATTCCTTCACACCGTATAGGTGATGATACAATTAAGTAATCCCTTAATTCAGGATCTGTGATCAGTCCAATAATTTGTTCAAAGTCAGTATTTTGAGTCTTCTTCTTTTCCCTGAATTTTACCTCCCCTTAGTAGGTAGGCTACATCGTGGCCCCCGCCGGCCGGGCTTTTAGGACCGCAATCCTTCGAGGGAGGGAGTTTCTGTTCAAAAAAGAAGTTTCTGTTCAAAAAAGATAAGGACAATGGAGTTCCATCCCGGATGAGTGATCAGTCCAATGCCGTGGCCACCTTCGAGACTACAACAAACACATAAAACGATATAGGCTACACCAGTCTCACACACAAACATTCCTAACAAGGCAAGGATGGTTGAACGTGGTAATAACGGCCAGATAATATCCGGAGACCAGGAGGGCCTAAAGTTTCCAGGCATTCGTCTCATAGTTGAGGAAACCCCCCGAGAAACCCCTCCGCCTAGGAAACTTGTCCCGATCAGGAATATAATCCGGGCAAGTTGAATGAGGAGAGCCTCAGCGATATTTGGCAGTCACCAATTCAATATTACGAACGGTGTTAATAGGCAGGAGGAAGTTGTGACTAAGTCAAGATTAGGGTGGTTATTACACAAAATTTGTCTCCAATTTCCTCAACTGAACGGTTACTACACAATGAAAACCAACTTCAATATTTATGTAGGCCTATTTTGTAGCTAACTAAGAGGTTTCTATCAAGTAGATATTATATAATATTATACAGAATTAAAACCAGAATTCATATTTTTACTTTGCCGCTTTAGCGTGTTCAAACGTTTAGGCTTAAATCCATTTAATGTACATTGTTGTTTATTCCACTTTGTTCAAAGAGGGTACCCGTAAATACGATAATGTTAATCTTTAGTTGAAAACCTGAAGATTTGAAGCAGAAAGCTCCAGAGGTTCATTGCGCCCCCTCTCAAGGAAGCCGATGAAATTGCTGCTTTTTACATAGGCTAATCAATGCCTTAATGATGTCTCAACATACCCTGTACGCACGCCTGGCAGATACTGCAAATCTAAAACTCTTAAAAAACATTGTGTAGACATAGGCACCCATAAGCTAGGAATATCATCAACAATAAAAAATAAGATGACGCATTAGCTCAGTCTTAACTTACATTAACGTCCTTCGTGTCGGCCTGGGTAGCTAAGTGATTGCTGCAGCAAGCGAAGCTTCGTTCCGCGTAGGCTTCTTTCTGGCTTGTAGGGCTATGTCTAATTTCCGTTTCCAGGCTTGCTCAATTAGACTCATCTTCTTCCACAGGAGACATTGCTCTGGCTTTTGTAAACTTTATAGAAACCCTAGTAAATAGCCCGTGGCTTTGCCACGGTTAAAATTATGCTTAAATAGGAAACTTAGCCTACATGTCTAGAATCCTGACGGCACTGACAATATATTTACAAAAGTCAGCGTTGCTCAATTAGAATATAATTCGTTCCTACCAGTACGTAGATTTCAGAAATTAATTATATCGTAAGTGTTATGCAGTTTCAAAGCTACCTGTGAACACTCATAATACGTATCGTTTCTCAACTGTTTGCTGACAGATGAATAAGATGTGAATTTTATTTGATAAATTCAGTGTAATTTTCAGAAATTATATAATTTTTCAAGGGAAGAAGTGGTTTTTTGGATTATTCTTGTCCGCGATACTTCCATTGTTAAACTATCAATATATTATAGCTGGTACCCGCGGCTTCGCCCGCCATTATTAATTGACTCCAGGATTTTTAAGAAATTTACACTGGCAGTTTATTAAAAATGTTTGTGGTTCAGAGCTATGAAAATTGTAAGTAAAAATAATGTTAGAATTGTGTTCATTTCACTTAGGCCTTATATAAATAAAGAAACGGTTTTCCTAATATTGTACTCTTCGTGAAAGTGTACACTGCGAGAGACGAACATCGCCGAGTATACCCGATGTCTCTTGAATTGAGGGAGCGAGTGAGCACGCTATTGAGGGTCGTTGAATTGTATAAGAGTAGATTATTTTGCTTTCTGCTCGACAATATGTTTTGTTTGTTGAAACAAAAGAAGAAATATACATTCAACGTAATCCTGCTGTTCCCCGGAAGCTAACTCCTCTTGATAACCATAAAATATACCTTCAAAATACCAAGATAATTTTTAGACCTATTGTAGAAAATTTGACTTTAAACACTGAAAGTGGTCTCCGAATTAGTTTTGAACAACGGTTTGGTCGTAGTAATGTTGAACGTCAGGAAAGAACATAATGCGGATGTTACTGAAATCCATTTTGAAACTGTTAAACATTGAAACCGCTGTAACCCTATATAGGCTAGGCCTATATTTTTCCAACTATAAAAACTATGCTCACGAAAACATTAGACTTTATCGTTTTTAGTAGATTTTTCATGAAATATTGATAGACAGCCTCACAGAAACACTAGGTCTTTATATTATAATTTAATTTAATTTATTGTGCCAACTACAGGAATAAATCCCAATTACAGTTGGCGTAGTTTCGCCAATACATGTTTTACACTATAAAAAGATGATGTAGTAGGCCTACAACCTCTGCCATAGTCATAAAGAAATTAGTTATGTTTTAGACTCCAGCATTAAGTGGTAAAGAAAAAGTGGACAGGTAGGCTATGTTGTGGTTCTTTTTATTTAAGTAAAGCTGTAAAGGGGCAGTAAAGCAGGGATGCTGCAACGCTTAACGTTCTTTATTTTAAATATTCATGAATGATTTATCTTTTAACTCAAGCACAAGTCAATAGCTATCTGCATATTAGGCCTATAACTCATTTAATCAGTAGAGGCTTTATAAAATTATATAAAATTCCAAGCACCCGTGCTCTTCAATACTCGGTACATCGGTTAACCAGGAACTCATCAAGATATGACAGAAAAGGAAGAAAAAGAGTCCGCGGATAGAAGTGAACTTGCAAAAATTACGGACAGAAGAGAAAAAGTAAAGGCGTTTATGTAGAGTCTATACTTTTTAATTTTTTGTTATTATTATGAACCCTAGCCCTATACGCCTATTACTATTTAAAATTATAAACTCAAGAAATCTGAGAGATTTTTAGAATATAATACTACCACAGTAAGTAGAAAGTAATAGATAACACAGCCCAACAAAAAATAACTTTTTGTTTGGTGTCTCAGATTTTTTGCCGGAATTTGGCTACACTTAGTGTGCTTATTCCAAATATGTAAACAGTTTTTCTCTACCAGCTCTATTTTTGTCGAGGGGGATTATATTCGTGAGCTCTTAGTCTAGCGAAACAACATCTTGGTTGTTAATATGGCTGGTGAAGATTCTTCACCATAATTCGGACATGTAGGACGAAAACTGTACGAAGTACAGAAAAACTAAAAGCTGGATTATTTTTTGGCCCTCAAATTGACAGCTCATAAGTCAAACGTAAAATGGGATAATATGCTTAATGGTAATACCATATCTCAAAAACTATAGCTGTTAGGCAAAACTAATTGCACTTTTGGCATCAGCGACCTAAATATACCCAAGAATAGGTATAAATTCCAAGACACCAAAATGGCTGTTGATCTGTGTAATTTATTGTGAGTGAAATTGCCATTTTCATTCTATTACCTATCTTTTATTACAAGGCTGTTTGTTATTATGTTTAATTGACTTGTTCTTCTGTTATAAAGAGTAACTTATTTCGTAGGCTAGGCCTATAAAAAGGTTTCTGACTGTGTGCAGGTAAAAATGAAGAAAAAGATCCAATAATAATAATGATGATGATTATGATGATAATAATAATAATAGGCCCTAATAATAATAATAATAATAATAATAATGGTTATAATTATAATAAATTAAATAAACAATTTTAATAAATAATTTAAGAAATAAATGAACGGAAAAGAAGTGAAGTCAAACAGTTTTGCCGAAACCTAATTGAAAATGAAATGAGCAAAGTTTGTTTTCACCAGCTTGTTTCGTAATAAATACCTATAAAATTTAAATTAACACAATATAAATTTAAAATGGAGTTAGTTGAATCCCATTTTCAAAATAGTAAATAACTTATTAAGAAGATAAACAATTGGAAAGCAATATCTGAAATGAATTACTTTCCCAATTTTTAAAATAGTCTATAACTATACCGCATGTGACCAGGGAAATGAGTTCAAATCTTAATAGTATTTGTAGTGGATGAATCCGAAAATGTACGGGTTTCATAGTAATCATTCTGAAGCAGATATTTCTGTAACTAGTATTTTTTGTAACTAAATTAGTAGGGCCTAATTAGTATTTTAGTATTATTTCTGTAACTGGTATTACTGAACCTAGTACTTCTGTAATTATTATTTCTCTACGTAACTAGTAGTTGTATGTGATTTCTGAAACTAGTAGACTATATCTGTAACTAGTATTTTTACAATAATTGTTTATGTTAACTAGTATTCTGTAAGTAGTAATTCTGTAACACTGATATTATGAATCTACTATTAATGCAACACGTAGCCTATTTCTGAAATTAGTCTTTCACTAACTACTATTTTTTAACTAATGTTTCTGCACAAGTATATTTTATGGAACGTTTATTTCTGATAACATTTTACTGTGAATCCTATATCTCTAACTATTATTTCTGTAACTAGTATCTCAAGAACTGCTATTTCCTAAACGAGTGATTTCAGTAACGAGTATTTATGTAATTAGTATTCATATAATATAACTGTTATTACTGAAGCCGGTACTGTATTTTTGTAATTGCCATTTCTCTATTATTTCTAAACCAATATTTATGTAACTGATATTTCAAAAACTATTGTTTCTGTAACTGATATTTCCATAACTAGGAGGCCTATTCCGTGCCACTACTACTGTTTCTCCAACTATAGGTAGTGTTTCTGTAACTGGTATTTATGAAATTAAAGAATATATCCAGTACTTATTACTTTCTGTTTCTTCACAAGTACGAGGTACGATGATCTTTTATTTATGAGAATACTTGACTATTTACTGTAACTAGTATTTCTGTAAGTAGCCTAGTGTTTCTATAACTACTATTTACGACCTAAAGAGATCAGAACTAGTATCAATAATGAGAAAAAAATGCATCGGTTTCTTGCCAGGAATACTGTCCAACTCCTCGCTCTGTATTTTCTATTCACTCGATTTGTCATTATTTCATTACTTTAAAAATATCTTCTGCCTGAAAACCGACATGACTGCATAATAGGAATCTCACAGCCATGTCCCTCATGGACCGGAACTTATTTACTGCGGCTATGAGCTATACTCGTGTTGGTAGAATCAAATCATGCTTCCGTGATTTCCAAGTTCGAGGTACAGCCAGTTCGTGTCAAAATCTGAGTAATACGGATCAGTGGGGAGACTGGATAGTTTTGGTAGGCCTATGTCCTCTTGGCACTGTTTATCCCAAATAATAAGGCATAATGCAATATTCCGTAAATTGGCATTTTGAATTATGCCCGTCTTCATTTCTGTCTTCGTTATCTTCATTAATACTTCCCCTTACAGCCTCTTTCATATCATATATTTTAGTTTATGATAGCACAGGATACTCGACTCGAATTATCGGAAGTGCACTCAAAGTTTTGTGTTTCAATATTGATGGAAAAATGACAGTATCAGTATGATTATTTTCGAAAACCGAGGTAGCGCAAACAAAGTGGACAGCCTCAACATTGCACACAAACAAAATTCTATAGGGCCTATACGTTCTAACAAATGCTGTGAGTTTTGTCTTGACTCCCATGCAATCCCATTAAGGTTAAACTTCAAGGAAACCCTACCACTGCAGTGATGAACATTTGGTCGTAAAACGATTAAATTAAGAAATCAGTAGACCTACATGTGAATATTAGCAAATTATAACAGATAAACAAACCTTGGAATTAATCTGCTCATTTTAGCAGAAATGTTGAATTTTAGGAACTAAGCTACCATAATTGTATCATGTCAGGGCTCTTGTACGGAGAAACCCGGTCCGATGGGATATAACTCTCAATTAGTAACGCGTGTCAATTTTCACTTCCGCTTAACCTCTCATAATAAAAGGATTTTTTATTAGCTACAAATTTTAACATGTGCAGGTGATAGATAGGTAATTCTTTCCTCGCCGTCTCATGTTGGGCGGAAGAGAGGTATTTTCGTTCGTCTGCTTGCTTATCAAAATAAAATAAAATAAAATATCAAACAAATCGAAACAAAGATTTATTCCTTGAATGTATCGTCATCATAGTATAATCATATCAATAATCATCTTCTTATCCAGATGAGGGGGGACGACTTTCTCAATTTGAGTGGCTGAGAAAGTCATTTCAGAAACAATATTTCAACTTTTTCAATTTCAACTTTTGGAAAATTACAAAATCTGTATAACTTAATAATATAACCCAGTTAATATAACTTATACACCTTAACATATTATATTGGTACAGGATTGTTATAAAGTTCGAGACACTTCGCACCGCCTCTAATGCACTGTCAACCCTAGTGAAAGTCATTCATTGCTTTTAGTATGAGAAAACAGCTGTTGCAATTTAGGTAAGAGAATAGTCATTCATTGCTTTTTGTGTGAGAAAACAGCTGTTGCAATTTAGGTAAGAGAATAGCTGGACATATGCTTAATGCATTAGACTACAATTGGTAGTCTTCAATGAATACCATGTAAACAAAACATACTTCAAATACTAACAAACAAACAAACAAATACAAAAATAAATTAATTTACCCACGTTGAATGAGCTGAACATAACCGACTCACATTTAGGAGGTTGAAGTTTCAACTCTCGATGTGAGTTTTTCGGGGTTTTACCCTCTCGAAAAGGCAAAATTCGGCCTGGAATATACCTCTTTATTATTGGGCTGTATTCGGAGAAGGCCCTATATCGTGTTGATCACACACCAGGGATCCATAAGGTTGTCTCCTCTCTAAAGGTATCAAATTGTAAGAATTACGAAAGGGCAGGTAAGGCAAGATAATTTAATTTTTAAAAGTACACTGCTTTCTCGTGACGAAAAATTGTTTGAAAATTTGGAACGTGTGAGCAACCTAGAATTCAGAATTATTATTTCACTTAAAGTTTGACACAAGTGCCTGATAGATAAAATATTTAACTTATAAATTTATTACATACTTACATACATGCCAGTTGCTGGTATCTGAAAGGACTATTTTGAGGTAAGAAGGGAAGCTGCGCAAAATTGATATGATCATTGATTAGTTAATTCTGCAGAATAATCTTTTGTAATGAAGATCAAACGTTAATTAAGATAAGGTTGCCCGAAAGCAACCAAAGTTTCTCCTTACTCTGTCATGACTACACTTCGAATTCTGATATAGAAACAGAGGACTTGTATTGACAGGGTTTGGTTTGGGAAATAGGATGTGTTAAGAGATACCCGACCACTAGAAGCGAATGTTATAATACCAACCAAACCATTGCATGCCAGAGTAACACTGACAGATTATAGGACAGAAATTCCATCACACAGGGTTGCATAGCTTTTGTGTGTCAGGAGAGGGAGAGAAATGCTGAAGCATTCAATACATGCAAGGGAATACAGATTATAATAGGGTAGTGGGAGGAGAAGAGGAGAAGGGGTCCTTTGGTCTGCACTGTGTGTGTATGTGTGTGTGATGTATGTTAGTATTCTCCTATGCAAATCTATAGCAAGAAATAAACACGCATGCTTGCCTGTGAGCCTCTCCCATAGAGAACATTATTGGATGAACCCCACTATGTTGATCCAGGGATGATAATCATTCTCATAATGACTGTGATGATAGGAATGCCAGTTGGACCGCAAAATTGTGATTTTCGTCAAAGCATTGTGGTTGCAATAGGCATTGTCGGCATAGCCGAGAGGTCTTGCATCCATAGATAGGGAATACCTCTTGTAGTGGAATCTGACTACCTTGCATAATTCATTGATCAACTAACACAGACACCGCATTCACATTAGCTTCCATGAATCGGGTGTTATGCAAGTTTTTGTGAACGAAGATTTGGTTTCAGTGAAGTGAATGGTATCGCAGGAATTTGTAATTTAAATTACACCAGAATTTCCGAATGTTACATGAAGTTCAAATGGTATGCTTACATTCATCTGGTTAACATAATAATCGAGAGTCCATAGTTCTAATCTTTGATCGAAACTGTACGGAAAGCATTTTGATATTTCTATGAAGTTTAATTTCAAATAGCATGCTTGTCTTTTAAAGTTATAACACCAAGAGAAAAATATGTTCGTTACTGAAGGAAAATATTCAATCATTCCTTACATAGGTATAGATTTTGAAAACAAAACGTGACTTTATTGTAAAGAAAATTGCCTTAAAATTTGGCATAGAAACCATGAAGTTGTAACTAATGTTCAATATTAATTCTTCTTCATCTGCTCCTTCTTCTTTTTCATTTACTGCACGCTCAGGACCAACCACTGTCTTCCTGTCATTAGACGAACTATAGGATTATTTTCCAAATTAGGTGGAAGCAACCAGGGGCTACATAAGACGCAAGATCACGGATTGTAAATTGGATCTGTGGTCAAGAAATAATATAAATTTATGCTCACATTTATTACGTCATGTAAATTGTATATATTTTGTTACCTAATGACATCCTAAGTGAAAACGATTTCACATTTTAGGCTACAAACGTGAAACCACATTGATTTTGTAACTTTCTGCACGGCATATCAACCATCATAAAACATATTATAGATTTATTTTTCGGACTAATAGTTCACTATGCAAAGACATATAATGACATTTTATATTAATACACAAATATATTGTTTATGAAACGAGCGAAGCATCCTCGTCTTTTGGTATAGACGGCAGGTTACTCGAAACTCTAAGCTTCTCTTGACGCTTTAACCTCAAGCCAATGGACTTTAAAAAACCCGAAATTAATTCGATTTACTATAATATTAAAATCAACATGAACAGAATTGATATTTTTAATAACAGGCTGTTTATTATGTATTTTGATTTTCTGCTTTCGAGGCTTCAAAATTTTTCCATATTCGATATTAATCGATACCCCAAAAGTGTTATAATGAAATTCCGTATTTTAATGGATATCATTATGCTACTTCTACGTCACATATAGGCTAAGTTAATAGGCTAAGCGTATTATAGTATGGTCGAATATATAGTATAGGCCTAATTGTCGGACATCTTTACTTGAACCAAACACATAACGCACCTCGACTCTTTTAATTCCAGTTCCGCAAATTACATAGTCCTATCGTATACCTACTTGGATCCTGGCCGAAATTCACAATGTGCATGTTTCGTAACCGATTACCGTTGGCCGAAATTTACACATCACGACAAGATCCCATTTTCATGGATTAGCGATTACAAAAGTTGTTATTTATTTCACTTGCCACGACTTACCGCTTTGTGGGAAATCTTAACCATGAAAGGCGTGGCTTCCTTTTTATTACTCACTTAAAAGGAGTTGTAAGAAATGAAGTTATGGCCACCAACTCCCCTCTAACACGGGATTTTTTAATTAAATGACATTATAGTAAATGTACATTAATGAGGATGGGGTGAAAAAGCGACAATAGAACCTATCGGGTTTTCGGAAATTCATATTACAAACTCCTAGAGCTAGTGAGGGGACTTGGTAGACAATATTTCGAATAGGAACCCATGTCCGGAAACGTACCGTTTCCGTACTACAGCCATTACGATGTGTCGAATTTGCCGGTGTTGTTTTGCAACCGGAGAGGCAGTACATGACGTCAGAACAGCACCATGTGAAATGAGGTGTGACGTAAGGTACAGAAGTAAATGACTCATTACAGACGAAAGTCAAATTTTTTGATAACAATACCACAGTAACATGCCGTCATATGATCCTCTGACGTCATGTACTGCCTATCCGGTTTCAAAACAACGCCGGCAAATTCTACACGTTGTAATGCCTGTAGCACGGAAACGGTACCAAGCATCCATGCGTAGAACGTCTGTAACAATGCAATACGTTAAGATTGGCTTTGCAGAGCAGTAAACGCTATAATATGCAATTAACGTACTAACCTGTTTTGGGCCGGTCAGGTCAGTAGGTCAGCAATTTCCGAGGGTCCACAGACCTAATGAGCTCCGAAGGAGCCCACAAGTGATTGGTACAGTGATAGGTACAGATACAGTAGTCCTTCTGACTCGCACTGTTGCGCAATTTCTTCGTCAATAGATGGCCTAGTAATTAAAGTCAGGTAAGCTTGAAAAAATATATTATGCGATATAAGAACCACTTTAGTACTTAAAATAATAAGCAATTTAATTACTAAAGTGTATTATATTGAACTATACTGTAAAGAATCGTCATTTATGTACAACAAATTCCTGAACAAAGTAAACAAATGAATATATGAGAAGTTAACATTTGACATAGAATACATATAAGTTATCTTAATGTAGTTTAAAAATAAAAATAAAAATCTTCTCTTTACAAGGTTTAAATTACTGTAGGTTGTATAGATGATACCTCAAGAATTTTAACGAACCGCGTATTGTCATAACAACTAGCGATTCGATCTCTGATTTTGGCAGGTCAAATTCATTCCAAAATTTCATAAAGAATGAGGGTATAGTTCCACGAGCTCCCACCACGAGGCCAATTACTTCTATACAGTCAATACATTTGCTTGTAAAATGGGATGTTAGGTTCATATAGTCTATCAGTTGTTTCTCGGTGAGTATTTAATAAACTTAGAAAAATATTTTTATCATAATAATGATAATGAGAATTAGTGGCATCCATTGCTGTGGCGTCGGGGACGCGTTCCCTCTCCTTACTCAGCGGGCTGGAAAAAGTTTCCTGTGTGGAGTTTTATCTGGGGGTTTTCCTCAGTTGTGAGATGAATGACGGGAAACTTTAGGCACTCGTGGTTTCCGGATATCATCTGGTCTTCATCAAGTTCATTCCAGGGAGGCCCTTCATGTCCTTGTCGGGCCGAAAAAGTACTAATGTGATCCTCCAAATTATCTTCTCCTACAGGTCGCGATCCTATAAGGCCCGGGCGGTGTATGCCACTTAAAATCCCTACAACGAAGGAGAAGAAACATTGTGGCGATTGCAGTGCATACTCTTTTATATTCTTTGTGGAGAAAAACAAAATTTTTCCATTTTCTTTTGTGTAGGCCTATTGAAGATAGTTTGAAATTTTGTTTTTTATTAGAATTGTATGGAAAGAATAAAAACTTTGAAATAGGCCATTTACAGAAATGAAAAAAACGAGGTCGTTGCAAAGAAACAGTAACGCCGTAAGTTAAGCCCTAACATTCACATTCACTTATCTTACAACTTGTATAAATATCAGGGAATTAAAAATCTTTGTATCCATAGTGGCTTCACGTTGTTCAATTCATTTTCCAAGTGTTGATTCAACCAATAGAATCTGCAATGGAATAAATAACCAAACACACTGTTCTCTGTTACCATTCATACATAATTTTCATGTGAATATTATATTATGTATAAAATCCGTCGGCCCGGGTTCGATCTCCGGTACCTCCTCAGATTTGTTTGAGGTAGGGAGGTCTGGTAGGGGTACACTCAGCCTCGTGATTCAAGTTGAGGAACTACTTGATAGAGAAGTAGCGGCTCCGGTCATGGAAACCACCATTAATGGCCGTGGGTGAAGGCATGCTGACCACATGCCCCCAATGCGTCACCTGTGGTAGATGACGCAGAGGTCGGGTGGTAGGTCTTGTCCCTCCAGGGATGTAGCGCCACGGAGTTTAGTTTAGTTTAGTATATGTGTGTATGTGTAGTTTCGCTTTCCATTGTTAATACCATATGAGCATATTATAAGAATACATTAAAACGGGAAGAGCACATATGCGTTGGCATTGCAGTTTTGCTTTCTGGAACTGAATACTTTGTTGCATGTAGACTACTTACTTTTCTTGAAGGAACTGATTAAGAGGTGAACCCAGTCGTATTTAAAACTTTATCTTGTAATTTTAGCCATTTCAATCAGTTCATTTTTATTACACTTAAAACATGTCAGTCATATTATGTTTCTGAGCGAAGCAGGATAACATACTGTCCTTCTTGCACATAACTTCTTATCCACCTCTTCATTGAGGTAAATAGTGGCAGGTAGATTCTATTTTTGTGGCAGTTAGGTTAGGTTAGGTTGGTTAGGTTATGAACAGTGACATTAGTTTAGTACTGAATTCTCGCGTTTCGAAAATGTGCAATATTATATCTCCCGCGAGGTTTGTCGTGTTGGTTAACCTGTTTACCCAGAATTCTAGCTCCAGTCCATAAGATGGCCGTCAGTTATAGGTTGTTATCACCAATTACTTATTTTAAATTAAGAGAATATTATTACAAGATGTATTCTTATATATGAATAGTTTCGGACCTAATTATAATCCTTGCACCTAGTGACACATTTTTAACGTTGTTTCGCTTATTAAAAATTAAAATTATAATGCTAAGACATTAGGGTTGGACACGATTAAAACATTATAGTGTTCCCCTTGTTTAAACAACAAAAGTGATTCAGTTAACACTCCAATGAGCAATTTTCTAAGCTAGATACCGAGTCACCCACAAGTTTATTTTGAACTCTCCCCACCGTGACTGTCTTTTCTTCCATTCCTTACTCACCAGAGGTTCCACGCTTTAAATGTTACGACCCTCCATGATCTCACTTTGCGTCTGTTATTTATGAACAGCATAGATTAGTTCAAGCTTAAGATGATCTTATTTACTTGGAGCAAAACTTGAATTTTGAGACTGTTTTCATGCCACCAGCAATGCCGATCCAGCAACGTGAGAGTGGTAGATCGCAATAACAATGGTATAGATTATTTGTAGCAAGATTCGTTTGAAATTGAGATAAATTTAGACCATGCTTCAGAACATAGGCTAGACTGGGTAGGAGAACGTCTGCATATTATAAAAGAAGCCTGAAAGTTCTCAATGTTTACTAAAACGATAAGGATGAAACAAACCTTAAAAAAACTAGACTACATTTGAAAATATGTTTGGTACAAACAGCAAATTCGTTAAACATTCTTGGTATGATCATAGACTCAAAACTGACCTGATTATTCTTATCCTAAAATCTCTGAAAGAAAGCTACATCCGTCGTTTGAACATTATTAAAATCAGAACTAGAACTGGAACTGGAGTGCTGACTGCACAATTCTCCTCACATACAAGACTATACCTCAATCGAAGTTAGATTAAGGATCCGTTAGTTATACTCGTAGTTCAGTTACTCCAATCGTAGGCCTATGTGCCTTAAGAATAGCAATTTTTCCACAAGTCCTATTAATAAACGTACAGATTGAAACTGATGAGCCTCCTCTTTAAATCAGACGTCAACAATTTAACCTCTCGTATACTTAAAAACCTGCAGGTAAACATAACTTTAAACTAAACTACTAGATAATATATTCAAAAATAAGTTAACAAAACGAGAGCATGACACTCATTTTCAGATTAGCAGTTAGAGTTTCTAAATACCTACAAAAACTCAATGTAACCTTACCTATATTATCACAACTGCCTTACCTTCCACAATATGCTCCTTGAAATAATATAACATCCATAACTATTACAGATTTAGATACGTATCCCAAACTGACCTTGGATATCCATATCCGAATCATACACAGATATACATATATGTGTGTATGTATGTGTATATATATACATGGATACTTCAAGATCGATTTGGATGTGCTATGATCTACCCGGGTCACAAAATACTCTACTGACTTCGCAAGTTCTTCTCCATACTTTCCACTGAGTTATTTTCTCCTAATAAAGTGCTTGAATACATTTCAGACAACCACAGTATATTCTATGTACTGCTAACAGACTCACTGAGCACTCTAAAAGCTATCCAAAATAGGTCAACTTCTATCACATTGGTACATGATATTCTAAATACTTCTAAAACCTTCAGCGTAGTAACAAACAAATACCCGGAATCTGAAAGGTTCACGAAATTTGAACGTGTCGTTGGCAGTGCGCATGCGTGGAATGCTAAAGTCCACCATGAAAATATAGTCCACTACTCCATGCGCTTTAGTTAACCACGTGGATACTAGAGTGATATCGTTAATGTTTTCATCTCAGCACGTTTCGCTTGCATTCGAATTCCCGCCGCCTCTATATGTGACGTCGTCCATGCTTTCAGTTTCAGGGAGCGTATTGAACTTTGTTGGATACCATCCCACACAAACATATTGGTCAATGATTTTGGCTGATACAGCTGCCAAAGAAGCTACTAATCATACAGTCAGCGACGACACTATTCCTGTAACAAATACCGATGTCTGCTTTCCTGTCAACATACGGAGTGAATACAAATTGGATGAAACTAATTGCATACAAACTTCATGAAATCATAATGAATGCTCCACAATCCCTGACTCTATCTTTCACCAAAAGGAACGATCAAGTTGCACTAAGAAGACTCCACATCGGCCATAGTTGATGTGCATTTCGGCATCATGAGTGATATTCCGCAGTGTTAGTTTCTCGTTCTAGTGAACGTATCTTGCTAAAAGAGAAGATCGTCTACGATTCTTGGGCGGGTTTCATTGGTCTCCAATGAAATCTTCCAGTCAGTGAGTGAATTGTGAGTATACGTAGGCTGCCAGTGAAAATTAGCGATTGGAAGGTTTGAGTCGAAACTCTGTTTCAAACATTGTGTTCAAACTTATGCTGGGGGATCAGTCTCTAATATGTTATGAAGAACAGCTAAAGATAGGAGGAAATACGTGGGCTTCCAAATTAAGAAAGGGATTAGAAACAATTGGGTTGGGATACGTTTGGGTGGACGAGCAGGGAAATGGAAGAAGTGTTTGGAGGAAGGTTAAGAAGTGTTTGAAGGATATTGATAGACAACAGACAAATGCGCAATGTCAGACTGTGGTTTCTCTTGAATTACAATCGCGGTTAAAATTGGAGGTGGGGGGAAGGAGCACTACATAGGAAAAGGATCCAAAGTCAGTAAACTAGGGCTCGCTTGCATTAGACTCGGTGCGTGGCGAATGATTAAGATCACAGATGAAAACGTATTGAGAGTTTGTCCCTTATGTAAGGCGGAAGAATCATGGTTTCATATTTTGATGTGAAGGTTTGGAAAATTGGAGGGAAAAATATCTACCAGTATCTTTTATGGAATCAATAAGGGAGCAACGAAAATGTTTGGAGTTACTGACGGACAAAAACGTCGAGGAAGGCATTGGGAAGTTTTTAATGAAAGCGAGACAGCTCAGGTTTGAAAAAGCGGAAAATTGGAGAGTGGGCGTGGAGGGTGAGGAATATATTTAGTTTGTTTGTGTTATTTCGTATTTATATTATTTGTTCTATTTTTGTATGTTTTGCATAAGCATGTACGGTCCATGCGGACTCATGCGACTGTTTGCATTGGAATTTGTAAAAAGGTCTAATTATTGTAATAAACACCATACCAAGAAGCTACCAGCATTTCGGCATACGATGTGCCAACTTCATATCGTATTCCGAAATAATAATAATAATAATAATAATAATAATAATAATAATAATAATAATATAATATAAATATATTTAAATTACAAATTATTACAAATTACAAATTAGAAAATACAAATTAATACAAAATTATTACAAATACAAATAATATAAACACAATAAATTTGAAACTCGACACATCTCGACACCCTTTTAAAGAGAAACGGAATTCACACAGATTTCAATCAAGCGTTCTTTTAAAAACTGATCAACATTGTTTTAATGTGTTTTATATTGTGTTGTATTTTAGTTGTGAATATTAAGTTTGAATTCAAATAAGACAGTTAAGGTATACGATTGTGTGTTTTATAAGATCTTAAATAGACATTACAACCTTAATGGAATAATGCAATTCATTAAAACCTTTACTGAATTATTGAGAAAACTATAACAGTAAAGAGAGAAATTATAAATAAACATTTTTATTCCAAATAACCTGATAATTCGTAATGTAAAATGATGGTTCTCAAACCTAAAATACTCAATATTACTCTTCCCCATCAGTGGCTTCAACAGTGAGGAGAATGGCCGCTTTTGGAACTGGTCTTTATGGTTAGGGCTGTGCATACCATATAGTATAAAAGGAGAAAGTGATGGTTGAGTCATGAATTTGGATGTGTACTTCGTGACCTCTATGTAGGTTTTACTTCCTCAATGCCTCTCGAAGTTTCGTACTTGCTTGCGGATCGCATTTGCTACTTCAAACCAGTGGGCAGATCATAGACAGGACAATGTTGTACACTGCTTTTCGGTCTTCATTTAGAATTCAGTACAGTGCAAAATCATTTTAGTGTCTATTGTGTTTTAAATCTAAGTGCTGTGCTTTCTGTGAACTCAGTGTAACTTCCATTTCACTCCATTATCTGTTTACATCATGAGTGATATTCCGCAGTGTTAGTTTCTCGTTCTAGTGCACGTATCTTGCTGAAAGAGAAGATCGTCTATGATCCTTGGGCGGGTTTCGTTGGTCTCCCATGAATTCTTCCAGGCAGTGAGTGAATTGTGAGTATACGTAGGCTACCAGTGAAAAGTTAACGGTTGTAAGGTTTGAGTTGAAACTTTGTGATCAATTAATTGTTACATTATCTTCCAAAAGTTGTCCAATACTCTCGCCTGCCATGAGCACCAGTAAATAGGCTACTGTACAATATTACCAAATGTTATTAATCTAAAATGCATTAACATAATTTAAAATAAAATACGACTTTATGTAGTCGGGGTCATCATTCATATGCAGACTTTCACTTTCGAAATTTTCTCCATTCTTCTTATTGGTCTTCTTTAGCACTCTGCAAGGAATTCAGCGGATGTTGCAGCGTTGCCCGTAATTGTTTTCCAAGACCCTGATGGCTGGCTATGACCGTTCGACTTATTTCGACTTTAGTCATACGAAATACAATGCTTCCCACATGGGATGAACAAGCGCGTGCTCAGTGACAGGTAGAAAAAGGTTTGTGACACAATTTAGGTTGCTACAGGTCAGGTCAGGTTAGGTTAGTCTACGGCCAGACAGAAAGCGATAAAGTAGTGCGATACGTTTTAGCGAGAAGCTGTTTTTGCGATAGGCCTACGTTTGAAGCGAGTTGAACGATAAGCGATACTGTCCAGACAGAAGAAGCGTGTTGGAATCTCGCACGCTGCTACAGTAGAATGGCGCTATCCAAGAGAGCACGTAAATTATTCTTGCTTAGTGAGAATTTGTCGTGGAAACTACAGTATTTTTCAAATGAGAAGCCATTTCCCTCACCGCCAATCACGTGTACGAGCTAACAAAGTGCCGCTAGCAGAAAGAGTCTTCCCTCCGTCTCGCCGTCTCTGATTGGACCGCGTATCAAAGCAGGAGAAGGACAAACGGCTTGTCATCTGCAAAACACTGTAGATGATATACCAGAGAGAGAGTGGGTTTATAAAATTAACAGACAAAGAATGGAATATGGGGAATATCATACCTTATTCCAAAATTTATGTGAATATCCAGAAAAGTTTTATGAGTACTGTCGGATGTCGAAAAGCACCTTCAAGTTGATTTTGAAGGCGATTGAGAAGAAACTGGAAAAGAAGGAACTGAATTGCAGAAGATCTATTTTACCAGAGGAAAGATTAGTTGTAACTCTCAGGTGAGTTTTTATTTTAAAACATTAAATTGCACATTTTAATTCACAAGGAACAAACACCTATCGAGGCGGACTAATAGATGGCTGTAAATAGGAGCAATGTGCATTGTCAGGATATAAAAAAAAAGGATCAAAACATGGTGCTTACTAGCAGCAACTCTCGACTGACGCAGCGTGTTAATCGATAAAATATCAAACTACTTTGACTTTCTGGCGAGTAAAGCGATTCTCGTATCGCACTCTTATGACGCGCGATTGCCTGTGTGGCCATCGAATAGAATGACCATTCATTTGACTGCATAAGCGGGAAACGCGTAAGCCGCTTGTAACGTATAAAACGCACGCTTTTATCGCGCTCTGTCTGGACGTACCCTTAGGTTATCTAATGCTAGTTTAGTTTAGTAACAGGTAGCTCTGGCGGCAATACCATAACCAATATAATTTGTTAGATTACCTACACTGTGTCACGAAGAGATAGGTTCTGTTCACCGATCCCTCTGTCATGACCACATGCCGTAACCGGTACAAATTAAGTCATTTTTAGGTTAGGCCAATTACTCACTTCTTCCCAATTTTTCTTTCATTTCACAAATTTTTAAAAACAAACTGAGTTTATATATGAATTCTATAGCTTCTAAAGTACAATATAATCTCAGATAGGCTATGACCGTTATTCGTGTTTCTAAAAAAGAAAATACAGCGTGCAGACTGCCAAAGAATCTCCAACTGCCCTATAGAAACATGTAAATGAACTTACTAAAGTACTAGCATGTGCCCGCGCTTCACCCACAATAATTCAAAAGTTAAAAATTAAGAACATAATTATTAAAGCATTGTATTTATTAACACTCGAAAATAATTAATAAACTAAACGATTAGCCTAATAATTATAAATGAAAGAGCTAAAAATTCGGCTCTTGAGTGCACTCTGCTATTACAAAGGGCCTAAGAAAAACAAAATCAGATTCGAGTTTCCTGGCCCAGAAAACCCCTGCATAGTGCGTTCCGTAAAAATCAATCAATGTTTTTCCGTCTATGTTGAAAATATCAGATGCCTACGTGCTTTGACATTATAAGAAATGAATCGACGAGGATGGGCTCACAAAATTGAAGTGATCGATAATTCCATGCGATGTGTTAAAAAAATCGCGATACTCTTATTTTCAAGTTATGATTAAAAAAAAAAAAAACATAATTGTTAGACAGTTGAATATAGCCTATTACCGAAAACTGATACTTCGATAGCGCAAAAACTCACGTTTTCTACTCATAAGTCATGATGAAAGCGAAAATTAAAAATCCAGCTTTGAGGTGCATTCGGCCGGGGTCTGAACTTTTGCGTCCCAAAACCACTAAACTAGGACTTTTGCGTCCACAGATCCTCAGTTCCAATGACCCGTTTGCGTCCCGTAGACAATGTTCAAAATGCGTCCTATGGAATACAAATGCACTTCTTCAATCATTTTGGGTACTTTGGGGTACATTTTTCTTCTCATCCTATTAATACTTTTTTAAATTAAAGTAGCATCTTTTGAAGTGATAGCAAGTTCCCGATGAATTAATTTACTTAGCCGCTCACAAATATCTTCAACGGCCTTGCGTTTTAGATTGGTTCAAAGCATATATCTTTCCAATGAATCATCACTATCTTTATCGTGGTTATCATCTATTACCCTTTCCACAATTTCGTTTTCATCATTTAATTTTATGTAAGACTTACATGTTTTTCTGGTGCAGCTCCAACATTGGACGTTTCCTGCTAACATCTTGAAACCATCTATCAGGCGTAGAGTTTTGTTTCTGTTACTTGCAGACACCTCCATCTTAGCGGGAACTAACGTGAGCTGTAGTATGTTGCAAGGCTCAAGAGTTCTTCTTCTCCTTGAAGTTTATTTTATGACGTCCCCCTCGCAGTCTCGGAGTAACAGCGTCATGAGAAGTTTTTGGGAAGGGGGAATGTATATGTGGGAGGTTGGTAGTATTATTTGTTTATATTATATTTTCATTTTGCATTTTGTAAGGTGTCTGAGTAATATGTAGCTCATGTGTATTTCATAGTCTATTATAAGTGTAGTTATGTTCCAAGGTCCAGTGTCTTTGTGGTTTTGAATGTCGGAATAAAGTATATCTGTATGGTGTTAGTGTAGTCGGCAGCCAAAAAAGATGTGATTGAGGTCCCCAAGGTCCCCACAATCACAGTATGGTGTTTCACGTTTTTTTAATTTTATGTAAATAATATGGTGTGACAGGCGGTGTTCAATTTGATTTTGTGAATTATGGATACTTGTGTTCGTGTGTTTGTATAAGTAATATGGCGAAGGTGGATGTCATGTATGTAGTGTTCAGTAATGTCTGATATAGGAATTAAAAACGAGTGGGGTAAGTGTGACTGTGCAGCAGATTTAGCGAGGAAATCCGCCTTTTTATTTCCAGAAATGTTCCTGTGTGACGGTAGCCAAAGGAGGGTAATGTGATTGTTGTGTTGAGTATGTTTGGGTATATAATATTTGCAGTTTGTCTCCCACCAACTCAGCTTCCGGTGAGGGTTGTAGTTGACTATGTTTTGTATGGCACTTTGTGAGTCTGTACAAAAGAAAATGTGTGAGTTGTGTAGTCGGATGGAGGCGAGGGCTTGTCTGATGGCCCCAATTCAGCCGTGTAGTTCGAGAAAAGAGAGTGCAGGGTAAATGTGCAACTTGTTTGGGGTTGACATGATAAAAAGCAGCGCCAACTCCATGGGGTGTTTTGGAACCATCAGCGTAATAGATTTCTATTGAAGGAGTGGCACGTGTACTATGGTATTGATCAAAATATGATAGTAATGTGGCGGTGGGACAAGGGTCATGTTTTGTAAAAGCCGAGAGATCATGATGTATATGTTGTGTATGGAGTGCGTAGTCAACGTAGTATGAAGGGGGCCGTGGAAATGTCGGTTTGTGTTGTGTGCAATATTTATGAAAGATGGGTAGAAGCAATGGAGTGTATGGGAGGGCGTGTAAATTGTTTTGGGTGTATTGGTGATATAGGCATAGAATTTTGTTGTATAAAGGGGATTGTGTATGGGAAAATAGTTTGCCTAGAAGTTTGTGTGTAGCTATGGACTGTCGAAGAAGTGGTGGGTGAAGCAAATTTCATGGAGAACTTGTTGAGTATTGGGGTTGCCCGATACGCCCAGTATACGTTTAGCAATTGTGTAAATTGGAGAGGTAATTTTCCTCTGCCAGATTTGATTCGGGGAGTGAATGATGATGCCGTAATTTTGGATTGGATGAGATTGGTGTAGAGGGTGAGCATGTGGGAGGGATGGAAGCCCCATTTGTTCCCAGCAATGTATTTGAAAATGTGACTAGCTGTAGTGATATGAGCGTGAAGGTGACGACAGTGTGTGTTTTATCGTAGATTGTGTGTAAAATGTACGCCAAGATATTTGACGGAGTGAGTGATTGGGATGGGAAGGTTATTGATCCTTAGTTGTGGTTGATGTGACATTTTGGATGATTGAAAGAGTAAGGTATGACATTTGGATGCATTGATTGTGAGTTCGAGGTGTGTAACATGTTGCAGGAAAATATTCAGGTCAGTTTGTTCTGTCTCGTAGTCAGTTTTGAAGCGTGTTTTGTCGACTTTGGAGTAAAGTACTATGTCGTCAACATACAGCAGTATTTGGCTGTTAAGGAATGGTACATGTATGAGGTATCGTGTGTAGATGTTGAAGAGGATGGGACTGTGAGCCGGCAATGGATGTGTGCCGTGTAGAATGGAAAGAGAAGGTGGGTGGGAAACAAAGCCTTCTGTCTGTCAGTAATCGTTCAATGATTATGATGAGCGTGGGTGGAATATGAAGTTTGAGTAAAAAGTAAAGAAGTATGGGAATCTGAACCAAGTCATATGCCTCACTGATGTCAAAAAAATGTGCGAGCAGAGCTTTGCGTTGCGTCCAAGCATTATAAATTTCAGTCGTGAGGTTAGAAGTGCATGTTGTGTTCCGTGACCAGTGCGGTATCCATATTGATGTCGCGGCCAGAGTCCATTTCGTTCGAAGTAAAAGATTAGTCGTCTCGTAAGAATTTTTTCAAAAAGTTTTCGAAAGTATTGTTGAGGATGATAGGGCGGTAGCTGGAGGCTTGCGTGTCTGATTTACTGGGTTTGAGGATGGGGATGACATGGAATGTGAGCCAATTATGAGGGATGGTATGATAGAGCAATATAATATGGTTGTAAGCGTTTAGAAGCAGTGACTTTGTGATATGAGGAAGATGGTGAGTCATATCATAAGTGATTTTGTCCGGTCCCGGCGCTGTTGAACGTGTTTGTCGGTGAAGTATGGAGAGGAATTCATCTATAGAAATGGGGTCAGTTAAGGCGTTAGGAGGGTCTAGGGGGAATACATGTTCAGGTGGTGGGCGGTAAGGTGGAGGGCGTAATGTTGTGTAAAAATTGTTGTTGTATGTCGATGTTATAATGAATGTGATGTGTTTGTCGGGGAGTCTTACATGTAAAAAATTTGATTTTCCGCCATGCTTCAGATGTCGTGTCACAAAAAGCATGCCATGCACGTCGACGGATGTGTCGTAACTGACGTGTCGTTTGCGCAGTGGCCCTTTGCAGGGAGATGAATTTGTCTCGTGAAGAGGTACGTCTAAATTTGGAGAGTGCTAGTCGCCTTTTAGCTATGACGAGTGAGCAGTATGGTGTCCACCAGGGGGGTTTGAGTCGTCGGGAGGGATGAGTGATAATGTGGGGCTTCAGATGAGTATGAAGATATGATGTTATTATTTGATGGACGTTATCAAAGGAAGGATGAGCAGTGTTGTGTTGTTGCAGGAAGACAGTGGAATTCCGAATTTCTTCCGTGTAATGTGTCCAGTTATGAATGCGTGGTTGTATGATGATGGGCGAGTCGTCTGGGAGTGAAAATGTTTTATTTATGCCTATGAGAAGTGGAAGATGATTGCTATTCATGGTGTCCTGTGCTGTAGTCCAAGTGGTATGAGGATAGAGGGGAGTTGAAATAAAAGTAAGGTCTGGGGAGGTGTCGTGCTGTTGTGTATTGCCAAGACGTGTAGGATGATCGGTGTTTAAAAGTGTTAAATTGCATGTATGAAGGGAATGTAGAGAAAGCATGTTGTGAGTGTTGTGTCGTATTTGGTGTGGTGTGAGAAAGAGATTGAAGTCTCCACAGATGAGCAAATGTCGATTCTGGGGGACTACAAAATTGTGATTCCAAAATGTAGATGTTATGTGGTTAATGTGTGTGTTGTAAACAGCTATAAGATCGATATTTGTAAGTGAGACATGGATGGCCTGGAATGTTTCTGTGTAATTGTTAATTTTGCGAGTGTGTGTAATAGTTAAGTGAGGTTTGAGAAGGATCATGATGCCACCTCCATCCTGTGTTCTGTCTTGTCGAATAATATTATAGGGGTTTCTAATATGATTATAAAGTCTGGAGGAGTGTTTGTGAGAAAGTGTGACTTGTTCCTTACACTGCGGGCGTTCCACTGAAGAATGGTGAGTGAGGGAGGAGTGGTCATATTTTAAACGGTCATGTTGAAAGAAGATTTGAGAGAGTCAAGGAGGGTAGCAATGGTAGTTTGTTCAGAGGATGGAAGGGAGGTGGTAGTATGCTGGAGGTCTTTGAAGGCCGACATAAATTGGTCCTTATTAATCATAAGATATTGAGGACGCTCATGAGAGGGGCGAGTTGTCTTCGGAGGCAGTTTGCTAGGTGCTGGCTGTTCCGGAGTTTGTCTGAGAAGAGGGGAGCCTGTCGATCGATTGTTGTGCCAGAACTGTGTATTGCGGACAGGAGGTCTGGTAGGATGTGCAGCTGGTTGCGCTGTATCAGATTTGTTTCGCTTGACAGTCGGAGGCGTTGGAAGTTCCGGATAGGAAGAGAGGGTGTCTGCACCGTGTAACCCCCTCCACCCTCTCGGTCCAGACAACCACATTCTTCTTTCTTCAATCAGCTGGGCACCATATTCTTCCTCAGAGGCACTGTAAATTTGACCGAGGGAAGGGGAAACAAGAGGAAATACGAAGAGCCTGGACATGACTTCCAGCCTCTTCGCCTAGAAAGAAGTACAACTTTACTTCTCGTGGAAGCTAATATAAAATGTATTAAAATAAAGTAGAATTACATACAAAATGTGAACATGTGTTAGACAGTGGAACAAAAGTGTGAAAAAGAAATATTAAAACCTGAAATAAATACTGAAACTATTACATTCATGACATGTTGACTGAAGGTCCTCAAATAAATTTAAAACACTTTAGAGTGAAGCCCTTTTACAATTACAAGTTTAAATCCTGGAAAGGAAATCAATTAGTATACATTTAAATAACCCTTTTAGAATTTAAATAACAAGGTTCGGTGTGAAGCACCTTTTTGAAATCTATAATTCTTTTATACAAATTTCCAAAGATAAGTTAAATAAAAATAAAATATACAAGTACTTAAATATCATACAATCATACCTTTTAATGCAAGCATCCAATATTCTGCGCAGACACATCCATCCATGCATCTACACATCAGATTATACATGCTGAAGAAACATCTAGGCCTAAAGACAAAACTGACCTTTGCTATCCATTTACTAGGCCAGGCTCATTTGCAAAATGTGGATATCAAAAACGGGGAACAAAATATATAAATAAAAGACAATTAAATTTGGAAAACAATACATGTTCAGGAACGTGGAAGACAAGAGGATACTGCATGAAAGAAAAATACGAAAGACCCAACCTCTACAATTAATATCCCAGCATGCAATAAATTTAACCGTCTTGCATAATTACTCTACATAATGATGGTGGCCGAACAAATCATCTGCTAATATCTGACACATCTTCATACTAAATGCTCTATCTTAAACTTCATTCACATCTACAACGCCACCATCAAAACACAAAATGCAAAAGACACAAACGCATGCTTGGGCAAACCTAAAATGACATAATTACATAACCATGCAGTTCCCGCACTTATATACTAACATATTTCATTCTATACAACTTCCACGTACCTGAAACATGATCCAAGAGAAGAAACGAAGCCAAAATGGCGCCTAAATATTGGCGCTTTAAATCATAATAGAACTACATACCATTCCCCGGACCACGTAGATGCAAATGAGGGCGTGGGAAATGTCCCATGCCCTTTTATAGAGATCTTACAAATGACGTCATCATACATTCAGCAGACACGGCCATCATGCATAATTAGCCAATCGTATTTACTTTTACCACATCCATAAAACAAAACTGAATCGAAATTCTTTCTCCCAATAATACAGATTAACACATTCAATCTAGACAGACATCGGCCGAGCGAGCCCAACACAGCAATGCGTCAGAAGCAAGCCATGATGCCAGACGGCATATAAAATGACAGTGTTGCCAAGGACTAGAGGAGAGAGGGCAATGACACGTCAGCTGCTCATACAGGCAGACTTTTAAATACTCTTACTTTCTCTCTAGCTCACATCACAGGCAAAACAATAGAAACTGTAGCAATTAAATTAACCTATAAAATATGAATTGCTACAATCTCTAGCCCCCAAAGAGGAATATATGCTCTGCATTTATTCCACCCAAAACCAGAATTGCAGCAATAAAATATCCTGTGAAAATAGAACTGCCACAATCTCTAGCCCCCAACGAGGAATATATGGTCTACATATATTCCACACCAAAGTCAGACTGAGTCACTGAAAATTAGTGTCCGAAAACTGACGAAGCCTACTCCAAGAATCGGCCTGACCACATTAGAGCACCAAAAAACTGAGAAGCACAATACCTTCATGCAAGTGTCCCCTTTACTTGCATAACAAACTTCCAGATTCGCTAGGTAGTGTCCAGACTACGTGCTCACTGACCCCTACTGATGCCTTCATGGAGGCGAGACGCAGGACCCGTTGCATCTACTAGCCTCCACCAGCAGACAGGTCAGCTGGCCAGGATCCAGATTCATGGCAGTAGCCCACAGCTTAAGGCACCTCAGTGATACAGGATCTGCTTCAGCGGATAGGCCTTCCTGTGAAAATAAGCTTAGCGGCAGATTATTGAATTCACAGAAACAAGAACATGAGAAATAACCCTTCCCTCCTCTCTTTACTGAAGAATCTTTAATTTAAAGCCTAGAAAAATCTTCTCTGATAAATTAGATTAAAGACATGAGAACCGAAATTAATAAGTTAGACTGTATTAAATAAAATAACTGTTTTCAAAGAATTAAGAATTTCCTAACCTCATTCTCACTCATGCACACTCTTTACTTAGACACTTCACACAACATTTCATTCAACAATTTAAATGGCCAATTATCCTACTCACATAAGTTACAATGCCTTAACCTATAAATAAATAATTCAATTTTCACTGGGTTTGTTTCCAAAAAAGATGACTAATTCCTGGTAATTCTTAAGGTTCACATTTTACCTGATCTCTATATACAATGTAAAATCGGGAAGATACTTAGGCCGAAGAAATGCAGAAAGAAAGCAGAAAGAAGCCCCCATAAGCCTCCTTCCACAGAGCACTGCACTGCTTACTCATGCTGAAAATCTTAACATACAGCATGGCCAAGAACAAAAGACAAAATCAAGGCTGTGGAGGAAGTCAAAATCATGAAAAATCATTAATATCTAATGCAGCAGTTTCCCTATGATTCAGAGTGGACCTTACCACCCTGACATGACAGGCGGTCATCCAAATTAGTTTCCTCCTAACTACAGAACCAGACCACACCACGTCTCTAAGAACAACTACCAAGGCAAAAGACAAAACGATACGGTCCTCAGGACACAAGAAACAGTAGTAAGTATTCCACACCATTCCAGGCAATACATATCTACAGTACGGTAAGCATTTATGCTTTAACAGTCACAATAACTCAAGAACCTAAGTGGGCGTGTCCCTACAATAGGCTTTTTGGAGAAAACTCAATATTGCCCCCCATAAGGCTACTGAGCCAATGTCTCCCCTCGAGAATTGTAATCAGGCTGTGTCCAAAGAAAACTCCTTCCGAGTATCTCCGAACAGTAACAGTAGAAAGAGGGCTCCTAAAGTCCCTGGAGGCCTACCAGGACCCGACCGGATACATCAACGGTCTAAGCCTCTCTATTCTACAGTATAGTAACATCAACTGCAACACATGCAGCTCTGCCACACCATCCAGGTGCAGGAAAACAAAACTCTAACATAACCTAACTTTTTACTCCTCACTTTGAACTCACAAGTTTGAATAAACAGAAACCAGCTGATCTGTGTGTGTGCTCCACTTTGGAAACGGTCATATAAGTCACTTGTCAGTCCTAGGTCAAAGTCAGTCATAAGTCTTTTCCTCTGCTTAACACCACACAAACCAGAAGTAACATGCTTAAACAAACTTCCATAGTGTATAATACTTGTATTATTTTAGACAAATCCGGGATATAAAATGTTACTTAAAACTCCACTGGCAGAAAGATCTAACCAGAAACAGCAAGCCTTATGCTTAGCTGCCAAAGAGCAAAGCCTATCATGGACACTCAAGAATATGCACCCTATAGAGAAGAATTTATTAAAACCAGACAGGCAAAACTAGAAGGAACTACCTGAAAGGCTATTCTAACCTCACATTTGCTATTTGAAGCTGCACTGAATGAAATATTACACAGAAACTAAATCACTGGCACATTGAGTGACCTTAGGCCTAATTTTTAAGATAAATTTTCCTCATATAGGTAATGCTTTAATTGAAAAACAGAACTGGCACGACACACCAGATTTACAGTTAACACTGGAAAAGCCAATTTTCTAACAGATATAGCCTACACACAAAATAAATAAAAAAATAAAGAAAAAACTTACCAAATAGGCTAATACTGAAGACTGGCAGAACCAGCTAACTCCTACTGACATCTGAAGTTACAGAAACTTCTTTTTTTTCCTTCACAAGACCTCACAAGCTGCTGCAAGCCACTTCCCTGTTTAGCTGGAGGCAACTGACTGTTGGAGCCTACTGACAGCTAGAAACAGGCTCATGAAAGCCTCAGACCAACAGCAAGATGAGACATGAAAAGTAAGTTTCATAATATTAGTTGAAGTACATGGAAACAAACCCTACACAAATATAAAAATACACTTTCATACACAATAAATAATACACTTCATAAAATTAAAATTTTGTATAATGCTTCAGAGATGTACACAAAATTTCCACTGTCATCACTACTGTTAAAAGAAAAAGCAAGAGCGTGGACGAAACCAATGGTTATTAACCACCGCTCTGCTTACCAATTGTAAACCCCCTCCACCCTCTCGGTCCAGACAACCACATTCTTCTTTCTTCAATCAGCTGGGCACCATATTCTTCCTCAGAGGCACTGTAAATTTGACCGAGGGAAGGGGAAACAAGAGGAAATACGAAGAGCCTGGACATGACTTCCAGCCTCTTCGCCTAGAAAGAAGTACAACTTTACTTCTCGTGGAAGCTAATATAAAATGTATTAAAATAAAGTAGAATTACATACAAAATGTGAACATGTGTTAGACAGTGGAACAAAAGTGTGAAAAAGAAATATTAAAACCTGAAATAAATACTGAAACTATTACATTCATGACATGTTGACTGAAGGTCCTCAAATAAATTTAAAACACTTTAGAGTGAAGCCCTTTTACAATTACAAGTTTAAATCCTGGAAAGGAAATCAATTAGTATACATTTAAATAACCCTTTTAGAATTTAAATAACAAGGTTCGGTGTGAAGCACCTTTTTGAAATCTATAATTCTTTTATACAAATTTCCAAAGATAAGTTAAATAAAAATAAAATATACAAGTACTTAAATATCATACAATCATACCTTTTAATGCAAGCATCCAATATTCTGCGCAGACACATCCATCCATGCATCTACACATCAGATTATACACGCTGAAGAAACATCTAGGCCTAAAGACAAAACTGACCTTTGCTATCCATTTACTAGGCCAGGCTCATTTGCAAAATGTGGATATCAAAAACGGGGAACAAAATATACAAATAAAAGACAATTAAATTTGGAAAACAATACATGTTCAGGAACGTGGAAGACAAGAGGATACTGCATGAAAGAAAAATACGAAAGACCCAACCTCTACAATTAATATCCCAGCATGCAATAAATTTAACCGTCTTGCATAATTACTCTACATAATGATGGTGGCCGAACAAATCATCTGCTAATATCTGACACATCTTCATACTAAATGCTCTATCTTAAACTTCATTCACATCTACAACGCCACCATCAAAACACAAAATGCAAAAGACACAAACGCATGCTTGGGCAAACCTAAAATGACATAATTACATAACTATGCAGTTCCCGCACTTATATACTAACATATTTCATTCTATACAACTTCCACGTACCTGAAACATGATCCAAGAGAAGAAACGAAGCCAAAATGGCGCCTAAATATTGGCGCTTTAAATCATAATAGAACTACATACCATTCCCCGGACCACGTAGATGCAAATGAGGGCGTGGGAAATGTCCCATGCCCTTTTATAGAGATCTTACAAATGACGTCATCATACATTCAGCAGACACGGCCATCATGCATAATTAGCCAATCGTATTTACTTTTACCACATCCATAAAACAAAACTGAATCGAAATTCTTTCTCCCAATAATACAGATTAACACATTCAATCTAGACAGACATCGGCCGAGCGAGCCCAACACAGCAATGCGTCAGAAGCAAGCCATGATGCCAGACGGCATATAAAATGACAGTGTTGCCAAGGACTAGAGGAGAGAGGGCAATGACACGTCAGCTGCTCATACAGGCAGACTTTTAAATACTCTTACTTTCTCTCTAGCTCACATCACAGGCAAAACAATAGAAACTGTAGCAATTAAATTAACCTATAAAATATGAATTGCTACAACCGATGGCCGCAGACTAGACTGATGAAGCGCCACAGAGGCATAGGTTTTTCGGCCTGTAGAGATTTGTATAGCCTCATACCTTGTGATATGTAGGTTATTGATTTGTCCTGTATGGATAGTTCTAACTGGTAGCTCGGACAGATTTTGGTGCGTGCATCATGGGCCTGTTGACAGTTTAAGCATTTGGCGATGGTTTCCGCACAATCAGAAGTGGAATGGGAAGCCAAGCATTTCAAACATGCTGGCTGGTTCTTGTATATTGAAGTGGAGTGACCAAATTTACCACACTTATAGCATTGCTTCACTTGCTCATTGTACTTTTCGGTTGGCAAATGATAGTAGAATAGTTGCAAAGATGTGGGAAGGACTTGAGAGCGGAAAGTTTTAGTCGGTAAGTACTGAATCTGTCCATTTTCATTAACCGTCTTCCTATTAAATCGGTACACATGATGAATGGGGGCCTGTTCGGCCGTGAAACCATACTGTTTCACTTCATCAGTAGTGATATCAAGGTCGATATTCTTAACTACGCCCTTAGTATGGATGTGAGAAAAGGGGATGTAGGAGGTAGTTCGAAATTTTTCGTCAAACGACGAGGTAAGGAACGCGTTGACTTCTTTGTGATGGAGGAATTTAATTTCCATTCTGTTTTTCCCCAGTTTTTTAATGTCTTGGATGTGGATACTAGCATCGTTTTCATACAATAGCCAGCCCAATTTCATGGGATGGGCTTGGAAAAGTGAGCCCTCTTTCGTTTCATTATTACTATGCAGGGGCTGGCATCTTGATAGGTATACGTAAATGTCGTCTTTTGTGGGGAAGGAGTAAATACTAACGTGAGTGGATCACGAGATGGTTGATCTGTTTCCATTGTGAAAGATGATTCAGTTTGTGCGTTCTCCGCGGGAGGAGACAATGGGGGAGGGTCCGAAGACATAGTAAGTCAAAGTGGTGTTAATGAAGAGGTATGTAGAAAGTTGTAAATCCCTCCCCAAAAGGGGACGAATTGAAATAAGCACTTTTCGTACAATAGGCTAATACAGAACTTTCGGCGAGAAAACACTGCACAAAACACACGTAACTCAAATGGATGGTGATAAAACTGATTGCTGATGTACTGAGGCGCACTTCCTGGATCAGTCCTTTCACTTCCGCAATCCGAAGAGTAATCCGGCTCAAGAGTTTATTTATAATATTCAGTGATACAGGTATTGATCTTGTTAACGTCATCACATGCAGTCTTACCATCACGCAGTAGTAATATTTTACACAATCGTCAGATTTATCGATCTTGTTCAAGACGAGATGCACGAGGGTTGTTTACGTCAAAATTGCACCGGACGCACGAGGATTGTTTTGATGAAGCGACCACTCGCTTTGGGACGCAAAAGGGTATAACTCATTCGGCCACCCTTTAGTCATTTATGATTAAAATTTCCGATCTCTGTGCGTGCAGTAGAGTTCGTTGGGCATTGCGCATATACATACCGAGAAACAGACAAACACTTCCTCTTATTATTATAGATATGAGGGTGGATCGAAAAGTAACGCACAATAATTTTTTTCTAACAAAAAGTTTAATAGGTACAATTACAAACAAATTCAAACATGAAGGGACATCTTTGTCTATTTTTCTATACAGTCGCCAAGTTTCTCAACACATTTCTCCCATCGTGATACCAGTTTCAAAATCCCTGTTCATAGATGGTTGGAGTATAGCAATCTGCGGACTGCTGTTTTCACTTCTACATCTGACGCAAAGCGTTTACCGTTCAGGAATTTCTTCAGCGAGATGAAGTGTTTTTTTACGGGCTAAATTCACAGGGACATGGGTGGCGTGTATGGGGACGACTGTATGGACCTTAGCAATGTCTCCAGGTGGTGTGCATTCTTCGATAACCTTTCATTTTTTGTTCCCATGAAGAAATTCCTGGCCGGTAAATGCTTTGCGTCAGATGCAAAAGTGAAAACAGCAGTCCGCAGATAGCTATACTCCAACCGAACGAACTTCTATGGACTGGATATTTTGAAACTGGTACCACGATGGGAAAAATGTGTTGAGAAACTTGGCGACTAAGCCTATATAGAAAAATAGATAAAATATGTCCCTTCATGTGTACATTTGTTTCTAATTGTACCTATGAAGCTTTCTGTAAAAAAATTATTGTGGGTTACTTTTCGATCCAGCCTCGTATTTCAAACACAATTTATTCACATGTATTGAAGTGACTGTGATTGATGCCACCGGTTTGTGTATTGTAAGCATTGTTTTAATGGATGGCTTTGGATTATCATAGAAATTGTTTTGTAGGGTGGACAACCTGAAACATTTCTGATGTGAAACTCGCATAATTTCCTGTGCCCAAATAAAAGTTAGCTTGTTCGTGTAATATATTATGTGTAACATTTTCTTCATGTAAATTGGTAAAAAAATTAAGAGCATGTCGTTACCATATCGCATCCCCGAAGGCTACACAACACAAATAAAATCTGATTATGAACTCTTGTAACTTTCTTTACTCTAAGCATGGCCAATACATTTTTCTCACTTCACATTCTGATATAGAACAAGAAGCCATATTGCAAAGAGCGCGTATTCAGAGTGGGTGGCGTATAACTATCATTCAGAGGATTTTTTTAAATATTTAAAATAATACTTTAGCTCTTAGTAAGTTATAAGCACCCCATGTATAAAATTTAAACAAAATCGTTAGAATTATTGTTTTCAAGAAAATTGCGACAAACAAAATTTTCTTCATATAAATTCCCCTTCAAAAATAAGAGGGTATAATCCCATTATACTGGACCCATTTTTTAAAACCAAGATTATCTTCATAAAACACCCAATGTTACACGTAGACTTCAAAACCATCTTTAATTTATTTCTAAAAATGATTCTAAAAAACTATCCCTCTAGTGGGGGTGAAAATTAATTCAGATTGTAACACATCTTCATATTTTTGGATGTCGATATTTATGGGTTTTAGGTTGATTCAGGGTTGGTATTGTTGGACATAGAAAAGTTTATAAAATTAATGTTAGGCTCAAAGTAATAGTACTAAGTGAGGTTTTTTTTATTCCAAGTTTATCAGACAAATGCACCAATATTACCTTCCTTTAAGGTAACGTTTATTTTTTATTATTACTCATGTTGAAGAATGTAAATGATATTTTTTATTTTAGAAAATATAGAGATGTTGACTTTTAATAAAATATAGGAACCACGAAGCTAGTAGCACTGAGTCATGGGGTGGCGTGCACCATCCAGGAGTAAATCTTACTAAAGTAGTAAATTTAAGACGGAGACCTGGAGTATACAAGAACCAGTACATCTGTCTCACTCTTAAGTCATACTAATGTATGTGCTAGAGTGAGACAGAAAAACCGGTTTTTGTTACGTAAGGTTCCCTTCCTAAATTTACTACTTTAGTGCTACTCTTTTAGTAACTTACTCTTTTAGTTGGTGTTGGAGAGCTCAATTGATAGTTACTTCTTTAGTTGTTACTAAAGTAGTAAGCGATTTTCACTAAAGAAGTTGTTGAATTCTGCGCAGAACAGAGCAGAAACGTCAGTGCAGCGCAGCAGGACACGTGCATTTCAATTGCCAGTATTATTCAAGTGCCAGATAATGAAAAGGAAAGGTTCGCTGAAACAATGAATATGAATTTGGGTTGTTCCAAATATTACTAATGACAATCTTCATGTTTTAAAATAGGTCTAATAGTAATGTTTTATTCATTACTAATTTTAATTCCTTCAATTGAGTATTTTCAGTTTAGTAGCCTACGTATGGGTAGGCCTACTGTGATTACAATTTTTGTGCAAACTATTTCTGTATTATAATGCAAACAATTGGAATTTCCAGTTGATTTTCATAATTGATTCACTGTCAATATTATAATTATTTCTCTCATAATAATAATAAAGTTCTAAAATAGGCTATATTAAAATATTTATACTTCCTAAAGTTACATATTCTTCCCCAAAAACGATAAATCAATTATTCTATAGTTGTTTATTATAAATCTCACTATAATGAATTATTATTACTTATTGACTGTTTAACAATATTAATAAGAAGTATTACACAAAATCATGAAAAAGGGGGGATAAAAAGGATAACAAAACTAATAAGGGGCATTATGTTTCTGTCTTTTTCAAATGCACAGAACATTTACTTAAAAAATATTACCTTATAAAAATAATAATATTACAACTGAGAAATTTAATATTTAAACAAAAAATGGCGGTACAATATTTCGGAAGCTATGAACTCCAATAATAATTATGTAGATGGTTGTGTGTTTAAAAATAATTTCAGTGACTACTTCTCTAGATCCTGTGCAGCTTCAACCTCCGGGCCCCTCCTTAAAATTTTCTTTCGGCACTCATGTTGGCATTTTTTTCTATATAGTTTATAATGCTTCTCACTTTCCTGTCCACAGGGTTAATTAAATAGTTAGCAGCATACTATAGACCTGCAGCATCTGTTATAGTTTATTCCCAAACATGAAAGTCTCGTCTCACTCCACCATTCGAGACTTGGGGAGTCTTTAAGGAATGGTTTTACAATGTGTCCCCTTCTCAATGTACGCTAATCCCAGAGTCAGTCAAATTTTCTTCCGATGTGGCCTGTTTGGACATTTTTACACCTGGGTTAGAAAAAAAGGACATATTATTCATTAACACTGCGGGTGCAACTATTGAACTTTTAGCTCTTATAATTATTATTATAATCTGGCATTCGCAATGTTGTGCTTTAAGTTAAGCTATAGAAGTGTAATGTAATAAAATTAATTTACAATAATTACATTAAATCGTTTAACAATGAGAATCACCTATTGTTCAGTAATTCTATGGTTAAGTAGCAGGGGGAAGTGTTTTCTGGGTAGCTCCAAGAACGGAGGCATTCATTTATTGGAATGTACTATACCTCGCCGATATCTGTATCCATATGATTAGCTTGAAATACATCGTCGTTTTCTGACCCAAAGTTAGGGAGAACTGCAACATCTAAAGGCCGATCCAGCTAGGAAGATATTTAAGAGCACATGAGCTCCTTGTACCGTGCAATGCAAACGTCCCTTCCACTCACTCTTCCCCTCACCTTTGGTGGACGTCTTCCTAGTTGGATCGCTCTCCGCAATGATATTTCCACATTTGACTGGCTGAAATCACATGGATGTAGTGAGAATCTGACATCGTTTCTTCCAAACGCCAAAATTTCATGAAAGGATTTATGAGCTTAATTATTTACGTTATTAAATGCCCTACTAGGTATGGTTCGCTTAATATTTATTAAATCACCTGCCACAACTCTCATTTTTGGTATACAACCTTCTTCATCTCATTAACTTATCCTCAGTTTGAACTATGTAATCCATTTAATGTGATATGTAACTCATAACTCACGCAAATGCCACAGAACACACTTACTCCACAACTTTACTCCACCCCCTGAGTAGGAGTAAATATTGGCCTTATTTACTCCACAACTTACTACGTTAGTAACGTACTCCGTGTTGGTGCTCTCCACCACTTGTGGAGTAAGTTCATTTACTCTGGGAGTAAATAAAATTTTTACTTCTTTAGTACATTTCTCTATGTTGAAAGCCGCCGAGTTTAGTTTACTCCTGGTTGGTGCACGCCGTCCTTACTAAAAGAGTACGGTTACTAAAAGAGTAGCTTACTAAAGTAGTTAGAACTAAAGAAGTAAGGCTTACTAAAAGAGTAAATGGCATGAGTTTGGTGCACACCACCCATGGAGTAGCTTACCCAGTTTTTTTTTCAAAATTCTGGCTAATTTAACTTTGACTGGACAGATTTTCAAACATTTTTCACACTGACTCTACGAGAAAGTTTATTTAATTTGATATGTATAGTCTACATCTAAAACTGTTTACCTTGTTATATTTTGAATGACATACCGGGCATTCAGAAATGGGATACCACCTAGAGAGAGGAAGTCATTGCCAATTCCCCCCTCTTAAATCTGATACCATATTCTGTAGGATGGACTTTAATGAGCATCATATCTGCTTTGACATTATTTGTATAATTTTTCTAAATAAGAACTATATTTTCTCTAAAATATTTTCAGTTGCATTAAGTTAAACATTAATCATTGAGCTTCACCCTCTGAAGATCATAGCAAAGAGAACTATGCAAAAATTTAATGAAATCTTACAAGTGGATCTGGAGATATTTAGTTTTTCGTTTGAAAATGAAACTTCAGATAACGCGTCTGAAGCTGTGGCAGGCTCTTGCGTGTACTTAACTTGCCCTTTATAAAGCATTCTTAAAAACTTACCAACGATAAGCGAAATATTACCCTATAATCTATATTTATAAAATAATATACTATCATAAAATAAAATATATAAATAAATACATAAAATCAAATAAAATATTATCATATGTTACCATTAACAATACTAACTTACAAAAATGAAAATATTCTAGTTATGTGCAATGTTAAGTGAGAAACTCTGTACGCAATACTTATAGATTACAGAATATTGACATTCTGTGACATTATAACCATAACATATTCAATTTCCATAAAAAATGTATAGGCCTGTTGAATTCCTAATTTAGACCTAATGAAGTGGAACTTTTTTTAATATGAAAATGACTTAAGTACTAGTCTTGTAATCCCAGTTCCACTATCGTCCTGAAATTACATATCAAAATATTTAATAGATAAGAGAAAAGTATCTTCCAAAAATTAAGTTAATATCTTAATATTACGAGTTCCTTTAAATTGATGTTTTGTAAAGATTTTGATTTCAGAAGAGAAGTCTATTTTGAACTAAACCCTTAAATTTACCTCATTACCGTGATCTGTAAGCTATTTGGTCAAAGCTGATAGACAAATAAAAAGCATTCAATGTTCTCAAAATAATATTATCGGGAGTGGGATTAATGAAATATCATCGGTTATGATCAACAAGTATTGAAAACCATAAGGTGTGTATATAACTTATATATATTAATATATAGGCTATAACATTTCGATTAAATGAGAAGATAATTTTGCTTGTTATTGTTTTTATTCCACCCGAAAAAATAAAAGCTACTAGAACCAAGTACTGGGAATGTAGAAAAAATTACAATTTGTGTTAAATAGCTACTCATAGCATACCGCAAAGTTAATGGTCTGGAACATGTCCGGAGGAAAAATAAACTTCACTTCAAACCATTTTCGCTTATATCACGCTCTGAATCACTATGAATTTCTAGTCAATCCAAGAAACAAGAGATCTTACTGAAGTTGGACTGAGAGCACAGTAATTAACATTTCTTTGCTACATTACAAGATGCTGGAATAGTGATATCAGAATCAATGCTTCCAAGTGATAGCTCTTATCTAAATGCTCCACGGTAGTGGTTCCCAATCTGTGGTGTTATAGTTGGTTGGATTTATGGTTATTTATGGTGGGGATGTACTGGAAATTGGCCTGTGTCTCTCGTCGGTGTGCCGGTATTTTTCTCGCACACATAAATATTATCGACATGGGCCAGGTTTGAACCCGCAATTTTGGACACAGAAAGCGCGAAACCGACTGCGCCACATAGGCCGACCTCGGGTGGTCTGTTGCTAATGTGTTAGGTCAGACAATAGTATAGCTTAAATGCGCCTTAATAATGTTAATTTTTATTGTGTCCTTTAAAGTAGCCCTATTCCAAGGGACCAAAACACAAGAACATTAGGAACCACTACTCCGCAACATATTAATCGGTTGATTTTGCTCATAGAATGTATTGTACGTAGAATCGGAAAGACATGTTCTTCCTCCTTCCAAGAAATCTCTTTTTCTAGCATTCTTCAAATGCTTAAAGATATAAAGTTAATTTAAAATCGGACATACTGCTATTCCTGTAACAGGTTGTGACATATCTTCCCTTTGCTAACTACATTCTCATGTCTGGGGTTGTGTGTATTGTATATAGGCCTATATACACACACAACCCCAGACTTGAGTATATATATATATATATAATATTAAATAAATAAAAGGAAAGAAACTAGTATGCCTGTCTCACTCTAGAACATTACTCGTATGTCTTTTGTTTTATTCAGATTTCTTTCTTAGAATGGTCAGACTACGTATATGGCCGAATTCATAATTAACTTTTATTTAAGTAGGCTATAGACTACAAGTTGCCAGCACCATATAAACAGTCCGGGTGCTAAACAATTTAACCTACCAGTATGACCAGTTCAGTATGACAATTCCGTTTGTCTTGTTTGCGCTTTAGCTAATTCATTTACTTATGACTGTCAGATGAATATCTGTATTTAATACGTCCTTAAAATACGTGATCAGATGTTAAAGTAGTTATCAGTTTATTGGGATAATCTGTTGTCAGTCCGTTTTACTGTTTGTGAACTGCACCTCGCATTAGCCAGTTTCGATTATGTTTCTATCATACATCTGTCATCTCGAATTTCCTCTCAGATTTTAATTTCCACAATAAACAGTTTAATTACCTGCGCATCGTTCATTAAACATACCCTTCTCATTAACGACAATCTGCCTGTTTCTCATTTGCGATTTCGCGTTTTCCTCTATTATCATTAACTCTCCCTTGATAAAGAAGGGGGTAAAATCGGAAGTACGACTGTGGTAGAAAACAATGAGCGAAGGGAACAATAATTAGTTTATTACTGTTACGATTTCAAGTAATTATGAATGCAGACACGGGCCGCGATTTCTACTTAAGAAAATACAAAATACATGATGTTACATTATTTTATTGATAACAGGAAGATTACTGTTGTAATAAGTAAGTAATTAACTATAACAGCTATGTAATAGCTGGATACTTAAGCTCGCCACACACTATCCAACACGTTGGGACAACCAGTTCGATGCGAGGCTACAGATTACCCTGTTTATCAGTACAGAACGTGTTCTTGGAACGAACGTAGCCTACAGGCTATCATGCCAACGCGTGACTTTGATGACTTACGCGTCAACAGTAATATTATTGTAATCCAGAACAAACTATATTTTATTCTATTTATTTTCAAAACCTACTTGATTTTAAAGAGAATAAACATGACTACGCTACAAGATATTACAGTAACACTCTGAATAAGGAAATATTAAACAAACAAAACATATAACATCAAACGTTTAAAACAATTAACTTTTTAGGTGCCATTTAAATAGTGCCATACAATCATTTTTTGACAGATTTAGACACAAATGACTTTCGTTATTATTAAACTACTCAGAACGTGAACATGTGGTACATCAAAGGCATGCGATATCATTATTGTTCTTCGCCGCCTTGTTACTCGATAAGCATGCGCTGTTGTCAATGGAACTTAGCGCCCACAGACCAGTCAGATGAAAAATACAAACAATCATTAACATACTCGCTCTTAATAGTTTGCATGCACGGTCAAGAGATCTTGCAACTCTGCTAAAGTACTCACGCGGAGTTGACATGCAGCTGTCAAAATGCATTCTTAGATTATCATTGGTTGAAATTCCTGAGGTAACAATCTGATTGGCTCGGGAGGAAATAAAGAACAGTGCTATCTCCTGTATTAAATAGCTAAGGCATTCCGCATGTTAACTATTCCAGTCTCACAATATTTTATGCGTATTATTAAAAAATGCTTCCGTCAGTTCATACAGTTACGTGAAACCTTTTCATTTTATTCATTTTCATTTTGAGAGAATCTGTAGGTGGGAAGGAACTACGATGACTTAAAATTTCATGCAGTAACTTTTAACGGCCATAATCCCGGAAACCTGTAAAGCTATCTATGACTGAAGCAGTTTCATTGTAAGGAATGTAACAAGGAAGAAAATGTTTGCTTTTAATTTTGCTTTTTTATCACAACAAAATCTTACAATATTTTAAATTGATCAATACAAAGTGAAGAGATCTATTTTTGTTTTTTACGGATTAGTATATTTATTGACAATATAATTATGAGAATAACTGGTGTAGTGGGCTCTCCGACCGTGGGTTTTTCCATCAGTGACATCAACGTAGGTTTCCCGACAAAACATTTTTAGCCGTGGGTTGACTCTGGTCGATAAAAAATAAAGTTAATCCCCAGACCAGTGGTATAACACAAAATTTCATTTTGCACTTGTTCGCACTGGAAAGAACTGTATAGTTGTTGGTATTCTTTTCCTGTTCCCACGAGTTGGTTCCATTGTCAAGGTAGAGGTGCGTCGTAGACCACGTCGGATTAAAAATCTGTATAATTATGCAATGAAGGCTTCTGAAGTGGAAACTGTAACCAGATCTATATGCACTGCATCAGTTGCTAGGCATACACGCATAACTCCATAGGCTTTGTTTGTGGTTCTGCTCCTACCGGAAGTAGGCTTCAATGTGAGAGGTCCTACAAAGTCTGCTGCTGTGACTTCGAATACTCGTTTTCTTGTTTTGGGGCAGTGTACCCATGATCTGATGAACAGCTAGGGGGTGATGTCCAAAACAAATTAGACATCCTTTCAGAGCTGTTTTTACAGTTTGGACTTCTCTTATAGGACAATATTTTTGTCTTAACTTGTGTAATAGACCTTGGGGCCCTTCATGCAGGTTCTTTGCGTGTAGATCGCGTTTAATGAGGTATGTCACGTGATGCTTGGATGGCAGAAGTATTTGATGCTTGCTGTCGTGTTCGAGGTCAGAATGTTTCAATCTACCTCCCAGTCGAAGTAGGCATATGCTATCCACATATGGATGCAGAGGAAGCAGAGAGCTGTGTTTGGCAATCTGTTTATGGTACTTCAAGTCAGTTATTTCTTGTTTGAGGGCTTCTTGTCGAATTTTCTTGAGTGTTACATCACGTGAGGTGCAAAGTGAGTGGACATGTTTGTTTATCCCTTTTGAATAAGGCATTGACAATAGGTTGTGAGTCTTAGCAGTTCAGTGAATTATGAATGTCGTTGCAAATAGTCATCTTGCACATTTACTGGCAATAAGGCTTTTTCTGTTTCCTTTCTTTCAAACAAATCTCTAGCACAATAAACTATTGTGTGTCAGCTTATATGGAGTAATAGGTTTGGTGATGACGTCAGCGGGGTTAAGCTGAGAAGATACGTGGCGCCAAGCCAAGTTACGTGTGACTTTAAGAGCTACAAAAAAAAGTTCCATTTATGGGGTTCTTGAGTAACCCAATGAAGAGTGATTGAACTATCAGTCCAGAAATGAGTTTGACTAATATATGTATTGCTTTATTAACTTTATCATACAACTGATCTGCGAGAAGTGCTGCACAGAGCTCTAATCTAGGAAGTTTGATTTCCTTGAGAGGGGCCATCTTGAACTTGCTAGTCATTAGGCGAACAGTAGTGTTGTCTTTGTCATCAGTCGTTTTCACATAAGAAGAAGGTCCATAAGGTTTGGGCTGGTATCGCAGAAATATGAAGTTCAACTTAGTTATAATGGGGGCTCAAACAATTCTTTTTATCTTGTAGTGTTGTATTTCGGGTAGTTGACTACACAAAGTTAGCCAGGCTTCCCGTATGAGATGAGGTGCTTCTTCATGCCATCCTGTAGCCCATCCATGTTTGCTGCATTATAAGCTTAGCTGTAGCAATGAGTGAGGAATTGAGGCCTTTTGGGTCGAAGAAAGTACATATAGCCGAAATATGTCGCTTGATGAATGCTAACGAAAATTCTTTAACTGTGTACTGCGAGGCATCCAACTTCGGATTCCAGTGAAGACCCAACATTTTGCCGGTATCTTCATCCTCCAGCTGAGTGATACTTTCAGTGCAACGTTTGCTGAGCGGTATGGTTTTAATACTTTGTCAGAATTAAAGCAAAACTTAGGTTGAATCACCTGCCTGGAACAATTGAGTGAGCTCCTTAGAAGTGTCTATAGCTTCATTCTCTGTTCGAAATGAGGCTAAGAGTCGTCCACGTAGGAGTAGGAAATTTTTCCTTTTTATCTTCAGCGGGTGGATTATGTACTCTAGTTTCTGCGTAGGCAGATTGAGCTTGGTCATGTGTCACTGCTGATAACTGATAAGGTGTTTATCAAGTCACTTACTATTTTTCACTTAAACACGTTTTTATAGACTATAAACAACATGAACATATATTTAGACATTTTTAAAACAAATTCAATACATATCAACGTGATGACCCCTCAAATCTAAGCACAAGTCCCATCATTCCTCTGTAGCCCGAAACACCCTTGCTAACATATCTGGCGTTATCCGTTCCGCAGGGGCATAAATGCGATTTTTCAATTGTTCAAGTGATTTTCACCCGACACACCTTGGACTTGATAAGGCTCCAGGCGAAAAAGTTCATTGGGGTCAAATGGAACGAACGGGGAGCCCATAGTCTTAGCGTTGCACGGCCATTTGAATGTGGTTTATGCAATTTGAATCGCAATGTTACCACACAGTGGTGTGTGCGACACCAAGTTCCCTGCTTAGTCTTATGGTTGATGCTGAGGGACTGCGTGCAATCGCTTCCTGAATCCTTTGTACAGTTTCATCTGCTACAGCCGGTCTTCTAGTTCGCTGTTCTTCAGTAACACTACAAGTTCGCTTGAATTAGTTCACTATGTTTTTAATGGCGTGTCTGGTAGGATCTGGTTTGTTAATTTTGCGCTTGAAATTGTCCCGCGCTTCATCACATGTCGTTCCACGAAGTCGGTAGGAAAGAACAGCTATTCTTTCTTCTATTGTTTACATTGGTTTAGATTATCTGCAAGAAAATCAAAATTTGTAGTGTTAAAACCGAAATGGTAAGTGACTTTATAAACACCCTGTATATTGACTGGTTCATTCTTGTTATAGCGTCAGAAGATCCTTTGAAATTTTCGCTGGTGTGGCTGAATGAGAATCATACTGTATATTTTCCCTATGTCAGCACATAGGGGTGACATCTGAATCTCAATAATGTAGTGTAGAGGTAAGGCTTGGCACAGGATCCTGTGTTGAACAAATCGTTCAATGATACTCCTGTGGAGGTCTTGAAAGGGGAATTGAATAGTAGTCGTAGCTTGGCAGTGGTTGAGTCTTCTTTAAGACGTATTGATACGGTATGTAGTATGCATAGGGGCCATCATCATAGTATTCATCTTGGATATGCTCCATACGTCCGAGTAGCTCATACTGAAGCATGAAGTCAGTATATTGTTGCTTGATAATAGGTTCTATGTTTAAAACAGTGTAAAAGAAGCGTTTCAGGGCTCCAACTCGTGGAGCTCCCAAAGGAATGCTGTGTTCCAAATGCGTCTCTGACTCGAAAACTCCTGGTTTGTAACACATTAGATGTGTGAAGGTTTACACCTGTGACTTATACTGATATTTGTTCTGTAGGAAGCTGTAGTCGATTACACAGTCCTCCTGTGATGGATGTGTGAGTGACTCCAGAGTCTAGAAGTGCTCTAGGTCTGTGAAGTCTGCCATTTATAGCTTTAACCAGTACTTAAACTATACCAAGAAAAGTATGCATGGTGCTGCTAGCTTGAGCATTGTTGGCTAACGCAGTATAGGAGTGTAGGAGTGTATGTTGAATTGGGTACTATCCTCACATCAGGTTGCTGTCTAGCTGGTGTATTGTGGTTAGGTTGTTGCCTGTGGTTGGCATATCACAGGTTTGGGCTTTGGTTTGGTTTCAGATAATTGCTGCACAATGTGGAACAGGATACTAAGTTCCATCTTTGCTGAGTATTCATGCTTGTGAATCTCTTGACATCTGTGAAGTGGGTGGTCCACGTTGCAGAGTAGGCATTCATACAATTGTTCACATTGGCTACAATGGTGCGTGGGCTACCAGGTCTGCAGTATGCTGACTTGGATATATTGGATTTGCTCCTACCAGGTGTGTCTCTGGAAAGTGGAGCTTGTCCTCTTCTCTGTATGAAGGCACGAATATCATTTAACGTGTTTGGCTGGTTAATGGAGCTCTCAAAATTCCATGCATTTAGTGCAGCAGAACCAAGCTTGGAGACCATGATGTATACTAGTACATAGTCTCTTCTAAATCTGGCTTCAGTAATAGATTCGATGCTTCTAACCTGGCTCTGAAAGTGGGCAAATACATCCATTAGAGGTTAAGAAGATTCTCGGCTGAGTTTCTCATATTCTACCAGTGACTTCGAAAATGCTGGATGATGACTTTGGTATTTTGATAGCGTTCGTTGAGAAGCACACAAGCTGTGTCCTGTGTCTTCTGTCCTAGACGTAAGGTATCAATGAGTTTGGCTGTTTGATCTTTGACTGCTAAACATAGACAGTAAAATTTCTGCACAGTTTGCAGGAAAGCGTTAGAATGCACTAGAGAAATAAACATTTCTTTGAATGGCAACCAATATTCATATCTGCCATCAAATTGAGGTAGATCCATCTTGTTCAAGTTGACCCGTGATGTGGTTTCTGCACAGGATAGGATTGTCAGGTTGCGCGAACTAAGCTTCATAGCGCCTGATGTTTCTGTAACCTAGACCTACAGCTGTGTAGGTCTTCATATTCCTGCCACCCATGCTACCAGTCCGAATCAGCTTCGAGGGCTTCCAGTTTGGTTTGATAAGTGCCGAACGCTGTGAATAAAGATTCTTCTTGAGATAAACGACACTAGTTCCATCTAAATTGTAATCGTCCATGTTTAACTCTTCCATAGCCTATATTGCTTGAAGCATGTAAGTCTAAATTTAAGGAATGCACGTTTCTGTTTGTAATTTTTCACTTGGGAGGCTTGTGTAGCCAACTGATTAAAGGTTGGTTTCCTTTGGATTCTTCTTGATAAGGCATGCTGCTAAAGGGTTGGAACAGTATAAGGAAACCGTCACCTTAAATTAGTTGATTAGTTGTATGGTCCTATAAATAGGTTTCTCTGATATATATTTAACTCCGTGATGCTACATCCCTGGAGAGATTCTGCCAACCACCCGACCGCTGCATCATCTACCACAGGCAGATGGCAGAATTAGGGAGCATGTGGTCAGCATGTCGAATGTCACAGCCGTTTATGGCCGCTACCTTTTACTCAAGTAGCTCCTCATTTGGATTGCAAGGCTGAGTGCACCACCTTCAGATCTCCTTACCTCAGAACAATTCGAGGAGGTACTGGGATCGAACCTAGGTCTGCGAATCCGTAGGCAGCGACGCTAACCACAAGACCACGTAAGCGGTCCTGTATATTATATATCATAATTACAAGAGTGTGTAATTACAATATACAATATGTTACCGTTAAGATAGGCCTATGCCATATATAATGTATTCTATATAATAGCCGTATACATAGGTCTATATAATATATTAATCTTCACCCAGATTACGGAGATTTATTTATCCGTTAATATTGCAAGAGAATATATAGGGGAAGAATCCCCTCTCAACGGGAATCGAACTCGGGACTTTCAAATGTTTGTGCTGACGCTCTACCAACCTAGCTAGAAAATACTGCAACGGAAGCAGATGGAATCTTCTTCCTATTGGTTACCGTCATTGATGGACCTCACTGGAAGACATCTAAGCCATTTATTATATTATGAGACATTGTACTTTATAGTGGCTTTATGACCAGGTTCCCTCTGTCTGTTCTTGAGTTGATGTTGTATAATTAGTCAGCGAAATCAGAAAGTAAGGTTATGGAGTTCATGTATGAAAACTATATTTCGCAATTTTCTTTTAATCATTCCCAATCTTATTATTTTCTTTGACTGAGATCATAATGTAGGCGTATATTACTGATATTTAAGGAAATAATTCTTGCCTTTAGTAATCTAGTTTTTATTGAAGTAGCCTATAGCTAGTTTCTTTCAGAATACAACAGTTTTAACCTGTACAAGCTGGCAAAGGGTTTTATTTAATTTCTTGCTTAATTCTGAGGCAGTTCTCGGATAGGGGTAGCTTTTAATCTTCGCTGTCATCGCTGACACCATTTCCGTGTTGCCGTTTACACATCTCATGCCTCTTTTTGTTTAAAATAATGTATGAAAAACTTTACTTAGTGCACCAGTGGATCATATTTTAACCGAAATTAAGAGAAACTGCTGTCATAGGCGTTTGTTGAGCTACTTGTTCTCTGTATCTTTAATACGGTTATTTGAATTAATGGTACACTGAGTACACCTGAATGTTACTAACATTTTTTCACATAGTATTTTTCCACCCAAGCATAAATTATTAATTACTCGACATAAATAATTGTAGAGCGCCATTTATATGGCACTGTAATTCGCATGGTTAATACCCTAGCCTCTGCAGCTACACACATAGACTACAACGTAAATGGAGAACAGGGCTATAATTTATATGCTTCCCAGGAAAATAAAAATAAAACTACTTCGCAGCAATATCCCTTCCTTTCCCTATGCCAAGTCGGATTTATTTCTGTAATTCATGAAAGTGTAGGCCTATTCTGTCATACATTCTGTTTAAGTTATGTTCGATCTTGGATTTCAAAAACTATGTGCATGAAATGTGTACAAGAAAAAGAAATCGTGTGTTTTTTTTACAATATACATTAGAGATAATGGAACAAATACCTTTTCTTAACCATAATTTAAAAATTGTCTGTTTAAGCTTGGTTATGTCATAACAGGGAGATTTCATTGTGTGACTAAAATAGTTATATATGTACGGTTAGAGTTGTGGATAAAGCTAGGTCTACCAGGGAAATTCACGCTTTACCCGATCAGTTTGTGTTAAGCGCGAATTATAAGCAAAATTTCCTTCACTTCGGGTTTTATCCGGGTAAAGCGCGATCTATCCTCATGCCTCTGATGTTAGGGTAGGTCCGGCTAGGTTAAATTGGGTTAGATTAAGTAGCCTTACTAAATAGCATTTAAAGTGATAATTCCATTAATAGTAATTTGAAAGTAAATATTAAAATGGGATTTCCACCTTTGCTCAGTAGACCTATATAAAAAATAAATACCTAACCTACTCGAAAACATAACTTATCGTATTATAGTGTAAAATATATAAGTAACATAATAATATAAAAGTTATGTACAAACAATAAGTTAGTCATAAATAATATAAAAATTTCTTAAAACTGTTTAAAAAATGTTTAAATTCCATAAAAATAAAAGTCTTATACTAAAATGCTGCTGCTGTCTACTTCCTGCACTGAACTACGCGTTTCGACGATGATTCATCATCTTCAGGTCTATAATCATAAAATATAAAATGTAATATCTTGTTATACTGGGAATATACCATAAGCTTTCTGTAACTTTACTTACAAAATGTCTTCATGAATGTAGATAATGTTATTTCAAGCTGTGCGTTGTACAGTCATTTTTCTGTCGTTAGTGGTGCACTGGTCGTTGTTCTGCTATGCATCACTTCTCTTCCTATTGCACAATTCATATAGAGGATTGTGTGCAATTGGTTCTTCATTTATTGCATTCATTCGAAGATTGTGTGTGTGAACGGTGCGCGAAGTGTGAAAAAACTATTATTAATTTAATAGAAATTGCTTCTGCTTTCATTCATTCATCTTACAGGGCCATATAAATTCATTGTCTTATTAGTTATGTAGGGTTTTGCAAGTTTTAACACAATGGTAAAGAAATCATTTTGAACATCACACCAAATTGTGATAACTGTAACCAGGCCCTTTGTGTAACATTTTGGGTGTCTATAAAAAGGTAAATGAATTCATTTCCAAGTATAAAATAACTCACAATAAGTATTGCATGAGTGTGTGTAATTTCCTTTTATTCTTACTACATTATGCATTCCAGCATAATATTTGCAAAAGTGCCAATACTCTTGTCAACAGCAACCTCAAGTTAGGCCTAAATTCATCTTCAGTTTATAGGCTGTATTTTGTCAAGTGAACTAATATTTTCTTTTGTCCCCCTCCCCCGTACAATTTCTTTTCCTCCATACGAGGAATTGTCAAAATGATCTGAAAAATGGCACAGATATGTCTGTAAATGATCTTTAGATGGTCGGTAGGGGATTAGTCCTCCTTGTTATAGGTAATCATAATACACCCCTTTTGATGGACAAAGTAGATCAAAATACAAACAACACCTGGCCACGCTGTTTGGTAATTTAATCTAAATCTAAAACTCAAAGAAATGGAGGAATGTCATTAGATTTGCTGGCATAAACACTACTACTAACGTAAATATAATAGCAGGTTTCGTTAGGATGCAACAAGGGAGCTAAAAATACAACATTTAGAGTTATTACTGAAAATAAAATGAAAGTAAAACATTCGTTATTATACAGACCACACGTCTAGCCTTTGCAATATAGGGCTAATGTGGCCTAAGTAAAGCCAATAATTGAGCTGAAGAAAATTATACATACATTAAAACCTTATTGAAATGCTTGAAATAGAACGTCATAGATAGGACTACCTCCACATTGCCAGATTTCAAGCAGCATGGCTTGAGAAATAAAGACGGCAGTGGTTAGCACTATCTTCTGTCGACCCCTTATATCATATATGGGCAACGCCCGGCCCGGGGGCCGGATGTGGCCCGCCCCGACTTTTGCTCCGGCCCGCGGAACATTTAAAAATCGCGCTCGAAAAACTAAATATTTTCTGTTCTCGCCGACAAGAGAGTGAGAGGGGGGAAACAAAAGCCTGAACTACGAGGGTGTTCCTTCCGGTCAGCGCTAAAAAATGGTACAATAGGCCTAAATCAAAATATCGAACCAGACTTAGAGATGAAAATTTGGAAAACACTCTGCGCTTGATGCCAACATTGAGTATCTTGTTTCTAAAGTTCAAGCTCAAGCTTCTCATTAATTTCTGCTCATTGTAAGTAAATACATAATCAATTCGATATTGTTCTCATTCATGTAACTTTAGCATTATACTTTATAAATATAAAAAAAAAGTATCATGATTCTTTTTTCACAACTACCTATTGTCTACGGCCCGCGACTTCATAAATGTCGTAAAGTTTAGCCCGCATCTTTCCAAAGGTTGCCCATCCCTGCCTTATATTATGAGACACACTAATTTATTGATATTCATGCGTATTGTCTGGGTAGACCATATTATATTATAAATTATATATACCATATTACATATATACTATATCGACAGTAATGTAACCGTGCAGATCGAATATAACATAAAAACATATTTTTGCACTTTAAGATTGTCTTTGTTAATGAGACGATTAGGTTGTAAGATTTCACTGAATGGAACAGCGCACTACCAGGTAGCTCCTCTGGGATGGGAATAACTTTTGTATCGCGTATAAAAATAAACACACTACGGGACGAAGACGCTCTTGTTTCGACTTGCCTTCTTGGAGTATACCTATGTGTTCCGTGTAATAATCCTTGTGTATTATAATTTGCACGAAAACTTACAACTTCATTGGAAAAACCCCAAAGGAAAAATTTATTCATCATTCCTTCCTCTGCTAATATGAAAAAATTAGAACAGTATAGATAATACTTATGGAGAAAGCACTGTTAAAGTTTAGGGATAAATCTCTTTTCTGAAATAGAATTGAAACGATGTGATATTATTTCTACTGTTAAATTCTGCACAGTTATACCATTTTCAGCCTGTAGATAAGTATACATGTCTTTGCGGTGAGGTCATGTGGTCATAATAGAAAGATCTATCTCCGTCACGAACTATGGCTAGATCAATTTGTAGAGCGGGCTCTATTCCCGGTGTAAAGAACATTCTTCTCCTACATATTCTCATGTAACGTCAATAAAAATGGATAATATGTGGAACACCAAAAGTCAATATTATAATTTTTACTTAGTCAATGGAAAATCACCTCCATTGACTTAAGAGCGAAAGATTTGTCGTAGCTATTGAACTTGACATTTCTCATTGAGAAGGCCAAAGCTCCTTTTTTTTTCTCGTAGGACCATATCGATGTGATGACTTCCAACTACCCGAGGCATCTTATTTTTTGTGACAGTCTTTACCCTGCAAGCGGAATTAGAAACGAAGCAGGCTGCCTATATTTATTGAATAGTGCTCTCAATTCTACCTGTCTATATCGATATATATGTCATCACACCTTTTATACGTTTTGCTTATTTAATGATATAGAGACTGTACAAATAAATAAAGGAAAAGATTGATGAACTAATAATTAAGGAAATTAATGAATAATAGTTTCTGGGGATTCCAACAGAGGATAATTTGACCATTCGAATCAGTCTGATAAGGACAAGTTCCAGGAGCGGGAGAGATAGGCTACTACATAAATAAATACATTAATAAATTGATAAATTAATAAATAAAATATAATGAATAATGGACTTTTCGGGGCTCCAACCGAAGATAAAATGACCCAACCATTCAGTTTGGTGACACCGAGATCCAGGGAAGGAGGGAGAGAAACTACTGCGGTCGAACAGCGGAGTCTTCGAAATACCAATTCATGACTGGAATAGGAAAAGGAATATCGGTATACAACATAGCCAGGCCTGAAAGCCAGAATTGGCTCAATCTTCCGAGTAGGGCCTCCATTCTGATAAAGACGTAATAAAACTTTAATAAGAATATTTTAGGAGAAAAATTCCTCCGACACTGGGACTTGAACCCAGGGCCTTTGCCTATTCGCGCCAATGCTCTACCAACTGAGCTAAGCCGGAGTTCAATTCACAGCGCCGGATGGAACCTCTCTCCATCATAGGGCAATCAGTCATAGGAGAGAGGTTCCATCCGGCGCTGTGAATTGAACTCCGGCTTAGCTAAGTTGGTAGAGCATTGGCGCGAATGGCCAAAGGCCCTGGGTTCAAGTCCCAGTGTCGGAGGAATTGTTCGCCTAAAATATTCTCATGTAATGTCCAACAGAGACAATAATCTGTGGCTCATGAAAGCTTATATATCTAAACTTTAATATATATTTACATAATTATTCAATCCCCTCTTTTTTCTTGAACCCTGATTATGTAACATATAATAACGTATAACATTACTTTTCTTTTTCAAAGACTAATCAGATCTCTTCACCTGCTATATACCTTTCACTTCCCGCCTTTCCTATTGTCCCCCTCAATCAAGCTCCCTTTCTGTAGAATAGGCTATGTTATAGATCACTTCTTGTAATAAGTCCAAGTCCGCCGCCATGGGTGAGTCGGTAGTGCCCAAGGCTGGGGTAGTGCCTACCTTCCACCCCTGCGATTCCCGGGTTCAGGACTGGGTTTTTGTGCCTTAGATTTAATTGTTAGGTAGGAGACACCCCGGAAACAAATCCGCTGAGAATATCCCCTTAAGGGATCACCAGGGGTCGTTCGCGACCCGATGAATCCTGAACCACAGTAGGCCTAAGTCTAAGGAAGTAGCACGAGTCGTCGAAGGAGATTTGTTTTGTTACGTGAATGAATTATTGATATTTTTGCTAAATTTTAAAATGAAGGAAGGACTTAAATAATAATAAGAAGGGTCGGAATGTAATATGCATATAAAACATTTTAAAATCCAAGGCACTGTGAAATTGCTCACTTCTCCAAGAAGCTGCAGTAGCACTAGCTGCCGAAAGTTCAGATACGGTTATCTCATTCATCTGATTATAAGGCTGAGAAACAGTAACAGCGGGAAATCTCTAGTTAGAAGAAGATTAATGTTAAATAAACACTTGGGACTATTCTTCAAATATGAGATCTATTATCAGGAAGCTAAAACAACTCAATGCTCTTAAAGGAGTATGGCGCGTAATGATTGGTTTACAAAAGTATGCAATAACAAAATGGGGACGGGGCAGGTTTTCTCGGGGTGCTCCTGTTTCCCCAGCCAATATCATTCCACCAGAGCTCCATTCAACATACTATTGGTTGCAATAAAGGAATTATTAAAAGTATGCGATAGTGTTTCATAGTTTATCAGTAAGCTTGTTGTCATGACACTTTTATAATGCGTGAAAACCTCTTAAATCTGTCAAAAAACAGTTGAGAAACAATACGTATTATCAGTGTTCACAGTTAGCTTTGGAACTGCATAATCGAATCTGATATCGTTTTCTCAGGCGGCGCTTTCTAATCGTGGAATGTACTCTAAAGCAGGAATTTTAGCTGTTTAATTAATTATCAATGGTTTAGTTTATGAATGATTCGCGTGCAAGTGTTAATAAATATAATGCTTTAATAATTATTATACTCTTAATATTTAATTTTTCAATTAATTATCGTGGGCGAAGCCGCGCGCACCTGCTAGTAACTTACAAAATTCTTGAACTTTACGTAAATTTGATTTCATCTTAAATCTTTATATTTAAAGCTATATTATCATAACGTAGTATACTAGCATTTAGGAGTAACTTATACAAGTTTATTCTTTTTCTAATTGGTTTATTGTGAAAACATGAACCCTGAAATAGGATACTACAGTTTAAGACAATGAAAGCAAACTAAGATTCTCATGGACGAAAAATGGTTTAGGCTGATTTTCTGGCGAAACTCCACAAATAAGTCTAACTGCTCTCTTTCGGAAAGCAAAAGGTCGATTTCCAGATGAGATTATATGTAGTCTAAAAATGCCCTAAAACTACTTATAGAATTGTCGTTACATCTGCTTCTTGTACATTTTTCAATTCTTTTGTGTTTCTTTTTTCTGTTGTACAATCGTAATATAGAGCTTGAAATTAAATTGACATGTAATATTGTAACCTATATGAAACGCAAAAAGGTTTTCTAGGTGGCATATATCAGTCTTGAGAAGAAAGTTTTAACTTGTAAGTAACGTCGTGGCATGGAACGAAATTATTAATGTATAGGAGGGTCGCAGAAAGGGAGAGCGCGAGAGAGTGAATTGAGATTCGAATTCCAAATTGTAGGAGTTGATACGTGCATGGGAATTGTTGGAGGAAACTGCTGATATCGTGTTGAATGGAAAGAGGGGGAACTTATTTTTAGACTTTGATTGTTCAGGTTGAATGTTGGAAGGGATACAGAAACAAAAGGGATTAAGGGGATAGTATTCCCATATTGGCGCCACGAAACTGTGTAGCATGCTGAATTACAAGTCAGACCACTCCCATGAAGTCATAACTTTCCAATACTGTTATAAGGTGGGATAAGTTGTACACAAGAAATGAGAAGCTATTTCTCTTAATCTACACAAGGAAGATCGTATCTCACATGAAGTATGTTATATCATATGAGTGTGACACATTTCTGTTATTATAGTAGGCCTATCCAATATACATATTTTTGTGAACGTGAACCGTTAGATGGTGAAGTTAATAAAAAATCTTATCATTTCGGATCAAATCGAAAGGCCTATCGACAGCTGTAGGCCATTCGGGCCTGTTCTGATTGCATATTTGTTTGTGTTAACGTGATTAGGGTAATGTAGAGATTATATTGAAATTGTCGAGAAGAATTTCCCCAAAACAGCAGTTCCTAATCTGTGGTCTGCGGAACTCTGGGGGTCCTTTAGTTTATTAACCATATTCTCGCTTCCTCAGAAATTTTCATATAGCCTATTGTATCTCAGGCTGGTCAGAAAGGTACGAGTAATTACCGTTAATTGACTGTAGACACAAAATCTTCACGTAATCCCTTTCTACTTAAAAAAAACACAGCAATTGGGATATCACTGTTTGTTGTCGTGGTAAACTGTTTTGCCGTGTAGGGCAGGTGGAGTTAAATTTTTTAGTCTTTCAGTGATCGTGATTTTCAAAGTTGGTGGAAATATGATTTGACTGTTAAAATTTACAGTTACATCGTCTCTCAGTTTATGATTCAGTCATAAAATTTAGATAACCTAGGTGTCAAGATTTATATGGTTTATAAAATTTTGTATAAAATCTATTGTTAATGTCATTTTAGATCCGTTAGTATTTATTATGTGTTTAGAACAAGGGTGTTTTCCCGATGAACTAAAGGCTTCCTAAGTTTTTCTTGTGTACAAGAAAGGTGATAAAAGAACCGCAGCATTCATAGCACACTCATCCTTGAAGGTTAACATCATGAAGTTCACACCAATAAACGAAAGGATATGTATAATAAGGATGAGAACTTGAGAACTAAATTCGTTAATCTATCAATGATTAACGTGTACGCACCAACAGAAGAAAAAGACGAAGCAACAAAAAACAATTTTATATTAAATTATAGCAAATATGATAGTAGCCTATACCATCAAATTATATCAAGGTAATAATGGGAGACCTAAATGCACAAATCGGAAGAGAAGAAATACATATAAATACATCGGGAGGAAATAGCCTTCATTATATAACAATTGATAATGGGCAACGACTCATAGACTTCGCTATAAGCAGAAATATGATAATAAGCTCTACATGGTTTCCACGGAGAGGCATCCACAAACACACCTGGATCTCCCCGGATAAGCAAACACCCACCCAGATAGATCATATAATGATAGATAGAAGAAGAGCTTCTAACATCATAAATGTAAGAAAATACAAAGGAGCAAGCTGCGGGTCTGACCACTTTTTAGTTACAGTAGACCTCAGCTGCCGAATAGCAAGGTCCCAATGAGGAGAAATTAACAAAATGAAACTGAAAGATTTTGAACAAATAAAATAATTTAAAACAGCCATCAAGCTAAATTTGGAAAGTAAAATCCTTCAACTAGAAATGAGAAAGATGTCATTGGAAGATTTATGGGAATCAGCCAAAAATAGTGTGATTGAAGTAACAGAAAAGACAATTGGAGTCAAAGAAAAAGAGAAAAAAAGATTTGATGAAGACTGCAAGTTTGCAGTACAGGAAAGGGATAACGCATACCAGAATTACCTGTCTCGACAAATAAGAGGAAAGAAACAAGAATTAGAGAGACTTGATAAGGAAGCACATAGAACATGTCGTAAAAAAAAGAGGAAGCATTTCAATGACAAACTACAAAACATAAGTGGAGACTTAGAAGTAAGGAACACACACAAAGCAAATAAAGAAATTAAAGGAATGAAAGGTTTTTAAATCCAGAACGAATCTGTGTAAAAACAAGGACGGAAATATAATAGGTGATAAAGATCAGATTAGAACAAGATGGACGGAATACTTTGCAAATTTACTTAATTCTAACAATAGGAACCTAGAGGAGAATCCACTCTGTACTACATGTGAGAGCATAGAGAATGGAGTCCCAGATGACATGACAGCCTACAAGGGATGAGGTAATACAAGCTGTTAAAACCCGAAGAATAAAACACCGGGTATCGATAAGATATCTTCAGAAATCTGGAAATTTGGAGGAAATGAATTGATGGATGTATTACATTAAATTTTAACTAAAATATGGGACAGTGAACAAATCCCTGAAGATTGGAAGAAAAGTATTATCTGCCCAATAAACAAGAAGGGCGATAAATTAGAATGTGGGAACTACAAGGGAATATCTTTGCTCTGTATGGCATACAAAATTTTACAAGTATTTTAAAATCAATGTTCGAACAATACGCAGAAAATTTACTAAGAGAATAACAAAATGGATTCAGAAGAAGCAGATCCACAAATGATGCAATAATTGTAGTTAAGCATACCATGGAAAAATGTTGGGAAGGGAACATAGACATGCTACAGATATTCGTGGACTACCAACAAGCACATGACTCTGTTAAACGAGATGGGATTGGAAAAATCTTACAGGAGTTCCAAATACCGGGTAAGCTCATCGGACTGGTGGATATGCCAATTAAAGAAACAGTAGCTTGTGTCCAAATACAAGGAGAACTAGGAAATTTCTACAGTGTGAACCAAGGCCTGAAGCAAGGCGACGGGTTGGCACCATTGATATTCAATCTAGTACTAGAATATGTCATTAAAGAAGCACAGATAAATACAAGCGGCATACTGGAATACTAGAATACAAATCGACACAAATTTTTGGCTATGCGGATGATATTAACATAATGGTAAGAACACAAAAATCAGTTATAGAAACAATAGAAAGACTAGATAAAACTGGAACTGAACTTTGACTGAAAATAAATGAAACAAAAACAAAGTCCATGTACCCAACCAAAAAGAGAAGGAACCAAGATAAAGAAATAAGGACATCCAACCAAAAAATACAAGTGGTGGAAGAATTCAAGTACTTAGGCGTATGTCTCACTCAGGACAACGTGGAAGCCGCAGAAATCCAGAATCGAATAAAAGCCGCTAACCGACCATAGGCCTACTACTCAATCCTCTCATTAATCAAATACCGCGTAGCCAACTGGAGAAGGCGCATTGAACTATATAAAACTTTGATACGCAGTGTTATTATGTACGGGAGTGAAAACTGGACCTTTATAAAAAAAAATCACAGAACATAGTTGATAATTTTGAAAGAAAGGTTATAAGAAGGATTTTTTGGCCAGTAACAGAAGAAGGAAGGTGGAGAATCCGATATAACCATGAAATCTATGCCTTGTATAATGATGTAGCATTGTCAACTCATATTAGGATCAGAAGATTACAATGGGCGGGCCACATTGTAAGGATGGAGAAAGGAAAAATACCAAACAGAGTGCTAGAAGGACAATATGGAGGAAAAAGAACGGCGGGAAGGCCGCGAGACAGATGGGAGGCCATGGTTCAAGGAGATGCAGCCAACCTGCTCCGGGTGCGGAACTGGAAGACGGCATCAAGGAACAGAGAAGTGTGGAGAGGAAGGATTGGGGAGGCCATGGCCCGAAAACGGGCCGAAGTGCCATAGATGATGATGATGATGATGACAAGAAAGTTGATACAAACAACACAGCCAATTACAGACCCATATCTTTAATACCTGTGCTGTCTAAGATATTTGAGTGTGTTATGTTGAATCAGTTGTCTAAATATTCTGAGGAAAACAATCTTTTATGCAAAGAACAGTTTGGCTTCAGGACTGGAAAATCAGCTTTTATGCAAAGAACAGTTTGGCTTCATGACTGGAAAATCAATTATATTAGCTGTCGAGAAGTTGGTCAGATGAGTGCTAGAAGCTTTTGAAGATAAACAAAGTGCTGCTATCTGTATGTGTGATCTTATTAAAGCCTTTGATTGCTTGCCTCATGACATTTTGATAAGTAAGCTTAAGTATTATGGAATAAAACGGAAGGCAATATCTATGCTATAGTCTTATCTCACGGGCAGAACGCAGATCGTTGAAATTAATGACAAATGTTCTTCTTCTAAGCCATTCAATGTTGGGGTCCCACAAGGTTCCATATTGGGCCCATTTTTTATTGTCTTCGTCAATGATTTGCCAGCTGTCTCTCATGATAAAATAGTTCCGTACATTGATGACACCACTGTTTTAAAATGTTTTGACGATCATGAAAAAGACATGAGGAATTCTTTAAAATGTCTTTTGAGGTGGTTTAATGCAAATGGATTATGTCTAAATTTAGATAAAACATAGACCTTTGTTTTTAGCCTTTAAAAAAACTTATGTAGTGAAAGCTCAACCAAGTTACTAGGATTTTACATTGATAGTAAACTTACTTGGAAACAACATGTCGAATTTGGTTGTACTAGACTTTCAAAGTAATATTTCTTTTACGTAGACTTAGACAGCTCCTGTCAATTACTGATTTGTTAAATGCCTATTATGGATTCTTCCAGTCTCAACTAAACTATGGAATTTTATTATGGGGTCAAAGCGCTCATGCGAAGGATGTGTTCCTTTTACAGAAGAAGGTTTTACGAATTGTTAAAGGGTTTGATCCAAAACCGCATAGCAAACCTCTTTTTACAACATTTAAATTGCTGATTATTTCTTCATTGTATGTATTGACGAACATAATGTATTTATTTGAGCATCAAAATATATTTGTTTCTGTCGGCGCAGTTCGTTCACATGACACTCGAAATCATCTTAACATAATTGTTTATAAATCTATCTAACAAGAACCTGTGACAGCCATGTTATTTTGGGTATCAAACTTTTTAGTGAAGTCCCCATTGACATTAGTAATACAAAAACAGTAGGATTTTTAAGAATAAATTAAGGAACAACCTTCTTACAATGAACTTTTACCCTGTTGAAGAATTCTTGGAATGTGATTTTTAATTTTTTTACCATTTGACTCAACCTATTGTAATCTTGTATTACCTAATGGTGACAAATATATTATTATTATTATTATTATTATTATTGGGTACAGAGTTCGGTTTGCAGAGATAGGTTTCCCATCTCTGGATCCAAGATTCGTGGTTCAATCCTGGCCGAAGCCTGCGGATTTTTCAGGATATAAACATTCTGGACTGGAGGGACGTGTGTCCCAATTACGGCAGTAACTTTAAACTGAAATAAATGTTACTGGATTTAATTTTTTACACCATTCACATACTAGTAATTCCTTAATTTCCTCGAGTGTCGATTCGGTTGGTTCACCGTTTATTGTTATACACTCTACAGGAAGATTTGCACAATTAAATTTGTTTCAGTATCTAAACATCTCCCGAAGGGCATATCTTGTGCCCTGGAATGATGAGGATAAATATAACACTTTAGGCCTATAGCCTACTATCTAAATATTAATATGTGAATTTAAACGAAGATGGCCTAGCTCGGTTGTCATAACGACCGGGAAAAAAGAGCATCGCTGAAAACGATTTTTAGGTAGATTTCGAAGAAAAATCTACCTATTTGCGATCGATGTATATATCTTGACACGCTAGCGGCCGTAATTTTTAAGATATTTGAACCAAACTTTATTATAGTATTTCTAGACCCAATAGTTCGGACAAGTTCGTTAATGAGTAAAATTGGCCAAGGGGGTCGGGGGAGGGGGTTGGAATTTTTAACAATTTATATCTCGGCCCCTATGAAGTATAGAGGGAAACTTTGTCTGACTAAATTAGAGTAGGCCTACTCCCTATGGAGTTCACAGTGACACGGTTTTGGGGGTTCGAGTGGAGGTGGGGTGGGGGGATGGAAATTCGAAATGTTTGAAACCACGTCTTGTGGGGTATCGTTGAAAAGTTCTTGATGAGTACCGGTAAACTACAAGTCAATAACTAGTTTCTCGATAGCTCTCATATAAGGCGAGATTTGAATGTTTGAAAAAGTGCTCTTTCCTGCTTTTTGCAGTTATTATTGGGAGTTTGTCATGCCAAGGCTAAAGAAGAAGAGTGCTGCACAGCGACAATAAATTAAACCAAAAGCCCTTCGAACTCTACCTCAGCCAGTAGCCCTGCCTAAAGGGATTTTTTAAAATATAACTCATGAATTTGTCGATCGCTTCAACTCTTTTGAACCCGCTCTTCTCGATTCATTTGTTTATAACATTTATGGCAAGCAGAAATTTCATTATGTTACCATAAGTGGACAGAAGGGGATCATGAATGTACGTCTAAATGGGAAAACTTTCAATGACTTGGACAAAACCCCTGTGCTGGGATTTTTGGGCTAGGAAACTCAAATTTGATGTCTTTTTTCCCCGGGCGACGCACATTAATCGTAAAATGCACTTCGAAGTCGGGTTTTTAGCATTTTAATTATCAATTGTTTTAATTGTTTATGCATTGTTTAGGTAAGGTCCATGAATCGTGGTTCGTTATAATCCTGTCATTCGAATCTGTATTCCCATATTTGGCAGCATAAGATTCGTTGTATTCTTTTAATTATTTTTATTTACTACGTAATTACTATAATTAAGAACAAAAACATGTTATTCATGGAATATAAGTAAAAACGATGTCAGTGTTAATAAATATAACGTTTAATTATTTTTCTGTTAAAAACTATTTAAATATAACATCTAGCAATTGAATAAATCATCACGGGCGGTGCTGTGGGTACCTGTTAGTAATGTTATATTTCAGCTTCATAGGCAAGGTAGTAACCGAAAACTCAGGGTACTTGGACTCCGAGGATTACTTCGACAGAAATCTGGAATTTTATATTTGTTGCTCATTTCCTCGCTTTTAGTCAAGACTGGATTCCATTCACATACAATTAAATTTTAAATATTGACCGTAAACTTTTGTAATGGTTTTAATCGCAATCTTTTTTTATGGCCAACGTGCAGCCACATCGAAGATTCTAATATTACAGAGTAAAAGTACTTTGTTAAAAACAAATTATAGCCGTAAATTTTCTAGAAAAATGTTGTTATATTTAAATATATTTGTACGTCAATTGCTGTCAAAGTAGCCCATAAACTAAATTAAAACATTTTAAATTAAATTACAACGAAAATATATTCATGACTAAATAGTCCCAACGTAAGGACAAAACAGTTACCAAGAACGATGGCTATTGTCTAAATCTGGGAATATGAGGGTTTGATCAGTGTCATATTTCTTTTATGCGGTATCTAGGTTAACCTTAAAGTAAATTTAAATCCAAATAGGATGTTTATATTCTATTTAGGTTTATTTTATTGGTTATATAATTACATATTTATGCCATTTTCATTATTTTGGACATATTTTGGGCACAATTATGATTAAAAGTTATATTTCTAATAAATTTCATAAAAAATTGTATAATTCACATCTTTTTAAAATATAATTTGATGTAATGAATTAAAAAATGCAATTTTATGTTTTCCACACTTAACTCTCGGAAAGGAAGAATTTTACTGACTTTTTTTTCTGTACAACAATTCCTGTAATTGTATCCCGCTAAACTGTTAACAGTTGCCTTTAATCATTCAAGTGCCAATGAGATTTTCAAGGGAGGCAATAATAGGTTATGTTCATATATTTATATAATATGTTCTTATATTGATGTTAAATACATGGTTAAGCCCATTTCTAATGACATTATGAAGTACTTTATCGTCATAGACGTTTGAACCTTAATGTAAGGTCTGAAGTTTTCCTGTCGTGCAGGCTGAATGAACCTCAGTCATAAGGTTATTTGGTTTAACCAACTATAAACAGAATCATTTTTATATAGTCTTTAAAATCTCTGAAGGTACGGTAGTGTATATAATACTAAAATCGGACAAATACTTTAAAAAACCCCATGAAAGAGAAGGCGAGAGTGATCTGGGATAGAGGGTGAGAAGAAGGGAAGGAAAGATGGAAGGAAAAGGGAAGTGGAAAAGGTTTTTAGTACAGAGTCGACATAGGAATAGACTTGGTTTCATAGCCATGAAGGCTATATTGATGTGGAAAGGGTTAAAATGAGAACGTTATGAAGGTTTGACATTGCTAGATAACTAGATGCCGTTGGGGCCGCTGTTGTGCGGTTCCATCATAATTGAACAACAGAATGTAGACAAGCGCACATGACTAATTACCTGGCAGAGGCATAGTAAGTTATATAGACTACACACTACAGAATAGCGGGATATACAATGATGATATGTGGATTGCTGTCAACAAATTGATGACTTTTACACCCTATATGTTTATATTTAGAATCTGCAAGCCTTCACGTGTTTTTATATGTGAATATGTGTATGTGTTCCTGAGTCTGAAAGTGAGTGAGTGAAAAATTTAAAGCCGACCTGGCGAAAAATGCTATCCATATTTATTGCGAGCGTTGGTGGGGCAGGCTATATGCGTTTGCAGGAGATGATGAATAATGTTAAAATATTTGCTTTGTTACAGGGTGTTTATTCTTAAACACAGATAAAATTTGTTTTTTTCCTGACATTTGATTATTTACTATGCAATATGCAGGCCTACATAAAAACTGTTCTGCTGTTTTCAGGACTTTCGGGGTAAAAGGATATATTTTAATTTCTAATGTGAAAACAAATCGCTGCAATAATAAGTTATAAACTCTATAGAAGATAATAAATATATTCTTTTCTCCCAATTAGGACCTACTTACCAAATGGAATCTATAATGAAGATCATACTTTATAAACCTAGGTAAATTACGTTCATAGGCATATTGGAATAAATGTTTTCTTTGATTTGTTGTAGTATTATATAATTAATCAGATAGATTCAAGAATTCTTATTCCTGTATTTTATGATTTTTTTGGGAATACTTACATTTAGCACACTACATCAGAAGATTCAAACTTTAAAAGATCATAGGGCTAACGTTATACAGGAGTTGACTGGCGGGCCCAATCTTTGGGGATAAAATTAGACAAATAGTAATAGTAAAGTAAAAATAAATTAAATTTATAGAGCCTGAAACTCTGCTTAATTTAAGATCTTTTTAAGGAAATATTGAAATATTATTTTATTTATATCATGTACAATATTTCACATAAAAATTCTTACTTGCATGCTTTATTTAACATGCTAATGCATGCTTTAACGTGACCTAAATTCATAAACTTAAGCAATGAAAATAATGCAATTACAAATTAGAATTTTACCATTTATTTCAAACAAACTGAATATTTGACTTTATTACTGATTGAAAAATCACTTCTTTCTGTGGTTATTTCTTTCTCCACAAAGATCCCCATTTCTGCACGAACAATATAGGCTAAAATATTTTAATAAAACCTATACTAAATCCACACATTTTCTGTGTTCGCGAGCTGCAAGAAAAGACCTCTCTATTTTATCAAACTGATTATCTCAATAAATCCACACAAAAGAAATGTTCGCTAACGTCTATTGTTACATTTAATAATGTTATTATTTCACGTTATGGTACAACTAGAAAGACGTTCAAATAAATACTTATATATATGTGTGTGTGTGTGTGTGTGTGTGTCTGTATGAGTACATATGTGTGTATGCATATTTATCTATATAGGCGTATGTATGTAATGTATGTAATGTATGTAATGTATGTAACGTATGTAATGTATGTAACGTATGTAATGTATGTAACGTATGTAATGTATGTAATGTAATATGTGTAATATGTAATGTATGTATTTACGTATGTTTGGGTGCACATTAAATACGCGCACAGTATCTCCAAACAGTGCAACTCACATATCTAAAGCCAAATGAAAACTTTAATATGAAACTTTAATACTTTAATATGAAAATTTTAATATATTTAAGTTCGACTTCTTCCGTATACTCCACTCGAAACATTATTTACTTTATATTACCTTACGTCTTTACTTGGAAAAATATATAACTTTTGTTTATTATTCCTGTTTTTCTCGAAAATATCCCGAACAATTTAAAAATACATATATTAGGCCTATAGGTTCCTACAGCCTCTACTTGAAAATTTTCTGAAGAGAACTTGTCACGAAATTTGGTGTCTTTGTACACAATCCCTAAGAGCGGTGCTTAGCCGGGACAATAAAGTAATTGTTAAGCAGATAATACTAGGATATGTCAAATTAATTTCAATTAATACCAATTAACTTCAGATTCTGTTCTGCTTCCAGTGGTACTTAGGCTATTACGTATGCCTATAATATGATAAACATAATGAGATAGAATCCAAGGATCAAATGACGACGTGGTTATGCGATGTGAAGAATTCTTCATTCGTATGGGAGGAATGTAAGGTAGACAAATGAACTTTGGAAAGGGCTTAAATGACTGACTTTTCATTAACGTTATCTAAAAACCAGATTTAAAAATTAAGGTAGACTTTAAAAATTTGGGTCTCCCTATACCATGAACGCATCATACCACCCAGCTGTGTAATGCCTGGAGAGATGGAAAGGTTTTTCAACATCACACACATTCACACAATGGTGGTACAGCACATATGGAACGCTAATGGGCAAGTGATTAAAACAAACGTGCAAAGTCGCTCATCATATGTGACAATGTGCGGTGGGGGGAGGGGTCCCACACAAAACATATTGTTTCATCACCTAACAGAACCAGGGCATGTGTGTATGCCACATACTCAGTCATAGATGTGTTGCTATTTCCGTTGTAACAGACGAGCGAGACAGGAATATGCATGCGGATAAAAAAATGTGGAGATTACGGCTATTTATTAGCAAGTTTTCATCATTTCCCACACCCTCGTGACACAGGCTTATGGAGCAGCTGTTTTTGTGACCATGTGAGAGGATTGTTCTAATTTATCCTCCTGATTCCTTTTTTTTATTCAAAATAGAAATATATGTATATATTAATGTATAGGCCTATGCATTTTTAAAACCCTTATTATACTTTGTTTGGCACAAGAAGTACACGCTTCATAAGTCCTTCGCTAATAACTATTTAGCCCATGAATCTGTGATCAATCTAGTATAAGAAAATATTGAATTTTAACCAATCATAAGACGTGTCCTTGTTGGCCACGATGGTATAGAGGTAGCGTGCCCGTCTCTAGATCCGAGGTTCAAACCCGGCCGCGGTCCAGGATTTTTCAGAACATAGTCCTCCGGAAGGGACTTACGGCTTGCTAAAGAACTCCAAGCCTTATTTAGGGACTCTGGACAAAATTTATCGGCCCTTTCACGTCCAATTAATACCTTTGTTTACTGCGAGGGTAGTGAGGCGATGGGCTTACCATATACTCTCTCTCGGAAAATAGGCGTAACCAAATTAATCAGGTACCGATACCTTCACTTTGAGGCCCTATAATCCCAACTGCGGGGCTACACGGATGCACGAATAATATGATAAGTGTCCGTTGTCTTACTATTATCAATTTCTTTTTTGTATACTTTTCGTGTTTCGTACCAAAAATTACCTTCATAGATTCTTTGTCCTAAAACAAAAAATGTATCAATCGCTTAATACTGGGACTGGGTATAATACAAGCTGCATTCTAAATTTATTATAGTCAAAATGTAGGCAACAGATGCATTTCATCGGGTAGTTCTGAGTTTTGAAGATACAGTTCTTCAGTTTCCCCCAAAACAGTAAAGTGCAGAATTTCGGTCGGTTTTGTCCCCTGTATTATCTAAAGTTCACAATAGCTCATTTCCAGCGAGCTAGACTACCTGATATCTCGTCATGAGGAAACTGCACATATTTACCCAAAAATAACATAATTTCTTTCGCTTGGTTCGCAAACCTGTCGACCGGCACTACGGCTTCAATCCTACTCAGAACATAATAATTCCGTTATGCATTAGTTTCCTTTAGGGACGACATTAAAGACATTAAAGACAGCATTAAAGAACTGCAAATTTTATAAAGGCAAGGGATTATAAACCTTTGTAGTACTGTGGAGGTGCTGTGTGGGAAAATTTTACAAGAAAATTATACCATGCTGAACAATAACGAAGTTACTATAAAACACAGTGAGCACAATCATGTGGTTTACATTAGCAAATTAAATCGCCAAAATAAAGCTACGAAATGAAAAATTGTCGATGATGTGAATAATAAGCCGTCAAAAATATTTAATGCTGTTTGTCAAATCTGAAAGGGCATTATATAGGCCTATCTCGTATGAAAGATAATTTTTACAGTTTGCAGAGAAAACGTAAGCCAGTATTACCTAAATCACAACTCGAAGTTCATGACAGATTGAGTCATCTATATGTATAACTAACCGAGGCGAAGATTTCGTTCTTTTCAACGACGTAGACGGTGCAATAATTGTGTTTAGGTGTATTTCCATCCTGGCATATTTATGTAGACTTATGCATGGAATAAACATTGTCAGAACTTTTCGTTACTATCTTGCTAGGTGTGTAGATGTGCAGTTTCCAAATAGTGCACTATTAACCCTTCTGAATAAGCATGCACTATTCTGAGGATTAGTGGGACCCACAAAAACTGTCTGCATTTCCTGATCAAAGTGTGAGTGGAATGGGTGAATATTGTGTGCTCTAGAACCGGCCCTAAAGTAAATAAGTATGTCTGTCTCATTCTAACACATTACTCGTATCTGCGTAAGAGTCAGATTTACTTGATTTCTTTAGGGCCGGTTCTAGACCGCACAATATCTACTTATTCAATTATTTCAAACGATTCTGCCAAAACATATGTATTTTCTGTTGCTTCACTCATAGCGTATGTTGCAGAACTAAGACTAGCGGGTGGAAAGACAGACAACCTACAATACCTTTCTCTTCCTTCTGTAGAAGGGCGTTAACACCGATGCCAGATCCGAGGATTTATAATAATCTGAATGTACAATTTAACCGAAGTATTTTGGAAATAATAATTAATGCATGATCATCACTAAGGCTTTAGAAAACCCCATCAGGTGTGCTGTTAATTATCTTGGTTTCAAATTTAAAATATTAGGTATAAATTTCACAGTTTTACAAGATTTATATTTTGTTCTTTTCTCCATAATTTATTATTTAAGAAACTTGAAAACAACATTTTACGTTGGCAATAAATAATAGCTTTTTTATTTTATTAACATAGGCCTATCTGTACACTGAAGGTCCACTTTTTTATGAAATTGAGGCTTTTACTTATGTTTAATATACTCATGCTCCTTTCTGGCGTGCGAAGCTCTATCTCCTCCGCGAGATATTAAGTTAGTTAGCCTATGAAAAATGAAATCATGGTATTGTGGTGCAAGGAACAAAATCCTTAAAATTTTCAGATTTATACCTTGCATTCAAGAACAACTACAATTACTTATTTAATATTTGAAATTACATTATTATTATAATTAGTTTGTAAACTTCAACCCTGAAATGCCCCTTTGGCGAAATAGGGTTTCCGTTCCTGGAGACTAAATAAATAAATAAATAAATAAGAAACAAAACCGATTATTAAAAAATAAAATTTGATGACAATCTAAATTTGAGAACTGTATATTGAAAAATCAGAGTTAAAGTACTACATACGTTTTTTATAGCTGTCTTTTAAACGTTTATGTTTTGCCCCATACTTGGAACCAAATGTAGATATTCTGAAAATTTTACATTAAAATGCCACTTTTATCCAGACTAAGTGATAATATGGGCTTAATATTCATTGTTATTCATTAGAGAGAAAATACAGTTTTGCATACTTTTTGAAATAGCATTGTGAGGTTTCCTCTTGTTTCTACCGGTTGGAGGACTCCTAAAAAGATGTGATCAGAAGGATAGACCCAAAGGTGTCACGTGGAAATTTTCAGGTTGCTTAAGAGGCCATAAATCTAATAGTCTTTAGAACACATAATGTGCCTGCTATTCACGCTGGTGTCAAGAAGTTACAACTGACACATTACCTTACACCTTTGTCATAGCAATTGTCACTATTGGTCAACAAATCAAATAATTTTACCCCTCTACAAAGTGGAAGTCAAGTATGATATATTCATCGTACTTCTGAATAGAAGCTTTATTTATGTCTTCATTATTTTCTTTGTGTTCGGTTATGACCACCAAATGAACCATATAAAATTAATAATGAACGCTGTGTGAACAAAATATCACAAGTTTATACAATGTTAACACAGCTTAACAAGTAGTGAAATGTGAAAGATTTATTATGGTTCGTTCGTCTAATGTAGTCAATTAATGTGCTTTAGGGTTCTACTCAATTGATATATAAAAGCTTTTAAATTTTCAACACTTACAAAGTACCTTAATCGAACATGAAATTATAAAAATATTCAAAATAATATTTTGGGTTTCTATAAGTCAAAAGGTAATATATATATTTAAGAACGCTTTTTAACAACCAGGGTCACCAGCGACCACAATAATTAATACATTAATTTTGAGTAAGTGGTGCAAGAATTGAAGTACGCGTATCGAAAATACATAGGCCTATACCCTGTAGTAACTTGAAATTTAGTAAAAAGGTAATAGTTGAAGTCTATTATCACTCAGTTTGTATTACTCTATATAATTCGTTACTTTTCAAATTCTCATTAAAATGGTTATTATTTTAAAATATGTTATTATATTATGTATTCCCCATAACTGATGTATCATCTAAGGTACGTGATAGTTTCGCTTCGTGCCCCGAAGCCCAAGATCATGTCGTTTCATATTAAAGATTAGACGTCTTACGGTATGTAGGCCTACATTGCTTGTCCTAAAAAAAATTTTTCTTCTTTGCTTAGAATTATTTAGCCGAATATACCTTTTGTTGAGTTTTGCTTTGAACTCATGTTTCTTATCATGAGATAAATATTTGGAGACCGAAATATTTAACCCTGAAAAATCCCTAACCTGCCAGGAATCGAAATCGGCCCGAAGGCAAGATCACTACCGACTTCCTTATGGTGATACATATATATATTTTAACAGGAAGAAAACAAATACATAGAAACTATATATATAGGCCTATATATATCTTATAAATAAATATACAGTATAGTCTACGAGGCGCGTCCATAAAGTAAGATTCCCTGGGACCGATTACAGAAGCAAAACACAATTTCAATAACATTTGATTGCAACAGGCACGGCCAGTGTTAAGCTATTTTTCAACATATTCGCCACCGGAATTGAAACATTTGTCTTACCATGGCACCAACTTTTGAATACGTGTCTCGTAGAAGTGTGCCGCCTGGAATTAGAACCACCGTGTGACAAACACCTTCGCCTCTTTGTCATTATCTGCCATTCTTTGTTATTTTCGTGAGGTGTAGGAAAAGATGGAAATCACTGGGAGCGAGGTCCGGGCTTTTGTGCGACTGTTTAAACACATCCCAGCCCAACTTCTGCAGGAGACTTGCTAGGAGGTGTTTAAACATCCACCCTACAGCCCAGACTTCGCTCCCAGCAATTTCCATCTTTTCCTACATCTCACGAAATGACAAAGAATGCCAAAGAATTACAGAAAGGCGAAGGTGGTTTTCACATGGTGGTTCAAATCCCAGGCGGCAAACTTCTACGACATAGGTATTCAAAAGTTGGTGGCATAGTAAGACAAATGTTTCAATTCCGGTGGAAAATATGTTGAAAAATTGCTGAACACCGGCTGTGTCTGTTTCAATAAATATTTCCTTGAAATTGTGTTTTGTTTCTGTAAACGGCCCCAGGGAAACTAACTTTATGGACGTACCTTATAATTATATATATATATATATATATACACACAACACAATTTAAGTGGTATGTTGTTTAGATTAGATTAAATTAAATTATTGAGTGATAGTGTAAGCCCTTAGACTTCTCAACACTGCGACCATAATAGATCTACTGTGGTATGGTGTTTGAAACAAGCTTCATTCTTACTATCTGTTTTAATGTAAGAATATTTCAGTTTTACATGGAAGTAGTCTTAATTTATTTTATGAATCGAGCTGGTGATAATCTTACTAGTTTACATTAGTTATATTGATTCGTTTTATCTGATTTTGTAAGCTACTTCTCCGTTTACGCTGAACGCATATTTGTGCGTGATAGCCCTGAGATGAAATGCATGATGAAGCCATAGACCGCAAATTAACCTACGCTTAACCAAACTGTAGTCCTAATATAAATAATAGCTATAATCACTACTATAACCAAACCGCGAGCATATTAGGCAACATGTTAATAAATGTAAACCACAAAATAACTGCCGTTACAGAGTACTTAAAGAGCAGTAAAGGCACGTTAGAGGAAGGGGTGGGCGGTAAATTGCAGTAGTGTTGAGCAGGGACGAGGTGGAGAATTTATGGAAGGGGTATAATATGGGAGCTTAATAGTTTTATGGACCTCATTCAAGCCACCCTTTCAACGGCTCGTTTTCGGTGTCCTAAAACACACACACACAGGGGAGAGAGACACAGAATAGAGCAACGTAATCAGTTCTCCTTGTTTTAACTCATTAATATTATTATAGAGAGATGGGTAAATATCAATTATTTATTTTATTTCCTTTAAATAGAAAGTACGAGATTTGTGTTTCATATAGCTGTATAATGGGGAAATTTATCGAATTTCTACTATTTATTGGTTTTATTGATTGATTAAACAAAGCAGCTATGCCATTAGATGATGCAATAGACGTATTATAGTGAATACATAACAATATAGAGATACATGAATTTTCTTATATTATAAAAACGAGTATTGTTTAGCTTGTGTGAATGTATTAGTGTTATCTATATAATGTGCCGCTTGGCAATTTTTTGTACATTCAGGCAAAAAACGTGCTTTAATTTTCATGCTCATTTCATAAGTGGCCTTCAACGTGTAGCCTAAGTGATCATTTTGTTTATGTAAACCAGAAATATTTTTTGATAACTGTGATATTAGTCGAAAGGTCTCGTAATCTGTTCAAGTAAAAGTAAATAATAGACATTTATAAAAATGTCTTTAAAATGTCGGAGAATCAAACTCACAAACTTATTAAAAGTAGTCTGCGTTTTATCCCTCGTGCAGTAGCACGAATATTGATCGACAACGCTGAGTGGCAAACAATGAATTTTGAATATCCTCATCGAGGATGTTTTCCTTCTGACACATTTATTACAGTATTAATATTGCTGTTATTATTTTCATTGTTATTCTTGTATTTATAAGTATTTATTCTCGAACACAGGTAGGCCTATTTAACCGACAAGAAGTATGTTAGACCTATAAGTAATTAAAAAGTTGATAAAGATTTACAATTAAAATTATAAATAAAATTCGACATTATGTAAATCATGATGAAATTCCTAACATAAGCACAGTTTGCTTCTTGGACATGTTCTGGGCTTTTCATACCTAAATAGTCTCCAGGTAGCCTAATTGACCAATTGGTTTATGGCAGAAGCATCAGCCAACAACACTTCTCAAAACTACTTTCAAGAAGTTATGAATGCCATCTTATGTAACTGGAAACATTTTTTTGGCTGCTTTAAAAGTATTCACTTTTATTCTAAGGAGCCTTCTTTAAAGGGAACAGTAGGCCAGTAAGATAATGTACTTTTTTAGTTGGATTTTTATTTATTCTTTATAATTTCTAAGGAGAGTTTTTTTTGGTTCGTGCATAAGAGATCATAATGGACCAAAAAGTTACAATATAATAATTCACAATAATTCTGTTTGACACTCTTTGCCACACTCGACAACCGATGTATTGTGGGAAGACAAATAAAATAAATAGATTTGTATTATATTGAAAAAGGTGCTACATTAAAATAAATCTTGCACTTGTATGTTATATTAAAGACTGCAAAAGTATAATTGGGACTTTAGGAGAAATTTTTTTCTGTTCTGTTCTGCACTCAGAAGCGGATTTTCAAATTGTCCGTGTCCTGTTACGATTTGTATAAAAATATAGTTCAGCTCGAAGTTCTTAGATTGTTTCCTGCCTTTTACTGCTAGAAATAAAAATATTTTGTAGTAGCCACCTTATAACTATTTGTCCACAAAATAGTCCATTCACTGATGATTTCACAATTCTTCATTTGTTGGAATAAGAAATAGGATAGAAATAACAACATAATTTAGGTCAGACATGGCTGTGGACTTGGCAAGGTGATCTACTTTCATCACAGCAGGATTTACATTGTACTTTTCTTCTAATCCATTCAGTAATGATAGTCACTACCCTTATTCTTGATGCAGCAGTCGGCTGCCTCGCTAAGAGCAGACAGCTCACCTTGAAAAAAAAAAATGTAGTTGCAGATGACAGTCTATAGGTCGGAACGTTATTAGGGATTTCCATAGGCCTATTACTTTTGTAGACAAACGCACATCTAACAGAGTATTTAAGTTAATCGGTCTTCAATGCGTGAACCGTCTGTGTATGCTTGTTACAGGTGGCTATTGTTGAAATACAGAGAGGTTATTTTTGCAATGTGCCGAGAACGGCCTGGAAACAAATTCGTCGGTCGGTAAAAGCGCTACAGCGGCACATCGCAAAAATAACCTCTCTTTATCAGGCAACATCAGATTTATTTAGTCAACCTTAACATGTGCATCAAAACAATTATAAATGAAAGTGTATATATATACACACACACACACACACACATACACATATATGAGTGTGTGTGTGTGTGTGTGTGCGCGTGTGAATAGTTTAAATATTCCACAGTATTAGGTTCATAGAAAATGCTGAATTATACCATGCCTTCTTTCTGAGTGATTCTGGTGTTTCATAATATGGAACTAGTAATATATTAGGCCAAGAAAAGGTGCTAAGTACAATACAAAGAACACAGTTTTTATTATATGATAAAATACGATTATGACAAACATTTATTTCTGGAATTTAGAACAGGAAAGGTTGATGTAGTTCCTCCAGCGTTATTAAGTACCGGTACCATACGTCTATGGACCCCTAGCAACAGGGAACCAGATTCAACCGAGGAGTTCTCCGAAAGGTTGAGTCATTTCCAACTTATGCATGACTCTATCTTCAGAATTATTCAATCCCAGCTTACACTAACAGTTAGAGGGTAAATTTCACACGTCCATTTGGGTCCATTTGTCACTATCACTGTAGTCTATACCGGCAAAATTAGCAGATGATTTGGAACCTGAAACAAGGAAACATATATCGCTGTTTGAATATCTGTATGTTGTAAATTGTGATCCAAAAAAAATATAGTAAGGCCCTTTCAAGAACTAAACCGTGTGAACACCAAACATTTTTGTTTATTTGACAGATAGTCAGCAATCTCGTTTTTATTTTTATGCTTACAGGCAATTTCCACCCACTTCGCGCGATTTCCCAGACACGATTTGAATCATGCTTAAGCTATAACTCTTACAAATATAATTAATCATTTTTCTAAAATAATACTATGATCTACTAATTCAAATGCTTTTGAGAAGTCCAAAAAGAATCCTATATTTCTTTCCTTCCAATCAACGTATTCATATACACAATTCAGGAAGTTTATATATTGCAGTATTCGTTGATTTCCTTTGCAAAATTCATGCTGGTAACTGACTATAATACCTATGTATTGTGTTTCGACATAAATAGTACGTATCTTGTATACATAACCTTTACGAGTGTTTTTGAGAATACTCAGAGAAAGGAAACTGGTATATAATTTTCAACCTAATTTTCTAAATTCTTATTGTATAAAGGCTTTACTTGTGATATCTTCAGTTTTTCTGGGAAAACGACCTGGCGAAAATGATAAACTGATTATAATATACTTGTTATATTTAAGCAGCATTTCTTAGTAACCTAATCAGATATTTCATCCAGCCAAATTATATTTTATTAGCCTACTGATTTTATTAATGGTCGCTATGATTTCTACTACAGTTGATGTAGCCATAAAGGAGGAAGTAGATTTATTAGCTTTAGATGGTAAGCTGTTGCCTAAATATTTTGTAAAATACCGGATTTGCATAGTAATTAATGAATAGGTCAGCTACATATATCAAGCTTGTAGCCTATGTCTACACCATTAGTGTTTACGGATTATTCTTTATATTTTTCTTACCAGACTCTTGTTCGTCTTTTACAATTTTCCACATAGTTCTTACTTAATTATTTGAAGATTTAAGGCCGATTTTCACATATAGGACTGGGCGACGACTGTGGTCCGACCGTGTCGTCTTCCACAGGGCTTCTTGCTACGCAGAGCCGGAATCAAACCCAGGACCTCTTATTTCAATGCGTGAGATTGTAGCCTATTGTGAATCTTTGAGCATGGAATGATAGAACATAGTTAAACCAATTTTGATGTATGTGCCTGCCCTAGCTTTCACGGCTGTTTTAGCTCTTCTTTTGACGTACAAATAAGAGAGACCTCTGAAATAATAAACTGCAAGATCACATTACCATACTAGGGCCTATATCACATCTCCCTCGCATTTCTCCACCTGTTTCCTTTCGAAATGCAATGGAACTTCATTGTTAGGGGACTCTTGCACACTTGTTTCAAATTATTATTTCCTTGTCATCTATACCGCACACTACCCTTATCTCTTTACAACAGATTTAACTGATCTAATTAAGCTCAAGCCGATTATTCCTTTTAGTATAAACTGGTGTGCAAATTCAGAAAACCAAAGACAGCATAGGCCTATTAACTTATATACTACGAGGGTGGATCGAAAAGTAACCCACAATATTTTTTTTTACAAAAAGTTTAATAGGTACATATACAAACAAATACACATATGAAGGGACATCTTTTGTCTATTTTTGTACATAGTCGCCAAGTTTCTCAACACATTTCTCCCATCGTGATACCAGTTTCAAAATACCCTTTTCATAGAAATCCGTTCGGTTGGAGTATAGCCATCTGCGGACTGCTGTTTTCACTTCTGCATCTGACACAAGTCCGACGTGCCAGGCCTGGACTGTATGAAGGTTGCTGGAGCACCTCCCAACCAAATTTGTTGATTTTCTAACGAACAGCTGCAGTAACATGGGGGGGGAGCGTTGTCGTGAAGAAGTTTGACACCATCAGCATGAATGTTACACCGTCGGACATTCATTTGTTTGGTCCTATGAAGAAATTCCTGGCCGGTAAACGCTTTGCGTCAGATGCAGAAGTGAAAACAGCAGTCCGCAGAGGGCTATACTCCAACCGAACGGAGTTCTATGAACAGGGTATTTTGAAACTGGTATCACGATGGGAGAAATGTGTTGAGAAACTTGGCGACAATACAGAAAAACATACAAAAGATGTCCCTTCATGTGTGCATTTGTTTGTAATTGTAACTATTACATTTTTTGAAAAATAAAAATTATTGCGCGTTACTTTTCGATCCTCCCTCGCATTTCAAAGATTCTTAATACTTTTATGGCTTTTTTTTAATTTACAAAATCAGGAAAGCTTACTCGTTTTAAAACTTATTTATTTGAAGTAGTAAAGGAAATGTCTCTTTATGAGAATAATTTACAAAAAACCGAGAGGGATTTATTTGTTAAAAATAAGATAGGCCGACATAACTTATATTGTAATTTGTGATAAGAAAAACTGAAAGGTATGTAGACTATTATCATCTAAGAAATTCTATTCTATTGCTGGTACAGGCCTAGAATAAAATGCTATTTTCAAAAAGTGTCCTATTTTACTGCACATTTTTTCAGCAAATTTATATGCATATTTCCACAGTTATTAGCTTTTATAAATCCGCACTCTATGAATGAAAATAAAACATTAATTAATATTTGACAATACTGTACTAAGAAACGCCAAGCTAGGGATAATTTTAACTTGCTCCCACTCCTGTGGAAAAGGTTGGATGAATTCCATTTTGCACATTAGACCTACTTAAAAAAAATATATTTTTGTGCCCTTCCCACTGAAAATGTTTCTTTTATAAAAACTCTGCTATAGTAATACTTCAGCAAAGTTCATTTATTTTTACACGCTTCAGCTGAAAAATCATGAAATTAATAAAAATAATTACTATATCCTGGCCTAAAATATTTTCCTGCATCTGTTAATAGCATTCTTAGAAACACACCAGTGAAGTTGGTAATTTCCTTTTACACAAAGTGATTGTTGTTATATTTATGTTGTACATAATAAAAACATTCATGCTGCTGAACTAACATTATTAGGTCCATTTTGGACGACCACATAACTTATTGCTGTAAAAAGCAAAACAACTTCCAGGTCACATATAGCGATTGCTTTCGTTCTTTGCCTAAACACCTGAATTCCACCTGGATGAACCTACGGCAACACTAGGGCACACTGTTCCAATTTTCACATGTAGGACCGTGCTTCTGCCGGGCGACGACTGTGAGCAGACCGTGTCGGCCGTAGCCCATAATCGCTCTGCTAGGTGATCCACGGTAGCACGGTAGTCACGGTAGGCGTACAGTCGTCGCCCAATCCTATATGTGAAAATCTGTCTTTTTTCTTGCCTTTAACAACTACAATATTATATATTGTCTTATACCGACAATAATAGAATTAAACGGTTCTGCATTGTTTCCATCTTTTAATACCTAAAAAAAACCTTAACCTACTATTTAGCTTCCTTATAGGCCTACCAGATGTGATCCAGTTCTTTTTCTGATTTCTAAGTTTTACTTTACTTTTATGCATGGCTGTTTTGGAAACAGTAATTATATGTTTTTAAGAATTCATCGTAAGCTATATTTATAGAAACTGTGCAAAACCTGTATCCCATGTTTCCGTACCAAATAGGACTTATGCAATTTAAATACTTAAATTCATTTTTTAGTATATAAATTTGAAATTTGTGCATAATGATTGGAAAATCCTGCTTTTAATATATTAATGTTGTATTCCCATAAATTTGTATTCAGTATACTTGATTTAAAGCTGACTGTGTGGTTTTACCTATTATTGTTTTATTACCTATAATTGCCTTTAAACCGAGTCCAACTTGATTGCAAATGCATATTTTATATCGTGATGTAAGAAATCTAAATTCAAATTACCTATTACGATAACTTGTTTGCCTTCATTTATTAAAGCAATTAGGCTGTTTTTATTTCGTTAAAGAGGACAATTATTCCGAAAAGTTGCCTGGTTGCTCAAAATCTAAGTAGGCTATTTAGCAGCCTATTTCAACGGCGAAAATTTGTGATCAAGTGTAGGGTCCCCGTCCTTTCCTAGGTTAATTAATTTTGTTCTATCGTTAGTCGTCAAGATGAGAGGTTCAGTGCCTGCTGTGTGCAGAGCAGCGTCGGTGGAGAATGTACGGTATACAAGAGTAATTTTCAGAAGGGATTCTCTTTGGATCTGACAGTTCTTGTGAGCCCACTGATTGTATAAGACACCTTGATAGTTGACACAAGTATATAAGGTAACTACGGGCTCAAAAGAACCGTGGTGTATTATTCTTAGGATGGAATAATTTAATAGCTTACTCCAACAGACCTTGTTGCTACCGATAGACATGTGGTGAATTTCGAACCTTTCGCACCAAGGTGATCCAATTTCCTATCTAGATTACACCCAAATAAGGTAGTTTCTGCATTATTTTAATATGCTGACTCTCCATACAAATTAATTCCTCTTCCGGGTAACAACCTATTTTTTCTGAGGGATTGAAGTTGAGTTTACTTTTTTGTCAAATATTATCAAGACGATGTTGACAAAACAGAATCATATTGACTGTATGAATATAAACTCCTCCTCAGTGATAACATTTAGAAAGTTAACATCATGGCCACTTCAAACCAACATGGCGTGCGGTATGTGACAATGTTGGCTAGCTCTGAACTGAAGTTTGACTATTTAAATTTAAATTTTATCACTGAGAATGATCACATGGGGATCCAAATATAGATTTTTAATATTTTGTATTGACAAGCCGGAGTTATCGCATTTTAGGCCTAGATTAATAGTGTAAAGAGCTTGATTTACTTTCGTAGCGAGTGATTCGATACAATGTGTTCTGGCTAAAAGGAGTGCCTCATCTTGCTTAAACAATTATTATGCAATAGGTCTACTTAGACACTGAATTTTAGATGGATTTTAAAAGAATTTTAGATAGTAGCCTATGTTTCAAAAAGTCGGAACTAGAAATTGTTCCTTGTGGACAGCCTTGGTAGATTATAATCTACCGTTTACTGAAGAACAGCATAAATTTAATAGAGCAGCTCTGTCCCTAAAATAATTCTCTAACAGGGGAATTTAAGTAAGTATAAATTATGAGCCTAGATATATTAGTATTCATTTTACAGAGATATACTGCTCTCGGGTTGCTAGACAGGTGAGTGATTGGGAAGGTTCCGAAGTTAGAGTCCACTCGACACTTCATTCTCCTTGAAGATGGAGGAAGCATGTTCCCCTGAAACGTCGGAGCTTTCCCAATCACTCACCTGGCTAGCAACTCGAGAGCAGTATACCCAGACCATACGCCCGGAAAATATCAAGTAATTTATCATCCATCTTACGTTTTTGTGTTTGTGCAAGTGAATTGGGAATGCTGCTCCTTTGATTATCCATAATAGGCTATTGACGTAGAGAACATTAAACTCAGTTACTTATTATGTCTTTGAGAAATAAAATGTATTTTAAATATCCTGATTCCAACATGCAGCTTTACAATCACTAGTCACTCGTCGTACCGCTCGTAAGCCTACAGAACAGGCACAGAGACTAGATGCAATATAATTAAGTATTTTTACATAGAATTTCTTGGCCATAACATGCCATATGCAATTGAAACAACAAACATAAAGAAATGAGGATGCACCAAGCTTCCCGTAGTCTTCCGAGATTGGATTTAAATTCTGAGCTTATCTCAAATTCCGTGTCATGGAGTGTACTTACAATACTGAATAATTACAATGATACAATGGGAAATCCATACAGTCTCATTATAACTACAAAAAAAATGAATGACAATAGTATTAACCGCAATAATAACAATAATAATCATAATCTTAACTTAAAAACTAAGCTCCTAACACACCTGGCACATAAGCTTAATTCTGTAGCTAACATGTGATCATAATATTATCCTTAGTCTTATGTGAGATAGTGAAAGCTGCAAGAATCAATTTTCAAATTAACAGCACAGCGCAAAATGTTCACTTGGAACTAGGAGCTGTTTCAGCTTGGCTAGTAAATTAATTAGTTTTTTCTCGCGTATAAAAATTCCCTGCAATGAGATTTTCACGATTGAAGAGTGATATTAAATTGGTAGGGAACTTCTTTACATGCATATTAAAGTTGGCTCTGGATTCTTCTTTGATAAAGGATATCATTTCTGTATTTTTTCAAAAGATATTCTTAATTTGAATGTAAAAAAATATATATATTTAACAAAACATCAATACTATGCAACATAGGTATATACAACAAAATTCAAAGCATATTGTAACGAATTCCTAAGCATCAGCTTACATGAAAAATATCAAATCTGACAAAAATTAAAACGCTAAAGAGATCTTTTATGAAGAAACATGCAACCTGAAAGAAAACTCAAGAAAAGGGCATGCGCAGCTCATCTTGGTTCATTTCAACTCCTGAATGCTCATGGTTAAAAAGGTTTATTGGGACTTTTAATAATGGAGTAAGATAAAAATCTAAATATTTTTCAATGAACGAAGAAAATCATGAAAATCATGTTAATCACATGTTGCTGAAAATCTCTTCCTTCCGAATCTAAGAGCCGAACTAGTTATTTGGTTACATTCTACACATTTAACTTTTTAAAACGTAAATAAGATAAACATGTTTACATTACTATTTTGTGTTTTTTTCGAGCACACAGCTGCAGCGCATTGCATTACCTCCCCGTTTGAAATGTAAACATGGCGAGTCCCCCCATACAGGAGGGAATCGGTCATTAATCAGCGAACTCTAATTATCATATTTTGTTGAATTTATCAAAATATTAAACACAATTTGCGATTATGAGTGCTTTATTTGTTTGATTCGAACTACGACTCAAACAGTAGGCCTGGGCCATAAAGTAAAATAATTATATCGTAACGAGGTTACATTAACATAGCCTACTATTAGGGATTTTAAAGTATGGGTTTAATAATAGGCCTATATGTCAAAATTATAATTTTTTTTATTGCACCTAGTAACTTTTGTCTACAAACTTCTTATGGTATGATTTCCAAAAATGAATATTGAATAAGCTTCGTGTATCTTTTATTCATATGTTGAGAAGTTGAGATTACTTGTAATAGCCTGTAGCCTATTCCTTTCAAATATAATTCAAAACAAGTTCACAATACTGACTACTTTGACGTGAATTATGTTTTTTAAGCGTTTGCTATTATAGAATTGCTACTTTGACACCATTAGGCCTACGTTTCAATTTTTGTTACGAAAGAATCTCCTAGCCTACAATAATTTTACAGCTATAATTATAATTATACGAGTAGTTCTAAAATTCTTTTAAATAGCCTTTGCGTCGTGAGCTGGTAGTAAATTACTTACTTTCTTTTTTTTATCAAAACGTGGAAGTTGTCTAAATATTCAAGATGCAATCTGGCCCGATTTCTGTCGAAGAAACCCCAACAATAAAATTAGCTCAGTTACGGCACAAGGAACATGTTTAGAAGTAATTACAGAGATGTGCTAAATTTGCTTCACCATCAGAAGCACCAGATCTAACATGAAATCCGCCAGTTCTTAACACTGTATAGATTATTTTAGTAAGTTCATATTTTTTATACAGCCAAGAACAAAACTAAGTGTAAAGGAAATAAGTATTTAGGCCTAACACATGTTATTTTCTCTCTATGAAGGATTAGCTTACCACAAGGTGATCGAGAATTTAGTACAGATTGAGTTAGGTTACGATTCTTTATTCTATTTGTCCTTTCTTTTAGAGTTTAAATAGCATTAAATATATTTAACATTTTAATTTTGGATTAAATCTTTAGGAATTTTCTCTACAATTGATTAAATTCCATAATATATGTTATTTGAATGTTCATATTTCAAAACAGTCCCGTGCCCCAAACAGCAGCCTTTCAACAGTCCGTTTACCAGGGGGACTTATTTTATTTAGCTTACCGAAGAGTAAACATGATCAATACAGGCCTATGACCTGATTTTTCAAAACTAACGTTTAAATCCTGTAATGAGTTCCTTCCGTAACGATTGATAGAATATAAGACAAAACTACAATTTCTCCCTCTTTCGGTGGATTTGGTGTCAGTCCTTCAATCTTATCAAACATTTGTTATCCAGTACAACCATTTTAATTATTAAAACAATTATACAAGCTAACATCCTTCTATTAAAGTTTAACAATAATTACAATATAAGTTTAACTGATAGTTAATTATAATATTTGATTGCAAATGTGGAATTATATTAATATTAAATATTTATTATAGATTTCAAAATAATTATAGTAAATAAATTCTTTCAATAGCATAGAGAAGTATAAGTATCACACTAGACCTCATTTTAATAAGAAAAAAAAATTGAGGTCTAGTGTGATACTTATACTTATCTATGTACTACTTCAACACATTTTGAAGCTCAAATTCATTATAAATTGCCCTTAGGCCTATATACTATCATTCTATTACTATCTCTTAGCTAACACAGAGGGAATACTACCTGACGGGCCTTTATTACAATAAGTTAATTAACCTGGAAGTACAACATAGGCCTACTAAACCAAATACCAGCATGTAGCGTTTATAGAAGGAATACTTATGAACTTGGAAGCTAACTCATGCTAATTACACTTACACGGGTTATCATGTTGTGTAGGCTAACTCGTGACGTTAATTTGTAAAATAACTGTATTATTTATATTACATTCGGTCAAATTAATGTAGGTACCGATAAATCAATACTAAAACAAACAAAGACATCGTTTTGTGCTTTTTATTTATTAGATGATTATTATTAGTGTATCTTTCTTTTAGTGCAATGTAAAGTAATGTAATGTAATGTAAGTGTTTATTACAGTAATTAACTTTTTACAAATTTCAATGCAATCAATCGCATGGGTCCGCATGGACCGTACATGCTTACGCAAAAACACACACAAAAAAAAGAACAAATAATATAAATACAAAATAACACAAACAAAATAAATCTATTCCTCACCCTCCACACCCGCTATGTAAAGTAACTTCGATTTTTTTCACTCTCTTAAAAAAACTGATTTGACCTAAAATTTAAATTGTTACTGGTTCTGCATTATCATGTTGATGTTACATATATGTTGGATACTTCTCTGTCATATCTCATCTTCTTTCATAGCTGCTGCTTCTCATTCCCCCTTTTACATTTTATGTTCTGTTATATTTATTTTATATTGCTTAGAGCCTATTTCTATAATTACATTCCGCAAAAAATATCTGCGTTCTGAATAGCTAATTCACTATGTGGAGTTCAGTATTCACAGTCTGAAACGTCGTGTAAATAAACAGAATTTATATTCACTGAATCTGACCCACTTATCCTAAATTCCACAAAAATTCCTTAAGTTTCTCCTTGATTGTTATCATTCTGTCATTAAAAAATATGTTGATCATAAAACAGGATGTCTGACTTGAGAAATGTAGTTCCGATTAAAGAAACGGAGCAAATTGGTCATCAAAATGATTCATGAGGTAAATGGATGGTTTAAGTAGTGATTTTTCCGGTTCCCGTTTACCAAAACTCATAAAGAATGACGGGGCCCTCCCAAAGAGCGCGCTCTCTGTCGCACAGTGACTTAATAACGCTTACACGTGGTACGATCTGGTGAACATAGACCTTCTACTGTATTTTATGCCAGGCGTACGACAGTCGTAACTTAGGAGCACGAGGCTTTCTCCCCTCTCGCTAGTAGTATAGAGTTAAATAAAATACTTGTAAACAAGAAGACTACCTTATGTGCTATTAATACCATTAAGGTCTTAACAAAACCGCTGTCCTATAAACTATCAACCTCTTTACCCCTCTACTCATCAAGCCGATCAAGCTTAGTGGAAAACGGATGTATGAAACATGCTATCCTCTAACACAGCGATTCCCAATATGTGGTCCGCGGATGTAAAGGTCCACAAAGAATCTTGATTTGTTGTAGTCTTCTATTGGCGTGTTCACGTGATTCCCAAAATTTGTCATATATTTTATCTCAGAATTTACCAGAAACATATTATAACTAACTACTATTAGCAGGCACAGACCAATGACACTCTGGGGTCTGGACTTCTGCGTCCCAAAACCACTAAACTAGGACTTACCCGACACTCTAAATCCACCCTAAATCAAGACAGACTCAATCATCACGTTACTGTTTCAAGTATGTTAATTGTATTATGGTTTTGTATCCTACAATATGTATAGTTTTCAAAGGTGTATAACAAATTAACACATATTTTAGAATTAACACATATTTACGGGATTCCCTCGAAGCAAAAGAAACATTTCAAGGGGTGTGTGATATGTAAATGGATGGGAAACACTACTCTAGCAGTACTTATTCCGGAAACGTGACCCGCGAGAATCAATCCATAGACCCTAAAACTTGAAATTTTTCTACTAGGCCTATAACAAATAAACATACGAAATAGCTTTTACCATTTTGGTTTTATTTAGCTGATCGAGCTTCATGGGTAAGAGAAATTATTCGTGGAATATAATCAATGTGCCGGAACAAGAATAATTAGTTAATTAAATAGCAAGGAAATTCCTACCCACATTCCATTAATTTTGTTTTGACTCTTAAAACTTGTAATAAATGTCTACCATTGTGGCTAAACAGATAAATGTTGCTCTACTTGGGAATCTATTCTAGAGGGTGCTGCTTCGAATCCACGTGAAACAAAGAGGAAGGTTTTAAATGATCTACAATTTCTTTCCCCGAAGCATTCATTCGCTTCAATTTAAGATCATTTACATTGGTGTTTTGGACTTCAATTCAGATCACCATTACATATCCTTTCATATCTATCACCTCACGAAATTAAACGGAAAAATATATCCAATGGGATCAGCCTATGCTGTCTGTCACTATTTTGCAGCTCTTTTCCCGTAGGGGAGGAATAATATGTGATTTTATATTATTTTTGGATAGGATACGGAGAAACTTCTAGTTTTTAATCTTATCGTACAACATGCTCCCTTCCGTAAAAAATGCAACATGTTTTGTTTTACTTTTCCATCGCTTTGCATATCCATCTTGATATTGCTCACTAAACTATAACCTACTAACAATATTTATAAAATATAAATATTCATTCTATTTATTAGCATCTTTCTAAACAATACCTACCTAAAATGTCAACAAAATCCTAAAAGTTCTTACAATTTATACATAGTTTGATTTTCCCTATTGTCATTTGTAGTTACTCTTACTGAAGTTTATTAAAATCTATTGAACGAATATAGTTTTCGAACTTCATTTATTGATACATTTCAATGTGTGTTCTTCAATTGTGTCTGAACAAGGTTCTCTTATTTTTCAGAATCTTTTTTTAAGATTTCTCCTACTTTCCAGTATTCTACAGTGGTAACCTGTATTAAGTCGTTAGATGTTTGTTCTCCTTCATTGCAAAAGACAAATGGGATGATGTGATAAGAGTTTGAATATGCGGAGATATAGTTTTGTTCCCCAGTGACATATAATAGTGTTGTCTACTCCGGTGTGGCTGGAAAGTTCAATTTTAGTCTATAGCCTATAGGTACCAGGAAAGAATGTTCTGTACAATGACCAATTGTCTGTACTATCTCACTGTCTCTGCCATTTCGTAACTCTTTCCTTCTTTTCTTCAGTGACAACTATCGTGAGAAACTATAGCCTATGTTGTAGATTGCAGGAAGTTCTTCATTCTTAGCTGCTTCTTTGGCAAGTTTGCTTCTTTGGCAAGTTTGCCGTTTCGTTTCCTTCGATTCCTATGGTTCACTTTAACCCACCCAAAATCCCATCCAGTTATCTGTGTGGAACTGACGAAAAGCACAATATCATTTCAATGATAGTGCAATGAAGTAGTTTTTAAGTAAAGATAATGTAACTTTGTTGACTGAATCTCTTGTTAATGTAGTGGACAAAAATAATTTCCATCTGTTCCAATGTCTTCAAAATGGCAGTTATTCGGCTTGATTATTCGAGCATTAAATAATTTTCTAACGTATACCTCTCGCCCGTTTATATGCCGGAAACTGATCATATGTCCTTATCAGCATCGTTTTTATCCCCTGATTTTGCATGGATATTCATAACTATGATGTCTGACCACCGTCCTCTTAGAATAACATGAGAAAGTCTATCATTTATAAACTCTACTTTCTTAATGGCTGAATTGATTCTCCTATGTATGAATAACCCGGATCCTAATTGATTATTATCATTCCCATTCCCGTAGAAAAATGTATACACAGCTGTCTGTATTGAACCTTCACCCTTCCATCTAACTTCCTGTATGCTGCTACATATAATCTATATTCCTCTAATTCTCTAGTTACCGATTTAAGTGCTCCAGGCATATGCAATCTCCTAACATTCCACGTTCCAAATCTATAGTTCCAACGATTTTTAGACTCCCTCAGTGTAGTCCCTACCCGAAGATCCTTACGAGGGACTATTTTACCTCCGGAAAATGTTACACTGGCAGCATCCATGTATCAAGTAAGCGATTCTTAACAATATTTTTTACTGTGAGAGGTTGTTATCCTCACGCCAAACCCCCAAGCTGGAGGAAGACCTCATGTTGTCTGTCTGCGTCTGTTTATTCAATATATCCTCAGCAACCCTCCATATCTGTATATATACCTATACACATGAATATAAACGAAGCATTGCTGGCAGTTGAGAAATACTGATCTAAAATAATTAATTCATTAATTTTAACAAATAATATGATATATTGGCATTTTGACTCTGGTATTAGCTTTCAGAAGACTACAAAAAATAAGCTTAATTTCTATTTAACTCCCAACATTTTTATTGGACGGTTGCAAAAGTTTTCTTCATAGTGCAAGATTTTAAAATGCCTTGGTAGCGGAAGGATTAAAGAATGTGTTTTTAGACGACAGAGACAAAACTAATTAGTGAGTTTCAAGTATAAGGATAAAGCAATAAGTATTTGCATTTTTTGTTTAATCTTTTAGGCCTATAGGTTGACTGTAACGCACAACATATCGACATTCGCGAGCACAAAGCGGTACAGCCAATCTATAAAAGATTAAACAAAAAGTTTGGATACTTATTAACTTAACCTCGTAGTTGCCAATTAATTTGTATTGTTATTATTATTATTATTATTATTATTATTATTATTATTATTATTATTATTATTGTGATTATTATCATATAAACATTACTATTTTGCTGGTGGGAAGAGAAATACGCTGACACAAAGAATTATATATGTTTCAGGTTGAATACAGCGTAGTTCCTCCTACATCGGAGATGTTGAAATCTCCCGACATCATGTTAATCAGGTGAGAGTTCATTCAAAGTCGTAATATGATACTTACATATAATGTAGGATAAGAGGCAACATTTACTAAATTATAAATTATGACTTTATTCAAAATATGCATTCAAACTAGAAAAATAGACTTAATAGGCCTATGCAAGATAAATTTCAAACATAAAACCTAAAAAATATGCATTATGCATGAATTATCCATAAAAAGGCCAAATATGCACAGGAAAGTATAGGCCTACTCGTTTGGAATCAGTGAGCCATGGAATGGATTTTTAGCAAGTTTGAAAACTGTAACAAGCTTAGGCTATACAAAAACATTCATTTGCAGGGAAACGCTATCTTTAGTTGTCACTAAAAACAAAACTAAACTAAACTAAATTAACGTCCTTGTCCTTACCTGTCTTGAAGGCCTAAGGCAGGCCTGCCAACCGACCTCTGCATCATCTACCATGGGAAGATAGCAGGATTGGGGAAATGTGGTTAGCATGCAGACTCCCATGAAATTATTTATAGCTTCCTTGAACAAAGCCACTACTTCTTTATCAAATAGATCCTCGCTTGGGGTCATGAGTCTGAGTGCAGTCCGTTCTAGACCTCCATACCACAGAAAAATTCTAAGATGTACCGGAGATCGAACCCAGGCCTGCGGATCCGTAGTCAGCAACGCTAACTACTAGACCACGCAGGCGGTCAGGGTTATCACTAGCTAAACTGATACCACCTTTGCTAACATAACTTATTATAAACTGTAACCCAGAACTCAACTACCAATAACTAGAAGTCATTTGTCTAGGTGCGAAGCGATTAATAACATGAAACATTGTGGGTACCTAATGGATACTACTAATTGATAGCTTCGTTCAAAGTTCAAACCATGATGATATTTATAAGGAAAATGTAATAAGGAATGGAAGGGGAATGTACAGTTTGTTCAAAATTTAAATTTCCTAAATTTTCCCTTAGTCCTTAAAGGTCGGTGCTTAAAATTATGACAAATTAATCGCAGCATATAGACTAGAGTTGTATGAAAATGGTATAACAGAATTTAGGAAAAGTAAGATGATTTGTTCGAATACTAATGTGTTGTTATGCTAAATATTAAGCACAGTAGAAGAATTGAGATAAATGGCAGCTTCATTTATAATAGCATTCCAAACTACTAACTCACCAACAAGGACTGGTGGTGGCAGCACCATACATACATAGTTACAGAATAAACACAAAATAAACAATATTAGATGTTCATTTGTTGGTTTACGTAACTCAAGCATGGATACCAACACCTCTCCTCGGAAATCAACAAATTCAATAAATCACAAATGACACTACAATATTTCCAAACTTTGACTTCTTCACTAAAATCCAAGTCTGGTTCCTTTCATGGTTCTTCATCTCCATCTCCATTGCTTTCAACCAGGTGTCTCTATCCTCTCTACACATGATCTCTTCTGGGGTGCTGGGTGGCTCCAAAACATCAATTACACCATCCCTTACCTTGCAGCAATAATTGCAACACGACAGATTGCACATCCTTCTAGGTTGCTTCAAGCGTTTTGAACTCCTAAGTCCCTCCTCTGAAGTGACATCATTGTAGGGCACTTCTCTCATAGAACCAGAGTCCTGTACCTCACCTGTGTCACCGGGGTCTAGCACCTCTCCTGTGCCACCAGAGTCCAGCTTCTCTCCTGTGGGACCGGGATCCAGCACCTCTCCTGTGGCACCGAGCTCCAGCTTCTCTCCTGTGGCACCGGGGTCCAGCACCTCTCCTGTGGCACTGGGGTCCAGCACCTCTCCTGTAGGGAACTGGATTATATCCATTAGAGTTGGCTTCTCATCCTCCAGGCGGTAGCCTTTTATCCCTAGCAAAACTTCATTTCTCTCTTTATATTTCTTGAATTCTTGTAGGGCATCACTTTTCTTCGCTATAGCTGACGTTGTGAGGGCTTCAACTCTTCCCATAGTTTGCAGGTTAGGGTGGCCTAGTCTCTTATGCCACGTTATCTGAGAAACTCTTGCAGCTTTTCTCGTGTTAACGTTCTTTAGATATTCCTCATTTAAATCTTTTATTGATACATCTCCAACAGTAGTGACAAAATATAACCTTCCAATTCGATGTGCTTGAAAGATTAATTTTTCTCCCTTTAATAACTTATTCAAACCATTCTTCGATCTGAACTCAAGACCTTTCTCCTCTATCTGACCTTGAGAAATCAAATTATCATGTAATTCAGGCACATAGAGCACATCCTGAAGCTCTACATTCTTTCCTCCACATTCATCTGACATAGGAATTACAACAGATCCCAAGCCACTTATTTTCAGCGGTCTCCCATCACAGACTTCAACAGTACCTGAGCATTCTCTGAAATTCTTGAAAATATCTCTTCTATTTGTCATGTGGTCAGAAGCACCACCGTCTAATATCCATACATCGTGTTTGCATTGAGAATACTTCTTCGCATGCAATACCACATGCTCCCTTGTAGTAACTGAAGCAGAAGCTTTCTTGGGTTCACTACTCCCTTTTTCCTTCTCTTCTAGTTCCTGAGTCTTGGGGCAATTTTTCGCAATGTGTCCTTCACCACCACATGCATAGCAAAAGTATCTCCCTTTGTACTGCTTCCGTTGAGATGTACTGTTATTCTGATTGGTAGAATTCCTTCCATCGGTATACTTTTTACCTTTAGTGCTCGGCGGTTTCCAAGTTGTCTTTAATGCTTGATGTGATGATAGGCTTTGTTTTCTCATTTCTTCCTCTTGTTCCAGTAACACTTGCTTTATGTAGGACATGTCCATCTTATCCGGCTGAGTCACCAAAGTCTTCACTGTTATTTCATATTCTGGGGGAAGGCCAGACAAACACAAATGAGCCAACTGTTTATCAGATATCTCCAAATCATTCTTCCTCAACAGTCGATTCATATTCATCATTGTATTGCTATACTCTTGAATGGTCATATCACCCTTTACCATGGTCGCCAATTCTCGTAACTTCATCATAGCACCATACTGAGTGTTCTGGTGGCAAATAGTTTCGAGTTTGGTCCATGCTTCACTCGCCTTGTTGAAATCAACTATGTCGTTAATGAGATCATCACTAACTGATCTCATAATAAGAGATAGCGCCATGAGGTTGGCTTTCTCGCGCCGACGGGTTTCTGCTTGATTTAGATGAGCTCCATCAACATCGTTATAACCCGTGATTGCTTCCCAACACTCTTTAATCAACATTTCAGATTTCACGCGCGCCATCCACGCCACATAGTTATTTCTTGTTAGCTTTGGAATATAGAAGGTTTTCTCTTCCATCTCCGCCATTTTGACCGTTGCAAAATTCGTCGCTGCACTGTTACACAATATGGTAGTTTACTAGATTCTCCACACTTTCCACTATATTGTATTACGTCTCCTCAATTCACTCGAACACTGCGCACCTGGGCCCATAACCTGTTGTTATGCTAAATATTAAGCACAGTAGAAGAATTGAGATAAATGGCAGCTTCATTTATAATAGCATTCCAAACTACTAACTCACCAACAAGGACTGGTGGTGGCAGCACCATACATACATAGTTACAGAATAAACACAAAATAAACAATATTAGATGTTCATTTGTTGGTTTACGTAACTCAAGCATGGATACCAACATAATGTTATTAAGAGTGTTCCCTGTGTAAAAAATTATGTAAAAATCGATCGAAGACTGTAGATTTGTACAGAGAGAGCCTTAAAACGTATAGATGGTGCTATTTTCGGGTGTTTTAACTTTAAACCGTTACAAGGATTATACTAAGAACCGTACCTGCACTAGCGACAGCTCATTGCCAAGGAAGAACCTTGTATGTTTTGCAGATATGCTTCAGTTACATTGCGGCTAGAAAATGTGGCGTGAAATTTCCGGAAATGGGAACATTGTACCGATTCCCGGATAGCACTTCACTTACTTGAACATGTTTCCGGGCATCATATTTTAATTTCTATTGTAATTAATTACGCAATTATTAAAATTGTAATAAACCTTGCTAAACTCTCAGTGACTGCATAATATATAATTTGCTTGTATATTTCGGTATGATACTTTTCAAAGATGCATAACTGGAATGAAGCGTTAACTGTATATATCACATTTGATAAGACATGCTTAAGTAGTAGCCTGTATTGCATCAATACTTTTCAGACTGCGCCAAGTACAGAGAGAGAGAGAGAGAGAGAGAGAGAGAGAGAGAGAGAGAGAGAGAGAGGCACAGAGAGAGACAAAAAAAGAGAGAGACACACACAGAGAAAGAGAGAGTGGGCTTCCACAAGGTTCCGTTTTCGGTTCATATTTTCTAATGTAAGCGCAAAAGTCACCTGAATTTTTCTTCTAACGTTTATACAGGGACATTATTTTTACAATGTGCCGATGGAGCATGCCAGCCGGCCGCCCAACGACTAGCTTCCAGGCCGCCGCGCGGACTGTGTGTTCTCGGCACATCGCAAAAATAATATCTCAAAATAGTCAGTCTGTCTTATTGGACAGTAAAATATTTTTTTCAGATAATAATAATAATAATCATAATAATAAATCCAGGGACCTCTACCTTTAAAAGGAATTCTCATCTAAAGCAATACCTATTGTATGGCCAACTAAGAAAAATAAATTTAAAGATCGCTATTCCCACTGAATATAATAACATATTTCATTCCAAATTTAGCTAGTCGAAAAACTTTGATGCTATAGTTTTAGCGTACAATTTTCAATATCATAAACAGTTGAAAAATTAAAAAGATCTCATTGGCAATAGAACCCAAAATCGTCTTTTTCAATTTTACAAAACACATGAATTTTGCATTAAACATTTTGTGAAAATTACATGTTTCTTAATAAGTATACATGTCCGAGTATAGAACCAATATCGTGTACGAGTAAAAGAATTCAGCAGATTTTGGTATGATCTTTAAATCTTACCCCACCCCTAATCACTAAAAGAAAACAGTAGCAGTGGACACTACCTGCCAGCTATTGTTAGGACTCATGCATCCCTCAAATTCCTTACGCTGAGGCCAACTTGTAATCATCCTTCAATCTTACGCCACCCCAAAGCACTAAAAGAAATCAGCACCAATGGGCACTACCTGATAGTTATTGTTAGGGGTCATGCACCCTCTCAAAAGTACAAATCTCTTCAGTGGCAGAACCTGAAAACTAATTAGGAAGTTTCCATACACATATTTTACCTAGATGTTAAATGTAGTCAGTAAACTGCAAACATTCAAGAGTGTTCAGTGTGTTAAGTCATGTTAATTTAAAAGATTGCCTCTTCGATGGAATTAGTATCCCGGATGACGAACTTATAGTTCATGAAGAAGTGCTCTAAATCCCGGAAGAAATGTTGAATCAGATTTTGAGTGAAAATTAAAAGAGTTAGGAGAGCACGGTGATGAACCTCCTGATAACTATAAAACTAATGTCACGTAATGAAGAAATAGAGAATGTGATCCCCACACACAGTGAAGCTCTTAAATGTGTCGACCAATTGATTAAATATTGTAATGCAAACATATCAAATGCTCTAAAAGTTTATTTAATTCATTTAATAGCAAAGAATTGGTTTGTTAGAATTTATTATAGGCTAACCTAAACCATTTCTTGGTTATAGATGATTTTTGTATTAAATTTGTAAAATTCTTCCAACGAACATAAATTCGAATAAAGATAATAGTCCTATAACAGGGAAGAAAACAAATAAGGGAAGGTTTGTTTGAATATTATTGTTCAGTTGGCCCACTGTTTAATCACGATCTATGAATGTACGATTTATTGAGATCTTATAATAGAGGTAGAAAACAGCTAAAGGTTGGTTTGTTGGAATTTCAATATTGTCTAAAATTTGTTTCGGTTCTAGAGGGTCTGTATGTACGTAGGAACATAAACGAGAATAGAGATTATAGGAGGGTGGATCGAAAAGTAACGCACAATATATATAACAAAAAGGTTAATAGGTACAATTACAAACAAATGCACACATGAAGGGACATTATTTATCTATTTTTCTATATAGCCGCCAAGTTTCTCAACACATTTCTTCCATCGTTTTCCATAGTTTCAAAGTAGGCCTACCCGTTCATAGAAGTCCGTTCGGTTGGAGTACAGTCATCTGCAGATTGCTGTTTTCACTTCTGCATCTGACGCAAGCACTTTATGAGCAGACTGAATCACTATGAATTTTTTCTTTGCTGGGGAAGCAGCATGTTTCCACTCCATAGAGGCCTGTTTTGTTTCGGGCGAGTAGTGGTACGCCCTCTCCTCATCACCTATGACAATGCCCTTCAGAAAGTCATGACCTGGCACCGTCGGTCTTTCATTGGTTTGGTCGCATGAAGAAATTCTTGGCCGCTAAACGCTTTGCGTCAGATTCAGGAGTGAAAACAGCAGTCCGCAGATGACTATACTCCAACCGAACGAACTTCCTTCAACAGGGTATTTTGAAACTGGTATCACGATGGGAGAAATGTGTTGAGAAACTTGGTGACTATAAAGAAAAATAGACAAAAGATGTCCCTTCATATGTGCATTTGTATGATTTGTACCTATTAAATTTTTTGTAAGAAAAATTACTGTGCGTTAACTTTTCGATCCACCCTCGTATAATAGATGAGCACATATAAGGGGTGGTTTGTTTGAACATTACTGTTGTGTAGAATTTTCTCAGAGTTTTTCATAGTCTGAGTGTAAATTTTTATAAAAATCGGTCAAAGAACGTAGGGTTCAATAGACATCGTTAAATAGGGGTAGAAACTATGCAAGGGATAGTTTGCTCGAACATTAATGGTGCTCTACCCGGATCTACAGGGTACGTGTATAAAATTTTAAAAACATCGGTCAAATCATGTTGAATTGTGTGGAAAAATGTTACTCACAATGGTTGTAGGCGTGTAAAATTTAATGTAATTCGGTCAAAGCATGTAGATTTTAGTACAGAACAAACATTCATACATAAATATGTAAAAGCATACATACATAGGCCTACATGAAAAAATAGACGAAATACGTACGTACATACATACATAAATACATACATACATACATACATACACACACACACATATACATACATACACACACTTTTATACAAGAGTACCTACACATTTTCAACTTTATATTAGATACTCGCTCCGCCCCCAAACCCCCGCTGAGGTTTTTGGGAAAGGTTTTTGGAATTTTCCTGTGGTTTACAGCCTAAAAGCTATATGTGTACCAAATTTCAAGTTTCTAGCTCATCTGGAAGTGGGCAAACGTTAATGTCAGTGAGTGAGCCATTTTTCTGGGGTTTTTAGGGCTAAAAATAAAAATAAAATACTTTTTAGAATATCCCTGTAGTTTAAAGCCTAAAAGCTATATGTGTACCAAATTTCAAGTTTGTAGCTCATCTGGAAGTGGGCAAATTTTAATGTCAGTGAGTGAGCCCTTTTTCGGGGGGTTTTAGGGCTAAACATTTAAAAAAATCATTTTCTTGGAATTTTCCTGTGGTTTACAGCCTAAAAGCTGTATGTGTACCAAATTTCAAGTTTCTAGCTCATCTGGAAGTGGGAAAACATTAATGTCAGCGAGTGAGTGAGTGAGGGAGTGAGTTAGCCGTGTGGCTTTATATTATAGGGATTAGGAACCTCTTAAAATTCACCAAAGCAAATTGCATGACTTTCTATTCAAATGATTGTTCTTTTGTTTTCATGTTTTAACTTTATTTAGGCCATGTCGCGTGCAAATATTGAAGTGCATTTGTTTATATTGTTGTAATAGAGTATTGCCAGTTGTTGACTTTAACAAAATTCATTTCTAATGACTAAAGCCCGGATTTTCATGCACTATCAAACTTAAAAACATGCATGCATTCATGCACTATCGTATCTCCAAATATGCACAATGAAGGGCGAAACATGCACTATCAAAAATCCGCACTGCACTGCAATATAATATTTCAATTTCTCTTAAAACAATATACGAGTTTTTCCAAATTCTCCTCACTTAAACTCGTGCGTTTATCAGTTAGGACATTCTTGACTTCTACTTCACAAGGAGTAACAGGTGCATACTTAAGGGAAGAAATTTGCCTGAGAGTGAGATCGAATTCCATGTCTTTTACATTTTTTTCCACATAATACGTCTTTTACTGTTTTCAGAAGTTTAAGATCAGGATTTGAACTAAGTACCTTCTTAAATTTTTTCCTAATTGTCACATCCATTTCTCCACAACACGATTCTAAAGATAATCCAACGTCTTCAACAATGGCTAGTGACTGAATATTCAAGCAGTGAACATTATGTTTATTCTGGCAGTTTTCTTTCAATGGAAGGTGGTGGGGGTCGGCGAGTCGGCATTTTCTTTTGTAGCCTTGTGTATTATATTACTGTTTATTTAGAGTAAACAGTAGTTTGCACTCTCAAATTGATGCAGGTGGCAGACTCTGTTGCCAAGTCAATAAAATAACAATGGCAATACAATACAACATGTTGACGTTTCTTTGAAAAGCCGAGATTAGGGAGGCACGTTCATAATATGCACAGTTATGCATGGTAACTTGATATTATGCACTAAAACCAGAAAATGAGGGTTTATATGCATTAAAAACGTCTGAATATGCTATATTAAACCCAAAAAATCCAAAACATGCATTATGCATGAATTTTGCCATAAAAAGACCGAAATATGCAAACATGCACGGAAAAAATATGGTTATTTGGAATCCATAAGTCATGTAATGTGTAACTGCAAAGTTTGAGAAGTGTAACCAAAGTATATAAAAACATGCATTTGCATGGAAATCCGGGCTCTACTAATGACAATAGTAGGCGATAAAGATAAGAGTGATCAGCTATTGTAAGTAAATATTCAATCCAGCATTAGGTCTAATACATTTTGCGATTATTGAAACCATAAAAAAACCCAAATCATTTTGGCTGACCATGGAGTTCGAACCTGTATACCAGTTTTTGATTGTATCGCCTCATTTACCCTGATCCATAAATGATTATTGTTAATGTCTTTTTAGTCATTCTTTCAGTCACTCGGTAATGTTTTATGTTACATTTTTTGTTTGATTTGTGCGGTGCGGTTTCTGAGAGAACCTAGTGAGTTATGGGACAAGAGGACGCAGTGATGTGCGGTAAGCGACGGTGTTGAGACTAGTTGTTTATTGGTCTTCTCATACCAAGGGGGCACCTTGTCCCGACCCCAAACGACGTCTCCACCACAAAATTTAGTGCAGTTGGTAGGTACTGGAGATGCTATTGTATAGTTGTTTACAGGTTAGCCACAAACTCTCAATATACTTTATTTTCCTTTGCTTTCTATTTCTTTTTACTTCCTTCTTTCGAGATTTATTTTTCGCTCCCACTGAGAGCTTTTTTTATTTCTTTTATTTCTAAATACAGTTAATAATTACTGTTAGAACATTCGTAGACAAAATATCAGGACACAACTAAATAATAAAAACTGTGAAGAATTATAATTTGTTTAAAGCAAAATAACAAATCAGCGACATACAGTAAGTAGATCTGTGGTTTATACCCAATCAGCAAATCAATCTATATTGTTTTATACTCTTGTGATTGATAGCAGTTGAAATAAATTCTACTTAACTTACAAACTGTAAGAGTGCACAAAATCTCAAATTAAAAAACAAGTAAGGGAACACCACAATAGGCTTACACAACCTCCAGAATTTTAGTGTGCAATGTTACAGCCTCAATTGACGAATCAGGCATATCTTACATAATAAGTTTTCATTTCCACCAGACAGAGTCAAGCCTGGGGTCTACAAACTTAAGAACTCGCATAGGCTACTGGTAACTCCAGACATAAAGGCACATGGTCTAATATACTGGTGATTCCATATTTTCGAACACGCAAGCACTAGTAGGCCTATGAGACTAGATTTTTGAACGCGCCATGCCCAATGTACTGGCGACTCTTCTAGACTTCTGAACGCTTAGGCCAGTATTCCACTATCCAATGTATTGGACAAGAACTTCACCAATAACTTGCCAGGCGATATTTGAATCAAAGAGGCGCTATTACACTACATCCAACAGCTTTGACTAAAACCAGTTTTCTCTGTATACCAGGCTATAGGGAAAGCTTGAATTTCGAAGATTAATCATTAAAAAATTCTTTATAATGACATTAGTTTATTAGTTTTATATAAATGTTTTGTAGCATAATTGCAGAAATATCTATATGACAAGGAAGTTAGGCCGAATCGTTACTTTCTTTAATTTGAAGGTTATGTTAACGATGCCACGAGTTTAGGTTCGCTTGCAATGCCAATATTTATATCTTCTGGTATGTCGCCTTCGAAATGTGGCTTAAATAGTATAAATGCTCTGCCATGAAAGTATTGTTTGAATGTTTGTGATTTATAATGCGGACATACATTGGGTCTGCTCAATGCTAAGTAAAAAATGCAGGCTATATACAGAAGGCTTGAGTTTCGATGGTGAATCGTAAAACAGTATAAATAATGGCATAAATTTATTAGTTTATAAATGTTTTTGTAGCAGTGACCCCGCATTTGAGAAAAATCTAAATGACAAAATCAGGCTGAATCACTGTTTACATTGGTTATGTGAGACGAGTTTAGGTTAGCTTGCAGGGCTTTTTAAAATATATCCCTGTATTACTAATGTAGTACCGGTATATCATTTTTGAAATGTGGATTAAATATTGAATAATCATATATAGGCCTACTTGAAGAAAATGTGGTATCAAACTATTTTGGTGCCGTTTATTTCTCAAAACAGTCTATGTTTAGCCGCCATTTTGGACCCCTAATGCTATGAATGCCGGGAAATATTTGATCCAATGTAACGGCATGCAGAAAGTCTTCAAATGCTCGTCCAATACGGTTTCCTTGAAGCAACGGGCGGCCATTTTCTTTTTTTCTAGACGATTTGATCAAATAACTTGAATAGTGGAATACCGGCCTTAGATCGTGGTGTTTTGTTGTCACCAGGCTTGGTGGCTCACCCGACTTTAGTGTTCTGTTCATCAGACTACGGGGCGTGCTAGGCTTACTGCTTTGCTGTCACTAGACCAAGGCCCGAGCTGATGCTACTGTTTTGATGTCACCACGCCAAAAGTCACACTGAGCCGACTATTTTTATGTAAGCAAACCTGCTGTCAGTGCTGAGCTTCTGGTATCATTAAGAAAAAAACTGCTTTGATCCTAAGAGGGTAGGTCAATAAGTATCCGCAATTTTTGTTTAAATCTTTTGTAAGTTGGCTGTACCCTTTGTGCTCCCCCACGTCGACACGTTGTTCATTTATCTCCGTTTGTGGAATGTTTGACCGTTATGACTCCACTCAAAGTTGCGTTGTTGCACATTAAACATGGCTGCACTGCTCAGCGTTTGCACCAAAGAAGAACAGCGTACTAAGCTGAAGGAAGCGGTGCATACGTGGCTTGCTACTCAGCCGAAAAACTTTTTTCCGAGAGCATAAGGAAACTTGTGCAACGATGGATCAAGTGCATTGTGAAGCAAGGGACTATTTTGAGAAATAAGACAATTGAAGGTATTGTATTCTTGTTGAAATAAATTTAAAAAATAGAGTGCGGATACTTATTGTCTTATTGTCTCAGGGAACGATCACCCTAGGCTCGGTGTCGGCTGTACACGAGGCACGGTAGAAGCCAAGTGGCTTCATCTTTGGTTCGCACTGTGTAATAAAGGCATGCCGTTTCTGTGATTCAGTATCACAGTATTACTACGCCACCAAGTTATCTCTGCATGCAGAAAATATGTTAGGAATGTGCCTTAAATCTCGATCTCCCTCCTTTGACGTTGCCACTTCCTATTCAACGAGTTCAGTCATTTGGCTACAAGAGGAGGGCTGAGAATTCCTGTGTTTTTAAATGACCTCTCATCTTCAGCAATCGCCGTTGAAATGAATAATCTGGCAACCATGTCCCAACTGGAGAAAATGAGCTGTCCCTTCTTCCACCCCCGCCGCCACGCTGCCACTTCCTGTCCACTGTGTTGGGTTATTTGGCTGGAAGAGGGGCGCTGAGAATTACCGTGTTTTTAAATGACCTGACACCTAAGACAGTCACTGTCCAAATGAATAATCTGGCAACCATGTTATGATCTTTCGCCACCTGCTTCCCCTACATCCCTTCCGTATAGTGGTAGCTGGACGACACTAGCGCTAAAACACTTCCCCTATCGCCGTGCAGATTTAACTTGGTGGCATAGTACTTTAGTACCGTTAAGGTTGTAATGTCTACGTTCACTCACACGTTTACCGAAGACTTTAAGCTATGACCTTGAAAGATTCAAAACTAAATTATCTAATTTGACTCGCAGTACGGTATTCTTACGGCATGATTACATATTAAATAATACCATACTACTAGTTTGCACACATAGGCCTAATAATTCTTAACGTTCAAAGGTAAAGTCCTGAGTAAAGCACATAACTCTAATCCTATACTGTTCAGAAACGACCAAGAATTATGGCCAATTAACACATACTTTGTTCCTTTCTTCATTTCTTTCTTTTTTCTTTCTTTCTTTCTTTCTTTCTTTCTTTCTTTCTTTCTTTCTTTCTTTCTTTCTCTTAGAATAATCAATCCCGTTAAGTAGGGATATTTATGCGGCCAACGCCGTTCAGGCCTTACGGAACCACGACCTGTCGGGAGAGGGATTATCTGTGGATCATAGCCTTTTTTTACCAAAAAGGACATAAAGACCCTTCCATAAAGACATTGCCAGGATGAGTCGGGAGAGGGATTACCTTTGGATCATAGCTTTTTTACCAGACAAGGACATAAAGAGCCTCCCCAGATGAGTGATCAGCCCAATGCCGGGGCCACCTCCGAGACAACATGAACACATAGGACGAGACACACCAGTCACTCACATAGTCACACTGAACAGGACACGGATGGGATAAACATTATACGGCCAGACGATAACTTATTTTGTTCCTAAAATAAAATAAAAACTGCTGCTTGCGGTCGTGTAACTATAATTCTGCAATTTGAGATGTGATCAGATATTCTGAGTGCCGGTACCAAATACACTACCTTACTTGCTGCTGTGGTATTTTAAAAATCCATTGTAGAAAAATGTGGTTTAAGAAGAATTATTGTGCTACTGAAGTTGTACTCAAGTGGTCACTGAATTCTTCGTTTCGACCCACTGGTTCTACAGTTGAGAATGTTATGAACAACAATTCCGGTACTATATATCTTACATAAAATATGGCCACCTCCTTTAATGAGGCAATTTATGTCTTTTAAATATTCGTAATACAACAGTAGGCCTATATATCTCTCAGACTTTGGGTTTAGTAGGTTGGGAAGCGTTACGTTTGTTTACTAGGAATTTGAAGTGCATATCGTATGAATACTAGACTGCGAAACACATACACTGTAATTTCATTGACACTGAAAACAACAACACTGATACAATGAACGGTAGCATTTTTTGTATTCCTAAAATACTATAAGGCTATGTTGGGAATTAAAGTTATCGGAATAACAATGGTGTGTTAAAAACAGTGTGTAATTTGGAATAGATTTCAATTTGTTTCTAACATGCTATAGGCTTACATATTATTTAAACAAATTAAATAAAAATAAAACAAAATTGACAACAACCAAAAAAGTAAGGTTTTAAAGCCATCTAGCTTCAGCTGCAATAATTGTGGGACTAGGTTTTGTTCGCATTATTCCGTGGAATGAATTACAAAGATATTAAATAAAACACACAAGACTGTATTAATAAAAAAGTGAATATAATTACTTAACCTATCGCATATCAATAGAAGTAGTATATGAAATATGACACTTTTTCCCCGATGAAATATTCATGGTTTGGGGATATGAAATGTCTAAAACAAGCAACCTTTAAACTGTGGAATGAGTATAAGTGTACATTTTAACATTTTATTACTTCCATAGATATAAAACATTCAAACAGGCCTACAGTTTGTCCCAAGAGAGTATTTTTGTTAGAAACAAAAAAATTCTATCCTTAAATTTTAATTGTCAGTTTTTGATAAGTATTGTCTGTACTGTTCTAGGATTTTCAGTACCGCAGTGAGTAGGTCTATGACGCTGGTTTTCTCTACTTTAAGGTCGCGGGTTTGATCCGGACTCAATCGATGGCAATTAAGTGTGCATAAATGGGACAGAAGCACGTCTGAAGAGTTGTAGGCATGTATAATAACTCCTGCAGGTCAAAATTCTGGCGACGGTCACAGGCCTAGGTTGAAGTACATCTCCGTCGTTAATTAACCATATACTTTAACCAACTAGCAGAGGAAGAAGTAAGGAATATTTCCCTATTAAGTTTTTTCAATATAATTGGCGGCTTTGTGCAAATTCTTCTTCTTCTTCCACTTCATGGGTTAGACTTATTAGCAGGGCTAGGATTTATATGTACTAAAAAATGTCAAAATATGTACATATATATGTACTTAAAAATGTCAAAATATGTAAATATATATGTACTAAAAATGTCAAAATACGTACATATATATATATATATGCAAATATATTTGGTAAAATATGGACATCAAAACAAATTTAACCACTAGACACTACATTTTGTAACTTTTAGAACATATAAAAATGCATTACAAATACTGGATTCAAAAATTAAATTATCCAATTTTTTTTCAGATCACTTACATTATTTTTATTCATTCTTTGATTATTTCTGCTACCATAACAGTATGCCACAAAATGTTGTTTTAAATTTTCAAAAGTGATTTGTATTTGCTGAAGCTTTGTTCTACTTCACATGAAGTGATTGGCGCGTGTTTAAAATTCACTGATTCTAGTTTTTACATTTGACGAGCTACTTAAGATTGCACTGATTTTACACATTTCTTCAAAGCCTGGATTTCTTGAAAACACATTGTCCACTTTACGTTTGATAAGATCGGCTAAATGTCCACGTATACATTTGAGTTCATGAATCATGTTTTTCACAATGTCAATATTTCTAGGTAATGTCAGATTATTATTTTGTAGTTTCTGAATTATTTTTGTTATATTACAAAAAATTGATTCAATGTAACACAAATCATTTTTCACACATTCATTTCTTTACGTAACTGTAAACTTATCCTGTGCTGCCATATTTTCTGTCACTGAAAACGACAATTATATGTAGTTTTACTCTTAAGAATGAAATATGTACGAATATTGCATTAAAATCACTAAATATGGACAAATATTTATTTTACATATAAATATGTACTAATGTCAGAAATATGGAAAAATATGTAAAATAAATTTGTTTAATTTGAATAGAGGACAACATAATAGATGGAGATAAGTGAAAAAAATGTGTCTATATATGAAATTAAGAAATATGTAATTACATATAAATCCTAGCCCTGCTTATTAGTCTATTGCCCCTCCAAATTGATCCATCCATCTCTTGTTAGGTCTTCCAATTTTTTCCCATCCTCTTGGTTTAAAACTCAGTGCTCTTCATGGGTAACTTTCTTCTGGCATACATTGTACGCGTTCCAGCCATTAATTTATAAAAGTAGCCTAACAGTTTGTATATTGTATATGTGTAATTTCTGTCTTATTGTTTACTTATTCATTTAAGTAATAAAGGGTAATCTGATTTCGGTTGCTTGTATTCTGCATGTGGTCTACCTCTTTTCTTCAAAGTACAGCTTTCGCTTCCATATAAACTTATGGTTGTGGCCATTGTTTTGTAAAATTTAATAATTTTATCTTTCCTTGTTTTGATGTAAGTGTTATTTTTATTGTTCCACATATATGATTAAATCGTTCCTTTTATGGTGGGCAACGCCATCTCCTTGATTTAATATTTTGCAATAGAGATAGTTAAAACACTTTACTTGTTCTATAATTTATTCTTCAATAATTATTATTGGGGTATTGCCTCTGAAAACCGTCACTATAGTTCTCTTCGGGGCGATTGACATATTATATACTTTTCCTGTTTTATTTCATACGTATATATTTTTTATAATGTATCTTCATTATCAGAAATAATCACTAGGTCATCCGCGTATAGGAGTGTCGTGATAAAGTTCTTTTTATAATAATTGTCCATAATATTTCAAATGTATAATTATTATCCCACTGTCGTATAACGTTGTCAATATATAAATTAAACAATAGCGGGAATATTTCTCACCCTTGTCTAATACCCATGTTGATACTTTCTTCTAAAATAGGGCTAAGTGGCATGCACATAAACATTTTTATTTTCTTGCACATATTTTTTTAATATTCCGATGAGCTGTCGTGGTATACCTCTATTCTCTAATATATTCCATTCCATCCTTCTAATAACCCTGTTAAATGCTTTGGAATAGTCAACGGACAAGATAGACCTGTATGTTTCACAGTTAGGCCTATATTTCCCCCATTATTCTACCACTTGCTTCGACGTAAAGATGTTGTCCATTATGGATCTAAGTTTCCGAAATCCCATTTGCTCCTCTGATAGCAGAATTTCTTATATCTTTCTTAAACGTTGTTTTAATTTTTTAGCATATATCTTATAAACATTGCATAGTAAAATTATACCTCTATAATTCTCTTCTTCTTGTTTATTTCCATTTTTAAATAACTTATTGTATGAGTAATGCTCTCTTCCATTCCTAGGATATTTAGCATGGTGCCAGCATTGATTTAAAATATTTGGTAATCTATTGTGGGCTTCAATAGGTACGTATTTAATCAACTCCATATTTAAATTATCAATCCCGGATATTTTTTTTGTTTTTACTTCCGTTAATGCTTATAAGAGCTGTATAATTCCTAACTTATCAACGTCATAATTAAATTCCAAATTTTTCAATTTCATCATCTTGTTCATCTTCTTGTGTATAATGTAGATTCTTGAAGTGTTCTGCCCATTGATTTCCTGTTATTACTAAATAACATTTATATTTGCCACATCCTTCTCTGTTTTATTGAGTAAATTCATTCACCTATAAGCTGATATGGCAACATGGCTGAGTGGCTAGACCGCTCGCCTTCCACCGCTGGGACCCGCGATCGAATCTCGGTGGAACCATGTGGAATTTGTGGTGGACAAATGGGATCGGGGTAGGTTTTCTCCGGGTGCTCCTGTTTCCCCTGCCAAATATCAATCCACCGTTGCTCCATTTATCATAGTTATGAGCATTTGGTTGCAATAAAGAATTATTATTATTATTATAAGCTGAGATTTGTCTTCCATGTATATATGCTTCGATGTTAGATATATATCTAGCCCAGCTCTCTTTATGACCTTGCTTAACTATTTTCGTTGTTTCTCTTGATTGTTCCTGATAGTAGTATAATTTTTCAATGATTTAGTGAGTAACCACTTATTATTTCTTCTTATTTTCAATTGCTTTCCTGATATTATCATTCCATACATAAAGCCTGTTCTTCATTTTCCTCAGTTTTTGTGTCCCTAATACTTCTTTTGCAGTTTTCCATTAAATTCACAAAATCTTTCCTTTCTAACTATATCACTGCTTACAGCTCTTCTATCCAAGTATTTTCCAAATCTTTCCTGATACATATTTTTTTTAAATTTATTTATTCATCTTGAAGTAAGTCACACTTATCTTTGACTTTTATGCAAGTTATGTTTATACCATCTCGATTTCAAACTTAAAAATAATGGTGGGATGAGATGTCTGCTACTCGGTAGACCATTACATCTTTGAAAATCGAGAGGATTTTTATTATTTCCTAAGAAATAAACAATTATGGATCGCTGACGTCTAGCCGGTCATGTGTTTCAATGTATATCTTTATGTGGGAAGAAAGAGTTAATTGCTTTTAATTTATTGAAGCAAATAAAATCTTTTAGAACTCTACCGTTTTGTTAATTGTTGTTACCCCATGCGGCCTTATTAATTTGGCACTGCGTTAAAGTCCTCTGTAATGATTATGTAATTATTATAAGTTTACAGATATCTGGTACTGTTATCGTTTCTTTGTAAAATAATTGTTTCTTCTGTATGTCCTTCATGTGATCCATACACTCAAATAATTGTTAGATGACTCATTGGGAATACCGCGATATAAATTCTATTATTTTGGAGTTCATTATGAAGTTCCTCAATCTTATTAGCTATTCCACGTACATTCCATGCTGCCTGATTTGTATTTATTAAAATACCTAATCCTTAATCCTTATCCGTTAATCATTTCTTGTTCGTCATATATTGATCCATCCAACTTTCTTGGAGAATTCGAGTTTCAAAAGGAGTCCCTTGATCAAGGAACCAGTCTAGCCTAGTCATGTCTCACATCTTGTATAAGATGCAAAATATATTCTGCATCTTAAAGGTTGTCTCTGATGCTTTGGTATTCTTATCTTATTTATTAAAGGTCTTACAAGGTTTTGTGCACGTCGGCACAGTCGCATTTTCGTGCACATCGGCTTAGTATTTTCATCCTTGCAATATCATGGTGCTCATCGCCACACATCCTTCGTGAACTTGGGGTAAAGGTGGACAGAGAGACAAAGTTGGAATTACATTATCGTATTGAATGCAATGGACTTCACCGTAACTGCTAGATAGACAGAAAGACAAACACTTCCTTTTATTATAATAGATACATACTGTGTACATTAATATTATAATTGTATTGTTTAGAAATCATTCATAAAGTATCTTCCTGCGATTGAATGAGACTTTGAATTAATATAACATAACCTAACCTAACCTAACCTAACCTAACCTAAATCTAACCTAACCTAACCTAACCTAACCTGACTTAACCTATCTACGATATCAACGGCCGGTTTCCTTAGCCGCGGTAGCTAAGGGGTGCTGCCTTGGAGCCGTGGTGAAGGAGGCTGTAGGTTTGAGTCTCTATGTCCACCCCTACCCCCAACGCTGTGTGTGGCGATGAACACGATAACCATTACAAGACAAAAATACTATGCCGATGTGCACGTGTGCCGATCTGCACGACACTTTTTACAAAGATATTCTGGACTTCCATGTGTAATAGTTAGTTGGAATTCGAGCATCTGCCTTCACATCCCTCATTGGTGACTTAGGGCCTCCTGATTACCCGCCCACCGTGCTTCCTTGTCTTTTCTATATTATTTACAGGTTAGGTATTGACGATTTGCTTAGGTCTATTTATTGTGGGTTATATTTGGAATCATGGAGATAGCCCCACTGATATACAGATAGTTTGATATCGCCACAATTAATTTAATTTATTAATTTTCTATTATACACCAATTCGTCAGATATGTAGATTTGAATAGACATTATCATACTAGAGGTATGAAACAGTTAAGGGATGATTTGAACTAATATTTTGTTGCCTAGAGAATGATCCTCATTCTAGTGGGTACGTTAGTAGAATTTTATGAAAATAAAATTTGTTAAAGAATGTATATTGCTTTAGAAATAACACCATATAGTATGGGTTGAAAACAGCTAAGGTTTATTTTATACATAGTATTAATATATGCATTATTAATATAAAAATTACATCTTGTAGAATATTGTAGGACATTCATTTGTATTAATATTGTATTAATGGTAATATATTACTATTAATATTAATTTTCTCCTGGTTCTATGGGGTAAGTTATGTAGGTAATAATGGGTGGAACAGTGTCAAAAGTGTAGATATGTATACAAATTATGTGACAGATATATAAATAAGCGTAAGGATTGTTTGTAATGCAGGACAGGGAAACTTTCATAAGGAGCACTGCAAACAGAGGACGCAGGATCTTTAAAATTGGCGTCTCAACATCCGATAATTACACATGTACGCAAAAATTGTTTTGCAATGCATTCTACGTATATCACACAATATTTTAAAGCATTTTGCCTGATTTTTATTGAAGATTTTTCGGGATACAAAAATAAAATAAATTCACATGTCAAATTCCCTTCACCAACCATGAATTTTGTATAATTACTGATACTGTAATTATAAAATGAAATTAAAACCTTTGTGTCCGCTTTTTAAGGCTCTGTTTTGTGTGTAGATTATTTCTGCACAAATTTCACACGAATCCGACCAAGGGTTATTAATCTCTTTCACTTTCTATCATCAATCATGGTCCAATCATTTTTACGAAGAGGCATTAACACAAATCAATTCCCATTATTCAGAATTGAAGATTGCGATTGTTATCATAAGGTGTAAGCATTTCTAGACTGAGTAAAAGCCGAGAATAGCCCCAGTTGGAAACGCGTGACGTCACGCACTCAAGCGCTGTGATTGATCTGTCCAGGAATAGGCAACCTCTATAGTATACTGATCTTGGGACGAGGCTACCTCATGGCCGGGCGCAAGTTGAGACGCAGTTTGGTGACGTGAGGTAGAGGTGACTCACCGTAAGTTTAACATAGAATTAAATACAACAACGAAGGTTCGCACGCAGGGTGAAGTGAAGCAGATTCAACGAGTCACGAGCTGCGGACGTTTGTGATCGTGCCACAGTTTCTCACTAGTGACTTCTCACTGCGCGTGAAAAGTTGTTTGTCCACCATGGACATTGAGAAGAAATTAATTATGGCAGGTCGAGGGAGAAAAAATTGTACGACACGTCAAATTAAAATTTCAGATTTGGGAAGAAATTGCGAAGGGCATTGGAAAGAAATGTGATAAAGTTGTTTATAATGTTTTTATACTTAAATAAGATGGATTTATTTGAAGGGAACAAGGGAAAAGCTATAGTAGTGTCCGTTTTTATGGACTTTGAGATAATAATGCCTTCTAATAGTGAATTTGGAATTTTGGAATTAGTTTAGGCAGAAAGCGGTAATATTATAGGGGAAAAAGGATCGTACTCCATGCAGTTTGAAAGATTGATGTCCGCTCTGAAAGTAAACAAACCCTCTTCAACTCTTCATATTTATTGTTTATCAGTTTGTTGCTATGCTCTTTTCAATCAAAAGCGTTTCTTGAATTAATTTCTATACAATGTGTTCAATTTGTTATCCTTTTTCGTTTTCCGCTGTACCCTTCATTTGTTTTAGATAACATTTTATATGCAGTAGATTTTCGACGAAAAGAAAAAGGTGCATAAGCAGGCATAAAAGTGTATATTTTCTATACAGGTGTATATCATAACTAGTATAAACCATAAGAATTAATTAGTTGGGAAGTTTCAGATTTGTAATTAAAAATAAAATGGAGTCATCTTGAAATTTATTTTCAACTTACTTTCATAAATGTTTTATAATTATGTACAGTAAAATTGCTCCATGTTCCTTAACAAACGTTTCTGAAATGAAACATTTTCTCAAAATGATTTTACCAATTAGTTCCGTTTCGCTTTATAATGTTTTCCCGTTCAGAGTTAAACTTAGTATCTCACCGGAATTTGAAAAGTAACCTTAATTTAAATTGAATTGAATGATTGAGTGTTATAGTGACATTAAAAATAAGAAATTAAAGGGTATTATATTTATTAAAAATTATATATTTATTATGTCTAAATGATGAATTTTCGTATCATAATTATTAATTATATGTATATATGATCGCTGAATGTAAGTATTCGCAACATTACATTTAAAAAAAAATTAAATTTGTAGGAAATTAATACATTCTTCCCAGTGTCGACTCGTAGCTAAAATTACTGCGATTGCTGCTTCATAAAATGTTTAGCCTTCGTTTTGAATATTGTGCAAAAGGAAATATACATATTTAAAAAGAAAATTGATTCAGAAACTTGAAAAGACCCTAAAAGAACAAAATCAAACTTTTTTACTTACTGTAATTTAAATTGTTACAGCTCAAGCTTGATCTATTCGTTTAAAAATTAAATCGATTATTCTTGTTTTAATTTCCGCGAAAAGATCAATAATTTTCTCATTATTATTGATAAACTTCATTATGCAGCTTAGTGTATGAATTCAACTAGTATAAGATAATTCAAGTTTTGGTAAGAAATTCAACCTGTATACTAGTAGTCTTAATAAACACCATATATTGTTTCGAATCCGATTGTGAATAAAAATTTTGGATTATATACATTCATTTTATTAAAGCATGTCTATATACAATTGTCAAATACTAAGTTGATTTTATTTATTATACACATGAACATTTATTGAACATTGTATCTCTTTTTGTTTGTCAGTTGGTAATATTTGATAATTCTTTGTATAATAATAATAATGACACCTTAATTAAAATTTGACTTCTTTTCTTGCAGTATTGTTATTTGACGTATTGAAAAGTAATAAGTTAGGTTAGAAGTCACTCTGCGTCACCTCACGTCACCAAACTGCGTCTCAACTTGCGCCCGGCCTAGTCTATAGTCGACAAGCTTTGGTGTTTGCCAGCTGCCGATACATCAGGGCATGAGTTGTGTATGCGGACAGAATAACATGGCAAACAGTGGCAAATCGCGCAAGAGAACAAAGTGACGTCACTGGGCATTCTGTTCGGGAACATTAAAGCATTATGCTTAGGGTTTCTTTTGTTCCATGTGTTACAGGAATGATCATCAGAATTAAATTATGCAGTAGGCTTACTAAAACATTCTATAGACCCTAACTGGAACTCACGCGAAGGTTGAATCCTTTGCATTCCTCTAGCTGAGGTCCTCTAAAGACTCCATCCTTCACAGTGTTATAAGGAAAGAGTACAAAAGACCAAGTACCTCATCAAGCTAAAGCTGGCTTTTCCAGGCCTTGGTCTGGCTATCGTTTGCTATATTAAAATGGTTGTTGAACCCATAATCTATAAACCCTGGTTAAATTAAGGTCCGTCTCTCAGGTCGGTTGTTTATCAACTGACTATAAATTTAGTTCCCGGTTTCAATCTCCAGTACTTTCTCAGATTTTTCTGAGATGGGATTATCTGGAACGGTGTACAATCAACTTCCTGATGATAAACGGAAGAGCTAACATGTTGGGTCCCCGGTCAAGTAAACTCATCGCTCATCAGTAACGGCCCTGGATGTAGGCATGTAGACCACATACATCCAACATTATTATTAAGTAGCAATGACTTCTAAAGGCGGAGTAGACTTCATGCCACTGAATATTTTGATGAAGGAAGCAGCAACATAAATTGTTTCGTATTCACCATCCTAGTGCCACAGGAAGCATGAAAAAATATCTAGCATGCATATTAATAATTAATTCTAAGGAATATCATCCGATTATTTAAGTTTAGCCCAAGTTTTCCTTCTTATATAGCTTGGACGTGTCTCTTCGACGATTTTATTCATGCATTTCCCCTTCATTTGAATGAGATAGAAAAGAGTTTCTAGGCAGGACGAAGTGTGAAAATATCATGAGTAGCTTTTTTCTTCCATGCTAAAGTTGGGGTTATTCTTCTCTTTCAAGGTAGTTTTTATTTGAATATAAAATTTTGTTTTGATCCTAGAATCATTGATGGCAGCTTCCTCGAAAGTTGTTTCGTATAAGTTTCTTCAATGTGGAAATAGGATAAAATATTCAGAAAAGATAAAGTAGTTTTCCTCTTAAGTGATGCCATCTTACCCACCAGTTTCTTCATTTGTAAAATATACTTTAATAGTTTCTTTAATTTACAATATAGAGTATAACTGTGATTTTGGTCTAGCCCTAACTCCTTATTATTACAGTTTTAATTTTTATTAAAAGAAACGTTATAAATATGTCCCTAGGTGCAAGGTTTAATTAGGTGCTAATTTACGTGTATGTGGGTAAACAGGTTGATCAACACGACAAACCTCCCAGGAGATATAATATGGCACATCTCCGAAACACGTGAATTCTGTTTGCCCTACTAAAATAATAGCACTATTTATAACCTAACTTAACCAACCTAACCTAACCTATCCTAACTGCCACTAAAATATAATTTATCTGCCACTACTTACCTTAATGCAAAAAGGACAGTTAGTATCCTGCTTTGCAGTTAGCATCCTACTTCGCTCAGAACCATATTATGACTGGCGTGTTTTATGCGTAATAGAAATGAACTGATTGAAATGGGTAAAAATACAAGATCAAGTTCTAAAAACGGTATACTTATTTCACCCTTTAATCAATTCCTTTAACAAAAGTAAGTATATTTGATCAAGTGTTCAGTTCCAGAAAGAAAATTGCAATGTTAAGGAGATGGTACTCTCACCTGCAATTTCTTATTTCACTTAGACTAAAACGTATTTAGCATATGTTCCATTTATTTCTCTGGCCTTGATTTATAGCTTTTACATAATTGAATGACGATTCTTACTACCCGATGTTCTTCGAACTGTTACAGAATAAAAACCTGCTAGTTCAGGTCACTTTCACGATGTGTAATTTGCACATCACGTTTCGTTCATGCTTTTCTTGTCAAAACGTACAAATAGGCCTATAATACTTTGTTGTCCAATTAATACTGTAGTGTGACTAATTAAATACGCTTTGTACATTAGCTCCTTCATTTAATTCAAGATGGAACGGCCACGACATATCTTTGTTTTACATAGGCTAAATATTAGCATCTAATGTTTTCCAAAACACAAACATATTTTCTGTACACTGCATGTGGAGAAAAAATTTAGGGACGTTGGTGTAGACCAGTGTGCACATCTGTAGGTATAGACCTATATGTAACTACGCACCTCTTTACTTCTTTACCTCTGTAGGTCTATGTAAGTATTAGTGTATAGAACACATGTGCATATTTATTGGGCCGTGCCAACTGGCCAGCCAAATAAAAACGCTATTCGCACGCCCCAGTGAAGATGTAGTTGTCTCTCATCTTGTGTGCGTGTCTGTTTTATCTTCCTTTTATACCTCCAGTGAAACACTTGGCTAAACCTTCACAGATCTTCCTCGTTGTACCGTTACACTTGATTAGACTTCGCCAGTTTGCAAAACGGATTTAATCCAGTTCAATACTATTACCTATCGTTATATAGTAATAACTGTCGCAACAGGAAGAAGGATTTTTAAGAAAATGTATAATTTATTTTCTAACATGAACGTTCAAATTTTCTTTCAATGTTTAAAGTATTTTAGTTTTATTTAATTTGCCAAGAACAATGATGTTTCTTCTAAAACACGAAATCATTATGGGAGTGACTACAAACTTCACGTGGAGTGTACAACTAAATGTTTAGTTTTAACCGAATCTATCGAGTAGACACACTACGACAGATTGCGTTTATAATAGGCATATGACTCGTTTCCATTAATAACATGCTAAATAATAAAACATGTCGCACAAACATATATTGTATATTATTAAAGTTCTTAGCTAAGCAAAAGGTAGCCTAAACCTTTTTACCAATCTTTTTTGAATGTTTGGATTGAAATAGGCTGGGTATCTTACCGAATTATAGATATCATAATGCCTTATAGCATCACAAACATATTAACTGAATAAAATAATAATTTTTCAGGCTATCCTTTAGATTTCTGGTTAATAAAAGAAATAATGAAATATCTGTTAACTGGAGGTTCTTTTAAGGACCTACTTAATATTAATTCTGAATAGGGACTACTGTTTTCTTTGGTAAATAAATATATGCGATTACATTTCCGACCGAGGAAACCATGACCTCAGATACAAAAGACCTCAAATTTTAATTCCTTCTGATAGTGCATATTGAAGTCCTAGTTAGTTCATTATCTTTATAACTGGTAATATTTTGTAAAGAAATGTATTTGATAAAAAATATTCACTTTAACTGTCTCTAAACTACTGTGCATTTTTTTCATGTAGGCCTAACTTCTACCATAGTCGAGAAAGCAAAGAGAAATTGAAAATGAATATGATTCAAGTATCCCGTAAATCATTTTTAAAGAGAAACTAATATTTATTGTTTTATTAAGCAAAAATTACAAGTGTAGAAAGGAAAGTTTACATCATAATCGTTAAAATAATTCTTTTCCAAATACAAAGTTTTAAAAAGATTGCGTATAGGCTATGCGAGAAAGTAACAGTGGCAGATACAGTGTTATAGAGCACATAGGTTAATCCATTGATATTCTGTGAAAGAGAGTGCGTGAACAGTGGATTACCCGTCCCTAAGTCATGACTTCATCCCCTAAAACACTTGGTGTTAATTTTATTCCTGCATTCGTTGAGAGTCTGATTCCAGTACTGCCATAGTTACATCCCTTAGTCCAGCTGAAATCTAATTGATCACGCTTTATTTGACATATTTTAGAATTGAAAGAGTTATATCTCTGTTTTTATCTAGATTTTGATTATTTTAATTTTACAATTGACTAAATGTTCGAAGAATTGTTAACTATTTGGTTACCACATAACCTGTGCTTGTATTCATTGTATTAAGCTGTGATGTAACTTAGTAAGTAAAATAATATTATAGACGTTGAATTGAACTGAATAGGTGCCCTTAAGGCGGGAGGCGGGGTGGGAACGCCCCTAAGCACCGAAGCCGCAGGCTTATTGTACCTACCTCCGGGATGGAATGAGTTGCGTGCCCATAGGCCGCCCAGGACTGCAGATCCCCCGCATTCCCCCACGGAGCTCCCCTACATCCAGCAAGCCTTATTACCATGCCACGTATGCGCCAACCCCTTCGGTCCCTCCAACCGGAGCCCCGACAGGTCCACGACACACACCACCCCCTTCGGTCCCTCCAACCGGAGCCCCGACAGGTCCGCGACACACACCACCCCCTTCGGTCCGTCCAACCGGAGCCCCGACAGGTCCGCGACACACACCACCAACAACCTCTTGACCACAAGCAGCGGGGAGAACGGGAGAGGCCCCCAGAGGGCGCTGACTGCCAAAGCAGACCCGATACCAGAAGTGGAAACGGGATGATGATGAAAAGGGGGAAAGGTGAGATGAAGTGGAGAGTGTTGGTGGAATGAGAGAGGGAAACGGGAGAACCCCGAGAAACCCCCCCCAAAGAACGGCTTCGTCCACCACGAATGACACACCCGCCGGCCCCGAGATTTTATAGACGTTACTTTATTATAGCGATGTGAGTTATTATCCAAATTACAATGTTCGGCAGAACATATGCACAAATATCAATAATATAGATGGGCTTCATGCCGATTGTTAATCATATAATACAGTCTTGAATGCAAAATTGACCTAAGTAGGACTACACAATCAACGTTAAATAACCACAATAAAAAAATAAGATTATGACAAGGTACTTTTGAAATCACAATTAAGTGTAAGCAGTAAGATTTATTAATAATAAATGGTCTGTCCTCCAGTGAGGTTCACCACGCGGATCCAGGTTACAAATAGCCTACGCTACAAAATTGTTTAATTGCTTTCACAAGTAACTCTTTGATTTACATTAGACAATATTTCAGTTGATAATAAAGAAGCCTACTTATTCTGCTTCAAATACAGGTGGACATGTAATATCTGCAATGAGTTTCGTGGTATGTGTATGAAAATGATTCTCCTATTCTCGTGGATATGAAATTTAAAAGCCAGATTTTCTACGATGTTTTTTATGTAGCTGGGAAGGTACCAATTGCCTCAATCAGAAGACCTCTGACGATTTATTTTTCTTTAGGGACATAAAACTTTATAAATAAGTATGGAAAGCATGGTTCAAAAGTTCAAAATTTATCTCCTCTCCCTGCTTTAGGTCTCTTTCAAGCGAAAAATAGGGCTACCTCTAATCCTCGTTGTTGCGGGATTTGAGCCAGTTCTCATTTTCCATAATAGTGAAAATAAAATCGAATGTTGTTGACTATTTGGCTGGAATAGGCCTATGAAAACAAAAACAAAATGCGAAAAAGTTGAGGTTGTGGAGGCTTTGTTCAATAGTTGAACAATAGAAATTTATTCATGAATTTATTTATGAATTCATTTTAATTGATAAAAATTCCTCAACAGTTAGGGCCTGAAGTGGACAAGTACTGCACCAGTTGGTATAAGTCTTTACTATTATACAAAGGTTTCTGTAGACTTTCACTTACGAGGCGTGTTTTTAAAGTATTTACCGATAATTACAAAAATAAATGAATTAAAAAAATTAAAAATAAATAAAAAGCTTTGTCATTCACTTACACTATTTCTCTATATAGTCACCGCCGTTATTCAGATACTTGTCGTAACGGGAAAGCAGCTTTTGTATGCATTCGTCAAAGAATGATGCCACCTGTTGTGAAAGCTGTCTGCACTTCTTGTTTCACAACTTCATCGTCTTTGAAATGTTTTCCACCAAGGAATTTCTTCAGATCAAGAAACACATGAAAATCGCTTGGTGCCAAATCCGGACTGTAGGGAGGATGGTCGAATTGTTCCCATCCAAATGATGTCATCAGATCTTGAGTTTGTTTGGCTGTCTAACCTACTTCCTCACCATTCCATCACTCATTATTTTTTTACAATAAACCTTACAAAATTGGCGATTAATTTTTGCTGGCGTAACATTTCACGCATTCAAAAAACGAATCACTGATCTGACTTTACAGTCGGCGGGTCGTTCGATTCTTTTGAACATTTCGGAACACTCTAACAATAGGACAACAAAAATTGATCGCTCAAATTTCGTCTGGCTTCTTAATGAATTGAGAAAGTGATCTCACATGCTCAGAATTGGGAATGCAACGCTGCAGCGGTAAAATATTTAAGCGGTACTTGCGTTAAAAACACGCCTCGTACTTTGACAACTCAGCTAAAATTTGAGCTTATTTCAACCCAATAACTTCAATCCATTGAAGCTTATTTTAGTGGTTTTGCATTCTAATATCTCGTAGATTAAAGCTGCATATGGTTATTTCCATCACTTGTTCAAGAGGCTGACTCTTGGAATCGATTTTGAATATATGCCAGGAAGACAACATTTGGACATAGCAACTAAGCCAATTCAATTTGGTGGGCATGGAATCCGCAACATCAGTGATATCTGCTTACCTGCTTTCATGCTTTCATGCTTTCCTGCTTTCTGGCGCTTCTGATTTTATCAACTTAATATCATTCGTACTCCAGCTCCAGCCGTAACACCTTGTAAGTACTCCTTCCCTGATAAGCTATCTCGTTGCCTTAGCCTCGAATTCACTAGACTCAGATTTTGCAAGACATTTTAACTAACTTCTTTTACTAGTTTATATTTTTTCAGAAAAAAATATCCATGGATTTGTGATTAAAGAGTGGAAATTTTCACTAAAGAAGCCCTCGCACGTCAACTACTATTGAATAAGAAAAAAGAAGTACGAACTATGAAAAATAAAAAGAAAGCCGTGGTACTTCAAAGTTTACATCACTAATGAAGAAGAAAAAGATGTACAAACTATGTAATCTCCAATAAATAATATTAAAGAACAAGTATCAACAGCGAGATCGAAGTCATTAAAAAAATATTTTTATGAACACATCAGTTAAATGTCAGTTTTTTTCACTATGAAATGCTAAATTTTTTGGTCAATGTTTAGGAAAAAACAAAAGATGTAGCATTGAAGAGTTTTTAAATTTGTATAGAAATTAAAAATTTTAGCTTTTAAATTCTAAAGTTTCTTTTTTAAGAGCTATAATGTGCGATCTTAACTTAACTAGGCCTAAATGTTAAAAAAGCTCAAATCTAACTGACCCATTGACGAATCATTACTCAATATTCAAATAAATACTAGGCCTACTTCAAACAAGTACCCTTTATTTTTCAAAGATTTATTGATTTAGCCTTCAAATTATACAAAGTGTTCCATGAACATTGAAAGACTCTCAAAGTGCTCCATCACAGGAAACGTTTGGGAAATCTTGCCAAATGACAACGCTGGGTCATTCCAGGAAAAATCTGAAGGCTATAGGGTGTAAAATAAATTAACTTATTTTATTGAATTCTGTGTTGTTTATCAATACAGTGAAGAACACCAGACATTTTAACGTTAATTAAAACGTGCTTAATTGTTTTAATTTTGTATAAACACGAAATGTTACAAAATTTGGCCGGTATGGTATCAAAAAATTTATGAAACTGTTCCTATAGTTTCAGCCTATTGCAACCTGCAAGAAATAGGTCAAGTTATAATAACTTCATTCGTTCAAAGGAATTTGGTATTCTTATCATACTGTGTGATGGAATAGACCTATATACTTTTAGTTGTGGGTCAACGCAAGCATCTACTGAAAGGTAGAGTGGATGATTCGGAGTCAGACACTTCTAATAAACTTCTTTCTATATCTTTAAAATGTCCGAAAGCTACATTAGAAAGTTAAATTACCATACTGGAAATGACGCCACGAGTCGTGATCGGAAAGTACATGGTTCATAGAAATCACGTCCTAAGCAGCTGGCAATCGAGAATGTGGCTTATAGGCTAATCATAGAATTCTTGATAATTTAGAGGACGCTGTCACAGGGCGGGTTGGGACAACCCCAAGGCATGTAAGCCATACAGTGCTATTTAGCCCGATGAATGTGATGAATGACTGTGAAGTGTTTTTCCGGCCCATCGGCTGCAGGTGCCCCCTCAGCCGCGCGTACAACAGACTGTCCACCCCATTTACAACTCCACCTGTCCGTCTGCCAAGTTATTCACGAATCCGCCCTTGATTCTCCACGAGTACTCAAAAAGATCTTCGTGAAACTCAAGGGTTCGATCCGGACGAGAGACGTAGGAGCTGAGACAGAGAGAGTACCCTTCCCGCAAGCAGACAAGTACCTGCGTGAAGCCTGTATTACGGTTATGGGATGATATGGTGAGGTTGAATGACATAAAGGATGATAATGGGATAACGGAAGGTATAGAGGACCATAGGAACGAAAATCCAACTCATCATTTGCCTCATTGACTGTGAAAAACTTCGAAAAAACACAGTCAGGTTGGCCGGTATTGGGATATGAATCTGGAACCTCCCGAATGTGAGTCCAAGACGATAACGCCATAGCCACCCCACTCGGTATTCTTGATAATCATCTACAGATAAAAATGGAAACAGGTAAAACGTGCATGACAGAATCTGGTGTAATTACTAGTGTAACTACTAGTCATGAAGTTGCTAGTCACTAGCTCATAGTTAACGACATCAACTTTCGGATTATAATTTTTTAAAACATCAGCCAAATATCATGTCTAATTTATTCTAGGTTCATTTGTTATCGGTAATTGTTCTCGGTACGATAACATCCTTTTAATTGAGTCGGTACCAACATGAACACTATTTCACAATTTATTTTCAATTAGTCGGGTCACAAGTTATCTGAAATACCATTTTCTTCATGATCTGCATCAAGTTCCACTTATGCTATTTTTTATCTAATGGTTTTCTTTTGTATGACACTTGTTATTTTTCATCGCCTGAAATATTTCATACAATTAGGTGAGTGCATCCTTAGTGACAAGCCCCTAAAATAAAATATAAAATCGCTCGTTCACTCTACTAATCTTGAACACACGCTTAGTGTTAAACAAATACCCTTTCGAATTGAGGCTCACCTGACTTTTTTGTAAGCCCATTATTGTACAGAAAGGGTTCTGAGCTCCCGGGTATCGAACACAGAATATAGCCAAACAAGGACACATAAAGAAGAAGAATCAAGATAGAAAGAAATAAAAACACTTGAAATTATGCAGTGTTGCAATACAATAAAAAAAACATTAGAAACAACTACTAAATTTAAACATTTTTAAATCTACTTCTGAAATGAAATACAGTATTTTACTGCAGATATCCAATAAGATAAACAAAAATTTGGATAAGAAGTGTGAACAAATTGCCTACTTACTGCGGTCTGGTGTGTTACTATGGTACTCCAACTCTAAGGGTGGCGTGCACCAAACTCATGCCATTTACTCTTTTAGTAAGCCTTACTTCTTTAGTTCTAACTACTTTAGTAAGCTACTCTTTTAGTAAGGACGGCGTGCACCAACCAGGAGTAAACTAAACTCGGCGGCTTTCAACATAGAGGAATGTACTAAAGAAGTAAAAATTTTATTTACTCCCAGAGTAAATGAACTTACTCCACAAGTGGTGGAGAGCACCAACACGGAGTACGTTACTAACGTAGTAAGTTGTGGAGTAAATAAGGCCAATATTTACTCCTACTCAGGGGGTGGAGTAAGTTGTGGAGTAAGTGTGTTCTGTGGCATTTGCGTGAGTTATGAGTTACATATCACATTAAATGGATTACATAGTTCAAACTGAGGATAAGTTATTGAGATGAAGAAGGTTGTATACCAAAAATGAGAGTTGTGGCAGGTGATTTAATAAATATTAAGCAAACCATACCTAGTAGGGCATTTAATAACGTAAATAATTAAGCTCATAAATCCTTACATGAAATTTTGGCGTTTGGAAGAAACGATGTCAGATTCTCACTACATCCATGTGATTTCAGCCAGTCAAATGTGGAAATATCATTGCGGAGAGCGGTCCAACTAGGAAGACGTCCACCAAAGGTGAGGGGGAGAGTAAGTGGAAGGGACGTTTGCATTGCACGGTACAAGGAGCGCATGTGGTCTCAAATATCTTCCTAGCTGGATCGGCCTTTAGATGTTGCAGTTCTCCCTAACTTTGGGTCAGAAAACGACGATGTATTTCAAGCTAATCACATGGATACAGATATCGGCGAGGTATAGTACATTCCAATAAATGAAAGCCTCCGTTCTTGGAGCTACCCAGAAAACACTTCCCCCTGCTACTTAACCATAGAATTACTGAACAATAGGTGATTCTCATTGTTAAACGATTTAATGTAATTATTGTAAATTAATTTTATTACATTACACTTCTATAGCTTAACTTAAAGCACAACATTGCGAATGCCAGATTATAATAATAATTATAAGAGCTAAAAGTTCAATAGTTGCACCCGCAGTGTTAATGAATAATATGTCCTTTTTTTCTAACCCAGGTGTAAAAATGTCCAAACAGGCCACATCGGAAGAAAATTTGACTGACTCTGGGATTAGCGTACATTGAGAAGGGGACACATTGTAAAACCATTCCTTAAAGACTCCCCAAGTCTCGAATGGTGGAGTGAGACGAGACTTTCATGTTTGGGAATAAACTATAACAGATGCTGCAGGTCTACAGTATGCTGCTAACTATTTAATTAACCCTGTGGACAGGAAAGTGAGAAGCATTATAAACTATATAGAAAAAAAATGCCAACATGAGTGCCGAAAGAAAATTTTAAGGAGGGGCCCGGAGGTTGAAGCTGCACAGGATCTAGAGAAGTAGTCACTGAAATTATTTTTAAACACACAACCATCTACATAATTATTATTGGAGTTCATAGCTTCCGAAATATTGTACCGCCATTTTCTGTTTAAATATTACATTTCTCAGTTGTAATATTATTATTTTTATAAGGTAATATTTTTTAAGTAAATGTTCTGTGCATTTGAAAAAGGACAGAAACATAATGCCCCTTATTAGTTTTGTTATCCTTTTTATCCCCCCTTTTTCATGATTTTGTGTAATACTTCTTATTAATATTGTTAAACAGTCAATAAGTATTAATAATTCATTATAGTGAGATTTATGATAAACAACTATAGAATAATTGATTTATCGTTTTTGGGGAAGAATATGTAACTTTAGGAAGTATAAATATTTTAATATATTTTAGAACTTTATTATTATTATTATGAGAGAAATAATTATAATATTGACAGTGAATCAATTATGAAAATCAACTGGAAATTCCAATTGTTTGCATTATAATACAGAAATAGTTTGCATAAAAATTGTAATCACAGTACCCATACGTAGGCTACTAAACTGAAAATACTCAATTGAAGGAATTAAAATTAGTAATGAATAAAACATTACTATTAGACCTATTTTAAAACATGAAGATTGTCATTAGTAATATTTGGAACAACCCAAATTCATATTCATTGTTTCAGCGAACCTTTCCTTTTCATTATCTGGCATTTGAATAATACTGGCAATTGAAATGCACGTGTTCTGCTGCGCTGCCCTAACGTTTCTGCTCTGTTCTGCGCAGAATTCGACTACTTCTTTAGTAAAAATCGCTTACTACTTTAGTAACAACTAGAGAAGTAACTATCAATTGAGCTCTCCAACACCAACTAAAAGAGTAAGTTACTAAAAGAGTAGCACTAAAGTAGTAAATTTAGGAAGGGAACCTTACGTAACAAAAACCGGTTTGTCTGTCTCACTCTAGCACATACATTAGTATGACTTAAGAGTGAGACAGATGTACTGGTTCTTGTATACTCCAGGTCTCCGTCTTAAATTTACTACTTTAGTAAGATTTACTCCTGGATGGTGCACGCCACCCTAAGACCTTAAATTGACGCCACCACACAAATTACTTAAATCAGCAAGGCATTTCAAGAAAGACACTTTTTGTAGAATGATAACAGATATCAGACATCAACCAAGAGGTTTGTGTTAACATACTAGCACATGTTGTGTGCACGCACATTTATTGTTGCCATATGGCATCTCCGGGACAAATCTGGTTACAAAATTAGTGAATTATAACAAAGCATTTGATTTATTTTAACGGAGGTTAAAACACAGGAAAACTTGAAATTATTTTTAACACATTTTCTTGAATACAGTAGCTTATATTACGTTTAAATTGAACCCAACACGATGCAGAACATTTATTTTACTTCCCATATATGCATAGTATAGCGAAAGTATAGTGGTCGAAACTGACATAACTAACAATATTTATAGAATTATGAAATATATATTTATTTTTTCTACTTCAACACTAACAGCCATGTATGTATAGACCTATACTGTTCTCGGGTTGATAGCGAGGTGAGTATCTTGGAAGACTCCGACGTTTCAGAGGATCACATTTCCTTCGTCTTCAGGGAATACAATATTCCCTGAGAATACAGTATTCCCTGAAGTTGGAACAGTGTAATTTTGAAAATTTTGGAACAGAGCAGCACTCGAGATCGATCGTTTTCTTCTAACAGGTGAAAATAGTTTTATAAAATATGTAATAATTTGTGAGTAACTAATGTGATTTTTATTTTTCAAAGATAAAGAAAATTACTTTCTTATTTACTTATCAAGATAACACTGGGAATACATATTTCTTTCACAATGAATAGAAGCCAAGAAAAGTAGTCGATTTTTTTAAATTATTTTTCTGTCTGTACAAGTATTTTGCGGGTAATTAGCGAATTCACTTTAAATATAGGCTATTGTTAAATTATGGACTCCGTTGGAATCTGTTTTCTACTACTATAATTTGGTTCCTATAACTAAAAAATTAAGGGTAGGGTTCACGAATGTTTTTCAAAGAATTTGCTCTAACGATTTTTATAAAATAAATTTTAAAATCCTAAGTTAGGCAATAAAATAGATTCGTTTTTACGTTAAAATTACTTGGGAGTCTTGTCTATTTCAATTACCGGTATGTTAGAAGATACCATAAAAGTTTTTGTGTACCGGTATTTAAAATTTCTTATTTACAACATTTCTTTATTAAATTAAGAATTTTAGATATAAAAATTATAGGAGTAATACTTGAATGCACAATGTCAGAAGAAGAATATATAACATTAACGCTATTCGTTTGTTTACGAGCTCATACAGAAACGAAAGCTACGATTACAAGTTATAATTAAAAAAAATCACATACAGATTTGGTCCAAAATAAATGGGGTTCTCGCAAGGGGCATTATAAATGCGTATACCAAGTTTCATGAAAATCCGATAAAGCGTATTTGAGTTATCGCGCCTTTAAAATAGATATTAAATTGGGTTTTACTCCGGTACCGGTCAACCAATTTGGTTCAACATAAACAGGATTTTTCCCATGGATATTATAAACGAGTATGCCAAGTTTCATTAAAATCCGATAAAGCGTATTTGAGTTATCGCGCGTACAGGCACACGGTCGGACGGACAGACATTTTCTCGTCTCCCACACAATCTGATAAAGTACCATACTGGCACATAATAAAATCAGGTAAACTGATATAAAAAAGTGCCAGAATGATTTTGTTTAAACAGTGATAATTGCAATTATGATATGCAGAAAAGAGGTTATTTTTGTAATGTATCTCCGAGTTAACCTTCAGATCGATTCATTAAGCAGGGCTTGCGGAAGAACAAAGGTTTAAAGTTTGATACTTAACCTTAATTCATAATCGTATAGGGTACACTGATATAAAAAATTCTTAAAATATGTCAACTATTCACAAAATGCAATGGCAAATAATTCCATTTAATGTACGTCCGCCTAATTATTTCACAGTTGGCCTAAATATACCTTCTCTATATAACACTATTTCTACTTGATCAATGAAATAAACCAACATCTGTCTAGTATGATAAGCATATGTGAAGGATCATGTGGGTAGTGTTATTTGTCATAGCTAACTGCATTGCAACTTCCAAAGCCGTATATGAATAGTGTAAACAATATGTTGTCATGAGAACTGATTTACATGTGATAAATTATTTCTAATATATTACCATAAAATAGGCACTAATTTGGGCATTAGTCCGGTACCGGTCAACCGATTTGGTCCAATATCAATAGGTTTTTTTCCCATGGACATTATAAATGTATATACCAAATTTCATGAAAATCCGATAAAGCGTATTTGAGTTATGGCGCGTACAGATACACGGACGGAAAAACAGACATTTTCCCGTCCCCCACACAATCCCATAAAATACCATACTGGTACATAATAAATTGTTATGAAGTATAAATACAATCATGTCGTTAGATCCATCTAAAAATTCAATAATAAGACATATAGACTAATTTCTATAAGGAAAAGTATGTCATGAGAACTGATTTGCATGTGATAAATTCTTTCTAATATATTACCAAAAAATAGGCTCTAATTTGGGCATTAGTCCGGTACCGGTCAACCGATTTGGTCCAATATCAATAGGTTTTTTTCCCATGGACATTATAAATGCGTATACCAAATTTCATGAAAATCCGATAAAGCGTATTTGAGTTATGGCGCGTACAGATACACGGACGGACAGACAGACAGACATTTTCCCGTCCCCCACACAATCCCATAAAATACCACTCTGGTACATAATAAATTGTTATGAAGTATAAATACAATCATGTCGTAAGATCCATCTAAAAATTCAATAATAAGACGTATAATTTCTATAAGGAAAAGTATGCAGCATATTTTGCACTTTTTTCACAGGAAGTTGTGTGATAACAATATGGTGAGAAAGATAGTTTTATTTTTAGCATCAAGTACCACTTTGTATCAAGACCGGACTATACAACATTATTGTGATTTTAGAACCCCATGTACATGGCCTACGCATCAAAATAAAATACACGAAGCCAATTTATTATCGTAATACGTCCCTGAAACAGAATGAAGACATTCATACCATTTTTTGTCGGCCTATCGTGAACCATAAGATGCTACTTAAAACCCATATGATTATCTTTATTTCTAACAATGTTAGGCATAAACTAAATCCTATACGTTACAGAAAATTAGCGTATACGTAATATAACATTCACTAGCAATATTTACAGTAACAAAGAAGTTTAAGAAAGTGTTAAATTGGCTTTAAAATGTGGTTATAAAAATGTATCAACAAAACTGTACGAGATATTATTTTTAATTTTCAAGATCACCTTTAAAATGATTGAAGTGTTGTAGGCCTAAGCATAACTGAAGAAAATTTTTTACAGTTTTGGAATGCATGGAGCTGTTACTAAACTACTTGCTTTCTGTTCTGAAGTTTGCGGTTTATATATCAGCTCTGGCAGTAGCAATTATGTTTGCGTAAATGCGTCAGGCCAATTTTTGTAGATTTACAGGTAACAATTTTCCGTTCTTAAATTTTTTTGTTGGTGGATATAATTTAGAATTATTTTATGTTTACCGAATGTTACTTGATTTCGATGCGGATAAAATTCCGACGACGGGAAAGGCCTAAGTAGCAGTATACAATCGCCGTTATATAAGAAAATAAACATTCCTAGAGTTGTCTTTATCCCTTCTCAATCGCCAGTAGGTCCGCACTTATAAGAGAACTAGCCTAATATTTCTTTATGAGTTAAAATGAACTAGGCCTAATATATTTTATTAGAATTGAAACTTTATCAAATAGTCCCATCTTCATATTTGCAAAATAAAGAACTTTATGAAATAGTCATTTTGAAACTGGAAGAAAACAATTCTTCTACGACACTTAGATAACTAGACTCGTAAAAGACAAAGTTAGCTATAAATGAGGACAATTTGGGGAAAACATTTAAATAGCATAATCAGTAATCTCATAGTTCGGAAGGAGAAAATATCCGCATTAAGTACGACAGCGTACATAAAATTCATTTCTGTTCCTCCCATGGAAGCGGAGATCTTCTGACGGGGGGAGGCAGACATCCTCGCCGGTTCCCACATCGGCAGCTTCCCGCAAGAATAACCATGAGAAAGAAAAGCCTTTGAACATTAAAATGGAACTATTTTATAATATCAGTATAAAATAATTTGTCGATTTTATATTATTTATACGTGCAATGTAGTTCGATAGGCTATTTCTATTTCTAATGAATATTAAACCAGTATTTAATTAAGACAATGCGGGTCCTTGATAATGAAACACTATATTTGTTAGCGTAAACTTTTTTTTATAGTAAACAGTAAATATTAAATAATTAGCCCAAGTTATTTTACGTAGTTACATACAACTTCTTATGCCTTCTAAAGTTAATGTAGCCTATTGCAAATTAATCGGACTTTTCTTATATCTAAAATGAATTATTCATCTAAATTAGATTTTTTTTTTGGCAAGCAACTAAATAAAAACCTAAAAATAGTGGTTGTTGATTTTCCTCTTCACATGCCCCATATTTTTATTCTATTCTTAGAAATTAATTATAACAGTTGATAACTTCTTTAAGGAGAAAAGTTAAGTCCTTACTGGCTAAGGAAGATAGGTTTCCAGACTTTACTGTTACGAAAGTATTGTTATAATTAATAATAATAATTAATATTGTTATTATGTTAGAACATTTAAATGTACTATCTAGAATGTCGCTTTACGTTTCGCTCAAAACTGAAAATAAATATCTCAGTAGGCCTACCCCATTTTAATTGAACGTGATATTTCTGCAAACCTCAGGAAATAGTACAACCCTATTATTGTCACGAGACAGTTACATTAACGAAATAGACTTGTCCATTTAGCCAATCCGAGAACTCATTTGAATCAACCTGTTAGTTTATTTCCTCGTGTCTCATCAAATAAGAGCAATAATTATTATTTATTTGTACAAAGTATTATTTATTTGTCAGAGAAAGACAATTTTATTGGTGTAGTTGCAGGATTCAAACATAAGCCTACAGAAAATTACTTTATCACTAAGTGGAAAATTTTGCTGCGGCACATAGCCCATTCACGATAAAATAATGAGATAGAATTCAAAGCAAATTTACCAGAGAAGGACTACAGTATTTACATTTTTACTTCAAAATGACGCAATTGCACAACATGAACGTGTATTACGGAACCTTATAAGTGACTAGAATAAATTCAAAGCCATTAATTTAACAGTTAGCAAAAATATTCATACAAATTTTATGTTTACTAAGTTTAAATTATTTTGATAATTATTCTTATTTATCTTTATTTTGCTCCATCCACACTCTTTTCCTAACATTACACCCGAAATGAAGCAGGGATCTACTTAATGGGCACGCTTGAAATATCGATTGGTCCGCCAGAGAAGTTTTCGAACATTCATCTTAATGGTCAAATGAAAGCCTTGGAAGAAAAATCTCAAGACACTTTGCCTAAAGCACCAAAGTTTCTGTGCCTATGACAGTAGTCAGAGGGCGATTAAATTTCTGTAAATATACCGTTTTAGGTGTAACTTATACTAGGCTTATTCACTGCTTTTAAATAAACGATGTGTAGCAGTTATTTACGATGAAAGACAATTACACTAACAGAACTTAACAGGTGAGTACGAAGTTAACAGTTCGAGCGCTTGCGAATTTTGTTATTCGTGTGAACCTGTTAGTTCTTATAACGGTCGAATATCCACGACGTTATATGTTATTTTGAATCTTAAATTTTAAAAGGAAAATAACTTCAGTTCACTTGTGGTTAAAATAGTAATTCAGAAACTTGTTTGGCAATTTTGTATTGTAGCGGAATTTATGCTCTTTTGGTTGGCAACAATCTGTTTGAAAAACATCGCGTATGAAAACAGGTGAATGTGTCAGAAACATTTGCGGAAAAGACTGAATAGTTATATATTTATAAATAAATTGATATCTCTCTTGAAGTTATAGAAACGTGATAATGAACTGACATTAAAGATGCCTTCACTTTGTTAAGGAGTTGCAAACGTTTAATGATTGGAGAGAAATAGTCCAGTCAAATTAGATTTTTTGCTGCAAAAAATCATGTAGTTCCAAATGTTTCAGGAATGTGTAGTGGGAGGTCCCCTGAACAACACCTAATGTTTTCCCGCCAATTTCAGGTGCCGCGGGTGGTGGGGGGGAGGCTCAAAGGTCCCTTTTTTTCAGTTTTTGGCGCAAATCTCGAAAACAGTGCATCGTACAGAAAATGTTATGGTATTCAAAATTAAAGCTTATTAAATTACCAACAAAACGGTATATTCATATTTATCTTTATATGTTACCGTCTCCGAGAATGAGCCGGCAAAAATGGAAAAACTGCAGAAAAATTTGTAGCGCCTCACGTTTTTCGTCGAACTCGCCCTTCCAATTCTTTAGTTTTCCATTTTACAAGAAACTTGTAAGAAAAGAAGTTGTAGAGAATTACATGTTCTTCAAGAATATATATACATTTGATAATTTATCTTCACGTAGTCAAAAGTTAGACTGTTTTTAAATTTCGGGGTCGATTTCGAGATTCCGCTAGTATACTGCTCATCATTTTATTTCCGTTTTCAAGTGCTTTAATTCTCTGTATCACTTTATTTATTGTTTATGTGAACATAAATGGTATTTATTATCCATATAACTAACATATATATATATATATAATAGCTAATAATGCAAATGTAATAAAACAGGCTTACACAACCTAATTTCCGCTCACCCTTCCATCCTGTCACACATTTAAAGCTGTTCATACTCATATTCCTCATCGTACAATTCTTCCAAGTCCTCTTGAACGGGAGCATTGTTAGTGCAAGCACCGTGGCAATTGCCACAGACAAGTGAGCAGTGGATGCCGGCTTTCCGGCATCCACATCTCATACCGCAGCCTGTGGCGCAATGACAAAATATGGAGTTGAGCACGCTGTCAGGTGCAATAGGGGCCTTGGTCTTAATAGGAGTCAGATATCCCCCATCTTCTCTTGTCCAACCCCAACGTTCAGGTTCGAGAGATTCATTTCCAAACCACTGCTGGACCTGTAGAAACACTCTGCACGAGTGATGTAGAGCAGCATCTTTTGTAGGTGGCAATGATGACAAGTTCGCTTTCATCTTGGCTGAAGATTTGATGAAGCACATGTACCTGTGGATGAAACACAATAGAATAGAATAGAATATTTATTTATCAAACAGCATGATTCAATGAAGTTAGTACATGCAATACAAAATGAAATGTACCTGTGATGATTGAGGTCATGCTCGTTGGGTGGGGCCTGATACATCAGTAGGAACATTTGTTCCCCAGCTTCAGCAATATCTCCTGGCGTGGATGTGGAGTTGTAAAACACTTCAGCGATGTTTTTGGTTTCGTTAGGAAACCGCTGGAAACATTTAAGTATGGCTGCTTTACTTTTTCCATAAATCGCAGAAGTGGTATCGCATCCAGTGAAGCATTGGATAAACAGAATGTATGGGCTGAATGGCTGTCTTCTGTGTTGCCTCGTCCAGGCTTCATAAAAAACACATTCGTGTCTCGTGGTGTGAGTGCCACGAGTAAGACGAGCATGTCTATGTCTTCACCAACTATACCACCACAGTTGAATGAGGTATTTTCCAGTCCACACCTAACAATGCTGCAGTCAGCGTCTCCTTTGTCTATGATGACTTGTACACCTTTTGCGCCCAAGGCCTGCGCTAACATACATATCAGGTTGGTTTTGTTCCTTTCGTTGGAAAGGAAGTTTTCCTGCTGAACAGTAGCCACCATGTTCTCATCAAAGTCTATATTCACTGATGTTTTACTTGATGTCCTTCGATGTTGTTCGGCTCTTTTCGTGGAATTCGTGTCTTCGTAACCGTCAAAAACCACATCAGAGTTGTAGCCGTAACGGTTGATCATGTAAGACACATATTGATCGAAGATGGAGGCGAACTTGGTGTTGTTGTTCCACTTTACTCTATGAAGGAGGAAGCCGCCAAGTTGACCATTTTATTTCTTGAAGGAAAGGCATCGTAGAGAGCTGACTTTTTCGTTTTCCTCATGATCCCTTCGTCGAAAAGAGTCATGGGGTATGGGGCTAACTCACACTTCAACAGCTCCTCTACATCCTCTTTAGTTTTCTGGGTAATTATGGTCCTCTGGAAAATCATTAAAGGCTCGATCACCACCACTCCGTTGTCCAGTTTGACAATGTTGCTCATAGCAGCCAATGGGACTACTGCGTTCTTACACTGCTTCATTTCTGCGAAGTTCATTCCAACAAAAGTTTCCATTGTACGGGTTCAAGATTTCCATTGCTTGGTAACAGTTGATGTCATTGGTTCCTATTACTCCGGTTGAAAGGGACATCAAAGAATCGCGTACAGAAAATGGCGGGTGATCAGCCAACCACTGAGCAAGTTTCCTTCTGTCTTAGTCATTTCTGCTAACTCGTGATGCTCGAAAGTCGACAAGCTGTTCTCCACTCACAGAATGGACTAACTAACTATGTATACTACGTCGATTATGTAAACAATAAATAACGCACATAAAAGTTCACATTTTATACATACTGGTATAAAGGCTCACATGCATATATATATATATATATATATATATATATATATATATATCAGTTATATGGGTAATAAATATCATTTATGTTTACATAAACAATACCTAAAGTGATAAAGAGAGTTAAAGCACTTGAAAACGGAAATAAAATGATGGGCAGTTTACTAGCGGAATCTCGAAATCGACCCCGAAATTTAAAAACGGTCTAACTTTTGACTACGAGAAGATAAATTATCAAATGTATATATATTCTTGAAGAACATGTAATTCTCTACAACTTCATTTCTTACAAGTTTCTTGTAAAATGGAAAACTAAAGAATTGGAAGGGCGAGTTCGACGAAAAACGTGAGGCGCTACAAATTTTTCTGCAGTTTTTCCATTTTCGCCGGCTCATTCTCGGAGACGGTAACATATAAAGATAAATATGAATATACCGTTTTGTCGGGAATTTAATAAGCTTTAATTTTGAATACCATAACATTCTCTGTACGATGCACTGTTTTCGAGATTTGCGCCAAAAACTGAAAAAAGGGACCTTTGAGCCTCCCCCCCACCCCCCGCGGCACCTGAAATTGGCGGGAAAACATTAGGCGTTGTTCAGGGGACCTCCCACTACACATTCCTGAAACATTTGGAACTACATGATTTTTTGCAGCAAAACCAAATTTTTTTATCTAATTTGACTGGGCTAAAATGAAGTTCGTAAGTAATGTTTGGAACGAAACTAAATACTGTACTATATTGGCTTACCTGTATGTTTTATGGACCAAATTCTGAATGCTGAAATACAGTAGTTATTTATTCTAATTTGAATTGTAAATGATTAATGGAAACATGAGGATAGTAGTAATAGTAGGAATAACAATAAATTTTTTGTGGTGGTTAAAATGAAGGAAACGGATAATCATTTATTTGTACGAAAGGAAAGAAAACGACAGTGCTTGCACCTTCTTCCTTGCCCTCAGTTGTCTTTCACTTTTTTTAGGTAGATTTTCGAAGAAAAATCTACCTATTGCAATGGATACCACTTTATGATTTTCGAAAAATTCTTTCATATCTTTACGTTTCATGCTCCCCTAAGTACGAAACCACCGCCCGTTCAAAAAAAAATTTTGTGATATTTATATATATATATATTTATATATATATATATTTATATATATATATATTTATATATATCTTTACACGATAGCGGCCGTAATTTTGAAGATATTTGAACCAAATTTTATTATGTTATTTCTAGGCCCAATAGTTCGGACAAGTTCGTTAATGGGCAAAATTGGCCCAAGGGGGTGGTCGGGGGAGGGGGTTGAAATTTTTAAAAATGTATATCTCGGCCCCTATGAAGTATAGAGGGAAACTTTGTTTGAATAAATTAGAGTACTCCCTATGGAGTTAACAGTGACACCAACGATTCGGGGGTTCGAGTGAGGGTGGGGGTGGAGGTGGGGGTGGGGGATGAAAATTCGAAACTTTTGAAACCACGTCTTGTGGGGTATCGTTGAAAAGCTCTTGATGAGTACTCTACAAATCAATAAATAGTTTCTTGATAGCTCTCATATTACGCGAGATTTTAATGTTTGAAAATAATAACACTTAAAAGAATTATTATAATATCATAATTTTGTCTTGTTTAGCGGCTTTGCTAATTTTATTCATTGTTGATCTTGCGCACGGCCTCCCAGAATATTATATCCTATTCTTGTTGTCAAAACAAATGATTGTAGGCTCTTCCTCTTTACCGAATTCAGTTCTTATTACTGGAGGTTTACCATGCCAAGGCTAAAGAAGAAGAGTGCTATGGAGCGACAATAAATTAAACCAAAAGCACTTCGAAATCTACCTCCGCCTGTAGGCCTGCCTAAAGGGATTTTTTTACTGCCCAGCCGGTAAAATGGAAATTCACACAGACGGAAACACTTCTGTTAAACAATGTTTATGATTCAAAATAATATAATTAATATTACCTGTTAGGTAAAAAGAAAGACCACTTTCCATTGGTTCGAGGGACGTGGTATCGATCCCATATGAAATCTCTGCCTGAATACTTTCTTCAGAAGGGAAGCGATGCCATTGTCCTGGTGTAATAAAGTACCGGTTCCACATGCTGTCAATGGAACGGCCCTCATCATTATCTCGGTGAAAATGAAGTACTTTGGAACAGAATCATTCTGATTATTACCATAATTAACGTAATGCAAGAATCCGTTACCGCGAGAAAATGTTCAAAGTTCAATTCTCATTTCCTGATGAAGGCCACAGACTTACGTGGACGAAAGCTCGAGCTTCGTAACATTGACACAGTTGACACCCGAAAAGGCAGCATAAACAAGCTTTAAATCTTATATTTAAAAGTACAAGTTGCATGTTTTATAAAGACTATTTTATGAATAATTTGTAAATTGTAATTGATTTATATGTAGGCCCTATACTAGGCTATACACAACCATTCTGTTTAAAATTAGTTAACTACACAAGATCTACATAACTACGTAATTGTGAAAAGCTAAACATTGTTCGCCTATAGCCTAAGATATTTCCTGTATAGGTCTAATAATATTGTACTCTGAAGAGTTTTTCTGTTATCTCTAAGAAAGCTTATTCATTCATCAATAAAACTGGTCAAATCAATTATATTTATTAATATCCATCAACAAGAAGAGTTAGATTTATCTTCCCATCAATTGAAAATTGTTCATGTTCAGGTAGGCTATGGTTAACTAATTTTATTTAAAGAAAAAAATCAATGTTGAAAAAGTAGACTTTTACACTCACTTAATTACATAATTGTTATACCCGTGGCCACGCATTGTTAAGTTGCACTACCTGTTCAGTTCTATATGGGAAGGGATACGAGACGTGTTAAAAAAAAACTAACATAACATTATTATATTTTATTATAACTTATTACCTTATACTATTTCTCCACACCGCCGTTATTCAGACTCTTGTCGTAATGGTAAACCAAATTTTGTATGACTTCGTCGAAGAATGATGCCGCCTGTGATAAAAGCCAAGTCTGCACTTTTTGTTTCACATCACTATCGTCGTTCAAATGCGACAATGAACAAAGACGTCTATTGTGACATGGTGCAATACAGAACAAAATGTGTGGAATACTTTTGCATGGAATCCTTTTGGTCCATGACAATGCCTGGCCACACACAGTCAAACAAACTCAAGATCTGATTACATAATTTGGTTGGGAACAATTCGTTCCCCCTCCCGACAGTCCGGATTTGGCACAAGGGATTTTCATCTGTTTCTTCATCTTAAGAAATTCTTTGGTGGAAAACATTTCAACGACAATCAGTGGATTGAAAAGTTAAAAAGCGTTCGGACAAGTGTGAAGGACGAAAAAAGAACCGGACATCCATCCGCATCCACTAGTGACGACAACATTGAGCAAACCGAAGAGTGCCTGTCGATGAAGTGGCAAGCCATAGCCTATGCAAATTAGTCATGGTTCTGCATATGCCATTAATCATAGCATGCTTGGCTTTCATTAAGTCTGTGCAAGATGGGTCCCAAATCAGCTCACTGAACAGCACAAGCACAATCGTGTGTTCATCTGCCGCCATGCTATCGAAGGTGAAGCATTTTTGAAACGAATAGTCACTGGAGACGAAACATGGATCCATCCCTTTAAGCCTGAAAGTAAACGCCGAAGCATTGAATGGAAACACCCTTCATCTTCAGTCAAGAAGAAATTCAAGAGTCTACCTTCCGCAGGAAAAGTGATGCTCAAACTATTCTGGGACTCACAAGGGCCAGAACTGCTACATTACATGGAGCAGGACTACTCAACAATAAACAATGTACGTTACAGTGAAATGTTGAGCAACCAGCTGAAGCCTGCAATTCGAACTTAATGTCGAGTACTATTGTCGAAAGGAGTTATGTTGCATGACAATGCGTGCCCACATATTGCCGCCCCCACTGCTCAAAATATTGTGAAACTGCATACAGTCCCTAACTCACCCCGTCAGATTTCCATCCTTTTGGCTCACTTAAAGAGGGGTCGTCGATTCACTACGGACCAAGGACTGAAGGAAGCGGTACATACGTCGCTTGCTACTTAGCCAAGAATAATTTTTTGTCAGGGCATCAAGAAGCTTGTGCAACGATGTCTTAAGTGCATGGAGAAGCAAGGGGTCTATGTTGAAAATGAGGGGATTGAAAATTTTGTAATGTTGTTGCAATAAATTTAAAAAAAGAGAGAGCTAATACTTATTGACTTACCCTCGTGATATGTATCTCGTTGTATCAAGCTACACGGATTGATGCAGATACTGTACAGTAGGCCTATATAACTTAATGCTTGTTCAATCTAATTAGAACTTTAGTACTTATTACCGTTTTGCACCTCCTACAGTCTTATTAGGGCCTACAAAGCAAGTGTACAGACTCTAACACCAAGTAATGAAAACTCATTCAATTTATAATTAAGAAACTTCATTTCCTCCAGTTAAGGGTTATAATATTTTATATTTGAATAAAGTTCCGCCTTAATCCTTAAGATAAAACTTAACTTATCTGGATCCACTCAAAATCAGTATTTATAAGAAAGTCACAAATATAAAATTTTGTCAATTAAAAGTCACAATTATTGTGTAGAAGGAGGCTGGTATCTTCTGCGTAGAACCAAGATGCGCCACTAACTTACATGAAAGAATATGCATTTCGGCATATTTGATGCGCCATCTTCAGTTCTAATGTGGCATTGAATACAAATCAAGACAGAACTGAAGATGGCGCATCAAATACGCCGAAATGCATATTCTTTTAAGTAGTGACGCATCTTGGTTCCACGCAGAAGATACCAGCCTTCTTCTACATAATTGTGCCCTTTATTTGATAACAATATTTTATATTTGTGTCTGTCTTATAAATGCTGATTTTGAGTGGATCCAGATAAGTTAAGTTTTATGTGAAGGGTTCTCATAATATGTTGCTCTAATTAAAATGTATAGCCTGTATTAGAACAAGATTGACAACGTCGTTCTAGGCCTTGACTTGACAATATAAATTATCTACAAACAACAGTTCGCTCATACGAGATGTTTAGACGCAAATATATATACAAACATGGCCAGAGTGGGTGTAAGATGTTAAAATCTTGTGGAGGTAACTTACTAGCTATTTAGGGATTACAAATAGCCTTACCCGGTGGTGCTATATGTGTGCTGTGAATAGAATCTCTGTATATTCCTGCTCACAATAGTAATGACAGTAATAATGGTGATGATGACGGTGATGTGGTAGCCACAGAAAAAATCCGAGCATTTCTATGGATCCAGGGTCATTTTCAGAAGCGATTTTTCACGTCTCACAAACCGTATTTATTTTCTCTTTCTCTCTTCATTTTTAGTAAAAAAAATTGTCCCGTTAAAAAGCCATCCTCAACTGGAGCGATAAAGTGAATGTAAAAAAAGGCATTAATTTTCAGTATTCTTTCATTCTAGAAGAGCGTTTTTGAAGACATTTTGTTATTTTGTTTTCCTGCGTTTTTATAAAACATGAGATATATGAGTAATAGAAAGTTTAAAATACAATGTAAAACATTTATAAATTGTGTGCCGCCATACTTTTATTTTTTTCCAGATGATGGTAGGCCTATTCATAGGCCACCTCAACTTTTATTTTTTTAGGCTGAGGAGATAGTAGGATTTTTACTTTGAAATGCAGATTTCATAGATCATAAGTCATACCCCATTCCTTGTAGATGAAAAGAAAGTGACTTAATGAGCCAGTACTAGTCGAAGACCGTGGGCCTATTAGTTCGTTTGGTCATTTACTCATTTATCGTCGGCCCGGGTTGAGCAGTAGGTATCGCACCCAGGGTTGTGGGTTCGATCCCGGCCCAGGTCGATGGAATTTATGTGTCCATAAATGTGACAGGATCAGGTCCGTAGATTTACAGGCATGTAAAAGAACTCCTGAGGGACAAAATTCTGGCAACCGTTGACGGTCACAGGCCTATGTTGCAATACAACCCGGTTGTTAAATGACCATGGAACCATCCTACTCGTTATCACTAAAAATAACAAACCAATATGAATTATGTAATATTTGAACCCAAAATACTCCCCATCAGTATCTAACTCTTAACGGAGAAAGCAAAGCCGTTAAGAAAGGCAGATTTTTGTGATCGTTCAAAGAGTGATAAAAGAAATCTAACAGCTAGGATGATGACGATAATAATAATATTATTATTAATAATAATAACAATGGTAATTTTAATGTCTGTAAGACCTTACAAAGTAACAGACAAAAGTCTGATATCTGTACTAAAACAAACTTAAAAGGCCTACAGGAAAGTTGTTCAATGCTAGGTACTACAGTGCAAGTGTTATCATGAGGTTAAATACGAGGGCCGTCCATAAAGTAAGATTCCCTGGTCCCGTTTACAGAAACAAAACACAATTTCATGGAAATGTTTATTGCAACGGATAAAGCAAGTGTTCAGCTATTTTTCAACATATTCGCCACCAGAATTGAGACTTTTTCATTCCGTGGGACCAACGTTTGAATACCTGTGTCGGAGAAGTCTGCCACCTGAGATTTGAACCATTATGTGGCAACCATGTCCGCCTCTTTTTATTCTCTGTCATTTCATTGAGGTGTAGGAAAAGATGGAAATCAATGGGAGCGAGATCCGGGCTGTAGGGTGGATTTTCAAATACCTACCAACAAGTCTCCTGTAGAAGTTCGTCTGGAAGGTGTTTAAACATTCACCCTAGAGCCCGGACCTCGCTCCTGGTGATTTCCATCGTTTCCTACACCTCAAGAAATGACATAGAATGACAAAGAAGCGGACATGGTTGCTACACAATAGTTCTTATCCCAGGCGGCAGACTTCTCCGACACAGGTATTTAAACGTGGCAACCACGGAATGAAAAAGTCTCAAATCCGGTGGCGAATATATTGAAAAATAGCTGAACACGTGCTGTATCTATTGCAATAAATATTTCAATGAAAATGTGTTTTGTTTCTGTAAACGGCTCCAAGAAAACTTACATTATGGACGACCCTCGTAGTAAACCTGGAGAGTTGCACACATTAAAACAGGTAATACGCGAATGCATAAGCTTGCGTTATCCCAGTGAACTGGTGCGTTAGTAATAAGTTAAAACATTTTGCCTAGATTGCTATATGACAACTAAAATATACCTCCAAGTTATAAAATGAATTAGCCTACATTCTAACCAGTCTTTTTTTCTTTCTTAAATAGGCCTACATTTACATAAAGGTGTTGAATTGATACTGGTAATTTGTTGAATAGTTTTGTCCAATGATCTCATAACTATTTAGGGATTTAGACAATCCATAATAAGGAATATAATAATATTACTACTAAATTTAGTATTTTATTTATTTATTTATTTTACTAAGAATATTACAGGCTAATGCCCAATTACAATATTCTCGCTTATATTAATACACCAGATTCTAAAATTAAATATTTAAAGTGATATTCAAACTAATTTAGCTAATGCTATAACAATAAGAAAAAAAACACACAGAAAATAAAACCAGAAATACAAACAATATGATAATTACACAAAGGAACATAATATGAAAAAACAACGTATGAAGTAAACTGTTGAAATATGTAAAATTAACCTTTTTACTGATTATAAATTCGTCACTTCAAAAAATTGCGTAAAATCAGATTAATAGAGTATTGCTTTATATAAAATGTGATGAATAATTATTATGCACATGTTAAAATTACCATTTACAGAAATCTGCTATTCTCTTTTAATTTTTCTCTTTGATTTTAAACTTAGAACCCACTGATGATTTTACTTGATGATTACTTATATGTGTACATTCAATTCAGCTCTGAAAAGAGGAGCAATATATTATAAGGTAAAAACATTACAGTTAATGGTATAAATACAGAAAAGTATGAACAATGAAATATGTCATAAATTACAACAAACAATGTTGTACCTAAAGATATTAGAACATTTCTGTGACAATATTCGTCCGAGTAAATGTTAAGTGAACCTACATAATTCTATCTCTGAACACATGGTTCGGCATGTTGAAAGTGGTAACCAAATTATAATTATTTATACCTTTATAGAATTCATATAGGCTTGTGCCTAAATGTAGAATGTAAAAGATTAAGTTTCGTTAAAAGTGACTTCCCGATATCTTACAGAGATCTCTTTGAATAAAAACTAATATATTTTTTGAAGTTTTTAAATAGAAGTTGATTATTATATGTTGTATGATATAAATTGAATTTCCATTACAAATAATAATCGGAGTATGAAGCCGTGGAACCACATTTGGAAGGACCCAGCATCAAACTACGTGGCCGGCCATTTGGCTTCGGGTTTTTTCAGGCTTACCTCACTCGTAAAGGCAAATGTTACCATGACTAGTCACCCATGTCACTCTATGACATAATAATCAAAACGGAAGATCACTTAAAATGAACAGCAACCATAACACAAAAATCACGGATATGAACCACACATCAACAGTTACACGTTCTACTTATATATATACGTCATATAACCTCTATCCAGTTAAATCATGTATAGGCTTAAGTGACATAAACTAAAATTTATAAAGTAATTCGGAAGATAAGACAAAAAAAAATACATTTTAATGTACCCAAAATTCAGGTTAAAAATGTTTTTATACTTTCTAGCAAAATCTTTGTTCAAAATGGTATCATGCGTGAGTATCTATTTCCTTTACAACATTTGTATCGCTAAACTTTCAAATGTTTCATCACGTTTCTTTATCTGACTAGAACTCGATGTGTAGAGTCTTGAGGAAAAGGGTCACTGATTCGATCCCCACTTAGGGATAAATTAATGCAGTCCAAAATAAATTTAAAAATAATTTGGTCAATTAAGTAACCAACAGCCGGTAAAATACCCATGAGTCAAAAAGTACACGGGAACTCTTCAGTTCTGTTTTCAGATCAAATTAAGAATGTTTCCATACAATAGAGTAATGAAGTGCTGTGAATGCAGACCCTGATGTAGGCCGTCTGCGAGTTAATATTAAGTTACTTCCTCAATTTACTATTCGTTGCTACTTCATCATTACATTGTAGCCGACTGGGCTGGTTGAGCTTCAACACGCGACCGAATTATATTTTGCACTAGATATTCTTCACACGTGATACATCTTTCCTACAAAGATAGCACATTTCTGTCTGCATGTGCACAATGTGTCAATATAGGCTACACAAGTCAATATGTTGAACATTAGACAAGGGTTGCAGTTCCAAACTTTTTAAGTATCACGGTCCCCTTGAAAAGCTTCTTTTGATCTGAGGGACACTCATATTTTTTTTTCCATATTTTAGGCCATTAATGTTATATAAGCTAATATTGTAACTTTTATAACCCTGATGCTCTACTGATAACTATATATTTTACATAACATAAAACTCTACTAAAATATAAAATAAATAAAAAATTATCAATACAGGATTAGGTCAAACTTAAACAGGCATAGCCTGTCTCGTCAAAAATCGATCGACTCGTCCCAAGGTAAATTTTAAGGCGTTAATTCTGTAGTCCAACTCGTCCCCATTTAACTCTCGGCGCGTTAATTCCATAGCCCAGCTCGTCCCGGGTGCAACCAGGTAAAGACATATGTCTTTCCTCTTAATGCAGATTTGGGACTGCACAAACATTTTGCTGGTTGGTTTGGTTAAAAATATCGTCTTTAATCAGTAAAATAATGTACATTTTATAAGTGATTATGGTAAGATGGGAAGAGTAGAAAGCATTGTCAAGGTGTGAATGAAATGACTCACAAGGATTTGTGTTTTCGGCCAGTGCAGCAGAAAAATCAGCCCATATTGCCAGAGGGAATGAAGAAAAAGCGAAAACAAATAAGTGCATGTCAAATACTTTTCAAATGTTTCCAATAGTTGATCATTCGGTGCGATTGGCAGCATATGAAGTACGAAACAATTTTCTACCTCGGATGAATCTAAGTAGGCTATACAGGGACAAAACAACACTTCAGCCAGGCTCCGTTTCATTCATTTCTTTATAGTCATTTGACATAGCCAGACTCAGAACTTTCGCCTAACAGGTCTTTGCCAACTGAAACATACAGCCACTTATTTTGTTAACAGCGTTTTGAATAGCCTTTTCAAATTCTACCAATATGCCAATAGTATGTGCTTGAGAATTGGTTTAGCCCTTGAAAATTAGTCGATGCATGAGAATGCCGAGGACGAGACCGATGCCTGGATAAACCAAACATATTTCAGCCGAGGACGAGATGAGTTCTTGGATTAAAAACCTATTACAGCTGGGGACGAGACGGGTTGTTTTTTATAGACCGGGGACGAAGCTCATTTCTCCAACTTAAACTGTCACGAGATTTGACTCAATGGATCTCTAAATTTTAATCACCAATCCATATTTATACGAATTTGAAAAGTCATCCACTCAAAAAGTCACAAGAATTTTACCCCAGTATACAACAGTATAATATAATAGACATTTTTTTTGTTAGGGTAGGAGAGCTGGTAACTAATTTATTAGTTTTCGGTGGTGTTTCCAGATTATTTAAGGCTAACTCTCGACCAGAAATTAGCCTAATTCTATTTTTAATAACTGTAAAATCGTGACCTTTCTTCCTGTGAATTATAAAAATTATTATTAGGATTATTATTACTATTAACAATTAAGAATAACACGTGATGCTTATGGTAATACATATTTAAAAAGGAAAAATACTTACTTTTAAGTTTTTACAAATCTTTTGTGGTCCATTTTAGATATAAGATTTTTTGCCTAAAATTAAAGAAGTGTGCATAATGACATAATTTTGTAACCGATTTAGGGGCCGAAAATGTCAATTTTTCAAGCCTTAAATTCAGAGGTATAATTGTGACATGGAGAGAAGAAGAGTAGAGTGAAGCTGTAGGAAGTTGAATGAGATAGAGACGTTTCCTCAGTGTCACTCCTATTCTAAAATGTACTGAATATAGAGAATCAGCATTAATCGTTTAATTGAAATAACCTATAATTCTATCCATAACATATTTGTTTAGATGTTGGATATAAGTTACTCTATTTAGTTACTACTTTGGTTTGAAATATACATGACAGTGACAAATATTGTGTGTAGGTCTACTTCCCCAGTGGTTGTGTGCACATCGGCAGACGTGCACATCGGCAGACGTGCACATCGGCACAGTAGCATTTTCGTGCACATCGGCATAGTATTTTTATCCTTGCAATATCATCGTGCTCATCGCTACACATCCTTCGTGAACTTCGGGTAGGGGTGGACATAGAGAAAAAGTTGGAATTACATTATCGTATTGAATGTAATGTAGTGCACAGTAACTGCTAGATGACAGAAAGACAAACACTTCCTTTTATTATTATAGATACATACTGTGTGCATTAATATTATAATTGTATTGTTTAGAAATCATTCATAAAGTATCTGCCTGCGATTGAATGAGTCTTTGAATTAACCTAACTTAGCCTAACCTGACTTAACCTATCTACAATATCAACGGCCGGTTTCCTTAGCCGCTGTACCTAAGGGGTGCTGCCTTGGAGCCGTGGTGAAGGAGGCTGTAGATTTGAGTTTCTATGTCCACTCCTACCCCCAACGCGGTGTGAGGCGATGAGCACGATAACCATTACAAGATAAAAATACTATGCCGATGTGCACGAAAATGCGACTATGCCGATGTGCAAGTGTGCCGATCTGCACGACACCTCCCCAGCATTACAAGAGTGATATATCCATATCCTGTAGTATACATATAATAATTTGAGACACTATCGTTGTTGGTTTTAATAATGAAAAATGTTAGTTTAAATTTTGTACAACAAAAAACAACCAAACAAATTAAATAGGCCTATATGTATTATATTTTACTTTTCACGAATCTCGGTTGGTGACTTGAAACGTGCTTCTACATAAGTTGATAAGTATGACAGACAGGCTACATGGTTAACACGCCTTTTCTAAAATGGTTAAATTGTCTGTTAGATTTTTCAGCTGCTGATGAAAGGTTTAAATGTCCAACTATGGTATACAAGATAATTCGCTTGAAAATATTTTATAAATTATTTTTCATTTAGGCTACTTGAAATTCATAGTCTTAAGTAGTATCCTTTCACCTGCCATAGCAAATAACTGTATAAACGAAGTTTTCTAATTATAAGCTTCTAATACGCTTATGCATGTAACATAAATTATCATAGGTAATGCTACGAGTGGGTTGGAAATTGCAAGTCACGTGTTGCATTTATAATGGCTATTTAACGAATATTAATAGGCCTTTGTAACAAATAATTCATAAAAGTATTTAAATTGAGTTATTTTAATAGCATTTTAGATTGACATAGTAATATTAAAAATGCATTCATGACACAATCAAAACAAAACAGAATCAGTTAATAAACATCCATTTATTCAATACTGTTTGCTGAAATTTAATATTGAAGATATCTAGTAAAAGTGAAATTTTCCCTATAAAGGCCATGGAGGCCCAGAGGGGTCCAGAAGGTTGAGGATCCCAGATTTTAGAAGGTGGTAAGGTTGTAAGGTTGTCAGCCTTACGCACCGGCCATATTTACCCCCAGGATTGCTCCTGGTACTCTTTTCTGTTAGAGCAGGATCGCTCACAGTGGGCATTTCGCCCAGTGGGCGCTCGGTGCACGTAACGGGCGGGCGGAGTAGTTGCGTGTTGTCAGTGTTCGCAGCGTAAACAAAACTACGTCTCGGTGCAGTGACGGCTGGTGTCGTGAATATGGATTCGGCGGAAAAGAGACCAAGTTGTAGTGGAAATAATGTGGGACAAGCATCCCAATGGGAATGACAGTGCCTTTTTGTCCAAATTGGAGAACGTGCTAAATGTTTAGTATGTGGACATTCTGTTATAGCAAAAAAATATAACGTTGAGCGACACTACAATTCAAAACAGTATAACAGTATTCAGGGAGACGAGCGGTTGCAACTAATTGCAAATTTAAAAGCAGCCCTCCTTTTGCTTGACCAGGTAAATCTTTTTATGGATATGAAAGGAAGATCTGTTGCTGATCATTCTCACCCTCAATGGATTGACAACCTAGCATTTGTTACTGACACAAGTTTCTCAGTGTTTCTTTGCAGGGAAAAGGTGAATTAATCGTAGCTCTGTATTCTAAAATTCGTGCAATGCAAATTAAATTGGAGCTATGAAGAAATCAATTCCAGAACTGTAATTTAACTTATTTTCCGAGTGTGACGAAATTATCAGCTAACATTAATAATGATCTTCTTGAATCAGTCATTCAGTCTCTCTATAATCTAAATGTAGCATTTGCTACAAAATTTCAGGATGTGAGGTCACCTGAGCCAGATTTTGATATCTTCATGTCACCACTTGCGGTTGATGTCAGAACTGCATCCTCAGAGGTGCAATTAGAATTAATAGATCTGCATTGTGACAGCTTTCTTAAGGAGAAGTTTAGAATGGCGAATGAATACCGGTACTTACACGGGATTGGTTTCCTCGACTACATGCGAAAGCGGCAGTTATAATGTGCATATTTGGTTCTACATATTTATGTGAACAACTTTGCTCAGCCTTAAAACTCTGCAAATCGAGACATCGACCACAAATGACAGATATCTATCTGAGGGCCGTTCTTCGACTGCACACCACTAGCAGTATATGTGCAGGCATTCCCTCCCTTACAGCAAAACATGGGAAATAAACATTGCAATATATTGTTCATAAATGACAATTATCAATGCCTGCATTTTGGTATGTAGTGTAAAAAAAACATTGTAAATAATGAAAACGTATTGTGTTAGACTTAACCTGCCGCCACTGTAATCGCTACCATCTCCAGTTGTGACACACCGCTCGTAGTCCCTGCCCAGCTCAACTGGGCACGCCCGATTTCCTGCCCGCCTGAGCACCCCTGTGTTAGAGGCTGAGTCGACCCCAGGGCCATAAAGCCACCAGAAGGATTAGTCCAGTTGAAAACTCCATCGAACCCGCGACCTTCCGGTTTGTAGCGCAGCGTCTCAACCACTACACTATGGCGTATCCCCCGAAGATGTTTAGAGTAGAACGTAATTAAATCATTGTTATAGTTCCTCGCCATTTCATACTGGTAAGTACAAAGTCTTAAAATATTTATGTAGGCCTACATGTAGGAGCAGATGTAAGATGGTCAGCTGTCTGGACGTTGGAAGAGAGTATTGTCGAAAGGTAGGGGAATGTTAGTTCTGGATTCAAACCCCACTTCTCAACGGCCACCACTTCGCCATTCGCGCGCATGTCACCAGGGTACATTTATGCTGTTGAGGATATGTGATTAGGCCTATAATGTTTTAGGGGGGATTGCAATGATCAAATTACAATCATTGCTTAACAATGAATACAGTTCCGTGAAATATTGTAATGCTGATTCCTGAACAGATGTTGGCGTAGGCTAGTATTCAATGTATTTCCTGGATAAATTTTAACGTGTCGAGAGAATGGCGATGTATTCATAAGTCACTGCTTCGAGATTATCCGACCCGATTAGAATATAAATAAAAAAAGGATGTGTCTTTATCACTTTTGTAGGAGGTGATAAAGCAAATTCGATAAATGTTGAGTTAATTTCAGACTCATTCTTATATGTATTGGTCCAAATCGAAATAAAGACGTATGAGCTGTCATGGTAACTTATTTCTATTTTCAGAACGAATTACATTTAACATGAAGGCTGCGTCAAATTCACTCATCATGCAACTAAACCTGACAATTCACACATTACAAAAATGAAAGTTCTACCATGACAAGTGGAAAGTTTTAGTACTGAAGTGCAACAGAAAGGGTTATATGGTAGCATGGGCTTGGTGACGACAGCGGAGAAGTGTAGGGGTGAGTAGGTTGCGGAAACTTATCTGCTTGGCCGCTCAAAATGCTTGAGTTATCACTTTTAATTTCCGTTACAGCCCCCTGTGAGGGTGAGTGGGCAAGCTTCTGCCACTACAGACCGACAGACAAGAGAGACAGACGGACATTGCAGCTTCTACTTGTGCTACTGCTGGGTTAATTAATGAAGGGCGCAAAGTTTTCTAGAGTATGGATGTTGGTAGACTCATCCTGTTTAAGAGATAGTTGGCTACAATAATTAATCTCTTTAATAATAATAATAATAATAATAATAATAATAATAATAATAATAATATTAATAATAATAATATAACATAATATGTAATATAATATATTATATTTATATTATACATAATATTATATTATAATATATTATTATTGGTATTATTGTTATAAATTACTTATTTAGTAGTAAAAAAGGATATGTATAAGTGTGTAGCCTATACGCCAATTTACCTGATACGGTTAACCTTAAAAGTGACCGAATTAAATTTTTTTTTTCTTTGTGGATGATCACTTTAAAGCGATTTAGCTTTTTAAAAGATTATTTATTTTTCCATGTTTATTTTAATAATCTTCTTTCGATAATATTTATTTACAGTATTCAGCATTGTGTTTATATTAAACATATTTTATTCTTGTCCTATAATGTAGGCCTAATAAATGTAGAAATTAGGCCTACAAGCAGTTACTGTCCATAAATTAAGTTATACAACATCCTTAAGAGCTGTTTTAAAGAAAATGTCAACAAGACATTATTCATAAAAAATAATAGTAACGAGATACGCCATAGTGCAATTAGTTGAGGCACTATGTTACAAACCGGAAGTTCCAGGGTTTGAAACCCGATGAGGTCATTTATATTTTTCTGCTGGTCTAATCCTTATGGTGTTGGCCGCGGTAGTGTAGTGGTAGCGTGTCCCCCTCTAGATCCGAAGTTCGCGGTAAATAGAATGTTTAGGACCTAAGTCTTGAGTACGGAGTCCTCCGGGATGAACTTAAGCCTGTGTCGTAAGATTTGCAGCACGTTAAAGAAATGCAAGCCTAAATTAGAACCTCTGGACAAAATTCCTTGTCCCTTCACGTCCAAGTAGCCTAATACCTTAGTTTCCTCCTGAGGGTTGTTGAAGCGATGGGCTTAATACTTGTCCCTCTAACTTACTCTCTCTCTCTCGGAAAATAAGCGTTACATATTGAAATCTCCATTCGGAGGCCCCATGGTCCGATCCAAGTGATAAGATGTATCTATCCATCTTTTACTTTGTCTTCCAACTCCCCCGTAGTCCTGGACATCAACCACTTTTTGCTGTATTTGTTTTATTGCTCCATTTTCAATTCTTGTATGTCCGAAATCAATAGAGAAATGTGTGTTGAGCTGGCTGTTTGCTTCAGCATTGATAGAACTATATATTTTCCCTATGTTCAGCCATCTGTCTCGCGAGGCTCATGTCTCCGATTCAATGTTCACCTGGTAGAGTGAGGGAATCCCCGAGAAAATCTCACTCGGATCGGCTACTACGTAGGTTCACCCGTATTGGCCCGGGCTCTTTGGGAAATTGCCAATTTTGTGCTCGATTTTCCCCCAGGAGCCTGAGCATTCTCGTAGGGTGCTTCTCACTATCTGTTATTCTCAATTTCGGTTTTTCTAGACATCGTCATTTCCTTGGTTCTTTTTGACACCTATTACATGTGGTGCAAAGTCTTTAAACGTTTCGTTCGCAAATTTCGTCATGAGAACTTAAATTCTAGCGGCCGTCTTTCTCCACCTTACGTTGCTACCTGGATAAGGTTTCGTCGCGCCTCTCTACATCTGTTGCACATATATAATCTGACAGGTTCACAATCTTCACAGTAGCAGAGGTACTCTTCTGTTAGATTGAATCCATTTAGGTTTTCTGTGAAATATCCGTTTCCCGAGAAGTTCTATGTAATCTATTGTTACATGTTTCAATTTGAATCTATCTCGAACACTGGGAAGTAATCTTACGTGCTTAGATCCTATGGGATATGCCTTCGGCGTCTTTTACAAATAACAATTATTTGGGGATGACGTAGTAATTATGTGGTCTCTGAGCTGGGAGTTAAGCTCCTTTGTGTGTTATAAATTACGAGTGATAAGAAGATTCAGTATCGACTTTTAATAAAGAAAGGGACTAGAAGAAACCCGAAGCATCGGAAATTTTCCATGCGCTCGACTTTACTTGGTCTTTTGGTGAAAGTTAAATTTTATTGTATTAATATAAATATATTTTAAAAAGCTATTATTGCTACAGTAAGTTGCTAAACTGTCAACGTTTACTTCTCTATACACATTTGTTCAGAGAGCATCAAGAACTAAGCATTTTGTAGCTAAATTTGTTTAATTTTTCTTTTTGTCTATCCCCCTTATATCCCCAGACCCTCCGCTAATTTTTACTGTCTATAATCCCCCCCGCTTCTAATTCCTAATCGCCGCCTCTGATAAACGCACCGTAAGCATATAGGCCTACTTCCCTTTTAAGCTGGAACTTCTAAGGCCTTTTTTAGAAATGCAAATAATATGTTCATTTGTGCTAATAGGCCTAATGTCATAATTTAATGCAGTTTTAACTCTTCTATGACAATGCATTCTTTCCTTTCATTCAAATTTATGTAACAAGTTCACTTTTCCTCCTTTGAATTCGGTAACCATAACCACCTATGCTAAGTGAAGATTTGGTACGCTTCGTTGTAATAACCACTTTGTCAGTCATATTCTGTAGGCCTACGTTTTCCCTACGTCTTCATTGACGTATGATTATCATCTCAATGAGATGGAAACAGAAGATCATTTATTTTTATCCCCTGAGTGCCAAGCAATTAAGTCATATATCCGGACTACCAAAATCTGGTTCCAAGGAAAATGTCCCTAACTTCCTGATATTAAATCCTTATTCTGCATGCAGCTGGGATGGTCTGTAGATGACGTGTGTGGGCTGTTTTCCTTGTGGTCATGATCCTTTTAAGCATGGTTTCTGCATTGCTATTACTAGTGTGGTGCAATTGTTTTCTGCGTTGTTAATCTGTGTTGTGGTCCATTGTTTGTTGTTTTCCTATAAATATGTTGTTAAGGGGATGGTACAAATCCGGCAATCGCCTACGAGTGAGGGAACCCCTACAAGACCTCATTCAGATTGGGTGACAGTGGTGGATTTCTCCAGCAAATCTTTTGAATGCCGGAAGAGTGTCGCGTCGAGTCCAGAATTGAAGTTCAGGTGTCCATATTTCGTCTGCGGCATTTTTGGCTTCATGTAGTATTATTCACGCTTCTCTATGTCTCGCACAAGTGTACAGCATGTGATACATTATATCAGCTTCAGTCTGCGCAGCAGCAGAGGTTATCGTCTGTTAACCGAACCTAATGAGGTTTGCCGCAAAGTTTCCATGGGCAGTAAAATCTGTGGCCTATGACGTTATGATCTGGTGTGATCCAGGTCATCTTGGTCCTTTGTCGTACACTTGGAAATAAATCTTTGGATATTCTGCCAGTTTGGGCTATATCCCATCTGCGTCGCCAGGAACCTAATTGTTCAAAGTGGAATTACTCATAGAGCGTCTTCTTCTCATGTCGGTCGTAACCACGTGATCAAATTCGGAAAGCTCATATTTCTAATGTGAATTGTTTCCGAGCTTTGTAACGTGCTACTCTCTCTTCTAATAGAAGATCTATCGGGAGTACTCTTGCTATTACTGAAGGCATGCTGTGGACGCAGTTGCGTATGCTTTAGTAAATTTGATGAGAGCATGGTGTTGTACCGAAAGAAGTTATTTTTGTGCTTCTGTTTTATGTAGTGAGCCCAGCCGTTAGAGGCATAGGTAATTATTGCTTTGTACAGGATTTGGTAATTTGTGGATTTGTATCCCCATTGATGTGCAGTTAGTCTGGATAGGGCCTGTAAAAGTCTAACTGCTGTTGCGAGGTTACGTTGAATGAGTGCTGTGAAGTGGTTTCCTTCTTGGCTGGTAATTCCTAAATATTTCGATTCGCGGGTATACCATAGTCTATTTTATTCTATTCTGATTGTCAAGTTGAACAGTATGGTGTGCTTTTTTTATTAACAAATGGTGTGTTTTTCTTTTTCCGACCATGCTATTACTTCGTTTAGAGATCTAATGCGTCTGTTTTCCAGTTATCCTCTGGGCTTACCTTGTACGAGTAGTACGGCAGCGTCGGCTTAGGCTTTAATCTCAGCGTCTGTATGCTCTAGTCTTCTAACAGTTTCGTCAAACACCAGGTTCTAGATTTTAGGCCCAATACCGAGCCTTGGGGACGCCCTTTGGTGGAAGTCTTGGTGTAACACAAGTGAAAAGGTGTCGTTGCCGAAATCTCAACAGAAACATTTGAATGGTCGCCAACTACATTATAAAATTACCTTGGGTCGCCAATTAAACGATCGCTTGTTACCCGGTCATTAATTGCACGGCCAATAGAATTCGGCCCGAAATCTACAAAATTGCAACAGCCATTATTGCAATGAGCTCAATATTATGTAGGCCTACAATAATGAGAAATAAACCAAATACAAATACAAATGAAAATACGGAGGCTTTCACGGCCGGTGTCATAAGATTTGAAAACTTCCGGGCTGTTAGGCCGTGGTCCAAAGTTGCTTGTACTTAACAAATATAAAGTTTATTGAACAGAAAGAAAAAAATTATTTGACTAATAAAAAAGATTAAGTGATCCCTATATAGGCCATGGAGGTCCAGAGAGTTCCAGGAGGTTAAGGACCCCATATTTTGGACATTCGACCCGTGAAGGGAATAAAGTTTTCTGCCTTACGCACCGGCCGTCTTTACTCCCAGGATTACTCCTGGCACTCATTTCAGTTGGAGGCTGAGTCGACTCCAGGGCCATAAGGCGACCAGAAGGATTAGGACAATTGATAAACTCAACGACCTCATCAGGAATCGAATCCGCTATCTTCCAATTTGTAGCGCAGCGCCTCGACCACTACGCTACGGCGTACCCTACTTGGCTAATACCCCATGAAAATATTACAGCAAAGGGGGAGTGCCCTTAGATTCTCAGTATATTGATATTGTTGCAGTAATAAAACACTTCTGTTGAAAATGCTCGATTCTGTTAAGTGCATCTTGTTTTGAACCACACGGTAGTTCATATTTTAAGATTAGGACTGGGATTAGGCATGCGGAGTGAGTATTTGGCAAACTCGCATAGCTGGTGTATGATACACATGGCCGCGCATTGCAAAGTCGGCGATGTTACCGGGAGCATTGCGAATAGCATCTCTCTCCCTCACTGGAGCGCGAAATCATCCTTCTGTTATCTTAAACAGAGACTGCCGCTTGGATAAATATGTATGGTGATGGCTACTAATTTATGATGCAAGCCTCAACGGCAACAACTATCCAACTGTACACTATCGATTGCAGATCAAATAGATTTAGATGGCTACTCCGTAACTTTTACTAGATAATCAAGATCCCTAAGTGACACGCTACATCTCAATCAAGTCTTTTAGGATGCTGTATATCATGACCTGAAAACCACTCCCTCGACCTCATAATTCTAGTGCTGGATGATTTGATCAGATCCACGATAGGGTTATAAATTGGTGCTCTGTCGGGCTACAGTACCCAAATTCCTTATTATGGAGGTGGTAGTGATTCCACTCTCATGATAAATGATTCCATTATTCCGTGAAGGCTATAGGTGCGATGTTGTGCTCTTTACCTGAGATCGCACAAGCTTTGTGAGTAGTTAGAACTTAAGCATACAGTTTGTAGCTTTCCATTGATACATACATGTTTTCTTTTAGATTAATGCAATAGATTTTTCAAAAATGGGCTATAGCCCAAAATAAATGTTCAAAGAATTGTCACTTAAACATAACAATAATAATACAATAGTTTTCAACGTATATTACTTTTAATAGCCTAAATCTTATTCCCTTCCTTAGAACTTAATCAGTTTGAAGTCTAATAGATATTGAGAATGAACAATTCGTACATTAAACTGAGATAGCACCAGTTAAATTCCCAGAATGAAACAAAGGTTAATAATAATAATAATAATAATAATAATAATAATAATAAATCATTGTTTTTTATTAAGAGTATGCAGCTGTGGGGATTTTCAGTATAGGAATTAGTAAGCAGTTACATGAATTTAAAAGAAAGTAATTACATAATACTTCATAGTATTAAAAACATTTTCAGTGAATGAAAATAGACAGATATCAACTAATAATCCTTTAACTTTCTTTTTAAAATGTCTTAATCGTCTGATGTTAATTAAAGGTGGAGGCAAGTTATTATATATTTTCAAAATCCAGCAATCATTGACGATTTGCTGAATACTATTCAATTGTTTTTCAACATTAAATGGTAAATAAATAAAATATATTCATGATACTGTCTATTAGTACTGAAACCTTCACCACTAACATGTAGATATTTTAATAATTTCAAGACATAGCCTAAGTTAAATAACATGCACATAAAATTTCATATCTTTCAAAACACTCCCTATAGGACTCTCTTACATCAACCTTAAATTAGTCTACTTCAAATGATATGTTTTTAGACAGCTAAAATATTTTTCATTAAATAATAGAACACAAAATACAAATCCCATAAGATTCAGCCTGAGCATAATAAGAAGAAAGTAGCATTTCAATTCTAAGAAAACTCCTCAAAATTCTTATCTGGTAACATTTAAACACAGAGTTTCTTTATTAAACTTGTACAATGAACTTTCCAAGACGTACATTTATCAAAAATAACTTTCTTTTATTTTTAAGAGGACGTTACATGAAGGAAATTTTGTTCGTTGCGCATTTCTCGAGAACGGCTCTAACGAGTTTCTTTGAGTCTTGTACATGGGTTGCTTATACCAAGTGCTAAAATTTTATTTGAAACTTTTTTCTAAAAAATTCTTTGAAGGGTAGCTATAAGCCACCCACTCTGAATAGGCGCTCTTTGCAATACGGCCTCTTATAACGGAAAATCGTATGAAAACAAGATTTTGTATTTAGATTAGATACCTTCTGGGGATGTGACATCAAGATTAGCTATGACTTACGGTTATTTTTAAAGGGACTTTGACGGTTTTAGTGCATATTTTAACTGTCTATTCTCCATTTTAAATAATTTTTTATCTTTTTAAGTGCCTAACGTCCGGTCTCTAATAATGAAGGTAACACTAGACAAGCATTAGGCTACAATGCTGCAACAACAATTGCAGAAATAACCTACTCTTCCTACTTGTATCAGTATCTCGAGATTTTCGAGAAACCAGTTTGCTACTGTATGATATTCCAATAGCACTGGTACCATTGGAAACTTGCACTTGACACTTGATTGTGCTGTGAAGTAGAACAACATTAAGGATGAAGGTTGCACAAACAATATGAGGGTCCCACAAGATTACAAATACGCCCTCAGAAATGGTCAGTGTACTTGTACCTCATTATATGACGTAGGTTTCCGTCCACTGGGGAGAGAGGTGGATATTGAGTGGATAACAAAACTTTCTCTTGAGTGCGACAGGCATAGGAGACATTACACTCCCCACATTGTTGCCAGGCATGACGGATCAGGGAGGGCTGGACTTCTGTATTTTAATACATTGCTTTAATTAAAGATACACGACTTTTTCTCTATTCATACAGCCTGTACATGTTTTCCAATTATGGGCTTGTTTGTTGGGCGGCAGACTTATCCTGTTTTATATAAGTCTTTTGTGACATAGGTCCATATAGGCCTATAACTGCTGATCTGCAAATTCAATTCCAATTAATAGGCTAATTGATTCGGTAAGATAAAAAGAAAAGCATTCCACTTTTTTGATATTGTAAACTGATGACCTATAGCAATATTATTCCTTTACACAGCCCGCATCTGTTCACGTGAGGAAGGAAACTATTCCTTCACTTCTATTTTTCAATTATATGCAAAAAGAAAGCATCCCATTAAATTTTCTTTCTTCTGCTCATTAGTTTGCAATTTACTCCATACAGTGCACATTTCATTCAAATAAAGGTTGATTTTTAACGTTGCATTACTAAATTGTGAATATTTTAATATTTTGGTAGAATATTGTTTCATAATGAAGTTCGATATCATAATATGGGCTGTTATTTTGTATTCTCTGCGGGTTAATACAGTGGGTTTCAGATCAAGAAGGGAAACATTCCATGGACTTCGGTCATTTACTGTGAGGCTGCGGTGAAAATCTGTAATGGAGGAAGAATGGCTACTAATTTCAACAAGCATTGAAAACTATGTAGCCGAGGGGAGATTACCAGAAAGATTTATAAAATTGCCATCAACATTTCAAAATTTTCAGAAACATTTTTGTAGGTCTGTCTTTCTGTTCCTGGGTGTGTGTAAACAGCATGGCTCGAAAACAAAATACCGTATTTGAGTTAAATAAGTTGTCTTCCAGAATATACCACGAAGTATGGGACGACTTTCTCTTCCTTTTACTGTTTAAATTCTGTACACTAACTGCTATTACTAGGTTCAAATTTTTAGCTTGGGTTTGTGCAGACGAAAGGCTTGTCTTGTATGAGATTGAGACAAATGAACGCACACTCTTTTCAATGCCGTTTCTTATAAAATTCTTATCCTCCTGTAAGTCGTAGTCATAGCAAATACTATAGAGGAGAATACAGGACACTTTGCGATAGGCCTATATCGAGGGACAATATCTTGAGCACCATCTAGCGGCCCAACCTGCTACTACTGAATACAGATGCAGTAACTAGATACAAAGATATCAACCAATTTCTATTAGAGGAGCCGAAGTAGCCAACCTCGGCATGTTATGGATAAGGGATATGGTTTTTCTATCTATTTATGGTTCAGAAAAAAATGCTGTTGAAAATAAATGACCTAAAAATTAAACAAAAAACCAACATGGAAAAAAAAGAGTGAGGGAGAGGGGGGAGAGAGGGGGAGAGAGGGGGAGAGAGAGAGAGGGAGAGAGAGAGAGAGTTTTGTTAGCAACCGCCAAGCTCAAATATTTGTGTTTTCATTGATATTTTGAGAACTATTTCGGAAGTTCTGTGTTTTGTTCAGTGGCGGACGCAGAATTTTTTTAGGAGTGGGTTGAATAAGTAGAAAGGATAATAAAAAATGAATTAACTTACATATATAATTAGTTTATAAAACTGGCCACTTAGAGTGCATATATAGCCTTTTTTTCAAATTTCGGGGGGAGGATATATCCCTCTATTCCCCCCGCGTCCGCCGCTGGTTTTTTTTCCTCATTATTTTTCTTTTAATTACTTAAACAGTGTATGGTGAAACATTAAAACATTTCAGTTTATATGTGTTTTGAATATTTTAATTTTCCCCTAATTTCACAGGTTTTGCCACCAGGAGTGCTGCAAAATCTGTCCCCCATTTTTCCATTGCCAAAGCAGTAAGTGTCCGGTATTGTTCTCTATAGTATTTGGTCATAGTTATAGGATAATAAATTGTCTAAATACTGAAGAGTATGCTCAAACCTTTGTATTTGTATAGGTCAGGATATTTCTTTTCAAGGTTAGACACTTTAAGTCACTTGTTCGATCTTAATGCTTAATGTGAGTCACAACCAAATGGAAATAGGGTGTTTCCCCAACCTATAAGGTGAAGTCATTAAACTTTTTTTTAATTTAACAAAAGGAAGGACAGAAAACAAAGGATGACATAATATTTCAATGTTATTATAATAAAATTGTTACCATAGTTTACACAAATCCAGTAATTACAATAGAAATATTGTTCACTTAATCATTTAATAGAAAAATCTTCAACTTTTTTCTTAATTATTTAAGTTTTTTACAGATCTTATTTCCTGGGAGCGACTGGTATGCCCTGTCCACTGTGTTCGTGTTGCCTCGGAGATAGCCCCGTCATCTTGCTGATCCCTCATCCAGAGAGACTCTCTATGTCTTTATCTGGTCCAAAAAGTGAGCCAAAATCTAATCTCTCTCCCGGGCGGAGTGGACCGCATAAATAGTTCCTACAACGAGAGAGGTAAAACTGCGAGAATGTCGGAACTGAAGTAGGCTAATGAGACACAAATTCAAAGGTGCGATTTCCCATTAAATAATCTATCAGGTCACTTTTGACAATAATGAGACTATACTGAGTTCACTAACTCATCTGATAGCCTACAGCCTACAACTAAGATTTCGCTAGGAAACATTTTTCATGTTGCAAGAGTAATTTGACCAGCGATGGTGATGACCTCGTCAGTAGCCAGTAATCTTCCCACATCCCTTTCCACTTTGCAACATGCCAGTGACCTCACTCGAACCAAAACAAAGTCGTGGCCATCCATGTCCGATTCTGGTCGGTATGGCTAATTTATCGGTCGAATAATATTTAAAACATAGATTTATCACTTACATTCTTACCTTAGGCAAATTGGTGCAGGCCTACTTGTGCGGGATCAACTGTATCCGATCGCCTGTTCCCTTGCAGATGGTAGGCATACAGGTTAATAGGTAATGTTGCGATGTTTTTACTTGTTAAGAATGTGCATTTTGTTGCATTTTCTTCTGGTCATATAATTGTATTGTTCATAATTTGTGAATGTTTTATATCTTATTTGTTCCGCCATTCAGTAGACGTAATTAATGTTATGCTATAGACTATTTGTGTTGATCTTTGTTATACTCGTAAGTTATCTTCGTTCGTAGCAGATACTGTCTTTTTTCCTTTCATAATATTAATATTTTTGTTATTAATTATAACTTATTATCATCGTCAAATCGTAAAATGCTTTTATTGTAGCCTAACTGCTACTGTTAGTAATTTGGTTACTATTTATAAGCTCATTAGCATTAGTTTATAATTAATAATAATAATAATAATAATAATAATAATAATAATAATAATAATAATAATAATAACAAAGCAATCAATAGGTTAATATTTTGGAGGTTATTTGACATTACTCATATTAAATAAACTGTTTGTTATAGACCTAATAATTTACTCTGCTTTCTCGCAAAACTAATCCTCCCTACACGCCATTTGTTTGCATTTTATTTTACTTTTTTTGTTGTTTAATCTTCACATTATTGATTCAGAACATAGAATTTCACCCGATAATTGAACTATTGGCAAACTTCGAGAACATTCTGTTAATGTGAAATAATCATTGTAATATTCTTCCTGGGGGTTTTCTTCTATTTTTATTTCAACCACTGAATCAAGATTATTTCAATCATACTTTATTCTGATGGAAGGCAGTCATTTAAACTACCGAATGATAAACGGACTGCTTTGGCTTATAAGAAATGCAAGCAATCATATTCTATCAGATTCTTCGTGAAAGACAGTGGATTATTCAGAACCAATAATTGAAACCTTTGCACACAATAATCGAATTTCTTCTCTAGCTTTAGAAACTACAGACGTAGAGAAATATAGACCTATGTTGGTGTGATTAAACTCTTTTTTTAGACATGGACCAGATAATTTCCCAGACATATCGAGGGCTGTCCTTATATATTAGGACTTTACGTTATTATTATTATTATTATTATTATTATTATTATTATTATTAACATCTAAATTATAACAAAAGTTACAATTTATTTACTCAAATGGTTTAATTGTTGCAATTTTGTTTACAACAATCACTTAGGCCTATTATTTATAGATGAAATTAAAAAACGGTGGAAGTGACATTTAATAAATCTGAATAGTATATGATGTAAACAGGCTAGTAGAAATTTAGTGCAGGGCCAGAGAAAATGACATTATGAGCGAGCACTTTTCTTTACCTCTGTGATTCTTGCTAATCTCCATCCTTAATTACGTGACCAGGCAGATAAATTATCACATCGCGCGGTAGCCAACCTGTGGTCACCAACCTGCGGACCTCGGACCACTGGGGGTTCGTGGGAACGATAAAGAGGATCTGTGAAGAATTCTGATTTAACTTGCTATAGCCCTATTTCTATTTCTAAAAAAAATTCTATACCCTTTATCTCATAACTTCTGTTAGAAACATAAGAGAAGGCCTAACTGTCCTTAATTGGCTGCAGATACGCTCTGAATCACTTTGCTATTAGTACTACTACACAGGCCTGCGATGAAAAAATACAAGGGAAGTAATATGTGAACTTTATGTATTTTGTGGTGCTGAGTTAAAAATAGAGTAAAGAAAAACGTCTATAATGGGTGTCGTGCACATCGGCATAGTAGCATTTTCGTGCACATCGGCATAGTATTTTTATCTTGTAATATTATCGTGCTCATCGCCACACACCCCGTGGGGGTAGGGGTGGACATAGAGACAAAGTCCGAATTGCTGCGACTGTATATTACATTAGGCCTACATACCCTAGTATTTACAGAAATTACACTACCTAGGCTACTCTGACTCAATCAGTGACCTAAATATCGTACGAGTGAACAAAACGGTGACTGTAAGAACCGGCTTGTATAATGCGGCCAAACTCGATATGTTTTATGAATGTGTCGCTTGCCAGGTTGAACTTTGGTTCGCAAATGTACAAGGACTGTCAGCTAACGATGCCTTCAATAGCTTCTTTGATGCTTTCAAAGAAAAATTTGATTTCTGTTTTCCACTGACAGAACGGACTGCTCCGCCAGTAATGTCGGACATAAAGACCTCAGTCCCAATAAAACTCTGGTACACCCCTGAATTAAGTGAGCTCAAGAAACACATACTATTAACAAGGGACTTATCAAATAATAATCCTAACCTCACTCCTCTCTTGAGAACTCTCAGAAAGCAGTATCGCATCAAGGTGAGAGTGGCTAAACAAGATGCAGTGGCTAGATCTGTGATGAGTTCTCCTAATCCCTGTAAGACAGCGTGGGGCTTGATAAAGCAATCCATACCTGAATCCTCTGCAAGAGATACAGATTTCGCAACGGCTGATGAGTTCAATAATTATTTTCTGAATTCGGTTATGAATTTAGTGAGTGATATTGATAATAATGACTCTGTCAACAGGTGTGTTGAACATATACCTCTCCAAATTCAAGACCCCTTTGTCACGTAGCGAATGGCTACGTGCATAATAGACGATAGCAAACCATTTCTAAACAAAGGAAGGGTTTGGGAGACTTCGATTAATCGATATTGAACCCTGTTATGACTATCGATACTGCCCTGAATTTATTTTGAATTACAGAAAAAAGAGAAGTGCGCATGCGCCGACGGTGAGTCGACGGGAGAAGAGCTGATCCCAAAAAGACAGGAGGAGTACGTGCCTGACTACGAGAGAGAGAAGTTGAAAAGGCAGAAGGGAGAAGACGAGATTGGGATGTGTGACAGCGGTAGAGGCGTTCTGGCATGATGGTGTGTCAGACTTTCATCTAAGGAAATTCTGGTTGTGAACTTCCTTGACACGACTATATGGAGATAGTCATTAATCAGAAGAATACACCAAGTCGGCCAGTACGAGACACCGCTACAGCGAACATCAGCTGTGAGAGTGAGTCGTGACTGCTCGCTCTGAATAAGAGCAGATATGGACATCAGGAAGTAATGGAAGACAACTCAGGATCGGAGGATAAGTTGGACATCACTGGTTGAGTATAATCGTCTAGACTTTTCTTATTGTTTGGGGAGTGAGAAAACTGAGATATTCCTTTTTTTAAGGATGGTTTCTAAGTCATGTATGGCGATTAGACGCCGTATGGTATGATAGAAGAATAGAATAGAAATATAGAAGTGAGAATTCTAGAAGTAAAGTGGTGAAATCCAGTAATCCAACTATTTTCTATTTCTGGTCTAAGTTAATTATAAAAGAGCAGTCAAGAGCCTAACCGTTGAATGCCACAGATAGATCTCTTCACTTTGGGGTTTTATGGGTGATTGTCCCACGAATGAATACATAGCTAGGGGTAATTGGTGATGCTCATAGAAACTTTGTTATTTTTGAGACAGGACGCGAGGGGAGTAAGGAAGAAAGGTAATTAAGGGGCATGCTTAGTACTTCTTACGAGGGCCCCTCCCACTTGGGTTTCTTTCAGGTGACGGGTGACTATCTATAAATAGATTTCATGCTGGCCTGTAATGTTAAGTTATGTTTTTTATAGAGATTTATCTACAAGCGAAGGTGTATGGAATATGGTAGAGGGGGATAAGAAGTGGAAAGATTGAAGGGCAAAAGAAGGCCTACGAGTGGTAGTGCATTAGGTGTGTACCATTGGAAAATTTACATGTTAGGGTAGAAGTAGAAGTCACTAAAGGGGTTATAGAGAAGCTTACTAATCTGGGCGTGAATTAGTTTCAGTTAGAATTCTAGGGAATTTAGAGACAAAAAGAAGATTGGGTGCCCATGCTAAAGAGTAGTAACGTAAGAAGTAGGAAAACTAGAATAACCACCGAGTGAATTAAATCAATGGTATAAGCTGAAGGGAACTCTACTTAAAGAGAGAAAGGGGTTAAAAGATAATAGCTGATGACTGGTCAGGTTAGAAAGAGGAGAGTGAGTTGAAAGATAACCACAAATGATTGGTTAGGTTAGAAAGAGGAGAATAGGTAATTGCGAGTAGTGTACTGATGATAAGTAGTTTATTAACAAGTACTAGAGATTGTAAGGGTGAGGTGAGGGAACGCCGGAAGTATCCCGAATCAAACAAATAAAATCTGGTAGTAGGCAAGGCCTATACCAGTAACATATAAAGAAAAGAAATTTATGAGAGATTGTGAAAGCCATCGATGTTGGAGGCGAACAACGGCCCCACGTGCCTCTAGGAGAGAGTGTCAGGGACCTCTGACATCGATTTTCAAAATTTTATTTTTGTTTGCGGCCCATTAATATTTTCCCGGTTGCAGGAGAGGAGTCAGATTGTTTGTAACTCAAGATCTAGACGCCGCTCCTGTATCGGTGGTCTATCGCCACAGTCACTCTGTGGGTATAGGCCTAAACTTCTATTTCTTTCTTCATGAGACTGTCTTTTCTATCTATCTTTAAATACAATTCTTCATGGACTAAGCTGACTAGTAGACTAATATAGGAGACATAGGTGGGATTATTGAGTGTAATCTGTAGAGTAAGGACTGGATTATGAATTGAAAACCTTTATTTATTCAAGAAAAAAAAACCAGTATAATATATATATTGAACTATCCTGAAGTTGCAAATGTAAATGACTACACAAGTCAGTAGTAAATTAGAAGAATAATACAAGACGTTCTAGTAGATACCTGAAAAATAAAGAAAGAAAATTAAAGTAATTAATTAAGGATTTGTTATTGTTGAACAGAGAACGTACTTATATAGTTAAAATTGGGTATACTAACCTTGAATAATCAAATATTATCCTACCAATAAAAGTGTTGAATGGTTAATGTAGTGTAAATGTAATTTATTGTATATAAGATTGTTATTGTTGAAAAAAGAAAAAAAAATAATATATTAAATAAATTATGGTTATTGTTATGCAAAGTAAATTAACGTGAAGTTCAGATTTTTGACCCTTATCCTTGTAATGGTTTGAGAGTCGCTGATTTTTGTGCTAAGTTACATACTTTGGTAGTGAGTATTGAAAAAGGAGAAAAAGAAGAAGCAGAATAAAAAAAAACGAAAAGGTAAATCCGAACCCAACTCCCGTCTCCACTGTTAATTTAAAAGCTAGTCGAGGGGCATGTAGGTACATAGCCTGTGTATCTATAATTTAATTTGTGACTGGGCTGATACATAACAAAAAGAAAAGAGGAAGCGTATTGATGATGGCGCCCGTTAATAGAAATTTTCATCAATATTATCAAAACTGGGTAATTTGTTAAAAGAGAGAGAAAGTAGACTGAGAGTAGGAAATTTGCAATCACCCGGTGACAAAGGTAGTCGTACTGAACGTTGGAATGTGGACTATGCAGGCAGTGTTATGATGACACGACAGGTGTATGAGTGACCTTGTTTTGTAGGAGTTCAGTAAACTTATATACTACGATTGAGAATAATCACATATTAGTCGTCACAGATTTTGGCGAAGAATTTTGGCGAAGATTTAATCCAAGAAGTTAGGGAACTTTATAGTATAAAGTAAGAATAGCCCGTCACACCTTCATGTGGAAACCAGTTAACTCGGACAATGTAATTAAGACTATGTACAGTTTCAAGTCTAGCACCACCAAGGATATTTATGATATGTCCCCTGTGCTTCTTAAAAGATTGATTGTTTTAATCGCTCCTATTCTGGCCTATCTTATGAACTGTTGATTTGCTGAAGGAGTGTTTCCTGATGTGCTGAAAGTCTCTAGAACGGTCCCAGTGTATAAAAAGGGTCAGCACGACTCTGTAGCCAGCTATAGACCAATATCCATAATTCCGGTAATTGCTAAAGTGTTCGAAGCATTAATACTTAATCAATTATATAACTACTTCAAGCAACACCATCTGCTTACGCCGGCCCAATATGGCTTCAGGAAGGGCTGCTCTACAGTTCTCGCAGTTGAGTCTCTAATCCAAACTATCATTGAGTCCTTCGAGGCAAAGTGTGCTACTGCAGCAGTTTTGTGTGATCTGTCGCGTGCCTTCGAGTGCATACCTCATGATATTCTTTTGATGAAATTGGCCCAGTACGGCTTAACTGAATGTGCTCTGAAATTGTTACAATCTTACCTAGTGGACAGGACACAGATCGTTAGTTGGCAGGGTTTGAAGTCAGCATCCCTACGGGTGACACTTGGTGTGCCGCAGGGCTCCATCCTGGGGCCTTTTTTCTTCATTGTTGCTATGAATGATCTAGGTTTTAAGCTAAACAAGGGTGTACTGCTCTATGCTGATGATACTACCGTGTTCGCGAGTCATAAGGACCCCGCTTTAGCAGTGGCCTCTGCAAACAATCTTGTTAATGAAGCAACTAAGTGGTTTGAACAAAATGGGCTTGTCTTGAATGAGGCAAAAACTCAAAAAATGCTATTCACCTTAAATAGGAATCACGTTCCCAGTGACGCTGCATCAACCCATTCAGTTAAGCTGCTGGGTTTTAATCTGGATTCCGAGCTCTGCTGGAATGATCATATCGCAGCACTTTGCACAAAACTAAGCAGGGTTCTATATTTGTTAAGAAAATTGAAGTTTGAGTTCCCATATGAATTCGTTAAGTCGGCCTTCTTTGCGTTCTTTCAATCCCACATCCTATATGGCACCAGGTTGTGGGGCCACTCCACCAAAGTGCACATGGTACTTCTACTGCAGAAGAAGGTGGTGCGTACTTTGTCAAATGCTAATGCAACTGTACATTGCAAACCTCTTTTTATAGCTAACCAAATCTTGACTGTTATCAACATATATATATTGCAATGTCTGGTGTGTATCAAGGAAAGAGAAGGTAATTTTCTCATGAACATTGAAGTACATGATTATGCAACTAGAAGCAATACGAATATACATGTGAATAGGCAAAGACTTTCTAAAACTTTAAATTGTTTTCCTTCTATTGGTATTGCATTTTATAATTTGCTACCTGCCCCAATGCGCAATTTATCCATTACTAAGTTTACAAGAGCACTAAAAACTTGGCTACTGATGAATCCATTTTATATGACAAAGGAGTTTCTTGAAGCAGACCACTCCACCATGTTAACTTATGTTTAATGTAACAATTTTATTCACTGACTTGACCTATTGTACACACTGAATGGTCTAATAAATCTATGAATCTATGAATCTATAGTTTATGAACATAACCTAAGCTACTCAAACAGTTTTCTTTAAGTCACCATCTTTCCTCAAATATCCCAGTATGTGGCTAATCCTGTCGTCCAGATTACTATATTTTACTTTCTTCTCTTCTGGTAGTTGCCGCACACTACTTGTTTTCTGATGGCATAGAAACTCATTGTGGCATCTTCTTTTAGCTCTTTTACCAGAGAGAAAAATATGTGGCGTTATCTTTGATATTGTGGTGTTCAGTCGATGATGCCTACCTTCAACGACATTGTTCGTCCGGTGCCGCTGGCCACTGCAGTTCCATAGTTTCCTAGGGACATTATGATTTTCAAGCCATTGTTCAATAAAATATTCATTGAACGCCTCAATCTTTTTTCCTGATGGGCATTCCCCCATTATGACCAACCATCCGTCTTCGATATACTCCAGTGGCACAAGTGCCAGTGAAGCACACACCCACACATGTTTGCGTACGTCTTCGTTGTTAGTATACGCCATCGCCATGCCCAGAGCTTGTACCCTACGCCAAATAGCCTGGTTAAAGTAATAGTTGCACCCTGAGACCTCAGCATTGGGGAATTCATCCTTCAGAGCATTCACAGCCGCAGTTTCGAAATCAGATTTCAGCACGTATTTACGAATGAAAATAGGTCCCTATACGTGACCTCTCGTTTGTCGGGAAGCAATGCATAGAGAACAGGTACGACTGATGTACTGCCTTGTACACTGCCTATTCTTGCGTGTATCGTATAGAGCTGTGCAAAATGTTTACAGCAGCTATTGAAAGTTCCATCCATCGACCACTCTTCGCTTTTTGTTAATGCTTGCCTCAAACCCTTGTAGCCGAAGCACATAATTCGTTTCTCTTCTTCTAATGATGTTCCATCTTCAAATCGGAGAATATCGTCAGGGAAAGAGATATTGCTAGGCATTGATGAGTCTTGTTTAAGTCCGAGCGAATACCTTCCCACCCTATTCTTATATCCTTTCTTATCGCTATACAGCGGAATCGTTATCAAATCTAAACCTTGGTTTACCGGCACTGTCATTTCGTCTTTAAAAGTCTGACTTACTAGTGTCAATATTTCTTCCTCTGTTCTTCTCTTGAAATTAGCGAGTCTTTTCGTATCTCGCAAGCAGTGACGTCTGGTATACATGTATAATCTTTCTCCAGAACTACAGTAAATAATTTCATCCATCGTTTTCACTTTTCCAGGACATTTCGACTTCCTTCTATGCACACACAGCTGAAAAAATTTCGAAATTAAATAACATTCAAGAAAATATTATTTTCATAAGCGTAATTGCAACGAAGATTCAAAATGAAAGAAGAAAACATCATTAATAAGTACTCGAGAAATGTTTACTTACCCATGTAGAAGAATTCCGAATCTTCGTTTGAAAATAATATTGAAATCCTTCATGCAGCAACATTTCTTTGCCCATAGCAGTTACTGTGAACTTCATTGCATTAAACACGATAATGTAATTCCTATACCAGAGATTCACCTTTTACAGTTGCAGCAATATGGACTTTGTCTCTATGTCCACCCCTACCCCAAGTTCACGAAGGGTGTGTGGCGATGAGCACGATGATATTGCAAGATAAAAATACTATGCCGATGTGCACGAAAATGCGACTGTGCCGATGTGCACACAACACTATAACGTCACGTTTTCTTGAAAAATTCAATTGTACGTGTTGACCAAAAGTAAGTTGAACATGTAGACCAGTAGCCTTATTTTATTTTTTAAGTCTGATTTTATATCTTGTAACAGTATTTTATGCAACTATAGTGAGTCTCTCTTGGACTGGGACCGGGGGCTGGGCGAGCGGTGAAACGTGACTGCTGCAGTGAGTCAGATATTGCAACATTCCACTTGGCCAGCAGTTGGAGTGCATGCTTGTGAAGGTGAAGGTCAAACACGGCCTGTGCTCTCGTGTTATAAAGTTATAAAGACATTTTCAGCATCTCCTGTAATAAGGTAAGTCCCTATTTTCGCTATTTTCATGGTCATGCACGAACAAAGTGAAAGAAGCGAGAGAAGTGCCGTGCAGTTCCTACACCTCGGGGCGCTGGGTGACGACTCGGCGGCCGCATGCACTTTTGCCGCTAGCCCGGCCTCCAGTCGAGAGAGACTCACTGGTAGCTTTTAATGGCATTTATTAAGGCAGTAGTAGCCTATCATAATTTTCATACGAGTGTTTTAATTGCCATTGTAGGCAAGTTGCATAAGACTGTATTTGTTCGACCATAATTAAATTGTTAAGTGTTGAAATTTTCAATTCATCAAAAGCAAACGAATCGGTTCACCTCGGCGTATAGCTGTTAATGAGTTCTCGTATTTCAGGTGATTGTGTATGGAAATTCTAAGCTGGTCTTGTCTTTTAACGTCAGACCAACGAACTTTTAAAAGACGAAATGAACTCAGTTTAGTATAATATAAAATTAATACGAATAGAATTGATTTTATTTTAAATATAGATTGTTTATTGCGCAGTTTCATTCGCTGATCTGAAGGTTGTTCCGGGTTATATATTAATCAATACCAGACCAATATTAATAATATGATGGAACTTTGTGCTTTAACGGTTATCATTAAGACAGTGTTACGTCACATATAGGTTTAATAAAATGAAAGAAATGTGGGGATTGGCAAAGTATGAGTCAGGTTGTTCCAAGAAGCAAAGAATGGGGTTGACATTGTGGTGGGTTGGGGTATAGAAACTCAGGGGCATAAGAAATAATTTTGAGAAAGGACCCCCTCTCTGTCTAAATAAAGAAGACGCTGAACACGTAATTCTAAAATGTCCGGGAACTGAAATGATCGGAAAAAAATTTTGAATAAAAAATTCCTAGAAATTAACATAAAAATAGCATATAATAAATTAACTAACAAATTAACAATAACAAATTATCACTAACAAGAATATGAAAACTTTGAAGGAAATTGAGAACTTTTTATGCATTGTTAAAAGAAAATGGGAAAAACTAATTCAAGAATTAGTTGAATACTAAACTTGTAAGTACCTTTGTGTTAAAATTAGGTTTAATGGTAGGAGGTACACCCTAGGTAAAAATCTTCGTAACACCAAAGGTGTAATAAATGCATGACACAAAAATAAATTACATCATTATATTACATAATTTTGTTACATATAATAAGCATTTTATATTATGTTCGAACAAAAACTAACCCTATTGTTTTCTGAGATAAACCTACGTTATAAAACTAAGATATTGTTGTATTGTTAAGTTACTAATATAATCTGTTAGACAATATTTATTAGCCAATATATCCTAAATTAAACTTAATATTTTATTTGAGTCGGCTAAAACAAAGTAACATGTATTTTTTTTATGGTTGGAAGCCGCTGAGGTATTAGGCATACAAGAATACCGGAAGTAGCTCCATAATAATACGAAGTACTGGAATCACTGGAATCCTCGCCTTGTCTTTTCAATACACTGCTTAAAGGGCAGTCCACTATCACTCCTGTTCTTGTAGCAAATGTATTATTGTACGTGTTCCTGAGAGGAAAACATACATATTGTTATAGGCCTATTGACCCTGATGCAGAGTCCATATTATCAGTAGATCTTGGATTAGGTCTCTGGATAAAAGTAAAAGTTATCGGCCTGGCTTTCTGTGGCCAAGGTAGCAGGATTCGAACCCGTTCTTGGTCGAAGGCATTTATGTGTGCATAAATATTCAAGTCTATAGATTTACAGTCATGTAAAAGAACTCCTTCGGGACGAAATTCCAGTACACCGGCGACGGTCACTGGCCTAAATTGCAGTACATCTCCGTCGTTAAATAACCATTCAACCAACTGGATAAAAGTTAATTGATAATTGAACTAACAATTACTCAAATAACCATATTGTCTACCTATAACAGAAAAACAGATAACTGGATAATGTCAATTTAACCAATAATTTATCCAATTATTTGTCGTCATCCGATTATCTGTTAAAGAAGTGTCTAGTTAATGATAAGTACAGCTTGAATCATAGGATCCAGTACAAACAATTCCTCATGTTGTAGAGTGGATGGATAAACTTGTGGCTGCTTCACAAGTTCTCAGGAGCGAACCCTGGCTGGGTAGATATCTTCACCAGGTCTGTTGTGGCGACAAAAGCTGAAATAGACTGTAGGCTATAATATTATAAATTAAATTAAATAGCTATAGCAGAAATTAGGTTGAACGACTCTTACCGCTCACATCCTGGATTAAAAGAGAACATTGGATGAAAGATGCAGCAATTTATTGCATCTTTCATGAACAAAATGAAAAATACACAGTAGATAATATTACACTTGATTGAATTGATGAATTTCAATATTTACCTTTGAGGGTCAATTATGATTAAATTTATTAGTTCAGTTGCTTGGTGACTTTCTATATATAACTACTGGTTAAGCAGCACTATTCAATATTTTATCAACAATTTTACATATTTAACGGGCTTCAATAGTGTGGAGTGAAAACTTCTGTAGGCCAATTTTATCGTTGACTTTTTTAATCTGACGTGTGAACATTACACACGTAGGCCTATTTTGTTTAACTCAATAAATCCTTACGTATATTTTCAAAGTAATCCCAAATGATTGTGTATTTCATTTTAGGCCTAAGTGGAAATTTGAGGGAATGAGGAGAATATTTATCAATTGATAATTCTGATTGAAGTTTCTTGATGTTATTAATATTTATATAAGTAAAGGTTCGATCTTAAAGTTTAACAGGGATCTATATTGAATGTCCAAAACGATTTACTGTATTTCCCTTATTCACTAAATATGTGCGCTAAATTAATGTCCAAATAAGCACCAAGATATTACAATTAATTAAATTAATGTATTACACATAAATACCAGAGGACCAGCCACATGCATACGGCAAATTAGCAATAACAATTGTGAAAGTTTTATATCTTGTAGACGTTAAGCTGTAGAGTCCAAATCTACACTTATTCAATCACAAATTATATAAATTTAATTGATACAAGTTTGAATTCAGGCTAGGTTGAAATTAAGTTCACAATGAATGAACGTCCTTGAAGTAATAAATAATATTCACAGACTTATGAGTTTAGCGATGCAGTGTTGGTTTCGATTATCTAACAGTCCGGAAGCTTTAACTTGTAAGAATCCTAAAGATCTCCATTCCTGCTGAATTTATAGGAAGCATTTTACTTCTTTTCTAAGAAATTAATTGGAACCGTGCACCCATGCCATCCCGAAATGCAGTAATAACAATAATAAAAATACACCTTAATACAGAGTGTTTCAAAAATGCTTTTACGAACTTCGGATATGGGTTCCTTACACCAAAAGAAGGAAAAAAGTTAATTTGAACATAGGTCCCATAATCCTTTGTTTTCTCGTTAGGAACTGTTCAACACATTGGTACACTCATAACCAGGCTTTAAAACTTAGTGCCCGATCGAATATGTTAATAGCAATCGTACTGTACAGACTTTGCTCGGCGTAGGCTATGCCCTAGCTACCATATGCTAGTTCACGTGATAGTAAACAAACCGGAATACAGATATACGAAGACCACAAAATAACTTCTCATTATCTAAACTCACATTACAAGCATGCAAAACGATACTTTCTCCTGTTTGTGTATAATAGTCCCTCCCAAATGTTTCAATATATGTTTGCGTTTTAGAACACTTTAATTTCGGCACGCCGAACACGTATTATAAATTTAAACACGCACAATGACAAGGTACACTGTTGACCAATTTGAGAGGCACCGTACTATGAGCGCATTCACTTCTCGGTACTACTATCAATGACTGTCTTATCAGCCTACGCAATCACCCTCCACCCCCTATACTCAGGTTGTTGGTAACCGGAATCAACTCCCTCTGTGGGTTCGGGCACTAAGTTTTAAAGCCTGCTCATAACACGTCAACACACAAAACTCATAACAAATGGTCGAAATGTCCTCTTCTTGCTTCTACAAATGCATGCACTCGTCGAATCATGGACTGCCGCGCCTTTTCAAATACTCCGGGATGGTGTCGAATGGTTTCGCAGGCTTCCATGACACGTCGATGAAAAGTTTCTTCATCCGGGATGCGACAGTCCATGAATCGACGAGTGCATGCATGTCTAGAAGCAAGAGAAGGACATTTCGAGCATTTGTTATGAGTTTCGTTTATTGACGTGTTATGAGTGTGCCAATGTGTTGAACAATTCCTAACGAGAAAACAAAGGATTATGGGACCTATGCTCATATGAACTTTTTTCCTTCTTTTGTGTAAGGAACCCATGGCTAAAGTTTGTAAAAGTATTTTTGAAACATCCTGTATATCAATTAATAAAATGTAGGCTACAGTAAGTTAGCAATAATGAAGGCCTTTAGGGTTCTAGGAGGTTGAAGCTCCCATACTTTCAGAGATTCGGAACATTCAGGTGGTAAAATTGTTAGCCTTATGCACCGGCCTCCTGGACCTCAAAATTGTTCCTGCTTGGTCAACCCCCAAGTCCATTGGTGGCAGCACAAAGTTTATACTAATTGAAAAATCCAACGAAGACGCGACCTTCCGGTTTCTAGCCCAGTGCCTCAAGCAACCGCGCCATGGCGTTCTCCAGTTAATAATAATAGACAAATAAGAAGATATTTACAATACAACATAAAATATTTGGGAGTAGAGTATGAGGTGTACAGGAGAAATTGAGTAGCATGAGAGACGATACAGTCTGTACCCTATGCCTAATGTACTGTACAATTCTATCCATAAATCAATATCTGCACAAGCAAAATGTCGGCCTCGGTGATGGAGAAATAGCGTGCATGCCTCTGAACCTGAAGGTCGCGGTTTCAAGCTCGGCCTTGGTCGATGGAGTTTTAGGACGTAAAAGTCCTGAACACGAAGTCCTCCAGGATAATATATAAACCGTAGAATTAAATAACTTAATAAATTAAATAAGCCTAAATTAGCGTATCTGGATCAAATTCTTCGGTCCTTTCACGCCCAAGAAGGCCCAGCACCCTAGTTTTCTCTGGATGGTCGACGAGGAGATAGACATAGCACCTGTCACTCAGTCCTTTACAGGAAAATAAGCGCAAAAAAATTATTGAGATGTTATGCTACATGCGCCTATGTGAAAACGATTACATTCGTTTTGTAAAAAAGGTATTACAGAGAAAGTTTTTTAGATAGCCTAATCAAAATTTAAAATTCCCGTTTATTAACTACACTGCCCACCACAAGCAATAAGGATGTCTCGTTTATGTTACATATTATTTTAGTGGAATTTTATGATTTTGTTTCAACTTGGTTCAATTTATTGTTAAAATAGCCTGCATGATTAAGCTATGAGCCTCTTGCCAGAAATATGACCCCAGTGCTTATTTAATGTCGTGACAATATTAGAGTAACTTATAAGTTAAGGAGAATGGTAAGACATAATTCTTTCTTCCTTTCTTTATCTTAGTTTTACCTTTCCCTTTGAGGATTTAAGTGACCCATGCCGCCCGGGCCTTACAGGGCCGCGACCTGTCGGAAGAGGGATTATCTTTGGATCACATACATACTAGACATAATTGCAAATTATAAAATAAGAGACCAGAAGAATAAACAGAAGAAAATCAAAGCAACTTCATAGATATTACGATTTCACTCACAAAAATCTGCAGAATATTACAAAAATAAAAATATAAAAAACTCGGCCAGGCATATTGAAATAAAAGTTAACTGGAAGTAAACATTAATATATCCATAGTAATGTCTGCAATACTGCTGTAGAGTCTGAATTTTAAAGAATATATGAATATTCTGCGTGTAACATACTAGGAAAACAACGATGCAACAAAAATTAATTTTAATTCATGTAATTACTTCCTTGCTAATAATCAGCCGGAGACGTTGTAATAACCGCATGAAAATGAGGTATGATCAACTGTAACAATAATAATGATAGAGAAGCGTTACTAAGCTAACAACAGTTACAGTGTTATAATAATAACAATATTATCAAGAATAATAACAATATTATCAACAACAATAATAACTATATTATAAACAACAATAATAACAATATTATCAACAACAATAATAACGATATTATCAATAACAAAACCAGTAATTTAATGTTAAAGCTACAATGAGGATTCAAAAATGGAACAGTTGCTTCTACTGTAGCACCACTTCTTTTGATTGTAAGTTAGAGCAGAGCGGGGCAGAGGGTGGGATGTAAGCCTATCGGATGACAGATGAGGAAGCTGCAAAGGGAACTGGGGAAAACGGAAGCATCATCCATCTTAGCTGCAATGCATCATGGGATGCGGATGGCGGGTGGAGGTAAAAGCAAGAGGGAAAAGAATAGGATGACGGAAGTCCGATCTTATCCAACAGATCCTTTTCTAACATCTAACCCTAGTGTTTCTTTTCTTACTATATCCACCCACTCACCCTCTCTTTATTTTTTGTCCCTTCTACTTCTCCCTTATCTCGTCTCATCTTCATTCTTGTTTTCTGTACTTTCATTAGGCCTACATCCCATAGTGTTCTTGCTTTGTGATGGCATCCTAGTTTTCTTTTTCTCATCAAGGACATGTTCACTATTTTTAGTAGGCTTGTCGTAACGCTGCTCCGCCTGAAACGACGGCTCATGTAACATCTAAGTAGTTCAGCTTTGTGGAAAAGGCATAAATCTCATGAAAAAGAACGGACTTCAAAATCTGGTTTTTCTGCTCAATGAATAGTTTCAGACCTCATTCATTAGAACAAAGGGTATTATTATTACTGTTATCACTATTGATTTATTCATTACTTTAGTACTGATAATATTTCCGATATGGTCTTTAGACTAAAACTTGTCTTAAGTAGGAAATCGTATCTGGATGGGCTACTATTTAGCTATATCCATCCAAATTAATTTTTGAGGCCATTTAAAATTACTAAACTTAACATCTATAGAGCCATTCAAAACACTAAGCTTAAATTAGGCAAAGGTAGGTCTATATTTAGATATGTAATCATAGTATATTTATTTTAAAATTGTAGCCTTCTATAACTGCTTTAATGCAAGATTTTGAAAATTTTGAAAATGAGATTTTCAAAATCTTAAATCCAATTTGGTTCAAACTTAAACGGAATTGGCCAAGTGGACTTGGAACAGAAGTGACAACGCTACATTTCATACAATTATATTATCTGTCTATTAAAAGTGTTTCGAATCTTTCATTTTATTCCATGGTGACATGGTTATTGTTCTACATAGAACGTTTTGTTTGCATTCGTAAATGTTTAATATGGTCAATTATTAATTAAGATATTTTACTATATATTATTTATGTAGTAAGCGATATATAACATGTTAATATTTTAGCGATTCTGATGGCGAAAAGACTACGTCCAAGTTTCACACCTAATTTTATTAAACAAGAATTTATAAAGGCATAAAGATTTTTACCTTTTAAAAATAGTGTTTCTACAATTAAATCGATGTGGTCTATACTTTTTTAATAATTTTATCCTATGTTGAAATTTGGTTACAATTAGATAGAAAAACATATTCGATGAACATTTTACGTAGGTTAAATCAAAATGCTAACAGTTGGAAGAGGGATAATAACTAAACGTTAACGTTTTCGGATAATAGAAAAATAGGCCTAACTAATATTTTTATGCATATCGTAACGACCTCTCTTATAATAATGTCTGAATAATGCAGAAATTATACTTTGCTTACAGGCGACCTACAATAGTTGGAAGTAAAAATAAAAAACATAAGGTAATTATGAAGCCAGAGTAAAAATATGGGCATTTAAATGATCACGCCACATGTGAACGTCATGTTAGGCCATTTGATTTGTTTAGGTCTGAATATCAAACACTAACCAGTTAAATGTGTAAGTATCAAAGATAACAATAGGCCTACAGAAAACAAAATCACACAATCTATTTCTCAATACTTCATCAAAATTTCACCTATCCACTGATCGACAGTAGTCTACTCTTCCAATGAATTGTTACTTTGACTATTCCCTTCTTATGACGTGTAGGCCTATGTGATATTGAACAATATTGTTTAACAATGCCTCGTATATCGATCACTCACGGTCGTTTCTCTTATACAGTAATATGTTTGTAAGGATGCGTCTTTATAAGATAAAACGTCATCTCGTTACTGACCGTCATAGGAACACCATGCAGTAGTGATAGAGCCAGATTCCTTTAACAGTGTTTTAAGCAATGCACATTCAAATAATGTAATTTTAAAAAGTTTACTTACATTGTTCTGTTGTTACCTTATCTTAATTTTGAGGTTAACTATTTCCTCTTTATCACTGTTAGTAGCATTGGTTAGTGTTCCACAACACGTTCGATTGTACATTCATTTGTATGCCAAGATCTGATAACTGACACGATGGTGATTTAATTTTAAACAACACAAGTAAGAAAATTATTATTATTTATATAAGCTAACCTGTTATATTTTATTCATGGAATACACTCCATTCCATTCGTAAATTCTCGTGTGATTATTTATGACGAAACAACTCCCTGTGTTGGGTTTAACCCATGTCGTGTGGTTAGGTTTAACCACTTTTTCATTAGAGGATATTAAGAAGCCTGCTAATATCAAACACAGTAGTAATTCTTATTATCATAGAAATGTATAAGTTAGAAAATTTATCACGAAAAAAGTTTGGACCTGTAGTTCCAATTTTAAACGAAACAGTAGGTAGGTTGGGAGCGATGCTACAGCGTAATTAAGAGCGAAGACTTGACCTTGATTTATTCCGCCCTAATCATTAATTTTAAAAATCGGCCTCCGTCACTTCCGGCCTTAGGTTAAAAGTCATAGGCCTATGTTTAAGTTTAAAATTCGTTACTATTCGGACGGATTATGGCTTAGAACTCTACAATAAGTAAAAAAATAATAATAATATTAATAATAATAATAATAATAATAATAATAATAATCAGGGCCCGGATTCTGATGACCTAAAGTTGTATGAAAAATGACCTATAAAATGACCCTAAATTTTAAAGAAAATGAATTAATAATTATAAAAAATGACCTAAAAACTTATATTTTATTTATAAAAAAATTTATTGTACACACAAAGTTATAGAATAGTTTGTACATAATTGTAAAAACTGTAAATAACTGTAATGTCGTGAACATTATTTTCTTACGGAAATTTATGCTGGCACTGAGGCATTGGCGAGTCAAAATTCGGCATTTCCTTTTGTGGTCTGCCGGATTATATTGTTGTTTAATTGAGGGAAAACAGAAGTTTGCACTCTTAAATCCAAGCAAGTGGCAGACTTTGGTGCCAAGTCAATCTAATAACAATAGTAATATAATACAAAATGTTTGCGTTTCTTTGATTTCTCATTTCCGACTGAGACATGACAACACTTAACGCCGAATTTTTTCTTCTTGCATTAAAGAAACAACACTTCAAAGAGAGAACCGCTAGCGAAGGAAACAAAGTAAATACACTCAATGTAAATACATGAAAATGACTAAATAAGGAAGAAAATGACATGAAAATGACAAAATAATGACCTAAAATTGAAATAAATGCCCTAAAAATATAAAATTGCGTAAAATGACCAAAAAATGACCTAATAAAAATGTATTTCTATAATCTAGAGGTCATGATTAGGATTTATCTACAAGTTGGTAATGTCTGTGCATCATCAATAAAAAGATGACTTGTCATTAGAATCCGGGCCCTGATAATAATAAATAAAAAATAAAATAAAAACACTCTCTTCGAAAATGAAAAGTCGGGCTTTGTACGACCTGGCTTATAAGCTCATTTGGTTATGTTCACAATCGGTGTCAATCGAACACACCTTCGCTTAGAACTAGAAGCAGAACCGAGCGACTAATTATCGGTACACGCTTTGAACTTTAGGTTGCATTCTGATAAGTTTATTAATAGTTATAATATATCTCGCAATATTAAATAATTATTCTAAGTTTTACTATATTCACAAGAAAAATTACATCATGTTGGCAGATGTTTCATATATTTCATTTGCGTAGGGATACCTTATATTTATTTTACATTTTAACAGTATTTTTAGACATGGGCCTATTTTTTATTCATGTAATATGTGTTGATCGTCCTTCCAATGAGACTAGACAATTTATATCTAGACCAATAGCACCCATGGCCTAATAAGTTGAAAACTTAGGATAGCCTGTGAATTTGAATTTAACGCACGTATTAAATTGAATTATCCTTGATGTATAGCAATAAATTTGTCTTCTAAGCATCCCCACGTGCTTTAACGCTTTTCTCAAAATGACATACAATGTCAATATTCTACTCATCATGGTCTATTTGGATTGCTACATGAAGTGTACAAATGTACACGAAGTATAAATCCCATAACTTAGAAGAACTAAACGGTTGAAAGTGCTGGGTACGTAGCCTAATGAAAGCATCCCAAGAGTCAAGAGTTTTCTCAAATTTGTATTCTGCTAATATAGTCTAAGTCATATAGTCATATTTTACGCAAAGCGTTATAATAAAACATTTCCTAACCAAGAACTTGCAACTTACAATTTACCAATAGTAGGATCATTTTACTATACATGCTATAAAATTTCAGTTCATTTGAAGAAACATTTTATCTATTTTTCTTCAAAAAAATTGTTTTAAAATTATTATTGACTATTCCACTCATACGCCGCGTGATTGATATTGACCAATAACGTTTAGCAATTCCTCGGATATAGAATTGATCCAATTTCGATTGTCGGAGATAAACTTCTATAAAAGAAAGTTCAAAAGAAGGAGATGAAAAAGAAGATTTCTGAAATAATAAGTAATACTATACCTCACGATCGTTTATCTTATAATATTTTATGTGGCCGCAACGATGCAATTTTATCTGATAAAACATTAGTTCTTAAGTGGAGACGTAGGCGTCAAACGTTCAGTGATTAATGCGTCACATACTGCCAGTGTACAGAATTAATTCACTTTATTTTGTACAACATAACTTGTTTAGAAATTGAAATAATGTAAAAATGCATTGAATAAAAGCACAATTTCAATTAGGTGCAAGCCAGTTCGTGTAGGCCTACTTTTATTGCATTCTGATGTTAGCAATCTACGACGACGATCTCCATCACAGTAACAAGAATACTATAATCTAATTATTGTTGTGAAATGTAGTCAGTCTACCACAGTCGTAATGAACACACCAAAATCAATTAGAGCGAGGTGGTATAGGGTAATAGGGAAGAGGTCCTGGTTCAAATCAAACCTCGTGGCCACCCAAATTTACAGTAGGCTCTTGTAATAACTCATTCATTCAGCATTTGCTTCTATTGTTCGGCGATATTTCAATGTATCCTGCATTTTTGCCTTTGGGATTGAGGAAACCATGCAAACCCTAAGTTATTATTGCTATTATTATTATTATTATTATTATTATTATTATTATTATTATTATTATTGTTATTATTATTATTATTATTATTATTATTATTATTATTATTATTATTGTTATTATTGTTATTATTATTATTAATTCACAGTAAAAGGATTGAACATAAAGATCGGCTCTGATGCTTTCCGTTCAAGATACTTGTTAGTTTTATGAAAATGTAATAAATAAAATATAAGTGTCTCTATCATTTGCTTTTTCTGATATAGCTTTTATCACATATACGAGTATGCAAGGAAGTTTGTGCAACATATTTTGGACAATTTAGGCCTATTTCAGTTTATTAAGTTGCTAAATTATTCAAAAGGTTTTGTGATCCCTATTTCCCTCGTCAAGGCGGTTCCGTACTATAAAGCCTATTTGTCTACTTCCAATTTTTTTTTGTGGTCCTTTTTTTCTTTCGGGTGTTGTCAAGGGAGTTTACGAGGGGTGAAGAAGACTGGAAGGTAACAAATGAAGGCTGTCTTTTGTTAGAAAGATGACGAAACTGTAAAATATACAGGAGGAGACGAATGACAGTTAAGAAATAGGCCTATGGTGAAATAAAATTAGGTTCTGAGAATGATTTTGTTTGAGAAAGAAAGTTAACATATGGACATTAGGACATAGGCCTATTGGAAAAACTGCTTATACGAGTACGTGTAGCATTTCTGGTGAATAGTATCTTTCATGCTTCCGTATTTTAGATGTTTCAAATCGTTATCGTATATAATTTTTACCCAATTTTTATGCTTAGTGCCCAATGTTTTAACTGCATACAGCGGGAAACTTTTCAAACAGAGTTTTTTTGGCTATATTTAGCTATTGTATCTACTACTATGAAGCAAAATAATTTCGCCGCGATGGGTGCTTTATGTAGATCAAAATTCTGAAAGTTGGTAGAGGACCAATTAACGTCAAAGTTTTCGGATTATGGAATAGGTCTATAATTTAATGGATCATGCAAAATTGCAAAATAAGCCGCCTTTTTTGTATCCTACAGTACGCATAACAAAGAAAAAAACAAAAGTGCTTTGTATCTCTAATTAACCGTGGAATCAAATAAGGGGCTGCCAGGTGTGGCATGCACCCATACCCATAGAGGTCTGCTGTAGAATGGAATATATCATAAAGGCCTGCCAGTTAGGAGGACTTTGCTGCGATATGGCAACTGAGTAAACTGGTTAAATTAGACAGTTTAGTAGGGAAAAGATCAATATAATTTGCACTACAAGATTTTGCTATGATATATATATATATATATATGCTGTTATTCAAAGTGGAAGTTTTCAATAGTGATGTGTTAGGGTGGCAGCGCGAAATATCTGCTAACCCACTGCTGCTAAGATTACCTTTTGCAAAGATCGTAACAAATACCACGTCTTCAAGTTGCCAGGAAGAACCGGAGTCACTTGTGACTGCTTCAAGTGACTGTAGTAGGTGAAACATGGATTGAAAAGGTGTCACCCTTTTATAGACCGCTTTCCAGAGAACAAGTTTACCTAGCAGCCGTCATAGTCTAAGCTCAAATCAGAATCATTTGGGCAAGTGCGTACCTCATTGTGACCAGTGCCAATTATTTGTATAGATCGCGATAATGACGAGAAGTTCGACATAGAAATAATTTTTGCAAAAATATTTAAGACAGATACACAAGCACTCATGAACCACAGATTATTGTCTCTGTTGGACATTACCACGAATCTATCAACATGTATTTTATACATGTTTAGACTTAAGGACCGATTGAGCACTTTATTCGAGCATTACTCATCGTGTAATTCGTTAAGTCTAAGTAGGCTTACCCAGAAAATATTTTAATATTTCATTTAAAAAATAAGTAATAAGTTAGTAAAATAGAGATCACTTAGTTCGAGAAAGACCCTAATCACGGGTCATATTGTGAAACCTGGCAACATTCGTTAAGGCAAGCTAAAAGTAAGATCGGAGGTTTTCCTGGCGAAGAAGCTTGTGAAAGCTTCTCGGGTAGTCAGCCAGGTATGGAATTCAATTGTTCCCAACCTTTCGAAGGCCCACGCTGCCTCAATCTTCAAGGGCGTTGAAGTGTAAAGTCCCGGTATGTGTCTAGTGTCGGTATATTATTAGTAGCTACAGTAGTTATAGCCTTGAATCATTTCAGTTTTAAATTCCCCGTGTCTCCATGGTCGCCTTTCTAGTGTCTGTGGGCGCTTTGCTCTACTGTATTTAATGTTACGGAGTTATTAAAGTCGTGTAAGTTGCGTCGATGAACATACCGTCTCCTTCTTCTGAATTCCTGTAGCCCTACCTTGAAAAATGTCACAACTTTTTTTTTAAAGGTCTTTGGAAAGAGTTTCAACCGTAGTGACGCATTGAACAGTTTACTCATGTGTATGAGACTGTTATGTGGAATTTCATGCAATATTTCTGCCATTAATTGGTCAGGGCCTGGTGCTTTCCTGGCTGCTTGTTCTTTGGAGGGTCTTTTTTGTTTCTGTTGGGGATACAAATGGCACAATGTGGGTTGGTAATTCGTCTAGAAAGTCTCGTACCGTCTTGCGTTCGACGTCTTGAAACTCGTCAACTCCTATATATTGGGATCTGAATGAAGTTTCAAGATGATCAGCTATGGCAGTAGCTTTGTCTCGTGGTTCGTAAACAAGTCCATTTTACTCGTGAATAGGTTGGTTTCGCCGCGGTGTTTGGCCTTAAATGGCCTCATGGCACTTCACATGTTGCCACTTTCCACCGCAGTTTGAACTAGTGTTCTGTCTTTGTAATTTTTGTATAAGTGTCTTTATTTTGTTAGAGAGTCTGGTAAATTCTGTCTTGTCTTGTACTTATCTGTATCGTTGTGAAGACAATAAGATCGTCTTTGTTGTACTAGGCCTAATAGGCCTGTTACGTCATCGCTGGGTGTCTGTATGTAGTCTGCTGTGTTGTGGCCCTTTCGTAAGCATCTCTAATAGATACTTGGAAAGTTTCATTGGCCAAGTCAAGTTCGTCTTGGGTGCTAATTGCTACATTTCCTGGTATCTCCTGTCGCAAAATTTGGCTAAAGGTAGCCCAGTTCATGTACAATTTTCTGTACTGTGTATTGGATTGTCTATGTAGTGTGATGTCAGGTGTTGTGACTACAAGGATGGTGGTCTGATGTGAGATCGTGTAATACATCTAGCTCGTGTATGTGTGCAGACGTTTTAGCTAGAAGTAGTCCATATCTAGTACTTCAGGCCTATGTTCCGGATTATACGGAACATGTGTGGACGTAAATGGTCCATGTACATCATAATTGTATCTGTCTGAGTAGTTACGTATATTTCTGCCTCTCCTTGAGGTAAGACGAGAATTCCAGTCTCTGTGTTTTGCGTTTAAGTTGCCGCCCACTACTAAGCTGTCTAGTAGTGTGATTAAAATGTCTAAGTCTGCATCTAAAAGTTTGAATTGGGGGGTACATAGGGTGCAATTAATGCAAGCCGTTCATTCCAGTGTACACGGCGACTGCAGTTGCTTGTATTTTAGTCATTCCGTCTATCTGCAGGTGAGAATGGCATACGACAGATTTAATTAACACTGCCTTGCCCCCCACCCCGCTGTAGGACCTGGTGTCATGTATGTTGTGTAGTTTCGTATCAAAGTTGTTGTTCTGTCTGACTGATGGGATTCCCCTACCACTAGTAGTTGTGCAAAGTCCAGTCAGTCTCTGTTAATGCCATTTGCGTTCCAGTACAGTAATCGAAGTGGCTGTCTGACGGGATGTCTAATATCCATTGCTGAAAAGTGTCAGTAACCCTGTGGCGAAACGCATTAGTTTTGTCACCAGATCAGCCGGTTGTCGCAGGTCTTGTAGAAAGCTACAATTTGTGTCATATAGTATGTCACTTCAATGCCTCGGAGCAGATCGAGAGGCTCGTCTGCGTTGGAGGATGTCGTCCGTCCTGACTGGGACCGACTGTCTGTCTTGGCGCGGAAAGTACTGCTCCTGAAAAGGGCCGATTTCCGCTGCGTGCTCTCTGGGCTACAAGTTGAAAGCCTGGAATTGGCCCTTTGGATGGCTGTCGTCCAGGAAGGCTCTGCCACTCCACAGTTAAACGCACTTAGGTGGTAAAAGTGGATCGCGGACACAAGTGCGCGATGATTGAGACCCCTCGCCTCACGCATCGATCAGATCTGGTACAAAACCTGGCTCTGTGTCCAAAGTCTCGACACCGGTAATACTGCTGCGTGCCTTTCAGCGACTTGTACGCCTCAACAGAAGCCCTTATATTAATAAAGGCTTTTCATGCTGCACATAGCCTCCGCTACCTGTGGGTGCTTCTCGAAAGAGAGAATCCACACAGGCAGTCGCCCTTGGCTGCTCATACCGTTGTTAGTTGGTGATATTTCAGATTACAAAGCAGGCAAAATAGAAAAAGGAAGAAATTACAAAAGTAATATTAGACTACATATCAGAGTATATCAGTGTTACATTTCGTGATATATTTTCCGGGTTGCGCGGGCAAAGAGAGTTAAGTCCACCATCCTAAAAAATTGAGATAGGTCTATGTCTATAAAGTTATAGATAAAAATGTTCTCTATATTTGTGTTAAGTCCAGTAATTCATATTCAAAATTGTACGGTAGTTATGGATGTGTGCCTCATGGGTTTATCCATCTCTGAAGCTATGTTGGGCTGGTATAGTGTGTTAAGTCACTCTAATTCTCAGTAACAAGAAAGTGGACTTAACTCTCTTTGCCCGCGCACCCCAGATTTGAAACACGCTCTTCCTTCCTCTCCCTTCAACAAAACTTCAACAGGTACACTTTAGAAGCTATATATCTGTCTCTTGCATTATTGGAATCACTTCCTTGTAACCTTCAACGATTTTTCTTTGATATTGCTGTGATTTGAGGTAAATGAAAGGCTCATTTCTTTCTCATATGAACTGAATTTCTTCACAGATGCTTCTGGTTGCTCTTGTGAAGGACTTTGCTCCTCTTCAGGATGCATAAGATATTCCTCTATTTCATTTCGGAAAATTGGATGATCCAAAACTTATTTTCTTTTACCTTTGTACGAGTAGTATCACTAACTGCAGGCAATGGTTGATTTTAGCATTTTGCAGTAGGCTAAGTTCTTCTTGCATCAGCTGCTGGCATAGAAGCTGAATGGGTCTCGTCTTCCACTTCTCTTCCTTCTACTTCTTCAGATGATGCTAACTGCACACCTGGAATATTGCAAGAATTCCGATGAGCCCTCGTTCCAACAATCTTCGAACCATCTCTCAAACCATTTAAATCTAATAATAATAATAATAATAATAATAATAATAATAATAATAATAATAATAATAATAATAATAGTAATAGTAATAATAATAATAATAATAATAATAATAATAATAATAATAATAATAATAATAAAGTAGGCATTGGTACAAAATTAAGACAGTTGTATGCTGGTGTGATTAAAATGTACTAACTTATGTCATATCTGAGTTTTTTCAACACAAAAACTGAATAGAAATATTTAAGAAGCATAAGTAGTGCTTATTAGTGCAGTCAAAGCTAATATATTGTTTCTTTTTCAAAATTGGTGTTACTCTGTGCACTTAAAAGTGAAATGGGGTTTTTAGTTTCTCTATCTTTTCTTTTTCTTTTTTAGCATTTGAATCACGGCTTTGTCATACTAACCATTATTCCGGCGAAATGGCGTATTATTAGTAGTTAATTATTATAGTTGTGCTCAGTCAATGGGATGTTGGAAAATCTATGGATCATGTTACTTATAGCAGTCCATATTTGATTTGAGGGGCGGTTTGATGATTATGTCTTACGTTGTCTGAAAATGTAGGTTTTATATGAATATTGAAAGTCTAGAAAGTATGTAGTATATTTAAGTCTAGAAAGCTGATTTTGTTTTTCGATTTTTATTTTTTTTAAATTTAAATTAATAAGGAATCTATTGAAATCATTTACTTTGTCTTTTATTTTATGTGTTACATGATCAGAATTTTATCAACATATCTTGTGTAGGATTTTATGTTGTGTGTAGCTACAATGTTATTAATACATTGTTCTTCAATGTACTGCAGGAATGACTCAGATAAGATTTCTGATAATGGGGAATCCATAGCTAATCCTGTGTTGGTTTTTTTCTTTTCCAAGTTCACTTAACTTCTTTTTTTTTTTTAACTACATTTCTTGTCTAGTTCCTGTTTGATTTAACTGTCTATTTTATTATCGATGTTGACCTACTTATTTCTGAATAATACTTTGGAAGCTTCCAGGTGCATTCTATAAAGATTTCACTTAAATTTGTTTTCTTTTTGTGTAAAAATTGAAGTTTTTTACTTAACCACGTTCCTTTAGCTGTTTTTTTTTTGCATGTTTTGCACTAATAATCTTGGTATTGGATTTGATGTTAATTTTTAGGAACAGTAGACCCAATCACTTAATCAGTTTTCGTTTGATACCTGGCAGAAGTTACTGGTAATGTGAGAACCTTTGCCAGTTTTTATTAGTCGTCTTGTGTAAAAAATAGGCCTATATTTTAAATAATTATCATTGTAGGTCAGTAACCCTCCATCAATCACGAAGTATCAAAACCTGGACAATGCGCAGTTTATAAAGAGAATGAATGTAAAAGAAACTAAATGGTTGTAATATTAAATATTAATATTAAATAATAATAATACATTTTAACGGAGGCTGCCTTTCTGAAATTAACAGATGGTGGAATTTATGTATTATTTGAGAGCCTTTCCTCAAAGTAAAATTTATCCTAATTGTCTTAAGTACTTGAGTATTGTGGAAAGCTACGGAATTAAACTTTTTTTCCGAAATTGTGGGTTAAATATGGAACGAGATTACGAAATATCACGAACTAGGCTGACCGTATTCCCTTAAGACGAAAACGGGACATTGGGTTCGTAAAAACGTTTCATTGTATCAACAAAAACTTACGGATATTTTTCTTTGAGAAAAGAGAACCTGCAAAAATTCAGATAGATGCAGAAGAGGATTATATTTCACCCACTACTATACCATGAATATTTCTCTGATGAAATAATCTTACGTACTAATTTCTGGTCTTTCAGCAGACATCGATACTCCGTGGTTAATCAATTTATTGGTAATCGTGACATCGATATACAATTATAGGCTATGAATGATAAATTACACTTAACCAATATTTTCATAAAAACGTCGTAACTGTAAAAAAATACGGAAATAATGGTACTGTCCTAGGGGTGTAGGCCTACATATTCTGATTTTAGCTTGCTTGCCCCTTTGAAATTCTGCAACCAGTCACAGATTTTAACTTGCTTGACAAGAAAGCAAGTCAGATTACAACGATGATAAGAAATACTGTCGCTATGAGTCACAAGCTCTTCATAACCTGATGGGTTTCACAGGACCTAAGGAAACTGCAAGGCCTGGCGGAAAGAATATGAAACTGGGTATAGCAGTGCACTGGTAAGTCGTACAGTTACGTAGTTGAGGAACTTCAGATGTGTTTAGAGAATTTTACCCTGAAGGAAGCCGAGGAGAAACTAAAATGTGGAGAGTTTGAATTATCAATGAACAAAGGTACTAGTCCGGCATGGGAAAATTTTTCAAACATTTTCGAGAAAACTTCATAAAATCATTAATAACAATAACAAAAATCCCTTTAGGCAAGCCTACAGGCTGAGGTAGATTTCGAAGTGCTTTTGGTTTAATTTACTGTCGCTGCGTAGCACTCTTCTTCTTTAGCCTTGGCATGACAAACCCGCAATAATAACTGCAAAAAAGAGGAAAGAGAACTTTTTCAAACATTCAAATCTCGCCTTATATGAGAACTATCAAGAAACTAGTTATTGATTTGTAGAGTACTCATCAAGAGCTTTTCAACGATACCCCACAAGACGTAGTTTCGAAAATTTCGAATTTCCATCCCCATACCCCCACCCCCACTCGTACCCCCAAAACCCCCGAATCGTTGGTGTCACTGTGAACTCCATAAGGAGTACTCTAATTCATTCAATTAAAGTTTCCCTCTATACTTCATAGGGGCCGAGATATAAATGTTTTAATATTCAACCCCCTCCCCCGACCACCCTCTTTCACCAATTTTGCTCCTTAACGAACTTGTCTGAACTATTGGACCTAGAAATAACATAATAAAATTTGATTCAAATATCTTCAAAATTACGGCCGCTAGCGTGTAAAGATATTTATATATATGTATATATAAATATAAATATATATATATATACATATATATAAATATATATATCAATATCACGATTTTTTAACAGGCGGTGGTTTCGTACTTATTATTTATTTATTTATTGAATATACAATTACTTAAACCCTATTCCACCCGGAGGTATATTTGGGTTATAATTACAAGGCAATATTACTACTTCTTATCCATAGGCTGGATGCAGGCCTTACTACTCTAAGAAAACAAGATAACTAATATATTATATTATAAAAGAAAGCTATAACATCTTAAAAATAGACCACAAACACTTTTGGAATTCTCTATAACAGCATTTTTTCCTAAAAATATCAAAGAGTGGTTTGTCTAATTTCTTTTTACAATAATCTAAGTGTGCGTCCAATATTCTTCTTTTATGCTCTAGGTCTGGGCAATGAGAAATTAAATGATCAACAGTTTATTTTTCAGCACATATACATTGATAACCGTTCTGTCTTTGGATCATGAAACGTTGAAAGTAAAAACCAATTTTTTTTTGTTGGTTTCGTACTTAGGGAGGCATGAAACGTAAAGATATGAACGATTTTTTTGAAAGTCATTAGGTAGATTTTTCTTCGAAATCTACCTATTAATAAAAACAATAATTGTATTAAGACGCTAAAACGATTTTTAATACTTTATCCACCTTTTATTTATCTGCATGATGAATTTCTTCTACCAGCATGTAGAAAAGCAAGAAAGTATTACCTACACTTAGAAACTACAGTTGTTAGCTGATAGGAATGTCGCAAGCTTATTCTGACTTGCCTAGGTTGGGTTTGACCTGACCCATCAAGCTTAAAGAAACCTGCCTGCACGCTAGCTATGACGCTGGCACCTTGCTTGCCTGGCGTTCAAGCGGGTATGGGCAAGCTAAAATCGAGATTTGTACACCTCTATACTGTCCCCTTCAAAACTGTACGTATGGTCATTCTACCACGAATGCCAAATTTTATAAATTTAACCTAGCTTACTGTAGGTTAACATGGTCTTATAAACACCTCCAAAACTAAAAGAACGGAGAACGAAGGAACTTTTTTTTGTTAAACATTCCACAAATCTCATGTTTTTACTAAGGTTTACGAGCAGATAAGTATATACATACAGCACCAATGCCGGGCTCTAACGTCTTGCTCACCCCTGTTTAATCCATTTATTATAGTGGTTACAGCTCCATTAAATTGGGACTGCATTGTATTTCAGCCAGAGAATATTCAGACCCATTAGCATTTACAGTGATAATTGTTTTTAAACATGGCCCTTTTGATAGTGTGTGCATGTGTGCTGGAGGTTTTATCGAGATTGTACCGCCATCTCTGTCTAGCAGCTCCAACAGGTAGGTCGTTTAGCACTGTTATCTGGTGCTCAATATAGCCTACACTAGTAAAAGCTTTTGCAAGCGCTCTGAATTCTGGTGGGCCTCACAGATCTAAACAAGCCATTACAACCGCCCTTCCACTGTTGGCAAACCACTGCTGCTTTTTAAAGCGATCCCTTGCCTTTTGCACCAGCATCAGAACATCCCGTAACCACTGCGGCATCTCTAACTGTAGCTTAAAATGATGATATTGCCCTGGTCTGTGACGTTTACGAGCAGTTTAGAGGGTCTACTCTGCTCTCTTGCTTGCTCCCGCATTCCCTTCTACGCTTTCCGGAGTTTAAAATACGAACCACTTGCTGCAACTTGCTCCAATCTGTTTACGTCTTTATGGTTATGTGGATTATCATTGATGTAAATGAGGTGAAGTACTTAATTCTGGATAGACGCATAACCAAGTCTACAAATGTGTACGGCAGTAGCCGCGAATCCTTCCTCAGGCGATAGGCTATTGATTCAGGCACTTTTTCTCTCCTTGTCAATTCACTACAACCTAATAAAGAACCATTAACAAAAATATTATTTGCATGTGCTTTTGTGCATGATCAGCCATGGGCATTTAATATCTGATGTCTCATTTGTATCACAACAATTTACAACAAAAGTGGGATTGGAAATAATGTTAAAAAAAGTAGGCTAACCCTTAAAAGAAATGTAATCACTAGGGCCGGGATTCTTAGGTTTTAAACTATTTTGTTTCTTGTTAGCTACCCGGGATATATTAACGTAATTATCCGTTTCATTGTCATGGCAGACATATAGTCCAATCTTATAAAACCTAAAAATGGCTAAATAAAATGTTAAAATTTAAATGGCTAAAGCTGTTTTTAATTCAGATACGATAAAATATTCAAACTAATAATGCGTAATTACAGTAATATCATTATTATTATTCTACTAGACCGCCGACGTAGTCTTGTGGTTAGCGTCGCTGACTACAGACCCGTCGGCCCGGGATCGATCACCGGTACCTCCTCGGATTTTTATGAGGTAGAGAGGTCTGGAACGGGGTGCACTCAGCCTCGTGATTCAAATTTAGGAGCTACTTGATACAGAAGTAGCGGCTCCGGCCGTGATAATCACCATTAATGGCCGTGGGTTCCGGCTTGCTCATCACATTCCTCCCAATCTTGCCATCTGCCTATGACAGATGACGCAGCGGTCGGTGATAGGTCTAGTCCCTTCGGGGATGTAGTGCCACGGAGTTTAGTTATTGTTCTGCTAAAATAAGTTACTTTTTAAATATCTGTCCCAGTTGCATTTTGTAATTTTCTCATTGTCCCGGTAAAGGAAATTGTTAGTGAACCGAAGGCCTCGAATTCTTTAGAAGAAAATGAAAGGCACTCTTCATAAACTTACGCTTGCAGTTTATTCACAATGTTTACACTCCGAAAGTGTAATATTCCAAATGTTGTTTGATTAATTGAAAAACGTTATTGTTATTTAATGTGGTGGAGTTGGAAATGACAGGGGTAATTCTAAAATTAATTGTGTTCTATAAACTGTTGAAAATTAAGCGAAAAGTGTTCCCACAGGTTTATGGTTCAGAGCTATGGGATCCTCAGTCAAAATAAAAATAAATTATTTTATTTTGTCAATGTATGTATTAAAGTGAAACTTTAACAAAAAACTTATTTTCAAATGATAAAAACCTAATATAAAAAAATATTTTATATGTCTAAAAAAACTAACACAGGGTTTATAAAGACCTAAAAACCCGGCTCCTAATAATCACGCTCTCCGGCTAAATCGGGGGTCGGGCTTACTTGTATTTAAAAGATACTGCGCATTTTACTTTCTGGCATATACGTAGTAGGCCTATAGAAAAATTAGGCCTATTTTGATTGTGTTAAAAAAATCGAAATCGAGATAACACCCGGAAAACGTGTTTCACATTGCTAATAAACAGAAATGAGGTGTTTTTGGTAAGACGCCTGTCTATCTGTCCGTCTAGCGGTCTGTGGACAAGCGTAGCTGGTAATCAGTTCATTGTATGTACTTTCTTTAACTAAGGATTTCTTTGGAATTTCATCTATCCGAAAAGAAATTGATTACTCTAACTGAAATATTAAAGGAACTTTTCATGATTTTTGTTCAGACTTTTTTAAAAATGGCCCAAACGATTTTAATACAAGTTGTAATTTTCTAAATATTTATAGGCTATATAGCTAATAAAATGGCTATAGACTACTGGTTTTTCTGTAAAAAATTATATAGGGGGTACTTTATTCATGTCCATTTTTCATTTTCCTAGACTATCTCTATTACAGTAAGCGATACATGAAAGCCTAACTCGTTTAAGTTGAAAAAGAAGTTAAAATAAATATTTTTGTAATGCACATTTCTTTATAAAATTTCTAGGTATCAAGATAAAAACTAAATACGTATGACTTTCATGCAGAATGTCAAAACGTGCATTAATAATTTAAAATATGAATGAAATTCTTTTATTCTCCACGGTAATAAGATAACTTTATAATTAACTTAGTTGCGATGTGCAGAATAAGATATCTGAGTCATGAACACAACAAAACCAATCCGAGCGATGTGACTGAGATGGGAAGTCCTGGGTTTAAATCTCAGTTCGCATTGGTTATGTATTTTCTGAGTTCATTTCTCGTTCTTCTTATTTCGGGGAAATAGTCATTTTCAGATTGGATTCCCGTGGTTGCTAAATACCTTCACTTCGTAAGAATTTCCATTTTCTTCCTGCATGATGCGAACGTAACCACATCGGGCGTCTGCCATTTTTTTTACCGATCCTAAAAGCCGAATCAATCCGCCAGTCTATATTTTCTGCTCATAGCTTCATTATGTCCATGACAATATTTACTGTTTCGTTGTTTATTTCGTTTCCCGCTTCATCTACGCCGAAAGTTTCTTCTTTGTGGCTCCTCCAGCACAGTGCTCCTGTCTTGCAACTTCCTAAAACGGTCTATAGCTAGTTCAGTTAATTTGTCCATTTATTTTTTCATTGAACTATAATCATACCTGTATGTAGCATTTTTATATCAGTTTAAACTTTCTCAAACTTTTCCGTAAAATTAGTGAACAAAGACTTCAGTTCCTTAACATTACTTCTTACATTCGAGATTGCCTTGCTTTTTTCTAATTCCGTTTGTAGTTTGTCTATCTTGGCATCACTAGATCTGGGTTCCACTTTTCCAGTCACTAATAACACGATTATGATTATTCCAAGCAGCAATTTCTTCCATTAATCGCCTTCATTTCCACCTACACCTTTGTTTATCTTCATTTTTCTTGCACTCCGCGTCCCTATTCTCACTCTTTATAGGCTAGTGTTAGGTAAATCATAGCGGGTTTCCACAAACAAGTCCTATCTCTACCAACTAGAATGTACTTCAACTCAAGAAGTCATTTATGGAAGATATTGACAAAGTTATAAGAAGTCCTGTGAAACAAATGATCAGAATCCCAATTGACTGTTAATCATCGAGAAAATTTCGTGGTTTTGGTATTATGAAAGGTGAATGGAAAGCTCAATCCCCAGCACAATATCCACCGTAAGCTTGCAGGCACGTGTGAAAAGGTTAAGGGCAGCGTTACGTTTGTGAGAATTTCAAACGTGGCAAAATCTTCCACAAAAAAGGAAACGGTGTCTGTCTGTTCGACAATCGGCACAAATCTAGTAGCTGGATTTCCACTAAACAAGGAATTCCTTCATTACAATTGTCGAACGCTATCAACGTTGTTGCAGTGAGAAGCATCCCAGGCAAACATCAGGTAACCCGTTGCCTAGAGTGTAACGAGCATGAAACCCTCCCACATATGCTTGTTTTTTTTTTTCTCAAGGGTGAACTTCTTCGCAACAACAGACGCCACAGGTTACGATCAGCCATTGCACATTTAAACAATAGGCGAAATATGAAGTCGTTGAAGAAGTCCCATGCGTCTCTGACACAGGTTCACTTAAGAGAGCTGATATCATGGTTATTGATTCTAAGAACAACAAAGCATATATTTTACATCCCACTGTTAGGTTTGAACTGAGTAGGACCCAAGCGATGTCGATGTGGAGAAAAAATCTCATTACGATTCATGCGTGAGATAGGCTACTTGCAAGAGAATTGCCGAATTTGGAAGTATTTGGTTTGTTAATTTTGAGGGCTAGGGGGAGTCGTTTCACAATTTAATCGCAATGTAAAACAAATTATTAATTATTGTTCTGTTTGGCTTTAAATGTTCTGGCCATTGTACACAATCACCTTTACGCTATAACAAAGTATCAATAAAGATTCCCAAGGACTGTTCTTGGTCAGCAGTCATTATATCAATCACATCTTCTGGGTAAATACTATATATTTTCCAATTGATTAATTACAGTCCTTTTGGACAAATTGGAATACTGTACCTCTAAGGTACCTCCAAGGTATGGGGTGGAAAATTCGAAACTTTGAAAATGGAGGATTTGTTTATATAAAGTAGAGAATAATATATGGCGAGAACTTACCTTAAGAACCTAAGAATTAGATTTTTACTCCCTATAATACCTTGCTTGTTTTATTGCATGTTTAACGTCTAAGTTTACTTCACAAGGGACTTTTTCCCCAACATACACATGAGACTCAAAATACACTGGATTAAATTTGATCACTTCGTCACTCAACTTTTCACTGGCCATGGCAACGTTGCCGCCAACTTAGCAAGTTTCAATCTTGCCGACCATAACTTATGCATCTGTGAAGACTGCGAAGCTGATACCATGTATCACATGTTTTACACTTGTCCTCGGTACCGCGAAGCCAGACTCCTCCTTCTAGAAGCTGCTGGGGCAGACGAGGAAGCCTGGGCCCCTGACTTACAGTTCTGGACTCAGAAACACACCTTCCCTGTGTTCAAAAATTTCGCCAAGACAGCGCTTCTCCAAAAAGAACAGGATAATGAATAATCCAACACATGATAGATGGCCTTTGGCCGGGCTATGCCCACTATCCCAGTCCGAGCGAGGTTTTTTGAGGGTTTTCCCTTGCTCATAGGCAAATGCCGGACTGGCTAATAATCCCCTCACACAGATTCACGCACTGCTACATACTTTAGAAAACATCTCTACACGATACTAAACAAACACAACTAACGACAAGCAATCGACTTACGGCAAGAAAGTCAAACCCGCGCTAATACACAACGACACAAGTACACAGCCCAAACATGTCAATTTCACCACACATCCCATCAGGATGTACATAAGGGCACTATTAGGTAAACACATCAAACAAATGGTTACCAAAATTTGGTTTGACCGGAGGTGATAAGCTTCATTGCTTGGCACTCCGGGGGTAAGGGAGGGCACACAAAAAAAAATTCAAATTGCTTCAGACAAAACAACAGAGGTTCCTAAAATTATGAATCTAAAATAAACTTACAGAATTCTTATTCAGCGAAGAACTCACGAATGTGAATGTCTATTTTTTATTTGTACCCTTTCCTAACAGTGTCCAGACATGGCATGAAGGTTTGCATGGCTGAACATTCTTCTGATAAATTGTTCAAAATTTGTAGCTTTGTTTTAAGGAACTCCACTTGCGGACGGCTTGTATATTTTGCCATGCTGAGGGATTAAAAATTGCAAATTTTGTGTATATATCTTATGATTTAATGTCAAAACGGAGGAAAAATTAACGACCGCGGATGAGTTAGTGCTGGACGGCGGGCTATTAGTTCAAAATTCGGACTGCCAGCACAATGCCGGAAGTATGGCCACCCTGGTGGACAGTCTACCTAGAATTTCAAAAAATTAAATATCTATTAACAGGATGTTACATTTTCATCCTGAATTCCTTTTAAGTTTCAGTTTATGTTTCACCGCCTTAATATGAACATAGGCTATTGTTATATAGATTGAAATTATTAAAACATAAACCGGTAAGTTATGTCAATACGCTATTAGTTTCTGACCAATATTCCCCGATATTTCTCGCTTCAGTTTTATGGAGGTACAATTTAAGTATATAGGCCTATTGAACCATTGGCATTTTTATAAGACACTATCGGATGATTTTAATGAAGATAATGTGTAAATAAAAACTGTATAGAATAGGGTAGTATTTATAATAAATAATGCAAATTTACCAAAAATGTTAAAGCCTATTGATAGAAAATCGATTTAAAAAGCAGTTCTTCAAGTAAACGAAAATAGAAAAAGTTCCATACCACATAGGCTATTCAAAGAATAACAAAAATCGATAATCTTATAATTTTTGTGTGCAATTTTTCGTTCTTTAGTGAAAGTACATTATAATTTCATCTTAATGCAACTATTTAACTTCCTCATGACACTCCTTCGGTGAACTGAATGGAAAAAGTTTATAGTAATAGGCCTATCTGTAATAGATCCTAAGTGTTCGAGAGAAAATTGCAAAAAGATAATTCAAAATAAAAAAAAAAAAACAACGAAGGTAGGCCTGGGCTTAAGAGACAAAAAACCTAAGTACATTTTACTGAAAAAAATGCGAACATACAAGCAAAAACTATACTTATTTCTTTTCTGCATTTCATAAAACATTTATTTACAAAGTTTAAAGTGTAGCTTATATGATTTGAAACTTTCTTGGAAATAATTAAATTTAATAATTTAAAATTACTTAATAGTTTATGGTAGTAAAGGATATTAAGAGATGAAATATTATATCGCTGTGAGGAAAAGCGTGGGATGGATAGATGGGAGACAAGGGTTAGCGGGGGCGGGGGCGGGGGCGGCGTAACGAGAAGCTAATAACTTCTTCAATCAAGATTGCGATGATCCATCATGACGTCTGTGCAGTAGGAGTAGACTCATCAAGGCAACTGTCAGGGGAGACAAAGTTTAATTACCTTCAAGAACCCATACACCGACTCATGTCAACAGTCTTGCCCTTTTATATTTGTTTAATTAAAAAACCTTATACTGATGGTAACTGATTGCATTTCCTCTTGAATTTCACGGTCTAATATACGCATTTAGCCTAAATCGTATGTGCATAGGCCAATAAAACATTAGCTATATTTTTTTGATGTATAGTTCTGTATTAAAAAAAAAAAAGTCAAAAATTGTGTACACAAATTTCGAGTACAGGTATGTACGCCTATTACCGGTACTTTCTATATCAGCACTTCTATACCACTGTGTTCTTATTCTCAAAATAAAAACTACAAAAACTCAAGTATTATTTATTATTATTAATTTTAATTGGTTTTACTTTGTTTAATACAGTGATTAATAACTTGTCATCATTTAAGGACTTCGTCGGGAGTTAAATCATCATTGTTTCCATATGAATTATTGTTGCCCTTTCATCAAAATAAATGAAGGCATAATAAAATCAGGTAAACTGATATAACAAAGTGCCAGTATGTTTTTGTTGAATCAATTATAATTACAATTATGATATGAAGAAAATAAGTTTTTCTAATCAGATTAAAATCGACCAGCGTCAGCAGAACTACAGATTTGTGATACCTTGACAATCGCGCACTCACATAAAAATATAAAAATAAAATAAAAAACCCATGTCAAATCGGCCGGCTCCGGGATTTGATCCGGGGACCTCCAGAATACGAGTCCAGGGCGTTACCATTTGGCCAACTCAATCAGTTTTGACGGTGTCGTTTAATAAGCATAAGCGAAGGAATAGTGTTAACTGTCAAATTATACCGGTAGACAAAAATAAAAAAACATGTGACCTTTAATTAGTCGTTACTCTGATACCGGTCAACCGATTAGATCCAAAATTAATAGGCTTCTTGCCATGGACGTTATAAATGCGTACACCAAGTTTCATGAAAATCCGATAAAGCATGTTTGAGTTATGGGGCCTTTTGTTATATAATACCATAAAATGCACTAAATTGAGCATTATTCCGGTAGCGGCCAACCGATTTGGTCCAGTATCAACAGACGTCTTGCCATGGACATTATAAATGTGTATACCAAGTTTCATGAAAATCCGATAAAGCGTAGCCTATTTGAGTTATGGCGCGTACAGACACACTGACAGACAGACGGACAGACGGACAGACATTTTTCGTCCCCCACACACAATCTCATAAAGTACCATACTGGCACTTAGCCTAATAATCATGTAGAAAATATCGGAGAGGGAACGCCAAGAGAAAACATTTTTCCAAGCGTTCTTTCATGAATAGGTATAAACCAAAAACTGGGCAACTAATCATCGAATAAGAAAAGGATGAAAAATGTTGGAGTCTAAATCCAAAACTTCTTCATCTACAAAGGATGCTAAAAAGTGCAACGGAGTTATTATTTTCATTGTGTGGCGCTGCCTCCGCGTATGTGCGAGTCTTTACTGAGCTTTCCTGTTTATAACTGAGTGTGCTTGAATTGTCTTTCGTGCTGGACTACAAAAAATAGCAAGTTCAAATAATGTGGTACATTCTGTTTGGTGGGTAACATTTAGCATGCCTTATCGATTAGTTTCTTTTCAGTGTTGGTTAGGATCAAAATTTGGTTTCGGTTTCTAGTTCAAGATTTTGTTTAGAAGTTAGGAATTATTTATTCACCGGATATAGTAAGGGTAATTATATCACGAGCAGATGCAATCGAGATGAATGGGCTGGACATGTTGCGCGCATGGGGGAGGAAACACAAAAAATATTGACTGGGAGACCCGAAGGGAAAATACCACTTGGAAGACGTAGGTGGAAAGACAATACAATATTAGGATATATTTAAGGGAACTAGGATTTGCGAGGGATGTTTGGATGGAGGTAGCACAGAATACGGTTGAATGGCGAGCTCAGGTAAGCGCGGTAATGAACCTTCGGGTTTCATAAAATAGATGATATTCCTTTAGCTTGCTTAGGAATTGTCTATTACCATTGAGTAAGTAAGGAAGTTAGGAATTATTATCATTATCATTTGGCATGTTTTTAGGGCTGCAACATGGTAGGAACTTGTTTATAGCCTATATTTTATAACCACCTAATGCGGTTTTTGAGGTACGCTTTGTAAATAATTATTTATTATGAATTCTCCGAGGCCTTCAACGAGCTAATTTGTATATAGTTATTTATAACAATTACCTCAGGGTTAGGAAAAAATTAATTATTCAAAGTAAATGCTTCCTGGCGTGGGATAATTTAAATTGTATTTAATATCATACTATAATATACATTCTAGGTCTTGGAATTAAGTAATTGTATATAGGTAATAGCGTAAGCCGTACGGGTACGCGCTACAAACCGGAAGGTCGCGGGTTCGATTCCCGATGAGGTCGTTGGAGTTTTTCAATCGGCCTAATCCTTCTGGTGGCACTATGGGCCTGGGGTCGATTCAGCCTCTAACAGAAATGAGTACCAGGAGCAATCCTAGAGGTAAAGGCGGCCGGTGCATAAGGCTGACAACCTTACCACCTTCAAGTGCCGAATGTCCAAAATCTGGGAGCCTCAACCTCCTGGAACCCTCTGGGCCTCCATGGCCCGTATAGGGATCACTTTACTAATAGCGTAAGCACATTATGGTTTAGACGATGAATTAATACCCTAGTAGCATAAATTTCTAAATATAAAGAATACGCCCTCTGGCTTCCCGAAGTTCGCGTACTTCGCGTTAGGTAGGGCACAAAGAATATCGATGTTCTGGGGTAATTGACCGTCTGCATCTCACGACAGATACCTATCTAATCAAGCGTGCAGTACGAATCTTCGCGTTTCATTCTGTGGTATTTGGTATTTGAGTAATAACATTCAGAATAAATGTTGTAGATTTAAATTAGGGAATTATTGTTATTATTAAACTAACGAACTTTAGATTGTAATTTATTTATTCACTCGTATTAATGCTGCAGTAGCCGACACCAATATTTACCCGCCGCTCATGGAGGTTCTTCATCGGCCTTAATAGACCCAGCCAATCTCCATTTTCCTAATTGAAATCATGGAAATCATCACAATCTGTTATTATGACTACAATTCTTACATGAAACCTATTCTATGTATAGCTGTGAAATTTGAACCACGGTTGAGGTTGAGTATAACGTTCTGCAGTTCGTGGAAATCAAGCCAGTTTTAAATAGAATTAGTCTAACCAGATCACTTAGCAATTCATAAAATCGCCCAGACAAGCGATCATTACAACACTAAAAGAAAATGTTACCATCATTTGAATTATCACTGAGGGGTCTATATGTGAGAACTTTTCGCTAGATAATTTATTATTATTATATGCATATTTATAAATTCGCCATAACGGGGTGCACTCGGCCTCGTGATACAAACTGAGGTGCTACTTGTTAGAAAAGTAGCTGTTCCGGTCATGGAAACCACCATTAACGGCCGTTGGTGTCGGCATGCTGAATAAGTTACATGCGCCCCCCCACCCAATCCTGCCAATTACTTTTTCAGCATTCTTAATTTTAATTAAGACATGCAAATTTTTCGTAACATTGTTTTTCATAATATCGGGTACACTATCTCTGTAGGCATAACCAGCAGAGATAATAAACTTGTGCTTTTAAGAATGATAGTTAAAAAAATAATAATAAAAAAACTTCATGCAACACTTACAATGTGAGGTTTTTCTTTAACTTACATGTCATAATTAGAAATAAGAACATTGAAAAGCAATACAGCTAAGAGTGCCGTGCTTCATCCATTTTTGTTAATAAGAATAATCTGATATATTGTGAAAATTTCGTTACTCTCTGTTTAAAAGCAATGGAGAAAATGTTTTCTAGTCTACAACAAATTTTATCAGCAAAAGTCGGCCCATGTTCTCATATGTACGACGTTCCCTTAACGACGCTCTTGCACGGTTACATAGGCTAGTAACTGTCCCCGGTGTGCTGAAATTTTTTTCCTGCTAGAATTCGTTTAAAAGTCTGCAGATCTACAGACATGGGACCAACTCATGGGTCACTAAATACCATTGACCTGGGCTGGTATCGAACTCGCAAACGTAAAGGAATAGAAAGTCTCACAAACAAATCTAGCAATGCCGACTTGTACAAAGTGAAACAAGAATTCGTAGACTATACATGTAGGTCCATAAAATTCCCTGGTTTTAGATATGTTGACGGTTTGTGCACGCTGGATAACAAGATGCACGTTGTCAGAGATAGATCACCATTTCGTCTTAAAGTACAATGTATTTATTATAATTTATTATAGGAGAGTATTATAAATTAAATTTTCCTGGAGGAATGCAATAAGTACGAAATTTTAAGATCTCGAAAGCAGCTAGGCCAACATAGGAGGCGCGTCCAGAAAGTAAGTTCCCCTGGGACGATTTAAAGAAACAAAACACAATTTCATGGAAATATTTATTGCAACACATACAGCAAGTGTTCAGCTATTTTTCGACATATTCGCCATCGGAATTGGGACATTTGCCAAACCGTGTGACCAACTTTTTAATGCTTGTGTCGTAAAAGTCCGCCGCCTGGAATTTGAACCACTGTGTAACAACCATTAGGCCTACTGCCTCTTTCATTCGCTGTCATTTCTTCAGGTGTAGCAAAAGATGGAAATCACTGGGCATGTAGAGTTGATTTTTAAACACCTCCCAGCAAGTCTCCCGCAGAAGTTCGGCTGGGAAGAGTTTAAACATCCACCCTATAGCTCGGACCTCTCTCCCAGTGATTTCTATCTTTTTCTATACCTCAAGAAATGACAGTGAATGACAGAGAAGAGGAAAGGGTTGTCACACAGTGGTTCAAATCGCAAGTGGCAGACTTCTACGGCCCAGGTATTCAAAAGTTGGTCCCACGGTACAATAAACATTGTCAATTCCGGTGGCGAATTTGTTAAAAATTAGTGAAAACTTGCTGCATATGTTGCAATAAATATTTCCATGAAATTGTGTTTTGTTTCTGTAAACTTCCCCAGGGAAACTTACTTTCTAGACGCGCCTCGTATAAGCTACTGTATATTGACATCCCTAGAGCTCTCAGGAACACAAACGAGACATGCAGGAAGAGTATAGCCTACCATCATTTTTGTGGAGTGCTTTATATTGAGAAACAAGATAAAATGAGATTGAAGACTCTCTATTGCAGAGAGCAATCCGGGAAATTAATAGAACGAGTTAAATGTTAATCTTTCATGTATTGTACAAAATAATGCTTTATTCCTACGCTGCTGCATATGAGCTAATTCACATCTCTTTATTCTTAGGCCTATATTATTTATTTAAATTGAAAAAAGAGTTTTTTTCAGAAACAAAGGATTTAACTTTACAAAGCAAATTTATTGCCATTAGCAGCTTTTAAGATTTTATGTACTGATATTCACAGATTGAATGTAAAATGTTCGATAACATTGTATTCAATTAATCATATTAACTATCCTTGAATGATTATCATACTTAAAGTGCTTTGCAGATGACAAGCCCTATGTCCTTCAACTGCATATATACGCGGTCCAATCAGAGACGGCGAGACGGAGGGAAGACTCTCACTGACAGCGGCAGCCTTTTAGCCTGTGCACGTGATTGGCGGTGAAGGAAAAGGCTTCCCATATGAAAAATACTGTAGGCCTATTTTCATTTAAATTAATTTTATAAGATTCGGTTGTTATCAATCTGGTGTAGACTACCACATTGCATAATTCTACTTAAAGTAAGTCAGTCAGCTACTGTAAGCCTATATTTACATGAATGTAAACTATTGTATGTTGTATGTTGTATGCTGTGCGCTTTGTTCTTATATATAGCCTATGTCTTATAGTTCCATTAATTTTTTATAATAGGCTCTGACATTAAATTCTCAGAGAAACCCAGTGTGTTGTATTATAGGTTGGTTTTTTTCTATCCTATAAATACTATTATCTGGTGGACTGAAGAGGATAAATACCTTCAGCATAGGCTTTCATCTGTTTTTAAAACCATAACTTAGTCTAACTAAACATTGAAGAACTGAACATACTATAACAGAGGTAATTTTTGGAGTTTTCGGTGAAATAAGTTATTCCTATAGACATACTAATAAAAGTTGCTTACATGGGCGTTGAACGGTTGTTTGGTTGATCACCGCCCAAGTACCACATAAGCCGTTTCACTAATAATCCCTGAATAACTGCTAAGAGTTACACCAGGTCTGTGGGTGAAACATCATCAAAGAAGTGACATTTCTCGCCCGCGGCATTAAAGGAAGATTTGAGTGCACTCCACCACTATCGCCATCTTTCAGAGCTAGAAGACCTCTGACGATCCATTTATCTTCAGGGTTATTAAACTTCACATACTGGAAAGGAATGCATGGCTCATACAGTTTTTGTTTTTCTAAATGTACCTCCTTTGCCTGTTTTAGGTCTCTTTCAAAGCGAACGGTAGGATCTAATTTTACTCTGCCATCAACAGGAATAAATGCCAATTACAGTTGGCGTAGTTTCGACAGTAAGTGTTACACAATGTCTTAGATTTTACACTATATACATATATAAGGATATAAGTAAACGTGTGAGGATAAAGAAGAAGATAACTTACATGAATTATCTGTAATAAATAAGCCTACAATTAATTTAAGAAGACAAATTTAAGTCAAATTGTATCATCTCGATTCTTTCTTCCTTGTTGTGAAATGCAGTAGGCCTATACTTCAGCCATAACTAACTCACAAAACCAATAAGAGCAAGGGGCCCGAGGTAAGAAGTTCCTGGTTCTAATCTCAAACCTTGTGGCCTGCCAACCTGACTTGTATTTTTCATGGCTTCCTCATTCGCAAAAATCTGTTTAAGTTTGAGGTTGTATATTTTTGAATGGTACATAGGCCTATCAGTTTCTGCCGTCAACCCAGAAACCTCAGTAATTAGAATCCTAAAACACATTATGTGAGAAGGTTTGTGAAACGTATTTTGCACCGATTATTTATAGGCTACTTGCTTATGCTTAAACTGAAATCTCTGAAAATTATTATGGCAGTTATTATTAATTACTCAGTACATATTTTATGAAACCCTGTGAATTAATCATGTTTACATTTTATATTAGGTTAAATTCTGTAGTGGTTTCCAACTGTCAAAAGGAGTCACGCGCAATGTGCAATAGCTAATCGAGTGACACGAAATTAACCCGGTGCACAGGCGTGACTCCTTGTGACTTTTGAAACCGTTGAAAGCCACTTAAAATAATCCTATTGTTAGATTTTAATCATTTGTTATAGCGTTTTTTTCTTAACATGAAATAAATATTCCTTCACAAGGAAAGTATCATTCGAATAATATATACACATTGTTTTTAGGTCCCATGGAGGGATAAACACCATGCAGAGCTCCTTTATGTCTAGTCTATAGTATTGTTCTTATCCGCACGGGAATTGGTATGCAAACCTTTTTAAAGCGGAGACAAAGCCAGTCACGAAAGGAAAACTATATAAATTCAAATTTATATTATTATTAGTTGCCGACAGTTTTGTTAATAATAATAACAATAATAAATCCATTTAGGCTTATAGAGATAAGACCATTAGAATTTATCTTCGCCTCCATCAGTATCACAAAATATGCAAAAACGTATCCAGTCCAATTCTAAATATTGTAATCCTCTAGAGGTCGAACTAAATCGTTCAAGGCAATAGTAGGCTTATATTTGAAAACCTGGTGCGATTCCTGCCAAGGACAAATATTTCTCTGCAAAATATAATACAGTTCTCTTCAGTTAGATAAAACTGAGAAGAGGTCAGTAAGCTAAATGAATTGAGAAATGTATCCGTAAACTTAAAGTAGAAACTTATTTAAAGTCATCTAATATTTTAAAGTTCTGAGGTATTCTGAAAAAGTTATTTATGCTTTTGTCAAAAATAGCAAGATAGAATAAAAATGCCTTAAATACAAATAGAAAACAGAACCCACGCATCAGAAAGAATATCAGCGCAAGGCAAGATGGTTAAGAACCCAGTGCAAGGAAAATGTATGAAGTGATAAATCGATGGATATAACAACATCAGTGTGAGTGCCTTGAATCTGGACCACAGAGAAATACTGAGTAGGATATTGTTGTAGGAAAACAAGAGAGACGAGGAGAATAATAGGCCTTGATTAATTATTAACTCGGCTGCCTTCAGAAATAAAGTCCTCCCCCACAGTTCTCAAGTCGGCTGGCCTTTCATTGCGTGAAACCGAAAGCTCTGCTGGAATAAGTGTCAGACGAGGCTACTCAGCTATATTAATAAATTATCATAACAAATGATCTGAACGTCATGGTCATAGTAGCATCATAGTAACAATATCCAAAGATCTGTAGAATATAAAGAGCAACATCTAGATTTTATTCCATGTTTTCGTTCTTTAAAGGCCATCATTGCACAGTGTGTTTCAAAAGAATTTGATTTAAGCTCTTGGGCTTCTGCGGATTGAGATGTTTAGAGTCTTTTAATATTTGAGTTATTACTATCATGACTAATTTACAAAAAGTGGATGGAATCTCTATATTTCAACTTAGAAATTTAAAGGTCCCATTTATTTGTATATATTTATTTAACACGGTGGAGTTAAGACCATAAGGCCTTCTCTACTTCTCAGCCAGGGGGAATAAGTGAAATGAACGTACGTACGAACTACATGAATTACATGAAATACAATGAAATTAAATGAAATAAAAGTATTATATAAATTCAAGTGAAATAAAATAAAATAAAATAAACATAAAATACGTAACATTAAATTAAAAGAATTGCATACATTGTTTTTTATAAGTACTACAAAAACTAAAGAATTTACTTATTAACAGGGCCCGGATTCTAATGACCTAAAGTTGTTTGAAAAATGACCCATAAAATGACCCTAAATTTTAAAGAAAATGACTTAATAATTATAAAGTTTATTATTCCCATGTATAGTATTAATGGCATAATTTACTTAAGGAGCCTATACCAACTACTTCGGAAGCTCTACAATTTGAGAAATAACTTACTAAAGCCTATCTCTATGTCCAGGGGCAGAGTTGTGAGTAGATTAACGAAATGGGAGCATTCATGCATCAAGTGAAAAGTAATAAATAGGCTACAACCACAAAGCAAACTTTGAATTAACTTTAATGACTATGAGAGCCTTATTATGTAGACCATATAGGCCTACAGACCATGTAGTGTAGGTGGGGCTTGCATATCCAGAATGAATAAATACCAAATAATATTTAAAACAAGAGGATAAAGGTACATAAAGATATAAAGAGGATAGAGGTATACTCATTACTCCATTCTCTAAATACTGAGAACGACTTCCTCCCTAGTGAACTAATGAAAAATCTAGTCAGGTGCTAGTGATGCCTCATTTCGATTACAGTATTGCGATATTCTGTTGACCAACTTAAATACCAGCCTTACTGACAGACTTCAGCGTGCTCATAACGCTTGTTTTAGATTTTCTGTAATATTAGACGATTTGACCATGTGACGCCGTCTTTTCAAACCTTGTCATGGATGCGGCTCAAACAACGAAGAACGATCCGTTCTCTTATTTCCCTTCAAAACATACTATTAACTTCTTCTCCTTCGTATTTACAATCTCGTGTTAATCTCCTTTCGACTGCACGAAAGCATAACCAAAATCTACTGCTTATTCCCAGACATAGCCTACATCAGGGGAAGTCAACTACGTCTTGTGATGACGTTTGTGGAGCAAGAGCATGCGGATCCCATGTGTGTGACGTCAGCAAGAGCGCACGGTAGTAGGGGTGTTTAGAGTACGCTAGATTTAGGTACTAGAGGACCTATTCACTTTAGCTCTGTGGGTAGAACAACGTCTGGTTGGAAATACGGAGCATTTTTCAAAGTTAATGCAAGATGCGATCCTGATAGTGTTCTCTCTGCAGAACATGTGTTAGTTCTGCAAAACATTCTTCTTCAGTTCGAATCGAGGTTTCAGGATGTGGAAAACCTTTCTCTAATATTTAAACTTTTTGCTACCCCATATTTAGTTAATGTCAAAGACGTTCCTTGCCCGTATCAGTTGGAACTGCTAAACTTACAATGCGACGATCTGTTAAAGGACAAATACGAACGTAAAGTGGTCTTGGGTAACTTTTACAGAAATTTCTCTGAAACCAGATTCCCGAAACTTGCCGCACGAATATTATGTAATTTTGGATCGACATATGTGGCCGAACAATTTTTTTCACTAATGAAATGTGCAAAGCTCAAATCAAGAAGTACATTGTCAAATCACAACCTAAATGTAGTCTTCGATTAAATATTGCTCAAACATTACGTCCCAACATTGATAAACTTGTTAAAGAAAAAAGAGACAGGAAAGTCAGAAAATTGTTACTGTAATCTTGTATCATCTAAGGTGCAGACGAGCTTGTATGGTAATTAATTCAGTTCATTTTTTTAATTATTTTTATAGTAGTGAATTATGTTAATTCAAATGATAGTATTGTCTATTTTTGTCAAAGAACACAGATTTTGTGGAAAGGCAATTGTTCTCACAGAATAGAAAAATAGAATCATTTATAATATGTTAAACTACTGTGCTGTAATTAACCGATAAACTATCAAGAAAATCGATTGATGTTTCATTAACTCGGAAACACGTATTACGTAAGTTCTAACCCCCTAAATTCCCCCTGCCCGCAATACTAATACCCCTCTCTTCCCCCCTGTTCACTGATGCCTACATTTCACATACTCCTCGCAGAGGTACAACGCGAGCAGTGAGAGCAGAAAGCAGTGACGTCACAGAGCAACCTTCTGTCTTCCCCTGGCCTACATCATTCTATTCTTCATCTTTTAGTGTGTCAATCCGTCGATTTTGGAATTCGTTGTCTTTTCATATCTAAGACTATAGAAATGAACCACAATTTAGAAATGTATTGAATATACATTTTATTAATAATTAATTTTATTTTAGTTTTGTTTAATAAAATTGTAATTAAATCCTTGTAATGTTTATTGTCTGTAGCATGTTTAGTTTTAATCCCTAATTTATCAAATCTTGTATTAGACTATTTGTAATATGTATAGTTTCATTGGTGAATTGGAAGAAAATGTCTTATGGCTTTAACTTCGCCAGTAAAAATAATGTAATAAATAGTAATAATATAATAATAATACATTAATAATGATAATAATAGTAACAATAATATTAACAATCGGCTTTGAATAGATATACGGTAGAGTTTTTCGCCCCAGTAACGATAAATGATTCATTTGATGTGACAGTGATCAGACCGACTATTCCAGTCATCGAAAGACGTCATTGATGGGCAGTGTTTAATTTTGTTGACTATAGGACACCCAGGTCTAGAGTTATAGTAATAAACCTACAAATTATATCTGCTCAACCACAAATATTACAACAAACCATCGCCGTCGCCTGCCATGGAGTAGCTGCCTTTAATGTAGTCACTGTTGACGTTATGAGTGCACTTGGCGACATTAATAGTATAAGAAAGTCGTAATTATATCTTACAAAACTATAATGCATTATCTCCAAATTTTTGAAAACCAAAAACGAACTATTGATAGTAAATTTGTTACTTTTCCTGAAAAGGCCAACTCTTTTTCCTCTAATGTGGGACCTGGGACGAGCCTTTCTTGCCCCATCTAAAGCCCTGCCTGTTCAGTAATAACGATGGGCTCAGTAGCATGTCTTCAAAAGCGTGTAGTACTAAGTTTGATGGGCTGACAGGTCCTGAGAGATATTAAAATCTGCCTGTATTATCGTCATAAATGACAAAACCGAAAAGATGAAAAAATGCTTTTTTGGGTGAAAGTTGAGTAACATCGTTTCCTCCATCAACACATTAATTTTGTTAGTAAAATGTTGGCGGAAAATGTATTATAACTGTGTTTAGAAATTATCTGTGTGTATATGTGTCTATGGGAGATGGGATTTTGCCAGAAAAAATATTTAAGCAGAATATTTCATAAAAATGTCTTTACTTTAAACCATTTAAACCATTTGTGAGGTTCCTGGTATTGGATGGTATGGGACCTAGAAAGTGGAGAGTTCTTCATCCTCACTTGAAGAACTGTCAATCTGGGGTGTGGGCGCATTGCGGCAGAATTTTTCCCTTGCAGAAAGTGCACAAAACTGAGCATTTCAGCCCAATTTTGCGGCAGCTGCAGCCCCCAGTGCAGCCCATCTTGCACTCTCACGAGATCAGTTCCCCGTTACTGACGAAATAGCTTCTATTAGCAATGGGATTGTTGGAGGCTATGAAAGTCAATTGATTTATTTCCAAGGAACTGGGAACAGAAGGAGTGGTTATTATGGAAAACCAGACATTTGAGAAAGTTTGATTCAAACGTAAAGATAAAGTTGTTACCTTGGGAAGCGTCAATAATTCCATACAAGTCACTAATAGGAAGATTGAAGTTGACACTCTCACATTATTCCAGCGAGTTAGCATCACCATAAAAATCCGACGCAGAGTAGAAAGCCCACTTCAAGTATGAATTGTCCCCTTACCCAATGTCTCTTTTCAACGAAGCTGGAGTGAGGAAGGGAACTAAGGCAGCTCTATATTCGTGTTTCCCAACATCTCCCGAGATGCCAATACCCACATGTACTCGATGGTGCCTACTTGCTCCACAAATGTGTGTGGCATCGAAACGCATCAGTGAAGACCATCATTGACGCTTACGTTCATTTTGTGAAAAACCATTTTGGGACAGATGTAACCATTGTCTTCTGTAGGGGCAAGCAGAGTTCGAGCAGACTGTAAGCGAATATCCAATAGGGTGTTTTATACACTTCTTATGACGAAGACTTAACCTGAAAACAGATTAACTCACTTGCCCAATACATTTTCAGATAGAATAAGTTGGCATATAACAATTTATTGCCACAAAAATAATACATAATTCATATGCAGTTCATAAAGAACCGGATCACTTGGACACGAAGAATGCTATTTAGTAGCACTGTTAGAATTACAAATGTCACAATTCTTGAACACAATTCCTTTAGTTAAGGTAATAGAATTATCTTCGAGATGGCTAATTCAGTTTAATATAACCACACGAAATTTGATTCAATGGTGAGTTTATATCTGAATGTTTCTCAGATTATATTGAATAATTAATGACGTACCATTATCTTGAAGTATTTATAATTACCACTTCCTAATTGGTTTTTAAGGCTGCTGGCTCGAAGATTCTTGCGACGTCAAACCAGGAAGGAAGATTTGTTGAATCACAAGATGTATGATGGAATTATTTGAGACCAATTTCAGTCATCAAAAATAATTAAGCATTTAAAGCTTAAAATTATATCTTGAAGTGTTGCTTTCTTTAGCAATTGAGAATTGAGGCCATCAGAACTGTTTGATGGATAAAATATAGGCATTTATAAACCTAGAACTCATATCTTGATGAGTAGAATTGCAAGAATAATTCCAATGGAATTATAGAATGATGAAGGTTTGAAGAGAGGTTGAAGACAAAGCCTTATTGGCTATTAGAACAATGAGAAAAGATAATCCAGTCTCTGATTGGATATAAATTACAATGAGCATAATTAAAATCACAATAGGAGTAAACAGAATTAATTTAGATTCAATTGTTTTATAATAAATAAGGCATAATACCAAGCAAAGCCTGATATAAATTGAATTATAGAAAGCATGACTAGACCTACTAAGAAATTAATACATAACGGAACATCTTCAATGGATACCCGGAGGACGTCTCTCAAAAAAGTACCAAAAGCGCCGAACGTCTCAGACGATATTCCGCCCTCAACTGCAGTGACATTGTCCTATCAGCTTCAACTACCATCAGCATCACGCAAAAGAAGTTCTTATCGAACGACACTAATAAGCATAGGCTGATAGAGTGAAGGGAATATCCGAGGGAATAATAAATGATAGGTTAATTAGTAGGTTTTTCGGAGGACCAGGTTCTTTGAACCACTTAAAATTAAAAGGGGGAGAGAGAATGGACTGTAGGTCGCTGAAGCAGAGATTTAGATTTGAGGGTTTGCAATAATATATTTTCAGGAAGCCTGAACTATGAATAATGGGAAATTATATAAACACTTAACACAAGAATATGATAGATGTAGTTAAATACAGTTACTGTTGCTAGGAACAATACACCACTCCCGCCAAGTAGATTCTATAAGCGCTAGTACCAAGTTCTTTGTTTCAATGCACGTGGCGGCCAGGCTATTAACACAATGGAGATAATTGTAATTTGCACTGAAAATACAATCTGATTCCCGGAACTTCACACGCGAGCTGCCTATTACTGAAGGAGCGAATTGGTGTGAAATAAAAGATGAGCACTAAGTATACAGAGTGAAAACTGTCCCGCGTTTAGGAGCAATTGCAACACATGACTGTACACTGCTGCATCTAGATCACGACTGACTGGCGTGGGTAAGCCTCAAGCAAGTGCCCACACAGGAAATGACAAACACACGCGGCAAAGAATTGGCGGATTGCGCCAATTACCACAGAGGCAAATTTGAAGCATAAAACTTATAGGCTCTTGAGCTAACATAGAGCAACTGAAAACTGGATTTGAGCAGCTTGGTGTTGAGGTGACAGTTTCAAAAGAGGTTGCTGATGCTGACACTGTTAGAGCTGCCATCACCAAAGCTGACTCTCCTGAGAAGGTTATAATCATCGTGGAAGATGTGGACCTACTTGTGTTATTAGTTGGTTTGAGTTTCAAAAAATACATCTACTTCCAGAAGACGTTCAATAAACATCTCCATCGTTCACCACCGGAACCTCTGATTACTCGCCCGGCCAATTATGATTTTTCACGCATTTAGCGGGTGCGACATGACCTCTGCACCTTTCTGGCAGGGAAAACTAAATTTGTCAAACCTTCCTCAAGAACCCAGCACTATTCAGGCAAGCTGAAGTCTTCCTCCACCCAGATGTGAGTCACGATGAAATAGCTGCAGTTGGGGAGAAGTGCCTCGTCGCAGTTTATGAAGGAGCGACTGACACCACCCTCAACGACCTGACAGCCAGAGTCAACCTCGCTCGTCTGTCACCAACCACAGATGCTGCAAAATACCATGCTTACTGTGTGCATCACAAGGCATGTCTATGTACATTTAGGTATGTACAGGTATGTCAATTATGTTCTTAAATTTTGTTGTTCACTTACACACTCTCATTGTACACCATGTGTATGCTTTCAAATATTATACAATAATTAATTTTCATTCTACTTTTTCGCTTGTACAAAAGTGGTTGGGGGTGGAAAAACCTTACGGATTGGGGTGGAAGTTGGACAAGTTGGGGCTTCCTCCAATTGCAATGGAAATTTAACAAGCCCCTCAAACCCTTCTGCAACTGATCTCGTGCAAGTGCAAGATGGGCTGCACTGGGGGCTGCAGCTGCCGCAAAAATGGGCTGAAATGCAATGTGCCCACACCCAAGAATGACAATTCTTCAAGTGAGGATGAAGACATCACCCCACCCTCCACTTCCCAGGTCCCAAACCATCCCATAGCAGGAACCTTACAAATGGTTTAAATATGCCTGTTGGTTTAAAAGCAAATGCATTTTTATGAAATATTCTGCTTAAATATTTTTTCTGGCAAAATCCCATCTCCCATAGACACATATACACAAAGATAGTTTCTAAACACAGTTATAATACATTTTCCACCTACATGTTAGCAAAAAAAAGAAAAAGAAATGGTACTGGTGGAGGGAACGATGTTACTCAACTTTCACCCTAAAAAGCATTTTTTCATCTTTTCGATTTTTGTCATTAATGATGAGACTGTCTGAACTACAAGGATCAGCTATAGCAAAAATTAAAGCTTATTAAATTTCCTACAGCTTTTATTCCCTTGACTTTTCTGTAGGACGTGTTATTTTTCCGGTATTCAATTCGAAACACGAGAAAACTTAAAGTTTTAACATTTTTGGAAAAATAGGCCAATCTTTGAAAAGCCGTATCTCTGTAACTGTATAACTTACAAAAACGATTTTGATCTCATATTTTAGAAAATTTAATTTACTTTAAAAAAAGCTATGAAAATTCTTTCAAACAAACGCATAGTTTAGGAGATATTCTCAAAAAACCGAAAAAAGTCCGAAAAAACCTGTTTATTTCGACCGCCATTCAGGGAGCACATGTTTCTGAGGGTTGCAAATCTGGATTTGTGATCCCAGTAATGGTCCGAAACTCCCCTCCAAAAATCATTCATACTCCATTTAATGTAAGTTCACGCATTTTTTTTTGTAACATTTGACTGGGCTATTGTTTGTCCAGTAAGATATATTATTATTATTATTATTATTATTATTATTATTATTATTATTATTATTTCCTAGATACACCGCTTACACCCAAAATCTGGCACAGGCAGAATCCTATAGAATTCTTAGAAGTCTTAGGATTTACGAAGATGGGTATTATTATTTGAAGCTAAAGTTTTGAATAATTCATTTACGTCAGTTCTTCGTGTCTTCTCACAATAGATACGGTACGCCTACTTAAAATATTGATACCAATAAATTCATCGCTCTTGTAACATTGTGCTACGGGATTTTTTTTTATTAGTTTTAATTGAAATGTTAGAACTAGGTTTTTTATGTAATATCGTAAGGGACAGAGATCAATATCAAACACTTCGTACACTACTATACTTTCTGACTGATATTTGATATCATCCAAGTGACACCACCTGCCTCAATAATGCATTAATGAAAACAATGGAAAAATAATCAAATATGACCACGAATGTAAAATATTCTACAGTATATGCATTGTCGCCGGCACAGCGACAAAGGACAAGCTCCTATTACAATTATTTGGAATTGATTTTTTCAGTACTCAGTTTGCTGATAGTTGACATGTTCCAAAGTGTTCACTGAAAGTTGCGAACTCACTGAAATTGCGAACTCACTGAAAGTTGCGAAAGTTTCTTTTGCTGCTTTTCATGTTTTTCATGATGGGCCCCTTAGGCAGGGTTCGAATTAACGGTGCGGATGGGGGGATTTCCTCTCGTCAAAAAATTCTCTGGCTCGTCAAGTAAAAAATGCTTCCTTGCCGGGGATATATTTTTTTTTTACATTTTATAAACTTCATTTTAAAATTTGCCGGAAACATGCAATTACTTTTCTTCATAAAACCGTTTTGAACATAATGATATTTCCAGCACAATGCGTAGCAATGAAATTTATCTAACAGGCACGACAATGAGCATAAGGATTATTTGAGAGCGCTAGCCATATAATTCTGCCGCAGCGCACAAACCAATTTACGTGAAGTCACGCCTCCTTCCAAACACGTCATCCTCCTCCTCCCTTCCACTCCGATTTTTATTGATTATCACCACGTGTTCTAACGGGGAATCATGGTTTAGAGATATCTCACTTTTTCTACAAGGAAGCAGCCTTATTGAGTGTTGGTGTTTCTTTTGTTGGCATCGGTCTTTGTTGTGTTACAACTTATATTGTTGACAGTTCTAAGTGCGCCTCACATTGTTCAAGTGCTAAGTAAATTGCAGTTTAAACTCTTCATAGTCAAGTTAGGGAAATAGTGTCTCAAGAAACCTCGCCCGTAGGATGTCTATACTAGACTGAAATCGATCAAACTCCGGAACCTTTCCCTGCATAGCTTTGCCTCCTAGACATCCTGCGCACATCACGGCAGAATTATATGGCTAGCGCTCTACTGCTTCATGTTGGTTTCTTTTTTCCGGCAACAATACGGTTAAAGAATTTTGCTATGACAATGAGTGCAGAAGTGATTGGTGTTCAGTGGTAGTCTGTGTAGTATGTTTTTTTTTTTTTCTTTTTTTCTTTCTTTTTTTTTTACAGAGAGTCGATGTTCTGGTTAATAGCATTGACAAATTTGAACCCACAATTAATTTCCCCCTTGTCAAAATGTTTTATTCGAACCTTGCCCCTAGGGTCCCAGGTCCCCACGCATAGCGGGGTCTGCGAGGTCTTTAGTTACACCACTGAATCTAAGTAGAACTTTAGGAGGAACTAAAGCAAGTTTGAGAACATTTATTGGAATTGACTTTGCATCCAACAATTCTCCATTGATTTTTAAATGGAGGCACATGCGATACTGAAGTACCGTTTCCCGCAGTGCATAATAACGATGTTTTAAATTTCACCTTATGCACAACTGGTATCGAAAAATGTCGAAATTATCAAATTTAAGGGAAAAAAATTGATTCCCATTCAGAAATAGGCAAATGATTTCACTGTATGTTTGAACTGCTTTTCTTACCCCCATATGAAGTCCGTGATGCTTTCATCATATTAGTATCAATCGTAACAATCAATGTTTTACGACTTTTAGGTTACGTAATACGTATTTGACAACTACATTGCTAAAGATTAGTCATTTCCACTGGAAATGTTGGTAGGTGAACCTTGTGAAAATCCCCTTACTAACAATGATCCAGAGTCTTTCCACAAACATTTTAATGAACAATTCTATAGTCCTCAGCCATACATACGCATCGTTAAACGTCATTCTATCAGTACAACACGAAATCAAACAAAATTAAATAAGAACTTGTGGGACATGCCGTCGGATTTTAAAATGGATCTTCGACCTCCTTTCCTTCGGGTGGAAGGCATACGATAGTACAGTACGAAACGAAAAACACGCTAGCAGCCAAAGTTGATCTCATCCTGTTGCGTCTAGTGACAAGAAAGCTTAATAGGCGACAATAGAGAGAAACACCGTATGCGAGAGTTCTTACAAAAATAAATTATATAGGCCTAGGCTAATTCAGTAGGTCTTGACAATGACGAACGAATTCTCACAGAAGTATAAAACATAACTTGCCTAAGCCGAATTTAATAATTGAATGTAACTTGTGTGGTATAGGTTAATTTATCAAATAACATTAAAAAATGTTACCATTACTTGCATTACAAAAGAGAGCATTGACAATATTAACTAAATGTTCTCCCAGAACTCACTGTGGACAATTGTAAAGAAACTATTTACCTTCATTAGCTTAGATAACTTAGATTCAGCTTTATTCGTAAAGGATAATTTGGCTACTATTACGATCAAAACCATCTCTCATACGTATGAATTTATACAGCAAATTCACTTTGAGGCACCCAGATGCAGGTTAAACAATGAAAGCTTGCAAAGTCTGGGACTTGGCATTCATTAAGGAAAACACTGCGAGAACAGCAGTTTGAAAAATGGAAGAACCTTCCACACAAGGGCCAAGATGTTTCAATTTCTCCTATTGGAAAAACTGAAATTCATGGATCTCGACAAAAAAAAATCTTATATTATCACAATTTACAAATGCCATTAAAATGAATTCCAACCTGAAACGGTTCGCTGTGTGGTTTTTAGCTCTTACTTTTAACTATCCAGGATTTGTCTGGGAACCACAAAACGACCGACCACGGTAGCTCAGTGGATGCAACAGAGTGTCTCTATCTTATCTGGGGGGATCTAGGGTTATTTGTCCAATATATATATAAGTAATAATGTCAAAAAGATTACTGGTATGATTAGGTTTTATTTCTGTTCAATAATGTTTTTATCAATTAATCACTTGAAAATTGGGTGAAGAGTTCGGAATGTCTGGACGATAGAACGCTCGTAATACTGAAGTTACTATCGAGGATTTTATGTAGTAATGACGTACAATGGTTACGTGTTAATACTGTCTGTATTTTGCTTCGTCGAACACAAGTACTTACGTGTCACTGAATTTACTTTGGTAGCAACTGTAAATTAGTTCTACCGCAATTACTAGTACAAACTGTTTTTATTGATGATTATTTATTGGTATCGTATCAGGATCCTCCTGATTACGATACTATGACTTTATAAAATATAGTATGCTTCACTTGGCACTTTGAAGCCAAGAAGCGAGAGAAAAATGTCCTGCACCGACTAGCTCGGTGAAGGGATCTCGTAGAAGTAATCGTCTCTCACGTGCGTTCCAGCGTCCTCCGTTCCTTAAGTCATCTTTCCCCACTTATTTCTACAACCAATAATAACTACTATTAGGGCATTTTACCCTGTTTTGCAATGAGAGATGTACTCTCATTGGTTACCTTCTTTTGAGCGTCTAAATGCTACTCCGAGTAGGAAGTATTGCTTCCCAGCTCAGTCAGTTCCCGTTATCGCTCAAGGATTCTTGGAACATCTATACAAAATATTATTCCCACTCAAAATTCTTAGTACCTTCTTTTGACTGTTCCTGAGTTCTATTCTGTCAGTTTTTGCCACAATAAGAGTGCACTTTTCTACAATGAGTGTCTCTTGTATCATGCTGTGGTTGAATAGCAGAATGTATTTCCCTCACTGTTTTTCCTTGAATTCCGTCTGAGTTATAATGTGAAGTTTTGCTAACTTGAAATTTATCTTACTGCAATGTTACTACAATATTATTTATTTATTTAATTACTGGAATTATTATCATTTACTATTTATTTCTTATAATCTTTAAGTGTAATACTATCAATGCTTTGATGTATCTAATCTTATTTAATATGTTCAATAATGTTTGATATCTATTCTGATTATAATCATGTTTAATCCATGGTTATGATCCTATCATACTGCCCAAAATTATTATTGTGAAAAGTGTATTTTGTAGCAAAATTCATTTTTAACAGGAATACTTTTTTGCTCCTGAATTATTGTTACTCTTCTTACATAATAATGCTCATGTTTACCTTTCCAGTACAGTGACCTATCTATTGCCTAGCAGAGCTTCAGGGTACTGTCATTCATTTCAACCTTTATTTGGTTCACTGACCAGTTATGAAGTATTGGCATTCCTTGTACCTGGTACGGGTTTCTCAGGCTGCATACCATACTACAATCTTATCTCGCATCCATACACCACCCTTCGCACATTTGTAAGCTTTGTTCCGCTATGACATCATATACTTACATCACATTACTGGCAAGATTAACTTTTATGAATTTTACACAAAACATTATAAATTTAAACAACACATATGAAAATAAAATCATAGCAAAAATTATTAATTAATATACTTAAACTAGATATATATTCGCCAGTAGATTTATTACTGCTCGTCTTTAAGATATATATTCGCCAGTAGATTTATTACTGCTCGTCTTTATTCTATATACACATTTGATTTCACTGTAAGCCTACATCACACGTAGTATTCGCGATCATGTACTCTTACAATGTAAAATCACACTTGACCCTTGTACCTGTTTATTACGAAATGACGCAAGCCTGTTGTCATACTGTTATACCCTTAATTCTTATTCTTTATAAGGCCTAACAAAAGACAAATTGTATCGCCCAATAATTTTCCCAGTTTTGATGTCAGCTACTTCAAAACACACCCCATTAAATACATTAGTGACGATATACGGTCCCCTTAGTACAAAAGCTTAATGTTAAATTCTATAGCTTAATACTACACTTATCAAGGAAGTCATATAATACGTCTGTTAACTTTTTATACTCCCAGTACCTTCCTTCTTAATAGTTCGACTCAATTCTGTAAATAATTTTTAGTTCTGTCTTATTAATGTCCTCTACCCTCTAGAGTAAATACAACCTGCTTTGTTTTCTAACTCCACCGCTAATTTCGAAGTTTTGTTGTACTTAAAAATCTTACAAACATGGCTATTATCTGATAAGTTTGATCTCTTTATCGTCTCATCATTTGATATTTTTATACTGATTTCATTGGCCTCTTCTCTAATAGACAGCGGTAATGGTCTGCTTTTATGATTAAATATAGGCGGATTATCCATGCTAATAGAATGTTCATAAACTAAACAGCCTCCAGGGGAATTACTGTACACGCCCATATTATTGGTTAGCACCTTAAACAGCTTATCTTTTTGAGGTTCCGTTATTGAGGTGATACTATCTACTTTATTTCTCAAGATTTCAAGGATTTCGGGTTCAGTCAACCTATCGTTATATTCCCTTCCATTTTCATTATTGCAATGTTCCTGCTCATTTCTGCTTGTTCCGCACATATTTATTTCGCAATTAAGTCCGACATCATAAATCTCCTCTAAATAAGCGTTATTAAATTCGTCGATTTCAACATTCAGATTTGATCGAGTTAGTGACCCTGTATTTGGTGCCTCGATAATATTCCCTGTGTTGCCTCGACCTTCATTTTGACTACTTGCTTGGTCCTCATGACCTTTAGTGTCAAATAAAATTTCGCTTATTATTTCCCCCTCTTCATTTTGATCTTGCCATTCAGATAGGCTTTCAATAATGAAGCATTCGTCCTGAATTGCGAGTTCATTTTTGGAACAATTAGAGCTGTCATAACCATTACTTTTAAGAAATGGAACTTCAATAACGTCATTTTCGTCTTTTATTTTCAAACAATTTTCCTCAAAGCTTAAAATCCCTTGATATTCCTGTAAAGTATCACAGCCTAAAATATACGGATGCGCTAAATTTCTGACCACAAGCATATATATTTCAGTGTGCCAAGATCCTATGCTCAAAGGTACCATTATTTGCTTGTCTATTTTATATTTAGTTTTATTAATGGCCGTCGTACAATAGAGTCCTGGGACGTCTAATTCCTGCAGTTTAATTTTATTTTCTTTTAGCTCTAAATAAGCCTTTTCATTTATCACAGACATTGAGCTACCAGAATCCAATAAAATCTGAATTTTTAAGTTCCCAATATTAGCCTCTATTTGTGGTGGATTTAATATTTGCTGATTAGTTTTATTTACATTGTAGGACATTTCTAAGTTATGTACAGTATTGTTGAGTCTATCCTCGGAAGGCCTGGTACCATCAACAGACGTAATATGACTCGCTATCACATCTCTGTTCCGTTTAAATCTCCGTTCTGTGGGCAATCATTCTGAGAATCAGTTACGTGATTTTGCGTGCGGTGAAATTCATTTGCATTAGGGTTCAGAGACTGTCGTGTTTCTGGCACACGTCCACAATTACTACCTTCATTATCTCTAAGTCGCACATATCTTCCGTCTCTTAACTCCCCATATCTGGCATTCCTATCAACATTCCCTACCTCAGTTTCTTGGAACGCAATATGATTGACAGATACATTTTGCGGTCTTGACCCAGTTCTATCACCGTGATTGTTATTGCGCTGACCTTGTTGACTGTAACTTCCTCTGTTATTATTAGTTCCATTGCCTCGGTCATTTCTCTCCCGTGAATAATTATTGTTTTGATTATTCCTCCCATTATTTCCGGGTCGATTTTCCCGATTATCATTAAAATCTTGCCTAGGCCTTGCTGCGTTATCAAAGTGGCTAGCATTATTTCTGTTACTTGCATAAGAATATGCCCCATTGTCACCCTGATTTAGGCCTTTATTTCCTTGGTCATATCGCGCATAATTTTCCTGTCTTCCTCCGCTACGATTTCCTTCTTCAAATTCGGCTAATAGGCTCAACATTTCTGCGTAGGAATTTGGTTTGGCTACCGCTAATAATTTATGAATTTCGGGCCCAAAGTGCTTCATAGAAAGTTGCAGTACGTCCTGTTCAGAAAACATAGTTTGCAATGATTTCGCAATCCTGATTAGTCTTAAGAAATATTCGGTGAGTGTCAAATGACCTTTATCATTGTAGCTTCCCGCATATAATTCAGTACGTGCCTTCATTTGCCTACTTGGACTCCAATATTTTTCCATAAACAATTTTCGGAATTCTTGGTAACTTACTCCCTCAGCTAATACAAATTGACACCAATCCTTGCATTTACCTATCAGACCCTTTTGAACTAATATCATTTTGTATTCCTCTGGGATCCCCTTCAATTTAAAGTACGTTTCCATTTCCGATATAAATTGATGTGGATTAGACAAATTTTCGTCATTATATCGCGGTAACGCCCATTCAATTCCAAGAATATTAGTTAATTGTACATGACTTTGACTAGTATTGGGGTGAACAACATGATTACTAAGGCTTACGTCACTTCGCGTAGTGTCGGAATCTTGGCTAATGCTCGGAGCTAATGTTTCTCCATTATTACGTTCATTACCATGCAAAATATTTGCATTTGCAAAATTTATAGGTGGAGTACAAACTCCTCCGCCATCTGCCTCGATTCTCGTACAAGAAATGCCATTACTCATTTTGTCAACCTTATCAGAAAAATTATTTATTTCTTTGGTAATGCTATTTTGTACCCCTACTACTTTCTGAATTTCTTTCGTCAATTTCATTAGAAGTCTGATCTATTTTAGCCATTAATACCATCATCCAAGACTGCATCCCTTGTTCTACATTTACCTGGCTTGTCATCGTATTCTCTATATTTTCCTCATCTATTTGAGCTGATGGCTCGTCTCTGTTTGCCCGCTCCTGATTACTTTCGTTTATCTCTATTTCCTCATGGCTACTTATAACTTCCCCTTGTTCGTTATTTTGTATTAATTCAGTTTCACTACTAGTGAGCAAATCCTGACTATCCTGATCTACTGAGTTTTCCATTTTAGGCTTTATTATTTTACCGTTACGTAGTGTTAACATAACCCTGACCTAACCTTATTCACTGCACTGGAATCACTGAGTAAAAAATCATGCTCTCTTACCTTTGTACATACATATATCAGCAACATAACACTGCATGCAAATACATATAAACACTCTTATTTCTAACAACATAAACAATACCCTCTTATTAACTAAAATTACAAAGATTTTCTTGTATTCCCGCGGTCTTCTCTCTTGTTCTGCCCGCTCCTAAATTTCTTTGTTCCGGTTGAATTCTCCTCTTGTTTAAAGTTAGGCTGACTTTATTTGAATACTGTTCCGTTGCAGCACTAGTATGAATCACTTACTGAATCTTTGGTGTACTTTAAGTCTATCTTTTTGGACCCTTAAGATGGCGTTAAGTATGAAGCACTCGCTGAATATTTGGACGTAATTTACTGGTGTTTTAACCTTACTATTTAGTTAGTATTACTGTTTTTTCGAAGCCCCTTAAGTTGCGGCGCCAAGTATGAAGCACTTGCTGAATATCTTGGCGTAATTAATTGTTGTTTTAACCTATATCTGTCTCTCTTTTTTAGCCCCTTACGATGGCGCGCCAAGTATGAAACGGTTCGCTGTGTGGTTTTTAGCTCTTACTTTTAACTATCCAGGATTTGTCTGGGAACCACAAAACGACCGACCACGGTAGCTCAGTGGATGCAACAGAGTGTCTCTATCTTATCTGGGGGGATCTAGGGTTATTTGTCCAATATATATATAAGTAATAATGTCAAAAAGATTACTGGTATGATTAGGTTTTATTTCTGTTCAATAATGTTTTTATCAATTAATCACTTGAAAATTGGGTGAAGAGTTCGGAATGTCTGGACGATAGAACGCTCGTAATACTGAAGTTACTATCGAGGATTTTATGTAGTAATGACGTACAATGGTTACGTGTTAATACTGTCTGTATTTTGCTTCGTCGAACACAAGTACTTACGTGTCACTGAATTTACTTTGGTAGCAACTGTAAATTAGTTCTACCGCAATTACTAGTACAAACTGTTTTTATTGATGATTATTTATTGGTATCGTATCAGGATCCTCCTGATTACGATACTATGACTTTATAAAATATAGTATGCTTCACTTGGCACTTTGAAGCCAAGAAGCGAGAGAAAAATGTCCTGCACCGACTAGCTCGGTGAAGGGATCTCGTAGAAGTAATCGTCTCTCACGTGCGTTCCAGCGTCCTCCGTTCCTTAAGTCATCTTTCCCCACTTATTTCTACAACCAATAATAACTACTATTAGGGCATTTTACCCTGTTTTGCAATGAGAGATGTACTCTCATTGGTTACCTTCTTTTGAGCGTCTAAATGCTACTCCGAGTAGGAAGTATTGCTTCCCAGCTCAGTCAGTTCCCGTTATCGCTCAAGGATTCTTGGAACATCTATACAAAATATTATTCCCACTCAAAATTCTTAGTACCTTCTTTTGACTGTTCCTGAGTTCTATTCTGTCAGTTTTTGCCACAATAAGAGTGCACTTTTCTACAATGAGTGACTCTTGTATCATGCTGTGGTTGAATAGCAGAATGTATTTCCCTCACTGTTTTTCCTTGAATTCCGTCTGAGTTATAATGTGAAGTTTTGCTAACTTGAAATTTATCTTACTGCAATGTTACTACAATATTATTTATTTATTTAATTACTGGAATTATTATCATTTACTATTTATTTCTTATAATCTTTAAGTGTAATACTATCAATGCTTTGATGTATCTAATCTTATTTAATATGTTCAATAATGTTTGATATCTATTCTGATTATAATCATGTTTAATCCATGGTTATGATCCTATCAAACCTGGTGGCTGTTCGAAGCGTCCAGGGTAGAAGTCAGACACTCCATTGCAGACGTTGCAATGCGATAGAAACTCTTTCACATGTTAAGGATCCAGGGGAAAAACGATCAAAGTCATATCTAAAAAAAATAGTTTGTGGTGCCATTTAATTCAGAAGGTTGAGTACTACATTCTGAATAGCAAGAAAAAGTGATCAGAACCCACAATATAAGTGACTGAAAATGGAAACCAAACGGAAAAATGTTCAAGGTTCATAAAATGTATGGAAGAACGATCCAAGTCTTGAATTTCTTCAAAGATTTCCCTCTCTTATTTCACCTAATGATGATACAAACTTTCTTGTTACTGCTTAGACCGTTGCGGAATTGTAGGCTATGAGAAAGTGCCTACTACCGTTGATATGTTTAAGAAGTGGTGTACCGCAAATAATTTATTAGTTAATATGGATAAAACTGCTTTTATTTTTTTTTATGGATACTAAGACCTGTATGTGGCATATATTAAAGCAGTCCAGTCAATAAACGTCGAAAAACACCAAATAGAAAAAAAAATCGTGTAGTTTTGAAATTTTGCAGAGTTGTCGAAGGGAGTGTCCTGAACAACATACTAAAAGTCCCCGAAGGTGGGGAGTGAGCGGGGGGCAGGGGAGCCCGCAGAATTTCCATTTTTTTTTTAGATTTTTCGCTCATATTTAAACAATAGTGCGTCGTAGAGGCCTATTAGCCGTTATATTTTTCGTTTAAAATATCATTTGGAAAAATTGTAAAGAGTTAGATATATTTAGAAATTATAAGACCTAGTAGGCCTACATAGTACTTTAAATAAATGTTTAGTTGTCTATTTTTTCAGTCTCCAAAACTGGAGTCCTAGTACATCGTATGATAAGTTAGGGTTATATTTTTCTATCTACCGAACACTCAGTATTTATACACACATACAACATTAATTAAACAGTTCCTAAACAACTTATTTTGCTCGAACGCCATCAATTTTAAACTCATCTTCTTCTTCTAATGGTATACTGTTAGTGCATGTACAGTCGGTCAAATAAAAAACGTCGGGACTCGTATGCTGTTAAAATTAAAGTTTTGACGCATTAGTTCACAAGTTTCCTATAAAAATATTAAATACAGGCCATTCTCGGAACATATGAGGCCATGCGACAGGAGGGAAAAAATGAAGAACTAAGGGAAAAAATTGAACAACGCCAAAAGCGCAACACACGATATTCGACTTAATGTATTGTCATAATTCATTTTGCTTTGTGTCATCGCCACATACAAATGCTAAAGTGAGAGAAAGTGTAGTTAGGGCTGTAATTGACCTGCATTTTTCGGCCTCTGAAGCAGCGAGAACGTTCCATATTTATGAAAGAGCAGCTCGGATGTGGGAACGTTACTATAATGCGACCGGAAGTTTTCATAGCAAACGTTGATCTGGCCGGACGCGTATTTCGATGCTAAGATTGGTTGTAGAAGTTGAGCGTAAGTTATTGATTTTGAACTAGAAGTACCGGTATTATAAAATAAAATCTTTAAAAAATGCTCCTTGAATAAACATATTCCTCGCGAATCTATTAATTATTAATATTATAAAAATTTGCAACCAAGAATATGGCGGATTTGAGGCATATAGCCACAGCCTTCTATACATGTTTGTTTTGGAACAAAACTGACTAAATAATCAAGAAAATACATGGATAGAGAAGAGGCATCTGTGAACCTAACCTTAAGTCTTCCTGTACATGCGCATATGCTCGTTCGTGATACTTTATAAAATAACGCCCGACGTTTTTTATTTGACCGACTGTACCATAACAGGTTCCACCACCGGATGAGCATTTAGCCTAATAGGCCTACCAGCTTTTCGGCATCCATATCTTCCACCACACCGAGTTGCACAGTGACAAAATATGATGTGCAAATATTCTCAGGAGTCACATAGACAATTAAATATTTATTTAAAGTAATAGGTAGGCTTACTATTCTTACCATTTTTCAAAATACCCGTAATTTGTTTAACGAATCATAAAACGGCTAAGCTTTACAACAAGAATATTATTATTAATAATAATAATAATAATGAGTTTTATGTGTAAAGGACTGGCGAAAGAAAGAGCTAAGTTCAAAAAGTGGGTCCGAGGCAATCCCCTAACACCACGATAGTGGTACACTAGGGAAGTGGAAGAAGAAGAAGATGTGTAAAGTTAACCATTTGTAAGTATATTTTTCTAAGAACTAGTTTGCTTGCTTGGCATCATGCTAATTTAATTACCATCTGCCTTTTTTTTTTTGTTAAAAAATATAATATATAGGTGTATGTAAAACAGATTTTCCAGAACTATGTCATACTTGATATCCTTCTATTTCCTGAACTATTCATTCCACAAAAATATCATTGAGATCAATAATTTTGTAAGCACTTTAATGTAGTTTAATTTTGTGCATAATCTATTTTTTTTTTCCTAGAACGCAGTTTTTTCAGTATTTAGGGAAAACTGAGAGAAATTATATTTAAAAGTGCCCCCCACTCCCCGCTCACCCCCTATCCATGGGGACTTTTACTGTGATGTTTAGGACGCTTTCTCCCACATCTCTGCCAAATTTCAAAACTACATGATTTTTTTGGCCCTATTTTTCCTTTCTTGCCTGGAATATAATGTATTTTCCATTACATGTACCGGTACTGTGTTTGTACCGTGATCGGATTTTTAATAAATTCAACTTTAATGGTTGTGTGATATTTCTTCACTTGTTTCATTATGTAAATACGCAATATACAGCTTATATACAAAGATATAACCCCTAAATATAGAGAAAATGTGATGTACGGTTTTCTTTCGAAATCTCGAAATTTGACCGAAACATAAAATCGTTATAACTTTTGAACATTTGAAGACAAAATAACAAATGACTACTCATTTAAGCGAATTTATTTTTCTACAACTTCTTTAATGAGAACATTGCTGTATACCTAAGGGCTGAGGCAAAGTGTGTCAAAAAGCGCGAGGCGAAAGAGCTTTTTTTCGAAAATTTGTTATATTCGATGGCGGATATCTCGAAAACTATTAGGAATAGGAAGAAATATGTGTGATCAAACTTGTAGTAAATTTTATCAGCTTGAATTTTGTATATAGCAAGTTTTGCTCTAAGATGCACCATTGTTTAGATATAAACGAAAAACCTAAGAAAGGGACCTTCTGCGGGCTCCCTCGCTCGCCCCCCACCTTCGGGGACTTTTAGTGTGTTGTTCAGGTCACTCCCTCCGACAACTCTGCAAAATTTCAAAACTACACGATTTTTTTGTTCTATTTTTCGTTCGTTGCCTGGACTAAAAACACAGATCTCAATAATACAAAATCTGCTAAGTTTTAAGGTGTTTATGTTGATTCTGATTTGAATTGGGAATCATAATTAGATTATATTTCTGAACGTCTTAACAAGCTATGTTATACTTTCAGGGTTTCAAAACATTCTGTGCACAGTAAAAGTCTTCTTAATGTGTAATTCTCTCTTGGACATTGTATTATTTCCTATAATATACTGATCTGGGTCAGGGCAACGAACATAGATAGGGTGTTTGTTGCAAAAAAGAAAATCTTAAGACTTATTTTTAACTTAGCACCAAGGGAGTCTTTAAGAATGGTTTTCAAAAGTAACAAGATTTTCACAGTAACTGGAATTTGAATATACAAGGCTGCTTTATTTTATTTTAACAACAATGATAATAATTATGTTCATCATTAATTCAGAATTACATGAGCATAACACAAGGAGCAAAGACGTTATAATTTTTTTTTAAATATCGAACTTTCAGATACACTAAATCGCCAGTTTAGATTGTTAGTCAAGTTATAAATAACTTACCAAAGTAAGAATCAGGTGTTTTAAATTTAAACTGAAAGAGTATTTGTATGAGAAGACATTTTATTCTTTTAAGGATTTTTTACATAAATGGTTACTGCAGCCACTGTAACCTTTTTTGTTCTAAATAATATTGACAATGTCTATCTATACAATGTATAGCTACAGATATAGACTTAATATACTATTATTATTATTATTTGCAAGAGAAGACGCGTATTGATATTGGACCAAATCGTTGACCGGTACCGGAGTAATGTTCAATTTACTGCCTGTTTTATGGTAATATATTAGAATGAATTTATCAAACGCAAATCAGTTCTCATGGCCAGGCCCGACGAGAGGGAGGGGCAGTCAAGCCCCAAAAGGGGTTCCGGCCGACCAGGTTTTATTTTATTTTTTACTTTCTAAAATTTGTTATAAGTCAATAAACAGTTTAAGTTATGTTTTTGGGTATATTTTATGTTTTATCTAAATTGTCCTGTCGTATAACAGTGACATGGAATTCATCAGTTAATCTGAAACGGATTAGGCCTATTCTTGAAGAAAAATTGCTATTTTTGACAAGTAGAAGCAGAAATCCTTTTGGAGTCAATAGTAGGCCTCTCTAACGTTCGGCATTTAAAATCATAATTTTCAAAAGATTAAACTGGTACACACAGATAAAATTGTTCCTAATTGGAACTTCAGTTAACCGATTTGGTCCAAAATCAATAGGCTTCGTCCCATGGACGTTATAAATGGTATACCAAGTTTTATGAAAATCCGATCAAGTGTATTTGAGTTATCGCGCTTACAGGCACACGGACAGACAGACAGTACCAATCTCATAAAGTACCGGTACCATTCTCACACTTAATAATTATGTAATATCATTGCATAATTTTTTTGCATACATTATAAAGGGCGAGTTGGGTAGTGAATTTAATATTTGACGGGGGCCCGGGAAAATTTGTCCCTGGGACCCTTGCTTACTTTCCACGGCCCTGCTCATGGCAACATATTTTTTACAGTACTCATATACGGCTTTGGAAGTTACAATATATGTAACTATGACAAATAACATTACCCACATATTCCTTCGCTTATGCTTATCAAGCTAGACCTTTAACCTTCTGTAAGCCCTGCTTAACGAATCGATCTGGAGCTTAACTCGGAAATCGTTTAAAAAGATAACTTATTTTCTGCATATTGCAATTATCACTGATTAAACAAAAGCATTCTGGCACTTTGTTACATCAGTTTCCCTGTTTTTATTTTGTTTTAAAAACTGTAACATAATGAATACATAAAATAGACTAAGGCCTATTTTGCTAGGCTGTATCTTCCGATAACATCAGACAGGGCAGCTATAATCTTTATTAGGCTATAATCTTTATTAGGCTATAATCTTTATTAGGCTATTCTCTCTTAGGAATGGTTACAAAAATCGGTAACAAGTTTCCAAATGACATCTATCAGTGGGGTAGAAAAATGTTAAAAAGTCCTATCTCTGACCGTCTAACTCAGAGGGCTTAAGCCTAAGGTTGATGAATTTTTAAATGTACAGGTGGACATACAGATGTAATATAACATTATGACAGTGTCAATAGCATCTTTATGCTCGACGACATGATCCTTATGTATTATTATTTTATTATTATCATTATTATTTCTGCTGCTTATTCGAATACCATACCTAGTCTTTACACAAATGTATGACTAAGAAATAATAGCTCAAGAGTATTTGAGGAGCCCTCTCCTGAGAACCCTCTGAAGGGAAAGACAATAGATGACGGAAGGCAGATATTAACTACAGTTGTGTATGCTGCTTGCTGGGATATGAATACTGAGTTAGGGAAGGGAGAGGGTGTCAACATCACGTTAATTTCAATTTATCAGTTCCTTGCTTGAAAGCAATAAACTTGTAATATTTCAGGTTTCTGCAGATATTCTATTTGCTCCATAGAACAAAATATGTCTACAGGACTAACTAATTTTCATCCACCATTCTTATACTGATCTATTACAATTCACCTATTTTATTTTATTTAATTTATTTAGACAGGTAGAGATAAGACTATGAACGGGAAATGGATATAAACACTATCGTAGAATAATTTGTTAAAATTCATTAGATAAATAATCTCTAGAATACTGCAATTCCCTCCTATTTTTTACCCAAACGTACCGGTACCTTCCTGTATGCATCTGAGAGACTCCCGAGGTTCCTGGAGGCAGAAGCTCCCCAGACTTTAGACGATCAGCCCATGAAGGTAGCAAGGTTGTCAGTTTTATGTACCGAAAGTATATACCTCCAGAATTACTACGGGTAGGCCTACTCATTTAGTTCGCTGCGCTACAAACCGGAAGGTCGCGGGTTCGATCTCCAATGGGGTCGTTGGAATTCTTCAATTGGTCTAATCCTTCTGGTGGCACTATGACCCTGGGGTCGACTCAGCCTCTAACAGAAATGAGTACCAGGAGCAATCCTGGGGGTATAGGCGGCCGGTGCGTAAGGCTGACAACCTTACCACCTTCACGCCCGAATGTCAAAAATCTGGGAGCCTGAACCTCCTGGAACCTTCTGGGCCTCGATGGCCTGTATAGGGAATACTTTACTTTACTAATTTACTTTAGAGGCTGATTCGGCTTCTATCCTTTCCTGGTATGTGGCGCAGAGCCTCGTCCATTTGCTCTTCAAAGTGTAAAATAAATTATGCAGATAGGTTTCCGTGGAAATTTATCTCAGAGTATTCTAGGCGTTTAATTAAATCACAATCACTCTTTCTTCAATTATATAGGGAGAACCATTCATAAAAGCGGTTGTGCTATTTATTTATTGTAAAATATGGGAAATTCTTTATAACACAGGACATTGGCAACTCCATACTTTTCTAATGCAAATGTTCCACGGAACTTAGAAGGAATGTACGATGGAGACTAACTTGCTTTCCATCATGATAATTCCACTGCCTTTTTCCATTCGTTACCTTGAATTTATTTGAATATTCCCTATGTACTAGTCTATAGGCCTATTATCGGATTTTCTTTAAAATTTCAACTTGAATGTCTTCCTTATATGTAGTGCGTGGTAAGAAGTGTAATCTGTTTTAGGCTCGTTATGCTCCTTCCTTGCTGCATTCACTCCTCAGGGCCATTTGAATTAAAAGCTCTGATTTCATGAATAACTGTCGAGGTCATACATGTACACAGATAGTAAAAGATTTCTAAATTGCACAACCATAAAAGGATTGCTTGGAACTTATATTCGTTTATGTTAATGTGAGGTTGGTCTTAACGCAAAATAAATTACTCCGAAGTAAGTCCATACTCAGATTTAATGAAAACTTTCAGTTTACTGGCCATTATTGGAACGTTTAATTTTAAGGTTCAATTAAGCAAGTCTTATTCACACAAATGGTTTCCATGCGGAAGCACATTTCAAAGTTGTCACTTTTTCACACACGCAAATAGGCTGGACCTAAAAATTAAATCAATTGTTAAGGATACAACTCTATTATACCTGTTTGAAAGTCCCGAGAGCGTTTATAATGATAAATGATAGTGTTTATTATCTAAAATGATGTTTATTATCTAACAAAAAAGGCAGAAATGAGCTTAAAAATAGCTAATGACCTCAAACAGACTATTATGACCAAAGATATACCTATTTAGGCCTAATGGATCACACAAATGTCAACATTATTTTATAATGATTGTTGAATTATTTACGGCATCAAGGACTTTTGAATGAAGTAAATTCAGGACGGTTACCAAAGAGCATGCAATAAAACATTCACAAACTGATATCTTGCAAGCCTCTGACGTTTCATCATTGGACATCCAAATCTACTAAACTCCGTGGCGCGACATCCCCGAAGGGACAAGGCGTACCACCCGACCGCTGCGTCATCTACCTGGCAGGATTGGGGGGCATGTGGTCAGCATGCCGACACCCACGGCCGTTAATGGTGGTTTCCATGACCGGAGCCGCTACTTCTCTATCAAGTAGCTCCTCAGTTTGAATCACGAGGCTGAGTGCACCCCTACCAGACCTCCCTACCTCAGAAAAATCCGAGGAGGTACCGGGGATCGAACCCGGGCCGACTGATCTGTAGCCAGCGACGCTAACCACAAGACCACGCCGACAAGACTTAGGCCTAGTACTTAGTACGTTAAATTTGCAACAATTTAAGCCCAACCGCAGCTCTGCATTCCAATCGTTTCCGAGATTTGGCACTTAACAATTTTGCCATTTTTCCAAAAAATGAAAACTCTTAAGTTTTGCTCTCGTATCGGACCTAATATCGATAATATCGGCCTAACCGCTCTTTCTTCCAGAAAGTAGGCCTAATGTGGGAACGAAGTTGTAGTTAATTTTATTGGCTTCCATAATAGTAAAAAAATACAAAAAAGAAAAAAGTTAGAAAATTGTACTTCAAAAATGGTAATAACGACTAATATCAAGACAGGCATAGTTTATGAGTTTATGAGGAAAAGACTGAAAAAAGTAAAAAAGTGTTTTAACTTTCACCAATTCTCTTACATAGTTTGTATTCTCAAAATGATGCATGTCCATGTTCACTAAAGCATGCTCTTAAAGGTCATAAATGAAGGCTGTTTTTTAGGAAGACAATTTGCATCTTCCCTCAAGTGACCTACTATTAACTGTATTCCCGGCGTTCAACCATAAGCCGCAGGCGAATTTAAAAGTTGAAAATTGTGAGTGGTAGACGAATAAACTTTTAACATGACACAAATGTTATTGAGAAATTATGGATTAATTTAAAACTCGCAATACTGTTCAGAGGAGAACTGGATAAGCCATACTTATTCAGAAACATTAGATTATTGATCTACATTAAAGAATGCCTCCTTTTAATAAAAAAACAGACAAACACTTTACCACTCAGAACAGCTATTCACGGATATGAAACTAGAAATAGAAATGATTTAAACATGGACTACACCAGATTATACACGAGTCAAAATAGTTTTAAATATACAGGTATGAAGTTGTACAATATGCTACCGCTTACAGTGAGAAATTTACCAATTCATGTCTTTGAGAAGTACCTTCATAATATTTTGATTGAAAAGTGTATATATGATGTTAATGATTTCAATCTCTGTTAATTTTATTATGTTTTTAATGTATTTGTTTTTTATGTCTATTTCAACTTGTGTTGACAAATGACAAATAAAGAAAATTCTGTTCTATTCTAGATATGAGCTTATAACCGGCAACCGCTATCTGAAGAGATGCATTTCTAGTAACAACAACCTATCTAGGGTAGCTTAATGATCGAATCTAGAATCATGCTGTGGATTTGGAAGCCAGTCTCTGATAGGGAGATTCGAAACGGAAGACTAAGGCTTGTGAGGAAGAGAGGGTTTAATAAATAGCCCCTCTGAACAAGAAAAACATTAATAACGGCACTGAGATCTGGCATACTGTCCTGCCATCTACCAATGAAGTCGGAAGACGGTCAGTTATCGAATGATAGGTCCTGTCCCTGCATAGGATGAGATGCTAGGGAGTTGCTTTTGATTAAGTTCAGTTCAATATATTTCAGTTTAGTGTAATTTAGTATTTTTATTGCATGTTGGTCTAATTCAGTGCTTTAGGCCTATACAGTATTTGCATTGCAAATAATCTCCTCTGTCATTCCGTAGCGCTAACGTACAGGATGTTCCATTCATAACATTCGTTCAGTGCAGTGGAAGACAGATTCGCCTCCTGATGTCGTTTGTGAAGGTCATGCACACAAGTCACTATGTGTGACGTCAGACAAGAGCGCACGGAAATGGGGATGAGTGGAGTACTCTATAGATCGTCCCAGCCTTAAAAGACAGTATTGAGTTAAATGTAGTATTTGCATCTCACTTGCACTCGTACGTTCTGCAATTAGCTTCGTCCTTTTCTATCCCGACAATGTTGCCATTTTCCAAAGTGATAAATGTAATAATGTGATTGCGTGGTCTGATAGGGAATTTTCCGCCCTTTCTAATGATGTCAATTGTAAAGCCATAAATAATTAATATGAGGCCTACTTTTCATAATTACGTTATTTTGGCGGAAGTCAATATTTTTGCACATTAATAACTTATCACGCGATAGACAGAAAACTAATAATCAAAACAAGTAAAGATTTTTTTCTTGGACTGCCTGATGGTGAAAGAAAGTACTCCCTTTCCGTCGGCAATAAATTTTACATAAGAAGAAAGCTATATATTTTTTTATTATGTGCTACCTGAAAATTCTCGGACGGCAACACAGAAAAGTTAGGTAGTGAGTAACATACTTTGGTATTGACTTTACGTTGGTGACTAAGCGAGAAGAAATGTTTATAGATGTCTGGAAAAGTATTTAAAACAAACCAGAGCTCTCTATCATGTAGCATTAATAAATTATCACAGTTTTCCCGAGCTCAGCATTCTCGCGCTCATGACTTGGTTGCTTTGAGATTTTGTGTACTCAGATGTTTCTAAGACTATCGTGTCTTCTTCAGAGCTCATTGTTATATAGTAGCTGTGTAGTGAAGTTTAACTTTGATGTGAAGTGGTTCTTGTGTTTTTTTAAATTAAATTTTATATTAATTAATATTTTATATTAATTAATATTTTATATTAATTATGAATAGAGGAACTAGAAATCTTAGTGTTGACAAATTGCGCAGTAAAGAGCGAATTATAGTATTAAATATACTTAATTATTTCTTGAAGAAAATGAACGTTACCCAGGCAATTAAAGAGATAGCAGAAGCTACCGGGTGTCCAGAAAGTTTACTGTATAGAATAAGAAAAGAAAAAACGAAAGGCCCTCTGAGAAGGAATAATACTACTCCCTGAGGATAGTGAACAGGCCTAAAGGCATGTAATGTATTTTAACTATTACTTCCCTTTATAATTATATTCTTGAAAATTTTAACACAATAATAGTAATAATAATATCAATAATAATAATAATAATGATAATAATAATAATAATGTTGAAAAATAATATTATCGAAATGAAATTTAATATTAAATTTAACATTTATAAATTATTAGCTTAAAGGACCCGGCGTCACCTGGTTTTGTATTTTACTTGTACTTCGAAGTCAATTTTGGAGGAAGCCCCTTTAATTTTCAAAATTTAGGCCCTAGAGAAAGCACAACTTGTCACGCTCAAGGACCCTATTACTTCTAAAGACGATGGAGGGTGGGGTTGAGGTAAGAAGAGACAGAAATTCCTATTAGTATTTCTTTTCTGTGTGTCAAGTCGTAAAATGAGCCAAAAGAATGTAGATTTAAACGTCATTTAATAGGGATTAAAACATTTAAGGGACTTTTTTTCCCCCCAAATTTAGTTTTACCTAAGTTTTTCTCCTGGTTCTGTTAGCTCTGTGTAAAGTCTGGCAAAAATTGATCAGAGAATTTAGATTTAAATAAGATTTATATAATAGGGGTTGCAACATTTAAGGAGTGGTTTCATCCAAATAAACTTTGGTTAAAAATTTCTCTTGATTCAATAGGTTCTTGGTATAAAGTCTGATAAAATTGGTCAAAGGATGTAGATAAATATATATCACAAAATAGGGGTGAAAGATCTAAAATGTGGTTTGTTCCAAAATTAGTTTTCCTACCATTTTCTCCTGATTCTATACGTTCTGTGTACAAAGTCTGTTAAAAACACGTCAAGAATGTAGATCTAAATTTTGGTGGTGTAATAGGGGTAGAAACATTTAAAGGGTGGCTTCTTCCAAAATTAACTTCGCCTAATTTTTCTCTTGTTTTTATAGGGTCTGTGTGTAAAGTTTGGTAAAAATCGTTCAAACAATGTAGACTAGTAAAAAGATCACAAAGTAGGGATTGAAAATTTCGCAAGGGGTGTTTTTTTCGAGAATGATTGTCTCGTAGAATTTTTACTTGATTCCACAGGGTACACGTGTAACATTTTGTAGACATTGGTCAGAAAATGTAGATTTGTGGGCCTATAGAGAAAATATTACTCATGGGGGTTGAAAATAAGGGAAGAAGGGTGTGCCGTCGTTCTATCTGCAGGGCATGATTTACATTAATTATTATGTACAAGAAACAAATTTCGATGTTTTCACGAGGTTTAAGAGCTTTTTCACATCATGTGCCGGGCCTTGTAATGTGAGTAGATCTGGCATCAGTGCACTGCATAAAACCAATACTGTCTTTTAAGGTTGGGACGGTCTATAGAGCTATCTAGCTACTGTCTAGACTCTAGAGTTTAAATCTCCGCTGTCCGCACCCTTTCTTCTCCCCTGTCCATTGGTGAGTTCAATTTAAAAAAAAATCCTTGCAATTGTTCACCACGTGAAGACAGTGTCGAGTAGACCTACGGTGACGCCACAGAGCAACTTTCTGTCCTCGCTTGGTTTAGTGACACTTCTAACGAGTTTGTTGCTCGTGTTAAGAAGAATACATTAAAAAAGGAACATATAACTCTGTATAGGTTAAAAACTACAACTTATTGAACATATGTGTTAATGTAAGCCTTTACAACAAAGAACGCTACTTAGGCCTACTTGTTAGGAAAGTTAAGGAAGAAATGATTGGCGAGGGAGGGAAGGGGACAGACTCTGAGCACTGCACTCTTTAGTCTCACATACTGTGCCTGCATATTGATGGAATGACATTTGGATCAAATTATATGAATATGCTGTACGATGTCATGCGGACATGACCAGACCGTCCACAAGTCTCAATCACATCCTCTAATGGCCCGTATTGCCGAATTTTGACCAAATGAACCGGCTGCCTCTCACACTTTTCACCCATTGGCCTGTCCATGGCAAATAGAGGTCGCTGTATAGGTCAGATACCAGACTAAAGGGTCAGGGCTTCGTGAGGAAGCTACTTGCCAATCAAGTAATATTACATCTGTTGGACGATTTTTGTGTGAGAAGCGAATGATGCTTAAAATGCAAGAGAGAAAGATGACGGTGGTAAAGTTGAGAGATGGGTGATTGAATGATAGGCTATTCGGAAGCGGGGAAACTTCGAGAAGAGTTCAAGAATTGTAGATCTCGTGCACAGGCTCTAGCTTCATCATTAGCCTGCTCACTGGCAAGAAATCATAATAGGCTATAGCTATCCGAAGGCATAAATATCTTGGGCAGATGCACTTTCTCTACCCCGTGGATGCTTTCCGCAGTCGTGCTAGCCACATCAGGGTTTTAAAAGCGGTTTTATCAGCTAAGGAGTGTGGCTCCGCCCATTCAAATGACGTAAGCACGCACTTGTGCTCACATTCACGGGTATTTATTAATTTACAGAGCTATAGAAGTAATATCTATGTAGTGTGATTGGCTCCAAACGTTAATTAAGCATTTAAATCGATTAAGTTTTATATGACATGTGATATTAACGTTTTCTTTTGTCATATTCCCCTACAAAATACAGATATCAAACGGTAGGAATGGGACCTTAATCGACAGCTATACTAATACTTCATCGTGAATTTACCTGAAAGAGCTCTCAGTCTGAATGCACAATTACACCTTTTAACTGTTTAAATAAACAAACTTTCCATTTGTGTATGATGATTTATGATTCTCAAGTACCTACTTTATTATGGGATTGCAGAAACGTCAGTTACTAAATTATGGGCCTGACAGCTTTGTCTCTTATTTTACGAGAACTTAATACAGAAGCCTATTAAAATAATGATATGCTAGGTGACTTGAGTATGGAGATTATTAGGACTGGAGGCAATCAGGAAACCGTGCGCATCTCTTTTACATAAAAAGGGTCTCGTAATAAGCGTACTTGTACGATTAAGAGCTGACTATGTTATCCAACGCAATACATCTGTGTCGGGCAGTCCTTGTTTCGTAGAATTATATATGCTGATTCTAGTTCGTTAGCCATCAAAATTTAGTCAGTTTCCATGAACAATTTTAGTTGGTAAATTTTACCACCGGTACTCGCCGTTCATGCTCAGTTTAATTTTTTACGCTGTCATATTTTCTTATGTTGTCTGTTGGTTTCTGATATTTATAGGGTAAAAGCTTACTTGCATATTTAATTGATCAAGAGGGATAACAGCCCACTGTCCCCCTTTAACTATGGATATTCTATATAGCTGGAACCAAAGAGAATGGGTTTATACTCGGCTGAAGTTGTAAACCCCTGTAGAATTTCTTTCAATAATTAAATATTTGGGCCAGAAGACTAAGGGTTTGTCGATTTAGACTATATATTTAAACAATCTCATACAAACGAGCCAAGGGGAAAAATCACAGATCATTTACGCCCATTTGTTTCTTTCTGCAAAAAAATCTTCCTCGTCTCACGGACGTTAGAGAGTTTAAAGGTAGGCCTACATTTGCACATTTATTTCAATATAGACCCAGCACTAGATGACATACTAATATGGAAATACATTAAAACCTGTGAAGTTGATCACCTGTGTAACATGACCACATTTTCATGGAACCAGCAAATTCCCCTTTGTTTCTCTGTGACTTACTCTGCAAGTTGACCACCTATAACTTCTATCTCAACCGTTGCAGTTATTCCTTACAATCGCGAGACCCCGGACCAGGACCGGTGACGAACCAGGACGTAGCGACGAACAGTTTGGGAACCCCTGGTTTAGGCTATCAGCGCAACACATGCAACAACCGATGTAGTTAACATGCTTCCATAAGCACTGTACTATTTTCTAAACTCTGGATGACTGTGGATTTCTTTACCGTGCGTATGTAGGGGTCAGCCACCTTCCCGCGAATTCATGAGAACAGTACGGTAATAGCACATCACAAGACGTGTGAAGTGAACATGAGCTAGCCTTAGAATAACTAATTTCCATAATTTTAATATTTAATGAGATCCCGTCCTTGTATCACAAACTGTACTAAATGGGATGATAAAAAAACACAATACAAGTCATAATCTTCTATTGTTATTTCATGAAAGATTTTCTTTATCTCCATGGTTAGTTGCCTTTCTGAGTGGATCAAGTGCAATTTCTTTTCCAGAACGCGATTTGTACTATTGAACGTGTAAAAATTTGGAGACAATTGAAATGTTCATAAAAATGTTTGTTAGTGTAGCCTATGCTGAGAAAAACGGAAACTTTTGGAAAAAAAATTATTGTAAATTAATTAAAGTCCCATCTTCAGACTATAGGTTATCTTTTAGCCAAAATTGTTTCCGGGTAATTGGTATAATTATTCATTTTCTACGGTAGGCCAATCGAAATATTATTTATCGCTCTTGAAATTTTGCGCTTTCTGTATCGTACAGTTATTGTACTAGGCTATATATTTCGTATTCATGTCCTTGTGATGTAAGCCTATATGAAAACAAATGTAGACCGTAGTGATTTATTACTGTGTTTACTGAACTTGAACTCACGTGTTTCATTTAAAATAGAATCTGCTTTGGAAATTAAGGAAAGTCTTCAAATAAATCCCATCTTTAGTATTCAAAATTGTGAAATTATGTAGTTTATAATGTAGGTCTAACTAAAGAAACACGACTATTAATTGATTTTCTTTTGGTTAAACCAGTTTTAATATTTCATTTGGATGATCTTTTGAAATCGATTAAATTTGATAAGGATTACTTATTTTGCTTTGATAATAAGCATATGATATTTAACGACAATATGTAAAAGTTCCATGCATTTAATGTCCAGAATTTAGGCCTACACAGTAATATTGAGAACCCTTTTCTTAAAAATTGCAAAATTTTTAGTATAAAGTTTAGTAAGAAGATATGCAGATGAAGCACACAGCTACTGCTGGAAGTTCTAGGGTGTTATCGCCTATGAGGTTACTGTAATTATTATTCAGTTGCCTCAAACCTTCCGGTGATAGACCTACTAGGCTATGTCCATGAGGATAACACAATCTCTAACAGAAATGAGTATGAAGATCAATAATGGGGTAAAATTGGCCACTGCCTATACCTATCTGATATTCTTACCTACCTGAAGGTCAGACTGTTGAAAAATCCTGGATCTTCAACCACCTCGACCTCCATACAGTTTATACGGAGCAAGAAAAACATGGTAAATAAGTAAGAGTAACAAAAACTAGTAGAAATGCTTTGTCTCACGCAAGATGGCAAATTCTAACACTCTACACAATTTTCCTTGCCCGCCCATGGCTGGGATGTTAGACCGCTCACCTTCCACCGTTGGGACCCGGAATCAAATCCCAAAAGATCTATGTGGAAATTGTGGTGGACAAAATGGTGTCGGGGCATGTTTTCTCGGGGTGCTCCTCTTTCCCATGCCACTTATCATTCCACCATTGTTCCATTCTTCATAATATGACCATTTGGTTGCAATAAGGGTTGCAACTCCGAAGACTCTACCGGTCCGCCCGCAAAGAAGGTTATACTTTGGTCAGAGTCTTTTGAGACAGTGGAACGAGTAGATATTCTCAGCTCTAGAACCTCTAGTCACTCTAAAGTAGATAGGCATAGCCTATAGAAATATAACTTCAAATAATAGTTCTATAATATTTTATTAGGTAACTTTTATAGCCTAGATGCCCTAAATTATGCAAAATGCTATAGGCTATAACAAGTGTAGGCCGCGTGCCGGCCTCTAGATCCGAAGTTCGCGGGATCAAACCCGGCCGCTGTCGATGGATTTTTCGGGACGCAAAAATCCTGTGCACTGAGTCCTCCGGGAGGGACTTTAAGCTGGGGGGCCCCGTTTCGTAGATTTACGGCATGAACTCCAAGCCTAAATTAGAGCCTCTGGACAGAATTCCTCGGCCCTTTCACGTCCAAGAAACACCCTTAGTTTTTGGGGGGTTGTGAGGTGATTGGCCTTATCGGGAGATAAGAGTAAAAAAAAAATCGAATAGGTAACAGTAACCTCCACCTGGAGGACCTACGCTTCACCACTGGAAGCAATATGAAATAGGCGTATGACTGATTGACTGACTGACTGACTACAAAAGAAGTAACTTATTTCGAGGGAATTGTGACTGTTTGAAGGGTGGGAAACGCTGATGTAAGCAATTTGTTTTGTCAAAGTTTCTGGTTTGAAATTATTGTTCGTTTCAGGTTTCAAAATCAATACAACTTAAAGAATAGTCAAGACAATGAGGATTACATTAGTCTAGCTAGCAAGTGCGTTCAGAATCAGTGACTGTTTCGAAAAGCGATATCTAGATTCCGATATTGAAATACAATGTTTCTGCCCTAATGTTTGTATAGGCTATATTTTGTAAGTGTTCATAGGCGTGTCTTGTGATGGATCACTAAGATAAACAATATGAAAACACACACAGTCAGCTATGTAATGCATAATGTACACTATGTATATGTATGAATGTATATATAAAAATCGTCGGTGGTTTCTGAGCATGTGCACACGAACGCCATATTTATGAGGTTACTCGTGGGGGGTCTCCCCTTCACTCCTCACCCCAAAGACCAACCAAACGAAGGCTGACATGTCACAAGACAAAGCGACTGATGGATGATAAATGGTTCTTCCACCAAACGTCACTACGGGGCGACACCATGGAAGAGAGGTGGGAGGAAACAGGCAGAGATAAAGTAGTGGCGTTTCTCTGGGCAAGGGATGAGCAAGGACGCAAAAAATACAAGGGAGAGACGAGTGACAGTATGGAAACCGAGAGAAAGAATACTCTGCGATGATGAAGATTTTTCTTATTCTGAACTAGGATATGGGTGCAACAAAGTCGAATAGGATTATAAAGAAATATATTCAAGTAAATTTCGTTATGTTTGTGTTGTACGTTACTTATACCTGGTAACTATAAGTTACCAAAATACTACTTTAGATATTATTAATTATTGTCTGTGCCTAAGCTTATTTATGAACCTAAAATTAAATCATCTTTGATGTGAACTCACCTAAAACAATAAAGTAATAGCATTGTCCCTGGTGATGGACGACACCCTTGTGAATTAAAATAGGCTATATTTCTCTGGTGTAGCCTATTAACATGATATAAGGAGAAAAAGTGTAGGCCTGTAGAATATATAGACAACACCACTGTTAGCCTATATCCGAGCCTATTACTCTCCCCTCTCTTTCTCCCCTTTCTCACTCGTTTCTACTTCTTTCTCCCATTCTCTCTCTCTCCCTTTCTCCCTCTCTCTCTCCCTCTCTCTCTCCCTCTCTCTCTCTCTCTCCCTCCCCCTCTTCCCTCCCACATTTCATTTCTCACATTACTAATTTAATCTCTAATTACTTGTTCTCTCTTAATTTTTTAACTTTGATTCATCGTGTTGGTTTCTCTCCGTTCTTTCTCCCTCTCAGTCATAAAAATTACATAGGCCTACCTCGGACATCATTGTCATTCCTTGCCAACAGGTAAATGCATGGAAGTGTAACTTATCGAAGGAACCTCGAATTAGTTATAAACGTATGTACTTATAACACTCACTTATAATTGCATAACTTACACCCTTAGGGAAAACACAAACACAGAGTTAATTATATGCCTAAATCATGAGATAATTCTCAGGCCCTACCGGTGGAAAATCCCGCGGCTGAGACTGAAGTCGAACATGGGCACCTTGCTAAGGAGTCAGCAAAGCTAACCGCTCGGCCAAGAGGCTAAACCGTAAACAAAAGTGCCTATAACAATTACGTCATATATACAAAGAGATATCTCAGAACGTTATTATTTACGACTAGATCTATAGCATAGGCTATTTATGTTTGTCTAAAAGCCTAATGTAGGCTAATAATTTTGCAAAATCTTAACAAATAGCCAATGAACAAAGAACTGTTGCCATGGACTCAAATTCGGGGTTTCGTGGGTCTCATTCTCGTGAGCATGAGTCTTTTCGGGGTTTTTACCAGTCGTAATGATTTTATTTCTTTAATTTATTTAATATTCCTCTTCTTTGATATCTATCTGTCTATCTATCTATAGATATATTTCATATTTATCTTTTTTTTTGATAAAGGAATTCCGAATTACAATTTTTTAACAGCAACTTTGAACGATCTGTTGCCTAAGCATGTCTATGTTCTTTTAGGAGAAGACCATGCTTTATGTTGAACACAAACCAAGCAGTGTCGTGTTTAAATGTTACAATATGTGGGTTGATTCCTCACCCATAGGCATAAGTTTGTAGACCTTACGGAAATAAAGTAAAAACATTAAAGAAAGAAAGAGAAAATATAATGGAAGGTAGGAAGAAGAAAAGAAGGAAAAGATAGTAAGATAGAAAATAATAAAGGAAGAAAGACAAAATAACAGGATAAATTTAATTAATAATTGGGTTACCGTTGGTCTCATAGGCAGAAATTTTGATTACCAATAGCCTATATTTTAACTTAGGCCTATTAGTAAAAGAATATCTGAGATAGATTTAAGCTAGTTGATATCAATCAAAAATAAATCTTCCGATGCACTATGATAGAAATAAAGACAGTAAATTCTGGACCTTCAATGATAATGACACAGTATTGAATAATACCAGTACGATATAAGTTTGAGACAATAATCTTGGGATAGACTGTACTTCTGGACCCCAGCCGAGAGAAAATTGGATTTTTCGTCCTCTCCGATGCGTTGCTACCAAAACAACGGATGCCTCAGAGAAGAGGGATTCTTTTTACCTAAAGAAAACCGGATAGACAGGCGATGTACACAGCACAGGATTTATCACTGTATCTCTAGAGAAGCTAAAGAAACTGCATTAAGATGATTGGATAACAGAACACAGGCCTAAATTGGGGAGCATCTTTATACTTGTCTTAATTCATGTGGGCTATATCAATGTTAAGTTCTATTTAGTCTACCATTATTTAAATTTTAAAGGACATTGGATTTTATAATAGTCCAATGCAAATTTATTAATCGAATTGATTGATTTCATCCTTAAGAAAATAAGGCAGAAATAATCATTTGATATTCAATAGTATAATAGTATATAACCTAACCTAGACTATGAATGGAAAAAAAAATGGCTAGGACGAAATGAAACATACAATCATGGTTCGCTACGTCATAACTTTCAGTAATTGTTTTGTCTAGATGGGCTACTTACGTATTTCGTTACCCCTCAGGGGCTGAACAAGTATGATTTCAATAGGCCTATATTATGTAGCTTTTTTAGAAGCTTAAAATACAATAAAACGTAATAACTTATTAATATCAAACAATAATTGGTCAGTTTAAATTAAAATTACAGTTCTGATATAACTGAAAGAAAATACTGACTCAAGATTTCCATGATGATATGCGGTATTTGATTTACAGAACAGACAATTCTATAAAAGTTCCCGTACACGTCATAATAAATTACCGTCACTGAATAGATTCACTATTTGCCATCTGGTTGTAACCACATTTACTTACAAACGATTGTTATAAACAACATTAGCCTATCATAGAAGCCATCCAAAGCACAAACGGTAACGTAGCGTGTTCCATGCAGTAGAATAGTTCCTATTTGTTATAGTCCTAATAACAAACTCCTTTAATACCGTATTACCGTTACCATGGAGGCCAAAACTTAAAAAAAAATTACCAGAAAAAAAATTAATCATTATCCATACCGTGTTTATTGCTTATGATTTTTATTAAATTTCATCCTTAAATAGGCTTCTTTTTCTACCAATACCAAAGAAGTAGGCTAACTTACGTAGGCCTACTGTTAGTCCTCGGGCATTTTGATGTCCATTTCTCCCAGGTGACTATCAAACCCACATGAGTTTAAAGCATTCAGATGTTCTAGCTAACCCTTCAACTTACTACAGACACATTAAAATTAAAATTAAATTTAAAATTCATTAATTTAATTATGATAACCTAGGCCTACTAATGGAGAATCATAAATTATTGTATAAACCATGGGCATTGACTTGAATTGTAAGCTAATTTTGCATTCGTGTTAAGAAAGATTGGTTATAGAGCTAGGCCTATAGCCAACACCAAGAGGGAGAAGTGTGACAGAGGTAATCTAGGTAGGCCTATGGGGACTGAATTATTGAAAACAACTCATGCGCGATTTGAAGAAAAAAACATTCATCAAATCACCCTCCGCAGAAATTTGACACACTATAGCCTATGTGAATGTAAATTAGTTGTGACAGCCGATGTAGATTAACCGCCGTGGATAGGAAATTCTCGCTGCATGTTTTTGATGTTGTAACTTTCATTTTACAATATTATCCACTTATATAGGCCATTTAATTATTCAGTTCATTAAATTACAATGTTATAAGAAAATTAAATGTTTATAATCGTCGGTGTAAACAGGAGTTTCGCCTTCGTGTTAAGCCGAACTAAAGTATAGGCCTATGAAGCCTGACGGTTTAGGCCTTGAAGAAGATTGAGAAATAGTGTATAGACATTTCTTGGTAGGTTTAGTCTTATGATATTCCTTTCCTCATCACATTGCAAATATTAAAATAAGTTATAATCTAATATCTTTAGGGGTAGCCTAGCCTTTCATCGATGACCACAAAAGTGGTGGTAAATAAATGGCATAAGGTATTAACTTAAAGTTATTGTCTGGAACCGTACAATAATCTCGTACCATAGATGGCGTAACAACACCGTGCAGTTTTTAAAAACATTCACAACAACACTGCTATAAACCACGGATACATAGGATACTCATAGAATGGATAAAGGTTAAATTAAAATGCGGTAATTCCGCCTTGTCTATATAAAAAATATTAATTAATCAAATATACTTAAATATACTTAAATTAATCAAATATAATTAAAAATCAAATATACTTCGAGCCACTTGTGGCAATCTTCAGGGATAAAATTATAAAAAAAAAATAAAATAAAATCACAGCCATGTCAAACCAACATGACTTGCTGTTATGTTAGCTAGCTCTGAACATTGTAAAGGTAAAATATACTAAATAGGGTACTTATGAAAAAGCGGCATTCTGTTTTATTATGAGTGGCCTGTAGCGAAAGAAAATATCCATAATAATTTCAGTCACAAAGTAAACGTTTTTCATTAGTTCTGGGCCACACTTCCCGATTCTAAAGGCTATCTTTTGTACTGTTTATAATATGTTGGTCTACTTTATTTTAATAGTTTAGTTATAATCTTTTAACCGAGATTCTTTCCTCACATTTGGAATCCATAGTCATAGGTCCAGCTAAAGTAAATGAAGGTTCTTGATTATATAATAATAATAATAATAATAATAATAACAATAATGTGAATAGTAATAATAATAGCAATAATAGTGTGATTGATGATAATAATAATGATAATGATAATAATAACAATAATAACAATAATAATAAAGTGGTTGCAATAGCATAGTGATGGCGATGGCAGTAATTTGTTCATTGCCCCCCCTTGAAAAAAATTCTGCGGACGCCCATGCTCTTACATATTGGCCACATACGCGACATAGGCCACTCTTGCACTTTACTTTTCGTTTCATGTTAAACCTCGCATGACTTGAAATTCTTCTCACCTTTTCTTTCGTTCATCAGCTTATAAGTTACCAGTGTCTCAACCGCTCCGAAATAAGCACCAGTTATTGAAAAAACATACTCCTGAATAATCTGTTCAATTTGCTAAACGTTTCGTAATTTTAATATCGGGACAGAAAATACGATTCCGAATAATCACAACTGGTGTCTGTAGGGCGAGGTTTATAGCTTAGAAAACGGCGGCAGTTAACAAAAGAAGACACAACCAGCGCCTGAAAACAAGTGGCAGGGCCATAAACTAACCTGTCTACACTGATGCCTTCATTGATCTTGTAATTTGTACTCCCTAGAGTATTTCAAGGTATTATTTATGATTATCATTATGGCAGAATTATGTTAATAAAGCTTGTTTGTAAATGGACTATAAAATATGTCATCAAAGTGTCGAGGAAACATTAAATAACATGATTATTTTTAAAGCATAAAACACGGCTCGTTTCTCCTCTATATTTATGATATCCGTGTGAAATTTTTGTACGCAATATGTTTAGCCATGTATACGAGTCCCTAATTCATTACATCCATCATAGGACTAGTAAAAACCATAAATTATCCTTTTTATACGCTGCGACAGTTAAAATACAGTTATCGTTTAGGGAAGTATAGGAATGAGTATCTTGATAAATTCCTTATTTAATAAATTGTTTTTAATTATGAGTTACTTTCTTCAACCACAACAATGATCATTTATTTCATCCCCTCCCCTACGGGCTATAGCTTGTGTGCGATCAGTTATGATTTCCCCCGCAGAGTGGGTCCGAATTGGCTAACCGGCTAACGATCAATGCACTCGCCCATAAGCAAAACATTACGGCGTACAGCAAAACTGATCACATTGCAGTCTACCACGGGGGGGGGGAGAGCTGAACAGAAAAAAGAATGAGAAATCTAACTAAATAACACTACCCGATTATACGACTTTTAAATTAATTATTTAAACAATTACATAGCTATTTAATAATGAATTGCTATATAAATAAATCTATCATATTCCCTAGGTTCACTGATAGTCATTTTTTCCCGATAATTAAATAAACCTGATTAATCCCGTAAGGGTCTCCTACAAATCGCAAGGTGAGCTCGCCTAATTGCTCGATAGGTGAGCTAGTCGAAGCGAGTTAGTGCCTTCTAACTATTCACAATAATAATAGTAATAGGAATCATAGTAGTAATAGTAATAGGCCTAATAATAATAATAATTATTATTATTATTATTATCATTATAGTAATAATTATAATTGACTAATCTAAAATACTTTTTTTCCTAATAGACTAGACAAAACTAAGCGAACAACCAAGTAACTAAGTACAAATTTTAGAGCGTAGTCCATTAATGTATTTCCCAGTTGTTTTCGTTTCCTTCCATTTGTGGCTACTCGTGTCCACTGCTTCCATTTCTGTTTCCACTACGATTGACCATTGGGTTTTGCGATAACCCACACTCATCATCCCTAACTTGGGAACCCACATTGTTGCTTAATAAGCCCATCTTCCTGCGTTCAGTCGTGCTACATGGCCTTCCTACTTCCATTTCAATTCGCCTTCTGGATGCAGTATTTTGTTTCTATCTTCATCCTGACACGTTTATCTTTTTCATGTCCTGTGTTAATTAACTTTATAACATTTAATGCTATGGCGTAATTTAACTGTATTTGTACCACTTAATTTCTTTTATATCATTTACTGTGTCATTTGTATCGTATATCATTTAGTGTGTTATGTTGTGTCATTTAATGTATTTTGTGTTATTTATTGTGTTATATTGGAACAATTAATGTACTATTAGTCCCTGGTGAAGTAGAAGAAAAGACCTTACAGTCTTAACTTTCTTCAGGTTAAATAAAACTACTGTATTATTATTATTATTATTATTATTATTATTATTATTATTATTATTATTATTATTATTATTATGCCTACGTTTCGAACTCGATCCAATAAGGAAAACAAGATCCTCTTCTCCATGTTCCGCTGAGGGGTCTGTAACTTTTTTCTCCGGTTTCCGTGGAGCATGTTGGCAAGCATATTGGCCTAGTAGCGCAAGAAACTATTATCATCTTTGGTCAATGTTCAAATATATTATTATTATTATTATTATTATTATTATTATTATTATTATTATTATTATTAGTATAGGCCAATTGTGAATTTGTTGCTACAACGTTTAATTCATTTACTCACGGTTATGTAAAATGTATCGTACTACATCCCAAGTCTATGAATTCATTCAATAGGCTTATTTATACATTTATTTATGTTGTTTAGTTGATAGAGTTAAATCAGTAGACCCTAAAATTTTATGTTTTGCTTACCAGCGTAAAAACTTAATAAATATTGGCATAGACAAAATCAAGGCATCAGTAACATTATTTTAAATAGGCATTGGGTTGTAACAGGTATCATACATTAATGCTATTCTCATAATAATTTGAGTATATAAGTTTAAAATTAACCTTCACTGTCCTCACGGTCTTTGAGAACCATTGTTAAAGCTAATAGGCCTATCTGTCAATGAAAATAGCCTATACGAATCTATCCAGTGACATACACGTTCGTTCTCATAGTACTTCAATGTACTAGCCTATACGTATAGATCGGCATATGATTCTGGTAGACTACATTATTCACCATCATCATAACAGCCACGTGAGCCTTCTAGTCCGTTCCATCAGAACTGCTGACTCCATCGTAAATTCGGGCGATCAACATTTCTTCTTCTTCGTGGGATATACTGGAATGCTATTTTTGGGAAGCGGTGTCCATCCATTCTGTCTATTCTTGACCCAAAAAGTGTACGGAGCAAAAGTAAACAACAGACTTGCTTCGACTATGTCCTGTAGTTTCATTGGTTAATCGCACCAACGCATACTTCACGATAGTGCGACAAGCTCAGTCATATGTTTACTTCCATTCCACACACATCATAAATTATTTATATTTTATGTAATTGTGAAAACATAAGTTCTGTTAAGTGAGTTGCATGCTTTCGTAATTGTATCATAGACTTAGGCCTACATGTTTTACAACATATATATAGCAAACAAGATTTCATTTGTTTTTATAGATGTCTTGGCTAATTTTTAGATTCTGGGAAAAAAGTGACATACGTTATTATATTCAAGACATATTTTATAACATAACTAATTAATTCGTTGTACTTGTCATTTACATAATGTGTGATTAAGTACACCAAATATTGTAAGTAAAAGTAATAGGCATAACCTCTAATAATTTGTAAAGAAACATGCGAGGAAAAGGGCTGTCCAGCGGCGAGAAGATACAGAATGTAAATATATACAAAACGAAAACAGAAAACTCTGAAGTATCTGTGCAAGATGTAGGAGTGAAAGTGGTACTCCATGGGAGTAGTTTCAAGTAAGGTTTTGAAAGCCCCAAAAAATTCAGATCTACAGGAGATATCAAGTCACCGGTTGGGAATGAACCCTTGGGCCTTAATGTGAAAAGAAAGTTCAATTGGACAACATTCTGCAGAAAGGAACCAACCTCAAATTTAAAAAGCGGAATAGATGCTAATTTTTTGCTACTGAACTATATATTTACGTTGTGTAAACTAACCAACCCTCTTCATCCATTTATATGCCATCTACTAAGCAAATAAAAACACACTGAAAAGATCCAGGTGGCTTTTTATGTGACTTTAAATGCCTGTTTTTAAGCTTAAAAATCATGTGGGTTGGTTCCTTTCTGCAGAATGTCGTCCAATTGACTAAACAGTTTCAAAAACGAACTCTTGTGAACTGTGCTTTGTACTTTCACACTTGGCTGTTTACTTTTGCTCCGTAGGCCTACACATCTAGGATCAAGTATAGGTGACTCATCCATCTAATATGGTTATTTCTTACGCGTTGGTTTATATCTTCCATATCATCACTTCCTCTATGGTTTCTTAATTAGGCTATATCCCTGTTACTGACCTAAGAAACCTAATTTCTGAAGCTTCTAGCCTCCTTTTCTCATCTCTCATCAGTGTTCATTTTCTGAACCATATAGGCCTAGTAGTATTGGAGCGCTACTGATTTGTAACATTTCAGTTGAGTCTTTTTTGTGGCTTAAAGATTACAAGAGTACACAGTATTGTTGATTGCTGACTTGTTATAAAGTTGTTTAAAGAACTCATTAAACACCTTCATTTAAAATGGTTTGAAATATCTTTATGGTTAGTTAAGATGTCAGTCATCACGTCTTCTTCATACATAATTTAGGCCAAACATTTATCATTATCTAAATGATGTAATCTCGCTCTGCCATTATTAAGTTACTGTCATGCAGCATATGATTTCATCTCAATAAGAGAGTAACATTCCAGCTACCATTCATATCTAGGGCCGTATTTCGGGATTAGCAGAAAATCGTAAGGTGACAATAATATATTTCCACCAATAATATATTTGTTTTTAGGGAATTTTATTAGGAATTTTAGTACATTATAATAACCTGACGATTAGCTAATATAAAATATTTGATACAGCAATCATACAAGTTATTGTCATACAATTTTGGTCAGATAATTTCCTGGTGAAGTTCAGAAGCTGCGAAAGAATTCACGAGATTAGGCCAGCGAGATGCTAAACCTCATTTCGTAGGCTATAGTAAAGCGTGCAATCAAACCCAAGTTTTAAACTCACCCTCCTTTCTCACACAGGCAACTTCCACCTCGTCTTATTCTTTTTCTTTGGCGTCGGTAAGCGTCTCGACGTCCATCTCATTCTTACTCCACCACCACACCTCACTCTGCTTTTCTTTTCTTCTGCCCGGCAGGGGATTTGATGTGAGCGGGAGGGGTGGATGGGTGGAAAAATACATCCATCTTTTTTTTTCTTTCTTTTTCTTTTCTTTTGCGAAAAGCTGAGAGATTGTTGGAAGTGTACGAGGAAAAAGAAAGATTTTAGGAAGTATGGAGGCGAAGGGATGTGGGATTTTGGGATGTGGTATCACAGTAGGGTGCCTCCTGGGGTTCTCTTTCCTCCTTCCGACGTCCCTTGAACCAACAGACTCCCCTGGCTACCCCACACTGAGCGACGCTTCTTTCATTAGAGCAGGGCGTCTGTGAAAGTAAAGCCCAGTATTGAGACTAAGGAATAAATAAGTACCTCAATCATTTCTCTCCCTTCCATCTCTGCTAGGTCAGGCAGGAGATCATCCCCTTTCTTCAAGATACACCAGCTTCCTCGCAATGATTAGAGTCTCTACGAAATTCCAACAATCACTGCAAACAGACATGTGGTCACAGAGAGTAAGCTACAAGCCGTAAGAAGCTACCGGCATTCACCTTCTTTTCTAATCTTTTTATCTGGATTTAATAATTTGTAAATCAGTTGCCGATACAAAACATCTAGGATTTTGTTGTTAGTTGGCTGATTGGTTATTTAACGACAGTTGTGTACTGCTATTTAGGCCTGTAATTCTGTTGAATTCTGTTCCACAGGAGTTCTTTTTACATGCCTGCAAAGCTACAGAAACTGGGCTGTCGTATTCACGCAAACATAAAGCTGTCACACACTGTCCTACTATCGGTCCAAACCATCTTATGACTCGAATATGCGTCAACAACAATATAGGCTACACAAAAATAAGCCGAAATGAACTACATGTTTTATTTGTACTTTCAACGCTTCCTTGATTTTAAATAGAGAATACGAATAGAATCCAAAATACAAATGGAAAATATGTAGGCCTATGACTGAATAGCAGGGCATAAATAAGTAGGGCTATTCAGAAAATCGAAGAATATTACTTCTGTTGAACACTCCACGAGAATATTTCAGGAGAAAAATTCATCTGACACCAGGACTCAAACCCGTAACTTTCGGCTTTCCATGCCGATGCTCTCCCAACTGAGCTAGCCAGAGTTCGATTCATGGCGCCAGATGGAATCTCTCTTCTGTAAAAACCCTTATTTTTGACCTCATTGAAAAACATTTAGGCCTATGTCATATAGGCTATAGTATTGTGTGGCACACTAATTTATTTCCTTGTGAAAAGTTTCCCCTCTTCTGGCAACATAATTATTTCTATGAAATAAACATCGGTGAAGATCTAAGTTAAATTAAAATATTTACTCGCATACGAAATATAGGCGTATAGTAACAGTTAGCCCATATATTGTATTTATTTGAGCAAGAGGTGGTCCAACTCGTATTTTCCCTTTGCCAGTCGGAACCATTTTGGCATTGTTGAGTAGTATGGCCTACAACTTTCTGCAGTTGAATGCATGTTCTCTCATGGCAGACAGTGTGTTCTGAAATTATCATATATGGATGCTGAGGTCACTCCAATTGAAGATGGTAGTATACGATCTAGAAATGCCCTTTATCATTGTTAACTTATTATTATTATTATTATTATTATTATTATTATTATTATTATTATTATTAGTCTATTGCTAATATTACTATTATTATTATAATTTTCAACATCATCAATATTGTATTCTTATTACCATTATAATTTTTAATAAGTTTTTCTGTTCCCGTAATGTTCATCATTATCACAGAATTAAGTTGCTGTTATCCAGCTAAATATATTTCTCCGATTACAAAAATCTTACATCAAGCTTAGGATATGGAAGAGACAGGAATCTACTGGTTACCTCTTTTCTATCTGTATCGAAATACGGCAGCCATTTCCTCTTGATACTCTGCGTCTACATTGTATTGTTATGCCATTGTTTATCACCTCCGTTGCGTATTGTATGCCATGCTTCAGAACAATGCTAAGCAAATTAACTGGGTTATGTAGGGGGATGGTGTCTCAGTAGGGAATCTCTATCTCAATGCTCTCGTGGGGGAGGCTTAGTGCAAGAGATGGGAACCCCTCAATCCAATCATCTTCTCTGCATGATTCCATCCCTCTGCCCCCTCCTTGCCGATTCCTTCCCTATTGTGTAATCGCGGCTTGTTCAAAACAGCTTACGGAAAGGTGTATTGTATTGCCGTACAGCTACCACGTCTTCCTGCAACTCCAAATCGCTACATAGGCCTACATTCTTATTGAATTAAACTGGTGAATCAGACTGCAGCCCACAGTAGACTATATTCGAACTGAAATATGTAGCTAGGCTAAATACTAATTATTTCAATCTTTAAAATTTTCATAAAGGAAACCTTAATTTTTTTTTATACAGTCCCTCATTGAACCCTCTAGTCATCTCCAACGTGTCATTAAGGACAAAGAATACCCAGCATAGATTACAAGAAAGATAATGGTATAAGAAATATGAAAACAAAATCAAGTTCCATAACTCATATTATCATTAGCACAATATTTAAATGCCATTTTATGAAAGCATCGATTCAGTTTCTCCCGACATAAAAAATTATCAAACATACCCAAAGCGAGTATTTTCTCTTGGATGATGTGTTGTATGAACATTCATTAAATGTATGAGATTTTACATGTTTCCAAGGACATATTTGAGGGGCCATGGGGTCTGGCCCTCCAAAATATGCTTTAAAAAAGCGTTAGTTAGAAAAATCAATGTATAGTGTCACTTAGGAAGGGAATGTCAAAAGATCTTTAATCACATCAGTTTAGGACCCTCTAGAAACTGATTTCTAAATAGTTGCTTGCATGTCTCTCATAAGCATAAACTACCAATAAAAAAGAGAAAGAAAATAGAAAGAGAAAGAGAGAGTGAGAAAGAGAGAGAGCGAGGGCAAGAGAATGGCAGAGGCAGGAAGGATGAATGAGTGAGCAGCATACCACATAACGGGTCTGCTGAAACGTATGGTAAATAAGGCCCAGAAGTTACTGCTTTATCAGATATTTGTAAAATGTGCTCTGTAATCAATGAAATATGTTGTAAGTAGTTTTAATGCTTTCCCTTGTTAGCGGTATTACACTACAAATTATATGAAGATAGTAAGTTATAAGTTGTATAAATTAGGCCTACATTACGAAACTTTAAAAAAAACAAGGGCATTGCAACACATTTTAATAAATTGAAAACTAATGAAGTAAAACGTCGCTTTAATATTATACAGTCAGTTCCAAAAACTTTAGGCTACGTACTATCAAATATAAATATGCTGTAAACGTTTGAATTAACAGAGATATGAACGAGTATTTTAACATAAAGCAAATATGATCCCAAAATTAACAAAAAAATGCGACACTATGCAAAATGAAACTATAGGCCTAACTTATTTCTTTCTTTCATGCCATGGAATGCACATTTGAACACTAGCATAAAATAGAATGCATTGGGCCTATTAAAAATATGATTTTTCTTAAACTTCCGGTCCCTAATGATAAAATACTACTCCACAAAAGAAAAGGGCATTTTGGAAACAGTGGGACATTCGTGCAGATCAAGGTTTTATGTTATTATAGATATAAGAAATAAGAGCCAGTGAGACATAATTATGTCAATAGACAAACAAAATACCACAGAATACTACAGAAATACTACAGAAAGATAAGGTGTAATCCTCTACAAGAATAAACTATTGCCAATCGAATCAACTGAAATGTATTGAGTGGTTAGATGCTCTGCATTTGAATCAGAAAATGAAATTGAAACTTAAACTAACAGCTAATGTATACACATAGGCATATGTATACATAGCCTACACATCAGAATTTGTTCAAATGCGCAAACTGGACTGACCCTGCTAAGTACCATCAACACTAGTGAATAGTTGTTTAGAATTACAAATAGCTTGTACATTAATACTGGCCACCCCTTTTCGGTCAATGTACCTACAATAGGTAGTCGTCCGCATGAACGCTAGGCTTTTATATGGATAGGTAGGCCTACATGATTATGATGTATATATGATGTGTAATTCGTTTTTTTTCCCGGCGAGGTCGCGAAAAGGAAATCACTTGCTCTTTTAGTGACACCTTTCAAATATTCCCCTACCATAAATTCAGAACTCTGAAATCTACAGCTCTACAGATGAAGGGTAATGCTTCCACTGCCTATCTGATGAGGACTTCTTGCATCGGACTGACATAATATTTTTGGCATTCCTTCAGGCTTATCTTACGGATGTACGAGTATTATTGACCTGAGAGTGCAGATAGAATAGCGTTAACAGCAGCCTACTGAAGTTTTAAGAGGAGAAATGTAGAATTTAAGAATCCACCAGTCCATGCTACATGAAAAAATACCAGCTCTCTTTAGTCATTGGTTTGATGATTGGAGATGGAGACACAATAATTAGGCCCATGTCTTAAACCTGACCTAATTTCTATTTATTTCTTTATGGTGTTATTTGTTATGCCTTCTTTAATTGTGGCTTGTCATTGTTTTGCTTTCAATAAAAAACTTATTGATTAAATTATGCATGACAATCTTCCCTGTCGAAAAAGTGAAGGGCCAGATGTCAACAGAGATCTAAATACAGTTTTACCGATATAACTTAGTGCTGATACGGATTATCGGTTTTAGTTCGTGTAGTCTATAACTAGAAACAGCTGCCTCATTGCTGAGTTCAATATGGATAATTTGTTACTATAAGTTAATACAGCATTGTCATTATTATTATTATGTACGCGCTTAACCCTTTTGACTTGGCAGTTGAACCTCCATACAATCACCTTAAAAAACGGAATTTCTTCCACTGAGAAGTTACTAAATTCACTCCTGATTGCCTTACTTTTATTGATGAACTCTACAATTCTTGTGTTATAACTTACTTATAACTGATACAATACTTCATATATTAATTAATATCATACTCACTAAATGACCACCTGCGTGGTCTTGTGGTTAGCGTCGCTGGCTATAGATCCGAAGGACCGGCTTTGAAACCTGGCACTTCCTCGGAATTTTCTGAGGTAAGGAAGTCAGGAACGGGGTGCACTCAGTCCCGGTTCACAAACTGAGGAGCTACTTTATAAATAAATAGCGGCTCCGGTCATGGAAACCACCATAAACGGGCGTGGGTATCTGCATGCTGACCACATGCCCCCAATACTGACATCTGCCTATGGTAGATGACGCAGCGGTCAGGTGGTAGCGCCACGGAGTTTAGTCTTAGTTTAGTTTAGTATTCATTAAATATAGCTTCATAATGGAATACAGTATATATAGTAAAGGTGTAGTAAGAGTAATTAAATCGCGAAGGATGATTTGGGGTGGACATGTCACGCGCTTAGAGGAGTAAAGACGCATCTAAAAAAATATTGTCTGAGAGACCCGAAGGGATGAGACCACATGGAAGACCTAGACGTAGGTGGGAGGATAATTTCGGAATAGATATAAGAGAAGTAGGATTTGCAGGGATGATTCGATGGAGTTAGTTCCGAGTAGAGTTTAATGGCGGGCTCATGTAAGCGCGACAATGAAACTCCGGGTTCCAGAAAATATTATAATATTCCTTAAGCTGGCCTAGGAATTGTCTGTTTCCATGAGTGAGTGAGTAGACGAGTAAGTGAGTAGGCTAAGTGAGTAAATGAGTAAGTAAGTAAGTGAGTAAGTGGGTGTAGGTGGGTAGGTAGTTAGGCATGTAAGGTGGTAAGTAAGTAGGTTATAAGTATGCTAGGTATGTAGATAGGTAGGTATGTAGATAGGTAGGTAAGTAAGAAAGCAGGTAAGTTAAGTAAGTAGGCTATACAATAAGAGGGTAGGCCTAAGTAAGCAGGTAAATAAGTAAGTGAGGAAGTATGTAGGTAAGTAAATAGGTAGATATGTAAACTTACATAGGTGAGTAAATAGGTAGGTAAGTAGGTAGGTAGGTAAGTAACTAGGTAGGTAAGTAACTAGGTATGTAAGTAAGTATTCATTAAATATTTTAATCTCTTGAGATAAAGTATAAAATTAATGAAATATCAATCAACAATACAAATGTATGTTTTTTTTTTTAAACTAATAGAAAAATGTATAACGATTGTACTATAATTCCTAAGAAATAATATTTTATAAGTATGCAAAAACATCACCTTAGGAAAGCGTTCCTATAGCTTACATAGGGCACGTTTTAAAAATTAATAGCAATTTAACGGAAAATTTTGCTTCATTCTGTGGAATAAGATTTTTTACAGTCCAATTGGGTGGCATTTAGTGTGTATTGTTCATGTAGTAGAGACTTTCTTTTCAAGCTGTAGGCTACTCTCCCTACGCCATCCGTATTCTGATATATCAGCTGTTCTTGGGTCATTCCTTCTACATCCCTTCTTATGAGCAACGTGTCTAAACCGGTACATTCCTTCTATCTGAATCTCATCCGTGATTTTGATTCCTCTGATCTGTTCTCTTCGATTTTTAAATCTTGACATACAAAATTGGCTATAAATTAACACTTAACATTCTCGCCTTTCATGCAAGGGATAAACAGTGAGCTGAGATCGAAAGCATGATCAATCATAAATTCAGAATTGAATGAGTACATCTTGTCAGTATTATATTTGAATAGCATTTATGTTTTCGTAGTGCATTGGTGACTATTTTTAAGCAAGTTATCAATGAAATGGTGAAAGTGATAAATTAATTTGATGATTAACTTCTCTATTCTCGATCAATTTTATACACATGAACACTGTAGGCCACTTTAAATTAGTAGTTTAATCTATATAAGTGTCTGAACTGATAAGTGGGTGATGGATTGATGACATAGTAAAATCGACAGAAAATCGAAGTAGATTTATTTGGTCACTTTATTCAGGAAATGAGGAAAGCCCTTAATTAATGCAAATCCCTGGTAGTGAGCGGGGATGCTTTCCAAACCATAACTGCTGCTATTTTCAGTGAACCCATTACTGAAAAATGATTTTATTTCTTGTCAGAAATTGTTAATTTATTTATAAGTGTAGATATTGACTAGGCCTATATATGTTTTTATTGCTACTTCATTCCCTTAGGAAGCCAACGGTTTACTTACTTACTCAATGGAAATAGACAATTCCTAAGCAAGTTAAAGGAATATTATCTATTATACGGAACACGGAGGTTCATTGTCGTGTTTACATGAGCCCACCATTAAACCCCTACTCTGAGCTGACTCTATCCAACCATCCGTCCCAAATCCTACTTTTCTTAAATATATTGTAATGTGGTTCTCCCACCTACATCTAGGTCTTCCAAATGGTCTTTTTCCTTCGGGCCTCCCAGTAAGTATTTTTTTCTTTTTAGATATAGGCTACCTTTCCTCCCCCATGCGCGCAACATGTCCAGCCCATTTCATTCTCCGTGATTTATGTAATTCACAATGACTAAGTTACTGTTACTCCTATGTTCAGACTAGGGATGTATTGCCTTCATTCCTTTCACAGAAGATGTAGCATTGGAATTATGAGGTAATACGATCTTTTCCACAAAATTTCCTCAGTTAAATCGTGAAATGGTTCAGGACGAAAATTGCTTCGCCTATCTATGCTCAACGGATTTTCCAGTCTATGAAATAAAGTGTTTTAAACTTTCATAATTTCTGGTCATTCGGTATCGAACTTAGTGAAGTCTTGGGTTAATGAAGAAAACCTGAATAATTATGAGAGAGACACACTTCGCATTGATCATCAACACTCGGACGCAAATCGTCACAGTCTTACAGAATAGGTTAGTTGCCGGTTATCCTGTAGATTTCGCAGGAGGTTTTAGCTCTGCGCAAGTTGTAAGTAGTTCTAACCTTCACGTTTTCACGCCGAAGTACGATCAGTGTATTTTACCATTTTGTTAGATTTCTTACTGACAAGCAATGGCAGGGTGTTAATTGGTTAAGCAATATCATATTGTTAAAATATGTAAGCTATGTGACTATTCCTGATTGAGTTTTTGGCCCTTGATTTTGCAGTAAATCCTTCCATTCTTCCCGTAATTTCCTACGCCACTGAGTTCAGCCGAGCGAGACTGTAAATTAATTAATTATCAGTAATTAAAATAATTACTGTTTGGTGCTCAACTCAACCAACAATCTCACTACTTAGTTTGTAATGAATAATATATAACCACGAAAGTTAATAAACCTCCGCTAGTTTTCTCACTGAAAACTTATGGCGAAACAATCGGTATTTTGACTTTCGCGACATCGTCAATAGAATCGAGATAGACCTTTCAATGTATCTATCTTTATCAGTTGGTTAGATTAATCTCATTGCTAAAATAGTATCATGCTATTAATATTTTATTTATTATTATACGAGATATGAAATGCTTCACCACACATAACTTATAAATAATTATATATTATATTCATTTCTTCTTTTGTTAATATGCAGCTTATATATACCCAAGTGCTGTGTTTAATGGTTAATGTCTTTCATCAAAGAACCTCAGGTAGGAAGATGTTCAGTGTTCGGTGTTTGTGAAGTTATATGGAAATCAATTCACGTAGGTGCGATAAAATAAAAGTTATAAAAATAAAACGATGAAATTATGACGATAGACACTTGTGATAGGTTAAAATTCCACATAGCATATTCCTACCTGAAGTGGTCACTGATTCATGGGGCTAAGTAGTCTGAGAAATAAACTTTACTTCATTTTATCTATAAATTTTTATACTTGGAATAACTATGTAATTTACGTAACTTATTAGGCTAGGTAATAATATTATTCCTAAGAATAATAATAATAATAATAACAACAACAACATCAATAACAGGTCTATAATTAGTAACTAAAATGTCTAGAAGAAGAAAATCATTTATTATAAACATAAATGAAGCTGCTATAATAACTGAATAGTATAATATATTATTATTATTTTTATTTTTATTATTATTATTATTATTATTATTATTATTATTATTATTATTATTATTATTACCGTACATATTAAGCTATATCTTTATTGCTGTAGGATAGATACGAAAGAAGTTTTACGATGGAACAAAGAAAATATAGTTGAATAGCATATAATTAGTAACTTAATACATAAAATTCGTAATTAATCAATAGATTAATAATATTCCAGCAAACCTTGAATGGGAACTTTTTCTTTAGGAAAATTCATGCTAGAAAAAATGAAAAAAATTGCTAAGAAGGATAGAGAAGAAAAGTTATTAATTACTTACAATAGTATATTAAACACGTAAATTATTTTTTTTTACATAAAATACTAGTTCTAATGAAAATAACAAAGTAAAGGTGCATAAACAAAATATTAATTTCAAGACACGGATACCTATCAAAGAATCTGTTGTGGGTTATGTTGGTTAAATAGGGTAAACTTAGTTTATTTATTTGAGTGCATTCTATTTGTTGTTGGTCGTATTTTGCATCCTAAAAGGCTACTTCCATTGGGAAGGAGCAGTTCAAAATAAAATGTGCGTAGATTTAAATTGAATAAGAGATTGTCTTACGCTTTATACCCTCAGAAAATCAAATAAATCAAAGAGGATTTCAAGTATTGCCCCATTTTATTTAGATTGGCAGAATTTGTTTGAGTATTAGCTAATTACATATTTGTAGCCTTTATTTAAAATATTAGTGAGATTATTCTTCTTCCCTAGTTTTCCTTGCCTTTGTGGGTACATTATGCGGCCCACGCCGCCTGGGTCTTACAGGACCGACCCTTCGGGGATGGGATTTTCTATGGATAACATATATACTTTTTTGACACAGAAAGAAGTGGAGGGTCTCCCCGGATGAGTGATCAGCACATTGCCGGGGCCACCTCCGAGGCAACACGAAACCATAGGACGATGCACACCAGTTGCACACATACATACCCATCTCCTACGCCACTGCAGTGAACCATTATTGTGCTAAAATACATATTTAGAAATTACTAGCCTATCTTGAAGTTATATAGGTAAATAGCCTATGTATTTTAGCAACTAATGTTTTAATTGAAACCAATATTTTAGTGTGTAATTATTTGTTTTCGTAATCAAAGTAATCCTGCTAATATCAATAGAATGAGACCATATTTGAAGTCCTCGATTTGTCAGTTTTTTGAGCGTATGAAGCCTAAGAAATCTATTAACTTATTCGATAATTATCAACGAGTTTATTCAAAGTCCTACCAAAGAAACTGGTAATATCGTTTCCATCTTTTGCAGTAGGCCTATTAAGACAACATGCATTCTCTACAGATGACCGAGAGCAATATGATTATTTTTAATTTTATTAGTCTACTTACCTTTTTTTTTACTCGAAGAACGCCTTCAGTGAATGAGCTCGTTAGAATACAAGATAAATGGAATTTTTAAAGCAGCCTGTGGGGAGTCCATGAATCTTTGTACTAACATTGAAATTAATTTTGATGGGTTGATAATGTCTTTCTAATGCAGCATGTCATTAAGAGGCTGATTTAAATCCTTGAGAGGACAGTCAGGGTGTAGGGACAGCAAAAATTTATATACAGGCCTAGTTCTATTAGGATTATGGATTTAGTCCTATGTTGTGCACCACAGCAGGAGTAAGGGTTCGGAGAAGCATGACGGGATATGAATGTCATGGAATTAAAACCCACACAGCTTGTCATAGGAACAAAATAACAATCACAACTGAGAAGAGAATGGTATTTTGACCACTACTAACATCCGATGTGAACATTCATGCTTTAAGCTATTTCTCGTTTATTCAATACTACGTCATTTTGGCCTGTAACTTATACCATTAGTGCCGATAGTCTAACCCTAACGTGCATTAGAAGTCGGTTGGTTGTAGGCTACTTAAGGTTATGTACGGCAAAGCAACGGCACGGAGAGCTGAATATCTTTTATTTGAATCCTGACTATGGCGTTGCATTTTTATGCCCGGTTTCTATAAACTCGCGAAATACCTATGGGTAAATTATCCAATGGACAACTTAGTTCCAGAATCACCCACCAGAGCACTAATGGTATAATGAGGAAATAAAAAATAATATATACTACCATGCCGGGGATCGAACAGTGGACCTCTTGAACCGACAATGAGCTACGGTGAACACTGAGAACACATCTTGAATAACGGAGCTGTAATTGTTTCAGCCTATGATTCCACTACTGCAAGTCAAGACATGGTTTTGCAATATATATCATACTAATTAGTTCGGAAGAACATTATCTTCATATAAATACTACTACTGTCGAGATCTAATGCGTAAGAGGAAGGAAAAATGAGAAGTACGACTCTAGTTTGCAATGTTTGCACACTCAGTGCTACCAAATACCGGCAAATACAGTCATTAGCGACAATGTACGGTACATGAAAATTTCAATAAGAAATACGTATATAAATTCTGATAAGCCCATCCTATTACGGAGAAACAAAGTCAACATTACAGATCATCTCAGCACTTCTAAAACTGTATTTTACAGGTAGGGCCTACTGCAATCCGTGCACGTCCGCCATATTTATCCTACGAGAGGTTAAATTTTATCCAGCCATCCATGAAAGGATAAATTAACCCTTGGAAAGATCTAGCCCTAGTTTATAGAAACATTTTTCTCTCATTTTCATATTTACCCAGTGGACTTTTATCTAGAAACTCGCCAAAACTGTGTGTGATCGTTATCTTTAAATTATTTCTGTTCGTAAGAGTTTTCCTTGTGTAAATTCTGTTCATGGGATAATTTACCCATAGGTAATTCGCGAGTTTATAGAAACCGGCCATCATCAGTCAGACTCACCTTTCCAGTTTAGTCTACACACGGCAATTGAGAAAGAATTATGAATCTACTGTTAACAATAGGCCTATTGTTTTCTTTACCAACGAAGTTCCTTATAATAATAGGCTATTCAGTAACATTAGAACTCATAATATTATTAGGTAACAAAATCTTGTTTCATAGAAATATGTAATTTACGCTAATTATAAAACCTTTTCATTAATATTACTAGTTCATTAGTGAGCTAATTGATTTGGAGGTTAAGTCCGGATTTTTGTTTGTGTTTTTCTTCTGTTTCTTCTTTTCTGTACTTCAAATCAGCATAGCTTACCTAACTTAAACATTAAGAAATGTAATAAATTTCATTAGTTATTCACATTTGATTGTAGCTATTTTATATATTGCTCCGTTTTATAGATTGAAAAATAATAACTAGATCTGAGAAATAAATAAACCTATCAAGCACTTATTCCAAGGTAGCAGTAGACTAGACTTATGTAATAAAATTTTAACTCAAATTCTAAAATCTTATGATTAAAATTCCTCTGACTTAATATGTAAACTTTTTCTTAATCGATAACTGAATCACAGTGATTAATTTTTCCCAATTTTAAGATTTCGAAATCTGTATCACCTGGATTTGAGAATTACTTAATAGTTCAAAATGAGTTATGAAAGGCAAACACCTAATATTAAGAGTAAATTTTGCAGTAAGTTATATGAAACAGTTTAATTAATAGGACCATAAACACACAACTAATAATTTGAAATATCCTTATGAAACCGAAGACTAATAGTATTGATTAGTACAGTCGAATTTGGTTAATTCGACGTTGGATAATTCGAAATATTGTATAATTCGATTAAATACTGATTCCCCTTGAAATTCCTACATAAATGTATGTTTAAAAATTACAATTAATTCGAATTTTTTAAGCATAATTTGGCTAAGTCGAACCCAAAATTTGTCTCATGTTAATGTTGTAAGGATTCCAAGAGTTCATTGCTTCCACGAATTCCACAAGAATTCGCTATTTCGCTGAAGAACCCCAGCAGGTACAGTACTAAAGTTTATTTTTAACCACCGTTATCTTCCTCCTGCTGAATAGATGTTCAATAGAATGCGAAGTTCACCCCTCCGCTAGAGTCTTGGAGGGATTCAACACTTCTGTGAAAATTTTGGTGTTCATTCTATCCTCCAAGTGTGACTGTGTTTGAAAATGGCAAAGCGTGGAGCATACAACAGTTCCTTTATTAAATTTAGGGTCACAGTTTTAGTGTGGAAAAAAATGGTTTCATTTAACATCCTAACAACAGGATGGCAGTCATTAAGGTAAGATTCCCTATACAATAATAATTATTTATTGCAATGAGCTTATTTTTAACATTTTTACGGCATTTTTGTTTAAAAAGTCACCATTTTGGTTAATTCGAAATTTGGATAATTCGATTTTTTCGAATTCCCCTTGTAACCCCCTCCCCCACCTTATGGTCACCTCGACAATAATTACAACTTTCTTCTTCTTCTCAATCAGCTGGGCCACATCTTCTTGCTACCAGAGGCTCTGTAAATATGACCAGGAGGAGGAAACAAAAACGAAGAGCTTGGAAGTCTTTCCAGCCTCTTCGCCAAAAGAAGAACCATCATTTAAAAATGGAAGCTAATATAAAAATGTATTCAAATCTTTCATACTACAAAATCAAAATAAGTGCTGTTTCTTGACTAGACAATATCTGACAGTGGAAAGTGACTCTATAATATGTGTACATATAAAATAAATGAAACAAAAGGATTTTACATAGAAAACTAAAGTTAATATAGACTGAAGGTCTCATAACAAACATATTTATCTGGGTGAAGCCCTATTTCTTATTTCAATTCGGGTGAAGCCCTGTTACATTATCACTAAATAAATCCTGAAAAAGAAGCAAGTTAGTTTACATCAAGATATACCCTTTAATTTTAAAAAACATGGATCGGTGTGAAACACCACAATAAAATTACATTAAACTTCAAATGGCCAGATAATCATAAAATACAATGGTCTATAAAGTCATAATATAATATGACACACTTCGGTGTTAAGTACCATAAAATATTAGCTAAATCTGAAAGAGAAGAGATGGTAGGCCTAATTTTTATAAAATCAAATTTTCATACAGGTGTGAAGCACCTCAATAACATAATTTAAATAATATACCATCATTCTACAATGATATTACATGCATTTGAATTTCATAATCACATACCTTAATCATTCATGCATACCACAATTTTAAATTCATAAACAAGATTACATAAAATATATGCCCTAAATTCATTATTACATACCTGTTAATACATGCATCGCAACTCTGGCCAGAAACCAAACACCCATGCAGATTCACACATGCTCCACGCACAAGGCCTAAATAAAAACTACTTCCACCTAGGCTAATGGAGGAAATAGGCTCAGATGGTTAGAAGATATCATACAGGGGAGACAAATACCAAATATAATAAATTTAGAAAAACTTCATGCTTCAGGTATGAGGAAGAAAAGGTAGGAACTGCAAGCAAAAATTAAGAAAGGAGCCCATCAAAATAATATCCCAGCATGCCTCAGATAAACACTAATTATATTTACATTTAACCGAATGGTGGCCACAAAATTATCTGTTTAAATCTCAAGCATCCTTCATGCTACATCCATTTATAAGATAATAATAAAAAACACAGAATGCCACCATTCCCAAATCAAACACACATACAACGCATGCTTGGGAAAGAAGAAAACACAAGAATATTACATTACACTATCATGCAGTTCCCACACCCTAACATTTATTTAAATGAATTTACAAGAAACATCTTCCACATACCTTAGCAATGAAGAAACAAAGGCCTAAATGCAACTCACATTTTGTTGCTAAAAACCATAACACTACGACACCATTTCCCTGGAATCTTCTTAGGCCAAATGAGGCAGAAAAAAGGGTTTCAACCCCTTATATAGGCTATAGATCCATGACGTAATTGCGCACTCGCAGTGCTAATTTTATTCCAAAGACAAGTGAGATTCCTAAATGCGACACCATCTTGATGGCCATGCATAAACAAAAGCACAGCACACTGCTACAGATACGGCGTTGCCATTCGGTACAACTATAGATATCTTTAGCGGAGAAGCAGAGAAGGGGGAAGGAGAAACAGTGAATGCCCTCCTAGCTCTCAGCTGTTTGCCTAGCGAGAGAAAAATTCTTTAATCTGCCAATGTGACGTAATCCATTATTGCGACAACACTCACAGCTCATGAATAATTACATTATTGCGAAATGATGATAATACTAATTTATGCTGTAGCAATTAAATGGCCTCTGAAAATAATGAATTGCTACAAACTCCTGCCCCATGAGTTGGAATATATGCTGGATATATTCCAACACTAAAGTCAAATTACACATGAACTATAGGAAAGTCAGATCTGAGTGACTGACCAAAGGTGTCCTTTCACTGCTAAGGCATGCCGTCAAATCTTCCTGACCTCTACGAGCACAACCTCACTGTCGTGTCATACCTGAGAGCAAGTGTCCCCTTAACTTGCATAACAGTGATCACGATCCACTAGTGTCCAGACTAGATGCTCAGCGACAGCCACTGAAGTATTTACAGAGACGAGACGTAGGGCGAGATACATCTGCAAGTCTCTTTCAGCAGGCAAGTCACTAGGTCAGGAACCAGACTCTGGCAGCAACCCACAGTGAAGGCACCGTCAGCGACATCAGTATCTGCTTTACAGAACAGTCCATCCTGTGAATAGAAACTTAGCGGCAGATCACTGAATTCAAAAGAAAGAGACATGAAAATAAAAACCCTTTTCTAACTCCTCCGTTAAGAAACTAAAGCAAGATTAAATATTTTTGAAAAATGCTACTTAATAGAAATATGAGAGATATTTATGCATCAAAATTTAAATAAACATGACTGTATTTTAACTGATTCAGAAAACCCTATTCTTATTCCATTCACCCATGCACACTTACAATAAAATACATAATAATTACACTATGAATCATACCCGCAAACATACTACCTAACATAACCTACAAATAAAAACACCAGACATAACCTATAAATAATAATTACATCCATCAATGGGTTTGTTTCCAGAGAAAAAAAACTTATTCTTATTTATACTCCAGGGTCATAGTTTACCTGGTATTATTATGTACAAGTCACGTCAAATCGGTAATTACTTTGGCCGAAGAGAAGCAGAAAGATGGCAGAAAGAAGCCCCCATAAGCCTCCTCCTACTAGAGCACTGCACGACTTACTTGTTCTGAAATCTCATCAAATACAATGGCCAAAGAACAAAAGACATTATCAAGGCTGTGGAGAAAGACAAAATAAAGGTGATCATTTAAATCTTAGCCATAGCTTCCTTATGATTCGCAGTGGCATCACCAACAGCGACATGACTAATGGTAACCTCTAACAGCATTCTCCTAGCTGTCGAAGAAAACCACAAACATCTCTAAGAATCTAGCTATAAGATGCTAAGGAAAAACGATTAGAAACAATAGGACAAGTATTCCTCTCGGCTCTGGGGAATACCAAATCCTACAGTACGGTAGCATTTAAGCTTAAAGCAGCAACAATATCTCAAGAACCATAGGTGGGCGTTGCCCCTACACTAGGCATGATTGGAGAAAACCCAGAATGCCCCCCATAAGGCTTCTGAGCCAAAAGTCTCCCCTCAAGAATTGTTATAAAGCTGCGTCCAAAGAAAAGCCCCTTCCGAGCCTCTCCGGACAAGAAACAGTAGAAAAGAGTGCACCAAAGTCGATGGCGGCCAACCATGACCCGACTGGAATCCTACATCAGTCTAAGCCACTCAAATCTACAGTACAGTAACACTTAACTGCAACCTATGCAGTTCCTCTGCATCCATCACTACTCCAGATGCAGGCAAAAACATAACCTCTCCTGACTCCTCGATTAGTATCTACATAACCTCTCCTGACTCCCCATAAAATATTACAAGTTTGAATAAACAGGCAACAGCTGACTTGTGTGTGCTCCACTTTGGAAACGGTACCATAAGTCACAGTCAGTCCTAAGTCAAAGGTCAGTCATAAGTCTATTCCTCCGCTTCACCACACAATACAGAAGTTTACATGCCTAAACAAACTTCTAATATGAATAATACTTGAATTATTTTAGTCAAAACCGGTATTTAAATATCTCACTAACAACTCCCCTGGCAGAAAGATCTAGCCAGACACAGCAAGCCTAAAGCTTAGCTGCCCAAGAGCAAAGCCTATCAAGAAAACTCAAGGAAAATGCACCAATAATAGCAGAATTACTAAAACACCGACAGGCAAAACTACAGAGGGTTCCTGTGGAACTTTCACAGTAACCGAAGCGGCCATAGAACACACAGTTCTAACTGTACCTCACTTCCACAAGGCTATCCCACCTACACGGACCTATCTGATGTCTACTCTAACCTCAAATTTGCCATTTAAGGCCACCTAGAGTAAAATATTAGAAATCAAACTCACTGGCCTCTTGAGAATCCATAGGCCTATTTATAATGATAAAATATTCCTCAATTTACTTGAAATTCACTGAAATATCATTAGAATGACTATCAAGGAGCTGGCACAAAACACATCTGCCACGACACTGCAGACTTACAGTTAACACAGGGGAAGAAAGCAAAATGAGAGATCTATCCTACACGGAATTAATTAAAAAAGAAATTGAACTCACCGATAGGTTATTACAGCTGATTGACTACTTCCTACAGAGAGCCACATCACTTTAGAAACTTCACATTCCAGGACAAGACCTCACAAGCTGCTGAAAGCTTCATCCCTGAGCAGCTGCAGGCTACAGACTACTGGTGCCTACTTTCAGCTCACCAGAATACCTTAGGAAAGCTTCACACAAACTCCAAGATGATACATGAAAAGTAATGTTCACAAAATTAGACAAGTTCAAGGAAACAAACCCCACAACACAAGTATAAAAACCCTTTCATTCATAAATAAAATCCCTACATAAAAAATTAAAATTTATGAAATTTTACAGCAAGATGTACACAAAATATCCACTGTCAAGACAACTAATTAAAGGAAAAGCAAGAGCGTGGACGAACCCAATGGTTATACAACCACCGCTCTGCGGCTACCAATTTGTAACCCCCTCCCCCACCTTATGGTCACCTCGACAATAATTACAACTTTCTTCTTCTTCTCAATCAGCTGGGCCACATCTTCTTGCTACCAGAGGCTCTGTAAATATGACCAGGAGGAGGAAACAAAAACGAAGAGCTTGGAAGTCTTTCCAGCCTCTTCGCCAAAAGAAGAACCATCATTTAAAAATGGAAGCTAATATAAAAATGTATTCAAATCTTTCATACTACAAAATCAAAATAAGTGCTGTTTCTTGACTAGACAATATCTGACAGTGGAAAGTGACTCTATAATATGTGTACATATAAAATAAATGAAACAAAGGATTTTACATAGAAAACTAAAGTTAATATAGACTGAAGGTCTCATAACAAACATATTTATCTGGGTGAAGCCCTATTTCTTATTTCAATTCGGGTGAAGCCCTGTTACATTATCACTAAATAAATCCTGAAAAAGAAGCAAGTTAGTTTACATCAAGATATACCCTTTAATTTTAAAAAACATGGATCGGTGTGAAACACCACAATAAAATTACATTAAACTTCAAATGGCCAGATAATCATAAAATACAATGGTCTATAAAGTCATAATATAATATGACACACTTCGGTGTTAAGTACCATAAAATATTAGCTAAATCTGAAAGAGAAGAGATGGTAGGCCTAATTTTTATAAAATCAAATTTTCATACAGGTGTGAAGCACCTCAATAACATAATTTAAATAATATACCATCATTCTACAATGATATTACATGCATTTGAATTTCATAATCACATACCTTAATCATTCATGCATACCACAATTTTAAATTCATAAACAAGATTACATAAAATATATGCCCTAAATTCATTATTACATACCTGTTAATACATGCATCGCAACTCTGGCCAGAAACCAAACACCCATGCAGATTCACACATGCTCCACGCACAAGGCCTAAATAAAAACTACTTCCACCTAGGCTAATGGAGGAAATAGGCTCAGATGGTTAGAAGATATCATACAGGGGAGACAAATACCAAATATAATAAATTTAGAAAAACTTCATGCTTCAGGTATGAGGAAGAAAAGGTAGGAACTGCAAGCAAAAATTAAGAAAGGAGCCCATCAAAATAATATCCCAGCATGCCTCAGATAAACACTAATTATATTTACATTTAACCGAATGGTGGCCACAAAATTATCTGTTTAAATCTCAAGCATCCTTCATGCTACATCCATTTATAAGATAATAATAAAAAACACAGAATGCCACCATTCCCAAATCAAACACACATACAACGCATGCTTGGGAAAGAAGAAAACACAAGAATATTACATTACACTATCATGCAGTTCCCACACCCTAACATTTATTTAAATGAATTTACAAGAAACATCTTCCACATACCTTAGCAATGAAGAAACAAAGGCCTAAATGCAACTCACATTTTGTTGCTAAAAACCATAACACTACGACACCATTTCCCTGGAATCTTCTTAGGCCAAATGAGGCAGAAAAAAGGGTTTCAACCCCTTATATAGGCTATAGATCCATGACGTAATTGCGCACTCGCAGTGCTAATTTTATTCCAAAGACAAGTGAGATTCCTAAATGCGACACCATCTTGATGGCCATGCATAAACAAAAGCACAGCACACTGCTACAGATACGGCGTTGCCATTCGGTACAACTATAGATATCTTTAGCGGAGAAGCAGAGAAGGGGGAAGGAGAAACAGTGAATGCCCTCCTAGCTCTCAGCTGTTTGCCTAGCGAGAGAAAAATTCTTTAATCTGCCAATGTGACGTAATCCATTATTGCGACAACACTCACAGCTCATGAATAATTACATTATTGCGAAATGATGATAATACTAATTTATGCTGTAGCAATTAAATGGCCTCTGAAAATAATGAATTGCTACACCCTTGGTGTTCGTATTACTAAGAGTCCACTGTATTATTAAGTAAAAGTTCTATAAAAAAAAGACTGACAGCAAAGTACTTGTGTCTAATTGTATTTTAGAATTAATAATTTGTGAAATTTACGTGAAGTTCATAGTGATGTTACCTATTGGAGACGGGTATTGATTGTTGGTCATTATTAGCCAATTAAATTGTAATAACTCGCCAATAAGCCCCCAAAAAGAAATGCAATATATTAATGGAACAAGATATTCCGGTTTTTCTATTTCGGAACAGGAGGGCCTATTTACTTTTAAGTGGCTATAAGAAAAACGCGATAGGTCTGAAGGGTATTGATGTCAAATGTTTACATGTTAAGTCCGGATACAGTAAGAATTATATTACTTTTTATCTACGCCAGTGGCTTCATTACTTAACATAAAAATATATTTTACACAAAAAAGAAAAGTATGACTTATAAAAAAGGCAGGTTTATGTACCCTGATCTCCAAAACTACTTTAAATAGAAACTAAAAACTTTCAAGGTTTGTCCTCCATTTAATTAACTAACTCCTGTAGTACAATCGTGAATCAGTCTTCATTGTTTCAGTTTAAAAAATATATATATATAGCGCTTGTGTAAAAATCATCTAAAAAATTTGTGAAATTCACAACATAAAACTATGATTAAATCTTATAATAAATATGGTATCAATTTTGCTACCAGTTCTTCAGTAACTTATCACACTTTAAATGAGTGTGTAAAATCTCAGCACTCTAGCTCTAGTGCAGATGAGAGTGCAAACGTATATGAAAAATCTTATGTGAAACTCACATAAATTCCTCTGCCCAAATAAAAGTTTTCCTCTTAGTATAACATATTGTGATATTCTCGTCATGTAAACTGGCTGTAAAACTGAAGAGAATGTTGTTACCATATCGTATCGCAGCCCCGAAGGATATATAACCCAAATAAAATCTGACTAATACACTCACGTAATTTTCTTTACTCTAAGTATGACTAATGTATCTTTCTCACTTCACATTCTGATGTAAAATAAAAGTCCAAATTGCAAAGAGCGCGTATTCAGTTGTTTGAATCTGATGCAAAGCTTTATTGCTTCACTAGGCAAGATTGAGTTTCTAAAAACAGTGGTGGCTCATAACTACCCATCACAGATTTTTTTCTCGCAAAAATGTTTCAAATAAAAGTTTTATCTCTTAGCATAAGTACCCCATGTAAAAAATTTAAACAAATTCATTAAAGCCGTTTTCGAGAAAATCGAAGTTTTCTTTATGTAAAATCCTCTTAAAAATAAGATAGAATTGTCGCCAATCTTCAAGTCACATCCTCAGAAGGTACCAACCAAAACAACGCAAACAACCCAACGCAGATATGTTTATGGAAATAATATTTTTGTATTTAGGGGACCTCAAAACATGTATTTAGGGGACCTCAAAACATGTATTTATATTAAAAACTCAACTTGGAATGTGGTCGAACACAATACTTCCTTCGGTACCTTCGGTACGGGCAGAGGATGTAAAAATTAGTATTGAGTTATTTGCGTTTAAAAATTTAACAATTTTATGACTTACATGAATATATTCCAGGATCATAGTCACTATTCATGACCAACTTCAGTGTCTGTTTCTTTCTTTTTTCACATTACCTTCTCTTAGTCCTAACTTCCTTTGTATTTGCCTGGGTAGCTGTTCGGGCATGTGGTTCTTGTCGACCGTTGACATATTTTCTCTGATTCTAAAGGTCTGTAGATTTCATTTAATCATATTTTAAGTGGAAAAAATAATGCTTAATACTTAAAAAGTACATGCATTGAATATTACATTCTTGTTCAGCAATCTTAGTTTTTCCCCGCTAAAAATATATATTTTTGACCATTTCAGAGTACCTTGTTCCCTTAAGCGGTTGAAAAAATTTATTTTGCTACATTTTTAAGTGGAGGCCACTAATATGTGACTAGATAGGCAACTCATCCAAGTTCTCTGATTCCAGGTATTTCCCTACCTTTCTCCTACATCCGGTCATGGAACTTCTTCAAGATGAAATATCGGCTCCCGAGTTTTCGAGGATAAACCTTCCTCTGACTGGAACAATCTTCCTGTGCCTGAGCCTGCAGTCGCCTTGGATTCCATGATGCTGCAGTCTACATCACACTCTAACATGATAAGACGTAAACAAGGATGTGTTTGATCCTGCAAACTAAGAACGCAGGTAAAATATTGACAAGGATTGTCCATTAGTATGTATGCCATTATTTATTAAACAAAGCTTAAAGAATACATTAAACACGTCCCCATTTCTTATAGTTTGGGCTCCACCTTTTGAAGGCGCATGGTCCACATTCAGTGCATGTTTATGTATGTATAGGTTACATTACATCTTAACACCAATATTTTTAAAGGCATAGTGGGTATCATTGAGCTCGATCTATAAAATTATTATCATGCCATACTTTTTATTGAACTAAGGATCTTTATTCATTTCAGGATTTTGATAAGGATACACCGTCATCAGGGCATATGGTTTGGTTGAGTTATTCAATTTGTACAGTTTTTTTTTTCTATTAGCCTCAACCCAATTAAAATACAGTAGCCTAATGTGAAATGTAAAAATAGGCTAACAGTCCAATTTACTGCTTCATTCTGAAGGTTTGCCTAATATTGTCCTTTACAGCCCAGGTACATTATGACTTTTCTATTTTACGAATTGAAGATTTTACGTATGTTTATTATATTTCCACATTGTAAACAACTGTGGTAAAGAGAATTAAAACCCATTAGCCTATTGCAAAAGATAATACTATAAGTTCAAATTGGAGAAATGGATATTAAAAAGACGTAAAATGTTTGTATTGTAAAGAAAGTTCACGAGATTTTTTGAAAATAAACGGTCAAGTTAATCAAAAAAAGATATTCTTAATTATTTTAGTAACCCAGCAAAGTTTGATATTTGTGACATGGGCCTAGTGGCCTTTAGATTTCAGTTTTGTTTATTTTTCGATGCATTTACAGATACATAACGCAATGAGTTTCATTTACACATCACCACCGTTTTGACCCATTCTTGTTCACTGTTTTGACTGCATAAACATACATAGGCCTATGTCCTAACTGACTTTCTGTACATACAAAATCTATCTGTGGCTTCGGATTCGATTGACTGCAGTGACTTGTGAAGAACCATTTGCCATCAACATCAAACGAAAACATCAGCATACTATGTATAGTCCGTACATTTAGACGAGAGAACTGTAAACACAATGCGCAGTGGAATCAGTCATCACGTGATTCATATACTAGCATAGCAACACACTCCGCTTCCGTCCCGCCCTTATCTCTGCGGAGCATGCAAGTGCTCTGGTCTAAATGAACAGGCTGTACCATCTACTTCAAACGTAGAGTTGGATTATTCCCACAAAGTCTCTGGCCTTGAAGACAAACCCAGCCAGCGAGCTTCTCGTTACGTCTCGTTACCAAGATGCGCGAATTCGGTGCGCGTAAGACAGTAAGCTACCGCTGGGCAGAGAGTGAACATCATGCAGCATTTCGTCAGTCGTAGAAAATACAATAATAGTTGAGTGGAGGGATGATGCCGCTACGAGAGAGACAGACAACACGTGGAGTGGGATAGGAGAGCTGATCCATTCAGGGTGCAGCTACCTCCCCTAGCCAGGAACTCTACGAGCGGTGAGACTCGCTCCTAAGGTATATACGTAAAAACCCAGAGACGTTGTGGAGGTAATCCTACTCTAAACATAAGGAAACCATGCAGCATTTAGATCAGATGTAAACATCAACCACTTAGCTTCTATCGACTTATTAAAATTATAAATGTCATACACATCAGAAGTCTGAAGGCATTATAGGCCTATAGGAGACGTATAGTTTCATGAGAGAATGATTTCAATACATAGCAGTCCATAAGTTTTGATTGGCATTCTCGAGACAAGACGTGTTGAGCACATTTTAATTCCCAGAATCTTCACTACTCAGAAAATCGTACATGGAATTATGCCATGCTACTTTGCAGGCCCTTTATTGTTAGCTTATGCATAATACTGTAACCAATAGGCCTACACATTCTAAAAGTCATGCCCTAATGGCCGGTTTCTATAAACTCGCGAATTACCTATGGGTAAATTACCCAATGGACAGAATTTACACAAGAATAACACCACACAAACACAAATAATTTAAAGATAGCAATCACTTACATTTGTGGCGAGTTTCTAGATAAATGTCCTCCGAGTAAATATGAAAATGACAGAGAAAATGTTCCTACAAACTCGGGCTAGATCTTTCCAAGGGTAAATCGTCGGGTTAATTTATCCTTTCATGGATGGCTGGATAAAATTTAACCTCTTTGTAGGATCAGTAACAATGAGAATCAAAGCCTTCTGAATTAAATTAGCTGTACAACTCCAAGGCCTTGCTCATTATATCATTGTGGTTGAAATGGGACTAATTTATCCATGGATAATTTACCCATAGGTAATTCACAAGTTTGTAGAAACCGGGCATAAGTCGAGGTATTCAGCAACTTAAAATATTCTCGTAGCTACTGTACTTATTTAAGAGGGTAGTAGGTACCCTCTCTTCGTCCTATAGCACCACATGGATAGAAAATGGAGAGCAGAACTTTACAATATTATGAGATGTTTCTATAGAATGAACTCCATAATCGCAAATGCCCAAATCCTAGAAACTGGCTTTAGCTCTGGGCTGAATTGCTGTATCAATCAACGTAATCTCAAGTGAAATCATCAGTGGGCTATAAGTCAGAAATTAATGAGGACATTTTCAATGGAATAGCTTGTTTCCTTAAATGACAATACTTCTAATTTGTGGATAAAAGATCCTCTTATGTTTACACAAAACAATAGACCTACTCCATTCATCATATATCTCTGCTTTTATACAACTTTTAATGACGAATTTATACGTCAGGTTGAAATGTTTGCAACAAAGTGACAAGACTTTTGGAGTGAGCTCTAATAAGAGACAACTAATAATCCCAATGTTAAAACTTGTTTACTAGTAATAATAATAATAATAATAATAAACACACAAAAAATAATGTGACTATTCCACTCATACGCCGCGTGTTTGATATTGACCAATAACGATTAGCAATTCCTCGGATATAGACCAATAACGATCGTTTATCTTATAAAATGCTTGCTATTAATATGAAGATGCGATTTTACCCGAAAACACATCAGCTCGTTACTGGACACGTAAGGCATCAACTGCGGTTTTAATGCGTCACACGCTGCATTAAGCAGCAAAAAACGCATTATTTTATACAACATAACTTGTTTGTAAATTGAAATAATATAAATGTCTTTTTATTAAAAACATAATTTCGATTCGGTGCAAGCCAGTACGTATGATTTTATAGCGTTTTGATGTAAGCAACTACCATTATGCCCTCCGTCTTGTGATGCATACTATTGGTAGCGTTGGGAACTCGGATCGATTCATCAATTCGAGGACTATTCATTCATCTAGTATGCTGTGATCTTACGGCTGACAGAATATTGACAACGAAGTAAGACAATAATTATTATTTTCAAAATCCTTTACAGTTTATTCGTGGAATTGTCTTAATAAATCCTACGCAAGGTTACGAGTTCCATCAGATAAATTTGCTCTAAAATATATCGATAAACTCGTAATCTCTCGTGAGATGACCCATGATAATATAATTATTTATTGTATTGATATAAATGATGTCCTGCGTTGTGGCATAGGGAATATGTTCGCTCAACTAAAGCAGCAGGCCCAGGCTCTATTCCTGGTTAGGACAAGTTTCCTAGCTTGGGGTTTCCTTACCTGTGAGACGAGAGTTGTCGGGAAATGTTAAGCTCACGTGATCTCTGGATATCATTGGCAGTCATTACCGGTATCTTCTTTATCCCATCCTCACCTTGTTCGGCACAAGTGTGTGTTCGACTGGTGAGTCTCGTCCTGTTTGTTCGTGTCAAATGTAGTCAGGCATTAGGCTCATCACTCACCTGGGAAGGTCCTAATTGTCGTTATCTGGTCAAAAAGTAGCCTATGTATGTGGTCGGCCTACAAAGAAACTCCATCACCCTACAGGTCGCGGACCTGTAATGGCCAAACGGCTTGGGTCGCGTAAGCTGTAAACGTCCCTGCAAAAGGGGAGGTAAGACTCAAAGAAAGAAAGAAAGAAAGAAAGAAAGAAAGAAAGAAAGAAAGAAAGAAAGAAAGAAAGAAAGAAAGTGAGAAAGAAAGAAAGAAAAAGAAAGAAAATACATTCACGTAATTATTACTATTCTTTGTACAGTTCGAGTAATAAGTATAATAAACAATAGGCCTAATAGTATTAGCCTAGTAACACAGCAGAATAACAGAAATAAACATGACAACTCATAACCGTGCAGGGCAGCGTTTCTCAACCTCACGAGTGGATCCAGGATATAGTATTTATTGGATCACGAAGGCCTCGATTGGACAAGAACAGAAATTCAGGCTATATTGGCTATATAGGCTATATTTTAAAGGTGCCTTATAATTCTATTTCTTTTTCATAGATTCTATTTAAGGAAATTTCCTCACATTCGTAACAAAATTTTAAATACATTTTAATGATGGACAAGGCAGTAATATGGTAGGTAACAAGTGAAATTCGTACGGCAGCCTCGACCATATTGTCATTGCCAGGAAGTGGAAGATAAGCAGTTGATGCTTAAATGTACATTTACATAACTAAATTTACATGTTTATTACCGTTAGGCCTACTTAGACCTATTTAATTTATAACTAAGAATCAATTAACTTAACTAAATTAACTAAATAAGCCTAACTAAATTCATTGACTCGATTCTACTATCTTTTTCTCTCTCCCCCTCTCTCTCTCCCTCTCTCTTCCTTCCTCTCCCTCTCTCTTCCTTCCTCTCCCTCTCTCTTCCTTCCTCTCCCTCTCTCTTCCTTCCTCTCCCTCTCCCTTGTTTAACCTTTCCCGTTGTAGGGTTTATGCGCCGCCCGGGCTTTATAAGAGCGCGAACTGTCGAGAGATGGATTGCCTTTGGATCATTTAGGCCTACACACTTTTTTGACAAGACAAGGACAGGACCTCCTCGGATGGGTGATCAGCCTAATGCCGAGGCCACCTTCGAGAGAACGTGTCGTTCAGACACTCATGCCGAACATGGCACGGATGGGATGAAGATGATAATGATGGCTAGATGATATCCGTGGACCACAAGGACCTTAAGTTACCCGTCAATCGTCTCGTAGGTTAAGGAAAACCCCGGGAAAATCCCACTTAGGCAACCTGTCCCCAGCAGGACTTGAACCGTGGCCCGCTGTGTGAGAGAAGCGAACGAATTCCCTGCGTAAAAGCCGTAGACTATGCGCGAAAATGATAATCTCTCTATGCTCGACAAAAGGCTATAGAGTTCCATCTTTAATAGCACCTTTCAATCGACATAATTAACTTGCTGTCTTAATTTATAGGTACAGGCATACAGTTTTTTTTTCTCCTTCATTACAGCTGTGGTCGGCAACCTGTGGCCAGCAATTTACTTTTATCCAATCCGCGGGCCACGAGTAAAATAATTAAAAGAACTTCAGATATAGACAAATTTTGTTATAAGTAATGATTTGATATTCTGAAATTAATATGCAATGATTTGAGAATTTTTACACCTTACACTTCACTTAGTCCACCGCTGTGGCACAGGAGGTGCGTTCGCTCCTCTCACGCAGCTGGCCAGGGTTCGTTTCCTGGTCGGGACAAGTGAACTAGTGGGGCTTTCTTCGGGGATTTCCTCACCTGTGAGACGGACGCCGGTTAACTTTAGACCCTTGTCTCTTCCTATGTGTTTGTGTTGTCTCGGAGATGGCCCTGTTATAAGGCTGATTACTAGTGCCCATCCGGGGAGGCCTTCCATGTCCTTGTCTGGTCAAAATAGTAGGCCTATGTACGTGATCCAAAGGCAGCCTATTCCCTCTACCTCTTTAATTAGGCCTACAAATGTTTTTGATTAACATGTTTCATTGGACCTTTTTCTACATCCTCATCTGCTAATTGCGTAGCTGGCTGACTGGAGGAGGTGGGCTCGTTCTTACCTTTGCTTTAGGTAACTTAGTTGGTTTCATCAACATTATTATAATCACTAGTGTTAGCCTTCTAGTTTGACTTTGGGTCCTGTTGATAGCGTATTTTAGAAAATTCGGAACCAGTGGTATAAAGGAACGGTTAGTACGGACATGGACACAACTTAATGACAAGAAAGAGTGCTAACAAATTATTGTTATTGTCGCATTAACGATGAGAATAGGCCTACCTCCATCAAGATCAGGCTTAAAAATTGGTTTTGTGAAAACTCGGTAGAGTGAGTGGTGTTATTGATTCTGGTCAATCAATAACATAATCCATTGCATTAAAATATGTAAGCAAACCTTCACCTGTCGTCCTGACAAATGGAAGCAAGCACGAACTCCTAATAGAAATGTTTGCTGTAACTTATTACGATACAAGTATAATTTTATATTTAAGATATGCCAAGGAAAATAAAGTTACATGTCATTAGATATAATTTGTCTTAAACCCCACCTATTCACCTGTGAGCTGAGTTCTTTCATTTGTACCGACTGGCACGATCTGATATAGGCAAGGCTTTCAAAACTGGGGATCATTTAAGTGTATAATAAATCTGAATATTCAATCAGAAAAAATAATTGCGATAAATATGGATGTAAGTCTGATTTCTCCTTTAAATGTGGTATACCAAAATAATTTAGAACAAATATTAAAATTCTATTATGCTCAAATCCAAAAAAATTACACTTAATAAATGCGTTCTTTTCAGAATTCTTGCCTAGCCTATATGAAAGGAGTAGGAAACCTGTGGCACACTGCCAAATGTTTCACGGGAACGATATTTTCAATGGCATGCAGAGCAAATCGAAATTCAGCATTTATGTGGGCTAAGACGTCACAAAAAAACTCTTATTTTTAAATAAATCAAAGCATGTAATTCTTTTAAAGCTATTCCTGTTTTCTTACACCCTTCCAAAACTAATGTTAATAGACATTGCATTCAGAAGCCTGTGGAAAGCTGAAAATGGTCAAATACACATCTGAGGTTGAACAAGTAGCCAATCGTAATCAAGGACTGGGACCCTATTAATTTATTGACTCACATTAATAACAATAATAATAATCAGTGAATAATCATTTTAGAACTTTACTAATGAGTTTTGTGTTTGGTTTATTTTTATTTTTTTGAAACTGTTTGACTTTACGTGTTAACAAAATACAGTAGGTCTACATAATTTTATAATCACATTTCAAAATAAAGCGCTCAGAGTGTTAATTTTTTAAAAAAATATTATATTAAATTATGTTCCTATTTGTTTGGAAATAATTATTAAACAATTATACATAGAATCAATTTATTTAATATAGGCCTATCAAAAAGATTGTAATGCAAGTGTCATACATGCGAAGTGTAACGGTTTAGCCGTTCCAATGACTGAGAAATTATCCATTGTGAGAGCCTTTGAGTTAAATTCTGAGAAAAAAAAATCTTTTTAAAACTTCATAAACAGATTAAAGTTTGAGTTTCGTAATTAAGTAATCTTTCTCATATTTTCGGCCACATAGTCTGTAGCAAGGCCGCTCAAACTTTTTGCATGTAGGGCCACTAATTAACTTAAGTAATTGATCGCTGGTCTTATGCACAGTTTAACAAAGTTGTATGAATTTAACATTTTATGTGATGTCAAAATGGCAAATTTGGATTTACCTAATGCTTTTAAATAGGCCTACACTATATTGTAAAGCTAGTTTTGCAAAGCTTTGTGCTATAAGTGTAAAAATACATTTAAAATCATGTTCAAGACATTCAAATGTTTATGCATTTTCAAATTTATGAAATTTGTGTATTTTTATTTATAACCACCAGGATATAGAAGTAGCCGTCGTAAAACATCTATTTCAAATTGAGTTTTCTATCAGCTCTTAAGGTGAGCATACACGAATACTGGATAAAATAATTTCAACGCACCTGTGTAGTAACTTGCAACGGTTACTAACCTATGAAGCTACTAAACAAATACTCTTCTCTGTGGATTACAAAGGAAGTATTTCATATTACTAAATATTAGGAAATTTAATAATCTCAGTGCACTGTTAAAAAATTGTTTTCATTACTCTCATATTAATAGTCTATATGTTAGACGCCAGTCATTACGATTAGAATTAAGGATCTATTTGAAATGTCTATTTTTCGAAAGTTAGCCTAATCCTTTAGAACAAAACCATATTAATAGGCCTATGTTACTAATTAGCCTATATAATTTGATTTAAATGTCACACTATCTCCATAAAATATACTAATATAGACCTACGGTACTTCTTACTATTGAAATTATAAGAAAGGAAAAGAAAACTAGGTTTTGGAAAGAGGAAAGAGTTCTCGTAAATATCCACTGTGATTTATAAGAACGAACTCCTTCCCATGGTCCGTAACATCTTCTAGAAGTAGGTAGCGGTTACCCTCTGTCTTTTTAACTGCTTTCCAACAAGCTTCTAAAATTACATAGCGGCTATACAAGCTATAGATGAACGTATACATATTTGCTGTAATAGATTTAGAAATAATAAGTTAGTAAATATAGTCTAATATTCCTACTAATATTTTTTTTTACTTAGGCCTACATGTTTATCGTTGAGTCAAAATAGGAGACAAGATTAAACCACTTAATGATTCTATCTGTTGTGTTGTTATAGCAACTCCGTGGCACTACATACCATGAACTGATAAGACCTGCCATTTAACAGCTACTTCATCTTCCTCCGTTTTTCGTCTTCATTGGCAGATAGTAAAATTGCATGTAGGCCAATTTGGTCAGCATGCCATTTGTCAGGGCCGATATGGATGATTTTTGCGCTGGTATAATCTCTAAGAGTTCATATAATGATAGCAATATTAATGATAGAAATAATAATGATAATAACAGCAATAATAACAAAAATAATGAAGTTAGATATAGGATACTGAAGTTTTTTTGTAATTTTCTCATCATTTTCTAGGCTTCAAGATAATCCTATATAGGCTACGTATTGTAGTAGCCTACTCTTTCGATGATTTTTTTTTCAAAGGTTGGCTGAATACTTTACTTCATACTAAATGAAATTTAATTTGTTTACGGTCTTCAAAACAGACTAGAAAATTCAACTTGAGAGTGGGAACTACTTCCCGGTCTTGCCTTGCACGAGTGTCTGAATACAACATTAGAAACTTAACACATAAGTTACATTCAGAGTGGCCAATAAAACTTTAACATCTCTACTAACTGTATTATTATTATTATTATTATTATTATTATTATTATGCAACTTACTATGAAACTGAACACCGTAACTAGTACCCGGCCACCTGAAGTTCAATTCCCGCTTTTTGCAACAGGTATCGCATGGTTAATTCCGAATAACTGTAGCCTAATTAGTTTACACGTTGAATGTGTATTTATACCAACTCACATTGATGTACTGCAACTCCTTGTTCAACATTCATATAAAAAAACATGACATATTGTGTGAAATAAAATGTTGAAGTGTGCGTAATTACTATGACACTGGCTATTCCAATACGGTATTTCTAGTTGCATAAATAACTTTTACCAGCTTCGGGTTTTCCTTAGAACCTTCTAAGGATAAAATACCATAGTATTAAAATTCCACAACGATGCAGATATCTTACCCAAATAATACAATTATATCAATATTATTCTTGGAAGTAATTCGTAAGTGCACAATAAATAGTACCAAATAACTTAAATAATGGTGATCTTAAATAAATCAGGGATGTAGCTTACACAACAAGAATTGTAGAACAGCATAACTATGCTTACAACAATGCGAAAACCTCGAAAATTTGCGAGTAATTTAACAGTAATGATGAGAGGCATTCGAAATCTGATAACTACAAGCTGCGGTGATCTAGTATGCAGTTGGCAATGTTGAAAAGCAAGCAAGCGCGGAGTTTCCTAATAAATCCAAGTCAGTGTCATGGGCTAGGCTATCTAGACGAAACATTAGGCTCGATGAGAATGTGTAATTGAATCTCTGGAGTGAGCCCAATATAGTTCTATCTTGTATCAGTAGCGGGCTTACCCAGCCTAATCAATAGAAAGGGCAGGAACATGAGGGGTGGGTGAGAATGCATTTCCAGCGCTAAACGAATACATTCCATACATTCCTCGAGCCTTGATATATGGTTCAGTACACCCCCTTGTTCGACACTCGAAACAACTAATGTTGGATGTACTGGTGGTGGACGTTATGCAATTCCAAACACCCTCTCTCATTTTCTTTTGCCTCAAACCATTCCCATTATTGTACTTATGGATGGTTTACCCCGTTCATGTGGCTTGTCGTTTTGGTTACCTCTGCAAATAACACAGGGGAGTAGGACTACATCTCATAATTCAAAGCCGTGTTCTAAAAATATTTCTATTAACCTTAAATAACTGTACATTAAACATATAATTTCATACATTAGAGAGAGAGAGAGTTGTAACCTGTGGTTTAAGTTAATAGCAAGTTACAGATTTAAGCACTACATTGTTTTTTAATAAACAGCATTATATTATATTATATTATATTACATTGTATTATAATATATTATATTATATATTATATAATTACCACCAGTAAATTATGTTATATTATATTACATTACATTAAACAGGGGGTTTAGGAAAATATTTTTGCCTAAAAGAGATGAAAATAGAGACTGGAGAAAACTGCATAACGACGAGTTTCATGACCTGTAGGCCTACTCTTCAGCGAATATGGTAAGGGTAATTAAATCACGGAGGATGAAATGGGCTGGACATGCTGTGCGCATGGGGAGGAAAGACGTATTTCAAAAATATTAACTGGGAGACCCGAAGGGAAAAGACCACTTGGAAGACCTAGACGTAGGTGGGAGGACAATATTAGGATAGATCTAAGGGAAGTACGATTTGCGAGAAATGATAGGATAGAGTTAGCACAGAATAGGGATGAATGGCGGGCTCAGGTAAGCGCGGCAATGAACCTTCGGGTTCCATAAAATAGATAATATTCCTTTAGCTTGCTGTGGAATTGTCTACTGCCATTGAATATGTAAGTGTTGTATTTTATTATATTATATTATATTATATTATAATATAATATTGTATTATATTACATTATAGGCCTATTACAATTTTTTTTTCATTTAAGTGGCTATATTCAGCATGCCCCATTATAAATTAGTAATACTACATGCTATTTTGTTGCTACATCTGTAACTAGTTATCTACATCCTTAATCCTATAAATTTACATAATATTTACATAAGTTTGAACTATCTACAACTGTTTGAAATCTATAGATTCGACAAATTTTCTAAATTCTTTCAGATATAGATTAAATAATTGTTCTTGTGTCACTAGCCGTTGTCCTTTTCTCATTTCTATAGCGTTTCTAAGTGTGATCCTTTTACATTTTAACTTTTCGCAAGAATATATTAGGTGTTCCACTGTTTGTGCCTCTTGGTTGTATGAGCAAAGAGGATTGTCTATTATTCCAACTCTATTTAGGTATGATTTGGTCTTGCCATGTCCAGTCAGAATTGCAGTTAGTTCAGGTGTAAATTGTAGATTTCGTTTCATCCTTTGTTGCACCGATGGAATGAAGGTCCAGCATGCAGCTCCCTTAGTACTTTTTGACCACTCTTCCTGCCACTTTTGAATTCCTTTGTCCTGTATTTCATTGATGATCAAACTCTTAGGCTTCTGATCAAATCTAACTTGTAAGACACTGTCGGCTGCTGCTTCCTTGGCCAATTTATCTGCTATTTCATTTCCAGGTACCCCTACATGAGCTTTGACCCATCCAAAATGTATGGTCCACTGCTGTTCTTCGAGTCTCATAATGTCCTTTTTTATTTCTTCTATTATGTAACCATGTTTGGAGTTGTTTATTAGTAAGACAAGAGTTACTTGACTATAGACTGTTATTGTTCTCTCGTCAATTTTGATATGAAGTTTGTCTAGAACTTCTAGAGCTATCAAGATGGCAATCTGTTCAGCTTGGTTGTTGGAGCATATGCTATGTAGTTTGCTTTTTAATCTATGAACCTCTATATCTTGTTCGAAAATCACGGCTGCAACATTTACATTTCCTTCAATCTTGCTTCCATCTGTGAATATTTCTACTTTGTATGAAAATACTTCTGTTTAATCATTTTTAGGTTGTCTGTACCGCTTTGTGCTCTCGCATGTCGACATATTTGACATTTGTCTCTACTTGAAGGATGCTTTACAGTTATGACTCCACTGATTGCTGCGTTTTTGTGCAATAAACTGACTGCAACGCTCAGCATTTGCACCACAGAAGATAGCGTGCAGTGATCCTTTATTTTTTATTTTTTTATTTTTTTCGTCTGAAGGTGTACCAGGACCCTAAATCTATCGAAGAATGGATGCAAGAGGAGAACATTTCCAACATATCCTGTTATGAGGTAGGGCCTACGTGTTTATTTTCATTGTAATTTTAACTGTAAATGTGAGAACCTGAATCATAACTCCGATCGCGGCTTTATCAGCGTAGATATTTCACCCGATCGATCGGGAGTTGGAGCTGTGCCCGCCGCGCCGCAGGAACTCGCGTCATTGGCCAACTCTTGCGTGGGACTCACTGTACATACACAGTACACAGTAATCTGCCTGATTATAAGTAAAACCCTAACATACCTTTGTAAACTATGGTTTTATTTTACATTGTTTGAATAACTGTAGCCTGTTCTGTTAAACGGAATTTGCAATCACACAGAATAATTGTTTATTATTTTTTCCATCTATACCACAGGTAGGGCCTACTATAGGGAGAGGAAGTATTGTGTTGAGCCCTAAAATCTGATGTTAAGTTTTCAGCATGTAGACTAAGCCTATATAAGATGTTTGTTTTTTTTCTATTTCGTAGTTTTTCCTCTCCTTTATAGGGACCTTTATGCGGCCCGCGCCGCGACTATATAAGATTTAAATTCCACTGAATCCAAAAATGAATTTTTTAAAAAATTCGTGTGAAAACTAAATTTTGTGTCTGGGTCAGGTATCATCTGAGGATATGACACGAAAGTTGGAGACGACTGTTTCTTACTTTTACTACCACTGTACATGAAGAATTTTTATTTTTGACGATTTAATAAAAAAAAAGGCTCTAATAATATTCTTTAAAACTTACACGATATGCTAATTGTAATAAGCCTCCTAGGGACTAAAGCTTTCGTCTTTAAATGTATATTTTTTTTAATTATCTGAAGGAGAGTAGACAAATAAGGCAGCTATTGTTTGTACAATGTTTTGCATGGATAACAATATACCTTCTCATGAGGCTGAAACAACTGAAAACGAATTCTTCGCAATACGGCCTCTTATTCTACATGAAGGTGTTGAGTGGAGAACTTGTTCTGCTTAGGGAAGAGATAATTATATGAGTGTAATATGCCTAGGCCTACATAAGATTTCTTCCATATTATATAATTTTCAAAAGTACGTGAATAAAATTTACGAATGTTTTGTCAACTAACTAGGCTACAAAATGAAATATTGTAGCCTACTTAAAAGTGTAACTAAGTTATCGAAGGGGAAGTGTTCGTTAGGTTCAAGGATGGTTCCTCTTATTTTATTCTTCCAATCCTTGAATTCCTCTAATTCTTCTAACCCTTGAACCACTAGCTGAAGTTAATTTTATTCTTCATTTTCTCTTGTTCAGTTCTCATGTTCTCAGGTTACTAGATAATAATACAATATTTTATCTTGTAGGGTCGCTGGAATGTCTAGAAGATCCGCTCATGCGTACCGTACCAACTAGTCGGTGGACGATGACAGATCTTTGTTCACTCGAGCAATGTTGGATACGGGGACATCTAATGGAATTGGAGAGGTCGGATTTGCAATTAAAAATCCACAGAAAGGCAACGAACCAAGTAACTATGCTGGACTAATTCCATTAGGCTATCCGTACAGCTTCCGGCAACAAACGATGGTGGGCACTACCTGTTTCGAGATCAGTTAGGTACAGTATGCTGGAATGGAATACAATAAGAGGCCAAGAGTTTCATTAATGAATTTCACTTCAGTAGAGGTTTAGAAATATTATGTTTATTTCTTTACAGCCTTTTACCTTCGTACCTTATATTTGTATAAAATATTCATACAATCTTTCTTTTATCTTACACGCTATATTAGCTCTATACATAGTTTCTACACAGTATATGGTCATTATTACTTAGAGTCGTATACTAATAAAGATACAAAGGTCTAAAAAACTAAATAAACTTATTAGGTAAACAACATAAAAGTATTTAAGAGATGAAGTATAAAAATCGCTGTTCCTTCTGCATTGAATTTGCTTCTGGGGATGCGTTTCGGCACAAGTTAGCCTATGCTATCCTCAGCCCTTGAATATGTTAGCACAGTTATATCTAAATTATTAATTTTTACTGGTTAATTACATAAAAGAGTGATTGGCTTTGAGAATCTCCTCAGGAAGTTTACTTTGAATGTACTAATAATAACCCTACTAGAGGAACAGCTTGTCTTGACAAAATAGTTACAATCTAGACAAGGCCTACCTAATAATGGGTGTAATTTCTTTCCATTTCTCAGTTCAAAAGTGTGTGTGGATAGGAACTAAACAATTCGGTCTTGACAAGTGTAATCCTTCAGAAGTTAAATAGTTACTACTAGACCGATAAACCAAGAAAAAATTCTAAAATTTTAATCTCTCTGTAATTAAGATTGGATAAAATTTTGTAGTATTTTTCAAAATTGTCCTGCAACCCTGTTTTGAGAATTTTTTTTGTGTACTCATGTTTAATAAAATTAAATGCTTGAAATTTAGTTACTTATTTGTCATTTGTGTGAATTGCGACGTAATATCTACGTTAAAAACTTATTAACTTCACTTAAATAGAAACTCAAAACGTATGAGCTTAAAGTCAACTTTCAATAATATTATAATTCAGAAACGTAAATTACTAATGTCTGGATAACAAACTTTATTAATACAAAGCGTATCAATTTGTAGTGAGCTTCAAAATTGTCCTGCAACAATGGTTTTTGAGAATTGTTTTATGTACTCATGAATAACTTTAAAATAGTATACCTCAGAAGAAAATTATTCCTTCTATTCTATTCTATTCTAATATTATTTCTATGTAAAATTATTTCTCCACATGTATGTTAGAATGTTCTCCTTGAAGTAGTGGGAACTTACGCCTACAACTCTAGATAAAGTGAAAAGTATATTTAACATTTTACTCCCCTTTAATCCTGTTAATTAATGTAATTCGTTAAGTTTTTGACTGAAAGAAAATATGTTGGAATTGAAAGTTGGTATTTTAAAATATGAAGACCTGCTTGGAATAGCTATATTTTTATACAAAGATGTACTTCATCCATAGTATAATAAAATGAATAATAATACATTTTATATAAAGGATCTTTGTTTTTATAGTACGTAAGTTGTACAACAAACAGTTCATCGGGTTTCAAGAGATAGAAACTCAAAACAGTTTTATAAATGCGTATTTTGTACTTACATTTGAATGTAAATAATGCAGTCTATGTCATAAAAAAGAAGTTCTTTACGGCACAATAAAGATACATTCTCAGATGACAGTTAGTAATTGCAGGAAAGAAAAAATGTCAAAGAAGAAACGAATTTATACACATATGAGTTGAGTGTTTAAATGCCAGAGCACGTAGGTTATGCCCTGGCAGTAATTAGGCACAGTAGCTCTTCCCGCCTTGGAAACAAACAGTAGCAGTATGGTACATTATGTACGCTGGTAAGCAGCACATATATAATTAGCTAAGCTGCTGCACCTTCTGTGTCCACATTAGTCATCACTCTCACGTGAATTGAGAGACAAACCAATAGCCTACCACACACAAACATGTCACAACTAAAATATCAGTTTCTGTCGCGTCGGCGGCAAAGAAGTACATTACAATAACGTTAACAGGCTTTATGTAGTCTATTTCCCAAGTTGAGTTTTCATGCAACATGTACTCTATGTAGGAAAATAATAATAATAATAATAATAATAATAATAGGCCTAATATATTTATTGAGTGCATTACATTATATCGTTGGGTGCTGTTCAGCATTCAAAGATCAACTAGTTCGTTATGAATTTTGACTATTTCAACATTCCATGCTTTCACTCGTTAACACATTTTTGTGTTTGTTTCTTTCTTTTGTTCCCCCAATTCTTCATTAAAATATTCCTAAAGTTCTAATAAATGTATTGTTTCTACTTTTACATATTTTCATTATTACTAACTCGTCATTCAGTAGTGCCTTCACTTTTAACTTCCCAATTTGTTTACTTACATTTTAGCAAAATGTGCACAATGCTCGCGTTTTCCTCACAAAGGGGTCTCATATCCTTCTCTATATTAGGTCTGAGACCTCGAGTTTTCCTACTTCTGCTCTAAGCCATGCCATACAAGTTCTACCCCTTAATCAATCTCCAAAGTGAACGTCATTCATAGTGCTAAATTATTCTGTGTGCCTACCTAGGTATAACATTGCATCCAGTCTTCACCTGTTTTATTACTATTTTTATGCATTTCAAATATAACTGGGCCTATAATATCTCATTGAAACCATTGCTCGAGGTGCCTATTCAGTTCTGTTAACTCAACTTGAAAACTAACCTGTAGAAAACTAATAAGTGCCTATCTGGGACTTTCAGTGTTCAGCTGTGGACCATTTCAGTCGACCCAATTTCGATTATGACGTCAGTTTCAGCCTTTCCAGTGAAATAGATAGCTAATATTTTCTGTAGTTGAATACAAATCAAAATACCTTTCTTGTGAGAGCTGCAGGACTTACTTCCATTGCTAACTGACGATTCTCCTGACAGTCTTTACAATTTTCTGAGGAATCAGATCTGTTGATAGGTCTAGGACTAAAATTATTCTGGCGCTTCACTTATTATTTTAAGAATCTTATTTTCATAAATTTTTAAAATAGACCCTTTTTTCACTGATAAGTTTCAATTGCAATTGGAATTGAATAATGCCGAGTGGATGGTCATGCCCAAATTCATTGGATCTTCATTTAAAGATTATTAAGAAGCGAAGCCCTACGGTGTCATATACGTGATAAGCAAACAGCCATGGTACCTCATATACCCTCCATCCACATTCCCATGAATTCCGAACCTGTCATCTCTGTCCGTCCCTCCCTTAGGTGGCCGCTAGTCTCGGACCTAAGAGAAAGAAAAATTTCATCGTATTTCTGCTTCGGTAGGCCTATCATATTATAGTCAACTATGCTTCAGGTAATCAGTTTTCTTTAGTTTGCAGGAGTGCGACCTTTCTTCTGCACTACTCACAGGAACCGGGAAAAGGGGAAACCTTTATCACGAATATATATATATTGTCTCCTAAAGATTCTATGCTAGTCACTAATGGCGAGCCAAGTCGACGAATTCGCTCCACACGAATTCTTCTGCTGTTCCAAATAATATAAAATATTGTAGCTTATAGAATCTAACATCTAACCTAACCAGTTCTGCCAGTCCCAAGTCTAGAAGAAAGTGGCAACGAACTTGCTCACTTTGTCTTTTTTCCTTCGACTTTAGCCGTCTGTGGACCGCATGGGTCCTAAGGCTTTCTGGTTAATCTCTTCCTCTTCTCTTCTCAGAACCTCCTCATTCTTTCACTTCTGAACTTTTTCTCTTCCTCAGATACTACCAGATTGGGCCTACATTTTGGTGTTTTCTCTTTGAATGTTTTGATGCGGTCAACCCGGTTTCTAAACTCTTTTCTGTTGTGAATTATGTCTACTGGAAGTTCACTTTCCACTGAATCTTTTTTTGCTTCTTCTACCCACTTCATAGATGTTTTCAATCCAGTGATGTACTTAAATATCTTCTTAGTCAGCCGGTTCTCGTCCATTCTCGCCAGATGTCCGTATAATTTCAACCTTCGCTTCCACATGGTGACTGATTTTTTTCGGTGTGCTTGCAGAGGAATCACTTTTCCTGTTCTTCCATGCCCCATCAGAGAAGTCCTCTGTGGCCCTTTGTCTTTTACTATGAATCGCAATTTACAAGGTCGAAAGAGTAGTAAAAGATTACTTTACTTTGCAATTTACATTTCTGATTTCTTCCAGTCTGTGGTTAGGTCGCAATTTTAAAACCGGCCTAACTATATCTAACATGGCATATGGATGAATCACTGGGTTTCCTCATACGGAGAATGAAATGAAAAAATGGGTGAAAATGAAGATGAGATGGCAATGAGAATGAAGATTCCAACTCGATCTTTTGATTTTGTACATAGGAAGACCACGCTACCTTAAATTCTGTTAACTTATAGCAAGTTCTAAGAAGGGGAAACTATTTTATTTTCATGGGTGAAGACTTTCTACGATACATATCCAAGTTACGGAGAAGAGAGCCCGAATGCAAACGGCAGAAGTGCACTGGGCCTATTCAACCGGTATAAGAACATTTTTCTATGTTTCTTTTACTTGAACCCTTAATAAATAAATTAAACGTCTTTCATATAGGCTAATAATAAAAACTGGGTCGTATCGGGGTCTTTTTCCCTTCCTTCGAAAAAGAGGTCAAATTTCACGTTATCCTGCTTTTCAAAACCTGTAGAATCCGTTACGTAAATAATTTTCCGTTGTAGGATTATTGTAAATATGAGTAAAATTGCTAAGACGTTCACACGAAGTTAAGCTCTGTGAAGTGTTGCTTCATATTCACGAGAATCCTCTACTCAGCTGCGAGGGGAGGGAGTCGTTGGGTCACATGATGCAGAAACCCAGGGCTGAAAACTTGATGGCGGTCAACCTAGGACTTTCAACCTAGCGATACATCTTACCAACACTAATGTCACTACTCCTCATCTAATTCCCAGCAAACTAGCTCTACATATCTCTAATCCTAACCTGTTACTTTCTTAGAACCTTTGAATATAGTTTGCGAGGTGGAAATTGATCATATATCTCATGGCCAGCAACAATCCCGTAGCATTGGAAGTGTCCAAACTTACATCTGGCACCTATAAAAATTATGAACGGTAACACTGGAACACCCTCTCTCTATGTAGAAGACATACATCAACACATCACTCCTTGAGATCGGCAAAGCCGGTGGAATTCACGGGAATTAAAACTTAGAGCAGCCATTTCACCAGCCATTCTGATTGCTTGCACGTGTTCTGCGCCGGTACCGTAATCTACTTGAACAAATCAGTTTTGTCAGCCTGTGCGTAAAGGACCAATGAGACAAAAATTCGTTGGCAACCAAAGGGAGTGTTGGTGTGCAAGCTTGGGTCTCAATTTTGGATTTTTGTTTAGTACCTTTCGTGTATCATTATGCATATGGCATAGTACCCAGGAAAATAGAGTGGAAATTATAATAATCGTATGTAAAAACTTTTCATAAGAGAGTATGGTCATAATGCAATTTACTTGAGTTGTACAGAGTTATATAAAATGTTACAGGAGAACATCCCAGTGCAATGCAATGAAGCCTGGCAAATACTGAGGCTGTGGAGTGAAACTAATTTTATACAAGAGGGAAAGGTATCATTCACAATGCTATCATATCCTATATAACCAGTCCTGCTGTCCTTCAGTAACATATTCTTTGCTAACAAAAAGCACAGGTGAAAATATTCTCATGAACCACTTCGCTTTCGATATGGAAAAGTTTTTCTACTTTAAAGCTTACTTTTAGTGTTCTTATAATATATTCTTCGATATAAGTTACCGGTGCGCTACCAATATGTCATAACCAAAAGGGGAATTTCTTATTTGTAAAAAAATTAAGTTTCGATTGAAAGATTTTGTTTATAATAATATTATTTAAATTATTATTATATTATAAAAATCAAAATATAAATATTATTATATTATTATAACCTCTGTAATCTATATCTGTAATTTTCTCTCTCTTTGTATCCCCCTCTCATTCTCCTCTCTCCCTCTCTTTCCTGCCCTCTCACTCTTTCGCCCTTTCTTTCAGTTACTTGACAGCAGGAAGTATAAAACAGCTGTTTGATCGTCTATCGAGCTGCAGTTATCTAATTTTGGGGGTTTTCTTGGTCTAATTCGTTTTAGTTGTAGATTCGGACTTCATGGATGAATTAGAAATTAATTTTTGATGATAAGTCTTCTATCTTCACGCGTTACTGAATCTCGTTAAGGCCGTGACCATGCATAATAGGAACTATATAGCGCATTGCACATCCACAATCCACATTCACAACTCTTAAACCAAGGATAATCGATGAGTCATATCTTAATAGTCTCTTTTGTAAAGTAAAAGTCAAGTGTTCCCAATACAGGCCATGGAAGTTCCGAGGGTTCTAGGAAGTTTAGGCTCCCAGTTTTGGGACATCCGGCACGTGAAGGTTTTAAGGTTATTAGCCTTACGCACCGACCGTTTTTACCCCCAAGATTTCTCCCGGTAGGCCTACTCATTTCTGTTAGAGGCTGAGTCAACCCCAGGGTCATAGAGCCACCAGATGGATTAGGCCAACTGAAAAATCCTAACGACCTCATTGGGCATGGAACCCGAGTCTCCTTATAAGTAGTAATAAAAAAAAGTAGTAGCTTACCAGAGTCTAAAGATTTGTGTGATTTGTATAAGTTATTTCCGTACATATCACTTAAATGAATATGGACGACAGGCCTGCATATACACAAGGTTTTTAATGCCGTAGCATTCCTACTACAGATGGAAATTAAAATATTCAAGTCTAAAGTGACGTGAATATCGCAAATAGGGAAGATCCGGAGTGAATCGTTCAGTGAAACGAAGAACTGGGAATCTTTATCAGTTTGAGAAGACCTGCCCAGGGAGTCTGTTAAGGAATTATGGCTATTGTACCAAGGAAACCAGATCATGAACTGATATGGCCAAAACGGCAGAAAAAAAAGAAAGAAGAAAAAAACAGAGATCACTGTCGAATAGATAATGGGCTTGGATTTGGGAAAGAAAGTGACAAAATAAGACGTCTGGAACCAAGCTTCATACGAACGTACGTTAAGAAAAATGGAAAGTTTTGAAATGTGGTGCTGGAAGGAAAAAACTGAATAGACAAAGTGACAAATGAAGAGGTCCTGAGAAGAGTGAACGAGGAGAGATCATTCCTGAACACAATACTTCGAAGGAGAGCAAACTGGATAGTTCACATATTGAGAAGAAATTGTCTGCTGCATTACTCCATTGAAGGAAAGTTGGCGGAAACTCAAGGTTTTGGTAGAAAATAAAATAGTGGTTACTGAAAGAGGAAACCAAGGATAGCTGGAGATGGAGAGCGAAATTTGTATACAAAGTCCAAAGTCCTGGCCATGAGCAGAAAAGTTACGAATAATAATATTAATAATAATAACAATAATAATAATAATAATAATAATACAAACGTTATTTCATTATCTTTTTGTTTTGCTGTTCGATTTCCAAATATATTCCTCTGCATCTGAGCCTGTAAATTCTTCAGTAGACATAGGCCTAGGTCTAGGCTATTTCGTTTAGTAGGCCTACATAATTTTAAGTTTCTTTAAACTCAATTAGTTTTTTTTTAATAATGCATATCTGGAATCGAAGTCAATTTATGTGATAATTATCTCATACTGTAATTTATTGCTCAAATAGAAATGTAACCCTATTTTTAAATGACTAGGCGTACTCTTGGGCACGAATATGAACCCTTCCCCAGATCGTAGAACAATCCTTACTGAAGCAAAACGTGACAATACATGTTCACAACCTCATTGGCGGATTTATTTGGATTAAAATGCTGAGAGACAAAAGTTGCCATAACGCTAAAATCCGTCATGTGCATACATTGGTAATGTAATAATAATAATAATAATAATAATAATAATAATAATAATAATAATAATAACTTAATTTTTGTAATTTTCTGTAGCTAAAGAAAATAAAGTATTGAAATTTTTTAACGATTTTAACACAAAACGAAAAACCTAATTTGGTTAGACTCTACTTGCCTTACCTGCTCTTAGATATTTGCCTCCGGTTGACCTACATAATAATCCGAAAAATAGGCACGGGATGTTTTTGCCAAAATTTTTTAGAACTAGTCTGTATTTTTAGAAATCCATGCCTATCCTCTGAATGTAGGCCTATAATAATAAGCCTGTAGAGTATTATGGGAATATTTAATTAAAAGTGTCTATGTTTTAAAAATGCGATAAAATGTATATAGACTACATTTTATCTTATATAACCCTATTTTTAAAGGTTATTATGAGACGCTATTATAATCTATTCATATGATTTTATTTGATTCTACAGTATTTACGGACTGTGACTTCTGCTTTTTAGTAAGCCTATCCAAAACAAGAATAAGTCAGAAACTATTTTAATATTAGTCTATTTCTATTACAATTTACTGGTAGGCTTACATGAAATCACGTCATACGCATGAATTAATAGGAAAGATTCGCAGAATGGGTAGATCGAGATGGTAACATTGAGACTCAAATTCGAGTGCGTCGATGTTCAAATCCCGTTCGAGAAGCCTTTAAACGTATCGTTCTATAGACTAGTGGAACATATTATGTATATATATATATATATATATATAAAAGGCTTTGTCCTGACTGACTGACTGAATGAATGACTGACTGAATGACAGGAATCAACGTACAGCCTAAACTATAACAGGTAGAGACTTGGAATTTTGACAGTACCTTCGCTTCATAATGTAGGTGCTCACTAAGAAAGGATTTTGAAATATTCTGATTCTAAATGCCAAAAATTAAATGTTTTTGAAAATACTTAATCCCTTTTTACATAGAATTATCAAAACAAATTCACAGAACGTATTGTTACCAGTGGTATCAGGTGGGCTTGGATTAAATTAAATGGATGTTTGACAAATTAGAGAAGGTATCATTATAATTCATATTATCTATATTAATAAAAGGAATTCTCCTCGATGTCCAGCGAAATCTACTGAACGCAGAGATCTGAAATTTTAAACATAGGTGTGCTGAAGAGTCGGAAATGCACCTCGAAGCCGGAATTTTAATTTTAGTTTTCGTTCGTGAGTTATGAGTGAAAAACTGGCAAAAAACGTGCATATTTTGCGTTTTCAAAACATAAGTTTTCAGTTATACATTTCAATGTCAAATCAATTACAGTTGGCTTTAGCTATTTTTGTCAAACTTTGAAAACAAAACTTTCGCGATCGCTTGAATGTTGTAAGCCCTAAATATGGTCAAACGTTGTTTTATTTGGACGAATCTCACTATACAGAGGTTTTCTTGGCCAAGAAACTCGAATCTGATGTCGCTTTTACCAGTCGATGCTAACTGATCGTGGTATGTAGTCCATGCGATTTAGGTGTTAATAAATGTAATGATTTAACTATTATGCTCTGAATTTTTAATTCTTGAAATAATTATCGCAGGCGAAGCCGCGGGCACATGCTAGTATATATATATATATATCGAACGGGATTTAAACATCTACGCTCTCGAATTTGAGTCTCAATGTTACCATCTCGACCTACCCATTCTGCGAATCTTTCCTATTAATTCATGCGTATGACGTGATTTCATGTAAGCCTACCAGTAAATTGTAATAGAAATAGATTAATATTAAAATCGTTTCTGACTTACTCTTGTTTTGGATAGGTTTACTAAAAAGCAGATATAAATATATATATTCTAGACTACTTAAAACACGTTTGGAGGTATTCCAGTTTGAACAAATTTTGACATGCCAACATTCCGATTAATAGCCTATGGTAACGAACATTACAAGTTAGGCATAATGTTTCTATATTATGCCTGTTGCTCACGGTCAAATTTTTCTTTAAATTTATTGCACAACTATCACTTTTCAACAAATTGGTATTGCTAACGATCAAATTCGCCTTTTGTCAAGCGTTTGGTTATTCGCGTCGGCATATAGGACTTGTTCTAATTCTAGCAAAAAGGCTGTCAAAAGCCAATCAGCGCAACGAACGTGAACAGCCCGCGCCCCGGGCGGCATTGTGGAGAACTTGCTGTCTGCAAGCCAAAAGATTGCAGTGCAGCCATTTTCCTTGCTCACATATTCTTCTTTTCCTAGCGTAGCAACTACATCAAAATAACATGGGTATATACCTGTGTAGATATCGTTATTCCGAACGGATTAGTATAAAAATCATGACGAGAACACGACTTGTTGCCATACAAAAACGAAATGAAAATTCGAAGCGGGATGGCATAGGAGCCGTATTTGTATATGCACGATTCATGCATGCTTCCATCATTCCTTCATAGCCTTGTGGTAGGATGCTAGACTGTGGAGCTAGAGGTCTCGGGTTCGATTCTTGGTATAGTAATTTTTTTTCTTTCATAATTATTTTAAATGATCGTAAACAATGTATGATTTTAATATTTCAAAGCTTCACGCATTGTTTGCTTTCTTTTACATGAAAAATTCAAATACACAGGGCAAAGGAAACAACAGGATGTGAAATGTATAAAATTACAATAATAATTATAAATAGCTAAAGTATTAATGTTCGGCAGATTTAAAGGACAACTTTAATAAAATCATGGCAAAAACCAAATATAAGGTGCATCGTCGCATGAGAAATAGCCCTCCCCCAGCGAAGCACTTTCTTTTATACCACGATCTAGCGAATTCTTCGAGGATACACAGGCTGACAAACTGTTGGGTACAAGGCAAACCTGTGGGAACTCTCGAATTTTTTATATTTGGTACAAGGGGCACTCTCGAATTTTTAATATTAGGTACAAGGGACACACTCACAGTTTTAATATTTTTTTACAAGGGGCACTTCCGCATTTTTAATATTTGGTATGGTCGGGAGTGTCTGCGACAATATACAAGGATAGTTTGTCGCCATGCTGCGCGGAGAAACAAAATGTGAATATCGAGTGGGCGGAGCTTAAACAGCACGTTATATTTGTCTTTCGTAAATATCATAACACTGAAATAAATTATTTATAAGTTTTGTAAATTATCTTAATAATGTGATCTTGTCCCATCCCAATTAATCTGGATAATTGTTGTCTTTTAATGTAAACGATACAACAAACTACCATTTCCAGCAGAGTATGAGTAGCTGAAACTTTAGAGTACAGGAGTCTACCACTAGGTGGCAGGGTAATACTACGATGTTGCGAAATTTAGTACACAGAGGGAGAATCATTTGCTAGTATCCATTTGATGACTCATTTGACCGTTAGCAAAGGTGGTTTTGTTTAAACGTTTGCTTAAATTTGTTGTACAATAAATTTAACGAAACAATTTGACCGTGAGCAACAGGCATTAGGCCCTAAAAGTATTAAGATTAAATACCATTACTACTACTTAAATTAAGTAAACCTGATATTATAAATTATTCACATAAATATATATATAATATATACATACAAATTATACATCCTATTGAATCATTAACCGGTAATGAATTTATGACTATGGAAATTTATTTTTTTATGAAGGGTTTTTGTCAAATTTTTAATCATTTTACGCTTATTTTTCATGACATGTAACTAGAGTAACATCTTGTAATAAAGCAAACAGCAAAGTTCTACGGATGATTCATGTTTGGAATTAAATAATTTTTTAAGTCACAGGCTTTTCAAATAGTCTAACAGAAATGGCCCAATTTAAAGCTTGAAAGTAATTGATATACAATGTGAATGTTCATGTAGGTATTCTTAAAGCTCGTTATTAGACCTATTTTTTGTAAAATTAATTAATTTCATTTTCAGTGGCATAAATAAAATTGTTAGAAGTATATAAATCTCCGCCTATATACCACTCAAGAATAAATAAGAGAAGAAGTAAAGCAAGGAAAATCAAGGAAATGCAAATGGAGTACACGCTTAAATGATAAAAAAAAAAATTATTTATTATTAGTTATTTGTGATTATGTAAGTAAGGAATAGCCTATGTACTAATAGATGTAGTATACCCAGTGTAGAAACATTGAGCTCAGTGTTAATATATTACTGGTTTTGTATAGGCGGAGATTTATATACTTCTAACTATTTTAGTAAATTTTGTAGGGCTTTCTAGAACATTCTTCAGGTTGTAACAGTTATATCTGATTTTGAAATTTGTACTAGATGAAAAATGTATATTTTATTAATTTATAAAATAGTTTTATAACTGAAAGGGAATATGTTCAGGACTTATTTATTTATAAAATAATGTCGCTTCCAAATGACCAAGATTCGTATTATACATACGCCAGTTTCTCACTTCAGATGGCTGTTGATCTTATGATAGTGATGACGATATTGATGTTGAAGATGATGATGGTGATGATGATGATGGTGATGATGATGATAATAAATATACAAATGAGTACTATGTTTTAAAATATTCTTCTTTATTTATAGAGTAACAAAACCCGTTAGTCATTATCTGTTTTAAAATATTCTATGCAGGTTTAAATATTAATTCTATGTGCACATTGAGGGGGAAGGCGGTATAATTTTCTCGGTGACTGGCGCTTCACTTGCCGCCGTGGCATGCTACACGATAGGCGGGCCTCGAAAAACAGGTAACACTTTATCATTGTGTCCTCAGTACCAAGTTTTCAAAACGTACTGCATATACCGACACCATTCATCAAACCCCAAGACATCCAATAAGTTATAAATCCTTGCAGTGTTTCTGCTGTCCAGACCAGATTAAGAGAATAAGAGTATATGATTAGTGGGTTTCGGCTTCTGTGTTGTAGGTTATAAAATCACTCTATTACTTTCTTCTCCTTCACTTTGAAAACCAACAGCGACACGCTTTCATAAATAAATAATTTCAACATTGTACTACAGGTTGAAATATATTGGGTTTCACCGCAGCACCAATCTAACATAGCTGCTCCTCTTCTGTTTCTAGTTAAGAGCAAGTACAGATGATGCAAATAAAGATTGCACGTTGGAATAATACATTTGCGAATACGTGCATTAAAACATTTTAAATAATTTATTGCTGTTTGTATTTCATTACTGGCTACTGAGAAACCAATTTATAATATTAGTAGTCACTTCAAATCAATGAAAATATAATAAGCTACCATGTAGGCCTACGGAATATCTACAATTATGAATTATGGAAGGCATCATGGTTATAATTTTTGTTATTATTATTATTATTGTTGTTATTATTATTGTTGTTATTATTATTATTATTATTATTATTATTATTATTATTATTATTATTATTATTATTATTATTATTATTATTATTATTAGTATTATCATCATTGTAGTAGCATCGAAAAGGAGATGGTAGGTATATTTAACAGTGGCGAATATTTAGAACTAGTGAGACTAGCAAATTTTGCGTATATTTTTTCTAATATGATTTTTGTTATGTTTTGTTTTGGACAAATTTATTTTTTAAATAATCTATTTTTTATTAAAATTAGGCATACTAAAAACACACTTAATATGTTTGCAATGTTCATGTTGTTCACCATTTGTACTCGTAGGTAGATCTTTAGTGAGGACAGTGTGGGAAAATATGCATTGTGCCGTTTTCACAGATTAGGCCTATTCTACAAAACGAGGAAAGTGACTGGCTCCGAGAATGCCTTTAGAGCCTCGGGCGATTCAAAGTTTAGTACTGTAGAAGGGATTCGACTTCAAAGAGAAGTTGAACTGGGAGACATCATTCTCCAAGGACAGAAAGGGTACGGTACTTGACGGATTTACTCAAATGCCAATTTATTCTAGTTTGACGCTCATTTCTTGTAGCGAATTCTCTAATTTTACATGCAATTTAAAATTCTCTGTAAATTTCTTTAAACTTCGCTCAATTTATTACAAATTTAAGGCATACTCCCATTGGACGCATTATGCGTTTAAGGGTTGAAAATTCGAACAGACAGTACACGTGGTCCTACCACAGGAGGTATTTGAACTGACGTCCACAACAAGAAGGCTTGGCAAAGTGATTTCAAACTCAAGTAACTTATGTCATTAAAATACTCTGTCACTCCATTACATTCAAATGATTAAATTTCCATAAATCTGAAAATTGCTTATTACTAGATCTGGGATTTTAGGCTCTAAAGAAATTAGTTTTAGGCACCTAAAATAGGATTTTAAAAGAAGTAAATAGGCTTTTAAAAGAGAAAATAGGCACTTTAAATATACTTTAAAATGTCTAAATAGACAGAAAATAGACTTTAAAATACTACAATATGCTCTTAAACTGTAACGGGATCCTTTTTTACTGTTAGAAACGTGGTAGGCCTATAGCTATTCTTAACAGAAATAACTGCAACATTAAGACAGAATTAAAAAGACATTTATCAAAATCAGTTTGGGATTATATGAAAAATTATAACACTACAGGCCTTCAAGGGCCTTGGCTTTCAATAACGGCTGCTGCCTAGCTCATGGCCGGCAGATATTGTGTGGTCGTGTGGTCAGCACGACACATCCCTCATTTTCCTTGACCGCTGCTTACATTAGCTTCCCAATTGTCCTCACAAAGCTGGGTCAACACTGTTCCAGACCTCATACCTTTCTAATTTATTGCCGGTAGAACCCCCCCCCCCCCATTGATTAAAAAAAGGAAAATTGTACAATTTTTTAAGTCTGCTTATAAATTACTTAATACGAGTATAAAGCGTGGGAAGCTTAAAACTCGTTACTGAGCATTTTAATTTTTAAAATTTTCCGGGGGAGGACCCCCGAGCCCCCTCTCCCTGGGAGGTATTCCATACCCCCAGACCCCCCGGATGTTATAACCCCCCCATATGGTCGGCCTGGTTACTCCTATGATTGTAACCACTATTTCAATATGAAATAATAATAATATAGTATTGTAAATTGTAAATAACACCATAAGAACATGAATAATAATAATAATAATAATAATAATAATAATAATAATAATAATAATAATAATAATAATAATAATAATATCTGGTGATTTCTGTTAGACAATATCATGGAAAAGTTTAACATAATTCGATTGTAACTTACCCATACTATATGTCGCCTTTACAACACGTAGGAAAATTAAAGAACACCGATCACAGATCCATCACATGTATCTCAATCCATTACAGGCTAATGCAATCTGTGGTTCGCATAACCTTATGGATACATGCGGAGTTCATTATAATTTCAAAGGTCATTCGTTAAAATGACTAATGCCAGGCGTAACAGTTAAATTTGGAGGAATAACTTATCCACTAGTGGTGCCCTTCCTTAAAACTAATGTTTGTTGCATCGCTATGTAAGTAGAGTTTATTATTAGCATAGAGTCTATCGTATATAAAAAGTGTAGTTTATTTCACGAAGATGAATGCAACAAATGGATACATAGCTAGTTAATCCTAGAGCCAGCCGGTTACGAATGGCAAAACGATAGCGTCTTTTTGAAAAAAGTTATTAATAAGCTGATTAGCCCCAATATTTACAGCAGTAAGACATTTTAATGCCGTTTACATTTCGTAACTATACATAGAAATCAATATGAAGTAGGCCTACTAATATTAAAACGTTTTAGAAAATGTGTCAACTTATCTTTGGACTTTTCTTAACAAAAGTATAAGCCCACTATTTTTGTTAATTTCTCAATAATATTCAGCCCAACATGTTATCCTTTCCTCACTTTAATCTCCCCATTGACCAGATAAGGACACGGAGGGCCTCTTTTTATTAGTGATCAGCCCAATGCCGTGCCCAACTCCGAGAAAACACGTACACAAAGGACTAGACCCACCAGTCGCACACACATTCATTCCAAAGAATGATGAAATGAAAGTGATAATGACGGCCAGCTAATATCCGGGGAATGAATTTGTCAACTTTACGTACCGGTCGCTTATACTCAAAGTATTGCACCTAGAAACTAAGTTGACTCCATGGAAATATTTCCATTAGAAGGATTATGCCAATGACCTCACTAAGATCGACCGTTCGGGTTGTAGCACAGTGCTTCAACCAACTTCACTGCGTCATGTCTCGAATCCTAAATTAATCCATTTCACTTGGGCCTATACTGCAGTTTAATAAGGAGGTGGTAATAGTCTAATTGCTCAAACGAACATTTCAATAAAATCAAATGTTATTGTAATCAGATATGCTGGTATTATGCTTATCACGTTTATTTAAATGATTTTTTTGGTAAGTTAGACAAAATTATAATCAAATATATTTATAGCTTTGAGTATCAGGAGAAATCCTTGGGGTAAATGCGGCTAGTGCTTAGGCCTGAGAACCTTACAACTTGATGTACAGATTGCCTGAAAATGTGAATACCTCGACCTCGTGGAACACTAAGGGCCTTTTATTTTATAGCTTACTACTGCGAAACCAGTAACCAACTTTTTATGGTATTTTTATACCTAATTGAATAGTGTATCATGCATAACTTAATGATGTAGGCCTATCCTGAATAGGAAAATAACGTATCTAAAATATTTGTTTGCAGTAAGTAGACCTACTTGTAGACCTAGTCTATGGATATGCTTATTATTGGAAAAATCATTGAATCACTTGCTAAGAATATGTGTGTATAACGTATATATGTAGGCCTATGTAACGTTTATATTACAGGTTGTATGATATTCTAGATGCGTTATCCAAAAAAGTAGCTTATAATTATTGGACACAAAGTAGAACATTTTTATAACGACCCAATTTCAAATTGTAGTCAATAGATTTTGACAAAATAATATTATATAGTCCTATAACTAAAGTAGCCTTTTTGTTGTTATTGAATGTCAATATGATAGATATTTAAGAAGTTAGACTGATTTTTCAATTAATTCTTTTTAAAGGTCTAAGTTAATACGATTCATAATCACTATCGTGAGTTCTCTTGGAAACGAGAATAAGGAATTTTTGGCTCAGTTTTGTTTTAAGTTGGATTATCATGATTATTAACTTATAGGCTACTGGGCTAACAAGTGAAGAACAACATTTACGCTGAAATTATATAGAGAGTTTGATATACGACAGCGCCATCAATTACGGGATAACATGAGCGGAGCCGCGGGTTCTGCTGGTAATTATTCACAAACAGATAACCTTGCATAATTGCATCAAATCACAAAGTTCACTAATCATTTCAATTAGAGCACTGTAGGCCCATTCTTATAAAGGAACTAATTATTTATTCATTCATTTCTGCTTCCCATACCTAGGTTGCCGAACAGACAAATTATATTGAACAAATACACAAGAGTGATCATATAAGGAAATGGTTTAGGAAGAAAAATAATAATTTAAATACCCTCAAACGAGCAATTCTATAAAGGAATAAAACAGAATTAATTAAAAGTTTTATAGATCATGCTTCGAAATTACCACAGAAATCTTCAATACTGTGATCGATATGGTTTTAATCAGGTGACCATCTAAACCAAAATCACTGCAGAACTAGATAAGGAAGACCGGAATGGCACCTTTGACTTCTACCATCAGTCATAGATAACACATAAGTCAAATTCTAATATAAGTTATATAACATGTATTGTCTATTTTATGGAACCCGGGGTTCATTGCCGTGCTTAAATGAATTCGCCATTCAACTATATTCTGTGCTAACTCCATCCAATCTTCCCTTGCAAATCCTGCTTCCCTTAAATCTATTGTAATATTGTCCTCCCGCCTAGTCTAGGTCTTCCAAGTGGTCTTTTCCTTTCGGTCCTCCCAGTCAATATTTTTGTGATATGTCTCTTCTGCGCGCAACATGTCCAGCCCATTTCATCCTCCGTGATATAATTACCCTTATTATATATTCTGTGAAGAGTACAGGCTATGAAGCTTCTCATTATGTAGTTTTCTCAGTCGCCATTTTCATCCCTGTTAGGCCTGAATATTTTTCTAAGCACTGTTTAGTTCAGAGCTATTGAGTTCTATTGGCAAATCTCTGAACAAATGAGATCTTGGACTGAGATAACCTATTTCGCTGCTCATGTTAATGTTCCGAAGATTGTCCAAGAATATTACAAATTTTAAAGGATAGAATTTAAAATTCTATCCTTTTAAATTCTATTCTTTTAGATAGAATACATTCTATGCATTCTCAATATTCTTTAAAGTATAGCTAGCAACCAGACCAAAAATATTTATACAAGAATTCTGAATGAACGAATCTTTTTCTAACTTGTCAGATTCTGTTAAAAATACGGAAACTAGCTGGAAATGACAACGGTTTATGGCACCAACCCAGAATATAGCGTATTTTAGAGGTTTCAATAACTACTATCACAGGGTTCAATTCCATATGTAAGTCAAACAATACTAGACCTAAAATAAATGTTGTTTATAAAAATTATATAGGATAAACCGAAACTATTGGATATTTTATTAATAGGCTAAAGTGCTCACGCATATAATTATGCATAGGCCTACATATCATGCAATATAGTATATCGACCTACGGTGATTTAGCTATAACCTTGACAACTTCAACACCAAATTCTCTGTCTTGACTCCCTGAATAACATTTCTTACAACAGGGTTGCTTATGAAATAATAATTTACTACACTAGCCTACCCACATGTACAACATATATATTTGTATGTATTTTAAAAAAATATATATTTCAAAATTTCTATAGGCGCTAATAAAAATCTGACATTTTATGAGTCAAATTATTTTTAAATAAAGTACATGGATATAAAGAAAGTAATATTCTTCAGATATCAAACATACAACATTTAATTAGGTCACAATACCTTGATTAGTTTTTTAATTTATTTATTTATTTTGAGCTAGACGCCTTGTGAAACTTCAAATTCCGAAAAACGAGCGACAAAGTTATAAATTTAAGAGGAAAAAACTCGTGACGCCTGAACGTGACCATATTTCAAACAATAATACATGCACATCGATTTTTTGCTAGGTTAAAGAGGCAAGAACTTACTACAAATTTTAAATATTGCATTTTTAGATCCTCCAAGGGGTATGTTATCTTCCTCAATCGAAGATGATTTTGAGGAGTTCTTCGTTTCATCTTTGGAAAGTTAATGTTTTTACTGTGTTCTGTTTTAATATGCTTATATTTGGACACCCAGGGCCTCTGCGTAACTGGTAGTAGGCTACCAGACAGCGACATGGAACGTAGAATGGAATGAGATAATATTACTCGAGAGGTTTCTTCTAATTAAGTTATGACACCAAAAAGTAATTACAGAATAGTCAAGTAGCTTTGCCAAGTGAGGTATAGCATCGCTGAAGCCTCTCAAGCCACTGGTAACATTTAATTGCTATCACGATTTTATGAAAGATGAACTAATGAAGTCCTCGTACTTAATATGGTTTCTAAATTAATATCACTTGAATATGTCCGATGTCTTTTGTTCACATTCATTATCGAAAATATTGTTTGGAAGTATGTGTAATCTCCAGGCTTAGTTAGGCCTATTTTGTAAACAGTATATTACCAATTTCTACGTTCTCCACCCGTACTATAGATAGGCTAGAAGTAGGACTACGACCGTGAAGTTCGATTTCGAGTTTTCAGCGATAATAAACGATTCTGGTTCCCTGAGTACAAAAAATGTCATTCTTTAAAAATATGTCTGCCATTTCTATCTGTATGTCCATCTTTCTTTATGTGTCTAGCCTCTTAGATCGAAAACAAAAATTAGTAGTCTATAGAAAAATAATTTAAGTTTGAGTTATGAATCTTTTGGGATGTGCGTAAGGCTCGCCGGCGACTTCCTATTTATCTACCTATACCTAAGTTTCACCTCTCCCTTTTAGGGACATTTAAGCGATCCAAGCCGCCCGGGCCTTACAGGGCCGCAACCTGTCGGGAGAGGGATTATCTTTCGATCACATACATAATTCTTTGACCAGACAAGGACATGGAGGGACTCCCCGGATGAGTGATCAGCCCAATGCCGGAGCCACCTCCGAGACAACACGAACACCTAGGACGATACACACCATTCACACACACACACCCATTCCAAACAAGGCGAGGATGGGATGAAGATGATAATGACGGCCAGATGATATCCGGGGACCACAAGGGCCTAAAGTTACCCGACATTCGTCTCACAGGTGAGGAAAAACCCCGGAAAAACCTCACCTAGGTGGCCCGCTGCTTGAGAGGAGCGAACGCATCCCCAATGCCACAGCAGTGGACGACGACTTTCTCGTACTCTTAAATTTTTATTTTCAGTGACCGCCGGCGTGGTCTTGTGGTTAGCGTCGCTGACTATGGATCCGTCGGCCCGAGTTCGATCTCCGGTACCTCCTCGGATTTTTCTGAGGTAGGGAGGTCTGGTATTGGTGCACTCAGCCTCGTGATTCAAATTGAGGAGCTGCTTGATAGAGAAGTAGCGGCTCCGGTCATGGAAACCACCATTAACGGCCGTGGGTGTCGGCATGCTGACCACATGCCCCAATCCTGCCATCTGCCTATAGGTAGATGACGCAGCGGTCGGGTGGTAGGCCTTGTCCCTTCGAGGATGACGCGCCACGGAGTTTAGTTTTAGTTTTTCTAGCAATTTGCTTCCACGATTTTGTTCAAATTGATATGGTCCTACAAAATTTCATATAGGGCTACAAAGACCCAAACTTTTACTTGAAACCTTTACTAGAGAAATTCTCTAAAAGGTAGTATAGACTATAGTATACTGTACATAGTTATGCATTTCACGATATGAGGCTGACGAAGATATAAATACTCAGGACCATAGGAACTTCGAGAATAGATTTTCGCGTGGATTATTAAAACAAGGGAAAACGGTTACCTTGAAAACTTAGTAGGCCTATTTAAGTAATAAAATAATTGGTTTTACATTTTATATGACATTTCACTAGAACACAATTGCGCGAAATTTCGCTATTTTTTTTTTATATTTGTGCAATATTTTAAATGTGGACTTCATAAACGGAACTCAACTCATTAACTTATCGCAATTAAAATACTGATTTTATGTGAGGTATGTTGGATAAAATGGAAATTAATGTGTTTGGTGTAAACCCATTGTTTTCCATTACCTCAGTTTTACTTCTCCATTTGTAGGAATTCTTTATGCTGAGAATATTGTAGGAGAAAAATTCCTCTGACACTGGGATTTGAACCCGGGACCTTTGGCTATCCGTGCCAATGCTCTACCAACTGAGCTAAGCCAGAGTTCACTTCACAGCACCAGATTGAACCTTTCTCCTATGAATGATTGCTCTTAATGTCTCAGTCGCTTAGGTCTGCATATTCACTCTGAATAAGGCGGATGCGATGACGGTGACAATGAAGATGAAGCTGACACTGCCTGGGCTCATAGGCGGTGGAAACCCCAGAAAAATATCCACCCAAGAAACTTTCCCCAACCGGGAATCGAACCTAGGCCCGCTGCCTGAGGAGAGCGAACGCATCCCATGTGCCACAGCGATGGACGGGAACTCACCTTATAGACGGAAATTATTGCTTTAGCCCTACTATTTTGTTTATTAATAGGGCCCGGAAGTTAGACAGTATATATTTTATATTTGAGTGGATATATTAAAGGGTTTTAAACAGAGATAAATTTTTCCGTACATTTAGAGGGACAGTAGAGCCACTTTTCATTTTGCCTATTTTTGCTTCTGTTACCTACTTTAAGGTATAAATACCTTTTTGCCTGTTTTGGATTGTTATGGCTTTTTTCTTTGATTATTTACATATTTTAAGAAGCACATAAATAATTTCAATTAAAGAAAATGAAAAATGTTACACAAATAATGAAATTAATATTCACGTCACAAAATATTTATTGAGCATCTTGCTCCCATAAAATATGATGAAAAACTTTCTCTCTAGTGGTTATGGCAATTGAAACCTAGAGAAGAAAAAATCTTACTGTTGTTTGTAATCAAGAAAAATGAGAGTAGCCTAAGTAATGTAAGTGATAAATAAATTACAAAGTATCTTACATAGCTATTTTCATTAATCGTTTAGGCTTTCAATAAATGCTTATGTTAATATTATATTACTGCCTATTTCTGTATTTTAAGTGCCTTTTTGCCTTCCTATTTTAACCAAAATAAATGCCTAAACTTCCAGGCTCTAGTTATTACAGTATTATATTTAGGCCTATACATGTATTGTACATAATTGAACACATTTCCCTCGTTTCATGTTGTCACGTAGGTCTACTAAAGTCTTAATAACAGCTGACTGGTGACCGCTTCCTAATAGCGATGAGAGGACTTTTCCCTGAGGTCAGAACACATAGCGAACAGGTAGATACCCGAGCGTGGAAACTCTTTAACTAATATAATTAAAAAAATGTTGTTGGGATAAAAACGGTAAAAAATAACGGGTGTGGATTAGGCCTATTCAGTTTAACTCCTTTCAGCTATTTCCATTATGATTTTCTGCACCAGGGATAGCACACAAGGTTCTTAGGTAGCATAGTCTTATTAAGGAACAATCGGTCGTAATTATTCCACCCAATTTTCTACCTCACTTTCTATCTATTTTCTCTTATTTCATTCTCTTCCTGTCTCATTCTGTCTGTCATTGTACCTCTCTCTCTTGGCATACACTACTTTCCAAGACTAACCGACAAGCCTTACTACATGTTAGAATGAAATACGCTAACAATGCCAACAGGAATAAATTAGTCCGTAGCCTAGTATTAATCGGCGTATGCATACTTTTATTTTGACAGTAAAGTTGCCACCTCAATGCTTCATTTACAGCTAAAGATGGAAATCGGAAAAGGGTAGGCCTATAGTAGTTAGATAACAATAATGTATAAAAAACTTCGATTGTTTTTAATCACTCCTATTTCTACGTTGTTCGTTTTGTTAAAACTACAGCTTCAACTTGAATTTCAGAAAAAGACTAAACTTATGCGCTTAGGCCATTTTTGAAGTAAAGTGGCATGAATGTGAACGGAATGTATTTCTCTTCAAATGTTGTTACATAGTTTATTCTTGTTCAAATAAAAAACTACGATAAAAAATGTTGGTGTCCCAATAAGCCGAAATTCTGGGCAAAAGCCAGATCGTCCATGCATAAAGCTCAGGTTGACAGTGATCGATGATAAACATATTTCATTCAAGTTATTCCTTTGCTATTTTGTTTTCTTTCTTCCTTAAGTTTATATTTGTCTTGTTTCTCTATATTATAGAATTTTACTGATTTAAAGACATAGCCTCTATTTGCCAGTGTGACGACACAAGTTCGCCTTGGATAAAAAAAGATTATATAAACAACCAGAATATAAACTACCGACATCTCGTACCGAGCTTCATTCACTGTAGGCCTACCCACTGCCCGAACTTGGAACTCTTTACCGGTGGATATCAGGGTTAGTCGGAACTTGCAGATTTGTGGGTCAGAGTTATTTAAAATAGTTTGCCGCTAGTAAAAAACAAAATCTTATCATCATTATATTGTATATATTTATATTGCATTATATGTTGCTTAGATTTTTAATTATAATTGTGAGCAAACTCAAACTTAGTCTATATTAGGCCTATAGATTTCATTCGAACCCGACCAAGGTCAATTACATTTATAAGCGCGTTTGTGTCTAGATAGAATTACAGGGATGTAGAGGAATTCCTCGGGGACAAAATTTCAGTACACTGGTATTCGTTACAAGTCTAAGTGGCAGTTCACGACCGTCGTTAAATAGTAATAAAACAAACAAATAATAATATTCTGCGCTGAATATAAGTTATATTAGCATTTAGTTCAGGAATGGTTAAAGCGAGGGGAATTTAAGACCACACTGTAGGCCTATTCTATACCCTTCTATTCCCAAAAATTTAGGCGGAACTCCTCTCCTCACCTTCTGCGACAACTTATAAGACACGACGGTTTATCTCAAGGATAATCAAGAACGATTTGGTGTGCCTTTAGCCTACTTTGTTCTTTAATTTTTGCCGGAATTTTGTCCTGCAGGATTTCTATTAAATACTACCTGGAATTCTACAGAAAAGGGCCTGTAACATTTATGTACACTTGGCGGAATCGAACCCGTTTCCTTGGGTAGGCCTACGGAAAGTCAGCTGGGCCGCCTAGGCCAGTGTCTCTTGTACGGAATATTATAAACTAATTTAATTATAATTAGTTGTTACATGCTTTCTTCCTTGTTACCTATCAATTTGTACTTTAGTATAAGCATTTTAATCACATTTTTGATAGCACAATATCACTGGGACCTAATTAGTTGGTTGAGGTTTCCCTTGGAGTATTTCCTCAACTGTTAAAACAAATCGGTTCATTTCTCCGTAGGCGAAAACTAGACATTTCTCTTGAATACATGGGAAAAGAAAGTTGAAGTTAGATGTTTCTGAAAATAATATAGTATTTTAACTAGAAAAATGAAAAAATGTAAATAAATAATATTTTGATATCAGTTTATTAATTTGACAGAAACTTCTGTCTTTTAAAGTCACCCATAGGTGCGGTTATGAAAAAATACAAATAATTTCCCGTCGTAGTTTTCATACACATAACATCCTTCTTAATTACTTTTTCTGAATTTCGCATTAATATATCCAAAGGTGCCTGATTTTATTTAGAGTAGCAAGTCCTCAGCTTATTTAATTGACCATAGTAAGCCATCGGATATGTATTTGAAGGATAGTACTGAAGAATTCATATAGACTAATAGGTATTTCTCATTATTGCAAACATATTCATACATAGGGCCTACATACAGCACCCTTTATACACATCAACCATCAGTCAAATAAATTTTATTTTATTTTATCATAGACTTGAAGTTTAATTTAAAATATGGGACACATGCACTTCCTGCAAAATGGTATGGGAACATCTGGTAACTACGCCAGAAATGATACGGTTCAGTTTTTCACCGGGGTTATGATATGACTTAGGCATACGTATTTCTCTTTCTCATCTGCCCTTCTTGTATTCTTAGCTTTTATACAAATTAGATAAACCAATGATAAGTAGGCCTACCTATTAGCCTATATGCATTCTTCAGTACTATCCTAGTAGATAGAAGATAGTCTATAACAAAGAAGGAAAATCAGAACTGTAGTCAAGCACGGTAGTCGTTTACAGCTGTAACCTGATTTATCGTTTTAATGTCTTCGGGCTTTACTGGTTGCCAAATGATCCACATTATATAATGAGTGCAAGTTTAATATGGCTCTAAGACTGCAATCAAGAAGAAATCAATTTTCCTCCTTATCCATGGTGATAGAAACAAAATTGCTGTAGAAGTGAATGAAATAAATTATTGGCTTAGCAACCACATTGACATGCCCTCCATGGATATTCACATATGGAATTAACACCTCTGCAAGTGATTCCACAAGGTTCTTTAAAATATCATAACCATAAGCAATAAAGTATGTGATAGGGATATGACGCACACAAATCTAAGTACAATTCATGTCTTGTTTTGGTTCCAGACGGTAAATGTTTCTGGGATCTTTGTGTATAGTAGCTGTCCCCTCCTCTTGAAAGCAGGGATAGAAGGGAGAGCGCAAAGGAAAAATGAATGTTTTAAGGTCAAACGCCGGTACCCCTCGCACAGAGCTCCGGCCACAAATCTTCTACCGCGAAGAGCAGTCATGAATACACGTCTGTTTTCCCTTCCTCAAACACCAAATAAAGAAGAAACTATTCCCTTATGGCTTCATTCTTAAGCTGCACAAAAACACACACCCAGAAAAGCACTTCTTATGTAACAGTACGATGGTTTATACAGATAACGTGGTGCAAGCCTCATTTATTAATATATAAATTTGTTCTTTTTTATTCCTTATGCGTTTATTTGTCAAACATAAAGAAATTATTTCATGCTTTTTACAGTCTAGAAAAATTGTACATATTTAAATACTACAGCAATCTCTCATAACTTCTGTACTTGCTTTATTTTCAACGCTTGATCACATATTTTCTTCTCTTAGAAGGACCCTATGAATGAATAATAATTCACCCACCATAATTATTTTAATTTAATTGTTATAAATATTATAAGTATGAAATTATTGTAATGAGGTTTTTTAAAATAACAGTTTAATGTTATAATACTAATCAGAAATACTGAGTAGAAGAAATATTCAGTCGTAAATTAAGGTCACCCTGACAGATGTAGCTTAAGCTTAAAAACGTAACGTGCTTTCTGGAAGCTCAAACTATACGCTTCATACAGCATAAGTAAAGTGAATTTTTCCTTCTGTAGGTCTGGTGACCCTTCGAGTCCCAGGAGGCATAAAACAATAAATAAATAAATAAATAATGTATCTTGTCATCCCAATTATAAATTTATATTATTACAAATTATTAACACAAATAAATGTTTAATCATTCAATAAAATAATTACTATTATGTCCATATTATTATCAAACAATCAATAATTTTCAAAATATTATTACAAAGATTTTTCCATGAGCGTTTCTCAACTTTAGTCTTTCGACCAATGGTAAGGTTGTCATCCTTACGCCCTGGCCGCATTATCCCAGAAATTGTTCCCAGTACTCATTTCAGTTAAAACCAGAGTCGATACGACAGCCACAGTTCTACCAGAAAATTAATATAATATATGTTTTAATTCAGTAGTCGTAGCAATTTCAAAGTAAATAGGTGTTTGCGTACTTTACCAAAGGATCACAAATAAATATTTTCATTATATTTATTTTGTATTGTTCTGTTGAGATTAAGTTAATTTTAATTGAACAGTTAAAAGCTGGTATTTCTAACAAGTCAATTAATATCACATAGAAATAATAATATTATGAATTATAAATTATTAAAATAATTGTTTACGGTCTGTGAAATGAAAGGATCTTAGCGTAAGTTAAACGCCATGGAAAATTAATGTTATATACAGTATATATATATATTAGGTCAGCTTATTTATATTCCATTGAATTTCGAGGTCATATCAAGAGTTCATGTTCTGTAGGTATACCAGAGTAGGCTATGAAACTACAGGTGTCTCAAAAAATGTACTAACACTTTGAATGAATATAAAAACATTATTTATGAACATAGAGGCATGTTTGAAGACTTCAATTAAAGAAGAAACATTTAATTAAAGAATCATGTTCGCAAATGTTCAAATTGATGACCGTCATTGTCCAGACAAAGCTGATAACGCAAACGTCACGACACAGTTCATTTGGAATTTCACGACATTGTCTTTCAATTTCCAATTTCAATGCATCAATTGTTCTTGGTTTTGTGCGATAAACTCTGTCCTTGAGGTATCCCCATAAAAAGAAGTCCATTGGCGTGAGGTCTGGGGAACGCGCAGAGTATTCAATGCTACCCCTTCGTCCAATCCATGTGTTTGGATAAGCTGCATGAAGGTGAGCTCTTACATCTCGATGGTAGTGTAATCTGTAATCTGTACATCTGTAATTCAAGCCTTTAATCTTGCTTTATGTTCATAAATAATGTTTTTATACTCATTCAAAGTGTTAGTACATTTTCGGTGCGTTAATTCTATAGTCCAACTCGTCCCCACTTAATATTCGGCACGTTAACCTTACAGCCCAGCTTGTCCCTGGTATTCAAGAAAAGGTGCAACCAGGTAAAGACAAAATATGTCTTCCCTTTTACTGCAGACTTTGGACTGCACAACTATATTATTGGCTGGTGTAGTTACAAATGTCGCCTTTCATGAGTAAAACAAATAACTGTCCTTATTAATAAACTTCATCTTGTAAATGAGGGAAAGTTGAATAAGAGTATTGGTATTAGCCTTATGCTAATAAAGCAACGCAAAGAAGTTAAAAAAATAGGAGTGGAATATCTAGATTAGATGATATCAGTCCTGTTATATAGTTAACTTTCTATAAGCGTGAAGAATTCACTTTAAATTGTGAAATATTAGATCCTATATGAAAACATTTGTATGTTAGGTTAGAATACCATGACATTAAAATATATAAAATAATGATATCTAAACAATTCTAAGACAAGTCCCAAAGAATAAAAACAACGTATATTAACCAATTAGGCCTGTTGAAATTTGTATTAAATTATATTTAAAATTGGTGAATAGGTTAAAAATAAGTATTAATATGGAAGGTCTAGAGACAACGTGGTGTTAATGAATATTTCAATTTATTGAAATCAGTTTATTTCAAATATTTTTCAAATTTTGCCAATAATTGATCATTCGGAACGATTGGCATAATATGGAATACGAAACCATTTTCGGCTTCAGATGAATCTAAGTACACAAGGTCAATACACCACTTCAGCCAGGCCCCAACTTTATTCCTTTCCTTAAAGTCATTTGACATTGCAAGATTCAGAACCTTCTCCCATTAGGCCTTTGGAACCTACAGGCACTTATTTCTGCATAAAGCCATATTTTGTTAACAGCATTGTTAATAAAATTTTCAAAAACTATCAGTCTGGCAATAGAATGTATTTAGCCGGTAGAAATCAGTCGGAGGACGAGACGGGCTCCCGGTTAAGCGAAAAATATTTCATCCGGGAACGAGATGGGTTCTTCGATTAAATAAACTTATTTCAGTTGCGGACGAGATGCGCTTCGCCGGTTGGTAATACCACTGTAGGTAACCATTAGTTTGCTTATCTGGAAGGAAATGAAAGAAACATTAATAAACCAAAATTCTGTGAATGGTTATTTTCCACTAACAGTCATAATAAACTAAGTTATTAATAGCTTTTCAACATTTTTAATTTTAATTCATTTAGAGAATATTGTTTGGCATTAATAGGCCTATGACTTGAATTCAGCTCATATGTTCTAAGTTCTTGATTATAGTAATCTTATTATTTATTTCTAATTTCTAATTTATATTAGCCTATACTGGCCTATACGTAATGTGAAGCAAATAAAACCTAATCTTTATTATAAGACTACACCACATAAATCCGATGTTCAGTTCCTGCCATAGAAAAAATATACAGATTTTGTTTTGCTTTCAGTCTATCAGAAATGATATAAAATTTTGTAATTTATTTACAAACTTATTTATTCACATGTCTCAGTCTCATTCAAAAACCTATTATTCGCAAGAAAAGACTTTAAATCTATGTTTGTGAAAGGATTGAGTGGCAGTTATAGTTTCAGAGAATGTATTGGGAACAATTTTTCAAATATAAATACAAGCCTTTAGGATATTTAGTATAATAGGCTACATAATATACTATATTAAATCAGGCTATACATTATGCATATTGTGCAATTCGTGTAAAAAATTTGAACAAAATCGTTTGCAAAATTACGATAAATGAAAATGTATTCATGTAAGCCTAAAGTGGTTTTAAAAATGAAGGAAAAGTCGTTACCAGGCTTCATATCGCATCCCCGAAGGTTACACAACCAAAATAAAATGGATGTATATACTCACATTGGGGTTAAGGGGCGATGGGCTTACCACCTGTCCCTCTGCCCTGTCTAGGAAAATAAGCGTAACAAAATTCGCATCGGGAAACAGTAACCTCCACTTGGAGGCCCTTCGCCCCACATGGGGGCATAGGATTTGAGATACTGTATATATACTCACATAACATTCATCTCTTTCCTTCCCTTTTATGCTATCATGGTGGAAAGTCGAATGCCTAGTACCCAGTGTCGGCAATCTAACTTACCACACTGATAACCTCACTACTTACCGCACAGAAGCATCATTATTATAAAATCAAATGTCATGTCCAGGAATGAAGTTCTGTGCGACTAATTGTTAAATTTGTATTAACAAACGAAAATAATAACATCGCAATCGGCATTAACAACTTGTGACAACCACCAGGCGAAAGTAATCGATCGCTACCAAACATCACCTATGTGACCTTGGATGAGACCAAGAAGGCAGTGCACCAAGGTATAATGTAAGATTTTAAGGTTTGTATATTTGTAGCCTAATTTCTGGAATAAATGTTTGTATTTAATTATTACTTCACATAAGTTTTCTTTCTTAACTTTTCCTATAGGCCTATTGTGCTAAAACACACTTCCTACAAGAGTTTTGCAGTATAGTACTTCTAAACCTTCAGAATGGCTATACGACATTCATATTTCCCATTATGATACAGAATAAGAGACCTTAACTATTGTAAGGAGTGAGTATATAGTTGTCTTATCCTCAGCCTGTTGTATTGATAACTGTTTCGAGGACGAAGATCGATAAATAATTATTGTGTCGTGCCTCGAAACGCGAGTTCAAAAGCGAAATTAAGTTACCCTAGTAAAATAACGCAAGAGTTATTCGGATAGATAATTCCACGTGAAGAAAAATAGATCTCTTTTTATTTTCTTTCAAAGGAAAGAATAGGCCTAATGCAATACAGATACAATATGTACTTACCGAGATGTCTCCAATATGAAGTTGTGTAATCTTATGTTCACAGGCTAACATGACGTGCTCCTAGGTCTAGAAATAATTGTCATAGGTAATGTAACAGGGGTTCAGGTTTTATCGATAAATTTACGAGTAACGAAGTTGAGAGAATCCGTCGTTACGTTTATTGTCGCGCTTGGTGCTACAGGTAGGCCTGTAAAGATGTTCCCAGTTCTGCATTTCTGAATTTACTTTAAAGAAAAACAACTGCACTATAGGTGCGATAAAATGAAAGTGATAAAAAAAATTATAAAATTATGACAGTGGACACTTGACATTGGTTGAAATTCCACATATACGTACACTGAATTGGTCACTGATTTATGAGCTAAATTAATCATGATTAGAAACATTCGCTCAGCTCAATTAAATTCTCAAGGTAAAACTCGGCACTAGTCAGGGAAGCAAGAGAAACAATGCTTCCTCTAGTTAAAACGAAAACATGCAATTATTTTATAATGTAAATTGTAATAATAAGGAATATAATATTCTTTGACTTTTAAAACCCTTCATTCGCGGGAAGTAAATTCTTTTCCTTAATCTAATGCTCCTATTCGCCGCACATTGGAAGTATGGAATGTGTGCCTCGTTCCGACAGTGCCATCCTGCGTTGGTGACGAAGTGAGTGTTTCGTGTATTTTCGCTAACATAAGGAATTACCTTTTGAATGTGCGGACGCCCAACAAACTTCCTAGCTTAGCTTGCGTGAAACTGTGAAGGCATTGGGAAAGCTGTTTTTCAGGAGGCCTAAATGAATTTGAAACTATCGTGTTTTTCATAATTCTTGTGCTCTATCCTGTGTTGTAAAACTTAATGCTTTTTTTAATGTGTCCAAGTCACTGGTTTGTCCTAAATATTGTAAATAAATCGTGTGTCCATGTGTGCTATATTCAAGCATTTATGGAAACCAGTTGGCGAATTGTTCGCTCCTGACGTCACTGTGACGTTTTTGTGTCAGAGAGAATCGTGAAGGGAACGAGACCCACCTGGCAGCTGCAGCATTAAGTTACACAGAAAACAGTGTCATAAACAATGGAATCACAAGCTTCAGAGTGATCTCTTCTCTATATATATAAAAGGTTTTGTCCTGACTGACTGACTGGCAGGAATCAACGTACAGCCTAAACTATAACAGGTAGAGACTTGGAATTTTGATAGTACCTTCGTTTCATAATGTAGATGCTCACTAAGAAAGGATTTTGAAAAATTCTGATTCTAAATGCCAAAAATTAAATGTTTTTGAAAATACTTAATCCCTTTTTACATAGAATTATCAATTCCAAATCACAGAATATATTGTTGCCAAATGGTATCAGATGGGCTTGGAAAAAACAAATGAAATGCACTTTTGACAAATAAGAGAAGTTATCAAAATAATTCATGTTATAAATAAATATTACAAAATGAAATCCACTAAAATAATGGAATCACATAACTTTCTCTACCCTGGACATAGAGAAAACAAAACGAGGTATGGTAATGTGTATATTATTATATTATATCGCAGGTTTTTGGAGAGAAAAGTATGAAAGTGATAATGCTTTCTGTTTAATTTCATCCCCAAAACGGTTTTATGGTAACATAAGAGTGGGAAATTTCCCGCCTCGATATTACAATTTAATGTTACAGGAATTTCTGTTTCTTCTTATTTAAACCTCTACCAGGCTTGCAGTGCACTGTACAAGCGATGGGATGCAAAATTCTAGATCCTCTATGAGCCATAAAAAACTATATCAAGCGTTTTCTGAGGGAATAGTTTGAGTGTAATAAGTCGTTCTTCCTATTTCAAATTATAAATGCCTATATAAGGACCTAGAATTTAAAATTGAAAATCCTTCATAAGTTAATTTCCAATTACAAAATACAAAACCCGGGCGACGCCGGGTCTTTTAAGCTAGTATTGTATAATTGAAAAACTTTATCCTTTTAAGGCGTGCATTTTATTCTCGGGGCTTTTCTGAATAGAAAATTATTATATAAACTGGTTGTCCAATTTGTGAATTGAATGAACTTAAAGCACAACTTGGGCGAGAAAGTTCAATTTTGAGCAGTAAAAAATGGCTATGTTCTTACCTCATAATGTTAAAAAAAATGTTTTGTTTGCCATGCTTATTAGTCCTTAATGAAAAATGTGTGGGACAAGAATGGCTTCAGTGACGTAAATAAATAATCTTCACGACCTGGAAATCATCAGTCCCATATTGTTTCAGTTAACGCAATAAGTGACGTTTGGTAGGTCTAGAGTTCATTTTCAGCTTGACAACCAGAGACACCTGGCAGTCATGCAACATAACGAGATAATGTACTGTAGTCAGCCAAATTGAAGTACGAATTTGAACCAATAAAACCAAATCGTAGCAAGAAGTGTGAAAATGTGTTTCCTGAAATTTCTTTTGTCATAATCCATATAATTATGCTTGACCCATTCGCGCGATATGTATGTTTGTACGGGCGACGAGATGTTTTTTGTTTCTGAGCGAAGCAGGTAGACCAACAGGGACAGACCACTTCTGCTTTAAAGTAAGTAGTGACAGGTAGATTTTACTTTTGGCAGTTATGTTGTGTTAGGTTAGGTTCGTTTGGTTAGGTTAGGTTGATTCGGTTAAGTTAGGTTCGTTTGGTTAGGTTATGAACAGCGATATTAGTGTAGTGTGTTTGTCAACCTGTTACTCATAATTCTACCTGCTCCGCTGGCTTGACGTCAGAGCTCTGGCGTCCAATCACGAAAATTTGTATCGTTTCGGGGAAGGTAATATGGCGGAGATTTGACTACTTTTCGCTAGATAAAAGAAATTGTAACATTTAGGGCGAGCGGGTCGGACCAAATCATGTGCCAAGATATCTCTCCATGCAACTATGTATTTAAAAAATGTGATATTAGGTGTTTTATGAAGGGAATCTTGGTTTTAAAGAATGGGTCAAGCATATATGGATTTTACCTTGCTTTTTATTGTTTATGGTCAACATTTCGATTTTCCTCGCTTAAGAAGTGAATTGAATGTGTATTATTCCATTGCAGCAGAATTGAAAAATAAAAGAACGAGTCAACTTTTAATTAACTTAAAAGAAACTAATATGGACAGCGCACTAAAACAGCTCACAAAATTATGTGAACTGATAGTAACAGTTCCTGCAAGTAGTGCTTCTTTTGAACGTGATTTCTCTACGCTAAAATAATTAAAGCGTACCTACTTCGGAAATTCCCGAAAGGAAAACAGAATGTCCAGGCTGTCATTACTGTCTACAGAGAACAAATTACCGTAAAACATTCGTTGTAATGAATACTTCTATGTCAAAGTAATCGACGATTTTGCTGCCAAGGATAGGCGAATTGATTTGGTCTTCAAATAAATTCGCGTGAGTTTTCAATTTTGTATTATAGACTTTTAAAAATCTAGACTATATTATTATCCCCGATAACACCCTGGATTTTTTCCTGAGGTAGGGAGATCTGGAACGAGGTGCACTCAGCTCGTGATACAAACTGATTGAGAACTAGCGGCTTCGATCAATATCATTAACAGCCGTGAGAGACGACATGCTGATCACATGACCCAATCCTGCCATCGACTTATGGTAAATGAAGCAGTGGTCCGATGGTAGGCCTATTACCTCCAGGGATACAGCGCCAGGTAGTTAAGTTTACTTCAGACTTTTGCTTTCCTCACCTGATATTAGGCTACTACGCACGCCACTGGCACTAGCGGTATCCGGCTGGATAATTCCATGCAAAAAAATTAATTACAGTTAGTTTCTTACAAATGAAAGATTATAATACAACAAAGGTAAGTTCTGCCTCTCCGGTGACATGGGTTCCTGTTCGAAATATTGTCTACTAAGTCCCCTCTAGTAGCCCTAGAAGTTTGTAATATGAATTTCCGAACACCCAGTATAGCGGAAAGTTACCTATTCCTCAATATAATGTCCATTGCAATCTCGAAAGCTGTGACAAGATCTCGGGCTTCGCGTCATGAAACAAAACTGTCACTTGACTAATTTTACTATCTGTGTATTACATTCTCATTGGCCTATTTCAAATTTTTAAGCTATTCTATTGCCCGAAAGAAGTTTAAGGGGGACTGTCACATTAAACAATCACATTCAAAAACATGTATTAGGCTACCACTTTTCATTTTAATTATTAAAATTTTATATTGTATATAGGCTTCGTTTAAGACTCCTTCAATCTACAATTAATACCTCATTGCATATTTAAATTGGACATTGTAATTGTATAAACATTCATCAATGTCAATGACATTTATAAGCGCGTCTGTGTCTGTAGAATTTCAGGGATGTAAAATAATTCCTCCGGGACAAAATTTCGGCACACTGGTGATCGTTACAGGTATAAGTGGCAGTTCACGACCTCGTTATAGAGGCATAAAAACAAACTAATATTCTGCGCTGACTACATTATATTAAATTATTTGGACTAATAGGCCTAAGATATATTTTTATAAGACCCAAAGTGTGTATGTTATGATAGGTGCGTGATTTTATCCATTAAAAGATAAACACTAGTCTATAGAACTCTAATGGTTTAACTGTCTCCGAAGTACATTAAATCTTAGATAGTTAGCTAGCCTATATCTAATATCTTGTTTAGTGGTAGCCTAGGTCTATAAAGTGGAAACCTTCCATATCAACTCATATTCATCACTAACGGTATAAAATTCATTATTGATATTGTTGTGCGGGACATTCTATGTTACAGGTGAGGGGCGCGACTCTGAAGGCGAGTGCATCGGAGCGAGGGCCTTGGAAAATGGGTGCTTGCAGCGTCATGGAGAAAAAGGGGTGAGCCGTCATGGGAGAGAAGGTGAGCCTGATGTAGAGACCACATTGAGCCACATTGAGCTGAGGAACGAAACGGGACAAAAGGCCCGGAGGAAGAGGAGAAAAGCTGAAAGGAGAGTGACATGCACTGCGAAGAAGAAATTTAGGTTGCTTGGTATACGTTGAAGAAGGATTAGAGAGTGAGTTGATTGGTTAGAAGGACGCACACTATCCAGTCAACATGGTGCTCCACAACTGAACCCCGGACAACGAAACTTGGTAAGCGTGAAAGAAACATGTTTCTGACAAAATACAGAGCACAACAGATGCTCAAAAACCCCTGTCACCATAGGTCTACGTTAAATACCTTAAAAATCCTGTGAAGACACTGTAAAGTTCAAATTTTTGCGATTTCGTAGAGCTAGTTTCAGATTTGAATCGTTCATTCAATATAGGCTTACTTCAGAAAGAGGTCGAAGGTACAGTTCGAAGACATAAGATTGCTTTGCACCTAAATTAGAGTCAAATATGCTCTTGCGAGCATCCTTTAGTTCGTTTGTTAATTCGGGAATATACATTTATACACAGAGAAAAGGAAAGAATATGTAGGCCTAGGGTTTAGAACCTATGGGGTTGCTGGGCTTAATAATTTTGTAGAGCCAATAGTGAAGGATGAAAAAGATTGAAGCCGATTGGGTAAGTAAGGGTTTCTGAGGTGCCTAAAAATAGATTTAAAATCTAGTGATTTCGTATAAGCCTGGTACTGAAATAATGCAGCCTTTTGAGATTAAAGATAATGATTAAAGGTCCCTGAGATTCCTGACGAGATATTGAAAGTATTATAATTTTGTAGAGAATCCGTATTAAAGTGGCACGTGCCTATGAGATTAGAGATACCGATTAAATATTAAGATATTTAGAAATCTAAATCAATTAAAAACAAGAGGTTCTTAGGAAGGCAGTACAAAATCGAAATGAGGTTGGAATTGTTCTTTCGAGATTAATGAGGTTGAATATTAAATTTCAGTTAGGTTAGATTTATAACCAATAGGTTCGACGTTTTATTCAGAAGGAAGTAAGGTTAGAATAACCTGGTTGGAAAGACGTTAAGGAAATATAATTAGAAAAAAAGGTTGCCTACTCCAGGTGTTGGTACTCGGATGGAATAACATTCAAGTAGTTATAAAGTTATACTGAGACATTGTAAGAGGAAGGCTGCCTTCTTGAGTTGAGAACAATTTAGTAGGAGTGGGTAAAGGACTGCCTGCCACTGATCATTCGAGAAATGACTAATTAACTTTAAGTTCGCCTCTTGTTAACTAATCTATATAGTATTCGATAGAATATCCTTTTTGTGCTAGGTCGCGAGGTTGGTTCCGGGAATAGAAGCGTACTCGAGTGTGGGCTCCTCTTACCCAGGTTTTGTTAGGCCAGTTCTCGCTAAATTATATTGGTTCGTAATCGGTGTTTACACTTCTTTGTAAAGAAGAGGGAGAAAGAATGAACGAGAGAGAGAGGATATTAGAGTATATAGAGAAGAAGAACTGGACAGATCCAGGAACATCAACTTATAGACTACACAAGTACTGGTTTAATTTAAGCAAGGGGAAGTTGAACATTGCAGTTGACTATTACTTGAATAGAAATTCAAAAAGAGCTTCTGTTATGTAATTTAGTTGAATTACTTTGATATTTTCTTGAGAATGTAGGCCTATATCAGGAAATTGTGTGCATTTATGCTCTCACAATCAACTGGTGTAAGTTTAGTTAGATACAATGATTCTGTTATTAATTAAATGAACGGTATGTGTTTACTTTTGCTAAGGACAGCTCTGTTTCTACAAATGCTAATGAAAGTCCTTAATAATAGTGGCAACAATTGACAAGTGAAATCTTCCTGCAACAATAGAAAATGTAAAGTAGTGTTTTATTCATAGGTTATCAGTGCATCTGAAGAGCATTATCATCAGCCAATGACAAATGAAGGAATCACTTTGAAAGCCTTAAGGACTGAATCCAAAAGAAAAGCAATGGAGGAGTTGTTTCTGCGACCCAACAAGTTGTTACGCTCAAGCATTCAAAACAGCAACACGTGAGGTAACTGGTAAGTGCAAAAATCCATGCGATCCATACATCATCCAGTGAATTAATAATAATCCGTGCAGTCCCCAAGTATGCACGAAATTACAGGGAAAACGTTGCTGTAGGATGCCCAATATTGACTATCCCAACGCAATGGCTCAAACGCAATGCAGGAATTGTCCCGAATGTCATAAATTTCGGTTGTTCTGACCTAAACGTAGTGCATTGAAAACGACACTTTTAAGGGTTAAGAAGTAGGGAATACAGAGGGGATCTACATATAACCGGGCAAGTGCATGAGCTAATCAAGTAGCCTATAATTATGGACTTCACCTGAGGTAATGAATGTTACGGGGTAATCTGAGAACCGAAAAGGGCCGAAAGCATAAAATATAATAGGTTCTGATCAGTCAAGAAGAAGCCAATAAGGTCGGTCGATCTCAGGATTTGAAACCCAGACATTCAAATGAAAATCTGTAGTATTACCACCATGGTTATTTAGTAAAACTATAGAGCCACAAATGGTGATCGATACGAGAATGTAGCTGCCGTCTGTTCGTTTTAAACACTTTTAAAAACATGTTTTCATAATACGAAAACTACTCGGAAAGAAAGAGTAAAGTTTAATTTTACCAAAAATTAGTAATAGTTGCCAGCAGCAGAATTTCTTCAGAAGGATACTGTCACTATACAAGTCCGTTAATGTCTCGCAGTAATGACTTCGTAGGCCTATATTGTAATAATAACACAATGGATTAAGTCAGCACTCCGATTAACAGATAGGTACACTCCATGTGGATGTATCCGGATGAGAAATACACCATTAGCTTAAGAAAAATAACGTAGTCTATTAAGTTACATTATACGAGGCCTTTGGAATTCAGGGCATAGATTCATAGTCCTGTTATTTTCAGCTAATCCATTGCTGCAATATAGCTCCGGTTAAGTGTGGCTATTGAATCTTGATATGTTTACTATTTTAATATCTTTCTGGCTGTAATAAACTGTTATTCATCAACTCCCATCATATGCATTTTATCTATGTTCTAATAAATACATTTATTATAATTAGGCCTACGTGTTATAATTTGGACCTCCATGGCTGAGTGGTTAGACTGCTCGCCTTTTACTTCTTGGGCCCATGATTAAGTCTCGGTGAAACCATGACGTGGGATTTGTCGTGGACAAGTGAGATTGGGATAGGTTTTCTCAGGGTGCTCCTCTTTCCTCTGCCAATATCATCCGCCGTGCTCTATTCATCATCGAAATATATTTGGTTGTAATAAAGGAATTACTATAACTTAGACCTGAATCGTGCTTAAGTAGCCTATCGACCGCAAAATCTAATGTAATGTTTCAAAGGTGAAATAATTTATGTGTGAGTGTGTGTATGTTATGTGTGTAAATGCGTGTGTGGATCTGTGCGTTTGTGGTACTTTGTCATTTTATAGCTACTTAGTATTTTAGTGTCAGTGTTTGCTCTTCTTACGCAGAGGGCAAGAGTTCGATTCCCGGTTGGGATTTTCGTCACCTGTAAGACGAATGTCTCACCGTAGTTCTCGCATTTCATCTGACCGTGATTATCGTCTTCATAAAATCCGCCTCCTTGAGTGTGTGTGCGTGCGTCTGGTATCTTTCGTCCTATGTGTCTGAAGTGACCCAGCATTGGGTTGAGGTTGGGACCCTTGACTGGTCAAAAAAGTATGTAGCCTATGTGATCCATAGTAGAAACTCCCTTCCCCAGCAAGTCACTCACCGTCCAGGCAAGGCCAGGCGGCGTAGGCTACCATAAACGTCCGTACAACTCAGGTAGAGCTCAGAGAAAGAAAAATGATAGTTAAGATTGCTTCTCGGGTAATCAGCCGTGGCAATATTAAATTATTCCTCATGAGGAAGACCAAAGAAGTACGATGGCCGAAAATTCGAACTTAATAATATTGATATGGCTGATTACCAGAGAGTGGTGAAACAAATAACTAGGTAACGGTTAACTGCAAAAACAATTATCCAGTTAATTATGTGTTCAAAAACAACTGTAATTACCCAGATAATTGTTAAAAATTAACTGTAGTTTATCTGTTTCCAAACAGTTCACTTGATATTATGTTTAATTATCTGGATCCTTATGTCGATTGTCCAGACAATTAAATCCACTATAGTTAATTATTTTAACAATTATGTGGATAATCACAAATAACTGCATAAAATTACATCAACATCCAGTTATCTGGTTAATTGTTATTCGGTTAACTGGACAAGAGGTAATGGTTATTTAAACAATTATTTGCTCGGCTAACTTTTATCCGGATAATCGCGAGAAGCCATCTAAATGATTAGCGCTGTGAAAGCTTCAAATCAAGATATTTACGTACGTAGTAATTCATTTATTTGTGTTTCTGTTAACAGTATTAAATCATTTATGAAGCATAAATTCACACAGTCCATTTACACAAACTCTACCCAGGTTCCTCCGAAAAGTGTTATAATAGAGTGTGCATAATAGCCCTATAGAAATCGTCTTAACATACATTTGTTGAGTTAAATTTATTTATTTATTTATTTTCTTGTGAACTCTCTATCCTATCCAATGCAATGCAGTCACAAATTACAGATATGCAATGAATTCAATCTAAAACTTACAAAACACTGCTAATGTAACACATGTAAAGACCAACGTTTCAGTGGCCATTGCTTTTACGACGAAGTGATATTTCTTAACTATTGTAGAATGGCTACTCAAGCGAAAGTTTGTTTTATGAAAGTGAAATAGAATCTTTCTGTCATTTTCCGGTTCCATCCGAGATGCAAGGTCTGAATCCATTAATGTAGGATTCAAGTAGTCGCTAGTAGCCAGCCATCTTGATTAGGAGCTCATTTGTTATTATCAGCAAGCGAGATGTTCCCAGAGGTTGAATAATGTGCAAAAAGCAAACCGGATGAAAGATTTAAAAAATAAAATAAAGAAAAGAACTCGAGGGATGAGTTCACATAACGTTTCAGGAGAGGTTTTAAGAAAATAAAAAAGTGGGGAAAGCAGAAAAGGAAAAGAGAGGTATGGCAATTTTTCACCGGCCCACTGGATTTTTCATCCTGAGACACGATCTTTCTCTCTCACATACATACACACAATAAACGGGAAAAAGGTTTTTTCTTTCTATTTTCGTGGAAGAGAGGAAGGGGAGAGTGAAAGGGTAGCTGGTTTGGGGAGGAAGAGAACACAACGAAGAGGCATTAATAAAAACGTCAATGGTGTCAGAGGACTAATGTGTGCAATCAGTTTCACCCGTACTCACACATGCTGAATGAACAGGGTAAGACGGATTGGTCAGGGAGTAGGGACTTCCCTACGAAACACAAGAGAATGAAAGAAAAGAGAGCACAAACACGTATAGATGGAGTGGAAGAAATATATTACATGAAAAAGTAACGTAATGTGTTTTCCATAGTGATTGAAGTCGATGAAGTCATGACGTCTGATAACGCATTAAGAAAGAACGAGCGTGGTGAAAATACTAACGGATTTCATAGAGCAAGGACGAATGAATACGTTACTGTTTAGTATAGGTCTAACCTTACGTTAGACAAACGCCGTATTATTAGGTCTAATGCGATATTATACAGCTCCTTCGGTAATGCAAAAATACAACTACAATTGACACTTCTGTCCTATCTTGGAAATTTAAAACAAAATGCTGCCGAACACAAATACGAGAGGGATGGACCTACATCTGTACGAAGGAAAATTAATGAATTTACAATAAGGCTTTCTAAGAAAATATTCTTTTATCTGTTATTTCGGATCGGGTCTTCAGTCATCAAATAGTATCGAACACTTGACGTTATTCCTTAAAAATGGTGTACCGGTATATTTTATTTTCAGTAGGACTACGTAAAGTTGCAATTCGACCAATATTGTTTTAAATGCTTAAGGTGAGCCTTTAAACAAAATTGATTAACGAAATCGAGATATCTCTTTATGCTCTGTTGTTTATTTTACTCATCGAGAAATGAATGCAACTAAAGATTGCAAATCCGAACGGCTATGAATTCGTAACATTACAACTTCTCTATTTTGAAATACGTACGTCGTGTAAATCTGAATAGCCTATTTATTTACTGCAAATTTGTTATCATTCTTTTTGCTTTGCTTCGCATCTTAACTTTACATTTAAAAAATATACTTTACAACTTGCATCATAAATTACTATTAAGATAATAATATCGTGTTAAAAGAAATTGCAAATACAGTAGAAGTTGAGGCCTATTTATTGTGTAACTACTGAATTGTGAATAGGCTGAATAATAATCAATTCAAAGTCTTGCAGAAATAGAATTAAAAACTAATTCAGGGAACACTAAAGATAAAAATAAAAACTTTATAAACTATCTAAATGCTATTATTAATTAATTTCATTTTCAGACAGGTTTAAAATAGTTACAAATTGCAAGAGTGTCCACCTTAAACCCTTGTCGTAGCACTTATCTGGGGCCACTTATATTTAAAATATAAAATAACACTAAGATACAATCACTCATTAAAAACAATGTTGTCACAGTATTAAAATCTGGGACCAATAAGAAGATTTTAATACTGTGGCAATATTGTTCTTAGTGAGTGTATCTTCTGTGTTATTTTATATTTTAAGTGGCCCGTGATATGTGCTACGACGAGCATGCTGTTAGTAGCTAATAAATAATAATAAAAAAAAGGGTTTAAGGTGGACACTCTTTCAATTTGTATCTAAAGGCTTTTGGGCCACTCCATTACAGAACAAATCTTTTCATTAAGTTCGTGAGAGTAAATGTATCTTCCTAATTATTTATAGACAAAGACAAAACCACAAAAAAAAGTATAATTCAGCTAATCTTCAAGGTCTTTCCAGAATCATATCAATAACATTTTTTAGAACATAATAATAATATTTATAAATTAATATATCTTTTGGACTATAGGCCTACTTCATCGTACTACCCATTTTAACAGGGATATTTTGCACTTGCAGCAGGTAATATCCTTACACAAACGAACGAGAGAGAGTCCAACAGGAGCAGAAGATATAATGGGGGGGGGGTCTCGTTTCGGTGTGTACAAGGACCTTGTCGTCTAGTCCCAAATAAACAAATGTATAAATCGTTTAGCTTTTCAAATCCTTTTTCTTTCATGAATAAATTAATTGATAGGCTGAGAAATGGAATTAAAAAACCAATTTACAGTTTTATTAGTCAAAATGGAGTTGTTCGTTATAAATAAGTTATTTTTTACTTTTTAAAAATGATTTCTTAGGTATATTATCGGAACAAATTTCGATGAGACAAAATTCATAGGCCTATCTTCTGAGTGCAAATGCGCCCATGCCATTGTCCAGTGAACACTACATCGCGCAGCCTGTTTTGGTCTCTTTCTCTGTACCCAAGATCAGCACCAAATATTCCACACTCAGCTTGGAGAGCGGATTTTGTGTGCAGATGTAAGTTACGTAAGACAAAATAAGAATGCCTACTTCATAGAAGAGAAAAATTCATGTCTCGACAAAAAACAAAACCTATTATCATCCCGACGACATCCTTATTCCAAAATATATAAACATCACACTAGGCATGTTTATGTGGACGGCGCATGTTTAGATCTAGTGACAGCAATACGACGTCTTGTTGAAGTTCAAGTAAACAAATCAAAGAAGGGAAGATATGTTTTTATCCAAAAAGATAAATCATCAGCTGAGTATTGCGATTTAATAACTCCACTTTTTGCAACAAACAGAAAACGAGATAATTTATAGGCTATTTTTCAATTTCTTATTGAGGTTTGCATCTAAAGCATATGCTGCGAAACCGATCTTCCACATCTAAATAGCAAAATAATAACTGGTATCATTAAAGAACTTCATTGCCGTGGAGGGTTCATATTATTTTTTTTTTATTTGAAAATACAACCTTAGGTCTATACCCTCGTATATAAACTGCCTTAATCCATAAAATCTACAAAAAACTTATTACATTTAATTATACATTGGTGTCACAGGCAGTAGTAAAAACAATATGTATTAATACACAATATCAAAAGCTTAAAAACTAGAATTAGCTATGCGTCAGATAATTAAAAGTAAAATAGTTGTTCTTGTCCCTCGTATTTATACTGCAGGGTGTACGTACGTTATGTTATCTTCAGCACTTAGGATGCATTTTACACAGTTGCACTTAACATTGCAGAGATAGTATTCTCTCAGTACACTCTGACACATAGCTAATTCTAGTTTTTAAGTTTTTGACATTGTGTATTTTAATATTGATTTTACTACTGGCAATTGTATAATTTAATGTAATAAATTGTATGTAAATTTTATAAATTAAGACAGTTTATGTACGAGGGTGTAATGTTGTATTTTCAAATAATAACAACAATAACTAATCGTTTTTTGAATAGTAGACCTCGTGGCAAAAAAATCTAATCTACATCACAGTTTTAAGGTTTAGACAGTGAAGCTGTTCATTGTCAAAACAACATTGTTTCAAAGGTCACCATTTGACTAGAATCGTTTAAAAAAGCTGAAAAGTACATGAAGCAGAATTATTAAACGGACATAACCTTGAAACGGAATCAAAAAATAAAAATCCTTTCTATGTAGTTTTTAATTACTTCAAGGAAAACTAGTCCCAAACTGGAAGAAAATCGAACTACGCGTTCGGTCGTGGATGCGTTACAAATTTACAGACAAACAGACGAAATACCGAACTGTCGGGTTAAAACAGGAACCGCTTCGCTCGGTCAATAGGCTATTATATTCTTCTATGTCACGTTAACTTCAGTCTCTTCTGTATTCTTAGCTTCTTCTTAGTTCTCTCGAACCTCACATTGATGGGCAAGGTAGGACTATACTCCAAAACTTATGTCATGTGCCTGCTGTATTAAAAATTCCTTCGACTTTGGACATGTTCACACGAACATATTATCCATGTGGGTCGCAGTGAATTCTTACAAAATTTTACGAGGTAAACATTTTTGGGGAATAAAGTTATATGAATTACTACAAACTCTGAAAAATCACAACATGCTAATTCCTACAATTTCCCATCACATTAACAATACCTGTGAAACTTCCTAACGCAGACCTTAATACTAATTTTTATAATCAAATAATTAATATTTTTAAAGATAATGAAGAGAATGCAAAATAAGTAAACAAGTAAAACACACATACGTAAAACCACGAAGTGCAATAATTAATATCTTATTAGACGAAAGAAAAGAAGACATTGAAGAAAGAAACAAGAAAGGCGCTGAATGAATATTAATGTGGGAAAATCTCAAAATTTGATTACACGAAGAAAGTGTCTTACAGAAACAAAATATCAAGAATTTACATACCGGTAGGCCTATTTGGTTATTTATTTACTATAAACGATGCTTCGACAAAGATTTTAATGCATAGCTATCACAGTGTTATAATTTTAATGCCTAACTTTCGGCAAAGTTATATTTTTAAACAACGAACGAAGATAAAAGATTTAACCACACCAGCCTATATTAATGTTGCTTAGTCTCGAATTTGCATAAGTGCGAGGGGCAATTTTGTGTTTTCTTCTCATAACTTGTCTTTCTAAGAATTCACATATCAAATTGTAGGAATTCACATATAGGCTATAATTCCTACAAACAGCTACTTTGAAGGAATTCACCTAACCCGATCCATGGGTCAGCTGTTTTCTGAAGTGAAATAAAATTCAGTAATAGGAAAGCTGCATCAGAGAAGCACGTTTGCGGTAATTTTTCAGGAAACGTAATCTTTTGCGTAAGAAAGGAATCCCGTTTGCAGCACGGTTTTCCTAGTTTCAAAGGCATGTTTGCTGCAAGACTCACCAACACGTGGTGACTGACTTAGGGCTGTGTAAATTCTTGTTATATCATTTTTCATAACAGTCGATTATGTGGAAAGTTTTTACACTCAATCGTTTCACTGAGACGTTCGTCGACGATCACGTAGCAACACTTATTTGTGCAACAAACATAATATTGCTATTTTTTAAATAGTTCACTTGGCAAATTTATAATTTTCAGTTGTTGAACACGTAGGAAATTTTTCTTATTTTGGTTCCAATAACTCCGTCAAGTTTTACGTCCATCTTGCTGTAGAAAATGTTAGTGAGTACATGTAGGTACTGAAACGGACAAAATATAAGCTTTTTGATATCAGTGGTGCCAACTTTATTTTATAAGATTTGTTCAGAAATATGAACATTTTCTTAATTGATAGTGTGCCATTTTTATCGTTAAGCAAATTGCGATATAAGTGATGCTGTTAATTTTTGGACATCCTTTAATTTTACTAGGCTTAAAAGTTGTCTTTCGATATAGACTACCACAATCGGCTCCTCCAAATCCAACGCAAACTGGCTGTGATTTAATCCTCAGTCATAACTGTCCTGTCGCAAGCGTCGTTACAACTACAATTAGCTGGACCAGTCTTTGAATAGGTTACATGATTTATGGGCCAAGAGGACAGCATTACACGCATTCAGTGAATTGTATCTTGAATACTGCATTGTTCCATTCTTCAAGATTTTTTTTTCAATATTTATTTAGTTTGCGTCATTGTTTTCATTTTTCTTCAGTTTTTCATGATAAGAATGGAAGTTTTGTCGTATTGTATTAGTGTACTATTATGAATGAATTATATGCAGCGACAATATGATTATATAAATATTACTCGCTTCACTAGCTGGTGGCTCTGCCCCTAAACCCCCACTGAGGTTCTCGCTATTTTTATTAATGGACTAACACCGCCTCGGAGATAGAGTCCGTGTATTTAAACTGTCTTATAGCCTATTATCGTTTAGTCATAATAGATCTTAAAATAAGCGGGAAAACTTTAGGATTTTTTCAGGGTAAAAAAATTGAACTTCTGGAAATTTTGCCGTCGGTTACAAGCTAAAAGGTAGCTCATCTGGAAGTGGGTATACATTAATGTCAATACACTGAGTCAGTGAGTCAGGTGAGAAAATGATATTATTGTCCACGCCTGGGGTAGAGAAAGTTACATGATGCATCACACTCGATATTTATTTACAATAATTTTACTGTGCATAATTGGCTTAAGGAATTTTTTTTTTCTATCGCTAGCATGCCTAATTATTTGTCAAAGCCCAAAGTACTGCAACTTTCAAAATCCTATGTGAACACTAAAAACAATATTGTTGTCATGAGAACTGAGTAAAGACTTTAAACCTGCGTCCGCCATTTTAAAGGTTTTTTAGGGTTAAAAAATTAAATTTCTAACTTTTAGGAAAGTTTCCATCGGTTAGGCCTATATGCTTAAAGCTTACTAAATTTCAAGTTTCTAGCTCATCTGAAAGTGAGTGAACATTAATGTCTGTGAGTGAGTAAGTCAGCCATGTGGCTTTATATTATAGAGAAATGCTGAATTGCGCCAAGGAATACTGAACTCTTATCGCACTAACTACCACTGCAGGCATGTCTTTCCTCTCCTTACCTGGTCTCTCTAAGTTGTCACGCGAGCTGCGTCGTATGCCCCTAGGTACCGGTAATTGCCCGCACATACACTTCGATAGCTAGTAGTCAGAATCATTCTGTTCTCAGCAAGGGCATTCTATCTAAACTCATTTTCAACATATCAACGGGTCGTTTAATAGCTGAGGTCCTTATTGAGGTCCTTATTGTGTAACTAATTGGATAGGCCTTTCTTTCCTCGCCTGTACGCTAATGTTTGATTAAAGTCTTCTCCATTAAGTATCTTCCTCACATAAGTTACGTTCCGGTATTGTGATATGGTATGTTATTAATTTTATATGTTCCTAAATAATTCATGTAAACTACCCTAATCTAACCCGTTAAAGTTCTCTTCAAAAAAGAAAACTTCTATCAGGCAGTTCAAATCTATGCTGTTTCTATTTCTAAATCTGAGTCTTATTGTTTCTTTCTGAATACGCCAAAATCTATCATTAATTGAAATGCATGGAATAACTCTAAGAAGGGGGATTGTAAAAAAGGATAAGTTTGTAGACTATAGTGTAAATGTAATTGTTTTATTTGTGGATGGCATTTTTATAGCATCCTTATGCTCAAACTATAAGGGCTAAATCCCTTTGGGGATCAAGCCAATCATCCGTCCAAATGCAGATGGGAGGATTGGAGAGGCATGTGATCAGCATGCTGACTCTTACAACCGTTATTGATGGCTTTCGCGACCGAAACCGCTACTTCTCTATCAAATAGCTCCTCAGTTGTCACGAGGCTGAGTACACCCCGTTCCAGACGTCCCTACATCAGGAAATCAAAGAAGTTAACCGGAGATCGAACCTAGACCTTTGGACCCGTAGACAGCAACGCTAACCCCTAGGCCACGCAGGCAGACTTATAAACTCAAAGAACTACAAAAAGAAAAATAGAACATTTAATCTGCGAACTTGGTTTTAAAAAGAAAGCACGGTAATTTCCATCTGTAATTATATTACTATATATTATATATGTATTATATATTGTAAATTATATATTATACATTGTATACTATGTATATTATATATATATATTGTACATTATGTACTGTGTTATATATATATATAAGGAACTAATACACTAGTATACCCGCCGGCAACTAAATGACCGTGACTAGGCTATCTAAATATCATCTCTAATCAATACAGGCTGAACGTTGTAATACATCTGACCTACATATTCTGTTACAACACTTAACTGTAAGGTAACTCATACTCTTATCTTTCCTTTACATCAGGTCTGTCAACAAATATAGCGACCAAATCTGAAACCTGAATTGTTCGTTATAATTCATATGGCACGAGTCACGGAATTAGTATGCACCTTAAAACTATGGGCTGATGTTTGTCAGAATTTGTTAAAATGACTCTTGTGCATGTTATTGTTCCCTGACATGAGCCTACAACGATAATAATTAATCCCAGATGTCAAGCATCATCAATTTACTCATTATTTTCTCATGATCACTAACACCATCTGTTGTAAGCACTCCATGTTAACGTTAAAGAAAGAATGCCAACCGAATCCATCTATTTCATACCATAATTGCCATGTTGATATCATATATGCAAATTATTTATTGCCAATGCATTGGGATGTTATACATTTGCAGAAAGCTGGCTATATTGGAGGACGTATTATGTGAAATATATCAGAAAAATTTAAAAATACTAAGGCAATTTCCAGAATATTGCTACTTTTGCTGTAAATATCGAGACCATAGCAATTGAAGTCGTTAATTATGTTCAACGAATTAGCAAATTGGTGACTAGCAACTATATCTTACCTACGCGAAGTTGATATAGTTTAATCTACAAGTCATCCTCTATTGCTAGCTGCTTAAGGACTTGATTGCTAGGAACAACGATTTCCGACGTCATTTCCGATAATTCAGTCAATAATATTAAACAATTAACTTCCTTCGGAAACGGCCCAATATTATTCAGGTCAGGAAAGCGAATAAAATAGGGTACAAACTAGTATAATACCAGCACAACGTAACTTCATTTTGAGAAAAATCTAATTGTATTCGTTAGTAAGACTCTAGTCCAAGTTTTGAGTTTGCTTTTTACATTCTTGGTAGTCGAATTTTCCAGAATATTATAAAGATTCTCTATTTTGCGTTTCTACTACGTGTGCTCTCATAGGGTTCTATTGACTGTGGGGAAACTCAATCTTTTTGTATTGCACCTATCTACGATTTGTTAGCAATTCTTTCCACTATGTTAGATAATTTAATTATTTTTACATGTTATTCCCTTATGTATCTCCTTGTAAGAACGTAAATTGTGTTGTATTGTTTTGTATAAGTTTAGGGTCAATTAAAGAATCTGTTTAGTCTCGTCTTGGGTCATTGAAATATAGGCCTATGTAGATGTAGGCCTTTATGTATTAGCGGTTATTACTGAGGAAAACGATATTTTAAAATGTATTTCAATACAGCATACATTATTTCTTCTTTTATAATCAATTTGAAGCAGAATTGACTAGAATACATATAATTATATAAGATTGTACAATAAAATAGCATAGCAGTAATAGTTATTAGACCTGTTTTAAAGTAGGCCTAATAACAAAAATAGTTCAGCTCCATGGGAAATTGCAGCAGACCCCAGGAAAGATTAGACAGTAATATCTAAGAGCTATTTTCTTTCATGAAAACTAAAATACATTTATTTCACAAAATCTCGCCAGTTTAATTCGAACTAATAAACTAAAACAAACTAAACCAAACTGGACTTCATGGCAATACTTCCAATGGGAGGGGGGGCAGCTAAGATTATCTGACCTATGCTCCGTCTACTGACTTCAGTGGTTGATGATAAGATTTGTGGCATGTGGTGAGCATGCCGAATACTACGGCTGAGTATATTTTTTCTTTCCTTTTTTTGCCAGAGCTGCAACTTTATGGTCAAGTGGGCCATTAGTTCTCCTCGAGATCTCGTTAGAGATCTCCCTCCATAGAGAAATCTGTAGAGGCACCGACGATCGAACCCGGGTTTGCAGTTTCATAAACAACAGCTTTAACCATTAGACTATGTAGGAGGCTGCAGCAGGAGAGTGAGTACGATTTCTAAACCAATGAGATTAAGCTCTGACATACAAGATGCCCACACAACTTGATTCATTCCCAGTAATTTCGAGAAGAGAGTGCAAAGTGAACGCAAGTGCATTCACACATTACATATTACACTGTGCATACCCCGGACTCAGTCCACGCATCCACAAATTGATAGTGACGAAGTAACATAATTACAAATTCTCTACCCACTTCCCCCACGCCACACCTATACCCCGTGCCCCTTTTAAATAAATTGGACATCAGCGGAACATTGCGTTAATGATACCATCACTGGCGACATGTCATTCGGACATCATGAAACAATATTTCACTTTGAAATGATGTAGAGGATGAAATGTTTTAACTCCATCTATGAGTTTCCCAAGCACTAACTGTTGTGATTCGTGCATCACGATGAAGCTATCTCGCTGATACAAAGCTAAACTGAAGCTAAAATTAATTTGCACGACAAATTATAATTAATGGAATTAGACTAAAAACCTTGTTATAAGTAGATTAATTATTATTATGATCCTTTAAGCAGTTTGGCACGACAACGCTGCATGGCTTGAATGGTTGATGGATGGTGGTTGTGAATAACATTTGGAAATAAGTAATCATCTACAAGTACAATCTCTTCCTTCCAAATATTTTACCTTTTTCATATGGTTCCACAACATAACATTTGAAAATGTTGGCAGGAAGATGATAAAGTCATCGTACAAATATGGCCATATATAACGGAAGCACATTCTCGGTGGCTCCTAATTAAACTTTAGTTAAGAGCCAACCAGCATAGCTGCATCACCACATTAATTATGTTGCTTCGACGCACTGTAACTACATTTTAATTTTTACTGTCACTGAAGATGGCCACCAGGATGTCGAAATATATCTGATTTTTAAAAAAAATATATATGATATATTGACAAGGAGGAGTTTCCGCACCTAAAACATTCTCGGCAGTTTCCTGTTGTCTCCCGAAATAATATTATAGTCCAGTCATTTGGTAGTTTTACCTGGAAAGTTTTCCGGGAGTTTTGAAAATTGGTGATTTTATAGATTTCGACGTGCTCTTTTCGAATTTTCACTTTGCCACCTCGTATCTTTGCCGCTCGCGCCGCCATATTGAAAAAATGGTGCCCAAAAACAGCTTTTTGACAATATCTCCTTTCCGACTCATTTTACGATGAAAATAGTTATGTAATAAATTAAACTAGAGAAAATTTCCTACAATTTATGGAGTAACGATTTTTTTTGTAAAATGAATAGTTTCGCCGCAAAGTCTACTTCAACACGCATTTTGGTCAAAGCCACGGAAGATGCGGATACGCCACTACCTGCATCATTTTGCAGTAAAGCATTTAATAAGCGATTTTAACTAAATACGGTCTCCTGATTTAAAAAATGTCACTATTTTTTGTTCTTTCACATCTAGTTTTCGTGTTTGCTGTTATGGCGGACGCAATTTTAAGGTCTGTGTAGACTTTTTGGGGGCTTATAGTAGCTAAGCGGTAAGTCGTATCAAAAAACCTGTTGCAGGAGCAGTAACGGATTTTGAGAGATCTAAAAGTTTGGTCTTATGACTTTTTGACATATCTCCATCGGTTATCCCTTAGATTGAGTTAATTTTTTTTCAATAGATTTTTTGAAGTAAAACTTCTTTAGTGGCGGTAGAGGGTAAATCGGGAAAATCAGTCACACTAAAACCGTCACGAAATCAGTCACAATCAGTCACACTAAATCCGTCACAAAATCAGTCACACTCATAACCGAACGAAATTACTTACTTGTTTCGGTGCGGACTGCACAGAAAACAATCAACTCAATGATTAGGAGTAATCAAAGGAAATCTTTCAGACCTTACTTCCTCAATAGCAATAGACAATTCCTAAGCAATCTAAAGGTATATTATCTATTTTATGGAACCCGGAGGTTCATTACCGCGCAAATCCAAAATTAAAAAATACAAATTTCCAAAATTTAAAAAATAAAATTAAAAATTAAGACCTCGAAAAATTAAAACAATAAACTCAATGATTCAACTCAATGATTAAGCTTATCCAAAATTTAAATAAATTATCCGACATTGGTAAAGTGTGTTAAAACCACCGCCTTCTCGAGAATTACACTGCATCTTTCTTTTCGTTTGACTGTGTACATTTTGAAAAAAGTAGCCACCGCCACCGCCTTCTCGAGAATTACACAGCATCTTTCTTTTCGTTTGACTGTGTGCATTTTGAAAAAAGTTTAACAGCACTATAATCAATAAAGTCGTAGCAGAAAACGCATGCGATTTTAAATGAAGTGCATGATAGAACTGATACGTGTGAACCTATATTAAAATCTATTTTGCCTTATGCAAACTATAAATATCATAAAAAGACGCGAAGCCACTTACACTGGATTCTTAAAACAAAAACTTAATTTCACGATGAATAATAACGCAACAGAATGGACAAGATACGGAACCACGATCGATGCTGTCTTCTTACGATTTCTCGATCGACTACTTTCAAGGGTTTTTTATATCCTACTTCAGCTACCATAAACCTATTGTATCCTTCTTGGCTGATGGTGATGATACAGAAAATTGAATAGTTCATTAAAAATATTATTTTCATACAAAAAAAGTTAATTTATTTTATTCAAATGATTTCCTTCTTCCGTTCGAAAAAATTATATGTATTCCTCTATTTCACTCTCAACATTGCCAAAATTAAAAATCCAAGTATCCAAAATTTAAAAAATAAAAAATCCAAAATTAAAAAAATTCAAAAATCCAAAATTAAAAAATTAAAAATCCAAAATTAAAAAGTACAAATATCCAAAATTTAAAAAACAAAATTAAAAATTATAACATCAAAAAATCCAAAATTTAATAAATAATAAAAAAAATTAAAAATCCAAAAATAAAAAAAATAAACAATTCAAAGATCGAAAATTTAAAAAATCCAAAATTAATAATTCAAAGATCCAAAATTAAAAAGTCCAAAATCCCAAATTAAAAAAGTCCTAAAACCCAATATTGAAAAGTCCAATAAAGCGAAATTGAAAAAATCCAATAATCAAAAAATGAAAAAAAAATAAATAAATAAATAAATAAAGTTTTACTTCTGTCGCGTGGCGTTCCACGCACTCTTTTTTTTTTTCCTCACATTATGTAATATTTGACACAAATGGTATGAAAGATAGAATCATACAATTTGGTAGGAATATGGGCACATACAACAGTATAAGCGTGCTAAATTTGGTGTTTTTAGCTGCCCCACAAGTATAGAAAAAATTGCTGGATAGCCGTGACATCATTCACATCTACGACAGTCTAATCTTCAACTTATTAACATTGATGTTTATTTACTTCCAGATGAGCTAGAAACTTGAAATTTGTGAAACTTATAGATTTTAGATTTATTGAAATACATGTTCAAAACCGTTGAACTCGATCAATGTAATAAAATAAATAAGATACCATTTGCCCAACTAAAATATATTTTATAGATTTTAGCTTATAACCAATGGAAAAATTCCCAAAAGTTCAGATCTTTAATATTTCCCCCTCCAAACAATCTTCCATTTTTTTTTGTCACTGAGCATTTGTGCGGCTTCAGATGATTTGGCAAAAATAAATTTATTTGGCCTGCACTCACAAAAATACTGGAATACATAGCCTACTTCTTGGACTGTTTGAAAATATTATTTTATTTTTCTCCGTAAATATTATCAAAATTATCCTAATTTTAAAGTATTTTTTATCCTGTAGGCTAGTCTAAGCAATAACTTATATCTCTCATTTTGAAGTACCATTGCAAGAAAACATGACGTGTTACGTAGAAACAGTCAACGGATTCGTGTTCAGTGACCCAAAATTAGTTAAGATCACCTATCACACCACTTACCGAAAAAAAAATGTTTCAAATTGCAGGATCAAAGCTGCATATAGTTATTTTATTATACAAAATGTCAAAATAACATTTTTCACAATTGTCAATTAACAAGATGTGAAACGAAATGCATTTTCGAATTCAGCACAGCGAAGTTAATCAAACACACCTATTTTCGTTTTTACCGCAGAAATTTTCGTCTTTTTTCCAGACTGATATAATCATTACGGCAATCAGCATTTCATTTACATTTGATTCGTAATAGTTGTCGGCGAAGATGTAGATCTTCTTATTCTTTTGACGGCTCTATCTACGCGTTCAAACCAGGAATAGGAAAAATTTCGCAACGAATATATTCAACTCCATATCACTGCTGAACCTGGTGATAGGTTCGGAACGAATGTTGTCGTGCTACTGCTTCTGTCGGTGGTAGCGATGCATTATTAAATTTATTTTCCTATGCTGATTTTGTGAAGCTTGTATATCTATAGTTTTTTAACGACATACTTTTCAGGCCACTGTAACCGTACAATGCAAGGAGGAAGCTTCAGCAATGATCTCTGGATCAGCATTTTGGTTTTTGAATACCTGGACAAGCTCGTTTAATTCTGTTTTTTTAATACATTAGCACATTTTATTTTTCTTTGTTTAAAGAGTGCTGATGTTGTATCACAGCCACTGAAGGCATAAAGAAATAATATTAAGTTATCTGCGGATCTATGCTACTTTTTGTTGAATATATTCGTTGCGAGATTTTCCCTTTTCCTCGTTTGAGAATATATATATATATATATATATATATATATATATATATATATATATATATATATATATATATATATGTGTGTGTGTGTGTGTGTTTGAACTCGTAGATAGAGCCGTCAAAAGAATAAGAAGATCTACATCTACATCTTCGCCGACAACTATTATGAAATCAAATGTAGATGAAGTGTTAATTGCTGTACTGATTATTATAATAATTATTAGCGTATCCGCATCTTCCGTGGCTTTGGCAAAACGAGTGTCGGAGTAAACTTTGCGGCGCTCGTACGCTGATTACCACGGGTAGATCAATTATTACATACTGTGGTTCATAGAATGAAGATGCATCATGTGGTCGCCAACATCCATTAATGGATAGGCAGAAGAAGAAGAAGAAGAAGAAGAAGAAGTACGCTGAAACTATTCATTTTACAAAAAAATCGTTTCTACATAAATTGTAGGAAATTTTCTCTAGTTTAATTTATTACATTACTATTTTCATCATAAAATGAGTCGGAAAGGAGATATTGACAAGAAAAACTGTTTTTTGGTGCCATTTTTTCAATATGGCGGCGCGAGCGGCAAAGATACGAGGTAGCAAAGTGAAAATTCGAAAAGAGCACGTCGAAATCTATAAAATCTCCAATTTTCAAAACTCCCGGAAAACTTTGCAGGTAACCCTCATTTTGAGCACCAAATGACTGGACTATTATATGGCTCTCTCGTTTCCGTCAGTTCATGCAATGCATAGGTCAACAGTATTGTACAATATGGTGAAGTGGTTTATATGTTTTTACTATTTTTCACTTCCTTAGGTTCTTTTTTGTTGTAGGCCTAAGGCTTGTCCAGCAAGTCAACGTGGTTGTTAATTTCTTTACGGCCTGAATAGGCCTACATTGTTCAAATGTATAATTTCACGATTTAAAAGTATTTTGTGTTAAGTTCTAATTGTTTGCTTTGTCTTAGGACAACTTCTGTTTGAAAGAAGCAAACAAAATTAAATTAAATTAACGTGGAATAATTTTATAACATTTTATTAACCATATTTGTTTTATTGCTCTTATAATTTTAAACCATTGTTGTACAATCATTTTAATCCGATTCAAAGGATTATGGCCTTTTATTAGTTAATTGTTATTTTGAGAAAATCCAAATTGTTCTTTCGAATTGTACTTATTATTATATTCTTATTATTATTATTGTTATTTTTATTATTGTCATAATCAGCATTGCTGTTTTATTGCAATATTAAATACCAGCACAGACAAGACTTCTTTCCGAAGACCATTAACATTCCCATGTTTTAAGCATTTGATGATGATAAACCATTCCGGTTGAGTGTATGGTGTGCTGTGTTGCTTGTAACAAGTTGAATGTGTACATCCCAGGATATGCAGATAGACAAGTTACATCCAGCATAATATGTTATGGAGGATAGGAACGGGATTTAAAATATTACTCACGTTTTCTGAGATAAAAAAGACGATATCCGTGACAGCGTCATACATCATGGAGACACCTGTCCGGGCCCAATCATATATACGTTCCGTCATGTCAGATGACAGTACACGCGCCCCAAGGCTGCCAGACTACATCTCATTTCCACCTCACCTTCCCACTAACACTCTTTTCTGTCTAAATTAAACTGCCATAATTCTGTCCCTGTGTGGAGTAAGTTATTACAACAAAGAGGGTATTGTTGACCTACTTACTTGCACAATGTATACTGCATTACTCCTTCAAAGAGAAGTAGTAATCCACGATGGGATTAAGTTTGTAACGAAACATCTCGAAGGATATGAAGTAGAGATATCGATATAACTTATAACCTCTCATTAATGCTGTTTGATATTGCTTGTAACACTGGGTTCTATAAGTCATGTCTCAAGCTTACCTGCCATGCTCCTAACGAAGTAAATAAATTTAGCAACATACAGCTTGCAAACGTTTGTGAACCGACCTTCGTTGCTATACTAAGGACCGGAAGTTAATGCCTTATCAGAAGACGAAATATGCATGCAAATATCCTCTAAAATTTGTAAAATATGACTTGGAATCAATGAAGTAATTTACTTAAGTAATTTTAGTAGGTCTACATTACATTCTCTTGTCAGCGGAATTATATTACAAATTACAAAAAATAGTAATAATTATATATAAATTACAAAACTTTCTGTGAAAAAATCAATGCTATAAACGTTGGTAATTTGGAAACTAATGAATTGAAATGTTGTTTTAATATAATATAATCAGTTTGCAAAAACATTAGGCTATGTACTCTCAAATATTGTACAGTCGGTTCTCAAAACATTCACATGCTATAAATGTTTGAATTATCATAAATGTGCACAATATTTAAAATCTGTCAGAAATAAGTCATTAGTAAAATATGCACAAATATTTTAATAGGCTTATAAAAAACAATGCAATAGGCCTAAGGCAAAACTAACAAAATGTGCAATCAATATAAAAATGACTGAATTTTCTGTTATTTCCTTCACGTCTTTTACACATTTTCACACTAGCATGTAAGGAATGTATTTGTTTAGACTTTCATCTTTTTTTTTTATTTCTTAATTTTTAGTCATTTGTATTATATATTCATATTATTCAAGTAGGCCTACTTATGTTCGAATTTTTTCTTTGTATTTAATGTACGTTTCTTGTATTCATGTATATCAGTTCTTTTTTAATTTATTATTAATCATTATTATTATTTTTATCATTATGTATTTCATGTTTTTGCCCTGGCTGAGTGGTAGAGAAGGCCTTATGGCCTTAACTCCGCCAGGTTAAATAAATAAATAAATAGTTTATTATTAAAAGTACGATTTTTCATAAACTTCCGGGTCCTAATTTTATTATTATTGTTAATACTATTACTATTATAATTATTATTATCCCTAGGACTGAAATAATTAACTAAAATGTGAGACATTTGATTTAGGCTTTACAGAAGGTAATTGTGGATCGATTTTTTTTTAACGAATAGGTTATTTTCAGTGAACACAAAAACACACCAAGTTTTGTCGTTGTGCGACCGAAATGGCATTAACAAATCCGTTGTTTAAAATTTTTAAAGCAAATTGTTTCACACTTCTGTTCCTAATTCACAAGGGACGTTAATAATAAGTTCTATAAAAAAAAAGTTGCTTTAATATATTTAACCATAAACCTACTTTATAATGTTGTAGAATGGAAATTACCGCGGCCGAGATGAAAATATTGCACACTCACATTATGGACGGTTTGAATCTGCTAGCCGGAAACATTTCCATGAAGGTTTCATCATAACATTTCTCGGCTTGCAAAGGCGAATGCCGGATTGGAATTAACTGCCCTACTCCCTATGCGTTCGGCTCCTTGTCACAAGTGTTTACTGGTGTTTAACCAAAGCTTCGACCCTTCTCTATGGGTTGGTAGGCTATGTAGATCTTTCGAGAGCGGAGATACAACTACAGTAGTGACAAAAAAGTTACTTATAGTGAGTGGAAGTTATCAGAAAAGAGTAGTCGTTTAGAATAAAAATGGATTTTTAGGTACCGTATACTTGGTCGTAACATGTTTTCTCAGACAATAGGTATTGAGTTTTGTTTCCGAAAATGTATAATTTTATAAAACATTTAACCCTGGATCTTTAAAAGTCACGTCAAGTTATGAACAAGGTACCACTAAAAGAATTAGCATAATGAATAGAGGAGATTCATTATGGAATTAGTGCAAATGTTTTTTAAAAACGCAGATTTATGATTATTGTTCTGCTAGATTAGGCTAATACCCTATATGTTAGGCCTAAATAATTATTTTGGCAATGTGCTATATCATATAAGTCTATGGTATTTCGTACTCATGACCATGTGTTTAATTCTCCTCTCCTGCAGAATAAAATTCCCGCCACAGAGGTTGGGCTACAATTTCTGCACATAAGCGACGGCTACAACCCTCCAGACAAACATTCTTCACATCGGCAGTGGCTACACCTGGTACATTGACGACTGCTAAAAGCATTGAAACAAAATTCATGCACACCGGCGACCAATACTAGCCTGGGGATGAAATTCCGACACACCGATGACAACACGGAACAGATTTCTGGCAATGGCTTTAGACCTCAGTACAAAATTCCAGCACACGGCTATAGGCACAGGAACAGAATTCCTACACACGGGCGATGGGTACAGACCTGGGCATAAAATTCCGGTACACCGTCGACGGTTACACGTCGTCATCATCATCATCATCGTTGTCGTCATCCCATTAATCACGAACTAGCTCTACATAATCATGGATATCGTTGTGATTGTGTAGTGTCGGCTTTATATGATATTGCTTTCCAAGCGCACTTTGCATATTTCATGAAAATAAAGAATAACGAAGAAAATCAGTTATGAATTTAATCCCATAGATGTAAAGTGCGCCAATATTTTATTTTTAAAATAGTTTTATATTACTTGGCGCACGAAATTTATTAATATAAATTTTGGGAGAAGAAGTCATTATGTAGGAGGCTTTGTCTTCTACTTGTTGCTTTGATAAACACATTATAGTCGGCCCTGTAATAACACATTGTTAAGACGCTGTGTTGCGTCTGATGTTTTGATTTTATACTGGATGTCACGTACTGACATATTGTCGGCATTCTGTTGCGTTTTGTACCTATTGTTACTGTAGTATGGGGAGACTTTGGTTCTCCCGCGATTGTGGAGTGTTTTACTTATTGTTTAGAGTTCTGACGTAACAAATAGGCTTGTTTGGTATAAATCAGCGAGGCCAATGGTGCCTCGTTCTCACTCTCTTGTCATCCTCCTTCGGCTCTACTTGGATCCTCCGTCTGAGGGTTCGTCTTCGTCTATCGGGCAATGGACATCGACCTGGGTCTTCTTGGTTCTCTAGGATGTGGCTTCATTCTCAATTTGGATTATTTTTAGAGGTATGTACTTATCTTTGATTTATTATCTCGGGAATTATGAAATGCATTAATATTGAATTTAGCCCTTCAGGCAGTCATGTATATGCGCTAGGCGGTGATCTTTAAAGTGGATGCCTGTTCGACTCTGTGCTTATAGTGGCCTTAATTTATGTTCTTTTCACTATCCTTGAACCGTGTGTCCATGTCCGTTGTCCGAGGAGAGTGAGCCTTCTTCAACCACGACTCCGTGGATGGAGAAGCCGTTTTGCTTCTTTCAAAAATGTAAGTCACTAAAATTTATTATGTAAATTTTCATGTGGAGTTCGTCTGTGTACCCTCTTTTTCAGGACCTGATTGTATTTTAATTTATGTTCTTCTCAAAGGGTTATTATTTATTTTGAATTAAATTACATGTATGTATGCTAGGCCATCAACCGTTCTGTAAAATAAACCCTTTTTCTTTCTATATCGCTTCCTTATGTTTTCTAACTTTTAGAAAACATATTATATGCGAAAGGCATCGAAACTTGTTTCGAGGCCTTTCGTTAAATATGTTGCCTCTTTCTCCGGTCTTTCTTTCAGTCACTTAACTTAGATCCTCTGGGACTGGACCTGGCGTCAGGTAGCGGAGAAATTATGTCCAGGTAATTATTAATGTTTGACTTTGTGACTAGCCGGAGGGGTGGCGCATATTTTTGTTAGCAGAGCTGTGGTTGATTTGAACCTAGGCTCTGTCTTTTTTAGCTACCAATATTTTTGGTAGCATTCGCGGTGGTTGTTTTAAAGTTCCACGCAGCTACCGCTTCTAGGGTTTTTACTAATTTAGTGAAGTGCAAACTTTAATTTCATTTCTATGTATTGTCTCTTTTGAACTTGTTTGTACTTCTACTAATTCATGGTAATTATTTGTTTCATGTTTCCCCTGTATCAAAGTCATGGCTCGTGCACACGTGGATCCCGATTACTTGCTTAAAGACGATCTGCTTTACGAGCTGAGGTTGAGGAAAGTTCCGGGAGAGCAGAAAGAGTTAGTCGCAGTCCTCAAGGTCCGTTTGAAACAGTACCTGGACGAACCAGTGGACGTCACGACTTTTGGTGAGTCTGAAATCTCACAATTATTCAATGTTGCTACTAGTAGAATAAAGCAGGCAAGCGACGGCTTGCAAGATTTAAATGCTTCTCCCCCGGAAATTTTATTTTTTTACGCTTAGGTTTCTCCATGCTTGAAACGGAAGTTAACGATAAAGTGACCAAGCGGGTTGCTTATGAAGGAATGTTGCCTAGTACCGAGTATAGGAACTCCTTTTCTAATTCTGAAATATATATTCACGGTTATGACTTAAAATAACTCTTGAATATGGTCTGGTTTTGTGTGTTGCGAAGCTGAAGAAAAGACTAACGACTGATCATTCTGACCCTAGGACTGACTGTGACTTAAGTAGACGATTTCTGAGGTGGAGCACACGCAGATCAGCTGTTTTCTGTGTTAACAAACTCTTGAATAGAAAGTGAGTTAGTGTAGGATATCGATAGTGACAGTCTTAGTGAAGTAATGTTTGCCTGCTCCTGGAGTAATGAAGGGAGTAGAAGAACTGCTGGTGGCAGTTAAGTTTTTGCACTGTAGATTAGAGAGGCTTAGACCGTTGATGCATCCGGTCGGGTCATGGTAGGTCACCATTGACTTTTGGAGCCCTCTTTCTATTGTTTCTGTTCGGAGATACTCTGAGAGAGTTTTCTTAGAACGCAGCTTCATAGGCAATTCTCTAGGGGAGAGTTTGGCTCAGTGGTTTATGGGGACTGTCTGAGCTTTCTCCAATAGTGCCTATTGTAGGGAGACCGCCCACTTAGGCTTTCTAGAGATATTGTTGCTGCTTATTGCGTTAATGTCTTTAGCCTTGGAAGTTAGATTCTTAGAGATATATGAGGCTCTGTTCGATAGTCTTGAGGGAGGCTATTACGAACGGCTTCTTATCATGTCGTCGTTGGTAGACCCACGTCGAATCATAAGAAAGCTTCTGCTAAGATATTAAATTATAATTACGATATTGAATTTCTCCTCAGCCTAGTAGTGACGATGTTGGGTCCTTGCTCTCAAGCGACGAGAATACTAGGATGCCTCTGCTTAGCGGACGCATACCGATAATTAAATGCTTGGCTGATCAGCGAATTGTTGCCCGAGAGTCAAGATGTGGTTAAAGTCAAAGTTAATTGAGTCTGGGTGGCCGTCCTACTCATCTTACCGCATCAGAAATGGGAACTAATAGATTATGCTGATCCAAAGCCGGCAGGTTAAACGGGGAGATAGGGTCATTGGCATAGTTTTCTGCAGTTAAAGTCCGTGGTCTCCGTTCCGTGGAGAGGGTTTTTTGTTTAACCCCTTTTACTGTGTTGTTGCAAACCACAGAAAGGAATAGGAACCTTAGGGCCCACGTGTCGCACTGCAAGAAAGCCTGACTTCCCCTAATATTAGATGACTAGGTTGCAGACTTTAGGCCTAAGAAGAAGATGATTTCCTCCTTGATTTGGGCATCCGACATCGAGATTCGGCGAGTATCCGGTGAATACTACGGTCGCAGACGGAAGATACTCGAAGGATGGAATGCCGAGCAGTCTCCCGGGAGTTGATGGGATGCCAAGCCGTGTTGGACTTCTATCTTCTGTCCACTTGAAAGAAATGGTGGATGCGCAACTCTCATCTTATTTAAAGTATCCATTTTAATTATTTAAAAGACCATAAGTCAAAATTGAACTAACCATGCCATGTTTTCGCTTTGGAGTGAACATGATGAACAATTGTCTTTATTTGTTTTAATTTGATATAACCTTTGCCTCTCTGTAATGTTGAGAGCATTATCCTTCATTTGTTTTAATTAACGTAATGTTGCCTCTCTGTAATGTGAGAAAAGACAGAGTTTTAAATTTTGTGATTAACGACAAGATAGTTGTAGAATGTTTCTTGTTTTTCTCCCTTCAGGAGATTACTTTAATTAACTATGTTTATAGAATGTCATTTTATTTTATTCAATTTGAAAGTTTTTTAGGGTCTGACTATATTTTGTGTTTGTTTTTTGTTTTTTGTTTTTTGTCTCTCTTGCATTTTCTTCTCCGTGTACTGCCGCTGATCTTGAACTTACAGGTAGAGAATAGATGACATTCCTGTACTGAGTCTCTGGTGCCATGTTCGAGGGCGTTCTACAGGCCGAGGCTCCTGACCAGCTGTGCAGCATCACTGTAAGAGATAGCTTGACAAGTACTCGCCTACGTCGCATCTCTGCAAAGGCTACAGTGGCTGTCAGCAAGCAATACTGGTGTGTGAAAAGGACGGACTGTGGTATGTGTGAGTGATCGCATAAGAGAAGGTAGGATCCTTCTGATTATTTCCAGTGCTTGTAATTTGGTCAGGAGACTCTCGTTGGTCTAGCCCATATTCGAATTTTTGGACACTGTTAAAGAGTACTCTTACCCAGTATAATCCTGTGTTGGAACGTATTTGAGAAATAAGTTCCAAGTCAGCATGGGGGAGTGTGCGCCAATATTTTATTTTTAAAATAGTTTTATATTACTTGGCGCACGAAATTTATTAATATAAATTTTGGGAGAAGAAGTCATTATGTAGGAGGCTTTGTCTTCTACTTGTTGCTTTGATAAACACATTATAGTCGGCCCTGTAATAACATTGTTAAGACGCTGTGTTGCGTCTGATGTTTTGATTTTATACTGGATGTCACGTACTGACATATTGTCGGCATTCTGTTGCGTTTTGTATCTATTGTTACTGTAGTATGGAGAGACTTTGGTTCTCCCGCGATTGTGGAGTGTTTTACTTATTGTTTAGAGTTCTGACGTAACAAATAGGCTTGTTTGGTATAAATCAGCGAGGCCAATGGTGCCTCGTTCTCACTCTCTTGTCATCCTCCTTCGGCTCTACTTGGATCCTCCGTCTGAGGGTTCGTCTTCGTCTATCGGGCAATGGACATCGACCTGGGTCTTCTTGGTTCTCTAGGATGTGGCTTCATTCTCAATTTGGATTATTTTTAGAGGTATGTACTTATCTTTGATTTATTATCTCGGGAATTATGAAATGCATTAATATTGAATTTAGCCCTTCAGGCAGTCATGTATATGCGCTAGGCGGTGATCTTTAAAGTGGATGCCTGTTCGACTCTGTGCTTATAGTGGCCTTAATTTATGTTCTTTTCACTATCCTTGAACCGTGTGTCCATGTCCGTTGTCCGAGGAGAGTGAGCCTTCTTCAACCACGACTCCGTGGATGGAGAAGCCGTTTTGCTTCTTTCAAAAATGTAAGTCACTAAAATTTATTATGTAAATTTTCATGTGGAGTTCGTCTGTGTACCCTCTTTTTCAGGACCTGATTGTATTTTAATTTATGTTCTTCTCAAAGGGTTATTATTTATTTTGAATTAAATTACATGTATGTATGCTAGGCCATCAGCCGTTCTGTAAAATAAACCCTTTTTCTTTCTATATCGCTTCCTTATGTTTTCTAACTTTTAGAAAACATATTATATGCGAAAGGCATCGAAACTTGTTTCGAGGCCTTTCGTTAAATATGTTGCCTCTTTCTCCGGTCTTTCTTTCAGTCACTTAACTTAGATCCTCTGGGACTGGACCTGGCGTCAGGTAGCGGAGAAATTATGTCCAGGTAATTATTAATGTTTGACTTTGTGACTAGCCGGAGGGGTGGCGCAAAAGATAATTTCACCCGAAGGTTAAGCATACAACACTATAGTCCTATAGCCTAATTTTATATTTTGACAAAAGTGAGTTGGAATATTAAATCGAGAAATTTTCATATATATATATATTTATTTTATTTTTTCCTTGTTAATGTCATAAAATTTATCTTTACGGTTACGATTATATGAAATTTGAAGACAAGAAAAGAAACATAATTTTGTAAATAATTTTTGTGCAGGGATTTAGCCGGGATTTTGGTTCGGAAAGGCCCACCGGAGGGTCTGGGGACTCCCTCGATTTTTAAATAAAATTCTGTTACAAAAAAAATACATTTCGAAAGAAACATACCGGTAAACCACACGTTTTACTGTTCCAAAATAACAAATTTTGGAAAAGGCACTAAAATGAAGTTTGAAACCTTAAATTAACAACTTAAATGCTGTTGGTTTATGCAAACGCCATAAAGGTAATAGAACACCGTTTTTAAGGATGCTAATTGAGAAAAACGGCTACATTTTAATTTTATTAAATTTTCTTTCTTTCTTTTTTTTCATATCGGGGGGCCCATGATCTTTCCTTAGCTACATCCCTGACTGTGTGTAAAGAGGTTAAAATACAAACGCTATAGTGTTCGAAATTGAATACACTACATCTATTGCATTTTTGCAAATAATAGGCTACTGTTTTTATCATCATCATCGTTATTATTATTATTATTATTATTATTATTAAACTCACTGTACAAAACAATTTGAGTTGTGCACCCTGAAGATTAGACGTCAACATTCCCCTTTCAATAATATCACAGGTAATATGTCGGTTGACTGGAGTGCTTCTGCTTTTGCAGAAGGAGGGGGGAATCCACCTCTGAAATTCTCATCGCACAGTCCTCCCGCTTTGTCTCTCTTGACACTTAACTAATTTGCAATTCCAATTATATTCCAAAACTTCTCTTGATTGTAACTCTCTCCCACGCGTGAGTAAGCGCTGGCGTCATAGTGGGACCAAACTATAATGTCCAAGTTTTTACAACAAACTGTCAGAGTTTCTCTATTTTTTTCTCTCACTACACGTTGCTGTAGTTCCAGAACTAAACTGTGACCAAAACCGCTACGGATTCCTATGGATTTACATAGTAATCATATTGAGTCAGTTTTCATCTAAATTCCCCTATCATATTACGTGGAAGACAACCCCTAGGGTGGTTTAAAAAAGAGATAGAGGGTGGAAAGCGGGGGACAGGCCAGTAGAGTTTCAGGGAGTAAATGTTGAATACTAATCAAACTTGTCGCCTGCCTTGTTTCCTTCATGAGCTTAGAGTCATTACTCATTAGTGTGCAGCGTATACATCACTACCTGATTCACTTAGGCATTCATACTGCATGTATCGGTTACTAAGATCATCTGCATTTTCTCACTTAACTCATCCTATTATTCCATGGAATTCAGAAGCGTTCTGGAAAATTATTACAGTATTGTATTGGAGACGGAAAAGTAGTTTATGATGATAAGTATAATATTTGCTCTCATAATATTGTCATACGACACTTCATAGAACGGGGCAGTTTGTTTTGTAAGAACTGCAGCTAACTCCACCTGTGACCAATCTGAAAAGAAGTGTCCAATGCATTAACATTAAATTAAGTCATATAAGTTTTCGTTTTACATTCACTAGCTGGACCGCTCGTTTAGGGCAGTTTTCCTCCAAACGGTCTATAGCCAATAAATTTAGCCTTAAAGCAAGGTCGATGTGCCTCAAACTCATAATTAGCTGATTTTTTTATTTTTATTTATTTATTTATGTATATATTTTCATTTTTATTTTAGGATTTTCTCTTTGTAGGTCTATATAGAACGATACCTGAAAAGTCCCCAATTTGTAATGTGTAATTCTATTTAATATTGCGGATCAAAAATGGACGTTAAACACTTTTTGTCTGAGGCAAATTCTTTCCTCATATACCTGTCAAAACTATCATTTTTTTTAATTCTGGAAAGACCTTTTTACTTTATAAGGTTTTCTGTTTTGATTTATATCTTGATTTTATCAATAAAATAATTTTAAATGTGCTGTAAATTGATTTATTTGACATCAAAATGCAAAAATTTCCTGCTTCGAATTTCAGTGTTGATTTGCTCACCTCATAACTTTGAAACGATGGACAAATTGTAAAAAGTGATTAGAGTATTTTTTGTAGTCCTAAGTGGGAAGACTGTTTTTGAAAAGTTGAACTTCCGTTAGAAAATTGTTGAGATATTTGTTTTTAATAGAAAGCTGAATTTTTCGAATAGAGTTAGTTAGGAAATTTATATCCTAGGTAACTATGAATATTTCTAACAACGGACGTTTTCATTTCAACTGAGGTAGCATCCTAAAAAGGAGAAATCAAATCAAATTCTAAAAATATTTCAGCCTTTCTATGCCCATTTCACCTCATGGGATTACCATTTAGGACCAATATATTTTGGATTTTATAATACAGTAATTCATAATAATTACCTGAGAATTTGAGGATTAGATCCTCTTTACATGTAGAGCAATCGGCTAGGCCCTACTGCTTCATAATCCTCTCAACAATATTTGTCCTAAACACTTAATAATATGTTTAGTAGGCTGGTTGCTGATGATAGGTCTTGAAACAATGCAAAATAATCTGGTGAAAAATTACTGTCCTCGATCGCAGGATGAAGTTAAATTTTACAGAAGAGAAAGAGTTATGCCAATACCTGCCACAAACAATACGCTGATTGTAAGGAATGAAAGTGTGACACTCACTCCCCTGCAGTTGTTTACTAGGATTGCCACCGTGCTCAAGTTAAATGAAAATTTACGAGATCATCAAAAATATGAATTAGCCCTTCAATTCCCCCTCGCTATTTGATGAAGCTTTTATGAGGAAGAATGCAAAATCAATTTTATCAGCTATCACTGAATCAGCTGAGCCACGCGCTAAACCACCATCAACCTATTAGTCAATATTGTAAATGGAGGTTTATTTTTACGCAAGCACTGGCATGGAATGAGTCGGAATCCTACAGAGATACAGGCCTATGCTTTAAATATGTTAGGTTTGTGCAGAAACGCATCTCTCCAAGTGAGACAGTGGTTTTTTAATGGATACACATGTGCTCTATCAACTAAAAGTGTGAAGAGGAAAATAAATATGTCATAAATGTCTTCGACCATCGCTTTTGAAGAAAATATGGTGGCTATGTCTAAACAAGCTAATTTTTTGCGAAACTTCGAGAACCAAGTCAAGCCTAATTCAAATGATTATAGGAAACTTCCCATCTTAAATAATAAATGTTATACAGGCGTTTGGGGATGCAGATAACTAATCTACTCAATTGCAATAAACTCATGTCAGACCAAAGTCATATCAGTCGCAGAAATACATACGAATGCAGATCTGTTTACAATACTAATTACACGAGTTATCCCAATAACTTTACTGTAATTTTACGACTCCGATCTAACTAGGAAGTAAATGCTACAACACAACGAAAATATCAGAAGCCCTTGAGCCGATAAAGGATGCTCTTCTCTTCTTGCACTGGAAGTGACACCACATCTCCAATATTCAGAAAGGGCAAATCTAAAGCCTTCAAGCTGATAAAGCAAAATCAAAAACTGCTCTCTTTGATCTCATAGTTTAATAGTCCTCAACTTGATCCCCAAAATATCACTGAATTGAAGAAGCATTCCTGAAACATATTTTTGAAAAAAAAAACTCTAGATGAGCAGCGACACATCCACTACAATAGGGAAGTTACCAAAACTAACTTTTCAATCAAGTACAACAGCTTCACAGCATTCACTTCGTGTTTACCTTCAAGTTCAACGATGGCTGGGAAATAACCTGGATCCCACTGAATGGGAATGGTTCATGAAGGAGGGTAGATTGAACCAAGTTCCTTGAACGCCTCCCGCAGCTTTCGAAGAATTTCTATAACTAATATCTTGTGAATGCAAAATAACTGTTACAAGGGATTGTGACGCAAGCTGCCAATGCTAGAAGGCAAACCTTCAGTTTACCTAATTTTGTACCTCTTTCTTAGGAGAGACGTATAAAAATTCAACCCTCCCAATAAGAGTTTTGAAGAAGATGGTGGTCGTGGTGGTGATGATGATGATGACGACGATAATGATGAAGACAATGTTAAGTGACTAGCGCCTCTCTCTCTCTCTTACTCTCTCTATCTCTCTTCCTCAGCTTAAAACATTTATTAAGAAAGGTAAACATGTTTTTTGAGATTGATGAGTTAGGCCAGGCATACACTGGGCTTCTAGTGGGGTTAGATTACTGTTGCACTGACCCCCTCAATTGGAATCTGCTTTGAATGTTAGGACTCCTCACTACATTTTATTTCATTATTTGTTACTTTGGTTCAGTAAATAACATTTTTAATCAAATAATAAAAGTGGTTACATATGCATGATACAGAGATGGGGTCCTTAATTTATTTTTAGATATCAAAAGAAGTCAAAATATTTTTCTCCCAAGCAGAACATCTGGTAACCCTAATTTTTTTGTATGTGTATGTATGTATAGGTATAAGCATCAGTTTTTGTAATGTTTCTCCCGTTTTTATTTTATTCTTCCCTCGTTAACCTTTCGTGCTGTTTCTGCCTCTTCAATTATTTTAGACGAAGCAGTAGAACAGTAATTTGGCCCAAAAACTCTGGAGGACAAAACAGCTTTGAATGGACCTCATCAGTTGTTTATCCTCAACTTTTGTTATTATTAGTAGGGCAAGGAATGTAATAATTTTGCATTTTTATACCACTACTGAACTATGGCTCGAATATATAAATGCGTATAATGAATTAAATGGTTAAATAAGAACAATTTTTATAGCATTATTTTGCATTTTTCGTTTTCAAAATTTATACTATTTTTTGGTCTTTTAGGTATTTGGTAATTTCGGCATATTTTATAGCTTTTTTAATAAGCATCAATCTTGGAGTTACAAAGAAACATTTCCATATCCAATACAAATCGTTACTTTCAGGCAAAAGAAAATAATTTTCTTTTGAGAATCTCCGTCAAATCAGATTTTCTGTACTAATTTTAAATTTCACAGATCCATGTATGCCAGTAGCAATTACGCACTTTATTAGCAATAAAATGAGTGACTTTATTGTAAATTGAATATAATGTCCTATCGTCCGTTAATTTGCTCTCTAAAATCAACACATTACTTCCAGAATGATAATTATCAGTAATAAGTGATAATATGTTTAGGTCATATTTTTAGGTCATAAATGCATCTTTTATTTTATTTATGTTCTATTTTTGGTCAGTAAATGCCTTTCCCTAGTTATTAGCGATTAAGATTTTACTTAAGGGCACGCAATAGATTAGGGCCCAAGTTCTTCAAGAATGGAACTATATGCCACTGTAGTACGCCAGAGGGGGATTAGAAGCGGAGCCAACTGCTTGTGGCTGTAGTGTGCGCCTGGACCCGACCACTTGCGGCGGCCACTAGCAGCGAGAACAAGCTTTTCCCACAGCTCGTGGCTGAAGGGCGCTTGTGCAGCAGTCAAGTGTGCGGCTGCCCCATTTAAACTCCATGAAAAAGCCTTCCAGAAGACAAGTGTGCGCCTGGCCTTACATACCTGTTCTTACAACTTCTCACTCCGAAGCTAAAAAAACTACTGGATTGCTCAAGAAAAAGTGGAATATCTCAGCCATTTTAATTTAATTCTTTTTTCAATTTATCTACGGAAATTCTCTATATATTAAGTATATGGAAATCTATTTGTCGAAAAGAACTAATTAAATGAAACTACTTTGTTACAAAATTTTGGTTCATATAATTTTCAGAAATTTCAGTTTTACCCTAGAGCAAGGACTATTGATTATTGTTGACCTGCAGTTCATATTTCCGTTCTCATTGTGTAAACTGAATCACCTTGAAGTCTGAAGTGAGTCTTGTTTAATCAAGGTGAAGGGTGAGAAAGATTTTGTCAAGGGAGGATGTTTCTATTGACAGTGCCACAATAAGAACAGGCCTATGTAGAATTTCAACCCACCACAAGTAAGGTATCTATCGTAATAATTTTATCGTATTATCGTACCAAGATGCACTTGTTTTTATATAGCCTAAATTAATAAGAACGGAATATCGAAACATCTTCATACCTGCAGCTTCTTTGATCAAATAAATAAATCACTATAACAATAGCAAAGGTGAGTCAATGACTATTAGTTCTAAAACCTTTCCGGGTAGCCTATAAAAGCTATACCCATTCAGAATTTCAGCTTAAATAATTTTTCTGACTTTATTATGCTACCTTAGTAATAATCACTTGATCACTTCATGAGGAATTATAAATACATGCACAAGATATTGATGTTATAATGTTAATATGCAGGAAACATGAGCTTCCTATATAAATTCATGGCCAGCAATTTATACATTAATATTCTTAAGCTGACAGTCAACAGAAATCTCCAGGATAGTTATGTATCTTAACTATGCTTAGACATGAGCGTACAGATAAATTATAGCTGAATATAAATATAGATGATTTTATCTTTTTATTAGGGTTCCGTAGACACACTACTAAGGAATCCTGTCCTGTCTGTCCGACCGTCGGCATTAAAGCTCTCTATTATTTCAACAATAGGCTAAGTGCTACATGTATGAATATTATGGTAAAAACGTAATTAGGCTTGTGTAATTAATAGCAACTATAATAAACGGGAGTAAATATGTCTAAAAGAAGTGTAGCGTATTCTGTAGGGATGGGATATTGATATCGATATTTGGTTTTCGATATCCGATATTCTGACATCGACATTTCAGTTACTGTTTATTACTGAACTATTATAACATATTTATTTAAATAAAGGGGGCAAAATCAACGCTTTAGGCAATATCGAGTTAAAAATTAAATGAATTAAAGTATAACATATTCAATTGAGGGATATCATCGTTTAATATTACACTTATTATCAGAATTTTTGGTCATCAATTTTAGTTTTGCTGGCACAAAGGCATCTCAGTTACACCTAGGCATGCTCGTCATACCTTTCCCTACATCGTTATTACATTTGCATTGATCAACAGTAGGTGTGTTCTTAGAGCTGTAAGAAACCATGAAGTATGAACACATATTATTTATTAAATCTCCAAGTACAAGAGCCCTATTTTACCTATGTATGCTAGGGCTATAGTTTCAGAATAAGTATGTTATAATTATGACATGCAGAAAATTTTAAAAATGTGGCAGTAAACAATAAACAAAAGTGAACATAATCACAAAACATTACAAAGTTACTTCATAGAAATAGTGTGAGAATTGATCACATAGTTCCCACAAGCGCACAATGTTAGTTTCTATGTGTCGTGCAGCGAAACCGTTAGTGTGCACATGCTTGAACTAAGTGTTAAAGGTTTCTGAATGCTCTAGGAACAAATATACGGTATTATCAAAGGTAATCCCACGAGAGATTACGAGTTTATCGATATATTTGCGAGAACGAAGTTTGAGCAAATTTATCTTACGAAACTCGTAGTCTCGAGTAGGATTTATTATGACTATTCCGTGAATAAAATATAACGGATTTTGTAAATAATAATACTTTCTTACTTTGTTGGTAATATTCTGTCAGCCGTAAGATTACGGCACACTAAATGAATGAACAGTCCATTACTCGATCCGAGTTCCCAATGCTATCAATAGTAGGCTATGTACCAGAAGATGGAGATCGTCGTTGCATTTGCTTATATTAAAACGCTATAAAGCACACGAATTGGCTTGCACTGAATCGAAATTGTATTTTTAATTAATAGAAATTTATATTCTTTCAATTTCCAAACAAGTTATGTTATATAAAATAATGTGTTTTCACTGTTCACTGGCAGCATGTGACGTATTAATCACCGCACGTTGATGCCTTACATGTCCAGTAATGAGCTGACGTTTTATAATAAAATTGCGTCCTTGCGATCCTAGGAAGAATATTATAAGATAAACGATCGTGAATTGTCTATATCGGAGGAACTGCTGAACGTTATTGGTCAATATCAAACACACGGATTCGATATTATCAAATACCGATATTTCCTTAGTAATATTATACTATTTTCGACATTAGTAACCTATATTTATATATATATCAATATCGACAATTTGCTTCCGATATCCCATCCCTAGTATTCTGATACGCATATCTTTAGGCCTATATAGGCCTACATTTATTTTTTATCTTCATTTTTTATCTCTGCTATCATGAAGATAAGAAGGTTCCACTGTTGAGGTGGTTTTCTGTATCCTATGCAATGACAGTAAAACCTATAGTCGCGCATTGTAGATCAACGGAAGGTTAAGGACTGTGTCCACTCTTTGTTTGACTATTCAAATTGACCAAGTCCTTCAGCAGGCGACGATCGTTAAGTATGTAAAATCACTCTAGGCTCTAGACTCTAGAGGATTGCAAAGATTTTACAGCGAATGGTCAAGTTCACTAAGCATTCAATCTATTATAAGAGGAGGGTGGGTGAGTGTGTCACGCGATGACAGCAAGGATGCGCTAAATTACAGTCAGGTGGAGATAACTTACAAGGCGAATCCATTACACACTGACTTCATAATGAAAATAGCATGAAGTAAATTATCTTAAAGCTCACCAGATATTATCTGATCCTGCAGGGGACATAAGCAACGACAATAACTTACAATTGATTATTATTATTATTTTGGTGTTGATGATGTGATGATGATGATGATGATGACGATGATGATGAGGTGGTGATGATGAGGTGGTGATGATGAGGTGGTGATGATGATTCCTACAGCTCCAGAACATATCAGAATTTCCGGACATGTCTAAGCATTTTCTTATAACGCCCGGATACTAAAGTCAGTTATTAGATTATGTTGAGTGTGTCATCATTCTGTTTCCTGAAATACAAAAGATTTGATCAAGATTTTTCATAAATAAGCAAAAACTTTGTTTAGAAAGATGTTGTTTCGATTTGATATTTTAAATGTTCCATTAAAGAAACTTCTTAATTTGGCACAGATTTTACAGGGTACTTTCAAGAATCAGATCTGATGGCAGGAATTTGAAAGTAGTGGTGGATTTCTTGCCTGCCAAGATGACTGGAAGGAATACCAACCTGCAGGTTGGCAATGCTTTGAAGTGCTCTGCTCCCTCTGAAAGCTTAACTTATGTGTCATCTACAGAATCCTCTAATTTCGAAAATGCACTTGCTTGACCACTCTGCACATTAATTCTTAATATTCCGACTGTAGTGTATTTTGCGATTATGTTTATTCACTGCCAATATCTTAATGAGTTCAGAAGATGTAGGCTACTAATTTCTGTAAAGATGAGTGAAAATTTTAGGAGGCTCTTTACATGGTAATTAAATATTGAAAAAACGAGCCCTGTACAGGAAATGGAGACCCGTAGGGTTGCAAGATGGTTTTAAGGCTCCCAGATTGGATAAACGGCACATGAAGGTGGCAAGGTTGTCAGCCCTACGCACCAGTTTTATTTTACCCCCAGGAATACTCCTGGTACTCATCTGGAAGAGGCTGAGTCGACCCCAGGGCCTTAGTGCCACCAGAAGGATTAGGCCATTTCAAAAATCTCAACGACTTTATCGGGAATCGAACCCGCGATCTTCCGGTTTGTAGCGCAGTGCCTTAGCCAATACACCATGGCGTACCCCAATTAAATATTAAGTTGAGATAAATCAACGGAAAGTAATTATACAAGAGTTCTTGACAATTTATAAACATTTCCTTTCAAATAATAAGCAACAAATTTTCCTTTAAGTACGCTAAATAATCTCCAGGATAACTCACGCCCATAGTGAAACTAGGCGTCCAATATAGGCCTGCCTATATTACAGTAGAGATCCCTTGAGTTATATGTCCTCTGAAGCTAAAATATAATAGACCTATATTTCTTCAGAGATATGGAAGAGGGCTATTCATAATTTCATTTGATCGCTGCTCCCATGCCTGAGTGGTTAGACCACTCGCCTTCCACCGCTGGGATCGAATCTTCGTGGATCCATGTGGAATTCATGGTGGACAAAATGGGGTCGGGGCAGGTTTTCTCGGGGTGCTCCTGGTTCCCCTGCCATATATCATTCCACCAGAGCTCCATTCATCATACTATGACCATTGTTTGCAATAAAGGAATTATTATAATTTCATTTTTTTTTATTCTGTTTGCTGAGATGAGTGATGTTCTCTCTTGTTTTGTTTGCAGGTGCAGTAGCCTAACTACTGGATCCATCGAGCGAATGGCATCAATAACAAACAAGCTGACGGTCTAGTCCATTCTGCAACATGGACCCCTACTTAAGGATGAATATCAGTCATTGTTACAAAATAGTTCTGAATATCTATAAGAAGAGTACACAATAATTAACTCTCTAATAAGGTAGTTACAATTTGTCCTCGATTCAGTAGATGTGGACTGCAATATAAAAGCGCTCTTTGATCAAGTTTTATATTAGTTTTGTGCAGGCCTCAGTCCCATCCCTTCTCCGGTATGCTGAAGAAACCAAATATTCTTGAAGAATGCTGAAGAATTAACTGAGCTACAGATTGATCGAAATTTCACATTCAAGTTTAGGTCTCAATATTATCGGAACACAGTCTTTATCTATACTATTAAAGTGGTTGATAATTTGTTTTACCATAAGATATTTCCGATATTGTCCAATATGAGACACATAAACAATAAAATTATGTATTATATTTTCATGGAAAACTTTTTATGTTGAGATGCTAACACCGTAGAAAAAGATAGAAGTTACGTATCGTTCAAACAATCGCCAATAGAATGCGGTTATGTACATAAATATTGTCATGGGATACGATGTACATTCAGCTTTTACTGTACTACTTTTCGAGTAAAACCCTTTCATAGGCTGTAACTTGTATGACATATTGAAGATAAAAAATGGGATATGATGCAAATGCCTTCTGCTGTGAACAGCAGTTAGCGTCTATTTCCGCGCTTCTTTGCAGTCTGTAAACGTTTAACTTTGTTTGCTTGATTCTGTTAATTAACTGGGTCAAAATATGAGTTTTGCTTCTGGTAGGAAGAATGTGGCTGCTAATAAGGAACTGAGAATTCACGGAAAGGCCTGTGTGACACAAAAAAGAAATAAAATAGCAAAGATTTCAGCTACAGCTGAGGTATGTAGTGTCTTTATAATTTGTAAACGTGTTCTACAATATGTATTATGTATTATGTATCTTTGCCGTCTGTAAACGTTTAACTTTGTTTGCTTGATTCTGTTAATTAACTGGGTCAAAATATGAGTTTTGCTTCTGGTAGGAAGAATGTGGCTGCTAATAAGGAACTGAGAATTCACGGAAAGGCCTGTGTGACACAAAAAAGAAATAAAATAGCAAAGATTTCAGCTACAGCTGAGGTATGTAGTGTCTTTATAATTTGTAAACGTGTTCTACAATATGTATTATGTAAGTGTATAATTCGACCACAATATTTCTGCATTTGACTTTGGGGAAACCTACATTCGAATACATGTGGAAGCCTGGCCAGCAAATTGAATAATACAGGGTTTGTCCGAAAAGTAATGTCAGTGAGTCAATTAGAAGATATTTATTGATCCGATCCGTACAATACATTAGAAGATTTCAAAAGAGGTTCCTCCTGTGTCAGTACATCTCTTCCAGCGAGATTTCCAGGCATCAGGGTAGACCCTTTCTGGAATGTCCTTTAGAGCCTTGGTGCAAGCCTTTTTTACTTTGTCAATTGTCCCGAAATGATGTCCTTTCATGGTGTAACCGTCAATGCCAAATTCTACGTGGAAGTGCTCAAGAGACTCAAACGAACGCATCCGGACCGACATTGCAAACGATTGAAAACTTCACCATGACAACGCACCGGCCCACACTACCTTTTCATGACCTGCTTCCAAGCCGATTCAACGGTTCCCCAGCCACCATAAAGTCCTAACGTGGCTCCCCCCGACTTCTTCTTGTTCCCACGCTTGTAAACTCTCATGAAAGAACATAATTTCGGGACAGCTGACAAAGTCAAAGAGGCTTGAACCAAAGCTCTAAAGGACATTCCGGAAAAGGCCTACCGTGATGCCTTTGATGCTTGGAAATCTCGCTGGAAGCGATGCGTCGACACAGGAGGAGCCCATTTTGAAATCTTTTAATGTATTGTACCCATCGGATCAATAAATATGTTCTGATTGACTCACTGACATTACTTTTCGTAAAAATCCTGTATTGTGGTGAAGTTATACAAGTATGGATCAACTCAAAGTTAGGCTTGAACAACTTATTTTTATTTGCAAATGCAAATATTGGCGAAGGAATGGTAAGAAAATATTATTTTTAGAGTTGTACAAACTCTCAGATGAACAAGGCACATAGGTCTACTTCATGGACCGTAAATAAACATTTCCCGCCTTAATTATACGACTTGGGAAGTATGAAGACCCAGATGGAAGCACGTAAAAGTCTACAATGCCTGGAGTCCTAGTTCAATCTTCAAGAATGGCTACAAACTGCATCATGTCAGACGTTTGGAGAACCCCAGTTAAATTCATCACATGCAATAAGTGGTGAAACAAGAAAGACCTTAAGGCCATGCTTGACTTCATGGATGCAAAATATCACAGCATTTACAGGAATATTTGCCAGAAAAGACTGTTGACTGTTCGCAGAAAAAATAATTCAATTGATGACTCCATTCATTTCAGCTAGTTAATAAGTTTGTTACTTTTACAAGGTAATCTGTGAATAAAGCGATTGCAAAAAATGGAAAACCCTATTTCTTTGTGGGCTACCTATAGGCTATATTTTAAGGAATAAGAAACAAGTTCAGCAAGTTATGAAATTAGTAACTTTTAGCAAAATAATATGAGAAAAAATTATATGTTTTCGTATTTAAACAATAAACAATATTTGAGATAATTTTAATTTCCTGAAAATTAAGTTGTTTGACACTTATGCTATTTCCCACAAACACTCCTTGATTATGGGTATAGTAGTGAATATTGCACTAGCTTTTTGTGCGGGTTTGATCCCGGTCTAGGTCGCTGGCATTTAGCCTATGTGTACATCAATGTGACAGGTCTGTGTCTGAAGATTTGCAGGCATGTAAAAGAACTCTTTCTGGATAAAATTCCGGCCCAGGCTACGTTTCAGTGCACCCCCGTTGTGAAATAACCATACAACCAACCAATCTTCTTCCTGCAGAGCCAAACTTCATATTGGTGTATTTATCTATCATTCCTCCCCGTTGCAGAAGTAAGCAAATCCATAACAATCATAACAGTAGGAGTAGTGCATTACAGTAAACTGAGGAAGTACTTTAAATTACTATAATACCTTTAATTTCTATTACAGTTTTCATAGTTATTTTATTTACTTACTCACTCAATGGAAATAGACAATTCCTAAGCAAGCTACAAAATATTATCTGATTTATGGAACCCAGAGGTTCATTGTCACGCTTACTTGCACCCGCCATTCAGCCGTATTCTGTACTAACTCCATCCAACTGATTTCCTGATTTCCTTGAATCTGTTCTAATATTGTCCTTCATTTACGTCTAGGTCTTCCAAGTGGTCTTTACCCTTCGGGTCTCACAGTAAATATATTTTTAGATATGTTTCCTTCCCCCTCCCATGCGCGCAGCATGTCCAGCTCATCTCATCCTCCGTCATTTAATTACCCTTACTATATTCGGTGAAGGGTACGGTTATGAAGTTCATCATTATACAGATTTCTGCGGTCCACGTTTTCATCTCTGATAAGGTTCAATATTTTTCTAAGCACCCTGTTCTTAGCACCCTCAGATTATGTTCTTCCCGAAGAGGAGCAAGGGGCCATTTCTCACATCCATTTAATACAACCGGCAGGATAATTGTCTTTTAAATAATTATTATAAGTAACTTATTTCAGATTATTCTGAATGCTTGAGATAATTTAGATTAATTTGTATATACATTCATCGTGTTAAGAAACTGTCAAAGAACTTTGGAAATTAAATGGATATAGTAGGCCTAGATGACCGCTGGTGTGGTCTTGTGGTTAGCGTCGCTGACTACAGATCCGTCGGCCCGGGTTCGATCTCCGTTACCTCCTCGGATTTTTCTGAGTTAGAGAGGTCTGGTAGGGGTGTACTCAGCCTCGTGATTGAAATATAGGAGCTACTTGACAGAGAAGTAGCGGCTCCGGTCATGGAAACCATCATTAACGGCCGTGGTTGTCGGCATACTGATCATATGCCCCCAATCCTGCCATCTGCATATGGTAGATGACGCAGCAGTCGGGCCTTGTCCTTTTTTTTAATATTAATCAATGATTAATCAAACATGATTCCCTTCAGGGATGTAGCGCCACGGAGTTGGTTAGTTTTTACTAGGCCTAGTTGTTTTGTATTAACAAATTATAATATTAAAGTAGACTATTTAATGCACATGTCTGTATGATCGATCGTACTTTATCAATGTAATAAAGTATTTTAGTTCATACACGGCTTAGCCAAACAATTTATTGTATACTACCTCGCTCATTTTTGGTTGCCAGTCAGATTGTTCAAATTACGCTTATAATTGAAATGAGATGTATAATGAGCTACAGAGAAAGGCGGGGAATAGAAGGGTATGTTGACAGAATTAAATTCTGGATTGTATAAACTCAAGAACGTACCGAAAATCGAAGCTTCGTTGGCCACTAATGATGCAATTTTACGATATCCGGACTCAGTGTCCTAGTCATCGTAAGCATGCGCCGAGTTGACATATTTGATAAGCATCCCTCTATTCAAACCAGTGAGAATAGTCTGTACCCTTGATATAATTTAGATTAATTATACAAATTAAATACATTCATAGCGTTAAGAAATTATCAAAGAAAGTTAAAAGTTAAATGGATATAGTGAATGAAATAAAGATTCATCAGATTGAAATGTATACCTCTTCAACAACATACACTAATAATAAGGAATAAAGTGGAGAGAGATTATACAAAATCGCATGATAAAGTAACTCGGTAGAAACAGAAGTTGAACGGGTTTAAAATAAATTACCCATCTGCTATAAATCAAGTGGCTATGATTCCTTAGTCTCCCATTAATCCTCGCTCCTGCTCACGTTATGTTGTAAATCATATTATAAGTTTACATCATGTCGCCTATATTCGGAACGAACAATCATTTTACAATCTAAATGCATATCTGAATAATGTGTTACACAGTTGTTATTTATAAAATTGACAACAACAAAAAAGACGTATGAAAGGTGAATAAAATGAAATGCATCAACTGACTAATGAAAATAACGAATATACCGGTAGCTACAAAAATCAAGACAAGTTTCGGCTCTTTAGGTAAAAAATTAAGACAAAGATTCTGGATAGGACTATATTCCAATTGTATCAGTACTGATGACATATAACTTAACCTACATAACGGGATGTTTTTGCAGTGTCTCCCGAAGTCTTAATTCCTCCAAAAATATGTTGTTAGGAACCTTATCGTTTCAGTTATAAAACTATACCTATAGTAGGTCTAACCTCATTATTATTGTCACTCAAATAGCATAGTTATTAAATGCCAGAATGGTGTTTTATTAGATTGTGTGGTGGAGGGAAATTGTCTGTCCGTCTGTACGTATGTCTGTATGTGCGATAACTTAAATACGCGTTATCGGATTTTCATGAAACTTTGTATACGCATTTATTACATCCATGGGAAGAAGCCTATTGATATTGGACCAAATCTGTTGACCGGTACCAGAGTAATGCCTAATTTACTGTGTACTTTATGGTAATATATTAGAAAGAATTTATCAAATGCAAATCAGTTCTCATAACATTTTACAGCGTTTCATATACGGTTTTATAAGTTGCAATACAGTTTCCTATGACAAATAACACTACCCACTTATTCCTTAACTTATGCTTATCAAACCAGACCTTTATCCTTCCGTAAGCCCTGCTTAATTAATCGATCTGGAGCTTAACTCGGAAATTAATAACAAAAATAACTTATTTTCTGCAAATCATAATTGCATTTATCACTTTTTAAACAGAAGCATTCTGGTACTTTGTTACATCAGTTTACCTGATTTTATTCTTAACTTAAACCGTGCCATAATTGCATTTCAAATCATAATTGCATTTATCACTGTTTAAACAGAAGCATTCTGGCACTTTGTTACATCAGTTTACCTGATTTTATTCTTAACTTAAACCGTACCATAAATAGATTGTTAGATGCAGCCTACTTGCAAATGTAGAGTTCTGTGTGTCTCGTTATTACTAAAGCCTGTCAGTAGTCCTCAAACTTCAGTATGAAACCCGGAGTCCATCCATTTTTCTTTAAGCAGTTCAATTTTTACTTTAGCTTTCCCTATCGCTCTCAAACCAACCTAACTAACAGTCACGGACGGTTTAAGGGGGACTTTTTAAGTACTTAATGAAATTACATTTTCTGTAAATTAAGCACATCTTGAGTCAAGCCGGCCTTTTCAAACGATAAAGTTGTACATAGAAATGTAAGACGGATTGCTCTTTCTTTCCTACATTAAGAACATTTTCAGTGCTTTGGCAGAGCGAGTTCTCGCCAAATGCAGGACCTCATAAATAACTTTGAATCCACGTTATACTTTTAATGAGTGCATTTCATAGGCTACATGCAACAATTTCGGATGTCGTTTTTAATAGTTCAAGACACATTCATGTCAAATTGGGGGAAATCGAACAACGCATGACTCATTAACTGGCCGAATGGATCGTTACATGATGTGTTGTTTAGTTGGTTTGGGAATAGATTGTGTTAGGTTTTCTTTTGGGTTATTGAAGTTTTCAAATACTTTACTCAATCATTTCAGTATTTCTTATTGTATTATTTTCTTATTCTTTTTGTATTTTTCTTTGTTTTTGGTATTATTAAAAATATATTACCTCTTACCTAATAGTAAGGAATCTTCGTAATTAACAACACATTATACAATTATTTGTTGTTAAATTCACAACCCCGCTTAAGTTTTCCTAACCTGAACCGGCACTGTGCCTATCTCTGAACGTCATCTGTGGTGCTGATTCTCTAATAAAACTTGTGGACCACTATTTGGACTGCTGGTGGTGCAGTCATTAATATTAGTGGGCACATAATTGATATCAGTCATACTAGAGGCCTTATGTGAACCCGTTGCCTTAACGAGGAAGAAAAGAGGTATAGTTTCTGCACATATACAGCAAACTGTATCATGCCATTTCCCATTTGGACATTCAATTAACTGCAATTATGCTAATTCATCCAAACTTCAGCTACGCTATTGGAAGTTCATGTTAAGAGCTGAAGGGGACTCCTTTCTGTTGGTGTGCTACCCAGTTCTACCTTTCAAGGGGCGACCTTGTGCTCTGCACATTATGTAGACTGCACCTTTTGGCCATGCAACAAGTAATTGATCCAGAACTTTCTCAAATAATGTAAAGATAGTATGATATCAGATCCATATAATGTAGACATATTGGATTTTATTATTGTTTATATGTTTGAGCTTTGATTGCTGTCTTGATGTTTCTTGGTTTCCATTCTACCCTCACCTTACAGCAACGAATTTACTTGACGTGGCGGGGTTTATGACCTCCGGCATGTCGATAATCATGCCGCGGGTTTGTTGTCTGTATAGTCTGATCTCAGCGAATTTGGGTCAAGGAAATTGAGGTATATATAACTATTTTTAAGACTGTATCCAGTCTGCTTTTGAAGTTAATAGCATTTACGTACATTTGCGTACTTTTTTAGTATTGATCACTATGTTGCGTTTTGTTTCCTTTATATTTGCTTAGTAACTATTTCTACCTAATTATTCTAATATTTCTAAAATTATAAAAAATATCATTATCATCATATACTTTTCAAAGTAATAATATTAGCTAAGATTTTTTTCAAAATACTGTATAATAAAATTTTATTTTACACTATTTTTATACCTATTAGGTACTCCACACTTATATTGGGTCGTCGCATCTTTGTTGCTGCTTAATTACTCAAGGCATAAGGCTAATAACAAGTAATTTTATCTAATCTTCCCTCGTATACAAGATGAAATTTATTAATGAGGAAATAATTATAATAAATTATTAAATTCTACAAGTACAGCTTGTCTGTTTAGTACGATATATTTCATATGATAAGGATAGGAAATAAATAATATGAACTAAATAACGATGAAGGGATGATGATTTCGTTTAACAGTTTCTTCAGGAAACAGGACAAACACAATTGAAAATCAGCCGTATCTCTGTGGAAGGATTCCGTTGGCACGAATTGCTGGCCCACTCGTACTTGTAGAAACAACTTGGAAACTTGGAAACAATTTTCAAACAGGTGACTTCCAGTAGAGGCAATTAAACAAAATTGCAAAGCAGTGAAAGACGAAGATCTATCTTTTCTAACGGGTCGAGATGTGCTCCCCGCAGAAAGTGGCAACACAATTCTGACGAAGATTACCGGAATCGAACTTACTACAGAGAGAGACGATTTCGAAAGTCCTTTCAACCTAAGAACAGATGCTAATGGAAACCAAAACCAGTGTTCTACGTCTGTCTCACCCTTAGGTCACATGAGTAATGTATTGGAAAGAGACAGAAGTACTGATAATTGTTTTCTTTAGCTTTGGTTCCTAGACAGAGTGACCAAAGCTAACTGCTGAAGTAGTTAAGCAGTTGAGGCACCAGTTTATTAGAACCAGTAAGCCTTGGGCTAACTTAATAAGGGATGGTTGCCAGCATATCCTTGGGTAAGAAATGAGTATACTGAAACCCTCAGGATGGCAAGATTGTTGGACATCTCCAACTACACTTCTCCAGCAAGAAAGAAGTCCGAGACCAATTTCATCTACAGGTAAGATATTTAAACAAGTTTTCGAAATAGTAAGCATAACGTAATACATCTACACAGCATAATAACAGGATAATTTACAGTCACATTTCGAATTAAACTTTGGAACTCTTGGAAAACAAGAGTTATGGGCTAATGCGTAGATCCAGACTCCAAGACAAATATTGAGCCTACAGATGCAAAAGTAAAATAAATATTATGAGAGAATGGATAGAAAAAGAAATAAATTAAATAGCTAATGTTAAAGTTATGAAAGAAAAAAACAGTTAAGCATAGGGCAATGCAAAAAAGTAGAGGGGACCTAGTATTGCCAACAGAAACTCCTACCAATTGGGTCCTGAGATGTTGTACATTAGGGTAAGTTAAGATTATAAGATCAAAAGATACCAGAAATAAGACATTTTATTACATATGCTTTGGAGATGGAGGATTCTTTATTCGTTGAACGTTATTATAAAATACAAGACTTCTTGTTAATCAGAGATCTAACAGCTGTAAGACTTAACAAATATTCTGCAGGAGTTGCGAAGGATGTTGAACTAATAAAATGCTCACCTGCCTTGTGATTCTCTAAATCCTCCTTACGCTTACTTATTAAGTTATTAAACAGTATATTTGTTGTTTAAATTGTATATAATAATACATATGTAACAGTCGTAACATTTGGGTGTAGGTGAACTGCCAAACAAGCCGAACAGGGAAAGTTTTTTAAAATATCAAGATATGTTCTTTTTATCCCAAAATTACCTGCAGTCAGTTTTAGACCTGGTTTCTGCGGTAAATGTTAATTGCCACAAAGCCACCAGCGGTAAATTTTGTTGTTGGTACCTCTGTCTGTAAGGTTGTTTGTGTCGCTCAAATTGTTTCAGTTTGTTCTATCCTCCAGAGGATCGGTTTACATCACTCTAGTTGCTGTGTATCAACTTTGCCTGCTTTGCGGTGATAGTGCATTTGACGTGAAGTGAAATAGTGAATAACTTTCAGTAATCAGTAATTTTAAATTTTATGTCCATTATATATCTAAAAGTCTCAAGTGTACATGACGATGTGTTCAAAGAAGCTGCACAGCAACGGTTTACACAACAGAGTTAACTGAAGAAAAAGGCAACATGGGTAAGTGTGATCTACTCATAACAGTCATAACCATTGATCATAGCAGAGGTACAATTAAATCGACAAGGTATAAGCAACATTTGCAAAAGAAAAGCAATAGAAAACTTATCTAAGAAACAAACCTTAACCTTGACGAAGATAGTTGGGGATGGTTTAGATGATTATAAACTATGTTTATTCACATAAACAAGTTGAAAATCTGTTATTTTAGCTTGCTGTGTTCTTGATTAACCATAGAAACCATAAACTTTCTGTGGGAACTTTTTTGTGGAAACACTTTTTGTTGAAAGTGGTCGAAACACTGGGAAAATGAGAATGAAGATGTAATTTTTCTTACCTATGAATGGTAGTGTGTAAACAGAAAATTGTGTTGGAAGGCGAGAAGTATGACTGGCAGCGGGTTGCGCATAGTAGGTGATCCGAAATAAGACTGTAAACTTGATGGCGAACAACACTAATATCACCGTTCATAACCTAACTGCCACCAACCTAACAGTACATGTCATTAACGCTAATATCAATATTCTAACCTGTCACAAACCTAGTTCTTCATGTCACTAATGCTAATATCACTGTTCCTAACCTAACTGCCACTTACCTAGAATCGCGGGTGTGAACGAAACCAAAAGTGTACAAAGTGCGTAATAAACGAAACTAAACCTAGAAAGTTACATTTAACAACAAGATATTAAAACACAGAATGTGATAGTAAGACTTCGTAAGTTATAACTTTTAAAAAGCAGGCAGTGTTAGTAATGTTCTCTAAATTATTATACATTTTAATATATTTCACAAAGAGAACAAGAATTTTAACCACGCCAACTTTTCTGGTTGCCCAGTGTCCAGTCTGAACAATGTGAGAGAGAAAACTCTGTACCTTTCTGGCAATTCACATAATATTTATGCAATTCACGTATAGTTTTGTAACAAATCACATATTTGTACTAACCTAACCGCAATTTTGTGGCAGTTCACCGACCCTGGTATTATCTAATCCTCTGCAGGAGTGTAGGCCTAAAATATAATGTGCAAACAAAAGAGAGCTCTACCTAAAATATAGAACCAGTAACAACCAAGCTCATAAGGAATACTATAAAAAGTATTGCAACATACTGAAGAAAGTAATCAAAGAAGCAAAAAGTAGGCATTTTTCACAAGTAATTAATAAATCAAATAATAAAGTTAAGACTGTATGGAATATAATAAAAAACGAAACGGGGAGAACAAAGGGAAACAATGATTGTACATCATTAATATACCAAAACATAAAACTAGACAATTTATCAGACATTACAAATGCTTTTAATAGTCACTTTATAAATATTGCAGAGAAATGTATTCCTATAAATAATATTAACATTAAGGCAGTAGACCTACTAACAAAATCTACAGTTTGGAACCATAGATTTCAATTGAACCTGATTTCCCACATAGAAATTGAAAATATAATAAAGTCTCTCAAAAGTAAAAGCTCGTCTGGATGGGATGAGATAAGTAATAAGTTATTAAAAAGCTGCTCATCGGAACTCAGTAAACCTCTTAGTCACATATGCAATTGTTCATTAGAAAATGGAATATTTCCAGAAAGACTGAAGCATGCTATTGTTAAGCCCCTCTTTAAAAAAGGTGACAAAAATCTACCATCAAATTACAGACCTATATCACTCTTAACCTCATTTTCAAAAGTTTTTGAAAAAGTCATGTACAACCGCATAATACACTATCTTAATTTGAATGACATTCTTACTTCATCTCAGTTTGGATTTAGAAGTGGCATGTCCACTGAGAATGCTACATTTCAACTTACTACAGAAATATTGGAAGCGTTAGATAAAAAGAAATATGCTCTGGGAATTTTCTGCGACTTAGCTAAAGCATTTGACTGTATAAATCATGAAATATTACTTCAAAAATTGGATCATTATGGGTTCGATAATTTAACACTTAAGTGGTTCAAATCATATCTTTCTGATAGAACTCAAAAGGTAATAATAAATGGAAATGAATCTAACCTAGGGATTGTTAAGAATGGGGTACCTCAGGGATCAATACTGGGACCTTTGCTCTTTTTAATTTTCATTAATGACTTGCCCTATAACTTAAGTGACGAATCAAAGGTATTGCTCTTCGCAGATGATACTAGTGTACTTGTAACAGGAACGTCACAAGAACATTTATCAAGAATAGCTACAAAGGCTTTTCACGAGTTAAACACATGGTTTCTAGCTAATAAAATGACACTTAATATTGATAAGACCCATTTTATACAATTTAGGACAAAAAACAGATGTATCTCAAATCTTGAAATTAATTATGGAACACAAATCATACAAGAAATTAGCAATGTAAAATTTTTAGGACTGCAAATTGACCAAAATCTTGACTGGAAGACACACATAGAAATGATAAGTCCAAAACTGAGTTCAGCATGCTTTGCTTTAAGAATTTTGAATAATATATTAAAACAGGATGCATTACTTATGGTATATTTTGCATATTTTCACTCGGTAATGAGGTACGGGATCATTTTCTGGGGCAACTCTACCCATAGGGAGAAAATATTTAGATTTCAAAAGCGGGCAATAAGAATAATATGTGGAAAGAAAAAAAGGGAATCTTGTAAACCGCTGTTTGAAAAATTAAGAGTCCTCACTCTTACAGGGGAGTATATATACTCTGTTATGTGTTTTGTAGTGAATAATATTGATAAATTTCAAACTAATTTTAGTGTACATGGACGTACTACCAGAAACATGAATGATCTACACAGACCAAATAACTCGTTAAAACTCTTTCAGAAGGGTGCGTATTATTCTGCAGTACAGATATATAACAAGCTTCCAAACAACATTAAATTATTATGTATTCAAAGAAAGATCAAACCTTTCAAAACAGCTGTCAAGGAATTTTTAATAACTCACACCTTCTACAATTTGGAGGAATATTTCCAGCTTGGATAAATTTGGCAGCTTGCAGTTTCTGTAGACCTATATTATTGTTATAACATGCATGTATTTTTTGATCTGACGTGTTCTATATCCTTGAGCCCTGCTCAACACAGGATCTACAGGACGAGATATCTACATCTACATCTACATCTACATTAGAAAGCATATTTATCCTGTAGAAGGCATATTTGTCCTATGAATCTATCTTTCTAGTTTAATTTTATGTGGAATGTACAAATATATCTGTAAGATTATCTACCATACTGCAGGAAGTGAAAAGGATCTTGAACTAGTATAATGCATATCTGCTCTATTAGGCCTACTCTCTAAATCCTCCTTACTTATTTTTATTTTATTTTATTTCTGTGAATTGTGCAACAGAGATCCACCAGCTGTAAGAGTTTCCTACCTCTTGCAGTAATTGCAAAGATTCCTGTACAAGTAAAAGTACAAGGCATACCCGCCATATTACTCTCTAAATCCTACTCATTTTTATGTTGAATCGCACAACAGAATTCTAACAGCTGTAAGATTTAATTATGATAACACAAAATCTATACGAGTTGCAAAGGATCTTGTTCTAATTAAGGTGTTAATAGCCATCACAAATATTTTCCATCTATATCTACTAAAAATAGGTCGTGTGCCTTTGATTCTCTTTGCTCGCGTGTAAATAATACCAGTCTTTTCATCCACTCGCCTACAATTTCTGAAAGCGCTTCTCGGCCATGCTTCTAGTGAGTGAGTTTGCGAGAAGTCAGTAGGTGAAGTGATTTAGTGATTTCATAGCGGAAGGATCGTTGAAGGCTTCAACTGCTTGGGAAAGCATTCAGTAAGTACTATCGCTGGGGCTTGTGAATACTGTTTTCCTACTTTGGAGGTGCCTAAAACCAAGAACAAGGATTTTTGATGGTTATGCTTGCAGTGGGAAGTTTGGTTACAGCTCGACATTAACGTGGTAAGTTATAATTAAATGTCGTACCTTTTTTGGTGCATAATTGTTTTCAATCGTTATGCAAACAATTCTAGTATTCACGGCACTCTGACATATTATATTTTTACTTGACCCTCAGTTTGTCTTCCAACTCTGTGAATGGCTGACGGTTTTATACGAGGAAAGAATAAGCATGAGGCTTGTGACATACACGAAGTTTGTGACAGCTTAGGTTAGGTTAGGTTAGGCTAGGCTAGGCTAGCATGGGTTGGTGACAAGTAGCTCTAGTTACAACTCAATAAACTCCGTCAAGTTTCCTATATTGTTTCACGATGAGATCTAACACGGTCATATTTGAGGTTATCATGATCTTTAGTAGCCTATCTATAGAATTCATATTATATAAACTCAGTTTATTCCTAAAAGTATGCAAAATGAAAGAAAATGTTGGAATGTCCTGAAACTATGTGTTCAGAATTCTCGTGTTCGCCCATAGGCCTATTAACATAGTCGATATTATGATCATGTCACTGATGTTTAGAAATAATACCCTGGCTTCGACAAAGGAAAGACACCTACTAAGTTACACTCTCTGAATGTACTCTTTCAAATAGCCTATTTAATAATTCTGCTTCTAGTAGTCTCCCGTTTCTCACTGCTGTCTTCCCAACATAGCCGTGACATATGATCTCAATTCTATTGTCACGTCTATTGTCTTTCATGCCATCAGACATCTCTGTATTCTGCCTCGTTCACTGCAGTCACTGCCTGCACCTGGAACTCCCTATCGCCAGATATCAGGGGTAACTTAGTTGGAGCCTACATATATTTCGGTTACTCAAGCATTTCGCCAATAATTAGAAGAAATGCCTCGTTATCCAGCCCAGGTTACTTTACATTTACCCTACTTTTATTGTCACTTATATTGCTTCAACGTGTTAATTTTTGTTTAGTTTTAGGTCTCAATTTTAGTGTATATATGTAGGCCTAAATTTATAGTAGCATATATATAAATTTCCTTTGCATTCCTAACAATAAATTATTTAATTATCAAAGCATTCACTATTTTACATTTTAACCATAAACTAAGCCTTTAGCAATTTGATTCACTTAATTTTAATTATACTCTTTATCCAATGCAGAAAATATACATTCTAGACACTTACCTAGGCATACACACTTTGTTCTCTCTTCTATATTTTCTCCTAAGTTTAACCCGTTGATAACTAGATACATGTTTGTCTTAGTTTCAATATAGGCTATAAAGATACCAATCACATTATTATTTTTTTGCTAGTATTTTGTATTATTATTGTATTTTTTTGAAGGTATAGGTCTAGAAATGTTGCATTTTTTATTAAACCTGGTTTGAGTTGAAGAAATGTTCCTTTGGCCTTAACTCTGACAGGAAAAATAAAACATTATTGTTATCATTATCATCATCATAAGCATCGTTGCACTCTTGTTTTCTGCGACTCGTGACGCAGTGGTGACTAGTGCTAAGCAAACCAATAATTAAAATGAGGTATAATGAATGTTTGAACAAGTGTTCTTAACTGAAACGGGAGGTAGTTTTTCATACTGTACCTAGTACAAAGTAAGCCTATGCAGCGTTACAAATGTTGTTCTGGAAACGTTAGCTAGTTGTACATTCCACCGTTAAATTTGTATCATTATGTATGCAGAGTTATTTAACGTTATCGGATCCACATGACGACCAGCTTCTTTGATCTGTAGCTGAATAGAGCAACATCCTTAGGCCTACTAATAAAAATTGCTTATAAGCAGGGCCCGGATTCTAATGACATGTCATTGCCAACTTGTAGATAAATCCTAATCATGGCCTGTAGATTATAGAAATGCATTTTTATTAGGTCATTTTTTGTCATTTTATGCAATTTTATATTTTTAGGCATTTATTTCAAATTTACGTCATTATTTTGTCATTTTCGTGTCACTTGCTTCCTTATTTTGTCATTTTCATGCATTTACTTTAAAGAAATGACTAGGTTACTATAATGCAACATTTTTTTGTAGAATCTACTTTAACAACAATTTTCTTACTTTTCTTCTCAAATGTTCCAATCAAGAACAAAGTTTTTTAGACCTACAACATCCTTCCTACATTTACAGTTTTTACAATTATGTACAAATTAGTCTACATCTTTGTGTGCACAGTAATAATTTGTATAAATAAAATATCAGTTTTTAGGTCATTCTTTGTTATTATTAAGTCATTTTCTTTAAAATTTAGGGTCATTTTATAGGTCATTTTTCAAACAATTTTAGGCCATCAGAATTCTGGCCCTGCTTATAGGCTAAGTGAGTTGAACGGTTGTTTGGTTGATCACCGCGTAAGTTCTACTTAACCCGTTTTACTAATAATCCCTTTACATCTGCCAATGGCTATACTGAGTTTGAAGATGAAACATCATCAAACACGTCACGCAGGGTATGACGTTTCTCGCCCGCGGCTGTGAAGGAAGCATGCGACTGCAGAACGCCATGTCGCAGTCTGTCCTAGCAGTGAACAAACAGCAGCATGTTACATATGGCAGTCGAATATGCCAACCATCTTTATTAATTACGTCAAGCTTATACGAGGGCGTTAGGCTGTGTAAAGCGTTGCACACACTAGTCTTTCGCGCACGGATTCTTAGTACATTTTTTTCTTCGCCTGTGTATATTCCTGTTTTCAATGTTACACATGGATTATTAGACCGCAAATGTTTTCTGGGCAAAGTCGCAATGTAGGGGGACCCTTCTCGCGATGTGAGCAGGCTTCTACGGACTGGTGATGTTCATTTTTGTTTGTTGTTGTTGGTTTTTTTTCAGTGGAGTAGGTGGACCAACATGTGGCAGTTAGGTTAGAAACTGTGATGTTAGTGTTAGTGACAGGTTCTGCTAGCTTATGAACAGTGATATTAATTTAGTAGGGAACTCTGAATTCTCCCAAAATTATAGTTTAGTGGCAGTTAGGTTAGGAACGGTGATATTAGTATTAGTGACAGGTTCTGTTAGGTTATGAACAGTAATATTAATTTAATAGGGCATTCTGAATTCTCCCAAAATTCTAGTTTAGTGGCAGTTAGGTTAGGAACGGTGATATTAGTATTGGTAACAGGTTTTGTTAGGTTATGAACAGTGGTATTAATTTAGTAGGGCATTCTGAATTCTCCCGTTTCGTAAATGTGCCATATTATATCTCTCCCGCGAAGTTAGTTGTGTTTGTGAACGTGTTTCCCAGAATTCTACGTATTCTGCTGGTGTGACGTCACACCTCTAACGTCCAATCACGAATTTCTTCATCAAACGGAGTTAAAAATATGGGGAAATGGACACTACTTTTTGCTAGATCATGTTATAAAAGGAAGCGTATCGTTTAAGGCGGGTGGGTCGGACCAAATCATTTATCAAGACTTCTCTCCATAACAAAATACGTGTGATATTATGTGTATTATGAAGAAAAAGTTGGTTTTAAAAGTGGGTCCCCTTACATTGCGATTTTACCCATGGTGTACATAATTAAAAAAAAGATTGTGACATCTTCCTAGATAACACGACTCACGGTCACGGCTTGATATAGGCCTACTTTGTACCACCAAGTGCTTGGATGTGAAGAGAATTAATTAAAAAATTATACGAGAGTTATGATAATTATTAAGTCTTTAATTTTCAATGCAGTAATCCAGCACTTACCAGTTTTCACCAACGGCCTACATGTCACCAGTGTTTAGGATACATAATTGGGAAAGACTATAAACAATTTTGTTTACTAATTCAATATATTTACACCAATGAGTATATAAGTTATATGGATCCTAGTGAAACGTACTATTAGTAGATTAATGGTAAAAAAAAAATTAATTACATAAACCCGTTTCCATGCTTAAAATGCCTAAATTCCAGATATTTCAAATTTCTAGGGGCAGTTTATTATAAAACTTAAAACCTAAAAGGTTATGGTTGCATAGCAATTTTGCATTCTACGACGTGAAAAGACCAAACTACATTCCTTCTAGTACTATAGGCACGACAATTCAGTAAAATACACAGCTTTAAAATACTTATCATGAACGAATAAAATAATTGTCCTAGGTTAACGATCTTAAACACTTGCCACCGAATTGGAACTCTTGTACTAAAATTCCCGATCTTCCCATGTCCTATTAATGCCTTAATCCTCCTACGTTATAATAAGTTTATCCTATAATAGCCAACTTTTATCAGTATTATTCCAATGTTTAACCGGAACCAAGTTGAAGTCTTAGTATTTCATAACGGAATGTTACAGTCCTATCGTAAAAAAATTGAAACATTGGCATGTTAATTTCTCTGAAATGATAGGAATCAGCCCTGTAAAAGAAATAACATATAGTCTATGCATTAAATATGTCATTTTTTAAAACAGACTGTCAAAAGTAGCATTAGCTTAATACAAACTCAAGAAGGGGCAAGGAGCGCACTGCAGGTTACAACCCATATTTAATTATTCATAACTGAGACTAACAGTAGTGATATAGAGGGCTATAAGGAGCATCCCTAATGAGCCAGGTACCTTTATAGTAAGAAAAATGAATTGGAAGAGAAATCAACTGGGAAATTATTTTACTGGAGCAGATAAAGCAGTTTATTTAAGTGACATATAACTTGCATTACAATTAAATTATTTCTAAGCTAACATTCTCCTAGGGACCTATGATAGGAACAATCTCACTAAGAAAACGCCCCAATAAAGTGTAATAAGACTACTTTAAGAATAAAAGCATACCCTTAACTTTAGTAGATCACGCGTTGGATACTCATTTAGCTACCTACTTATTCGGAAAATTAATCATTTATCGCTGATCACTCTCTTCTACGTTGCTGTGGCAGAAGAAATCACACTATGTCGATAACATTATAGTGACGTAGCTTCAGGATTTTACTTTCTCGGCCTATCAGTACAACATTCTATGAAGGAATGACATCTAGGCATAGAAACCAGATTTCAATATCACTTCTTGACCACAGTGTCAGTCATGCCTTCGATTCGCCTGGATCATGGTTATAGGCAAAATATTCCCACATGCATTAAATGGAAGCGAGGCATCGACTTACAGAGTGGACCATGAAGTCCTTCTTCAGGAGAGGCCCTACCAATGGCAATGTTCTTGCTAGTTAGTGTACTAGGCCTAAAGAAAATGAGACATTAGAGAAATATCCCTGTTTTAAGTGCCCATGGCAACAACGGGCGCATTTGATGTTCGTTAGATGAAGAGTTTCGTTCTGATGATAACTTATTGAACGAAGTTCATTGTAGAACACATCATATAAAAATATTAAGTTTATATTACATACTAAGCCCATAGTCTAGGCTGCTGTTAACTCTTAAACTTCATCCATATTGTAGAAGGTGTGCATTATTAAACATTCCTTAAAATTGAATTTGCTTTGAATACATAAAAAAAATATTTTTTTAACTTGTTGTGTAGGCCTATTTGTGTTGCATAGTAATAAGAGTTCTTCTGGAAGGGTTTTAACGAATTAATTGATCTCCTCAAATCATTCATGTTTCTTCCATGAAAAATGCATATTAATTAAAAATTTCTCAATATTAACTACCATAATTATAACACATAAAAGAATATATAACTTTTATAGGTTAATCCCCTATGACAGAGTAGCGCCTACTATTAATTTTTAAAAAAATTTACAAGAATCTTTTCGTTCCGGATATTATTCACAATGCTCTTTTTTTTTTAATGTTTTCCCTTATTGGAACATCTGCTACAGAATATGATTCCATGGGCCTACATGTAGGCCTACTTCATTACAGAGTGAAAATATGCAAATACATTTAACCCGTAAATATGCTGATATTCAGTTCTGAAATTATAATTTCAATGTTTGTCTTCCAGTCAGGATTTTGGTAAATTTATAATAAATTATATTGCTAATTTTTTTCTAAGCCTTGTGTTTGGTAATAAATTATAAGCCTAGGTTTGGGATACATCATTCTATGCTTTGTTCTGTTTGAATTAAGTGGGCCTTTTCAATATTGTAATTTTATTAGCTTGAAAACATGTAATTAATTCCTGAAAAGCCATTGTAATGATTGTTTATGAGGTAGTGGTGAAATGACAAGGAGGGTTCCATGTGTAACTTATAGCTACCAACTGGGGATGCTTCCGCCGCTATTAAGTTACTAGTCTACAACTTAGAATCAACAGACTTTCTATTATCAATTCTTAACTGTAAAATTTGAAACTCTAACAAATATGATTCTTACCTGAAATTCCAGAAGCGAGACAGTTTTCATACAGCTCATCTATTAGCTTTCCTGATGTTTGCAGTCCTGGGTGGGGTGAAATTGCTTCAACCTAAAGAATCACAAAACTTTCCAAAATATAAATACCCATATTTTCCTAAATGCAACACTTAAGAGGATTGTCAGTGCTCAGGTAGGAGAATCATCCTCCTGTTCAACTTGCAAAACGTGTGATGAGAGCTGATTTATTCTCACTCAGATTGCAATCCTGCAAAATCCAAGAATCTGCTTCCGTCTGTCACCTGGAGTGGAGTGTTTATTCAGGAGTGGAGACGGGAATTTGATTTACAGAGGTTTAGACTATATATATACACATACATATTCCTGATTTTTGTACCAATATTAATTAATTATAATGTTGATATTAACTTACCTGTAGGCCTGCTTCTTGAGGTAGTAGATTTTTTTTTCAATATAACTTACATGTTTTCAAAATCCTATTTTTCCATAAACTTAATTTGTAGGTCTATAGCATGAGAAGTACATTAGCCTAAATTTTATCTGCATACACTGAAAAAAAATATTTATTTAGAATTCTGATAAGTCTAGAAATGGAAGTTAGGAAAAAAATTGTTAAATTTTTAATAATAGTTGTCTTTTCACATTATAACGAATTTCTTTAAATATTGTTCTATGGTATTAAGAAACTATAGCCTATTGAGAAACTATAGCCTACATAGAGGCTATTTTCAGTAACAGCATAGCAGGTAATATTCATAGAAATTTTCTTATCCAACTCCTAGTGTTAAAAATATAAAAAGAAATATCCCATTGCTTCTATAGCTCTTTATTTAATTAACACCATCACTAAGATCGTCTGGATCGCAATAAAAAAAATTATGATAACATTTCAGATGAATCCTTTATATTTTATACTAAAGTACTGCATTCCTACTGCAGGTTATAACATTTAAATAAGCTTATAAAATTACCAATACGAACTAAGAAAATGCACTTAGGTCTTAGTCCATCCTTTTATTCGGTGGAAAGCGAATGCATCTGACAAAAACTCTTAGTAGGCCTATTTAATATTAAAGAGTAACACAGACAAACTTTTTAAGTTATTTGGCTTACTGGGTAGGGATTTGTTTTAGTCTGACGATAATGAGAAACTAAAAGTTCTGCATTTCCGAAGAAGATTCTTTCCGGTCATGTAGGCTAATTCTAAATTCATACTTTATTTTTAAAATCTCCATCTAAGTTCCCTCGTAGTTGCGAACGATTCTATGGATCCTACGTTATGAAGGAAGAGGGGAAAACAGCCTATCACACCTTACGCCTTACGCCGAGCTATTGTGGGCCTACTCATTATTGTAATGAGAAAATTCATTATGCTTCGTGCCCATGAAATGTAACTTAATATTTTGCTTATCCTTATCACAAAATTAGGAATTTATTAGACTATAACATGTTTTTTTTAAGCACATTATAAACATTTTTCCTTGAGATAGCCCTACCTAAATTTCAACTTCTGATGCCTTTTTTTACGACTTTTTTTTATTAAAGACTAGTTTTAAAAAATATACAAATATTTCGTAAGTTGTAATCATCAGGATAACTTCATCATCATGATGTATTGTAGTGGGGTATCGTACTTAAATAAAAGCATAAATGTATTAAATATTTTACCTGGTAACTGTTTTAACAAAATATGGCATCTTCATGCAAAATATAACATATTATGTTATAAATAAGTTATATAGCCTAAGTTCATATGCAATACATGGAAACATGCCGAATAGTCGGTTCAAATGCATCTGATATAGGATACTTTTCCTGATAGTGAAGAACATAAATTGGTTTTAAAATATGTGACATTGAATTTTTCTTCTTTATTCTTTATGATACATAGGCCTACAAGCAAGTTGGCCTAGCTTCTATGGGAGATAGATTCCGATTAAGCCCATGCAATGCTTATATAAACCATAGGCCCATAACAAAATATGCAGCCTACATTTTATTCAGTCCAGTAGACTATTATTCTGCGATTTCCTTCTGTCATCCAGAAAAACAAGGGGTAAATAATTAACGGTCCTGATAGTGAACTGAAACATGATAGGCCTATACAAGATTTCAATATGACTTAGTTTTCAATTTAGTCTACATTCGAAATTAAAGGCTATTTAGGCTAAACGAAGAGGCTACTTCAACTGAAATAATAGCAGGCTTAAGTCTTTTTCTGAAGACAGGGATTTCTTAGTTTCATGACAGAAATATGGATAGACTAGTGGATTGGATAAATAGGCTAGATGATGGATTTACGGATAGATGGATTATTGAATGTAGGCATATACATAACTAGATACATATTTTCATAGGTAGGATTTATTCTGTGGGCCTACTGTGTAGTGTAGACATAAAGTAAAGGAAATAATTTATAAGCCTTTAAAGCATATTTGTCCATTACGTAATGGACACTCCAAGACAATTGATTTTCCTCTGGGTCTAACGGGAAAATAAAAAGCTTTTCATACCTTACCTTGCCTTTGCAAAGGTATTAAATAAAGTAGTCTGCTGAGAACATCCAATTAAATTAACCGGTAATTTACATGGTTTGTGTTCTGTAGTGATTTACAAACATTTTGCAAGCATATTAATCATCATTGCTATCGTAATTATGATTTCATTATAGGACATTTCAATGTTATTCACTTATAACCAGATGGCAGCAGTATCCGAAGTACTCCACCCTATTTTTTGGTTAGTTCCTAGTCACATAGGAATAGGGGTTATATGGTAGTTATACCCCCACCATCGATACTTCTCCTCAACTAACTCATTCCAGAAACACTTCCTCCCCTCTATCAGTAGTTTGCACCCCATAAAAAATTGTCGGACTCTCGTGTGTTCCTCCCCTACTCCTCCGCCGGAGGGGCGGCACGGATCATCCCATCCTTTCAATTGAAGAAGTACATAAATCCATCGTCAGTAGCAGGTTGTAACTCACTCGAGAAGGTAGCTAAGACGGGAGCTCCATGAAATTCCTTTAACCTTGAAAACGAGAAGTAGTCATAAACAAACAGTTAATTTAATCCCCTGTTTAGAAACAATATAATGGTAACCGCATCGCTCATTTAATAATCATTTCCATTGCAAATAAAAATTAGAGTATCAATTAACTATGAATATGGATGCCGTTTAAAATACGCCACTTTATCATTGTTTCTATTTATGCATACATAACAAACAATGTAATAATTCCGTATTGCATGGGTTATGTACACAAACAACAGAAATTAAATATTACCGTCATGTAGATTTATAATTAACTGATAATTCTACTCTTCAACAGCAACTAATTACACGCAGATAATGAATTGTGCTGGTGTTTTTGATGGGAATGATTAATGTACAAGAACGAACATTGCAAAATCTACATTTTAATCGCAAGCGTACGTCTGTAAACAGAAGTCTTCATGAAGTATCTTTTACATCTGCGATGAGCAAACTATTTCATTGTTTGAAGGAAGAATTTACATCTAAATAGGACCTGTCAATCATTCTTGCGAGCTGTGGTCTTCATGAAGTCTGCTACAAAACAAACATTGGAGTTTTCGGGCTAGAGCCTGTATAAGTAGTAAACTATCAAATATGTTATTTTATATGTTTGAATTAAAGAATTCATAAATTTATTTGGCATCGATGGGAGGCCCATATTTGTTAAAGCGGTCATCATTACAGCTAAAATAAAAGCAGATGAGTTTCAGGGAGTTTCTAAAACCTAGTTATTGTCGTTGTGGAGTAAAATTCATAATTTATTTCATAGCTATATTTTTTACTTCAAAATATTTATTTGTAGGCATATTCGACAAATGTTTACACCTATGTTTATCCGAAGTCTATTCCGTGTCACAAAACAACCTTTTATTAGGACAATAACCTAACATAAATTTTGTCCTTGAAAATGTAATATTATTAACTATAAAGGGTAGCATGTAGCCAAAATCACATTAGCCTATGGAATATATCTGTTCTGATCTTTCATAGGATGTAGGCCTAAGTCTTAATTTCAGCTATAGGCCTATACGCAAAAGTTATTTTTAAAAAGAATTGTAATGATTATGGTACTCGTTGAAAAACCGTAACTAGTTGAAAAACCGTAAGAAATATTGTAACATTAGGTCGATAATGCATTAAATCTACTTATATTCAAAAGAAGGAATAGGCCTAATAGGTTTTAAGTAGGGTCTAATTTGCAACCAGACATTCATATTTGCGAGCGGGGAATCCTAAGAAAAATAGATGGCCGGCATCTGTTTTTGAAACCCTCTCTATCATCTCACTTGGTCGATATTAAAAATCTATATTAATATTAATTTAAGTAATTATTAGGCCTGATATTAAGAAAATAATTAAAAATAGACTGTTTATAAGCATTTTAATAATATTTTCTAGTAATTAAAACCAGAAACAAGATTAATATTGAAGGTGCTAATAATTATGATCGAAGATTTTAGACTAATTCACAACCTCATTTCGATTAAATGTAATTTATGCCATAGGCTACCAGGGCTATAACGTAAATCTTCTTCCTTATTCGCGTACTGATGTAATCATTTGAACATATTAGACTTATGCACTAGGCTTAGGCCTATAAGTCAATTTCAGTTCAATTGAGGGGGTGAGCACAACAATGTCTAAGTCACATTTTTATAGAATAGATGAAGAGGGGAATTAAGGTTCAGCGTTTATTGTTTTTTAACGATTAGGAATATATAGGCCTATTATTTGGGCAGCTTGGTCAACTTAGCAATAATGATTATAGCATAGCAATGTTAAGATAATTTGTAACTTTTTTTATGAAAACTTGCCGCACAGTTTTCTTTGTTGGACCACTGTTGTACTGACATTTAAGTTACCGGTAGGCCTATTTCCTAAAAGAGAAAAAAAATTATTAGTGTCCATTTTCGATTTTTTTTTTTTTGCATGGGCCCATAATTTATTATCTCCAGAAATAGCAAAAGTTACGAGGTACAATTGATCCAAACTACAGTGTTGGGACAGTCTAGTTTATCTCCAAATGATACGCAGGACATAAATAATTTTCTCTGTTGAGTGGTTAAACCACTGTTTCTCTGAACCCTAAATTATAAATCATTGACTATGTGGACGGTGTTACTCACAAAAATGGGCCAACCCACCATATCTTAGTTTGGAGTTTGGGCAAGATACTTTCTTCCCCCTACATTTAACTATTTATATTATAAGGCCTATATTTATCCAATATATCTCCTAGGTTGACAGTTCGCCTCTAGATGGCATAGCAATACAGAATTTTGGTTAAATTAATTTTCCGTAATAAAGAGTGTAATTTTATCTGCCCAGAAAATTATTCAATAACTCATTTTTAACTTTTGTGGGTTAAACCATTTTTTAATAACGCTGTCCATGTATCAATAGGCTATGATTTCCTTTTTAAGTAAGAGAAAACTTTGATTCAAATCATGAATCATGTCATGAAATAACTTAGTAAATAAAAGGCTGCAAATGTTTTTTAAGGCAAATTTAGATCAATAGGCCTATATGTAGTCCAATTTTTTATTTTGTTACTTCCCTGGGCCTAGCCAACTAATAATTTTGTTATTAAGTGTTGCAAGTAGAGACTCTGTACTTTCTTATTAAATTAAATTAAAATTAGCTTCATTTTTTGGGTCTCTTAATACAATTAGAAGTATCTTGGTAATTCTTCCGCTTTTTTAAAAAGGCTATTCTAAGATTATTTAAACTAATGTAAACAACATAATCTTTATATATTTAGCGTATAATTAGTTGCAAGCACTGAGGTCATTTTCTAAAATGTGACGTAGTTGAAGCATTGAGCTTAAGGAACTGCTATTCATTTAGTGATAAAGTCAAGTATCCAAAGGCATGAACTCGATTCCTCTCTACTGCTCTTGTTTCTTCAAACAGATTACAAATATTACATAAGACTTAGGCCTATTTATCGTTTGCGATAACACTCTAGTGTTATTCTTAGGAATATATAGGTTTTAACTAGGTATAAAGTTTTAACTTCATTTACACAGAGGGAAAATAATGGCTGTCAGAATGAAGAGCACGATTTCAATAGGAAGGTTTTCCCATGAAACAAAGAAAATAACCGCCAAAGCAATTCCTTTTGTTTCTGGGTAATTTTTGTGCAGAATATTGATTTTTAAAAATAGGCTTCCTAAGTTATATGAGTTAATTAAAATTCAAAATGTTTAGATCTTAGGAAGTTTTAACCTGTTATTACCATGACGTAAAATTGCATCGTCTCAAAAATTTGAAAACTTAAAAGCACAGGTCATAATTATTAGGACCCGGATTTAAATGACATAGCATTTTTTCTAATGACACTAAGCCGATGCTCTATTGCAAATAAGCATCACTCATGAAATTAGGGTTATAATGAAACTAATTTTATACGTATTTTTTCTGCATTTAAATGCCTCCCAAATAAAGAATTTTGTAATTGTCCAGGTACAATTGTATGGGTATTTAAAAGGGAGAAAAAATCCGTCATTTTTAGTTATATTTAATGCATTATTCTCAAAATAATGATAGCATCCAATTTAAACAATATTAGTATGTTGTGGTTACGGTTATTGGATTCTTAGAATTCGGTGTCAATTCTTACCCCCTACATAAATACAAACTCTGTGCAACAGTAAGTTGTCATTTCTATTGTTGACTTGTGAGGGTGCGGGCAAGAGCAATTATCTACTACAGCCTACTCGACGGTCATGTACACATTAGTCCTTCTGTTTGTGTATTTTATTTTTTTAAACCGGTGTGTCATATTTAGGTTCTTTTATTTCTTTGGTAATTTTTAAACAATCTCTAGGTCATAACGCCATCTTTTTCTGGTCATTTTAAAAGTATCTTTAGGCCATTAAAATCCAGACCTTTATATATATATATATTATTTCTCCTGTCAAAATCCTCTTTTCTCAACTAATAAAAAGCCTACAGAATGAACATGATGTCATTAGACACATTTTTTTTACAAACTTCTCATCTCGCATCACGTTGAAACATACTGTTTAAAATTTTGCATAATTAGCCTACAGATCCGACTTTATGAAAATCTTACACTAACTTACAACAGGAATATACACTGCTTGGCCTGCATGATATTGTAGCCAGTGTGCAGTCCCCATGACAACACTATTATTTGAAGCGTACACAGCTGGCCTGGGAAATCGATAATGGGATTTGACGTAATAGATCAAATTAGAGAGGCTATCCACAAATTTAATTTCTTTAGGCCTAAATCAATATTAGTCATAGAAATCTGATGAGATGTATTCACATAACTTTCTCTTCCTTGGTCATGGACAATATTTTCTCAAGTCACATTTGATACGGCAGTACTACAAGGGGTGCGTATTCAGTTTTCTCAACCTTACGCTAAAGCAGAAATTAAACTCTGAGTTTGTGCAAATGTTGGGTGGCGAGAATCCTATGATAGAAGTCAGTATAACAATCCTATCCACTGATACCTTATTCATTGCTGTAAGCTTTGTAGTCTATTAAACCAGTTGAGAAAAAGGGCTGTTTGAGCCATGCTGGACAACTCTATGTTGCCTTTTCTAGAATCATAAAACATACCAATATTATCTATCAATTAACGAAAATGAGAACAAAGAAATAAAAAAATTGCATTCTAAATTAAATATTGCAAGCCAGTACAAAGAGGTATTGCAAATTATTGTAAATAGGTTCACATTAATAAACTCTTTTTGCTATTTTGTGTACACACTTTGCCGAATATTTCATTTCAAGAACCCAACGAAAGACTACTACTTTGTTTTGGGAGATGGAAGATTCAACTTGCGAAATTTTCGCATGTGTTTACTGGTATAAGATTAATAGAATAAGGTTTCGTGCAAAAAGTTTAAGATTTTTAAGGATTACCATTGTCATTTATGGAAACAAGTTATTCTTTTCCTCGTCGATTTCAAACTTAAAGCCCACTAATGACTGCACTTGTTGATTGCTTAAGTCAATATTAATAGGCTACATTCTAAAATTCATCTCTGTAAGGATAAAAACAATTTTTACAGTGAGATTATTTTAATATACAACTAAATAGTAATGTTAACAATTCAATTGGTCAATTTCAAAAGGAGTTCTGTTACATGGGGTTGCAGCTTCGATGTTTGAATAACTGAGATAGCTACATTACACACGATAAATTTTTGCTACACTAGCTTAATCTTCAGCTAAGAACTAAAAATTTGTTTAACGATTTTCATAACGAGATTGAAAATCTATTTACGAATCGTAAAATTTCCACAGTAACTTTTCAGATTAGTTAGACCTAACGCATGTTGCCTTATGTCTATGCAGATGTTGAATTAATTCCCTAATAAAAATTATAACAGGACAAAAAGAAAATTCTTCTTGTATTCCGACTGTATCTAAAACCGGTTTTAGATAGTTATAAAATTGTTCGAGTTAATAACAGATAGGCCTAATTAATAATACTTATTAGGCTGCAATTACTTTGTAATAATTAAGTAGGAATAGCCTACTCATATTTGAACTTCAAGATTGAAAATACTAACTCATTTAATTTGAATCATAAAAATATTTTATTTTCTAAATTATTTAACAGTTATGTAAATGTAGGCCTATATAACCAATAGTTTATATAAAATATTAAATTCCGTTTATCTAATCCGAAGAACAAATAATCTTATATGAATAATAGCCAAAGGAGAAAATTCATGATCTATGTGTTCCTACCTTGAAGAATAATGTAAATAGTAACAAAATTAACTCCAGGATTTTAACATTTACCAGAAGAAAATATTCATCTTCATCGAACTAAAATATTCTCTTATTACGGCTCTAAATTAATTAAATATGAATCATTTGTAATAAATCGTAATAAGATCTAGGAGTTACAGCTATTTAAAATAAAGCATTAAAAAAAGCCGATAAATTGTTTGGCATGACTATGTTATATAATATATCTACGTATATTATATACGTAAAGAAGCCCTTGCCTTAAACAATATAAGTTAATGAAGGAATCATTTGAGACTATCAGTCGCCATTGGATGGGTACGGCAACCTCAATTCATAAGTGAAATCACATGCTTTAATGTCAGAGTCCTGGTGGGATTTTCCTAGTAGGTCATGAGTTTTATAATCATCTGATGGAAAGTCTGCTTTTCCACTACTTCCTTATCCAATGTATATATAAGCTTACTAATGTATGACATGTTGAATTTCATTATTGTCAGTCAGCGGGAGCCTATGCCCGTTGCTGTCGACTGTTTTGTACTTACAACTTTCTTTATTACTTTTGTATCTTTATTCTACAAATAAAGTACTCTATACTTCTACAAGACTTCTTTGATTTCAAGCTGGTGGAACTTATATTACTCCAGGGTAATACGAATCTACGGATTCCGAATTTAGTGTGTTTTATTACACGACATACTATTTTCTGGTGGCAGCGTTTGGGATGATTGTTCTACCATTTCTTCAGACACTACTCGTCGTGATTGCAAATCGATCTTCAACATACGTCTTCTTTGCATTCCTGCAGAATTGCAAACCAACCTACGTCTCTTCGAATTGATCACTCGAATAAAGTAGTCCATTCTGCGACATCATCAGGAATTCAAATTGCACACTACTCTGCAATATCTTCACGAATTCGATTTGCATATCACTCTACATCATCTTAAAGCTTGGAAATAAAAAAAAGTCAGAAGCTACTCTTCCACTTAAGAATCAACTGGAAGCAACATCCAATATCGACGTGGGACGAGGAGAGAACTTCGAACGACCTCTAGGTCCTGACCTCTAGGTCTCCATCACTCCGTCGACATCTGGTTCCAGGAGATTCTGAAGTAACGCTTCGTGGACCTGGCCGCATCGAGGTGTGGCAGCAGCACCAGGAACCACTCTTCCTTTCTCTACGGGGCGCCCGTAACCCCGGCGTCTCCAGCGAGGACGTTCACCGTAGGAGCATCCCTGACAGGTACCAACTGAGTCCCGAGGGTATCAACCAGTTGGAGGGCCCGCCTGTCGAACGAGCGCTGTCCAGCTCGTGGGAACCGTCAACCTACCAGCGTCGAGGCGCAGCGTCCTCCCTTCATCTATCTTATGTAAGTACAAACAGGGATTCCCACTATTTTTGCTATTACAACTCTGTGTGGTCCGTGTCAATATGGCAGAAACAGCTGCCCAAGCTAGAATCGAAGAACTCGAGAATCAAATTCAGACTTTGTTAAGAGCAAATACACATCAGAAATCTCTATCCATTACTGCTGCAGCTAAGCTTTTTGAAAAAGGGTTTAGTGGGGAACCTAAGGAGTTAAATGATTTTATCGACAATGTGGAGTCAGCTTATGCACTAGTGGATCAGGATTTACATTCTACCTTGCTAAAATATGTACTTTCTAAAATCATAGGAGAAGCTAAACGTACCTTAAATATACGAGATTCCACAAACCTTACGTGGCAATATGTCAAAGAGAAACTTGAGACACATTATTCAGTTCAGAGAACTTTTGAGTTTTATACGACACAACTGTGTAACGTGAGACAAAGGCCCAATGAATGTGTCACACAATGGGGGACCAGAATGGAACAGTTGATCTCCAACGTAATAAATAGTATGAACAAATTTTCAAAAGATTGGACTGAAGCAGAGGCTTCAGGGGGTAGAAAGACTATGGCTAGATTGGGGAGAAATTTATTTGTTAATGGGATCACTAATGAAACTGTAAGAGAAGCCGTTAAACTTCATGTAGGAAACCTAAGTATGAAAGAAACTATTGACCGGGCTACACAGGAGGAGTGTGATAGGAAATTTAGTGTAGGTTTTAATAAAAACCACCACCCTAGACCAACACGTCCCTTTAATAGTCAAGCTAATAGCCAAGCTTTTGTTAAAAAGGAATATGTAAACGCAGTGGCCAATGTAAAATGCTATAATTGTTCAAAGTTTGGGCATATTGCCCGGGACTGTAAAGCACCTCAGTCAAGGAGAGGAGCCAGACAAGCCCCTCCTGTAAAGAGTAACGACTATAGGAAGTCGGGAAACTGGAATTAAGTCAGTCCATGCAGTCGGGATCTGATGATGAAGGTAAGGACTGCGAAAGTAATCCATTTTCATTTTATGTTACGTCAGCAGAACTAGTAAATGGGATAGGTTTAACTTTACTGGACACAGGATCAGCAATTTCGCTAGTAAAAAGGAACAGTGTAATAGATTATGAGAAAATGATAGATAGGAGTCAGAAGTTGAGTTTTAAATCCATCACGGGAGAAACATTTAAAGTAGAAGGTAGTATTCACCTTAGTTTACAGGACAACGAACCGTATGAATTTTATGTGGTAGAGTACTTGCCCCAAGACTATGAGATTATTTTGGGTAGGGATTGGATAAAAGCCAATGATGTTAAAGTTTCCCTCCCTTCAGAAATTCAGAAAGTAAAAGTAAACGGTCTATCAGAAACTTTAGTAGAATTTAGAACTAATCAACAGGGTGTGAGGTATTGCCAAAAACAAGAATTACAAGATAATGTATTTAGTTGCGAAGGCATTGTGCAGTGTAGTAACGGAAAATTTTGCTGTTTGGTCTTGAACTTGAATGAAGACGAGATAACGCTAGACCATTCTCCCAGACTGGAATGTTTGAGTGTTAAGCAATCGAAAGTAGTTAGAAATACGCAAGATAGGAATGCCGTACTACAGAGTAAATTGAGACTGTCACACATAACGGAGGGTAGCGAAGAGATAAGAGACATTTGTAATGAATACAACGATGTATTTAGGTTGCCAGGTGACCGACTGACGGAAATGAAGGGCGCGGTACATCACATACCGACACCAGGTGTAGATAATATACGACCTATTACACTAAAATCTTATAGGCTCCCTCAGCACCACCAAGAGGAGATAAATAAGCAAATTGAAACCATGTTAGAACAGGACATAATAACTCATAGTGAATCGCCTTGGAATTTTCCCCTCTTGGTAGTCCCCAAAAAACAGGATGCTTCTGGTATAAAAAAATGGCGAATTGTGGTAGACTTCAGACAGCTGAACGAAAAGACCATAGGAGACTCCTACCCACTGCCGAATATTCAAGACATTCTAGACAGGTTAGGTAGAGCCCGGTTTTTTAGCGCGCTGGATTGCGCTAATGGGTACTGGCAAATACCTTTAGCGGCAGAAGACAGGTGTAAGACAGGATTTAGCACCCAAAAAGGACATTTTGAGTTTCAGCGTCTCCCATTTGGGTTAAAGGCGGCCCCAGCCACCTTTCAAAGAGGAATAAACACTATCTTGTCAGACATGATAGGAAGCCGAGCCCTTGTGTACTTAGATGACGTCATTTGTTTCGGTGAAAACATCACAGAACATAATAACCGGTTAAGAGAAATATTGCAAAAATTCAGAGAATATCAGGTACAATTAGAACCGGATAAATGCGAATTTTTAAAGTCAGAATTGAAGTACCTAGGTCATGTAGTGAGTTCAGAAGGCGTGTCTCCGGATCCTGAAAAAATAGAAGCTATAAAAAATTTCCCCATTCCTAAGAAAGAGAAAGATGTAAAAGCCTTTCTAGGACTAGTAGGGTACTACAGACGCTTTATATCTGGTTTTAGTAAGATTGCTAGGCCTTTAACTGAACTTTTAAAGATAAATAAACCGTGGGTGTGGTCGACTTTAGAACAGAAAAGTTTTGACGAACTACGACAGCATCTGATGTCAGATCCATTATTGCAGTATCCGGATTTCAGTAAGAGTTTTTTACTGACCACTGACGCCTCTAATTATTCGCTAGGAAGTATTTTAAGCCAGGGAGAGATCGGGAATGATAAACCGATCGCTTTTGCAAGTCGCACATTATCGCCCGCGGAGATAAACTACAGTACCATTGAGAAAGAGCTTCTATGTATTATTTGGAGCTGTAAACACTTTCGTCCTTATCTCTTAGGACAAAAATTTGTGATCATCACGGATCATAAGCCGCTTAAATGGCTTATGTCGGTAAAAGACCCAGGTTCACGTATCATGCGCTGGAGGTTACTGCTGGAAGAATTTCAGTTTGAGATTATTCATAAAGCTGGTACTAAGATCCCCCATGTTGACACCCTTAGCAGGTACCCCGTGGTATCCGTGGTTGAAAACGTTTCCGAGATATCAGAAGATAGGAAAAATAGGATTTTAAAGGAATTTCATGTTTGTCCAATTGGAGGACACAATGGCATACAACGTACATATGAGAGAATTAAACTATACACAAACTGGACAGGTTTATTTCAAGACGTAGAAAATTTCATTCGTAAATGTAGCACGTGTCAAATAAACAAGCAGACCACTAAGACGTTGAAGTTACCATTTGAACTCACGGACACAAGCGAACAGACTTGGGACAAACTTGCAATTGATATTGTAGGCCCATTATGTCAAACAGAGAATGATAACAGATATCTGCTAACAATACAAGATAATATTAGTAAATATTTGATTGGTGTTCCGATGAAAGATCAAACTGCAGAAAGTGTAGCGACCGCCTTACTAGAAAATGTTATCTTAAAATACGGCAGTCCTAACATTATTTTATCTGATCTTGGTAAACAGTTTACAAGCGAATTAATGAATAAATTATGTAAGATGTTAAAGATACAGAAAGTTTTCACGAGTTGCTATAGACCCCAGAGTAACGGAAGCCTTGAACGCTCTCATAAAGTAATCGTAGAGTACCTAAGGTGCTTTTGTAAAGATAGACAAGATCAATGGGATAAATGGATATCGTTCGCTATGTTCAATTATAATACGACACCACATACACAGTCAAAATTCACCCCTTATGAGATCATGTTTGGAAGAAAAGCTAATATTCCAGGAGTTCTGCAGAAAAAGCCTGAAATATTGTATAATTATGAGGATTTTGTAAAAGGTGTAAAACAAAAATTTCAACATACGTGGGCAGAAGCTAGAAAGAATTTAATTAAAAGCAAGGAAAAGACCTGTGAGAATAGTAAACAAAAATTAAATATACCCCAGTATAAAGTAGGAGATTTAGTCCTAGTAAAAAGAGAAAAACGTAGTAAATTGGACCCTTTATGGTCGGGACCTCTCCAGATTTCAGAGATATCAGGAGTTAATGTGATAGTGCGGAGAATGGGTACTGATGGGAAAAAGATAGTACGAACCCATATCACAAGGACAAAGCCTTATGTTGCAGGTCAAGTCAGTAACGAATAGTTAGAGACGATATGAAAAATAATAATGAACAAGGTTTCCAGAAAAGAAAATAAATAATAGGCATATGCATATGTAAAAGAGAATAAGGATAAAAGTAACAGTAGGGAATACAAAAGAAAAAAATGTGTTGTGAGGAAGTAATCTCACAGTTGGCTAAGGAAAGGCACTGCAGGGTATAAAGAATTGGAAACTAAAGTAGCTGTTTCCGGAACTAAGGGAATTGTTCCACGAACACATAGGGGATGTGTAAATGTAGATAGAAATGGGATTCCTTGTGCTGAATAGGAATTCTGAAATTATTAGGCTAAAGTAACTGTCTGATAATGTGTTGGTCAAGGTAAAGATTAAGAAATTAATTTAAGAATATCTGGGATATTGAAGAAATGATTTCTGTGAAGGTAAAAAAAAAAAGGGAAAAAATGAAACTAAAGTAATTGTTTCATGGACTAAAGTAATTGTCCAAATAGAACTTTCTATCGGTTCTATATGCAAGAGATGGATTGATACCTAACCGTAGGCCATAGTGTATAAAACTTTCTTGCAAAAATCAGAAGTGCATCAGTAAAATATCAAGAACAATAAAGTATTAAGAAATAAGAAATGCACGACGCTTATAGTTAAGAATTGTAAACATTACTGTAAAATAAAGATTTGCATGTCATTATGTAAAATAGCACCAGTGCATAAGATATGAGTAAAAAATTATAAATGGGTCGTGTAGTTAAAAGTATACGACAAGACCAGAAGTATTATACTTAACTGCGTCAATGGTAAAGACTGAACACTTAAAGAAATATGTTAAACACTAAAGCAAAGAATTTTGGTAATGTGTTAAGAAAGTAAAACAGCATAAAACCTTATGTTACAGAACCATCATGAAAATAAGAGAATGAATATGTAAAAATTCAGCCCATAGAAGGAAACGCAGGTATTTATTTTGATTATTTAGGTGAATTGTGGTTGTATTCTAACCAGTGGGAAATTATCACATATGTGGATGTATCTAATGTAAACAAGTTATGGAATAATATTCGTAGACAAATAGAAGTTTTCAAAACAAATTGTCTAAACATTAAGAAGGAGGAATGGTATGCATTAACCGATTGTGAATCAAGCATGGTTTATATTGAATCAAAGAGAAATTTGGTAGAAAGAACAGTTCAAATCTTTTCTGAAATTTCAGGTATTAAGGTTAAAAGTGACAAACAAAAACGAAGCGTTTTGAATTTCGTTGGAGAGATCTCTAAAATACTTTTTGGCACGGCCACTGAGGCCGAAATAAAGAAATATAAAGAGCAAATTAATAGGGTGAGACAGGATCAACTGCACTATTTGAAAATTAGCGCGGATCAGATGACAGTATTAAAATCTACCTTACTAACAGTTAACACTTCATTAGTTGAACTCATGAAGAATGATCAGGAAATTGCTAATGAATTTAATCGATTACAATACGATATGAATGATCGAATTTCTAAACAACAAATCGAGTATAATGTAATTAATTCTCTAAATATCAAGATTCGTCATATTGAGATAGGTTTGAACGAATGCCGTCAAAGCTACGATCTGTTGATTGATGCATACATGAATGCACAGAAAGGCGTAATTCAACCCCATATAATTACCTACAACAAAATTAAAGAATTTTTGAGGAAAGAGGTAGGCCAAGAAAATATTGTACCACCGTTTTCTTCTAACCAAGCTATGAGAATACTAGAACCGGTTATATATACTCAAAATCAAATGTTAGTATACGTAATTCGAGTGCCACTGTTAGCACAGCAAAAGTTGTTTGTATATCAAATAATTCCTTTCCCTGTAGTTTTGAATGGAAATGCAACAGTTAAGTACTTGCAATCTAATTATGATTTCATTGCCACAGACGCTTTGAAGACTAAATATGTTTATTTTAAGATGGAAAGATTCCATGAGTGCAAGAGACCAAACTCTGCATCGTATGTTTGTCAAGAAAACATACAAGTATTTAATTATCTTCCAGATAAAGATTGTATTTCGACTTTGCTACACCCAAACACACAGTTCTTGCCGGAGGTATGTGACGCATTAACACGTTACTTATATTTATCTCAGGCTATGTGGATACCGTTAACTTCAAGCAATGAATGGCTATATATAACTCCACGTTCCGAACTATTTACAAGTATCTGTCCTGATAATAGATTCCAATCTCTCATTGAGGGACGAGGTAGAATACTGTTGAAAGAAAATTGTAAAATCATTACCGTATCTGGAATGATATATCCTATGCAGGTTAAAAGCCATAATAACTCAAAATTGGATATAATTCCGACAGCTCCGTTAGATATAGATTGCTGTCTGGATAATATTCATCAAAAGAAATTAGCGGATCAACCTCTCACGTTACCATTTCAGAATATAATAACATCCTTAAATGATTTTAGATTCGCTGGGCATAAAATTGAAGACGTTGAGAAATTGATTCAAACCGAAAAGGATAAAATATCCAATAACTACGATTGGTCTGAATACTATTATTCTGCGTGGTTTTATGTATCTTGTATTGTATTTTTTATTGTAATATGGATTATTTCCTGCTGTTGTTGCAATTTTTGTCGGAAGTGCTCTTATAAGCTTTTAAGTAATATAAACCCTAGAGATTGCTTCCGCGACTGTAAAGGATGTATTCAACAACCCCAAATCATTAATAAGAATAAAGTAACTATCACTAAAGGTAATGATAGAAGAATTTATGTAGATTCAGATGGAAGTGACCACGAGCCACGCGACAGAACCGCAACAAAGCAAGAGAATATCCATAATAAAACTAAGTTTGTTAATCCTAGATTAAATTGGACAAGGAAGGAAAAAGCACAGTGTACTCATACAAAATCCTTAGATAATTTGTCACCCCTATTCGATGTTACTGAAATATGTTTACCAGAAAGAAACCCTATTATGCATAGTGAAAAGAAAAAAAACATTAAGGTCCTACACCAAGGTAAACACCTCACCCGATTTTGCCAACTGGCAAGATGAACGAGTATAACTACTAAAATATACCGACCCCAAGGTTCTGTCCAAACTAGAACTTTGAACATCTTTTAGCGGGGGAAGTGTTATATAATATATCTACGTATATTATATACGTAAAGAAGCCCTTGCCTTAAACAATATAAGTTAATGAAGGAATCATTTGAGACTATCAGTCGCCATTGGATGGGTACGGCAACCTCAATTCATAAGTGAAATCACATGCTTTAATGTCAGAGTCCTGGTGGGATTTTCCTAGTAGGTCATGAGTTTTATAATCATCTGATGGAAAGTCTGCTTTTCCACTACTTCCTTATCCAATGTATATATAAGCTTACTAATGTATGACATGTTGAATTTCATTATTGTCAGTCAGCGGGAGCCTATGCCCGTTGCTGTCGACTGTTTTGTACTTACAACTTTCTTTATTACTTTTGTATCTTTATTCTACAAATAAAGTACTCTATACTTCTACAAGACTTCTTTGATTTCAAGCTGGTGGAACTTATATTACTCCAGGGTAATACGAATCTACGGATTCCGAATTTAGTGTGTTTTATTACACGACAGACTAACCGTAGCTTATTAATAGGCATATTAAGAGAACACTATGCTATACCATACAGGCTAACGTACAAAAGAGGCCATACTCGTTGTTTAAAAACTAAATATAAAATGTCAAGATTTGCACTACATATTCCTAGCAAAGGTGATAAGTTTTTTCACAAACAACTGACTAAAGATACAATGTAGCCTATTTATTTATACAATTCTCATGAAATAACAATATTTAATTTTATGTGGTCCTAACATTAGGGTAACTTACAGGCCTATTTAAAATAATTGTCTTAAGAGTTTAAATTCTAAAACTGGGTGAGCTCAGCAACCAATGTTCTCAACAACAAAAAAGTTTACTAGGAAGTGTAGAACTAATAGATGGAACTGTATGTAAAGAAGAAAGAGATTGAAGAAAATGTTGCGTTGAATAGGCTACTGCAGGTCTGCTGACGGGGATTACGAAGTTCTTTGTAATAACATTCGGGCTTCCAGAGCTGGCATAGGCTATGTGATACAGACAGTGAGCGGTACTGGGGGTTATTGATTTTCATGCCGTCATATTGAATTCTGTGACGTCAGGACAATTTATGAATCCATGCATGATAGAATCAGGAAGTGAAGCAAGAGACAGAGATAGAGAGAAGAGCAAGCGAGAGGAGGGGGCGAGCAAAAGCGTGGTAGATAGAAATGACCAAAAGAGAAAGTAGGCAGGAATACTTAAATCTGGAGGACCTACACATCAGATAAGGTGGCTTTGAATGCAATAATAGGCCTAGAACCATCTCCTATTTACTAAAAAAATCACTTACATCATTAGGCCAATTGCAAGAGCTCTTAATAATTTAATTGTATAGAGCATTACGCATTCACTGTAATATTGAAGCATGCAGAATCCAATTATCATCCAGTAGACCTATCATAATCGCTTCTAGGTCTATAGTGATGACTGAATATTATATAGCTAATAAAGGCTTACGTTACTTTAATTAAAAAGGTCTATAGGGTAGGTGTTTTGGTGACTTGGGTTAGGCCGATAGTGGGACAATTATATTTATAAAAAAGAAATTCGTTCAACGCATGTAGAAATCCGAAGGACAAAGTTTCAAAGGATAAAGTTAGACCAATAAACACTTGTAGAAAGCGCTATGTTAATCTCATGCCGTTAAGACCTTTCACCAGCGGAAGATGGTAGGCCTTATTTACTTCTTCGCTGAAGGCGGCTGCAGTTTGACCAGCCAAAAGTCCTGTGGAATCTTAGGATTTTTATTCAAGAGTTAACTTACGCTCATGGTAAGAGGTCTAATGTCCTTTTTCTGAAAAAAGTAACAGAAAGGAAAAACATCGGCTTAGGTACTGAATAAGCCTAACAATTCTGGGCTAAAAATGTAACAGACGAATTGGAATTCGAAATACTGGAAAAAATTTACTTTAATTTGAAGCTTCTCTTCTAGTAGGCCTAACTGTAATTGTTAATGTAATATATTATGTAATGGATATTGTATGCCTAGACCTGCGTCATATTTCAGTTCACAATTGTTTCAAGAACTGAACCGGATTATTAAGGAGGCTTAGGCCTACTGATGCTTCTTTTTATCATAATTCTTCGTCTTCATACATAGGCCTAATAACTGTAGGCCTAAGCCTAATTTGCTTATAGGCTCCACATTAAATTCTGATAATACAGATTTCATTGTATTTCATGGTATGTAGGCCTACACTAAACGTGAAAAGCGTAAATAAGTTATGAGAGAACGAATATATTCTTGGTGAATGAGTAGTTAAAGATAATCTGAACGAAATCAACTAAATAAATGTAGATTACATTATGGTCAAGTTTTTGCAGTGAACATTTCGAAAACCTACTTCTTAGTCCATTTAATTATTATAATACATTAGCCTATACATTACAGAAGAAATAGTTTATAGCCTATATTCTAACATTTTATTAGAAGGTTAAAATTATTTAAGAAATTCGAAATTGGAGAAATATCATTTACGAGTCTGCTCTACAGACGTCAGGAACTTCCCACTTTTGTAATATGTAGCCAGCCATCTTGGTATAATTAGCCTACAAATTACAGGGGTGGGCACACTTCGGGCAGATCATTATAATCGCATCAGAAGATGTCTCACATGATAATCATGCATTCACCTAGTCTACAATCTGCACTCTAAAAAGTTGTAGTTTTTATTAATCGTAGAATTTTCAGTCGGAAATTAGGACAGGTAAAAAGTACACGTGAATCCTCAGCATTTGCATCAGGCAACTCATTATTATTATTATTATTATTATTATTATTATTATTATTATTACTATTATTATTTTTGTATTTGGTTTGCCGTACAATAAGAAGAAATCACGAAATATTGCTTCTGAAAAATATTGCTAAGCATAAGCTTAGCCTAAAAATAAATTACTGGGGAAATTTTGTGGTAAAGAATAGGCAAATGAAGTTTTTTTGCAAATGTTCTTTTGTTCCCTGCCTTCTTAACTTGACTTTAATTCCTATGAAATACAAAATTAACGGGATCAAAATATATTTTTTCATAAAACAGTAATATTAAAAATTATTAACTTATTTCACTTAGGCCTGTTTCTTATTTTATAAAATGTCATAATATTAATGTGACTGTGCTTCTTGCTTTCATTTCTGACGGACTTTCAGGTATTTAAATTTAATCACTTTAAGAATTCAAGTCACAAGAGAGGGCAAGAGCGTAGAGACGGCAAGTTCTCTAAATCTCTTTGATTATAGTTTTATTAAAAAAATTAAATGGTGAAGTTACCATCTGCTGTTACTTTTAAAACAGGTTTTAGCACACGGGAGTTCAGTCTGTTTTGTGTATCTATCTTTCTCTTAGCCTTTTAATTAGAAAAATTTCTTGAACATCAAGACTTGAACTCGAAACCTTCATCTGTTCCTGCTGACGCTCTACTAAATGAGTAACCAGAGTTAGTGACATTTGTATCAAGGGTGGCTAGATTATCTTATGACTAACCTTAGTAGTTCACCTCATGAAAGCCTTTAGATTACATAAATTAGGTCTATAGGATAACAAACAGTAGGCCTTTACTAATTTATGGTGATTCGGTGATTGGGTTGTCACTGTAGGCTATATTAAATTTAAGTTATTATAGAAGTTATTATTATTATTATTATTATTATTATTATTATTATTATTATTATTATTATTATTATTATTATTATATTATTTCCTCAGATTATTGATATGTGTTGGGCGAGGAGAAAAATTCCATTTTCCATAGTGTCACAAACACTGGCTAGCACTGTTGGTAGAGCATGAACACCTGAAGGTCACGGGATCACTATTTATTATCGAAAGGATTTTTTATTCTATTTATTGTCATGTAATGTCCACAGACATAAAATCCTTGCAAATGTAAATAACTTATCTAGATCTAGGTTATCTTGCTTTATCTAGACCTCCAACATTTAGGCCTACGTATAAAATTTTACTTCATAATCAAAGTCTGCAATATTTTAGGTCTACTCCTAACTTCTTCCATAAAATGTAGGCCTATTTAAGGTAGACTATCATGCAGCCTACAAGCCTAATCTAAAGAAATGTTTATTCCTGTTACTTGCAGGTTTCATAGTACAGCAAATTCCCGACCATCCGTGTTAATTGGGACCTTGACATGCACGAATAATCGAAATACGGATAATCCAAATGTTAGGATTAACCTGGTGCAAGATTTTTTTTATTTCCCCGCACTTTGTTGCCATAGGCCTATTATGCATATGATGAAATTATAGGGCAGGAAATTCGAAATAAAGTGCGGGAAATACGAAATAATGTGCGGGTAATTCCAAATAAAGTACCAGAAATTAAAAATAACGTGCGGGTAGTTCGAAATAAAGTACCTGAAATTAGAATTAAAATGCGGGAAATTTGAAATAATGTGTCGAACATTCGAAACTAAGTGCAGGAAATTCAAATTTTGGCGTACGAATAATCCACAAACTGTAGCCTATAAGCCGCCCACGGATTTTCGGGAGTTTGCTGTATTGAGTAGGCGCCTAGGCTATAGTCAACATAGGTGCTATATTAAGTTACTATAAAAGGTCTAGATTGTGTCCCCCAGAAGATTTTTGGTTACATATTTAGATGTTGGCATATTAGTGTTCGGTATAAACAACATCCACTGACTTATTTTAATCACCAGACAATTAAATTTAAAGATGGAATAAGCCCTTATTCTAATTTAACATCTTCATTAAATGTAGGTGCACCCTACTCTACAAAAGTGTCGGCTTATTTTATAGAAGGGTTATACCAGGCAGGCTGTAATGAAGTAACTTTCTGAAAGCAGCGAGACAGAAAACCTTCGTTTTTATGATAGCATTCGCCAAGTGTTGCTTGTTACGTTGGTAGGCTATGTGAATGAACCACTTATAAATAACTACGTGTTGAATAAATTACCTCAACGGTTCTCATCTCCCATAGGCCTAATAATAGCATCTTTGGCAAACCATTCACAACTCAGGCTAATAATAATACTATTGCTTGAGCATGATCAGCATCTCAATAAATTAGTTATACACACTTATACTTTTAAAAAAATGCAGGGAATCATATTATGACATAACTTTTCCCATAGTGTCGGAATAAAAAAGTAATCTATTTAGCCAATTTCCTAAACATTTAAGAAAATAATGTTGATTGCCCTTTTATAAGCTTGCCATCAACTCTGTGGGTGCAACATTTTTGTTTAAGCCTGCATCGCCCAATTTTATTAATTGCCTTGTTAGCTATTAAGATTAAACGTCTTTTGTGTGCGGTATAGTATTCAATTAAATATTTCGATGTGTCAGCTATTCCAATTCCGTGAATAAAGCTATAATTCAATTTTGTTGTTGTAGATGTTGTAGTCTGTTCACAATGTGTCGTTCACAATTGTCGTATAAATTAGAGAAAACGAAAATACTCAAACCATTATAACCCCTAGGCTATATTGAACTGCCCTTCAGAAGTTCTGGATTTTCCTGTACAGAGGGCAGGAGTTCCTTGTCGGTGTAGTATGACTATTTAACAGATTGCACACATTTTCCCTGCTTATAATATTCCAAATGAGCATGTGTTGTCAATCTGTGATGGACCAATCATATGCTCTGTTTACATGCGCTTTTTCTCGCTAGGGGCGGTGCATGCTTCCAGAACAAATCTGTGGGTTGCCCCACATTGACAGCACAGCGACATGGACTAAGTGGAAAAGGAGGGGCGAAGACCCTTAAGACCTCTGCCCCCCACACCCTCCTGGAATTCCAAAATTCACCAACCAAGCAAGAGCTTCTTCATATACCATCATGGCTACCATTAAAGTGCGCCAAATTCGTATTTTATTTTATAAACTAACGTTTATTTCGGAAAATTCCCCATATCATTCCTAAATCTGGAGTGCATGAGGCAAAAGAAATATTGCTTGCGAAATTAATATGAATCTGAAAATCTACGATTACCGATTTCTATTATTAAAAATGAAATATTCTGAGAAAGAATTCAAATCTGAAATTTAAATAAATCATTAACAATTGTTAATTTGTTTAAAACCTGGTATTCGAAAACAGTATAAGTGTCTGTTCACGAACCTTATAATTTAGAAGTAGATGTAATGATCTCTCAATAAATTAGAATTAGAATACAACAGGTGGTTAACTTCGCAGCGCTATTCGACCGCCTCTTTCATTCCCTATTGTAAGTATTCATTCGATGTAATGCGGTTAATGAACAACTTGACAGTCATATTAATTACAGTGTGCAATTAAAAACACGCTTACTTATGATTTAATTATTTAATTGGCCCTGATTTTTTCTTCGTTATGTGAGCTAGTTGCACAGTTCTGAAACGTTTTTGTCATGCATTTTAACAGAACATGGCTGATAATGACAGCACTGACGCATCTCTGAACGTATTAAGACGTGAAAGTCTTATTTAGATTTAGCCTACAATTTTATTATTAGTCACAGTTTTGCTAATATTACACTTTAAAATGAAAACTAGCTTGGGAATAGCAGCAAGAAAAGTCAGAACGGAAGTAGATAAAAGGGGGATGAGAGAGACGGAGAAGACGCCAGTACATATTATTGATTTATGTGCCCGGCAGGCTGGCAACCCCCCCTCCTCCCTCCAACAGTCCGTGGTTCTATAAACCAAGCAGCAACCCCTTTTCCCTCACCACTCGCTTTATTCAGCGTGGCGGTGGTTTCTACACGTCGCCTCCTAACACTATACCACCGCCAGAGAGGGGAAGCCTTTCTTCCAACGTATAAAATATTGCAAAATAAGAGTTGAATATGAAGATCACTCTATACATTCTATGTCCTTGTTGATAGGAGGGTGGAGGGGGCACACTTGCCAAGGCTATATGTTTAAACAGGTCTCATGTAATGGATAGCACTATTCATTTTCCCATCGCTCAAATAAAATTACTCTGTGTGAGGTACTGTATTAATACAACACTAATTGAAAATTACACGCGGTAGTACCTGTATATAGTGTTCATTTGACAAGTAACGTAGGCTATTATAAGATCCAGTGAGTTCATTGAACATTCAAATTCCGAACAATGTCAGCATTTAGAGCCATGAATACTGCTGTCTTCTTGCCTTTGATTTGATTTTGGTTATCTGAGAAAAGAATCAAAACCTGAACAAATAGAGAAAGTTGGATTTTAACCGTTGAAACGTACTTCTAGAGTCATAATGAAGCAAAGGAGGTTCCATTTCTTAGGACAAAGTGGATTTTCTCTATCACCACATATTCCTCACCACTATCAACAGTGCTTTAGTTGGAAAATATTTTTTGGGGGTACTCATCTTACTTCACAAAATTTTCCATATCGCCTCATACTGAATGTAATCCTTCGGTTGACATTTTCTGCATGCAGTTTCTTCTGCTGACCTATTGCCTCCTTGTAGTCATGACCTGACGTATGGAGCAGGATCAAAAACGTCTAGTGGTGGTCCCACACATTTTATGAAAACAAGGTGGCTAGCCAACATGTGATCTAAGGAAAAAGTAACTGTAGAAATGCTCACGAAGGTGAAGATTAGAACGCATATCTGTGGAGAATTTAATAGTGCTTGTCATTTTTGGTATTGAATTAGACATTTAATAAGTATTTTAGGACAATCTCGTTCCTGTACTGCCAGTACGACGTACCGGAGCACATATTTTTCCCGGTATGGTAGAAGGAAAATAATTTTATGGTGCGTACCGGCCCAACTAAAGCACTGACTATCAAACAAAAGAAAAGAAAACAACTGAATGCGGGGACGTTGAGTAAAAATTAAAATTTCCTTGAAACCATATTAAAAGATAAACGGCCGCAATTGTTCGATATCCAAGGCATTGCTAAACGTTATTAACGCTGATTAAAAAAAGGAAAATTGTACAATTAATTTTTTTAAGAAATAATGACGTATAAAACATTTCAGTAATGTTTTATGTGAATACTATACAACTGTATTACTGTATTTTCAAACCTTCGGCAGGTATGATGTTTCGCACGTGTTTAGATTTAGGTACTCTCCGCCAACAATTGAATTTCATTCATTTACAGCCTCGACGTCTGGAATTCAGACTAAATTAAAGTATTGCATTATAGAATAATAATGTAATTTTGAATATGTATTAATTCATTTCATTATTGAGATATATCACCTTTTAAAAAAATCTGCTTATAAATTACTTAATATGAGTATAAAGTGTGGGAGCTTAAAACTCGTTATTGTGCATCTTAATTTTTTAAATTTTCCGGAGGAGGACCCCCGAACCCCCCTCTCCCTGGGGTTATAACCCCCCCATATGGTCGGCCTGGTTATGCCTATGGTTATTGGTGAATACGAATGGCGTCCATTCATTCTTATGAATAGAATAGTCAATTAAACAACATTTCGGTTTAGACTACTTTTATTAATAGGCCTAGTCTAATTTAACTTTAATTTATGGCTGATCATATTTTCATGTTTTTTATTAGCTTCTATTAGGTTAAATGGCTCAGTTTAAAACTAGCTTATGTTGCCCTTTGATTGTTTATTTATCCATTTCTTTATTTATAGTAACCTTACTAATATTCAATCCCAGTGAAATATAAACATAAGCTTTTAGAGGAAATGGGCAAGCTGTACAAATGCATTTATACAGCTTTAATAATCGAATCATTTAGCAGATAGTGTGACGTATTATTAGGTTACTATTATTAGTCTATTATTAATAAATTATTATTATTATTATTATTATTATTATTATTATTATTATTATTATTACTGTTACTGTTATTTCTACTGCTATTATTTTCCGTCATATATTCTTGTTTATTGGGTTTGTACGTGAATATTTGTATTTTTGCATTGATTTACTTTAAATTTATTGATTTTGAAGAGGGAATTTATTACTTTGTGAGTTTAGTATAGGCTACTTGGATAGTTTAAAATTAAAACATTCGTTTGTGGTGTCAAAAATATAATGTAATAAACTAGGTTGCGAAGTATAGGCCTATGTCAGTTTGTTATATTATATTTGTTTTTGTGCATTACAGTAATCTTAACCGAGACAGTTGTTTAAACTAAGTATAGCCTAATGTTTACCTACAGGCCTACAGCCTAACTCTGGCAGTTGAGGAAACTACAGAAAATAGGATTATGTCCTTCCTTCTATTTAATAAACTAATATTATGTGTCATACACAGGCTAGGCTGCAATGGAGTACAAGATGAATTTAATAACTCTTACAGATGTCATGTAGGCCTACACAAAGAGGTTGCCCGCTCTTACAAAAAAACTTTTATAAGCTTTCCTTAAGTTTAGTTCACCCTATTGCATAAATGTTTAAACGTATTTGTTTTATCTTTAATTGTAGAAATTAGTAAATTATTAATATTTTTCATTTAGGAAGGCACAACTGTAGATAGCTCTAGCTATTAGTAAATAGCAACAAGAATTATGAACACTATTTCTAAACTTAAACTAGTACACAATTTTGTTATAGGCCTACACCGGTAATTGACTGTTAATTGTAAATATAAACTTCCATTTTTTATTAAGTTACTTATTAGCCAAGAAGGTTGATCCGAGTGGTGGATCCTAATGTGGAGTTTTCGGAGGCTTCTTTTAATATTTCTTGTCCAAGATGGAGACGTCTTGGCAGAAAGCGAAAGAAGCATAAGGTCAAGGTCAGTTATCGTGGTTGGTAAATACGTAAACAAAGCACATTTTGGCATTATTTTCTTATTATAAAACAATAAACTCTCACCAACGGCAAGAGAAATGAACCAAATTACAAGCGACTCCTGTCTATTAGATACGAGATTCGCTAATAGATAAGTGGTTAACTGTAAAGTAATCATCACTCATTTTATTTTATTTTATGTATTCTGGTACCGAATGAGGTGACCGAGACTGTAACTCGCAGTCGGTAGTAGCAAGCTAACCTGAGTATAGGTTTTCTTCCGGGGTCTTACTCGGAAAGCTAATGCGGGGTTTATTTAACTTACCACCTACCCTGAACATTCCCTGACCGAAACCTGTACATGTAGGCCTAAGTTATGTGTTGCCCAAAAGAGAGGATCTGCTGAACACATGTCAGGGAGTACATCTGTGTCCTGCCTGACTCCAATAACTTGTTCATTCTTCTCTGAGCATAGGAGTGTAAGACCCTTGATTATGGGAAGTAAATAAGTTAAAGAAGAGATGAGGGAACTATGGAATTTCCCGTAACTTCTGTAAATTTAAACCCAACAATGGAAACTGACCTACAGAAAATTAATTTAATATTTTGTACAATACTGGTAAGATACATGTACAATATTCTCATAGATAAAATAAAAGTTACAATTCCAGTTCTTTTAGATTATAAATGAGCATGTAAGGACAGGGACATTACTTCACAAAACACTGTCGCTGTGTGTTAAATAAGTTGATGATCGCCGGCATACAGGAAGTCAACTACAATTTAAAATATACTTCTTTGCACTTGGCTTCCCAACTATGAGGTAATAACTCAACTAATAACACTTAAATTTTACAGCATTCACACGTCCCCCCTGAAGCCACTAAAGGACTATAAAACCAGAGTGTACTGGTGTGTGGGGGGGAAGCCAGCAATAACAGTTATTCGATTACATGATGTAATTTAATGACGATAGCCATTCATGCAGTAGGCACGACAGGGTTTAAGGATGATAGTCTACTCAATCCTCTAAACAGGCCAAGAGCAGGTATAAGTGTGTTAGATGATATCTGTGCATGGCACTGGGGCTGCTTTTGCCTCTGGCAGGGACACTAGACGCAGACAGGTAATCCCCCAATAAGGAGATACAAAATCCACCAAGAAGAAAGCAATAATGGAATTATCTGAAAAACCGTTTCCCTAAAGATTAACACACTAGTTTAAAAACAGCCTATACTTTCCACCTCATGAGCTGCACAGCACAAGTGCGACAAGTGAGGAATCATTTCTTTACTATATTTTATGAATTTGGACCAGCAGATGTTTCATAAGAAGTTTACAACTTTTGGATCATAGTAAGAATGAAATAGCTTATAGCCTAGGCTACCTGTTTGTGATCAACATTTTTATTTATGTATCTGTCCACCAAGGACGCCCATATGATATTCTCTAGGGGGGGGGGCAATTTTTTTAATTAATTAATTTTTCTCGCTTTAACTTCTTGGGCCACTTTGTAACATTATATTAATAATATAATAAGTGCAATAATGCATAGGCGTAACCAGGCCGACCATATGGGGGGGGGGTTATAACATTCAGGAAGAGGGGGGGTCCGGGGGTCCTCCCCTGGAAAATTTAAAAAATGAAGATGCAAAATAACGAGTTTTAAGCTTCCGGGGGCTTCCCCGGAAAATTTAAAAAATTAAGACGCAAAATAACGAGTTTTAAGCTTCCGGGGGTTTCCCCTGGAAAATTTTAAAAATTAAGACGCAAAATAACGAGTTTTAAGCTTCCGGGGGTTCCCCGGAAAATTTTAAAAATTAAGACGCAAAATAACGAGTTTTAAGCTTCCGGGGCCTTCCCCGGAAAATTTAAAAAATTAAGACGCAAAATAACGAGTTTTAAGCTTCCGGGGGTTCCCCCGGAAAATTTTAAAAATTAAGACGCAAAATAACGAGTTTTAAGCTTTCGGGGGTTTACCCCCGGAAAATTTTAAAAATCAAGACGCAAAATAACGAGTTTTAAGCTTCCCACGCTTTATACTTGTATTAAGTAATTTATGGGCAGACTTTAAAAAATTATACAATTTTCCTTTTTTTAATCAATGGGGGGGGTTCAAACCCCCAACCCCCCCCCCTCGGTACGCCTATGCAACAATGACGTAGCCAGAAAATAATTTCGGGGAGGGTCGAAAGTGCCAGGGGGTTTTTAGGAGTCCAGACCCCCTGGACCCCCTTTCCTAAGCCACTGTGGATTCTGCTTCCATGTTGTCGATTTGGTAAAACTTCTGCAAACTTGTTATGTCCCTATTGACTTTTAAGTAATTGTCCCAAAAGAAAAAAACACCTGACTATAATTATTAATATACATTTTGTCCTTTCCCTGAGAACTAGGGGGACTGCCCCCTGCTGCCCCCGGGTATAGGCGCCCATGCTGTCTACATTTTAGAGTAGTTTAGGAACGACAATAATCGACATTGAAAATGATAATAGACCTAATAGTATTATTATTACAAATAGTAACAGACCTACAACAAATAGCTAATTGCATTATATATTTTTTTGCAAATACAGAAATTGTTATGAATGCAATCATAAAAGGAAAGGATGAACAAAGGAAAGAAACTATCGTACGAAGTCTGGACAAAATTATAAGCCAATAAAATGTATCAGTTAGACTCAAAAGTCAGAGAAATCCAATTAATTCAAGGTGATTGGTAATAATAGATATTTCAAGATGCTTGCTCTGAAACATGAACAGTCATATAATATTATTAGGTCCAGTTAATGAATTACAAAGCTTCTTTCACGTACTGTATTATGCCTATTTACTTGCGACTTTAAAAGATTATAGACTATTATTTGCACTTGCAAATTTTGTCAGAATTGAATAAACCTACGCTAATAAAAAAAAAAAAAAAGGTAAATATTGGCACGTGATTTTACTGTTCATTTTTGGGGAGTAAATTCAACGGGCTAGATGTAGTTTTACTATCAATTCCACATTCATAATGGACTCAATGAAATCCAGATAAACCGCGCGTAGAACATGAGCAAAGGGTAACAAATTTAAGATAGATCAACATCAAATTTATGAATTATAAAATTAGTGACTAAATTTCCACCTTAATGGCTATAGGGCTATCATAGAACGATAATTATAATCGTCATCGTTATTTTGTTATCATTTAATTCATTATTAGACGTTAGATGACATATTTTACTTCCCTAATAATATTACTCTTTTACTCATTCTCATTACATTTATATAGTTTTTCTTTTCCTCTTTATATTTCTAGACCCATTTTACCCTACATTCTTTTATAATTTAGTTGCATAATTTTTCTAATTCAACCCCCAGTTTGAGAGGTAAAGAAGGCCTTATGACCATAATTTTACCAGGTTAAAATTAATAAAATGAATAAAATAAATAAAACATTTTCGTGTGGACTATGAGAGATAAGCCAATCCCCAAGAGGAATTAGAAGAGTGATGCTGTGATGTCAATTGCCTACAAAATTTTGTAGCAACTAATAATCCCAGAGGACAACATTTTATTTTTATTTTTGAAAGATGTACCGAATACGAACGTTTAACTGGACGAAGGTTCATCTTCCACACTTTTCAACCAATTTTAATCAAATTTATGTCAATGGCTTACGTGGGAGTTGGAACATTAATAGTGTTCTATAAAATCACGGTGAATTACGAGACCTTCCAACAGCTTTTATCAAATGTTGGTTGGATATCCTGCACAATCAGAGCATATTTTATCCCTCATTCACCATGAATGTCTTCACAACATGTCTTCACCATGAGTTTCCCCATCAGCCGCTATAAATGAAATTTTGGAACTGAAAGAAAGTCATTGATTAAAAAAACCAAGGTACTTGAAATGAGTCTTGATCCACAATAATCTGCAAAGTCGTAATGGACAATTTCAAGTTTGCTCATGGTGATTAGTTGTTGAATGTGACACAATGATTTAACTCCCAGATAATGGATTTTGCTCTTTTTTCTGTACAGAAATACAAATTCCTCAAACTCGCCACGCTTCCCCTCTGTTACAACTTCTACAAGTCATTTTATTGCGTGTGATGAAACCAACTCATTTTCTTCTTGTTACTATGAAGGCTTTCATATTGATAGAGGACTCCAATTTGCTGTGAAGTAGGTCATGCTGGATATCTAACTAACATCTGATTAAAACCACTTCAATTTCCTGCAGGCCTATGTAAATCATCGTGTTATTTTATAGATGTGTTGCTACCAAGTTCCAATCGTCGCACTATTAATTAGTTGTTTAGTTCATATTATATAAAACTTTAGTCATGAAGGGTAGCTCAATTGGTTTTTAATGTTTATTTTTTCTGGCCATATAAAAATATTTGTGGCGATGCAATCTTTAAGCTTAAATTTAAATTTCTTTACATTCAACAGATACGTTATGCAACTTTATCCAAACTAAATATGGAGAGAGTTATTTTTTTATATATTTCGTAGAAATATTGAAATATATAACTTTCTTCTAATTTTAGAAATGGAAAGCTTAAAATTCACACCCATTTAATAAGTTATTTGAACAAAATTCAAACACTTCTATCTTTCCTAAAATTTCAGATAAAATAGCATCAGCTTTATGCAAGACGTTAGTCTATGCTCAAAAACTATTAAAGGAGAAAGCTTCGATGTAAGGCTTGAACCTACTGTTAAATAATTTAAATATAGAATTTTGAAAATATCTGTTGACAAAAACAGACCTATAGATGGACATAACATACAATTTCCTAAAAGAAGAAGTGAAGTAGTTTATAACATAAAAGACCAAAAATATTATCCACTCGTAAGCTACTCAAATTTCACCCCAACTCCCTTTTGAACGGTTTCTTTGCCTTACAATATTTTTCTTTAACTTAGTGTTTCAAAGATAGGTTTACTTTGGAACCATTGTGCTACTATTACTGTGATAATATTGAAATAATATAAAACTATATTAGGAGCTCGAACAAATGCAAGTTCAGGTTACAGGAAACAAGAACAAGTCTTGATGACTATCAGCAGATAAAACCACTAAAGTCGGTTAGAGTATTAAAAAACAAATCAAGTCGTTTAAAAATTGTTTTTATCTTCTTTATGTTTTCCTTCTCACTTTCTTTTCTTTTTTTCTCATGGTGGAGGAAACACATCCTCAGAGTTCATCAAAAGACTCTGCGATGTGGAAGTGATAAAAGGGCAACCCATAAATTCTTTCATTCAGCACAGAAGTTGGTAGCAGTTCTCTATTTCTACTTCTGCGAAGCATTCAGAACGCCTATAAGAGTAATTCGCTTACATAGAGTACAAAGAATATCAACGAAAGTGCAATGGAAAGTCACTTAGGATTTAACAAGAAATATGTAGGCTTATTTATTTACGTATGTAGACGCGAAAGTGATATGTCTACTTGACCGTATGAGCGAGGTGTACGTGAGATGTTCTGACGTAATTTCACCACGATACAGTGCGACAGGAAATGTTCCCCGACTGCTGAGTCTTCGACGTTAGTAGGATTGAGGAGCATGTGGTCAGCATGCCGACTCCCTACCTCAGAAATAATATCAAAGGTGGTACCAGGGATCTAACTCTTCCTACGGACCACTAATCAGCAACACTAACCATTAGACCAAAGAGGCGGTAATTTACATTAATTTTTAAGCTCAAACTTAAATCGTAACAGGTCTAGGCCTATACGTAAATTTCTATAAAACGATTTTCACGTGCTAAAATAGGAAAATACCCTTGTAAGAGTTATGCATTATAACGCAATACACTGAGCTCGTTTAAATATAAATTAGGTTATAGACTATTATCACATTCTTCGAACCAATTGAATTAAGTTATGCTAAGTGAAAAGAGATAGCAAAAGTGCTGAACTTATATATTTTGTCTAATACAGTATACTGTCATAATAAGGACTAAGTAGCCTATTATGCTTAAGAATCGTAGCCCTGAAGAAGAACGATAATGCCAATAATAAAAATTTTAAATTGTTTGACCTTTATTGTCTATTTTCAATTATGCTACAAGTTGATATAAAAAAAGTTAACGTACACCCACTCAAGACTATAATTTAAAGTAGACCCATTCATCTATCTTAACTTTTCATCTTTGAAATTCTTTAAAACATTAAACCTTGAGGTCTAAGTTATACTTGTAATGTGTCTGAAATCCATGGGCGTCGGCAGGGGAGTGCAAGGAAGGCAGATGCCCCCCTCTGAATTCTGGAATGTCTTATGATTTCATTAACTTTTTGGTGCTCTATGCCTCTGCCATCCTGCAGTTGTTAGAGGCAGGGTTCGAACAAACATTTTGACGAGGGAGGGGAATTAATGTGGGTCCAAATTTATCCATATTATTAACCAGAACATCCACTCTCTGTGAAAGACATACTTGACAATTGACAGACTAACGCAGAACACCAATCATTGGCATTCGTTGTCATAGTGAACAATCTTTTAACGGTTTAACCGTATTGTTGCCTGCAGATAGAAACCGACACAAAGCAGTAATAATATTATAAACCTTCTGTCCATTGTCGTGTTTCTGTACACCGTCATAAATCCAATTGAGTAAATTTCCCCACCCATCTCTTTTGTTAACTGTATTTAGTGGTTTACACGTGTGTTTGGTTTCTAATTTAAAAATAAGTTGATAAACCGGTAGCATAAAAGTATAACAATATCTTTTAACCTAAAGAAATATCCTCATAGTTTGGGGCAACATAGTCATAACCCACAAATGAAAGGACATTTCAGTGATAAAGATGTTAGGCCTATAATTACCGCAAAACAATCATTATTATCATGATGCTGTAATACTTTGTTCATGGAATTGTAGCAGGTATTTAGAATTAAAAATGAAGTTTATGCAAAAAACTGAGAAATCTCAGGAATTGAACAAACTTTATTTTCGCTCTTTCTTAAAATTACAAAAATGAGGGTTATCACAAAGTTTCCCCGACCCCTTCAATTAGTCTAAATGTTTAAATTTTGAGATTTTAGATTCGCTCAATCAAACGCCCATGCTGTCCTTCGCATCGACTGGTTACTGGTTGTCGTAGTTCTTGTCTTCTACAACAGATAGCAGCTTACGGAGTTGGTCAAATTGAAGCTTCATTTTGCTTGTTTTCTTGAAACCAGCTGATTTTGAATACCCTTAGCAAACAGTGATGGCGTTTGGGGCCAGGTAGGTTCCTTCACCCGCAGGCACCCTTACATTTACAAGCGCAGGGAATTAAGGCCGACCGTAATTTCCGTCCCATGAGTCACCTAATCTACTTCAATCAATCAATCTTAGATTTTTCAATTTGTCATTTCATCTTAAAATGTTTTTTAGGGCCTATATATCAACTCTACACATAAATACAAGAAAAAATGACACCAAACAACGTAGGCCCTATAATTTACTTTAATAGGAACATTTCTAACAAATGATGAAGTTTTATAGTGACTTAGCCTACTTCATCATTTGCTAGAAATGTTCCTATTAAAGTAAATTATACATTGTTTGGTGTCATTTTTCTTGTCATTATGTGTAGAGTTGATATATAGGCCTAACAAACATTTTAAGATAAAATGACATATTAAAAAAATCTAAGATTGATTGATTGAAGTAGACTAGGTGACTCATGGGGCGGAAATTACGGTGGGTCCTAATTCTCTGTGCTTGTAAACGTAAAGGTGCCTGCTGGTGAAGGAACCTACCTGGCCCCAAACGCCATCACTGTTTGCTAAGGGTATAGTGTGATATTAAAATTAACACGAACAGAATTGATTTTATGTTAAATGCAGGCTATTTATTACGCAGTTTTCAGCTGCTCCTTCAAGATCTCAAGATCGTTCCGTGTTCGATAATACTCGATACCACACCGATGTTAAAATGAAAATCAGTTTCGAAATGAGTATCATTATGATACCGTTACGTCACGCGTAATACTTGTATTATAGTATGGTCAAACAAAAAGTATATTCTCATTTATAAATTATATAAAGTAAGTTATTGTGTGTTCACTTAGGATTGATACTGTGAAACAAATTTTGTTCTAGCGTAACAACCATCAACCAAGTAGCCTATGTTTCCGAAGAACAAAATCCCCTAGAGGTGATTGTATGAGTGTGTGTGTGTGTTTTTTTGTGTGTGTGGATGTTTTGATTAAGGCTGGGTAGAATTGTAAACGTAGGCATACATAAATAGGCTACCTGAAGGCCGTAACTGTTTCGAATTATCTTCTTGTTTATTTGTGAGTAATCCTAAACATCGCATAATATATAGGCTAATATAATATATGCCTAATATAATAATATAACATAATGTAGGCTAATATAATATATGAAATTATCATATTATAATTGCTATGATATTATTTGAAACGTAATAAAATTACGCTGTCTATTGATAGAGGCTTATATTAGATGTGTTAGGTCACATAGTTTGCTACATTGGACCTCAAGTGATCTTTGAGATACTGAATGTTGATTGTCTGCTATAAAGTTAAGTACTGAGAAGCTTTCTGGTTATATAGGACTACAGAAACAATCTTTAGACAATATTTTATGCAAGTGGTTTATTTATGGGTATTTAATAGGTTGAAGAATTTACAACACTTTGAACCAATATCACGTTCTGCTCATAAATTAAACTCCCTCCCTCTCTCTCTTACTCACAGACACACTCACACACACACGCACACACACTCAAAGATTCCCGCTGTTTATTAGTATTACTAGCTTGTCGACAAGTAGTAGAACGGTCGTTTTAAATGCCATTTTCTCCCCCCACGACGACCTTTCTTCTATCCTTTTACCCATTCATGTTTATGGTTAGCCATAAAAATGTAAGCACCTTGTAGAAGTAAGTAAGAGGTCGAGACAACCCCCATAAAGCTTAAATCATCCTTTACATAACTGCGACCATTTTAATAGCAAGCAATTCACTTTCGGTAGCCTCCTGGTAGTTCAGATATTCACCACCACAAAACGGATAAAGAATTGTGGGAGTAGCAATGTAGTTCCTACTTCCCCGCCAACAGGAAAGTTAGCTCCGTCTCTTTCTCGATTAGATCCCCTTCTCTGCTATACAAACCCTCCCGGTGAACATTTGACACTTAAAGCTTTTCATGGCAACTCAACAATCAATGTATCATCCCGTCAAAAGCTAGGGCTAAGGCGGAGCCACTCACATAGTATTAGCCAATAATAATACGCTTACGACGGAAGCCATCTTTGTTTTTAGAACGTATGAAAGTCATGACGTTCCAAAATCTGAGGCGGTAAATATGAAATAAGACTCTACTAATATATATAATTCCAGCAATATTACAAGAAAGTCAAAATGTTCCACACGTTTAGGATTTACTTCAAAGAATCACGAAGCATTCGAGAAAGAATAAAAAAATATTCGTCTTCTTCTAAGAGAATGTCTAACTAAATTTCCGTTAATATTTATCAGGAAGGCCGAAAATAATTATGTAAGATTTAGATTTACATTTTTATGAGAACAGATTAACCTATTGAGCAGTGATGCTTGATTTATACTGACTAATCATGAACTCTCGGAACCTCTCCCTGATAGCATCTTCAGAAGATCGAATACAATTTCTGTGTGTCTTGTTGATTTGTTAAAGTTAATTAACGACGGTTATGTAGGCCTACTGCTGGGCCTACATGGATCGTTAACCAGTGAGCTCAATTTTATCCTTCAGGGTACCTTTTATATAGGCTAAGTATCTGAAGATCTACAAATTATCAAATCAACGTGTCCCATTTATGCACACATAAATGCCATTAACCTGGGCCAGGATCGAACCCGTATACTTTGGGTCTGAAAGTCAGTGTCCTATCAACTGCTCCCCAGGCCTATTTTTTTATGCTTAAATATTACCACAGAATATGTTTCCAAAAGTCGGTATGTAATGTAAAAAAATTACTCATAACTCAGTATTATTCAATTGCACTAACTTATTAACCTAGCCCGTGTGTTGAATCCGACACTGAAAAGTAGGCCTATTTTTACCTTTAACGGAGTAATGATATTGGACCGATATTATTATTTCTATTAGGCTATATTGTAAAGCCTTTTACTAACAATAGAATTATTACTGTTTACTATTATTCTTTTCTTAATTTATATTGGTGATAACTTCACCCCAGGCTGTTGTTAATTTTGATAGTATAAATAATACTTTGATCGTAATTAAATGTGAAGTAAGCCTTTGTAAGTATTAATGATTGATTATTAAATAAGTATTGTATTTTGATTAAACTGCTTACTAAAGCCTTTTTAGATATCTTAGTCTAATATTGCATTTATTATTATTATTATTAGTGTGGTTGGGTCTATTATTATTATTATTATTATTATTATTATTATTATTATTATTATTATTATTATTATTATTAGTATTATTATTATTGCTACTACTGCTACTACTATCTTATTACTACCTTATTAAAACCTCACTAGGACTAAAAAACTAAAAAACTTAGATACATGAAACTACTTAGCCTAAGATGCAGATTAGGCTATAGAATGCCCTTTGCAAATGGGTAAATTTATATTTTACACATTTTACAGCCAGACTTAAAATTTTGTAAGTGCCTTCTATAGGCTAAGCTAATGAAAAAGTAGTAAACAAATTAATAGTGTTCTACTAAATATTTTTTGTATGGTTGATTTTTAAAAAATAGCTTTAAAGGACTATTTATTTTGTTGTTTTATTTTATTTTACATAAGTTACTTAATTTCAAATCTCTGTTGTATAGAGCGTAGCCTACACATATAAATAAATAAATAAATTTAAAACTATTTACTTCACTTTTAAATTATAATTTTGCAAACTCCTTGTACTTATTTTAGTCAAAGGCTAGCTCGTCCGGTGTAGGCTATGCTTTTAGAATAATTGGGCTCATTGAAAAATTTCATTAATCTTATCGGAAATTACAAACACGGCTTTTCGGGATATAACATATGCTATCAAACTATCCTTTGCTCTCAAAAATGTTAACAGGTCTATAATAATAATAATAATAATAATAATAATAATAATAATAATAATAATAATAATAATAATAATAATAATAATAATAATAATAATTTTAATAATAATAATAATAATAATAATAGTGATAGTAAAAATAATAATAATAATAGTAATAATAATAATAATAATAATAATAATAATTCCTTCATTTCTGTTTGAAATATAGACCTCGTCTATTTAAATTCTGAAACACAAAAAAGAAGAAGTCAGGTTACCTAGCCTGGTAGGCTATAGTTGAGTTGCGGCCCAGTCTCAAATTTACGTACGAATAGCGGCCCAGAATATTGAAGAGGATGACTGAGTTGCATATAATATGTAATTAGGTATTGATCATTCTATTTAGCGTACACACGAGACATTGTGCGGAGGTTGGCTGAGGTTACCAAAAATCTGTACTTGTAGTAAATTGAAACAGTTTGCTACTTAGAGTACAATGTCACTATCCTAATAAGCAATAACAGCAATATTACTCAAAATCTATTTAATAACTTAGTTAATGAATTTTGATGGGATTCTTGGTATGGTATGGTAGGGTTAGGGTACGTTAATTTGTAGGCCTACATTGAATCGCATTAGACGTAGCACTTGACATCTACTTTAATCCATTAGTCTGGAAATGATCTTAATGGATCTACAATTTGAAAAATTTTAGCTAAGGCAAAGTATTAAACTAACCATATTGCTGCTAAGAATGTAATCATTCTATGAGTTCGATGTAAACAACAACACAGAATAATAATCAACCAGGGCCGCAACTAATACGTAGTCTAAAAAAGGTTACAGTTGCAACTAACCTGTCTCAGCGGGGCAAATTATTAGTTCGGCCGCAACTTGTATTCATCCAGCGAGCCTATTTTCCCATAACGAAGGTTTAAAATAACGAATCTCATGCACAGAAAGTTTAGTTTCGTCGCTGTGGGCGTCGAAGTTTGACTACGCCCGAGAAGGGTTTGAGTTACCATGTTGAAGATTAGTTTTTTTTCCACTGCTAGTATAGTATCTTGGCTTTCCGGGAGGGGCCGCACATTGGGTTTTAAAACTGATGTTTCGGTCAGCGTATGGAGACCTTCCTGTGATTGAGCTCTCTTCTACAAACCAACCCAGCAGAATATCAGAAGGGGAACGGGTATCGACAACAACGGCAAGAAACAGTCATATGTAATTACTACGCCCTTCTCTCCGTATAACCGAACGCGAAAAGAGCATTATATCTTAGCCGAAGTCACCTTGACAATGTCGAAATTTCTATTACGTCCATAGTTCCTATGTAGGTTTCGCTTTTCAATACTGGAGTTCGCCGTGATAATAATTTTAAGTTATTTTTTTTTTAGTTGTACGATATGCTAAGCTTTGTCAGGCGATGGTTGGAAGCTTATACCTCTAGATAGGCCGCTACAGTAGTAGGCCTATATTACTGAAACACCCAGTAGCCACATTGCTTTGAATTTTCCTTAGCCTCATGAGGAAAACTAGGGAGTTATGTGATAAAGAATTAGGGTCTACTGTTAACAAAATCATCAACAACGACCGTGGGAGTCAAAATGATGATCACATGCAATCTACCAATGAAGTCGAAAGATCGAGGAAGATGCCATGGTGGGTGGTAGAGCTTATCTCTTCATGTGATATAACACTATGAAATTATTTTAGTACCTCCAGATAATATTTTACTAACAATAAAATGTTATTGAAAATAGGCTGCTTGTTAAATGAAATAGTCTTGCTAAAATACTATTTGGAATTGTGAGATGTCTAATGATTAGCAGTATTGCATTCAGTAACGTTCCTATTGTCCTATCTAGTTCTTTGATTCTAAATAATTGTTATGGCTGTAAAAGACTCACCCCAGTACAAGTTGGAATGCAAGTTCCACTATAAGAACAGAAGGGAATCAGTTCTGCAGTTATAAATTCATAATTTTATGAGGGTAATAAATAATAATATAGTTCTATTGCTAAACGATGCATAATTAAATTCATTCAAAGGATTTCTGCGTGTGAGCCGTCCACAAACAATAAATAATCCATTTTTGTATAGACGACGACACACACTTTCCACTTTCTCTTTTAGTAAACCGTTTTGAAGGAGATAGGTCCTACTACACATCCCAACTTCTTTAAGAATGGGTTAGGTTCATTTGGTTATTTTAGGACTAAATAGGCGTAATAATTATTCTAAGTGTCAGTGAACTCCGAGCCAATGGCGTACTTGCTGACGAGAGCGTCACATCAGAAAGGTGGCTATTATTAAAGTTGAGTGTTTAATGGGAACAGGACTGTCTAAAACTCAGACTGCATTACGACTAAGATAGCTTTATTCTGAAAATCGAGGATTTATTCATAACGTAGCCTATCTCAAATGCAGGCGAGTAGTTTAATGGTGAATAGAAACTGTACAGTAAATATCGACATACCTTTAAAACTGCAATTATTTTGCAAAATGTAACAAAAGGAAACAAACATTGGACTTGAATTATTTTTGAGACTATTTAGGGTAACTTATTTTACTTTTCTGTACGTATAAAATAAATTATTTAAAGAGTAAATAATTAATCCTAATTTTTCGTTCATTAATTGATCTTTACATTCTTTAACAGAAATTTTTTGTTGTGCATCCAAATAACATAGTCTACTAGGCCAATTCTGAAATTTTTGTCTTCGTTCAGAATTTAAGGCATAACTAATACCTAGATAGATTTTTCTGTTTTAACAATTTAAACAATATATAAGTTATTATTTAGACAAGGCAGGCGCGAAAGACAGGCTTTTCATCGAACATTGCAGCCTACTTCGTCTTAAACTTAGACTTTTTGCATTTCACTTTTTCTTTTGTATGCAAATAATAGCCTATATTTACATTTATTATGCTGTCTGTAGGCAACGTTATTTAGCATTGAATTTTACTTACCAGACAAATCTTATTTAGGCTCATTTTGATATGTTTTTTTTAACCACATAGGCCTATATTTATTCATATATAAATATGAAAGTGAACAAAATCCCAACCGAATATAATATGATTGAAAGCAATAACACTGTAAGCCTGTATGATTACTGTCTTTTCATTTTACAGAGGCAATGAAATTTCTAATAGGCTATGTAAAGATGCATTGTTTATACATATGAATTCATTATATTTTAATAATTTAATAATAATAATAATAATAAAGTTTGCATCATATGGAATTAAGAATAGGCCTAAATCTTAAAACTGTTCACGTCCTATAAATTTTGGAATAGGCCTATCGTCATTAGCTTCATATAAGTTAGTGGGAAATTTTATTTCTTATAAAGTGTTAACACGATCAGTTCATTGTGGATAGTTACACTACGACTAATATGCCTTATCAAAACTGCGAATTGGATCAATAGTTTTCAATGTTGTTTAAGCGATTGCTATTGCCTGCTCCTCCCATAGGCCTAGCTCTACAATTTGAGTCAAACAAAAGATTTCGCGAGTACGATGGACTAACAATTCTTGAATTAGGTGGAATTTTGTAAATTCCATCGGATTTCATTTTCTTTTTATAATGCGGTAAAATGATAAGTTAAAGTAACTATTCGAAGCATATATCGGCATTCGCATTTATGTTTATGTAACAAAAAAAAATCTTGCCCTTCTTACAAGGCCTCAGTACAATAACTTATCGAATTGTCAGCTCTTTGAAGTCTAGAGATAAATTAAAGGAGTGTCGAGCTTAAAGGTTTAAAAATCTTGAATGACAAACTTAAAATACTTTGGCATGAAATTATTCATCCATTCGCGTCATTTCCAAAATCATGATTACAACTTAAGGTTATGAATTTCCCATTCTATTTTCCAGAGTTTTAAAAAAGTTTAACTTTTAAACTGTTCAAGTAAACAAATTAGGGCCACAAGTGCCTCTTGCTGATTTGAAATTCAACGTGAGTTATTTGTCCCAGATATTTTACGTTTTAAAATAATGTTTCCAAAATAACTTATAAAATTAGAACATTCTAGATAATCGCATTTGAAACCATTTGCACCTAATTTTGGCATATACAGTAAATGTAGACTATTTAGATATAGCCTACCCTCTTGTTTTCTTCAAGAGTAAGAGACAAGAGATATAACTGGCTTTGTGATAGGCCTAATTGTCGGACTTTGTGTGTCAGAAAAGCACCGCGGAACAATTGTATGCAATGCCCATATTTAAACACAAAACAATTACAATTTAAAATTAAGTAAGGAAGGAGAAAATGTGTTATACTGTGTAGTAGGCCTACTCAAGAAACCATAACATTAAGTCCTAATGTGGTGCAACTATATTCTATTAGGTCAATTATTATTAATAGTAAAATTAAATATGAAGGAATGCAATGAAATATATAAATTCAGTCATAACGCAAAATATCCTCGGGGTCTAATTCCACCCAAAAAGAATTTACGTCCCTTTACAGGATATAGAGTGCTAGAATGCACCTTACTGAAACAAAAACGGGGAAAAAATAATATTGCGACTCACCCGACTCCCCCACCACTACTCTCTTAACGGGACAGCGAGGAAAGTAGGGGTTTAGGGTGGGGAGAAACCTAGCGGCGGCATTAGAACTACTAGCAGAATAGCGACGGTGGCGACATCTAGTATGGAAATGGTGAAAGAGAAAAATAATTTATTTCTCCTTTATTTTCTTCTTCTCTTCCTTTCCCGTCTCTTTCCTCTCTTCCTCTCACCTCCTCTTCACCCTACCTACCTATTCGAGACCTATTTCTAACATTAAATTTTGGATCGGACGGGGATCGAACGCATGACCCTTAGCATCGTAGCCAAGAGACTTAGCCATTACGCCACGAAGGCGAGTTGAGCAGTGAAGGAAGTTCCGATATATTTTAGTTATCTATTGCGTTAGCGAGTGTTAACGCAAGAATCGTGTTTTCTAATTTTGAGATGGTTTGTTTGTTATGAAAAGAGTAGTGTTGGTGCAAGGGAATTATTCTGCATCAATTAAGCCATGTTTTTTGTCATAACACGGCGTTTTTTAAAATTTGGAAATATTATGTAAATTTCGATTTTTTTTATATTTATATAATTGTGAAATATCCTGTTGGCATGAAATATTATGTTTGTTGCAAGGGTTTTTGGCATTTTGTATTTTTTTTTATCGTGAATTATTATTTTTTTATCATTTGTGAAATATTATGTTTGTTGGTGTTGCAAGGGTATTTTGTTATTGTGAAATATTATTTTACCTGTTTAAAGATCGTGAAATATGTTTGGTACAAGGGTATTTTTTCACTGTTCGATATTTTGCATAATTTGTGAAATTTTATTTTGTTTTTTATATTCGTTTTTAAAAATTGTGAAATATTATGTATGGTGCAAGGGTCTTTTGTTATTGTGAATGTTTTTTTTTCTTTCAAATCGGTGTTTAAAGATCGTGAAATATGATGGTTGGTACAAGGGTATTTTTTTAATTGTTCGACATTTTCTATATTTCGTGAAATTTTATTTTGTTTTTTATAATCATTTTTAAAAATTGTGAAATATTATGTATGGTGCAAGGGTCTTTTGTTATTGTGAATTTTTTTTCTTCTTTCAAATCGGTGTTTAAAGATCGTGAAATATGATGTTTGGTACAAGGGTATTTTTTTAATTGTTCGACATTTTCTATAATTCGTGAAATTTTATTGTTTTTTATATTCGTTTTAAAAAATTGTGAAATATTATTTATGGTGCAAGGGGCCTGTTTAACACAGCAAGCTGCATTACCGGCGCTTAGTAGTGGTTGGCATGCAGCGGGGAGAAGATGCGCGTGGGAAATGCGCAGTAGGCGGTGAGGGGAAGCGAGCGTGCAGGCAGGCTGGCGGAGAAAGCGACCGCGCCGGTGGAAAGGGGAGCAGGGTGAGTCGGAAAACAGCTCCTTGCCCAAAAACGAACTATATGCATTATGTATTACTTCAATTAAGCTATACCTTGTACTGGGACGAGAATGCTAACTCTAATGGAAAATACAACTAAAAGCCAAGTTCATGTAATGCAATAAAACCTTAAGGGCCTGACTAGTTTAGGAGAATACGAACATTACTACAGTAAATCAATTCAAGGCAGTGTATTTTGTATTCAACCACAATGTTTATTGTTTTCCATTTTTGTTTTCAAACACAGTATAAGTTATATGGACAGGGTTCACAGTACACTATGTATATTAGGGACACTACACTTACATATAGGTACAGCTACCAATAAGAAATTCAATTTGCACTTTGACAAAAATCAGACTAAAACAAAACAGATCACAAAAAACTTATGAGGTATTTCACTGTCTAATATAATTTAAGCCTATTTATATATCAACATCTAAGATGTTTTATATATGTATATAGATCTATGTGAGTGGGTGGGAGGGAAGGTAGGGCATGTGAATAGACTCAAATTATTATGAATTATGTAAATATAGTAGGCCTATGCATACGTATAACCTCGGCATTCAATTTGCTATCTTCTTAGAAACAAAGAAGATCAGTATTTTTAACTGTCACCATTTCATTAGTTTATTTTTAAATTTTACAAAACTACTTTAAAAACTTAGTGTGGCTAGAATTGTTTCGTATACTATCGTTCACAAGGTGAAAGACGCAATTTCAGGTCATTTAATGGACTTGACTCAGGAGTTTTGAGTTTTGGTACAGACCACTGAAATTTATTTTGATGGCACATTTGGGGTTAGTTGTGTATTGCTTCTACAACAGCATTTCATTTTCTTTAAATTTTATTGTGCAACTGAGCACTGCGCACAAATGATAGAAATTTGACTGACTATTATTTAGGCCCAATTGGACATTTTCTTCAGAGGAAATGATGTGAAGAGATTCAAGTCTGAAAGTATATGAAATAGCCTACTAAAAATATTTTAAAGTCAGTAACATTGAACAGAAAGAACAGCCTACATCTGGCTAAAAACGAGTAAAAGAGTCAACATCTAAGCAAAAATAACGTTGAATAATTAAGACGTCATAATGATTGCTTTCAGTCACTAAGAAAAAACAAAAATTCTTAATTTCACTTAAAATCCAATAAATCTGCGTAGTGACCATTAGGAGCTGTCGGATATAACTAATTCATTTAAGAGAAAAATCTGTCCACAGTTTACGAGTAAAAGGATTTTCTTTATTATATGGCAATTAAGGCATTGAGAAATATATTGAATTGATCGCAATCTTAAAGGTTTAGACATAAATACTACAAACAGATTCAATATATTCATTTGTATAAATCCGTGTGGAGTCGGGTACATTGCTTCTGCTGCAGTATGGTGGTGATTTTTCTTCTTGGTAATTTATAACGCGTTACCTGATTGCTAAGGAGGTTACCAAATGAAAATTTCTATAGGAGAGTATTTGGTGTCAAGTTTGTAGACTGATTAACTACCATAGGTAGAGAAGACTATTCAGAGAGGTGTATTGGAAGTAGATTTTAATACATTGTTATTCCTTGCTATGGCCAAGAAATTTAATGTAAGTTACTAGATCAGCATTATTTGGACGTAAGTTACTCCACGTAAATCCCTCGTAAATTTGGGGGAAAGATGCTGGGAAATGAAAATAAGCTAATTTAACTGCTCACCTCTGTTTAACTGGAAGTGAATATCAAATTCCAGTGACATATTTTGTGTAATTATCTGGCAGGTGTCAAGTTCCTTAAAAGTTGAAGATGATGATTTACTGAAATTAGTTGATTTGACTTTAAGCAAGTTTAATATTTGGGAAAGCTAAGTTTAATGTAATATAAACGTAAGATAGCATATCGTGGGTTTAAAAGCAAAACACATTAAGTAAAATGGAAATGCTCTATAAACCAGGGACCTCCATTTTGGGATGGGGGCGATGGAGTGGTCAAGTATTGTGACAGTCTTAGGATTACTACTGAAAAGTTCGAGGTGACCTAGCAGATAAGGGTGATCATTTAAAGAGGCCTAAAGAGACAAGAGTATCATACACAGTTTAATCATCAAGCCTATATAGGCCTGTATACTATAGGCCTACCTACAGATCTACACTGTTTAGAATATTTGAGAATCGTGGAAAACACATTTGATATCACTATTGTGTGTACATTTACATTTCTCTTTTAGTTTAAATGGGAGAAAGGGTTATATTGAGGGTAAAAAATATTTAAATAGTAGTTTTCTTTTCAGGTCTAGTAAAGGATCAAACTTTCATTTGTAAGTTCACGAGCTTTTAAATATGTTCATTACTATGCCTAGATTTCTTTATGATAATAAAGATAAATTGGTAAATTTGTCACTTGTTTTTAGCAATTTTGAATTTCAGAATGATTACATCATAGCTCAAAAATTATTCAGGATGCTCTAATTCAATTTTGCATGTTTGTGCAGTTGAGTCATTAAATATCCTAAATTATGAATGTGGTTTAGAACTACTAGCAAGTGCTTTGCTTATAAAGTTAACACATCTTCACTAAATTTATAACATTTAGAAATATATATCTCCTTTACGAAAACTTACAGGTATCGTACTGTATATTGTAGACGTGGAAAAAAAACTAATAATTCAATGGAGGGTTTATTATATAATGCAAAATATTCATAACAGAATCACGTAAAACCTGATGAAAAGTTCTTGCCACATTTAAATATTTTAAATAAATAACAACATAGACTATGAAATAGTAACTTATATAATGATGTAGATCACGGAAAGATTGACTGAGCAAAATTTAATTTCAATAGGACTGTATGATCGTGAAATTTAAACAATATAATTCAAGTTCTCCAATTTTACACCAGTCTAAGGTGTAGCCTACCTCTTCCTATAAGTAGTTCAGAGAAGTTAAGTGAAAATGCCTCGATTTTGTTCTCAGGCCTTTATACACTACATAAATGATTCTCTAAATGAATAAAAATGTCTTATGAACTAGAAAAACGTTGACTAAAAGCACCAACGTAGCCAGTGTTAACAGTAATAACATTAGTCAATATACTAGAAGAGATACAGGGGACAAAAGAAGAAAATGCAAAGTCGATATTAAACTTATCACAGGCTCACATCAGCCGAAATATTAATGTTGGAATATTTCCTCATGAGCCTGAATCATACTCTTCTACTGTGATAGCAAATGTAGGCACCTTCAAAAAGAAGCAGAAGATGATTGGAAAAACCTTATAAGTAGCCTAATGGTTATTTGTATCTGGTTCACAGGGCCACTAATAATATGTGAACTCGGCACTAAAAGAAAGGCCAAAGAATTCAGGGAACTGCTAATTTTACTAACTATTCATTTGTGAAGTTTGTGATAAATGGACGGAAGTATCTTCGGAAGATGTACGGTAATTAGCCAACATTTTAAACAAGAATCTGAAGGTAACACACTGAGGATTCTCACTATTTAGGCTACTAGACCCTGCATAATAATTGCATAATAGGCTATAGGCTAAAATCTACGGGTTCATGGAAAAAAGATATGGAAAGGATATGGAGGTGTATGAAATAGCTCCTCTACTGATTAATGGAATATTCAAAAGGTGATGTCCCTTTTTTGTTTATTTCCAATGTAAGAAAATCAAGTTACAGAAGCAGGGACTGAGGTTAGGCATGTTAATCATTTTACGATGTTGAAGTTTATCCTCTGGATTGTTCACACAATTGATGCTGTATCAAAGGCCTATAGTCTATCTTATGGAAAGTGCAAAAATGTTTCCAAATATTATGAATGAAATTAAATCTCATTCATAATATTTGGAAACATTTCCAAATATTATCAAAACGCAAATTTCAGTTGTCATAATAGTATCCAATCTGACAGAATCTGTAAATGAATGAAGAGGGAGAGAAAAAAGTGACCGCTCTGTTCAACTGTGTGTCCAACTCCAAACTGGTCCAGTCCTTAGTTATAAATTATGAGTGAAGTTTGGAGGTTTATGATTTCTGGCACTTCTCCTTGCTCATTGCTGGGAAAAAATTATATTAGAAAACGAATTATTATCCTTTTATTGTATTTTAGGCTTATATAATACACAAAATTAATATTGACCGAATGATATTTACCTTGGTGATTTTTGATCACTTGTTCTTCTATTCAGAAGCACTAAATGATTGATAATAAAAATTGTATTTTGAGAACTGCAAACATAAGGAAAGTATTTCTTGTCCGAGGGTAAAATGAGAATATCTTAAAGATATCTGTGGTGCTGAATTGCAACATTTTCGATACCTTGAAAGAAAGTATTATCTGTGAATAAAGCAGAAATTAAGTTACAGCTAGGAAGATTATAACATCAGGAACATTTTTTTTTTTACAACTCTAAAAACTTTGACCGACAATACAAAGAGGACCATACTTACGAGAATTTATAGTAGGTTTTACATTTCTGCAACCTGGGTTCATAAATAGGGCTAACAATAGGCTATCTAGGAAGAACACAAGCTGGAGGAATCTAGTGGAATAAAGAGTAGGCTACTAAGAAAAAAACAAAAGTTAGCGCATTTGGGAAAACGTGCGCATAAAACTTCATTTCGTGTTTTCAGTACTTTCAGTACTGTAGCCAGATGGCCGAAAAATACTTCGAAAGAGATATATTTAGGAAAACAGTAATAAGACGACGGCCCAAATCTGACTGATGGTAATGCTGGTGGTGGTTGGTTGGATGTGTTAGTTTGGCTAATAATATGATGGTGTTGATTATGATTAAGAAACAATGAGCCTAAACTATTGCACTTTAATATTTAAGACGGATCAGGAATTTTACACCATTAACTAGAGCCTGAGACGGGCCGACGCGCCATAGAAGAAGAACTAGAGCCTGTACAAGGTAACTATAGCCTTTTTTTCCTCTTCTTCGAATAGTACTAAGCCATTCTTAAGAGTTGCCTATATCTGATTCATGTCTCATCCTTCCTAGACCTTAAACATCCGAACCACGGTATCTCAGACCAATTTTCAGAATGAAGATGGACGCACTATAAAACAGTAGGCCTATTAAACAGCAAGCCTATATGGGATAAATTAGTTTTTTTGTAAGGAGATTTCACTGGTTGTCTGTAGGCTAAGTCAAATGTGCCCGACTCCACCTAGAACTACGGTATTTCATGACGATAATAATAATAATAATAATAGGCTAAAACTAGCCTATAATTGTAAATATCTGAAATTATGAAGTTTGTTTGTGGAAGGATTTTGTGTTAGTTTTCTTTACTACACAGATAAATTATTTTTTCGAGTTGTTCCTGAATTAATTACGTATAAAGGGTGGTGGATTTTATTCAAATTCAGTTCAGTCTTGGACACTCATTGATTTTAACTATATTGTACCAAAAACTGTAAATTTTAAACTCCTGATGTTTACGTATATGACAAGTTATAATATGTACTTTTTGTTCAGACTATTAAAGTATAAGTTTTCGTATTTGTGATGGTACTCGTAAAGTGCATGCCTCAGATCCAACAGTTGAATAATTGTAATACTTCATATTGTTATTTTGATAAAAATACTATATTCTTTATATACGATTTCGACATTTATTCAGAAGGTGATACTGTTCACAAATCTTGGATCTGAGAAATCACGTAACAAACACGCATCAGATATTTAAATACTTTATACTAATAATATGTTTGCATAACTTGAGAAAAGTCCGAGAACCCCTCGGAACTAGTTTATGAGGAACTGTACGCCCATCCGTGCGGGAGCCACATTCCATGAAGCTCCCGACTACAAAGAAAACGTATTTGTTATTTTTTACTTCTTTTGTACAATTACTACAAAAACCACATTGACATAATTTATGAACTATGAAAATTACAATGACTCTTGGCTTCCACACTACGGACAAATGTATTATTTTTACGTGACAAAACATGAGTTTAATTTTCTGTTTACGAATACTATATGACCGCGCAAAACCGACAAAGTTCAACTGATTTATATTTAATATTTATATATTTATACGTAGCTTTTGTTTCATATTATATGTATAGAAGTGGACAAGACACACAAGTATTTATATATAGACTCTTTCCTTTCAATAAAAAAAAGCTTTTATACAATGACGATGAAGAAAATTTATTTGTTTAAACAATAAAAAACAAAAGAATTTTAAAAATCGCCTTCAATTAATTGTTATATTACAATAGTTAAATATTATATGTCTTCTCCATTTTTCGATTTAAATTTACCATTAAAGTACTCTCAAATGAACCGAAAAAATAAATATAAAATTGTAAAATATCGCGATCTTAGAGGAAGAACATGCATAATATCATAAGGAAACTGTTAGTCAAGAAGGATACAATATTTAACACAGCACAAAATATTTATCTACTGTCACCTATACACATTTACAATTTCAAAATAAAATTAAAGAAATATATATTTCTTATTGATGTATAAATAAGGTACACTGCTCGAGGTGTGCCCTATTTATGCCCATTTTTACGTATACAATACTCTAAGATTGAAGAAATGCTACTGAACATTCTTCATTTTACGTATTTCGTTTACTCAATTCTTCACGTGAAACAAGTCACTGGACATAGTACTTTTATGCACAAATTATAACTACAGTATTCTAATAAATACTTAAATACAAATAGTTATTTGTTTTCAAGGTGGATGCTCTTTTGGTATACAAAATAGCTTTTCTAAAATTTGTTTAATTTGCGTATCAACAATAAGGTAAGTTAATATATAAGTTATTAAATACTGAATATTCCAAAATGTAATAACTGGGATATAGAAATCACTATGTGGCCTGGAATTAATTTAGCGGCTTAGAATTTAGCAAACATTCATGATAGGATCTTTACATTACCTGTCGGTTACAAGTAGGTTGCAATAATATCGTTCCAAAAATATCATAATTAGCTACCAGTAAATAACAAAAAATTAAAGCTGTTAAAGTTTAAATACTTAACTGGAAACACACTTGGAGTAGAAATACGAAGATGACATTAGACAAATACATTAATAAAATAACTCTACAAAAAAAACCTTTGGTATAGTTGCGTTGAAAATTAAAGTTCAAAATCAACTCTCACTCAATGTAATATAAACGTTGGAACGATGATTAAGAATACCATCCCCTCTTTGATGTTTTAAATATTATTGTACAGTAGTTAGTTTCCCTTTGGATAGTTAGGAGGTAGTAATATTTTATAAAACCTCTTATCTAATTGCACATATGACACATAATTGATCACTTATATACACACACATATACTATATTTATATTTACATATGTGTGTGTGTATATTTCATAGTAAAGATGCTGCTTTTAATGTAAAATGAATACTTTAAAACATCTAGCTAAAATTTCATAAACGGATTTCTAAGAAGCCGTAACTTTGAAAGAAAAATAGACCTATGAAAATTATTGCTAGTTTATAGATTTGATAAGTTATAAATAATATAGTCTAATGTACAAACCAGTAAAAATATAGACTGCAATTCAGTCATTAAGTACAGAAAATAACTGATATAACGGCTTTGTTTTGCAGGAAAGAAAATAATATTAATCATTGCCCTGGACTGTATTCTAGCTTCGAAAACTTTTGCACTATTTTATCTTTTGGAAATTGAAATATTATTATTGTTATTATTATTGTTGTTATTGTTATTATTATTATCATCACAGGATAGTTTTCTTTAGCATGAAACATTGCTTTCAGAAACAAATGAGAATAAATTGAAAATAGTCGTTCTTATCATACAAGAAAAAGAAACATCTTTACTAATGTCGCAGACGTGAAAAGTGCAATAATAATGGCATTACAAAGACTTCGTATTTCGAACAGAGGAACTATTCGCTTCACAAAATCTACTGCTGGATTATTGTTGAACTTGTTCGTACTATTATGATGCTGGTATTGTTTTTGGGCATGAATGGTAATCGATACAGTCTATGCTATATGGCATACTTAAAAAAACACTTGCATCTCTCACACGTCCACAAACATGCACACAGAATGTAGTGAAGACAGTTGTGTCACCAGTTTTGAAATATACATTTTAATTTTGGGTTTTCAAATAATGCCTTTTGTTTTAACATGCCAGAAGTTAAATTTCTTTTAATTTTAATATCGCTAAATTTAACTAACTTGGTTGAATTTTACCCATGCCATCAATCAAACAGTAATTATACTGTGGATATAATCCATTCAATTCGTACAGCGTTTAAATTATCCCTATTGATTAATGGTACTGGCTAACTATTATAACTTACATACATTTCATCTAACTTAGCAGTAATGTGACACTAACCTTTGTGCTGATGGAGATCTTTGAGATTTACGTACGAAGCTTCGACATACCAGGGATAAAATATAAGATGGAGCCGATGAAGACGTGTTTGTATAATCCACTTGGCCGAAGTTGATGAATACATCCATGGTATTGGCTCCTGAAGGTCGATGATAGTGTAACACTTAAATTGGAAACACTTGACGACTGTTCATATTTCGCTTTGTTGGCACTATAATCTTCTATAACTTAAAAATTAATTTAATTGATTGCACCACATACTTATGTGTATATTTTAAACAGTAATACACTTTGCACACCCAACGAAGCACATTTTGTTGTTGTTTTCATTCAGTAGGCCTGCAGCATTTTAGCGTAGGTTTTCTTCTATTTAAAGCACTGCAATTATCCTTGGAATCACAATTTCTTATATTTTTTCTTGTATTTGTTGCTCTTGTTATAGTATTGTTTCTAATACATTGTTTCTAATTATTAGGCCAAGATATTCCAAGGAAGAAGGTATGCTTAAAATATTACCTTTTTAACATTACAGTTTGCTTGATCATAATAATTTTAAGCTGGAGGGTTGATTTATTTCCTGTTATTTTCTATTCTTCTCATTCCAGTTTACCATGCTAATAATCTGTATTGTTATAATCCAGACTTTGCATGCTACTTGCTGTACAATGCTGCTAGGGACACGTAAAATTTTCATACATATTTTAATAATTCGACGGTGTTCTGATATCCCTTGTCATCGGCATGCTATGTTAAGTATGAACAAAGCCATTTTTAGACTTTTTTCGACAGCGGTCTCTCTCTCTCTATTATTTATGCCATATTTTATTCAACTTGGCTACCTACATAGAATGGAGAACAATGGCAAACACTGACCATTTCTGCACACCTTACGGGGGGATTTGTATTCTTAATTGTCTTTCCATCTTATACCTAAGAGAGGAGACTAATTGTATTCAAAAAATATTTATCGGCTATTTATAATACTATTTCACCTTTACACAGTCAAGGTGGGAGGGCTTCCAATCATTTACTTCAAAATAAGTTTATTTTTACAAAATTAAAACAAATACCCTGGTTTTCTTTTCAGTATTGAAAATTCACGTCATGGCCTTATTTGTTTAAGAGAGCATGGTAACATGAAGAGAATTAGTTTGTGAAAATAGATTAAATAAAAGTACATGAACAAAAGAGTAAATATTTTCAAAATCCATTTAATGTGAAATGATCTCTTCATTGTTGATAACTATCAAAAGAGACTGTTTTATGCTCAGTAGAGATCTAGATCAAGAATGGGCTTTGAAATCCCAGAAATTGTAACGTAAAGGGTTATTTGGTTTCACGTATCGAAACAATTTTGACTAAACGGGCTACATAAACCTGAACTCTTCCAAACAGGACAGCGGAGGGTTCATTCTTTATTACACTCTACGATATATCGGGAGGGGGGGGGGTAATGGGAACCAAGTTTTATTGGGGTGATGTTTGTGGCGTTATGTCCGATCCTGCATTTCCATCACCATTTTGACCTCCTTCCGGTTTCGACTTATTTTCTTTCTTCCACTTCATCCTTCTATTCTGGAACCAGATCTTGATCTGCCGTTCTGTGAGACAGAGAGCATGGGCGATCTCGATCCTCCGTCTTCTGGTGAGGTAGCGGTTGAAGTGGAATTCCTTCTCCAGCTCCAGGGTTTGATACCTCGTGTACGTCTGCCGACCTCGCTTCCTCTCTGTGAAAGAAGGAAAAATGTTTCAGATTAAGAATCAAAAGTGGCCAGAGTTATTTTGTAACTATCATTACTCTACGTAGTACAGGGTTAATTTTTTTATTATTCAAAGCAGATGAAGGCGTATGGGTTTCCTTTCCATTGGTGCTTCCAGTAGCTAGGGATAAAGAAAGAACTTGTAAATCACTACCAATTTTACATATTTTACAGTAATATTGTTTCATTCTACAAATATCTGTCACATTTAAACTGTAGACGTTTTCTTGACAAGACGTGTTAATATGAATTAGGCCTACATCCTACACGTATTAGGGCTAATATGATAATACAAATCAGTAATTATTGGGCATATGTGACAATCAAATAATCGATATTATAAAAAAACTGTACTAATGTTGCCAGACGTGCATGGTGACAAGAGCCAATAGGATATTTTGAGGGAAAACTTGGTTCCATGTAAGTATCTGTGATTCTCTGAAGAAAATGTAATTTGGTGTGAAAATTCCACGAACTTATCCCTTTCAGAGCGGAATGTATGAATTAGTCCTAATATAAGTATTCGCAAAGTGAAATCAATATACTAGTGGGCTCTAACTTTGAAACAAATTAGGAAAATTTCAGTAAAATAGTTGATTTTCTTAAATAAAAATCCTAACTTGTGGATAAAAATTTCTCAATAAGTTAAAAGAAATCACTTTACATTTTAATAACTGAATCTCCTATAGAAATTCTGAGTTATTACAACTATGAAAATTGAATTGTGCGGCCATTAGGCCTACAATTTTCTATAGGCTAATGGTGGTTTACATGGAAGTGTCAGTTTTTAACGACACTATAATATCACTACCAATTAACCAACTAACTGGAACTGGCGCAAAATGCCATAACGTTTAAATTGAACCTCGTAAAATTGTCTACACAGTAATATTAAGAATATCGAAGAGATAAAGGTTTTAAAATCAGATTAACGCAGGAATAATAACCGAAAAACTGTGCCGTGCCATATATCTACTTTCTTAAATGCACTATAAAATATAAATATCGGTATTTTAACCAAAAAAGTCGTAATTAATTATTCTTAAATGAAACAAATTGTTAACTTAGCCTATAACAAAAAAATAATAAAGAAAAACTCCAAATGGCATTATCATAGGTAATCCTACGAGAGTTTACGAGTTTATCTGATGAAACTCGTCAACTCGAGTTGGATTTATTAAGACTATTCCATGAATAAATAAATGGTGCAAAAATATGTTGCACAAACTTTCTCGCATATACGTGTTAAAGGCTAGCACAGAAAAAAGTAAATTAAAGTACACTTACATTTTATTTATTACATTTTCATAAAACTAAGAAGTATCTAGAACGGAAACCATCAGAGTCGATCTTCATGTTTAATGCTTTTACCGTGAAATAATAATAATAATAATAATAATAATAATAATAATAATAATAATGAATGACAGTAAAACTGCATATTATTAGTACTACTAGTACTACTACGGGAAAATTCAAATATAAGTCGCACCTTGGGATAGGCCTAAATCGGCCCCACCCAACCCACCCACCAATGCAGTTTCTTTTATACCACGATCTAGCGAATTCTTCTCTCCTCGTATTATGAAGAAACTCGTGATTGGACGTTGGAGGTATGACGTCACACCGCTAGACGAGAGGTGACAGGCTGACAAACCTTGCGGGAGATATAATATGCCACATTTTCGAAACCTACAAACAGTGTATCGTACATTATTCGAAAATGCAAGGGCGCTTCGCTACGGCTACCGCCTCCGCTTCGCGCACTTAACTATGTGGTTAGTGTTATGCATTATTTAGATATATGTAGAGGTGAATACAAGGCACTTGCGACAGTATATAAGGATAGTGAGTGCAAAGCACTTGCAGCAATAAATAAGGACAGTTGGTCATTCTGCTTCGCTCAGAAACAAAATACATCACACAGTCCGTGCAAATGTGAATATCGAATGGGCGGAACTTAAGGGGCGACTTATAATTGAATTTCGCCACAACTACTACTACTACTACTTAGGTTATATTGCACGCAACTGCATGTAGGTTAAATCACGTGTTTAGTACGGTTGCGTGAACCATTAGTCTATAGTAGCAACTCATTCGTGTCATCTGATTCTATTGTTTAGTGATGTCTTCTTTTGTGATATTCAGTTTAAACTATTATAATATCCAGTGACGTAGCGGCGATGAGTTATGGAAAGTAAGCATGTCCTACAAACCCGGCGTTTGCCTTTGCGAATGAGGAAACTATGAAAAACCCAAGTCAATTTGAGCGGCCACAAGGTTTGATTTGAACTCAGGACCTCTTCCCTGTTAGCCCATATCACCTCGCTGTAATTGGTTTTGGTGTGTTCATTGCGACTGAGCTAAACGGGTTGCCTTTCACAACAATAAGTGTACATTAGGCCTATAGTTTTCTTGTACTAGGGGCAACAAAATGTCATTCATATTTTAATTGACATGTATGTTCTGAAATTCGCATTTAAGCCGTACTTATTTCGTTTTTATCTTGATATCTATTAAACGTATAAAGAAATGTGTTAAACAAAAAATGTTCATTTTAATTTTCTCTACAACTTTACTGTGGTAGGTTTTCGTGTATCGCCTACTGTAATGGATATAATCTAGAAAAATTGAAAATGGATACCAGTAAAGTACCCCTTAAGTCATTTTTGCAGAAATACATATATAGCCATTTTATTAGTCATAGATAAGAGTTTCCAATTTTAAATTTTTATTAAAATCGTTAGAGCCATTTTTTCAAAAATCAAAATTTTTAAAAAAGTTTTCATGAAAAGTCCCCTTAATATTTCAGTTGTAAAACTAAATTTCTGGGCGGCTCGACAAAATTTTGAAAAAGTCCTTAATTCAAAAAATGAAGTAAATACAATGAACCGTTTACCCGCTGTGCTTGTCCACAGACAGACGGGCGGACAGACAGACAGACAGACAGACAGACGGACGGACAGACGTCAAACCAAAAACACGTTTTTCGGTTTCTAGGCATCGTGAAACATGCTTTCCCGGTGTTAACTCGATTTCGATTTTTTGTCACGATCACACAACTTTCTCTATACTACGTACAAGCGTACGTATAAGCGAGAAAGTAAAATGTAACGGATTTTAAAAAAATAATTACTTTCGTGCTTTATTATATGAAAACAAAACTAACAGCTGCGAGTTCACGGCATAGCCTACTATGAATCAACCATCCATGAATCGATTCGACTTATCATGTAACCAGACACATGAGACATAGACATAGTTAACTTAATTGAGGTAAGCTAACAACAGAACAGAATAGAATAAAATCACACGAACTGGCTTGCAACTAATCGAAATTGTTTTTAACCAATATTATTATATTATTTCAATTTCCAAACAAGTTACATTGTATAAAATAATCTGTTTTCGTGCTACTTAGTGGTAAAATGTGACGTAATAATCACGGCACATAGATGTTTGCATGTCCAGTAACGAGCTGACCATTTTATCATAGGTAATCCCACGAGAGTTGACGAGTTTATCGATAGATTCGCGACTGCGCAGCAGGAACGAATTTATCTGATGCAACTCGTCAACTCGAGTTGGATTTATTAAGACTATTCAATGAACAAAAATCCACCAGATTATACAAATAATAATAGCTTTCGTGCTTTGTTCTAAAAAAACAAAACAAACAGCTGCGAGATCACGGCATACTATGAATCAACCGTCCATGAATCGATTCGAGCTGTTTTGGTGTAATCAGTGCTACCACCAGAGCATATAAGACATAGTTAACTTCATTCAATTAAGCTAAAAGCACAACAGAATAAACGCACACGAACTGGCTTGCACAGAATCGAAATTGTGTTCTTAATCAATGTAAATTTATATTATTTCAATTTCCAAACAAATTATGTTGTATGAAATAATCTGTTTTCGTGCCGCTTAGTGGCACCATCTGACTATTAATCACTGCACACTGATACTTGCGTCTCCAGTAACGACCAGACCATTTTACCCGATAAAATGCCATCCTCGCGATTCCTACAAGAATATTGTAAGATAAACGGCCGTGATTGGTCTATATCCGAGGAATTGCTAAACGTTATTGGTCAATATCAAACACGCAGCGTATGAGTTGAATAGTCAGGTAAAAATCCCTTCCTCGTATTAATATCAAGCATTTTATAAGGTAAACGATCGTGATTGGTCTATATCCGAAGAATTGCTAAACGTTATTCGTCAATATCAAACACGCGGAATATGAGCGGAATAGTCACTATAAATATAAAAAATCCTATCATCGTAGGCAAAGATGTCAATAAGGTATAAAACAATAAATAAATACCAGCTTGTAATCGTTCAGGTTTATAGCGAACTTATGTCGCTATTCATTTTAGTTACATAGGCCTTACGCTAGTTTGTTAGCCTATATATCAGGGGTATTGTCTTTAGACATCGATATGCTTAGATATGTAAAGCGAATTTGGGAAACGTCCGTATGTTTTGTACGTGTGAGATCCCGAATATAAGCTTTATCAGATTTTCATGAAACTTAGTATACGCATTTATAAAGTCCATATTAGGAGCCCTATTGATCTTGAACCAAATCGGTTGGCCAATAATTACTGGTCACATGCTTTTTATACAGCAAATTTGCATCAATCGATAGAACTGACTATGCTGTTGGAAACTAACGCAACGTGATGCGCAATCGTTCTATACTTTCTGGACGACCCTCGCATATAGCCTACCCAATCCCTGTGTTCGAATATTGTTTTTGATCAGAAGATATGAAGATATTTTAGTGTTCAATCCTTGTGGATTTACATTAACAAACGAATGAGTGTAGGTGAGAATGTGAGATAAAATGACATTTTATTGATAAAAACAAAACGATAAAATTTTGACGATAGACTCTTGCGAGTGATTGAAATTCCAAATATTGTTATAATGGATTGGTCACTGATTCATGAGCTAAAAGTAGCCATGGATATTATTTTTCGGAATTTTACTACACAGATTTCTTTGGGGACTGCATCTATCTCCATGCGATTCAGTTTATTTGTGCAGTATTATTTCAATCTATATTTTGATCTATGTGTGTATGTGTAAATCAAATATTTAATCAAAAGCCAGAGTAAAGCCGTCTGTGCGAGAAAATAAGTGGAAACGTGTCCGGCAGCAGAGACTAGAATTAGTTGCTGGAAGACATATTGTCCAACATTCTAGCGAAACACCAGGAGAGCGTTAGATTCAGATGGAGTCCATTGTTCTCAAAGTTCGGAAGAATGTCAGGCGCACTATAAAAAGAAGTGCGGTTACTTCCTCGTGATAATTCTCGGGAAGGCTTAAAACCGTGCAAAATACATATTCACCCTCAGAAGGACAAGTAACCAGCTAGTCAATAATTATGTTGCTGAAACACATTGTTTTTAATGATCATTTCTTGTTAAGTTATGTTAATTATTTGGATGCAATAGTTGTGTAAAGTGATGTAAATAAGTAGGCCTATTTCCTTCTATTGCAATATTAAAAACAAAATAGGCCCTACAGTAGGCCTACAGTGAAGTCTTAGGATCTTTGGGTTTACCAGTAGCCTGTAACGTATTGATGTTCATCTGTTTATAATATCAATGTGTTATGGCATTTGCTCCTTTTAACAGAATATTGAATTTAATTGATGTGAAAAAGCGAAGATGTGCCAGCGATGATAGTTCTATGTTTTTTCCTCGTATAAAAGCTTCGTTAATGCAAAATTTAAGCTTAATCAGTTTAGATGGTTTTGCGATAGATAGAAATACTATAGGCCTAATATGATAACTTCCTTTATGTTTAATTCAACTTTCCAACATAATAATTGATTAAGAACACATTTGGAAAAACAATAGGTCTATCATGTTTCTATGTGCTGTTTTGACGAAAGATAGGCTGCAGACATGAAGTTACGTAGGCTGAAATGTGCTATTTCTTCAAATTGGACCATATTCTTGTACCAAATTCGTCATCATTCTCCAAGTAGGCTACATTATTTCGTATGTAAATGACGAAGTATAGTTGGTTGTCATTAACACCAATACCTTAGGCCTAGTTGGAAAAAGTATTTCGGGGAATCGTCTTTACTATGGTAACTTCCATAATGAAGGGCGGTACAGAGAATACAAACTTCGGGAGAATTTTGACATAAATAGGCTAATCCACTTTTTAAGACTATTCCGGGTAAACATTTTCTTAAATTATATAGAAAGGTTCTTTTGTTTTTGTTTTTGTTTTAATAGAAAACTTAATATAGACTGTTTTGATGGACGCCGTCCTCCTCGCCCCCCCCCCCCGCCAACTAAATCACTGGTCGGCACGGAGTAGTTTATAATAATCAGAAATTCCAACTAAGATCGGCACGGTTGAAAGAGCGCTACATAGATTGAGCATTATCTTAGCGTATTTATGTAAATGTATTTCAGTAGTATCGCACTATGTAATGTTATACACTATACGGTGTCATTATACTTACTGATACAAGCGTTTTGAAAATGAGCAATGTCACATCCACTTAGTCATACAGTGGAAAGGAGGCCTACCCTTGCAGTCTTGAATGGCAGTTTACATGCAACCCAGTCTTTCGAATTTACCTAACCTAAAGGGAGGGTGATTGGAGTTTTTCAATTGGCCTAATCCTTCTGATAGCACTATGGCCCTGGGGTCGACTCAGCCTCTAACAGAAATGAGTACCGGGAGCAATCCTGGGGGCAAAGGCGGCCGGTGCGTAAGACTGACAACCTTACCACCTAAAATGTCTAAAATCTGGGAGCCTCAATCTCCTGGAACCCTCTGGGCCTCCATGGCTTGTATAGGCAATACTTTACTTTTTACAGGGACGGTGAGGGGTACGCCGTAGCATAGTGGCTGAGGCGCTGCGCTACAAACCGGAAGGTCGCGGGTTCGATCTCCTTCGGTGGCACTATGGCCCTGGGGTCGACTCAGCCTCCAACAGAAAGGAGTACCAGGAGCAATCAGCCCCAACAGAAATGAGTACCAGGAGCAAGCCTGGGGGTAAAGGCGGCCGGTGCGTAAGACTGACAACCTTACCACCTAAAATGTCAAAAATCTGGGAGCCTCAACCTCCTGGAACTCTCCATGGCCTGTAAAGGGAACAGTACAGGGAGGGTGATAAGAATTTAAATCGTAATTTCGTAACAATAAGTTAATAGACCTTTCCTATGCTGGTAAAAAGAGTATAAGCATAAGTGGAAATTAACCAAGAATGACTAAATAAGTGAAGAAATTAATGATTACGAAACTTTTCTCTCTTTCTCTTAGCTTAATCTCTCCCGCCATACGGAAGTTTATGCGGCCCATGCCGCCCGGGGATTATGAAAGAGTGTAGTTCTGAATACCGGCACGTAAAATAAAAACTGAACCCATTTAATGATATTTTGTTTGGAGTGTGAATGCTGCTACATCTCAATTCTTGAACCTGGCGATGTAGATACAAGCGGAAGGAGGTGGGTTTGTGATTTCCTCCAGGATAGATGTTGCATCATGATCAGAATCGTGACTACAGGTTTTGTATTAAGTTGTAGCTGCTATTACGTTTCTTTGAACGTCAGTTCAAACGGAGTATTTGATTTATTGGGGTCCAAGCATTGTTCTTGCAAGTACTAGACTCAGAAGATTCTGTTTCCTAACTAAAGTAGTGAACAACTTAATCTTTTCATGTATCACTAAAAGAGAAAAGAAGATATCAAACGAAATATGCTTTTCCAAAATTATATACAGTGTTGGCTTACTATACCAAAGCCTATTGTACCGCACATAATAATATAATCTATTTATTGTTGTACAATGCAGTTTAATATTTGTTTTATAGGGCCTACACTTGACTTTTATTAACTTATAAGAATGCTCTCATTTCGGTTTAATATTAATTCTTTATTCGCTTATTTTATGCTCCAGGAGCCGTTTCTTCCTTGACATCTTCACAAATTCAATTGACATTTCAAAATTAAAAATTCATAAGGTTTCGATTGTTAGCATTGTTAGCATTTTTAGCTGCTGTCCCGCTAAAGCACAACATGAGCTTCCGACCTTATAAATTAGCCTATCTCCAAAGAATTCATCAAAAAGAAGGGTTTTCCTCAAAACATAGTTAAAAACCTAATGATGCCACTTATTGAAATACGAGGAACGAATGTAAAACTAAAAGTACAAAAGATGGATGACATGCTATGGATAAGTTTTTCAGAAAAATGTTAAGAGATTACTCTTGAAAAGGGGAACATATTATGTTCTGCAAAAATCTAAAAATCAATATAGTGAATGTGAAAATAATGTAGGGTATGCCAATGCTAGCAAAAAGACAATGATTAATTGTATAATAACATCAACAAAATACCAAGTTTAATTGGTAACTCAATCTGTGTATATAATATACAGTAGAGTCCCGCTATTCCGAAAATCTGCCTATTCCGAAGAGTTCAGAAAAAATACCGATTTTTTAAACTTAAAAACAGTAGAAATTAAAAAAATGTTCGCGAAAAAACGTGCATTTATTGTTACACAAAGAAGGTAAATAGAGACATACCGTACATAGAGTCTAAGCTTGATGAAAACGTCTGAAACCAAATTGGAATGAAAACTGGTTCTTATGACCCGGCTCCATTTATACAATTCCCCGCGCTTAATTTACGCCTAAACAAGTAAATAAGTTGATATCATTAATGAAATCCGCCTATTCCGAATTCCCGCTAAACCGAACGGTGTTCGGTCCCAATTAGTTATGAATAGCGGGACTCTAACTGAATACCACAAAAACAAAGTTATCTATTACCAGGTAACAGATAAATTAGGCGATAATCAGATAATGCTCTGCTGATCAAATATGATTTCTTCATAAAATGTAACTCCCAAGTATTCTACTTTCACCAATAGAATTAGGTAATTACGTTTTCAAATATATTTCAATAAATTAGTATCACTCGTACTAATGCATCATCAATCACGTGAAGTGTGAGTGAATATAACGGTCGGCTGGTCAGGAGGCATGGGATATTTCCATTATCTGGAGAAGAAGGGGTTTACCCCTCTTGCTGGAAAAATTACAGAACAAAGAGGATAGCAAACAGAGCAGTGCGTTTCTGAATACCGAAAGGACAGTGTTAAAACGCCGAAAATGAAACTATGTAATGCGAACAGGCTTAAAAATTTCCAAATTGAATTTCTAGTAATCTTGACAGACAAGAGACAATTATTTTCTATGGAAATTAATGCATTCCTAAATTCTTTAATTTCAGTGCGTATTTTGTGAATAGGCATATTTCAGATAGGCTATGTTATAAGGCATGGTGTCATGCAAATTAAAAGCATGAACTTCCTAAGCCTGATAACGATGTACCGGTACCTATGGGGTAAGCCGGTAAGTAGTGCGGTAAGTTAGATTATCGGCACTGAGTATTGGCAGTTCGGTTTCCAATAGCCTATTATAGCCGGAACGGAAAAGGATGAAAATCACTGTCATAGAAAAATAATGTGGTCAATCTAAGAATGTTCATGAATTCATAGAATCATTTGCAATGGATTATTTTAACCGACAAAGGGACTGTACTTAACAACGTATCTATTTAGGAAGTTAATTTGCATTATTTCTGTCTTGTATTAAAGTTCAGCCCGTAGTATGATAATTTTCCTGCCGAAATCCATAGTAATTAAATAAAAATTAAGACAGATAATTTAATGAAACTTGAAAAAACTGAGTTTAACATTTAGAGTACGTAACTGTACGTAACTGTAGCCGTTATTTTAAAATTAACAGTCCACTAGAGAATAGAAACAACAAATTATATTATTTTAATTTCTGCATTTTAACATCTTGCTCATCTCAGCAAATCATACACAAAAAATTGTTCTGCTCAGTTGGATCTTGTTAATCGCTGAAGACGTCTGGTAATAGCTACAATAGACTATCTTGGAATTAGTAGAAGCAATAACATTTAGTTTAAAACTTTTCTTTTTTGAAGGCTTCCAGTAAAGTTCATCTTCAGGAAGGTGGCCTATGTGCCCTCTAATTCCATTGCTATGTAAGCCACTTCTATCTAGAATTGATTAACTTCATGACCGTTGATGGTTGATTTCTAATTCAATGTATAATTGATTATCCCACCAATATAGGCCCTACCATTAACTATATTCACAATCTTTTTTTATTTTTTCTGAAGACGAAGTAGGTTATTTATATCTAATTACTATATGTATTGCATTATTAGGTATAAAAACAATCATTCATACATAACTTACTGCATTCGTTCCATATGTTAAAAGGGTTAAAATTATATACAAGTATGTTGTGAATTATGTCACATATTACATGTACCGGTACAGGCCCATTTTTAAAAATAATTCATAAACACAAAATTTAAAAATCTTTGGTGCCTTGCCTATCATAACATTTGATAAAAGAACACTTCTGTTAACTGGCGTGTATTAATAAAAATGTATAATGCCCAACAGTTTTTGTTTATGTATAACTCACAAGTGTTCTGTCAAGGGACTCAACTCACGGAATTTAGTATTAAAATTATCTTATGACAGTTTACCTTATGACAGTTTAAAATAGAACTCGTTTTTATTTCGTACGCATTTACAAAATGGGCTCATACAATTAACAGGACAGAAAGAAAAACATTGCCCACAACGAAAGAGAATCGTTGCTACTCTGGTGGGAACTTTAAAGTCCTATCTATATTAATAAAAGGAAGTGTCTGTCCTCCATCTGTCTGTCCTCCGTCTGTCTGTCTGTCTGTCCGCGATGCCCAGCGAAATCTACTCAACGCAGAGATCTGAAATTTTAAACATAGATGGACTAAAGGGTCGGAAAGTGCACCTCGAAGCCGGAATTTTTATTTTAGCTTTCCTTCGAGAGTTATGAGTGAAAAACGGGCAGAAAACGTGTATTTTTGCGTTTTCGAAGCATGAGTTTTCAGTAAAACAAATCAATTACACTAGGCTTTGGCTATTTTTGTCATACCTTCGACATAAAAGCATCGCGATCTCTCGAATGTTGTAGCTCACGCTGGTCGATTCATTTATTTTTAATGTCAAGGCACGCGAACATAATATGAAATTCTCAACCTACACCGAAGAGGATTATTATTATTATTATTATTATTATTATTATTATTATTATTATTATTATTATTATTATTATTATTATTATTATTATTATAGGGATAATCAATATTAGCCTAAATATGGTCAAACGTTGTTCGATTTGGACGAAACTCACTATACAGGGGTTTTCTGGGCCAAGGAACTCTAATCTGAGGTCGCTTTTACCAGGTGACGCTATCTAATCGTGATATGTAGTCCACATGATTTAAGTGTTAATATAATGATTTAACTATTATGCTCTTAATTTTTAATTTTTGAAATAATTATCGCGGGCGAAGCCGCGGGTACATGCTATCTTAAAATAATAAAAGGACGCGTTTGTCTGTCTGTCCACGATGCCCAGCAAAATCTACTGAACGCAGAGATCTGAAATTTTAAACATAGGTGGGCTGAAAGGTGGGCGAATGCTCATCGAAGCCGGATTTTTAATTTTAGCTTTCGTTCGCGAGTTGTGAGTGAAAAACTGGCAGAAAACGTGATTTTTGCGCTGTCGAAGCATCAGATTTCAGTAATACATTTCAATGTCAAATCAATTGCAGTTGGCTTTGGCTATTTTTGTCATACCGTGGTAATAAAGGCATCGCGATCGCTAGAATGTTGTAAGCCCACGCTGGTCGATTCATTTGTTTAGAATGTCAAGGCCCGTAGACATACGAAATTCTCAACCTACACGGAAGAGGGATAATCAACATAGACCTAAATATGGTTAAACATTGTTCGATTTGGACGAAACTCACTATACAGGGATTTTCTGGGCCAAGGAACTCGAATCTCGAGTCCACGTGATTTAGGTGTTAATAAATGTAATGATTTAACTATTATGCTCTAACTTTATGCTCTTTTTTTATCGCGGGCGAAGCCGCGGGCACATGCTAGTAATAATATAAAGTCCTTTTCGTAACATCCAATGGATAGCCTACATACCCACAGTGTGTTAACATGTAGCCTAAGACTCGCAGCCTCCAAATGCATATGACATTTTATTGCATAATAGCCTATGTTAGGCCTATAAATTTCCAATATCTACTGAAAAACGAACAACAACAATAAAATCATATGTAAAATAAGCTACCAAGTGTATAGACTACAAAATCATCGAAGTGAACTTGTTGTAAATAACAATTTTACACGTTGTTCTTTTATCCTAATGTAAACACTCAATTTACCAACAATTGTGCATTTTACATTTTCATTAACAGACGCCAGCGAATAGAATAGTTATTTTATCAGATTTTATGATGATCAATGAAGATTTTAAACTGTTGTGCTTATGAATGGTTTTTTAAGGAATAGATCTGTGCATGTAATAATATGTAATTCAGAACATATTTCTATATAATTTTAACGACGCTGCAGGCTATTATGTATGATTGATTGTTTTATGTCTTATATAATGCAATAAATATTGATATTGTAAGTAGATATAAATAGCCTACTTCGTCTTCAGAAAGAATCTAGGACCAAAAGATTATGAATTTAGTTCATGGTATATTGGTAAGATAATCAACTATACATTGAATTGCATTTCTAACTAGGTGGGATAGATCTACATTATTGTAACTTTTATAACTCTCAATTTTAATCCATATTGAATCATGATAATGTTTCCTTTTAAAGGTAACTATATCCTAAATTTACATATTTTATAAATTTTAATAGGCTACATAAATCCTTTCCTTGTTTTAACATTTTATGACACATGAGATGTAATCTTTGGCAATTCAGAATTTGTGCTAGAAATAAATCTCGATAAAGTTATAACAAAATGTATTATGCATGATACATAGGCCTACAGTAAGTAGTGTATAATTTGTAGTTGAAATGTATCGCTTAACGAGGGACTGTAAGAAGACAGGTTGTCAGTCGTGGCGACCCCTGCTAGTGTTAGATCCCACATGAAGCCAGTCTTACAGGCCTGTCCGTCCGCCCGACCGTCTATCTGTCGACGTTCGTGGCATGTTTTGCTCCGGCTTACGTCAGAGATGATGAAGACAAATGGCGCCTTTCAAACACATTCCACAACATTACACTGCGCTATATATCTAAAACAGTACGTACGTCTGGACAGTCGCTACGTGGAAAAAACTTGAACATTCTTTAACTAGATTCTGTACTGCAACAAACCATGACTTAATAAGTTTTTACGTCTTCCATGAATATAAAGAAAAAGACTTACAGCAGAGCTATCAAAAGTTATCAGGCAGAGAACTATTCTCATATAACTCATAGTCCATTACTTATAGGTGAACCAATTACTTAGGTTGACTAATTACTAAATTAAACGAGTCTTGCGTTCACATCTAGAATACAATTACAATGTATAATAACAAATGACTTAAATAGTATACTTTTAAAAATAAGTTACCGATACTGCATATAGAAGACAGTGACGTAACGGAATTAAGGTGGTCCTTCCGTAAAATCTAATTAGGCCTACAGGGACTGATATTTGTATAGTAGCAACACATTTGTAGAATCTCTGGAATTTTATGTCACTTTCACTTGATATTGGTTGGATATGTAGCACATCTAGGACAAAATATAATTTCTCTACCACCACATAGCCTATGCCTCGAGAGTAATAAAAATCCAATTAATAGTCTCTACTTAACGGTCCAATATGGTGTTTAAATAGCAAGATTTTGATAACTTTGGACATTTTAAATAAAAATTCCAAATTTTTCGAGAGAGGCTTCTAAAATGGTTAAAGGGATGCACGCAGCGGGTCCGGGTTCAAATCTTGTTCGGGACAGGTTAACTAGGTGGGATTTTGCCGGGGTTTTTCCTCACCTGTGAGACAAATGTCGGGTAACTTAAGGCCCTTGTGGTCCATCATCTGGCCGTCATTATCATCTTCATCTCACCCTCGCCTTGTTCAGAGTGTATGTGTGTGTGAATAGTGTGTCTTGTCCTATGTGTTCGGGTTGTCTCGGAAGTGGCCCCGGCACCGGGCTGATCAATCACCCAAGGAGGCCCTCCATGTCCTTGTCTGATCAAAAAAGGGTGTGATCCATAGATAATCCCTCTCCCGACAGGTCGCGGCCTGTAAAATCGGGCGGCGTTGGTCGCTTAAATATCCCTAAAAGGGAGAAGTAAAACTAAAGTAGGCCTAAAGAAAGAAAATATATTTCTAACTTGCATGCAGTTGGACTTGCATGACTAAAATATTTTAATGATGAATGTCCAAATGAGGCACGATGAACCTCAGCGGAGAGAATTTTACCGCTATCATCTACATGGTCGTCTACTTGGGGGGGGGGGGGCAAGATACTTTCTGCCTCTGCATATTTAACTTTCGCATCCTTGTATTTAGGCCAAGATTTAACTACTAATAGTCCAATTTTCTTCCCAACAATATTTTCAATATTTATCAAATAGTTTATTTACATTCGCATCATTCAAACTTTTTTTACAAGAAAGAGCTTAACAATACTTATACATACTAGGTACAGAAAGGGTACGTTGTGGCACAGTGGGTTGAAGCACCGCGCTACAAACCGGAAAATTGCGAGTTTCATCTCCAATGAGTTGGGATTTTTCCGTTGGCCTAATCCTTCTGGTGGCATTGTGGCTCTGGGCCATAGTACCAGGGGAAATCCTGAGGGTAAAAGCGGCAGGTGCGTAAAGGTTGACAAATTTACCTCTTCATGTGCAGAATGTCTTAAAATCTGGGAGCCTCGAATTTCTAGAATCCGCAGTGTCTTCAGGCCTGTACTTTACTTTCATATAGAATAAATACCTGGATATATACCAATTAAAATAGATGGTGACCAAAAACGGGATCAAAATAGCCTATGTTTGTTCATGAAAAGACATCATGATTAGGCTGTAAGTAGCTTTATTGAAGGTCTGAGATTTATGATTATTTCGAACCCATTCCTTGTTTTAGACTTCACTTTATTTACTTAAATATAAGTTAATATTTTGGCGTTACATTTTTCCTCATTAAATGTTTCAAGATCAAATCAACTGATCTTCTTAATTAGCAATGTTGTTTATAATTATATCAAACAAATCAATGTACCTAGTCTACATGTGGAGCATGATATTTATATCTAAGGCTCTACTTGTAAATGTGAATGATCACTTCTATCCATTCTAATGAAGAAGAAAAAAAACAATGAAAATGAACAGAGAAAAATTAACAGCTCGCCAAACTGGAAACTGTTTTAGTGTGAAGCCTAGGCAGCACATATTAAATTAAATGTGTCTTATGATGGTGAAATAGAAAACCAAGAAGAGAAAAATGGGAGGAGAATTGAGTAAGAAATAAGAGAAGAAGATGGAGAGAAAATTTGAGGTTAATTAAGAAAGCATCAAACGTAGCGGCAGAGCAGGGAAAGATTGGCCCGTAGAACGTCTACCATACAAAATGATGGATTGCTATTCATCTTAAACCCCTCTGCTGGCTTCACTCTTGCTGCTTCCTCTCTCTTCGTCAGCCATCTTCTCTTGTTCTATTCGTGTTCATTTTCCTCTTATTTTCTTGTAACAAATTTTCTTGAAACCAACGTTTCTCACACATACACGCACACAGAAGAGAGATTGCAAAGTCATGTAATGCTTCAAGTAACATTTGGGACAAGATGCTATTTCTCTTTACGTGTTCCGAACTTGCTTATACTTTTTTATATATCCTTGGGATATAACAGATCATAAGAACAAAGTGCTTCTATAGAAATATATCCCGATACAGAATTCAATAGAAATTATTATTTACAAAAAGTCGTAGGCATATTGCAGAATATAATACAGATGGGATGTATAGCCTATTTTACTTTTAAGCGATTAAACACTGGTCAGAAGTTATGAATAAATGCTGCGCTTAATAGGGCATACAGCTTTCGTTCTGGAACTGGGTAAAATGTTATCAAGAAATGGGTAAGTTGCATTTAAAACAAGGTTTTAGAGTAATTTGTTATTTATATTAAATAAAATCAATATATTTCAATAGCCTATTTCGAGTAAGAGAATGATAAGTTATTAGGCCTACATCCTTTTTTCAGACTTCTTGTAAAGATAATCTAACGAGAACAAAAGACAATAAAAACTTATTTCTCTTCGACAGTAAAGTAAATAAGTCAGGGTTATGTAGTAGGCCTATGAAAACACGGTCTTTAGAATTATTTTGAAACTAAGTACGCAATGTTGCTGAGTAAGGGTAACAACGTTATGCGAATAAATCGTTAATTGGTTTATTAAATATTTAATTCCATACTTTATTTTGGAATAACAGTGTTTAATTATTATAAATCTAACTAAAATCGAAACCTGCCACAATAATATTCTGAAATATATATATTTCCGTTTCCACCGTTCGGTGGCTGCCAAAGCTCACTAAACAAGTAGGCCTATATAGGCCCGAATTGAAGGTCACAGAACTTAGCTTTAAAATATCTCTTAGCCTAATAAGAGATTCTCATAAAGTTTACAAATTAATTAAAAAATCATTATCCACAATTTTAGCAACTTACAGCACCTTGAATAAATCCATTCTTCAAGTTAAATTGCCTATAAAAATTTCGAACTAAATTTTTCAAGGTTTCTATTACCCAAGCAAACGGGAATAGACTTATATTGATCGATAGCCTAGGCCTATAGGCTATAGACGGCACACTTCTTTTTAGAAATGTTTAGTTGGTTTGGTCATGCCTTATTTCTAATAGTAGGTTCTCTAAAATAATCCATTATTTGAACCAGCTACAGCACGATTGTTTTGTGATAATCCATGTAGATTATTTCTTACTTCTAAGGGCGTTTGCACCATGATTCGTTTGTGATGGTTCTTTTGATTGGTCACCAGAACTTTTCGTACACAGGTTATTCTTGCATTGTACTCTCGAGTCAATGGCAGAATTGTAAAATACGCAAATAAATCAATAAAATCTCGCAACCAAAGCAGAATATATACATAGTAAAATAGAAGATAGCCTACACGCTAACGTGTATATATAACGTGTAAGACCTAAAAGAGGCCAATTGGCAAAGCGTAATAACAATGTCAGTTCATTATAGGTTAATTCACTGTTACGTGTTAGATTTTGTTGGTTTAGTGGGAACAGTAGTAATTCACTGGCTTTCTTTCCCAAGCCAGTTGGGATTTTGGCCCAGTTGTGGGGGTATAGACAAACTCCTTAACACTTTTTTTTTAGTATCGCTACAGAAGCCTAAAGAAGAAAGTTTTAATGAAAGTTTTAATTACTTTGAAGACACTGCCTAAATTATTGAATTTTTCTACTCATAACATATTGTCTCTAGGTAAATTAGACAAAATTGTTTATTTTAACTTACAGTACTCTCGCAACCTATGAAATTTAAATTATCTTTTTACTTACAAAAAACCAAAACATTAAACTAATTGTCTGTACAAACAACACGTTGTTGAACAAAATGAATTATAAAATGTAAAAAGACATTCTGCCATAGTGGAAGAAGGTAAAAATGTTACCATGACAGAGGCCGCATTTCCACGCTGAATTGCAAGACTTTAGGATAACTTTAATCTTTGTTCTCCTGTCACTGTAGGAGGTTTCTCATTGAATCAATAAAATTGACAGCTTCAGTGCACCAAGGACCAAAGTTTCTACTGCAAAAGGAACAAATTTGTAGTTCAATGAAATTTAAATATAATCCCGCAAGGGATATTGTGAGTATACCCTCGATTAGATCAGTGGGCTTAGCTAAACTGTGGTACCTTATTCTTAAATTGTTAAATGCTGTAATAATTTAGCTAGAGGTAACTAAACCGAAGTGAAATTTTCACTTACAGTCAAATAATTTTGTTCTTCCGTTTTTCAGATTTATTTACCACCGTTATGTACTCCGGTCTTCAATAACTTACTTTACAACACTACATCATAGGCCTAAATCCCACTCTCCCTCTCTTTTTGCGTTCCTCCTCTCTCTCTCTCTCTCTCTCTCTCTCTCTCTCTCTCTCTCTCTCTCTCTCTGACTTTCTTTCCCTCTAAGTCAGATAGCACTCGACAACGTAATGAGATTTCAATCCGGGTTACGTAACAGTTCCGGTTCTCCCATAATGTTTCACTCCCTATTTGTGTTCCATCATTACTAAAATAAAATAAATTATCATAAAATTGACAGCCTTACAAATTAAAAGCATACATAACTTATGTACCAGGAAATCAACGGAAATATATTCTTTGATTCATAATTTATGAACGAAAACGATCGGTTGGGGATTTGGTCTAAAGCATCTTTCACGATGCCCATAACATAAATGTAAATAGGCCTAAGTAAATAAATAAATATAGATCATCATAGATTATCCCTTATCAGTAACGACACTATTAAAATCAAACTGGTTCGTACACAAGCTGAAGTTAACTTACAATGCTTTGCTTACCATCAGTATTCCCCTTCTTGCTAACATTTTCCCGCTACACCGGCATAGGCCATCCATTTTGATTTGAAACGGACCCTCGTTCAGATAATTATATATCTCAAGTTATAACCGACCCCACCAACTTGTAGTGCAGAATCACTTGAAGGGCTTCGGGTTCAGCTTATTGTAATGATTATGTCTTCTAATGTTATATTCTGCTCAGTAAACTACATAAAAGCACTGACTTCAGTAGGTCTAAAGGCTGCCACGGGCCTAATTAGGATATGAAAGCGGAAAATAAATCGCGGCTCGTTTTATTCGCATGATCAGTGCCCTAATAAACAAAAAATAATTTAGTGACACTTATTTCGTTATAATAAACACGGTGTATCAGAGGGTGAGATGGTAACGATTAATGAAAGTAAGAAAGAAACAACTCGCATAATAAGACGAAATTTTTCGGTGCAGAACATCTAATTTCGGAAAGAAGCCTTGAGTAGACCTATCACAAGTTATCTGGATCCATGCTTCAGCCATTTAATAAAATATTGGAATTTTTCCCCTCAAAGAGAGATGTTATAACACTAGTATAATTAGGAAGTTAAATAAAAGTTTAAAACCTAGAGTTAGCTGAATATTCAGGAATTATGTGTATTTGAAGTTGTTTCATGTGTAAAATTTGTCGATTGCTTATTTATCGCGTCGTAGTTTCTTTTCTTTTATTTTTTTCATTTATAGCATGATTTTAACACTCATTAAAACTAAGCAGTCAAGATCAATCAGCTATGTCCTGTTAGATTTGAGAAACATACATATTTATGTACAATTTGGTATAAGATTAACTTCAAAATCTATGTGTGATTAAGTTGTATGTAAAGTAGCAAAAAGTGACTTTTTGTCCCAGCCGAAATGTAACAGTTAAATAATTGTTCTGATTATAATCTGGAAACAGTTTATGATTTGTATTCCATCTCTCATACCTTCATCAATAACATTAATAACAACATTAATAGCAGAACAGCAAATGAACTTTTGTTTTGCATCATTAAAATCAGTGTCCATGTCCAAATTATGTCCCACCCGTAATTGATTTTGAAAAACAAATTTTAAATAATGCTTTCTATGTAGTATGAAGGAGAAGGCATAGTAGATTTTACAGAATGTGCAGAACCAATTCTAATTCATTATTTATGACATGTAATGAACAAAAGTAATTGTCGTAATATGCTAGAATGTCCCACCCGTAATTGTGAAATGGCTGGCTTAGCCCTTCGTGCTTGGGTGAGGTAGGCCTTTAGCAAAACATCCCAACCATATATTTCTCAATAACTTTTTTCGTTTATCAGGCTCACACAATCCTTCTCACATTAAACAATGGAAGCATAAAATAACGATCTTCGTAACAAATCTTTATGTCAAAGCAAATTATTATTACTGTACCACAAACCCCTTGCCGTCTTCGGTGTTCTGTGTTTTATTGCTATCAGATGCCTAAGCCACTTGGCACTAAAATAATTATTCAACAGGCTATGCCTATGTTCTCTCTGCAGTGTCAGAAATATTCTAAAATATTCAGTTGAAGATCATCCGAATAAACATTAATCTTTAAGTCTATTAATGTTCAATCGAAAATAGAGGATCTGTCTGTAGAAGGGGTGTAGGCCTACACCTTCCTGTTTTAGATTACTGGAGTTTCTTAGTATATTCTCTATTAACAATAATATTAGTAATGGTATCCTTAAAATTTCGTTTTGATATAGGCTATCTCATATTGTAGTCATGGTCGGTTGTTACCTACTTGTGAAGACACGACAGCAGCTATTTTATGGTATTTTCATATTTTCTCATAAACTGTCAGTTTAAATTCTTCTTAGAAGTATAGGAATATCCGCCTATATACCACTCAAAAGAAAGCTACAGATGAAGCAAAGCAGGAAAAACAAGGCCTTGTTTTTCCTACTTTGCTTCATCTGTTTCTTTCTTTTAAGTGGTAGGCCTATATAGGCGGATATTTCTATACTTCTAATATTTATATCTATACCACTGGAAAAATGAAATTGATTAACTATATTATATTCTTCTGTTGACTGCAGAAGCTTGAGACACAGGATGTTTTATAATCTGCATTGAAAATGCATTTCTTGCTCGATAAACCTCTGAATTGAAAATTGTTCTTACTATCAATGTTATTGCAAAAAATACTTAGCCCTATGTCATTAACAAACTGTATCAGGAGACAATTATGCAATGATTCGAATATCCGAACTTCAGTAGAGAGAGTAAAAATAATATCCGAATGATTATAATATCCGAATTTCAGTATAGAGATTAAGAAAAAGTAAATCGAAAATCATAATAGGCCTATTAATTTGCAGGAATCGGCTCTTAAGTATCTATAATTATTCCTCTATGAAGAAAAAAATATAGGCCTATGAGATACTAGTTAAAAATCAACTGTAACCACAAAAGAAGTAGTCTATGTTTTCCGTTTATAGGAATTGCATTTATTAATAAAGATAGCAAAGCAGTAAAAAAGGCGTTATCGTTAATATTTGTCAAAATCGACTAGAAAAGTAGTAGATAATGAAAATTTTCAAATGCTATTTTCTCCAGCATTGTTTTCTCATAGACATTATCTCTACTAAGCCTCCTCAATTGGCATAGTAAGTTACATATTAATTATGGTAATAATACATTATTGTACTATTTTAATATTGTGGCGAGCTTCTTTGTGGAAATGCCTCTCTGAGCGTCGACAAGGCGGATGTTGTCTGACGTAAGTAGTGTTGCCACCTGTCCCGAATTAGGCGGGACATCCCGCATTTTAAGAACATTTTCAGCGTCCCGAATTATACCTAAGAGGGACTCCTTATATTGCGGGACGCCAAATTATTCCAAAACAAAATATGAGACAGTAAATTATTCTTAGTGGCATACTTGTGAATTTCGACTCATGATCAAGATATCGATATTGTTCCATCGCTAAAAGTATCGTGTTGGCAGCAGTGAAATCACCGTCAAAGACTCTGTGAAGGCACTTAATGTAGAATCTGATGTTAATTTGGATGAGTTATATGAGGAATTCTGCTTTAGTTCCTGGTAGCAATGCATTTGTGGATAGATTGTTCTCTCATGAATCTAAAATGGACAGAATCCAGACACAAGTGCTCAGCTGACTCATAAAGAGTGAAATAATAATTTATACAAAATAATGTTATAGATACCTGTAAACACTATGTAGTGAGAGTGACACAGATCAAAGAACTATTAGAGCTGAAAAATCAAAAAAGAAATACAGTTTCAAGTCGTGAATCTGCCCAGTTTTTTTAAATTTTTTATTATCATGCTAATCATTTCTTGTGTAATGTTAGTGTTACTGTTACACAGCTTTTTGGCTTTGTAATGAATATATTCCATCTTTCTATTATTAATAAGTTACATTGTTCCAAGCACGAATTTAGGAATGAAGATCGGCGATCTGCATATATTCAATAAGTGTCCCTCCTTAGCCTTACAGAAAGGTGGCAACCCTAGACGTAAGAGACAGATGTGTTCAGCCTGGTGCACGTTGAAGATGTTCCGAACCATGAAGTAGGCCCATCAGCTGTTACCTTTCATTCAACTGAATTCTGTCATTGATTCGGTAAATGCATAAGCAACAAATAAAATATCAAACTCAGGCGTTTGTTTTAAAATATAATAGAATGTAATCAAAATGTTGATATGGTGTCCATATTAATTAACGTTGATCAGCAACATTTAATTTTTCTTCTATAAAGGAAGCGCTACGTGTAAATGTACCTACAGATCTGTTGCTGGGTGATGTTAATATGCTTTCTCTTTAAAAAATAAATAGACCATAATCAGAATGCAGTTTCTTCGCCCACTCAAGATTGTAGTAATGAAGAAATGACTCATTGCGTGTGGAAAGTCTGTGGAAAAGGAATGAACTGTTTGAGAGTAAAATGACGTAGATCAGCATTTGTTCTTTCAAGGCCGTGGCACTGTAACGTGCCATAAATTTACGATACTGAACACACTGCTTTACATTTCTACCGAAGGAATGCATACGTGGGCTTAGGCAGTCAACAAACCTTTTCCTCTGGGTTTGAAACCTCGAACAAAATGTTCATAAAATTAATAGTTATTATTTCTGAAGTACGGTACGGTATGTCTGAGACTTCTATTGTCTGAGAAAATTCATACAAGGGTAAGTCAATCCGCACTTTCTGTTTAATCTTTTGTAGGTTGGCTGTACCGCTTTTTGCTCGCGCAAGTCGACATGTTCATTTTTCTTCGCTTGTGGAATGTTTGGCCATTATGCCATCACTGAGTGTTGCGCTGTTGCACAATAAACACGGATGCACACTCAGCCTTTGCACCAACGGAAGACAGCATGCAGTGATCCGTTTTTTTTTCCATCTGTAAGTGTACCAGGAGCCTAACTCCATCGATTACTTTCCACACAATATGGGCACAATGTTGTACCACGGCAAAGCATGCACGAATGGAATGAAAAGTTTAAAAAAATGGTCTGACAAGTGTGAAGGACGAGGAAAGAACAGGATGCCCATCCACATCCACTAGTGATGCTAACATTGAGCAATTGCGGAAATTTTTCAACGGATTTCGGCTCATGGTACACCTTTAGACGACAAAAACAGATCAGTGCACGCTGTTCTTCTTTGGTGCAAACGGTAAGCGGTTTAATGTGCAAAATGTCGACCTACGTGAGCACAAAGCGGTACAGCCTACAAAAGGTTAAACAAAAAGTGTGGATACTTATTGACTCCAAAATATTGATACTTATTGATACTTATTAGCTCCAAAATTGTATCTGCCCCCCCCCCTCAGGCATGTAACCTACCTACCCATAAGGTGGTATTATAAGCACTGGTCTTATAATTTTTGTTAGATTTCTTTACGATCAATTTGCTCAATGATGTATCTGTATCTGGTACCCTATGATCCCCAGGTGGGGCGAAGGGGCCTCCAAGTGGAGGTTTCATTACCTATACTAATTTTGATATGCTTATTTTCCGAGAGAGGGTTAGAGGGACAAGTAGTAAGCTCATCGCCTCGCAACCCCCCTCTGGAAACTAAGTATTTCTTGGACGTGAAAGGGCCGAGAAATTTAGTCCAGAGGCTCTAATTTAGGCTTGGAGTTCTTTTACGTGCCGTAAATCTACGACACGGGACCCCCAGCTTAAAGTCCCTCCCGGAGGACTCCGTGCCCAGGATTCAATGATGTATAGAAGCTAGAATATACCTATGTGGTCTTTAGATTTAAGAGTCAGAAATATTTTACTTAAATCCAAACTGATTCCTACGAAGTTGCGGTGTGTAGGATTTTGATATGCGAATTCTTACAATACGATAAGTGAATTCCCACAAAGACAAGTTATGTGAATTACTACAAAGACAGAATTTTCCCTCCCGCTTAACGCAAACTTTGGACTGAGCAACTTTAATATAGGCTGGTATCGTTAACTCTTTATTTCATTGTCTAAAATATAAATTGTCAAAAGTTAATCTAAATTATGACATTGCGAAAGCCAGGCATTAAATTAATTGTCAAGACATGATTAAAAAGAAAAAGAAGTAAATAAATAAACAAACTAATGTGTCAAAATATTAATATTTTATTTCTATAAGACACTATTTTTTTACGTAATCAAACCTTGTGATGCGCCCTCATAAAATATTACCATTCATTCATTCTTAAATATATTATGTTTTATAAATGAGACATTAGGCTATTTATTGCACTGCGTTGTTTTACGTATGTGTGTGTGTGTTTTGTTTTATCTCCTAGATTTTGTAGGAATTCACAGCGACCCTAAAATAATATATTCACTCTAGTGAAAAATTTCCTGTAGCCTATTCTATCTTTTAATAACAGGATTTCGGCTAGCAAAATTGTTGGTGTTTATTATGGAAGTGTCATGATATGGAAAACTGCCATGACATAAAGCCTTTTTATAGCATAGGCCTAATGCAGGCCTAGTCAATCTAATTGATCGTCATTAGAATTTTATTGAATCTATTATATCCAAAGTAAAAATACTCTGTGGCTGTATGGGATCAACCGTACTTTAAATAGGAGTCAAATCATTGTTAATGAGAGAGAACTAATTGAAGGTAGAAATAAAAATGCTGTCTTTAGAGAGACCTTGAGGATTTTTTGCTCTGTCGTAATTTAATAGGACTATCATTTGACTATTATGGGGTCAGTAGGCTACATCATTGTTATTTTTAATATCTCTATTGTATGCGATTATAAAGAGTTTAATTTGATATTAATTAAATAACAAAACCTTGCGGAAGATGTTTCATTACAGTTTTCTGCATTAACATGGCATGAACGTTCTAAAATATATAAATATATATATATAAATAAATATAACGTTCTATAATAAGTTAAATCAGAATAGGCTATATGTTTGTACAAAGCTATGCAGTTTGACAAATAACTTAGATTAGAAGTGGAAAATTTAATATCCATGCGGTCTAAATGAAACATGGAAAAAGAAATCTATCATGGATAATGATCGGTGCACAAATAGGAGAAGCCAGATTTCTATACGAACCTTTTTTCCTCATTTACTTATTTGATTAGGCTTATAACTTACTATTTAGGGGTAATCTACAATCTATAACTGTCTGAAAAACATAGTTATATCACAAAACTGTATGTTATATCTTGAAGTACATGAGTAATTTTTAATCATAACGTAAGCGCCTCTTTTACAGTAATGAATTTCATTTAAAAGTAATAAACAGTAATCCCTACATTAACAATAGATTAAACGAACTACAAAAAAAGAGAATCAGTTTAAGCATGTACTTAAAAAACAATGGATATCAGACCTTTTATCCAAGTAAGGTGAAAAATATTCACCGATTGCAAATATAGGCTATCTGGAGGTCTGAATAAAGACTAAAGGAAATATCCTAATTGTCAAAGCCTCCATCTACATAGAAACGATATGTCATACATCGCAAAACCATTACAAGACCTTGACACTGAAGTGGAAATCCTAAGTGATGCGACATTAACTCAGTTCGACAATCCCCTTTCACTATAGAGCAGGCTACAATGCTAATTAAAAGTAGTTGGTGGCGCTATTGTCGGATGTTTCAACTTTAAACTGTTACATGGACTGTGGCGAGTACCGTATCAGACTGGCGATGTCTCACAGTGTGGGAAGAACCTTCTATAATCCTAACGTATGTGTTTTGCAGGCATGCTTTAATTTAGTTGTAGCTAGAAATTATATTTAAATGCCGTGTTAGCGTCCGGTATTAGGAAAACTGTACCTACAGTATTCCCAGACAGTACCTTGCTTTAGTATACCTATTTATGGATATCAGATTTTAATACATATTTGAAGTAAATATACAATTTTTTAATCTCTAATAAATCTAGCATTCGTTATTGTTCTAAGCTAAACTCATGAGGACTATCCTATCTTTTTCGGTTGTATTTTCCTTGCGATAATTGCTTCCAAGATGCATAATTGAAATTTAACTTGAATTGTTTTATCTCATTTGTAGGACACGCTTATGGTGCTTTCTCAAACTCCTACAAAATACAAGAGAGAGAGAGAGAGAGAGAGAGAGAGAGAGAGAGAGAAGGAAAGAGAGGAGGATGGAAGGAGGAAGAGAAAATAGGATTTCACAAGGTTCCATTTTTGGTTCTTTTCTTTTAAACTTAAGTAGTGCCAACGCATTTCGCTTTGACGAAGAAGTCAGCTAACATTTTATGGTAAAAATTGTATGCCTAATAAATAAATAAATACTGCTAATATAGTTGGTAAAGATCTTTATCTTGGACAATCAGATTATGAGCAGTAGGCCTATTGATCTTCTATTAATATCGATATCGGCTTTGTGTTAATACAGTAGACTAATACTAAACGAAAATGAAATTGGTTGAATATACTAATGAAAATAATAATATTCTTAATAATAATCCAAATAATAATAATAATAATAATAATAATAATAATAATAATAACTATAGTAATGCAAATAATAATAATAAATTCAGGGCATTTAAATTTTCGAAAGCTTTGTGATTAAGACTGTAACCTATCGTATGGAAATCTGAGGAAAATAAATGAAGAAACACGATTCCACTGTATTTAATAACATATTTCATTCGCAAATTACCTTGTCAAAAGCTCCCAAAGGCTATATATTTTTAGCGTGCAATTTTGAGAAATGGTGATTAAAAAATTCAAAAGGTATCATCGGAAATCGAACCCTAGGTGTTCTCTTTTAAGTTTTACAAAGCATATCCCTAATTAAACATTTAGTAAACATAAAATATTTCTTAATAAATAGGCTATACCTGTCCGAGAATAGGTCAAAAATCTTGTCCGAGAATAAGAACACCGTATAATGTTGGACTCAGCTGAGCTCCTCTGGAATGCGGGGAAAGACCAATACATCCCCTTATATTTCCCCGCATTCCAGAGGAGCTTAGCTGAGTCCAACACTATAGATATTAGTTCAGTCATGAGAAAGGCATTATAACTGTTTGGTGTATACTTTGTCACAAACAGATGATATCTTCTTAAAATAGTAGTCCCTTTAAACTCTTGTTTTATATTGACCAAGAAATCCAGTAACCACTTTAGAACTTGCTTAAAATAATAATACTTTTCGGAGGAGATACACATGTCTAAAAAATCCTCAGCACATGGCACAAGTGTCTCTGAAACCTAATGCTAATTTTCTCAACATCTTGAAGCTTTTAGTTTTTCTGTTAAATCCTGAAGTGTTACAAGTATCCGACAATAGGAGCTGTCCGACAAAGCACCACCTTCCTATGCGTTACGGTTAGAGTACAGTCCAAGGGTAGCTGAATCCAACCAGAAGATAGATATACTGATAAGTTCCACGACGCCTGCGCACATTGAGAGTATGCTAATAAATGACAATGTGCGCATACTTTATGCAGCGAATCTGACTATGTGCATATGCGTCGTGGTACTTGGCAGTACATAAATTGAATCTGGGAACGAATCTATGTCGTTTCTCTATCAACTGTGTACATTATTCACGGCTCTATTTTGAAGGCTTAGGTGAATACGCTGCTGATCTTTTGCATCTGGTCTTGTTTAGCCCACTCATCAGCATTTCAAGACAGATTTGGGCACAAAGGCCATGACACTTTTTTTAGATGATCCCAAGTTATTAGAAATCTGTCTAGCAATCTGCAATCGGCATAGGAATTAACAAAACCGGAAAAAGTTAATATTTGCGTCGTCCAACATCTGAGTTACGCAGGGAAGCTAATCTGGAAGTCACTTAATAGGGTACGTTATTATGGAGATGAGAATACAAATTGCGCGATCAGATGTCCGTTTTAACGTGATGTCTTTGTTTTAATAATTTTGACCCGTTGAGCCTAGGAAAAATAAAGTGAACGAAAATTGTTCCTATTATGTTAGTGATAATCGCGTATTGTTCATTTTTTTTTCTGGAACGTCTTTATATCAATTTCTCTAGGTTTTGCACATTTTCAATTCGTGATTTTTCAATACCAGAAAGGTACTTTATTAAATTTCGATAGTTGTAGAATTTATTTGGAAATTTATTAACCAATGCAGCTGTGAAAAGAATTTTTAGGATTTCCTCCAGTCCGTCCCTTGTTTTTTTCATTAAGCCTACTGATTATTTAGAAGTGAAGATTTACAAAAGCAGAATGAAAAACTTAATGTTAATATAATCCATTTTTATTATTTCCGTTACAATGGCCATCCTCAGCTGACCACTTGGGTCTATATATAGGCCTATATGAGGAACAACTTCGTTATTCATGGGGAGATAATTCGACAACTTGGCTCGCTACTAGAGACCGTGCCGTCCTGTGCCGCAAGAACAGAAAAAAACAAATGATATAGACTATTGATAATAATATTTGCCCCCTCCCCGGCTGCCACTCTGAATTTTGCAGAAGACGTTCGCGTTTCTGCATTCGAAATACGTAAAACGGGTTACGTGAAATACTTTATAACACGATACAAAAATAATTATTGAAGTTCGTGAGGGATTATAAAAAGATCAACCACTGGAAGGTACTAACGGGAGTGGTTATACTAAGAAAGAGAAGATGAAGAAGAAGAAGAAGAAGAAACTGGTTAAAAAGAAAACCACTGACAGAAAGTAACTTACATTGAATGCACACCTTTTCATAACCACCCAAATGGAGTAATGAGCCACATTAATGACTGATTTCACACTGGAAATAAGCCACATTTCATGCATACTGGATAAACCTATCATAACATCTAAGCATATCGCTTAAAGCAGCGGCTCCCAACCTTTTAAAACACAGGTCTTTTCAAAAGCTTCTTTGTTTTGGAGAACTGCCGTAAAATATTTGCATAATCGAAGTATTTAGGATATTAAACGTTTGTCTGACACAACATTATAGCAATATTAAGATAACCATTTTTATTTATAACATAGCAGCCATGAAAACATTTGCATTTACATAACGTAAAACCTTACTCATAAGTATAAAATAAGAATACTTTTTTGATACTTTGAAGCAGTCAGCACAATGGTTGGGTCTGTCTTTCAAACTGTCGGTTTCGCAAAATTCGATTGAATGTTGGCTAAGTCGTAAATCCTACTCAACATTCTTGTCCGTTTGTATACGTTAGGTAGGCCAACCTGTTCTTCAGGAACATGTATCCAGTACATCCAGATCTGATAATCCAGTACATAGGCCTAACACGACATAAATATGTAAATGCTAAGAAAGCCGACCTGTTTTAAGGAAGTAAAAAATACCTGCTGCGTCAAATTACCTGATAGTCTACCGATAAGTCGACGTTTCTCTGGTGAGAGAGAATAGCGTATAAGTTATTATGACGGTGTCATTAGCAAGATCTGAGAAATGAGTAGACCTACTTTTGAAGGAAAATATGATACCACATTTCTTGATAATATGGTATATAATTTAGGCCTGTCACTATAACATTGTATTAATGTAAACAATTGGAATTAAATAGTAAATTTAATTCAATAGGGTAATCCAACAAAACAAGCTTCAATGTTTTTGCTAGAAACATTATGTTCAGTATGATGCTCCAAGGTCAATTTAGGGTTGATAATAAAGTCCACATGAATAAATAATTATTTAGGAGACATCACCGTGACTGAGAATAGAACAGGCTTATAGAACTGATAAGCCTATATTTTTACTTTAATTCGTACTTTAATGCTTGTTTTAAACCAAATTTGGATTCAGCAAGGAAAGTAGAAGCTAATTTGAGTACACTTATTCAGCGATAAAATTGAAATAGGATAAGCAAGAAAGTAAATTGTGTGGATCTTGATGGGCCTATATGCCGTCACCTAACTCATGCTTGTTGACTCCATCTCAAAGCTGTCTGCCAGAGAAGGCACCCATGGGTAACAACGATAGCTACACTGTATATTATTATATCGATAATTATTTTCTCACCAGACGCTCTGACTCATTGCACTTAATCTCACAGCCGCTGTTTATGTAGGTACATAACCTAGTCATTTTGACGCAAGGCGTGTCACTGAAACTGCAAATGTTAATCAACTTAACATAATGTAACGACTTTAATTGATAATATTTCAGTACTTAAACTAAAATATAATATTGTTCTAATGTCTAAAAATCTACCTAATTAGGCTAATACGATTTCTTTATTTATTTTTTGTTAATTTCTTATGTTTTGTTGAATTTCCCTGAACAAGTTTGTTATTTCAGGAGTGTGTTAACTTAATTTAGTAAGTTATGTTTACATTTATTTTTAAATCTTTATTTAACGTAATCTATTTATATATTTATAATTGACAATAAAGCTATAAGTTAAGCCTACATAATTATTTAGTAATAATATTTGCTAAGAATTATTTAGTAATAATTATTAAAATTATTTATAATAAATATTACTATTTTATTACTATAACTAGGACTACTAAGCATATTATTATTATTATTATTATTATTATTATTATTATTATTATTATTAAAGTGGCGAGAAAGGATTCAGTGAAGAAGATGCTATGGACAGGGACAAAAGATTGTTGTGGGATGAAGGAAAACCATTGTATTGTGGAATATTCCTTAATAAAAAAAAAACATTATTATTATTATTATTATTATTATTATTATTATTAACATTGTTTTTCTTCCCGCAAATTGAAATGATATCAAATTCATATGGCAATGTAGAATTTTGTTTGACGGTTTTTAGTACCCTATAGATTTATGTGCATTAATTCAAGTTTCTGGTCCAGTCTTGCGTTTAATTGTGAAGGTCTAATACAGTTTCTTCCCATACATATAGGCCTACACTTTATCCGCTTAGCTAGGCAGAGCAATTGTCTTTTTGTAAAAAGCTTGATATTATTCTATAATATAACTTACTATTTTATGTCTCAGAGGCCTATAATCTTTTATTTTGCTTATTTATTACAAATACTTGGAATACAGAGGATAGGCCCTAAGTTATCTGAAAAGAATATTCTTGCCAACAAGACATCCTTCTTATAAAATATGGAGGAAGATTTGAGATATTTACATAATGTAATTTTAAAATAATTACTTAATTATGTTGTCGGCCTGAGAGGAACCGAACAATTTCCTTTTTGATTACTATTCAAAATGCGTTTTAAAATCCATTTTCGATTGCTGCTTAACATTTCAGGTAATAGTCTGTTATCACCAATGGTCTGATACCAGATACTACATTTTCTCGATGTCAATTAGGCCTATGTTTGGACATTAAATGCCAGAATGCTACTTTCTAAGACTGCATGGTGAACTGGAAGAATGCCTGTCCGTCTGTCTGTCTGTCTGCGTGTCAGTACGCGCAATATCTCAAATACGGTTTATCGAATTTTCATGAAACTTAGTAGGCTATACACAATAATAACGTCCATAGGACGGATGCTATAGATTTTGGATAAAATAAGTTGACCTGTACCGGAGTACCGCCCACCTAATGGTCTAAAAATAGCAAATCATCAAAAGGCCTATACTACAAAGCCACGTGGCTAACTCACACATTGACATAATTGTTTTTCCCTTTCCAGATGAGTCGGAAACTTGAAATTTGGCAGTTTATAGCTTGAAATCGACGTAAATATTCCAAAACTATCTGAATTGTTTTAATTTTTACCCCAGAAAAACAGATAAAATGGAGAAAGCAACTTTAAGATCTGGGTAGATCTTCTTTGGAGGCTTATACTAGCTAAACGGTAAGTCGTATAAAAAACAGATTGGACCAACTGTGACGGATTTTGAGAAATCGGAAAGTACACTTACTATACTTTCCTCACATTGTGTAATTTTTGACACACTAATAAGACAGATAGGAACGTAAAATTCGGCAGGAATATTGACACATTCAACAGCTATAAAGGTTCAAAATTTGGTGTTTCGAGCTGCCCCATAAGTATGGAAAAACTGGCTGGATAGCTGTGAAGTAATTCGCATCTACGACTGTCTAGTTCATCCACTTATAACATTGGTGTTACTTCCAGATGAGCCAGAAACTTGAAATTTGGCAAACCTATAGCCAGCCTGTAACAAATGGGAAAGTTCCAAAAAGTTATTTTTTTTTAATTATTTCCCTCCAAAATAAACTTTGAAGTTTTTTGACTGTGTTTTTCTATGGTTTCAGATGTTCTTTTGTTGTCGTGAGGAATTTATTGTAAATTCGTTCAGTTAAAATTCTAGATTACCCACTTATTCCTTCATATTTGCTTATCAAACTTTCTCGAGAAACCGTGGTCTAAACCTCAACAGTTTTATAAATATGGCCTATTAACTCCACCTGTCGTTACATCAGTTCACCTGACTTTATTTCATAAAAAGTGCATAATTATTTTAAACAGTTGCCGTTACAACAGTGCTTTACTTGGAGAAAAATATTTAGAGGATGTTGCCTTTTACTATAGGCTTAGTAGTTCTCGTAAATTATATGGAATTGGCCTAATTGTAATTTAAAAATAAAAACTAAAAACTCTATAGGCTACTACGGGAGACTCCTACCCCTGCGTCCCCGGACTGCATTATGAATGGCATTATGATTTCTATGTGATATTGAATGACATATAACACAAAGAACCTTTTAAAATGGATAATTCAAGCCCATACGGTCAAGAAAACTAATTTGAGTATAACTTAACTTAATAAAAAGAGGTCCTGTTTAAAATACGCAACAACGACTTTCTCGGCACCTTTCTATCAGGGAATTTTTTTTTATTTAACCTATATGTCCTTGTAGGCTACAGCGTATTGGCTTTATGCTGTTTTAAGAATAATTTTAGTAATTTGACCTATTACGATGGTTCAAACGATCTTCCCTATTAAAACATTGTTATAATTATCATTAACTAAGTAAAGGTAAAGTGACCCCCTGTGAAGGCCATGGATGCCCTTAGGGTTCCTGGAGGTTGAGGCTTTCAGAGTTTGAAACTAAGGCACGTGAAGGAGATAAAGTTGTCAGCCTTATGCACCAGCCGCCTTTACTTCAAATATTGCTCCTGAAACTCATTTTCTGTTAGAAGCTGAGTCGACCCCAGGGCCATAATACCACCAGAAGGATTAGGCCAATAAAAAATCCCATCGCCTTCCAGGGTTCCGAGCCCGTGTGTCCTTCCGGTTTGTAGTATTGTGTCTCAACCAACTGCACCAAGGCGTATCCCGAGTTATTATTAACTAGATTGACGAAAACCATTGTAAATTCGAATGAAGGCATTACATTTAGGCTATCTATTCAATCTTGCAAGGGTAGGCTATAATTTAAAAGGTACTTGTCATCTTTTAGGCCTACTATGCACGAACGCTCTTAATCAACAGTTGACATAATCTGTTTTAATAAACTTTTTAAATATAGGCTACCGTAATCGCTTTCCAACATTGATGTAGGCTATGTTTATTTTAGACTGTTGTTGTGTAATATGTATTTCAGTAATATGCTTAAAACTAAGATAACATGTAGGGCTACAAGTAAACAAACCAGACTAGTAAGTGCCATCTGTATTCTTTTTTTCTTATTCCTATGCCTGCACCTGTGCATAACACCAGCAAAGAAAAATTACAACACTTAATTTTTTTTATTGCGTTTTATATAGTTATCAGATATAAACTGTTACCAAAATGGGCTGATAGGACCGTTTGATTGTAGTGTCTTGTAATGGAACAATTTTAGTACAACTTAATAATCAAGAATATAAGACAAAAAACACGAACCGGCGGAGAAATCCCTAACACAACACTTGCGATCTGAAGACTTCATTCAATTGCATATTCATTGAGAATTACAGAGCCGTTCACGTAGTAGCTTACAAATAAATTGAGCTACTGTTGACTTGTAATCTTATATATAATAATTAGAAAAGAAGAACGCTTTAAATTATCGCACCATTGCCTTAATACAGGAGGCAATTTTTCACAGAACACCTTGCCCAACGCTCCACGAAGCTGTATACAATTTAATTTAACAAAATTATCACGAACCGGAACTATTAGACTACTTTAATAGGTTCACTAATTATGACATTATCTCTATGATTGGATGCTAAATTATAGGTTAAATGTGAGAAGAATTATAAACCGTGTGCCTATCGATTGTAATCAACAAAAACTGAGACCAAGAGATGGAGAATAGGCTATAGCCTAGCATGCTGAGTAGTCTGCTTAATGCATACTCCTGTAATTTGTGAGGCAACATATTTCCGATGAAAAATGCACCAGAACGTGTTTAACAACTTCCTGTAGGCTATACACGATTCCAAGAGACCTCGGAATCTACTCGAAATTAGGAAACAAATTCAAGTAAATTCTTTACTTAAAATATATATAGGGCCTATATATATATTGTAGCCTAATTTAGAATAGGCCTTCTATTACTAGATTTAGTTAGATTTAGTTCGAATATTGTGATCAAGTTTTGTAAGCTTTAACATTTTTTATCCGGCACAAATTTATATTATTTTAAGTAGCTTAAACTAAAACCAATAGGCTACATTTCATTCGACTTTCATATTAGCTTATAGGTCCCATAGCTATAAATTATACAGGTATAGACTAGCTATTTATATAGACTACTTTACATATACAGAAATACGACTGAAATCCGTTTTAGTATTAAACATCTTAACAACTTTGGCAAGAAGCGGTTTTAGATTTATTAGACCAAAACAGCCCCTAATTTATTGTGGTTTGCATTTTGCAACACGCCTGCTTAGTTGTCCAGAATTTTCCGTTGTTATTTTTTTCAACTTAAAAGCAGACATTCTTGAACAATTCTTGTTGAAGGACATTGAAGGACTTACCTAACTTACAAGTACGCCTCATATAATTTTCAAGTAACAAAATAAATATTGTTATTAAGAAAATATATGTAGGCTACATAATTATGTACGCATATAACCGATAGCCCACAATGTTCAACTTCTCATATTCTCCGTCGACAAAACATAGAGTAAAGAACAGTAATTGATGCAAAATAAATAAATTGGAGCAACATTATGTTACAGGAAGTTCCCAAAAATATAATTGTATAATAAAATATGAACTTCTTTACTTGTGATTCTCGACTGATTACTAAGATCTAATGGTTGATGACAGCTTTTTAGTGTTGGTAGACCTGATCTTAAAAACACAAATTATGTATGATGTAGCTGTAGGTACTACAATTACTACTACTACTATTGCTATTATTAATATTATTACTGCAATTAGTAGTAGTACTAGTAGTAGTAGCAGAAGTAGTGAAGACGTAGTTCGTTAACAAGGAATAAGCTATAAGAAAAAAAATTAAGGAAATTTGGCCTAATATTAGACCTAGTAGTAGTAGTATTAGTAGAAACCTTGAAATTGTAGCCTTTATGCCTACAAATAAGCCTACTAGTAGCAGTCTACTCCATGTGCACAACTGGCACGTCAAAATCACATGTATTTTTATGAGCAAAATTATTACTATTATTTAATCTCCGTGCTTTCTAAATCCTATTTTACAAGTCGTATGTTAGGGAAATATTTAATTACAAAGTATGTAGGCCTATATTATATTATATTATATATGATTAGTTGTCTGGCCTATCCTAATGTTGTTCATAGCCTATGAATATATATATATGTGATAAATATATATGACCAAAATTAATGAACATCTTTAAGCCTTTAAGTAGTCTTTGCTTGGTATCAGAATTAGGCTATGTTATCGTGCATAAAGAGGTCTGTATGTGTCTGGAACACATACAATACATTCCACACGATATGTGGAATGAGTATGGGCAAATTGCTGGGGAGATGAGTGGTCTCAGGTTCTATGTATTGACCAGATAACCGGGGATCGGTTCCCGCTCAAATCAAATTTTGCACGAAAGAGTATAATGAAAATATGTTTGTAAGATAGAAGTTAATTGAACATTTGTTAGTGACTACTTCTGTAATTTTTTACAGTGATGTAATAAGTAGCCAAGTATAGTTGTCTGAAAATTTAATTGAGCTTAACGAGTGTTTCAATACTGGAAAATAATTGAAGTAAAAAACATTAGTTAAAAGCGAAATATTACATTAGACCTACCAAAGAAAGCTGGAAAAAGTTTGTGTAGGCTATTCGACTTGACAGTTCCGCGAACAGTGGAAGCATTAGGCAGAAATAGCCTACAATTACTGGACTATCTGTTTATGATTATTAGGCCTATGTTTTGTAATTGTAGGCTATTCTGTCATGCATTACTCCTGGCACCTTCCGACCGAGCGTTTTCGCAGAGTTTAAAAATAAAGAAAAATATCCTAGGAGAGAAAAAAAGATGTATGAAATAAAATAAACAGACGTATGACATAATATAAACATTACATTAATTTGTTATAGGCCAAGTTACAGTTTTGAACTCAAAGTTGAATTGTGTTGCCTCTAATACCCATGAATTATTGCATCATTCCGATTAATAAAGTATTTCTCTCATAAGTAGGATTGATGGTCTCGCACAGGATATAAAATGCAAAATTTCTGAAAAGCCTCGTTCTTTCATGTCTTCGTTTCATAGTTAATTAGGCTACGTCGATTCCAGAGGCATTTGAATTCACGATAAAATGTGATTCCGTCCAAAAATCAAGGTGCATGCCAAAATGCTTTATCGATTACATTTCCTGATCTTATTAGGCCTATATTAATACTAATTGAAATGAATTCCAAACTTATTTTTAATTTTACATATCCTACTTAGGCCTATACATGCATATATTATTTCTCTATCAAAACATGATCGGTTTAGCTTACCTGCATTAAGCTAAAATCAATCTTTCGTCAAAAACTCCACAAAATAATTTGCATTGAATGAGGAAATGCTATAAAAGTTAAACTGTGAAGTGTATTGTTATCAAAATGAGAAAAATCAGCTACCCTGGTTATAAATTTTTGCGGTTTTATGAACGTAAGTTAAAGCATACAAATTAAACATTTGGCTTATTTCTAACGCATTCAATTCTGTAACTTAAATTTGTTGGATGAAATAACGATTTGTTTTGCCTATATATGTTTTTATTCTGTGTTTTGAAGCAAAATTAACAGATTAAGGGTGCTTTCCGGCATGCCCACCGAAACAGGAATGAACCAAGTTAGCTAGATGTGAGACAGGTATAAACAAATCATTATCACAAACTTTTGAGCATGTTTCTTCATGACTTCAAACTACAATGATTGTTTTTATAATTAAAAATCTATATTTATTATAAGTGTACAATTGTAATAGACTATAGTTTTTTGGTAGCCAACATTATGTGCATCTACAATGATATTCGCCTATTCAGCACATGTTAAAATAAGCCTACTATCCTTAAATTCCCTCCAAATAATATCTTATAGGTCTAAGCCTATGAGATTCTTAAGTCCTATTGGGATTTGCATATAAGACCAATGAAAGAGGAAATAAAGTGGTTAGTGAAAGGCAGTATTCTATCTAAATTCAAATAAATTATTTCCTATGTGATTCGGAATAAAAGAAAGAACATTTACTACTGCACTATATTTCCAGTCGTATTATTTTAAAAAATAGCTTTCAAGAAGCTTTACCACCAGTCGTTTAGTCATAAGGGGTATGATCTTTGAAAGTTTGAAAATTGCTGGATGTGAAAAAATGTAGGCAAATTTTTAATCATTACTGGTCAACTCTAATTGTATCTCACTGAAATATAATAAATTGGGATGGAAATTTTCTTCTCGTCTTCCATCATGTGTTTTCATTATTTAAAAGAATGCCGCACACTCAAGTGATGGATATTGTGTGCAAGATACACGACAAATGAAAAATGTCCATTCCCCTTCCTTTCCGGCGCTCATTTTCCTTTCCCCTTCTACACATTCACTCTTCGTCTTTCTCTTTCCCTTGTGTATTTTATGGACTAACACTATTTTTCTCTTTCTTTATCCCCCTCCAAAGTTTCTATTCCTCTCTTTTTATCACATTTTCTCCCAGCCAATCACGATTCTTCCAGTTGTGGTACGTAGTTCGCTGCTTTGTTCAACAGAGGGCAGACAAGAACAGGCAATGATATTGTTCGATAAGGCATGGTTGAATTTTCATTATTTATTAAAAGTAAACTATTTAGAAAATTTGTGCAGTTAATTTCAATTTTAGGTGAATCCTATTATTGTGTATGACTACTATTGGTTCAATTAGATTATGTAGACTCAAGGCAAATGGAGATTTAAAAGAAAAGCATTGTTCTCGATAACTTACAAATGAAAGAAATATTGTAGCCAACATGGAATAGCATAATAAAATTATCGAAATTATCGAAGTGATCGAACAGGAATAAAATTGTTTCATAGTTATATTGAAATTTCATATGTTAAAGTAAAATTTTGTATTGGCACACTCATAGCTTAATGAAAGTGAATTATTAGTGATTCCGACTAGAATCATCTTAAGATCAATTTCTAATGATTGTTTTGAAATTTTTGCACATCGTTTTCTCCTCAAGGAATGAAAAAAGCCGGTCTATCAAGCCCAGCAAGGGGAATTTTTACAATAATAGGTCTAACATTAAAATAATCAGTAATTTCAACTTAACCATATAAGAGTGAGATTAAAGTCGATATACCGGAAATTATTAACAATTTATTGAATGTTAAGCAAAATACAGTTCAACTTATTGTAGCATAGGTCTACTATGAATTCCTTTTATAAAAAATACCAGTTCAATTCTAATAAACAATTTCGAAATATAAATCATCTAATAAATTGAGAACAGTTATGATTTACTTTAGGGTTAGATATTCCAATCTGAAATTTAAAAAAAAAAAAAAAAACTGATACTAGAACTTAAACGAATTTTCCCTCTTGTTTTTCGTTTAAAAATTAGCCTACATTAGAAACATTTCAGACTCTAAATTATAGGACTACAATAGGCCTACTTTAAGGCATGCTACGCAACGAAGTGAGGGGTCCTAAGTCTGCAAATTCGTGCACTCAAATTTGAGTTTCTAATCCCATGACAGAGAAATCTGAGGGTGTACTTTTTTTATTTTTTATTTATTTTTATTTTTTATTATTTTTTTAGGTTCTCCCGCTCGCATAAGACGAATGACCGACTGGGATTTACCTAACAGCTACTCCGTTTATTCTCTGACCATTTTCTATGCATATTTATGTTGTTTTAAGAGAAGTCCTTGAGTAGATTCCCTCCAAATAATATCTTATAGGTCTAGGCCTATGAGATTCTTAAATCCTATTGGGATTTGCATATAGTACAAATGAAAGGGGGAAATAAAGTAGTTAGTGAAAGGCAGTATTCTATCTAAATTCAAATAAATTATTTCCTATGTGATTCGTAATAGAAAAAATAATCTTTAGAGAAAATGTGGCATGTAGGTCCAATTAGGAATAACAGGCAGGAATGATCACTTCATCATGCTTCAGGCCAACACGCCTATAAATATCACAACTTATAGGCTTATATTATGAAAAGGGGTCGGATTTAAGAACTAGGCATTATTAGCAGTAGACTCGCACTGACATAGACTAAAGACTACATAGGCTTACATAGTAGGAAATAAAGTAGGCCTAATTATTTGTCGTTGAACCTACCGACTAGAGCATAAAATAAATAAGTTCTGAAACAAAAGGCTTTGTTATACTCCTAAAACCTGGCCCATTTATAACAGCAAGTTCATTCACGTTATAAATACTGTAGTCAAAGAGTTCTTAATTTTTAGATTTGATACTAGAATCTCTAGTCCTATCTACCAAACCATAAGACGGATTATCTGACAATATCGTACCATTTTATCCCAGATGCCTAAAAGGTGCAGTGTTCCAAGTAGGCAGGCCAATAAGTTAGGCTAGACCTGCTCTTTAAAAAGGTACCTTATATTTTCATCTTTCAAATTATCATAAGATAAATAAAATAACGAGAGGTAGGCAAATTCTTAAGTGAATCTGGACCTTGAGTTATAGCCTACTTATTGTTATTAACTTATTAAGTGAATAACTATGCTATTAAATAAGCCTAATAAATAAACAATTGTGAATAATCGTAAGCTACATCAAAATGCCTCCCTATTTAAAGGTTGGGACACTTCTTCTTCAATCATTCTTGAACATAGGACAACAAAATAATTAGTAAAATATTTTATAAAATAATGACGTTAAAAATACATTGTCCAACAGAGACAATAGTCTGTGATTCATGAATGCATATAGGCTATCCATATTAAAATACCGTAGGTCGATGCTAAAAATATTTCAAATACATATAAGAAATACATATTTACATGTAATTATATGAATATAGCCTACATGCTGTCGCTACGCTCTGAGCATGGAGCCTGAAGGTTTCAGTACTTAGTGCTAATTTAGTCACGCTTATTTTTCAGAGAGAGAGAGAGAGAGAGAGAGAGAGGGAGAGCAGAGGTGGTAATCTCATCTTCTCAACAATCCTCGAGAGAAAACTAAAGTAGAATTTATTATAAGGTCGTGAATGGGCCGATGAATTTTGTCATTAGGCTCAAAATTAAGATTGCAATAAACGTGCCGAAAATTTACGACACGAGCCCCAGTTTAGATTCCAGGACTCCGTGCCCTTGATTTTTACGTCCTCCAAAATCTACCGACCGCGGCCGGGTTTGAATCTGCGACTTTCAGATCTACAGGCTGGCACGCTACCTTTACACCTCCGAGGAGTCGACTGCTTATGATATAGGACTCTGCAAATGAGTTTAATTTTAGTACCTATCCTCTCTCACGAAAAATGTTTGAGTATGCTGTTCTGAAAAATGAAACCACTGCTTAAAGTGTGAATTTGTATAAAATAAATAGTCTACTTCACGCTGGATGAAAAAATATAACAAATCGGAAACGATAGTGATGAAAATAGACTAGTTGGGATTGGTTGAAATTCCACATGGTCTTAAAGGATTGGTCACCAAGTTATGACCTAAATAAGGCACCTAATGTAATATAATAATAATTACGACAGGAGATTTTTACTCAGCCCATAAGCCATTACAGGCTATATAACTTAACGTTAACCAGCTGAAGTATAGCACTGCAAGTGTGTAGTGTAAAATCATAGGAGCTAGTTTCGGGTAAGACGAAAGGATAGGCCTATGGGAGACCCACCATCAAAATAATAGGATTTTTTATAATAAACATTAGGGCTGTACCAATTAATCGATTAATCGATTAAACATTTAATCGTCGATCAATTACATTTTCCGATTAATCGGTTTAGTCGAATTCTGAAAAACTTTTTCGAGAAATGGGTCAAATGACCAAACTCCTTTCTCTCGCTTCTCCGGCCTTGGCACATCATGTGCCATTCAGCCTAATGCGTCCAAACAATTCCCGTTATTCAGAAACCTGAAGGGTAGTTAGTCAACAAATTCGTGTGTCTCAAGTCTTAGCTGAAAAAGTAACCGGAAATGTATATGTGTATATTTTTTCACTAGTTAACTAACAATGGTATTAATTAATTCAGGATTTCTTCTGATTATCTGTAATGTAGTAGTTATTAAACGTGTAAAACAATATTAAATGTACACTTTGATTTCGTTCAAAATGCCGACCTGTTTGTCGATTAATCAGTCGATTAATCGATTAAAGTCAAGCGTTAACTCGATTAGAATTTTTAATCGATTTTCAGCCCTAATAAACATCGATTATCTTGTAGGCTACATAAATGCAATAAAATAACGCAACACAAGAAAACCTCATGGCCCATAGGCAAGATAATATGCTATATTAAGTTATGTTATTACGTGGGCCTATATCTGTACAATATCACGAAACACAACCTATGATAATTGCTGTATCGAAAAAAATTATTTAAGTCTCCCATTATGTCTATTACATTTACATTACTAGTAGGCTAGGCTACGTAAATTAAGTTGCAAATGAAAGAATGAAAGTAAGAAAGTTAACTTTCAAAAAAACCCAAAGCTCTTTTAAAAATAGCCGGAAGTAAAGGGAATAATACTAAGAATAAATTATTTGGAAGGATTTCTACACCTGGTGCTATATTTACTTTTTGTTTTATTTCTTTATTCAGGCCGAGTTGAGTCCTACGCACATTGCATATCCTGTGTACCAACCTAGCTTTTTCCCATGTAAAACATTTGCTATTCTGGAGGATTTATTATAGGGCATAAGAATGCAATCAATCAAGATAAAGGAATGAGAAAAGATTTAATCAGTAGTATGATTAACCAAAACCGGCGACGAGCTTTAAGTTACTGCTTGGCTGCAGTTAACATATTCTTACAAAAAGAAAATTATTAATAAACTCAATATAATAACTTGCGAGTCAATCATAATCTTCATGTGTCATGCCTATGGCCAAGGTAGTTTGAGGTCATTTTAACTTCATAAAACTATGAAAAGATTGTAAGAGAAATATTCTTATGTAATGTTCAACAACTTTCCCTCAACTGTGAGACGAATATTGGATAATTTTAGGCTCATTTGGTGCATGTATATAATCTGGCAGTTATCTTCATATCACCCGCACATTGTTCGGAATGAGTGTGTGTGCGTGGCTGGTGTGTCTCGTCTATGTGTTAAGTGTTGCCTCGGAGGTGGCCCCGGCATTGGGCTATTCACCCATCAGGAGAGGCCCTCCATGTTCTTATCTAGTTAACAAGTATGTATGTAATCTAAAGGTATTCCCTCTCCCGACATATCGCGGTCCTGTAAGGCGTGGGCCGCATGAACTTCCCTACAATGGGAGAGGTTAAACTAAGAAAAATAGAATGTTCAACATATATATATATATATATTCTGTGGGTTCATTAATACATAGGCTATATAATTTTCATAAAATTAGTTCTCCTAGTAGGCCTACAGCCTAAACTTTTACCCTTTCGCAATACCAGAATCATTTGCATCTCTATAAAATTCGTAGTCTATGCGTGTCTAAAAAAACAAATTAATTATTTCTAAAATTAAAATCTAACAGCGACAGTCTTATTACTAAGTTATAATATTGATTAGGCATATTTGGGTAACATTTTCACTAAAGATACCTTGATTTGTTTTTTGTTTGGCAAAGACGAATCGGAAAGTAGTGATATTTTAACGGGTCTATTTGTCTACTGTCTAGATTCTAATGTAGATTATATAAGTAATTGATAAAAGCGTCCACTTGAAAGACATAACATTGTTAGTTCACTAAAGTTTTATTCATACAGAGGCTGAGACTGCTTCTTATAGGTGATATACTTTGCTCAAGATGTGCCATACAGTATGTTTAGTGCCTATTTGAAAGGGTGGAGTGTTTGTTGTTTTTACTTTTTTAAGCGCTTACTACTTTGCGACCAACTCGTATAACACAGTTTACGTTCTGTTCTACAACTACTACACACTTAAACAGCTTCATTCTCCCGCTCACAGAGTTTTCGGTCTCCTCCGCCCCCCGCACCATCACGCCCAACTCAGCGCGGCCCATAAATTCTGGCTCAACAAGTCTTCTATATAGCATAGTGCTCGGCAACTAGGAATCTGTTGACCGACTTACGTGGTAACATATCGGTGCTTCATAAAACTCTAACCACGATAGTTTCACCATAACTTTTCCTGTTTACACTCTCAAGATAACTTTCTGCAATGCGAAGATACTTTATCAGTACAAGGAAAGTAGGAGGTATTGTAAATAAAGGAACTGGTCTTCATGTGCTTTACATCTCGCATGTTCGTTAAGTTGCAGTTGTACATCCTCTTTTACCAATGAACTATGTGACCTTTCTTAGCGTACAATTGAGGAACACAATGAAGGGGATATGGTACCGGTACAGCATTTTTTTAAATTGAATCAGTGGATAGTAGTTATACAGGTCTATAATCTCCGGAATCATCCAGGTTATTTGAAGTACCGGTACTAACATTTTGTCATAATCATCAATCATTTTTATAATTTTAGGAGTTTCATTAGTTTATGTAAGGATATTAGCCTTTCCAGTGCTTTTGCCCTATAAAAGCGTCGCGGTCGCCTCAAGAATTGTATACAAGCAGAGATTAAAATTATTAGCAAAATGCTTCATGAAAAATGTGAGGATTTATATCCATGTGTTTTACACAAAATGTTTCTCTATCGAGTTTAAACTTAGTATGATGATTTCAGTTGATGAATGCCTTATTACCAGCTTAAAAGATTAGCTCTACTATAGGAAAAACCAGACATAACTAAGGTTATAATACAGTTTTTAAAGCTCTTTAGGCCTATATAAATGAACAGAAAGACTTTAATGCTTATCGTCCCTAAACCACATTAGTTTCTGACATAGACCTAGTACTGTTTAAAAAAATTATAACTAAAGTATTCATGCGACCAATTTAACTATTTTTTCGAAACCTGCTTTCCTGAACGTAGAGTACTTTTACTCGGAAAATATTGGCTGTAGAAACTTGAAAATGGGATATCACGATCTTTTCAAAGAGAGTGCATAATAATATTGTTAAAAATATTAACAATTTATTACAAATTGATTCGAAAACTGTAAGAAAATAGCTTATGATTATAAAACTAAACCCTATTTGGCTACATTTGTGGATTAATTCAATTTGCAAGCATCAATGAATTTCAATTAAATTGGAAGAATCATTTTAAAAAAAGTAGGCCTACATTGCAGGAAGCCTGTTCCACATCTAAAACGAATACTCATCCTATAAACTCAGTTAGGCCTATTTTATATCAAGGAGAGCGAAAAAGTACACTTATACTCAACAGGTTGTTCACAATTTTTTTCACATTTCGCACTTGCGTAGGCTATACTGCAGTCAGTTTTATGACATTGTATTTTGATGATTTTTCTGAAATATTTTGCTCGTAAGACATAATCCCAATAACAAGGAACCCCTTTGCTTTTTAACAGTAGGTCTATCTAAAACGTAAGTGTGATTAGAAAACTTTTAAGATCACTTACTTTAGGCCTATAGCATAAGGCTACCGTATAAGAATAGGCTTAATAATCATAGACCTATGTCTGTTATTTGCTGCAATAAGACAAGGGCGAAATGTGAAAAAAAGACTTAGGGATTTTTTGTGAACAACCTGTAGCATAAGTGTACTTTTCGCTCTTGTTGATATGAAATAGGACTAACTGAGTTTATAGGATGGTTATTCTTTTTAGTATGCGGAACTGCATATAAGCTTCCTGCAATGTATTTTTCTAAAAAAAAAACCTTCCAATGGGATTGAAATTTATTTATGCTTGCAAACTGAATTATTCCATGAATATAGCCAGATATGATTTAGTTTTATAATCATTTTTTTTGACAGTTTTCGAATAAATTATAATATTTTTAAGTCATGAAATCCAACATAGTATCATTATTAATTTATAATTATTTATTTACTTGTGTTCAAATCACATGTTTTGTATTGCAATTTAAAGCTGATTGAAGAAAAAATAACAGCTGCAGGAATGTAATGTAAGTTATTGGTTTTATGTAGGCTTATGTAAAACACATGATTATATAGAAAGAAAAATGTAAAAATGTAGCCTACATTTGTACAATAAATCCTAAAATTCTGAAAAAATGTGAGATCTAAAGTTGATCCCTCTGGCATACGGAACTCAATTATACTTCAGGTCTAAAGCACATGAGCTTGGCTCAGTGTTCTTCAGTTTGTGGAATATTAAGTTTCTCCGCTAACTCGATGAGTCTATTCGTTTGCAAGAAGGTACGGAAGGATCATTAAAATTCCATGGAAAAGTCGAAACTGTAGGCTATACTTCTACTAAATAATTTTCGGGAGACAATGTTTAAATATCACTCAAGTTATTTTCAAGCTTCTTTGTGTTTAAATTCTATGTGTGATTGAATATAATGGGCTGACAACAGACAATATGACCTCACGACTTCTGTATTATATGTCGGTATTGGATAATGTGATCAGAAGTACCAATTTGACCGGGAAAGTTTCTATTTTGGAATCAAGCCTCCTAATACCCATCGGGATCTGCCGGCGGACCTAAATGTTCCGATTTTTAGAATCTAATCGAATTCGTGGTCATTTGAAGTTTCAACATAAATATTTTTGTAGCAATTTCAGTCATGAATTCAATTCAGTTACTTCAAAACTCGCTCCACAACGCGCCATATTATAAAATGCATTCACACGTCTACTTGATGATGCATGAGCTTCAATAACACTTGTACTGAAGTTGGTATAACTGGGCTGAATTTGTTTAAAAAATGTTATATCTTGGGTTTATGGCCATCACTTTAGATTCAAACATATCCTTTAAAAATGTTTCTAGGATTGTGGAATTTGTGTTAGGAAATGTTTTCCCGGTAGAAATGGGTCTATGGGAGTCGAGTATGTTTTCTATTATGAATGAAGCATGGACAGCTAAGAAAATACAAATAAAAGTAAACACTTTGAAAGCATTAATGATGCTGATAGTTAATCTGAAATACAGTTGTTCAGGATAATTCTATGACTTTTCAAACGGAAGGAAACCATTCTTGAATCAAATTCATTCATCACAATAACATTGGGGCATTAAGAACTGAGTGTTAAAATAGAGCATATTTATGTTATATTATCATTTGGTTTGTTTTATTCAAAATGTTAAAATCATGCTGGATAGCAAGTATTATTGATCGTGATCAGTAAAATAATAACATAGGCTTCTTCTCAACGCTATTTTTTTCCTGGCCCTTTCGGTTACATTCAACCATCTTCAGGGAATCTCTCTTGTAGAGTTAGACCTAAGTTATATTCAATAAGAATAAAACTGCTTCATCATGATTTAAGAAGATTTATAATACTTTTAATTTAAAATGATTTCAGTGATGAAGCAGTTTTACTCTTACTGAATGTAACTCTACAAGAAAGATTCTATGAATAAGGGTGAATGTAACCGAAAGGCCTGACAGAAACGAAAATAAAATAAGTACGTCATAAATTAATGAAGAACAATTAATATGCATTGTTGCATTTCGGGTGGAGAGCAGTTAGGTATCCAATTGGTCCCCGGTTCGACTTTTAGAAATATGGTAATCTTACTTTGGAACAAAGCTTTTCCAAAGTGGTGTGTCATGATCATAGCCCTATTCGGTGGTAGTTCGAATTTTAACTTTAAAAATATATTGAAATAATACTGGTAGGATCCATGCAAAAAAAAAAATCAAAAGTCATAGTCTATAATATGCCTCTGAAGTTTGAAGGAGTGAGATAATGCATTAGAATCTGTCCCTGCATGGGATGCAGAGCAACGCAGTTGAGTTTTTAGTTTCAGATCACTTAACTCCCATTCTTTCTTATACAGCATTATTTAATTCTGACTGTGTTCAATTAGCCTACATTAAGTAAAAATTCTAATTGCAATAATATTGATAAAATATTTATAAAAATCCCACACATGAATTTAAAATTGCTTAGATTTATGTGTTTCGAAAAAAAGACATACATAGGCCTAAATATATCTATGAAAATTTTTAAAATTATTTAAGGATATGAAAACCAAAATAGACATCCAACACTGTATTTTATTACTAAAATGGAAAGTCGGACATAAATCCGGAATTTTAAAAAAATAAAAGCACTTGAAAGAAACAGAAAATATTGCAAGTTAACTCAGTATTATTCGCGAATTTCTCTCATCGTCCTGAAGTACGCCAAGGGATTCTCGGACCATAGGATAGGAATGACTAATTTGTTTTATCGCAATGAAACTCTACCATAAAAAAAGTTCGTCATAATCTTCGATTTTCATACGATAATAAAATTGCATTCCCATTTAAAGAAAAATAATTTTGAAAAGGTTTAAAATAAAAATGTACTTACGTGAAATTATTAACAGAGGCCTGCCTGGACACTACTGGACACAACCGATTTCTCTTGACCTTAGCAAAAACTGCAGTAACACAAGGAGAGATACAGTAGTGCACATCCAGGCAGGATGTCTAATATGCTAATAGCGTCATAGCTGTCGTGCAGGCAGAAGAACATCTTAACAAGGCACCTCAATAAATTCAAGCTTTCAAAATTTAACAAAACACTGAAATAGTTTTCCTTGCACAAAATTCTGCTGAAGTGGCACAAGTAAAAATATAGAATACAGCTTTCACTGTTCAAGAAAATTTGGCAGTGCAATTCCAACTTGAACAAGAATATAGAAACATAAATGCTTGCATTTAATTTAAGATGGTTATCTTTTTTGACAGCTATACGACTTTAAAAGTGAATTTAGAAAATTTAATTCTTGGTAGCGAAATGTGTTATGAAACCTTCTTGTCCTAAGTTCTGTGCCTGTAAATCAAGTTCCTATCTCAAGACACGCATTCTTCTTCAGGAAGACCATTTCACTCCAATAAGAATAGCACTGGAATGAACACACGAAAATTGACAAAGGTCTTTGATTCTGAAAAGTTTAATAGAAGGAAATAGCGCAACTTGCTCAGCTTTAAAACACGTAAACAGGAGAAAGGAAAATGACCTGACAGAAAAGAAGTAAATATTCAAAGTCATAAAAATGTCCGAGTCTGGCTTTGTATGCTCAGTCCAAAGCACAGTGAATAGTTGAATTGAGTCATTTGCGTTGGAGGGTGAGGCGGATCCCATACCACCGCCCACGTGCTTTTAAACTGAATCACTTCCTACCTGACTTTACTTCTTCTCTCGGACAGCTGATAGCAGGAAAAAGAAACGAGACTACTGTATTCGCGGATGTTAGGCCTATGGAAATACTAATTTCTCGTTCAGGCTAGATCAAATATTAGACTTAACATAACCTTAAAAATTATTCCTAGGAATCTGTTTGTTGATCCAAAAATATAGGCCTAGGGCCTAGACGATTACTAACTTCTCTTGAGATAATTTCGACAGAGCATCGTCGTTTTAAGTTATTACCTTTACAATATATTATATATACAATATCTGAATAATTTTCATTATTTGCACTCATAATCTCAAATACAGTAACTTTTTATTCACTAAATGTGTCAATTCATTTTAATATGTTTTGTAAAGCTGGGCACTTGATTAGAGTAAATATGGGTTTCACGAATCCCCTATTCGGAGTAGGCTATATGCTATATTTCATAATATGTATTTCAGGAAAAAACCTTCTCTTTTCATAATAATCCAACTCACTACAAAGAACATTTCCCATAAACTTCCTTGCACTTGCAACTGGTCAAATTTCTCTTCCTACCCTTAAAATCATTTCAATAGGTCTGGTGGGTTCATCTGGGGAATTCGTGACACTGAAGAAACTTCGGTGTTCTAAGTAAACTTTATATTTTATAAATTACATATAGGCTCAGGGGATGCGTTCAATCCTCTCACGCAGTGGGCCCGGTCGGGACAAGTTACCTTGGTGAGGTTTTTTCCGGGGTTTTCCCTCACCCGTGAGACAAATGTCAGGTAACTTTAGGCCTATAGGATATCATCTGGCCGTCATTATCATCTTCATCCCCATCCTCGCCGTGTTCTGAGTGAGTGAGTGTTTGTATGAATGGTGTGCATCGTCCTATGTGTTCGTGTTGTCTCGGAGGTGGCCCCGCGTTGGGCTGATCACTCGTCCGGGAGGCCCTCCATGTCCTTGTCTGGTCAAAAAAGTATGTATGTGATCCAAAGATAATCCCTTTCCCGACAGGTCGCGGCCCTGTAAGGCCCGGGCGGCTTGGGTCGCTTAAATCCTAAAAGGGAGAGGTATAACTACGACTAAGACAGAGAGAGAGAGAGAGAAGTTACATTATAGCCATTTTCATTCCCGCCTGAATTTATCATTTTATTACAGAACTCCAAATAGACTAGGCCTATAGCCTATATAATTTTATTGAAGGGCATCCTATAATAAATGCTTATATTAGCCTACATTGAGAAGTAATGATAAGAAGAAAACTTAACTGTCGAACGCAAAATAAATGGTGCAAGCTGTGTTTCACAAACTTTCTTACATAGGCCTAATATATACAGTAATTTACGTGTAAGATTTGTATTATTGAGGCATTTAGGCTGACGAGAGACACCGGTAGTAGCCTACCATTCAAAAATGAATATAAGCTACAACCTCCAGGTATTAGGTCTAAATAGATCTATGGATCTTATTGATATAGGTCTAGTGGTAGCCTATATTCTCTTTAGAGCAAACATATTAACTGAATAAATAACTGGTACGACTATCCGTTAAACTTCCTAGATCAAGAAAATTAATCATAGAAGAGAGTGCAAATTAAACAAATGTGGTATGATATATTTTAGGCCAACTTTAATTATTGCTATTATTAAGTGAGGATAATATTTAACTTATGGACCTAAGTACAATATCTGAATAATTTTATTTTTTGCACTCAAAAACTCAAATATAGTAATTTATTATTCACTAAATGTGTAAATTCATTAAAATATGATAACCTAGATCTAAGCTATGTACATTGCATTGTTATTATTATTATTATTTAGCTTATTTTTCATACCATAATTCCATGTAGGATCGTTGGGTTTACCAGGCATCGGTTTTTATTGTTCAGCGATGTGTCCTTCATTGATAAACAGTTTAAATTATTATATATAGACTGACAACGTGACAATGGGTTATGGAAAGGAAATAGCCTATAGCCTAGCTTAGGCCTATTAGTCCGGCGTTTTACTTTACGAATGAGAAAATCATGAAAAACCGAAATTAAATTGGCTGACTCACATGTCAGTTGTAGAATTTAATGTTGTACCGGCATGTTGCCATGGTAGCTCAGTTGGTAAGAGCAGCGGCACGGAAAGCCGAAGATCCTGGTTCAAATCCTGGCTGTGGCATTGAATTTTTTAGTCTGACTTCACCTTCCCTTCTGCCCCTAAGTATTTTTTCTTACAAAAAACGAATACAGCTAATTTATTAGTCATTGATAGAAGTTTTGAATTTTACATTTTTTAATTGTTAGAGCTATTTTAAATCAAATCAAGTTTTTGAAAAAGTTTTCATGTGAACTCCCTTTAATATTTTAGTAATATAAATCAAATAGGCAATAGGTGAAGTAAACTGTTCCCTATTCAGGCCATGGAGGAGGTCGTAAGGGATACTGGAGGTTGAGACTCCTAGATTTTTACATTCGGCATGATAGCCTTAAGGCGATTTTCCACCAAGCGGACTAGTCTAGTTTCTGTTTTGTTTCCGAATTTTGACAACACCAACTCAGCGAAACGAAACTATCGAGCCGACTGTTTCCACTAAATGGACAGGTATTAGTCTAGGAGCTGTCACTAAAAATAGAAGTTGTAGGCCAAAATGTTAAGTAGTCTCTGTAGCTCTTGTAAGGGAAAAGTCGTGAGATCAAACCTGACAGAGCCACTCACTTTTTATTCATAGAATGTATTATAATTATCCTATAAGTTGCCAATACGAGTTTGAATATTTACTTGTATGACTTTAAAAGTGTGGAGTTACCTTTTCCACTATCAAATATATACTTTAAAATATTTAGTTCCTTCAGACTTCAATTGTTGCGTATACATTTCCATGCATACTTGAATAATGATATCCTGTGAATTTTTATTTTCGCCAGTAGGCCTACTGGCGAAAATAAGTTCTTCTTTAAAAAAAGTTCTTCTTGTAAAGTGGTAGATAAAACCGTTGTGTCATATTCCCAGCAGACATTTAGATACATTTAAAAAAATATTTTATGATTCAGGGGACTTATATAATGTATTAGGCCTAACACTTGCATAAGGATAGATTTCAGTAAATAGACTTATAAAATAAATTCTAACACACTACAGAATGTTTCAGTCCTAACCATATTACCGGGAACATATTGTCAGTGCCTTTTAATTCACTACACTATTTCTTTCACTTTGGTATTGAAAAAATTAGGGTATTTTTTTTAAATTTTTCTTTCAAATTCATTCACATTTCTCTGCTGAGGAATATAAGTTACTGGAATCGTATACAGAAAACTATTTGATGAAAAACAAACAATTACACGAAAGTGCTTTGTTACAGCATATTGGCTCATATTATTTTCAGAAATTCAGTAGTCCTAGGGCAAGGACTCTTGAAAACTGTTGACCTGTTTCAGTTATCATTGTGTAAGCTTGCTTATATTGTTACTTTCAATGTTTAGTACAGACTACTGGGTTGGTGGTGGTACAAATTACAGTAAAATAATAGCCTATAAAAGATCCGGCACTGTACAAAAACACCTACGTCAATCATCGTTTCGAGAGTAGTTGATTGAATGATTGAAGGTAGTCTGTGGTGGCTGCCTACAGTAGTCTACCACGAGAAAATAAAATTACTACAGAAATTCCCTGTAATAAGTGCTTATCGTGTATTCAGCATGCTTTAATTTTCTATTGCTCAACTCCCCGGCGGACCAATAATCTTCACTAAGTAGGCCTGGGCTACCGTCATGTCTGCTTTTGCTAGAAACAGTCTGCAGTGATTTGTAAAATATTAAGCTAATTTTCCTTAAAATAATTTTGCTGTATCTCAAAACTAGAACGGATTCTGAAAATGGAATATCGTAGGCTGACGGTAGATAAGACTATAACTTTTTATTTAGAACTGGTAAACTCTTAAACAGTCTCGAAAGAAGAAATTTCCACACACAAAATATACTTTTAGCCTGTAAAACATTTTATGGCAATTTTGAAATAATTAGTTAGATTTCTCAATAGGCTTACAGCCTACGAATGCTATTTCCTTTCTTTTGATTCTCATAAATACAACTAGCCTAACAAGTAAGACTTATAAAGTAATAATTTGTGTATTGCATGGATAAATTGTCCACTTAATGCCATAAATAAAAGGCCTATATTGGCCTATTAGAATATGATCACGTGTGCAACTTGAAGAGACTGATAACACTTGGGCAATAGCAACCTGTCAATATTGTTTTAATATTTGTGGCATTGTGGCCGTGAAAATCAAGACTTTTATGATCAGCTGTCAGACAGAACGGTTGCATTACGACCTGTGTAAATGCTGGATTTCGGTAGTCCCATTTACCAAATTAGGCTACTCGAGACCAAGCTATAGATAAATAAATTGTTTAGCCAATGTATCAAAGAGAATGCTATTCTTGTTATTTGTTATTAGTTCTTTGCTAATATTGTCTGTTTGTTTCAGAAGAAAACTGACAGTAACTTCTATGCATACAAGTAAACAAATGGACAGAGGAGAACTTGGCTACACACGAATCTCGTCACCGTAGCATGTTCTGTTTTCATGCGCCAAAGGAAAACAAACAACAAAATACCATGAAAACGCGTTGGAATGTCCATTTATTTAAATTGGTTGTTAAATCCTTTTTCCTTTTTGTTGGCTTATACGATTTAACTACTAAGCCGTGTCAGATCAAACTATATGCCTATGAGTCGATGCTTTCGTTCGATATAATGATAAATTGTTGTGATGCCTGTAATGACGACAGGTGTAAGTGATAAATTGTAAAGTAGGATTGAAAGGGGTTTGTACAGATGACAACTTCCAATAATTTACGTTAACTAGAGTGATACTCACGAGATACCTGGTATATAAAATTCAAAACACACCTCAAAATAATTTACACCAAATAACAATCAAGCAATACAATATATTAAGAATAATCTAGTTCGAAACGGATTAATTGGGCGTATAGAGTGTCTTAAAAGAAGGCCTACTGTACGCCTAAATTTGGAAAACTGCCCAGTGCTTTCCCTTTCGATAATAGAAACATTACTGAATTAGACTCTTTATTTTAATTATTTTTTAAATATATTTTGTTGCACTTGGTGGTGTACAGGTAGCGTGCTCAACTCTTGATTCGAGGGTTAGGGTTTCAAACCCAACCGACCAGTCATCATCACCTCTTTTGGAAATAAGGTAGGCCTAACTAAAAATTCATCTTCGGAAACTGAAACCTTCATTAGAAGTCCTTATGCTTCGTGCAAGGAGTCGCAAATATTTGATTTGATTGGACCTACATTTTATTTTTTCACGTCTTTTTAACATTCCTTTTCTTCATTGTCTGTCAGTTTTTTACGAGTATTTCGTGTATGAGTGTGCGTTCTTGTATAGACTACAGAGAGAGAATGCTAGGTTGGCAGATGAGGCAGGAGGCTAGATGAATTGATTCTTTGATTGATTGGGAGATGAATGAACTGGCTGACGATGGATGGATATATAAATTAATTACTGGATGTAGCCTATACATGAGTGAATATGATATATACAATTGTAAACAAACATAAATGTAACTTGAAAATTAATAAATAAATGGGAATAAAATGTAATCTAATTAGACTAAAACAGCGAAATCAAATATACTTATTAGGAATCATTGAAAGTATAATAAAGCGATGCCTTTACAGGCGATGAAGGTCACTAGAATTCCGGGAGGTTAAGGCTCCCCGAGTTTGAGACATTCGGCCGGTGAAATTGATTGTTCGCCTTATTCACCAGCCGCCTTTACCCAAGATTGATCCTGGTACTCATTTTCTGTTAGACGCTGAATCGATCCCAGAGTCATAATGCCACCAGATACGCCTGGTCGCTTTGTCGAGTTATTCTATTTCTTGAAAGATATTACGCACGTGAAGAAACAGATGCAAAATGGTCAGCTGCTTGACCGGAAGATCGCGGATTTGACCTCTGGCGAGGTCGTTGGGATTTTTCCTTGTTTCAAGATTTATTTAATAAAGTTTTGCAATATTCTCTTTTGTACGCACAAGGTACAAATTGTTCGGATAGTTTTCTTTTGCAGAAGAAATGTATTTTTCCTGTCAACCGAATTCTAAAGTAGCCCTGTTATTCCGCATTTCATTATTAATTGCAAATATGCAAGTAAACTAATTCTGTTATATTAATTAAATATAATATTCGTGTCCAGCTTATACCCTCATTTAAAATAATAATCTTCGATGGTTAGCCTTAAACTCCAGTTTATTCTTGTAGTGTAAAATTATTTTAAATTATAATATACAGAGTAGGCCCTACCCTGGTTTAAAATCATAAAATTATTTCTAGTTGAATTAGGCTCCTAATTTTCTTTTTAATCTTTCTTTTATATTATTAAGTGCAAAAAAATATTTAGCCACACAGTTATAAATGATTTGATATATGATAACCGTCATAAATGATTTTTTGTGCAGCAAATTTCCAAATATATCCAGTAGGCCTGTCGTATGTACTTAGTTCATATCATGCTACGTTTTCCTGTCTGTCTGTCATTCTTGAAGCGCCTCTCCATCTATAAGTGAGATCCTATTGACTTACTAAATCTGAGCTGTTAATGGGAATTGGATAAAGATCAGATTTATGAATTTAACGGTCTACCAGTATTGATACGTTGTATCGGCAGGGAGAAAACAATCACATGGAAATGAAGAGAGAGGATTAAAGCGGTAGACCATTTCCATTTCCATTTCCAACTGGTATGTCCTTGAAGGTCGTGCGATGAAGATGTGGCAGGGATTATGTGAAAGTATGCATGCATGCCTTGTTTCACATTGGAATGGGTAAGTGGAGCTGTGAGTGCCCTAGTCTTCCATAGGTTACGTAAAATTGGTGTTATTGTTCCTGTAACAGGTTATTACAGCCCGAAGCTGTCTTGGGGTTACTGATTTAAGTATTCAGGTAGCCCACATTGTAACCAAGTTATCACGTTGTTTGACTCCCTCAAATATGCTATAGGCCTATAGCAGATGAACACGGCAGGTTTCTAAGTGAATTGAAGCTGCTTTTGCCGCGAAAAGAACTGTTCTCAAACTAAATTCTACCGTGCTCCTGATAGAGTGTAGGCCTACTTAAATTAGTTTCTAAGTAGTTACCTACTGTATTGTAGACTGTGGTGAATGGTGTACAGGAAACTGTTCTGCGTAACAGGTGGTTGCAATTTGTAGACACCATTTCTGCTTCTATGAGGTGTATGTATATCCCCATGTGAGGTCGTATATTCTTGGAAAGTAAGCTTAAGAATTTAAGGCAAATTTTGTTATTAAAAGCATGAAAATCTCATAAAGAAATATAAAAGAACAAGGTAAAGATTAATAAAAAAAAACCATTCAACTCAGAGCAGCAATACTGGACCCTTAATCTATTATTAAAGAGGTCTTTGTACAAAGAGGTGACTTAATTATTTCCGTGATCAAAGTTATTGAACCAGAAGAAACAGTAATATGATGAATTAGTGAGATGTAAGGAACTCTTGTGAGAAGAAGTAATTTAGCAATTGCTATCCCTTACTAATAGGCCTACGAGTAGTTTTATTCGTAGAGACCTAGAACATATTTAAAGGGGGGTCCGGACCCCCAAATTTTAATATTTTGTGTCACCTAGGAAAGGAAGATTCAGTAATTTAGATATATCAGTTTAGGACCTTTCCAGGAACTAATATATAAATACATTCTTGGTAGAGACGTACGATAAGGTAAACAGAGTTATCCAATTTAACTTTATAGAGTTTCCATAATCAAGTAAGCTTTTCCTCCTACGTGGAATTACCAAGGATTCCTGTTAGATTAAATTTTTATTTTAAGACATTTTAATTTGCAACTTACACTCGACGACTGCACGTGACAACGAAATGTATTTAGTTCTCATTCATATGGAAATGAATTTTCACCTTTCCACAACTAAAAACTTGTTTTTTGCTTCGCAACAATCCTCTGTACTACAGGGTAGTCTACAGTATAGGCCTACTACTCAACATACTAGATCTACATTATATGGTGTTACGCCACACAGAACATAATGATTCCTAAACTATTAGGCCTACATAAACTACATTCATTACTTGATACTTAATTCCTGTTTGTATGCCATCCAAATTTATGTCAATATTTGCATCATCTCAATAACTGGCAACCTGGCAACCTGAAAATTTGTAAACTTATTAGGCTATCATGAGGCTTTGCTTAGGCGACATGTTTCGACAATTACAGAAGTCTAAACCTCAGATGTAGGTATTACAAGGAACATTATCTATTATATATAATAAAGCAAAGTATTAGGCCTATCTATGTCCTCGCTATAATATTGCCTCGTAAAATTATTTATAGTGTGTAGGCCTACATTAGTTAAACTACATAGGCCTAAGCAATTTATTTAATTCACAAATATGTGTCAATAGTAAGTTATAGAGTACAATACGTTATAGGCTAGCCTACCTATTAGACTATAAGTTAAAATTACGCCGGGAAGCAGACAATGCTTTTCAGCTTACGTATTGCCAACTTTGAGGTATTTAAATTAAGTCATACGTCTTTAGCCTTATTTATTAGTTGAGACGAGGTTCTGTGTACAGTTTTTGTAATTCTCTGGACTCAATTAATTAATAGCATGTGACACTATTCATAAACCTTAAAGGGGGCAACAATTAATTAGAAACGCATTGTCTACTTATATGCTCAAATGTTTTAATTTTACCGCATTTATATATTTTTCTTATTAAGTTATGTAATCTTCCTTTTTTCCACCTGGTGTAAGTTATAATTAAGTTATTTTAACTTAATGAAATTAAGTTATAATGTATTTTATTAGTTTTTAATAGTGGTACATGTATCACATGGATCACATAGGCCTACATACTTTTTTGACCAAAGAAGGGGAAGGAGGGCCTCCCGAGATGGATGATCAGCCCAATGCCAGGGCCACCTCCGAGACAGCACGAACACATAAGACGAAGCACAGCAGTCGAACACACTCATGCCGAACAAGACGCTGATGGGATGAAATGATAATGACGACCAGATGATAACCTAGGACTACAAGGGTCTTAAGTTACCCGACCTTGTCTCTCAGGTGAGGGAAAACCCCGGAAAAATTCCACCTAGGTAACTTGTCCCGTTCAATATTTGAACAAGAGTCCGCTGCGTGAGAGAAGCGAACACATCCCCTGCGTAACTGCGGTGTACGCAATTGCTAAAATAATTTTATTGAATAATTTTATAAAATAATGTTAGGTATCGTGATGGACAAATTATTAATAAATAGTCTAACTTTGAAGAAATTATATTCGATTGAATACGTGGTTCTCTGCTTTATAGGCCTACAGAGCGTTCTGAAAAAAAGTTTTCAAAATATAGAGTGGAGGTAGTAAATCTCAAAAGAAAAGTCCTACAAACATGGGGCCTAAAATTAATATTTACCATTAATATTTACCATTTACCATAGACCTACCTGTCAGAGAAGTCCATCTTTTACTATGAACTTTTTGGCAAGGTTGCAGGACTTAGAGAGGAGATAGTATGCATAAAAATAAAGATCTACAAATATGGGTCCTAAAATTAGGCCTAATATATTGGGACAAATCAGCGAACATATTTTCTACAGTGAGATCAGATGTAGCCTAGTGCGGAAGGATGCAGTATGCCGTGCAATGAACGGCGATCATATTGAGCACTTGCTAATAAATACTGCATAGTACAGTATTGCTCTTATCCATGGGTGTAGGATATTTATTTCTTGTATGCTTCTCCATTAATGTGTTTGCCAAAGAATTCACAGTAGAAGATATGCTGCTCCGACAGAAGTTATTAATTTTAGCACCCATATTTGTAGTATCTTTCCTTGCTTACTGCTTCTTTTCTAAGTAGGCTATTGGAACCTTTTCTCAGAACACTTGTAATATAATAGCTTAATTACCCCCATAAGAAAACAAAATGAAATTTGAAAATAAACGAAAAACTGTGAACTTTGCCTATATGATGATAAGTTATCATTGTAGGCCTACACCTAGGCCTACTGTGAAACTCGCTGATTATATTGATTAATTTTCTAAAGTTTGGTCGCAGATGCATATATATATATATATATATATATATACGAAAGAAACCTGTTTAATAATTAATCTTCTCTCCCGCAAGGCATATAATGTTGAGTTTTCAAATTGGCCGTTTTCTTGGGGTAGGAACAAGGTTTTCATTCACTTCCTAAAGTAATGGTATAGTTTAATTCACAAAATACACACCATTTCAGTTAGATTTGATTACACAAATATGCAAATATACAAGAAAGCATGTTAACCACTCTACTACTTCGTGAGGTCTTTAACTAGGCTAAATAACACTGGACAACAGCCAAAAAATTTTTTGCATGAAATTGTGCGTTTATTATGTGGATTTTAGTGCTGAATTCAATTATGCAAACAGTTTTTCTCTGGCACCCTCAGTTTCAGAAAGAAAGCCTGTTTTCTGAATTAGCACTGGCTGTAAATGCTTAAATTTCTGTTAAAGTGATCGACATAGTAAACAAGACCTAATAGCGATTATAAAATTTATTTATTATTATTTTACTGCTTTAGTTAGTAAGGACCGTGGTGTAATGATAATTGGTCATGCAGTTCAAATGAAAGAAAGTTACAAAAATATGCAGCTAATATTACAAAAAGTGCAATATGACAAGTACAACTGGTCCATCTGTGGCGATTTCAAAATGATTGGAATACTGTTAGGATTGCAAAGTGGATACACGAAATATTGCTGCTTTTTGTGCGAATGGGATAGCCGTGATAAATCCAAACATTACGACACTAAAATATGGCCTCCCCGGAAGAATTTTGTCCCTGGAGAAAAGAATATCTCAGCTGAACCATTGGTTGATAGATCAAAAATTTTATTGCCTCCACTTCATATAAAATTAGGCCGAATGAAGAATTTTGTCAAGGCATTAGACAAATCTGGAGCAGGTTTCAAATACCTAGAAGAAAAATTTCCAAGAATCAGTGCTTGTAAGTTGAAGGAAGGCATTTTTGTTGGGCCTCAGATTCGAGAACTAATGAAAGATCAGCTGTTTGAAAGTAAACTGAATCATGTGGAACTTGAAGCATGGATATCATTCAAGACCATTTGCGAACAGTTCTTAGGTAATACTAGAGCACAAAATTACGAACAATTAATTGAGAAATTACTAGGAGCCTATAGAAATCTAGGTTGCAACATGTCTATCAAAATTCACTTCCTGCTTTCCCATTTGGACTTTTTCCCTGCAAATCTAGGACAAGTTAGTGACGAACATGGAGAAAGATTCCACCAAGATATTTCCGAAATGGAGAAAAGGTATCAAGGAAGATGGAAACCCAATGTGCTTGCAGATTACTGCTGGAGCCCCAAAAGAGAAACCACAGGAAAGTACAGAAGAAGCCGCAAACGGCAGAAATTCAACTGACAGCAGTAGAGGATGGACTTGAAAACGAGCTGGCAATGTTTTCAGGTATGTTAATTGGTTACTTTTACAAAATTAAATATAATTTTATTACGAAGGATTCTTCTACACACGAATATTACCAGTTAGTCTTTGATATTACGGTGACTTTACGTTTTATTTATAAACGACTAGACGTGTAAGTACACGATTTACTAAAAAACTGAGGGTGATAGACAAAAACAAAGGCCATATTTGAACTCAGCACATCAAAATACATAAGAAATGATATGTTTTGTGTAAAAAAATATTACCAGTTAGTCTTTGATATTACGGCGACTTGACGTTTTATTTATAAATGACTAGAAGTGTAAGTATACGATTTACTAAAAAAACTGAGGGTGCTAGACAAAAACTAAGGGCATATTTGAACTCAGCACATCAAAATACATAATAAATGTTATGTTTTGTGAAAAAAAATATTACCAGTTAGTCTTTGATATTACGGTGACTTTACGATTTATTTATAAACGACTAGAAGTGTAAGTATACGATTTACTAAAAGACTGAGGGTGCTAGACAAAAACCAAGGCCATATTTGAACTCAGCACATCAAAATACATAATAAATTATATGTTTTGTGTAAAAAAATATTACCAGTTAGTCTTTGATATTACGGTGACTTTACGATTTATTTATAAACGACTAGAAGTGTAAGTATACGATTTACTAAAAACCTGAGGGTGCTAGACAAAAACAAAGGCCATATTTGAACTCAGCACATCAAAATACATAAGAAATGATATGTTTTGTGTAAAAAAATTGTTTGAAGGTCAGTTTTGTTGTCCAGTGTAATCATTATCACAGGGTTGTAATAAAGCAATATTAGTCAAATCAGTAAATTGAATACAATACAGTGGCCTAAGATTTAAAAATGGGGAACATCTGAGTAGGTAGGGGAAGGAATCGGGGATTAGAATTCATGAGAAGGACTTAATCGATACAGAATTAAATAAAGAAACAAAAATAAAAAGGGGAAAAGAAAAAAACAAGAAAAAAGAAGTAAGAAAGATACAAAAATAGTAAGAAAGAATGAACGAATGAATGAAAGAAATAAATAAATAACCTAAAAGGAAAGATAGGATATGAAATGAAATTCATAAGCATAAAGATAAGCAGTGAAATCAGGCTTGAACCACATGAAATACAGAGTGTCTACACCGAAATGCCCTACTTGATCTTGCTCCCAATAGACTACAATATGAATAAAGCTAGGGGAATTTTATTACAAGAAATAAGTCATACTAAGTATTAAGTTTGTATAAAAAATCACACACTTCCTCGTGAGCCCCTGCGGTTACTCAACGAATATATAGGCCTAGTGTGCATTCTTTCCTTCAGTTACAAGTCCAAGGCTATTATGTCAGTAGAATGGAAGCCAATTCACTGGTATCTATTTCAAAATGCCCGAGTTGTTGGGCCTTTTTAATAATAGGAAATCCAATGCACTCTTCTTAGGTCTGATTTGTGTGTTGGGTGCAACAGAGGATTTTTCGCACGGATTGACAACAGCGCCAAACGCATCAAATGTTGGTTGTGAGAAAATTTAGGCTGCAATTTTAACTCTTGTTGTAGACCTACACAATGGAAAAGCAGACATTAGAAAATTTGTATTTACTGCTATTAAATTCGAGGGCTTCAAAATTCGAGCATTTCGGTGTAGACACCCTATAGTGGATAACGTAAATAGGCCTTTAGGTCTAATTAGCCTAAATGCTACCAACTTACTTTCTGTACGTTTGTAACCCAATCTATATAATAATCACCAATTTCAATTTGTCTACCAACCCCCCAGAAACATTATGCCTATAGCCTATGTAGAGAACATGAATGGTTGTTTTTCTTTAGATAGTAAAACAAAAATTACAACTGGAATAATAGACCTATAAGCTTAACCAAACCTCTTTCAGAAATGCCGTGCTGTTGAAACAGCTTAAGTACCATTAATTATAACAACATTAATAGGTAATAAAGTTTCTAATTAAGTAAGCTGAAGGTGGGATGCAACAGATTATACTGAGGTTGAAAGAGCATGATTAAAAAAAGAAGGATGCAGAGTAAATTACAAAACAGTCATGAGGTATCACAATCCATTTTAGCAAATGTTTAAAGAGTCCATGTCATGAAATGGATTTGAGGAGCGGACAGTAATATATTACATGTATTGACAGCACAATATTGAATGTGAAAGAGGAACATCAATCAAATTATTAATATGGATTATGAGATAACCTATACTATGAGAAGATTATACAACGGCTATAGCTTACGCATTTCTGATTCAATCACACTGACTAGTTATAAAATATTGCATTCAAGATTTACGATTGAAAACAACTCCAACCCCATCCTTGGCATTTTGGCTACACGATCACATCTTTCCACCACGAGAACCAAACTTAGGAAGTGTTAGAAATACCTTTGTTTAGGTCTGTAAATATAAGCTAAGTTCAATAGCTTACTGTGAATTTGTAGGCCCTATTAAATTACCACTAGTGGTTCCATGAAATATTATTTATTTTTTACAGGGCGATTGCCTTTCTTTTTCTTTACAAAGGCCGAATTAGACTACTGTCGTGTAAAAAGCTTAGAATATTCATAATTATAAACTTTTGAAACATTAAGGGCCTGTATGACGACCTCCTGATATCGTATTTATCTACCAGATAGAGAACCTATCTGGAAGTTTGCCAAGAATTACGTATTATGGTCTCCTGACAAAATCTGTCTGCCAAGACAACTTCCAGATAAGCTAGCAGGAGGATGGAGTGGCTGACAAAGTACCAACTGCTAGTTAGGGATCTTGGTTGAAACAAGATGGCAGGACGCGGAAGCTTGATGGCCACCTGTTTCTCAGAATTGATGCTGGATGATTTAATTTACACAAAAATGTCATTTTAGGCTCACATATGAATGAAATAGAATTGCACAAATCGATTAATGCACTTAAAACGATGTGTTATTATGTAATTTAATTGTACAAATAGAAATCCGAGCTGCCGCGCCTAGCGGAGGACTACCGAACTATAACAAACACACCTCTTTGCTCAATCAGCTAAGGACCATTTTACAAAATTTTACTGCGTTCTTCCCGATCGCAGTTCAGCGGTGGTATTACAAGGCATCTTCCAGTTAAGCTATCTGGAAGTCACGTATCGGGAGGAATTGTCGGCAGGTAGTAATACAGGCCCCAAGACCACGACATGTTTCCTCTCGATGCCACGGTTCACGTCGGAATACCACCAATCTCTCCTTAGATTCAAAATTACTATTTAATAGTAAGTTATTTCAGGTTAGCGTAGATTGCTTTAGACAAAACACATGAGTACATGTTTAATCCTATACAAGATTACATGAACTTTCATACATTAATTAAGGTTAACTAATGAATCAAGATTTTCAAGTAAAAGAATGATTATTATAATTTTTAATATAGGTGGTTCCTCAAAATTTATATAGAGCCCTTAAGTGACAATAATGCAACTTAAAATCTACAAATCTACATACCTACATATCTTTTGGCAATGAGATATATTAAATTGAAAATTGAATTAATTTTAATGCTGACACATAATTTTTCTGTTAATTTTCATTCTGATCGTTCACTTTTATCATTATTCAAGAAGTAATTCGACAATATCCTGTAAAAGTAATCGTTCTCATCTTTCTGAACATGACTGGGTCAGAAGAAATGGTCATAGGAATTACAATAAAAAAGAAATAAAATAATCTATGGTTAGGGTGGATCCCATGTCCAGCGATTACACGCATTAGGCTATATAAAATTATTTTCTTGCTGAAAATGTCAAATTTCCATAGAAGATTAATCCATTCACCTTGAACAGCTAACAACGATATTAAACCTAGTTTTCGCGTTAGAAAATAATTATATAGGGCCTATTATAACACCGCCATAACTAGCCATCTACTAGGTTTCAAGCAATTAGTAAGCAAAGTGGACAGTAGAAAAAGTTCATGTTAACAAGAAGTCTTATAATTTGTGGAAGTTACAGAAATGTTTATTATAGTAGTACATTAACAAGATGTAAGTTTGTGGATAAATATAATTTTTGTGTTGTTTTTAATTATATTTGTAGGCTATATTTAACCTTCAATGAATTCAAATTTAACCATAAAAATATGTGCGGCTCTTTCCAAATTATTCCCTCAAAATGTGGCTCCCAACACTTTGGTATCTGGACATCCCTGGTAAGTAAGCTCTTCGAAAGGGGAGGGAAAGTGGGTTGAAAAAAATGTTTTCAAGAAGCTCAAGACATTTTCTATTAATTTGTTCCCGAGAATTAATCATCAGATAATATTCTCTAAAAGTGAAAGAAAATGTTTAAATCAACTTGCTTTCAGTAGTTACGAATATTATCATTGAATTTCCTTACAGACATTCAGATTTTCCCATGTAATTTGTGTAAGCTAATATTTCTCAGAGTAATATATATTAGGCTATAGACCTTTCGTTAAACATTCACTAGGACAAATAACTAGGACTATAGAAAATCCTTCGTTAACAAAAATAACCATGGTCGTCCTCTTTGGTTCAGAGACAGCGAGCCCACCTCTGTACCTGAAGGTCATGGGTTCAAAACCGGACGAAATGGATAGATTGTCCAGTAGCCTGGGCATAAAGTTCTCCGCGAGAAGTGAATTCTATAGTGAATTCTGTGTCTTGCACAATTATACGGAACTTTAAGTTAGAGTCTCTGGACTGCACTCTATTTTAATATATTTCTGTCATAAAAACGAGATCTCTCTAGATACCGAGAGGCCTAGATGTAAAGTAAAATTGAAATTGAACAAGGAAGGTTATTTACATTTTAAATCTAATTGATCGAGCTCAAGGTCACCATACAATACGACATTTACTGCCACCACAGCCTAGGTGCATATCTAGAACGCGGCGCTGCTGTAGCACTATTTACACGCAATTCAGCATAGGCAGTACAGTCTGTATCAATTTCACGTTGCTCCAGAACTATTTTCTAAATCACAAATTTGATATCATTATTAAACATGAAGTATATATTTAGTTCACCACACATAACAGATTGTTTGCAGTCTGTATGAAATTACTGAATGCAGTTTCGATGTCACATAGTGTTTACTCTCTCCGGGCTTGATTTTTGTGCAAAATATAAGCTTATTTTATAAACAAAGTAGATTTAGCGGAATACTGAAGTTTAAAATATCTGTAGTGAAGTTGGAACGATTTGTTGCTGCTGGTAAAGAAAGAAGAAACTATGCAGGCCAAGTGAAAACAGGATGCAAATGACCGAACTGTCCCCTATTGACCTATAAGTTACAGATCTTGTCACAATCTTTCATTGTAATATGGTGGACGCCACTTTTTTCAAGTTTTTTCACTTTTCTTTATATTATTATCTACCTAGGTACATTATGTAGTTTGGGGAAAAAATAATATTGCGACTCACCCGACTCCCCCACCACTACTCTCTTAACGGGACAGCGAGGAAAGTAGGGGTTTAGGGTGGGGAGAAACCTAGCGGCGGCATTAGAACTACTAGCAGAATAGCGACGGTGGCGACATCTAGTATGGAAATGGTGAAAGAGAAAAATAATTTATTTCTCCTTTATTTTCTTCTTCTCTTCCTTTCCCGTCTCTTTCCTCTCTTCCTCTCACCTCCTCTTCACCCTACCTACCTATTCGAGACCTATTCCTAACATTAAATTTTGGATCGGACGGGGATCGAACGCATGACCCTTAGCATCGTAGCCAAGAGACTTAGCCATTACGCCACGAAGGCGAGTTGAGCAGTGAAGGAAGTTCCGATATATTTTAGTTATCTATTGCGTTAGCGAGTGTTAACGCAAGAATCGTGTTTTCTAATTTTGAGATGGTTTGTTTGTTATGAAAAGAGTAGTGTTGGTGCAAGGGAATTATTCTGCATCAATTAAGCCATGTTTTTTGTCATAACACGGCGTTTTTTAAAATTTGGAAATATTATGTAAATTTCGATTTTTTTTATATTTATATAATTGTGAAATATCCTGTTGGCATGAAATATTATGTTTGTTGCAAGGGTTTTTGGCATTTTGTATTTTTTTTTATCGTGAATTATTATTTTTTTATCATTTGTGAAATATTATGTTTGTTGGTGTTGCAAGGGTATTTTGTTATTGTGAAATATTATTTTACCTGTTTAAAGATCGTGAAATATGTTTGGTTTCACTGTTCGATATTTTGCATAATTTGTGAAATTTTATTTTGTTTTTTATATTCGTTTTTAAAAATTGTGAAATATTATGTATGGTGCAAGGGTCTTTTGTTATTGTGAATGTTTTTTTTTCTTTCAAATCGGTGTTTAAAGATCGTGAAATATGATGGTTGGTACAAGGGTATTTTTTTAATTGTTCGACATTTTCTATATTTCGTGAAATTTTATTTTGTTTTTTATAATCATTTTTAAAAATTGTGAAATATTATGTATGGTGCAAGGGTCTTTTGTTATTGTGATTTTTTCTTCTTCTTTCAAATCGGTGTTTAAAGATCGTGAAATATGATGTTTGGTACAAGGGTATTTTTTTAATTGTTCGACATTTTCTATAATTCGTGAAATTTTATTGTTTTTTATATTCGTTTTAAAAAATTGTGAAATATTATTTATGGTGCAAGGGGCCTGTTTAACACAGCAAGCTGCATTACCGGCGCTTAGTAGTGGTTGGCATGCAGCGGGGAGAAGATGCGCGTGGGAAATGCGCAGTAGGCGGTGAGGGGAAGCGAGCGTGCAGGCAGGCTGGCGGAGAAAGCGACCGCGCCGGTGGAAAGGGGAGCAGGGTGAGTCGGAAAACAGCTCCTTGCCGTAGTTTGTTTTTAGGTTATTACTCATCTTAATTTTATGATAATTGTTGTTTTAGGCCTACTAAGTAAGTTAGGGCTACCTATCTAATATAATATTTTAACCCGTGTTTCCCTGTACATCCAAGACCACCTACTAACAAGATCGTATTTAATTATGAAATTAATTAGGCCTAATTGAAGATTACCTTGCTTGGTTGCCATCGTGAATTCTTGTTCATGCATGATTTTGGTGAAGTTCATGAATCTGTGGGTCGTTTTAATCGTTTTATTTCGAATCAGTATGCCCATATGGCAAAACAAGATTTGTTTTTATTCGACTATTCCACATACACGACGCGTGTTTGGTATTCACAAATAACGTTTAGCAATTCCTCGGATATAGACCAATCACAATCGTTTACCTTAAAAAATGCTTCCTATTAATATGAGGATGCAGTTTTGGCTCGTTACTGAACATGTAAGGCATTAAACGTGCCGTGATTAATACGTCACATGCTGCCATTCAGCAATATGAAAACACATTATTTTATAAAACATAACGTGTTTGGAAACTGAAATAATATAAATGACATTGATTAAAAACATAATTTCGATTCGGTGAAAGCCATTCAAGTGCTTTTATTCTGTTCTTCCGTTAGCTTACCTGAATTAGGTTAACTATGTCTTATGAGTAGCATTGGTCACAACGGGTGTACATCAATTGAGCGCGAACTGATTAAAAATTCATCAATTGAGCGCGGGGTCAGTTTTGGGTGTACATGAACTGAGCGCGGTGGTTAGTTTTGGAATGCATCAATTGAGCGCGAATATAAACTAGCGCATATATTAAAATGAATGACAACGGGAATATTGTTAGAATCAATCCCACATATAAAAGGAAATAGCAGTATATACAAGAATTACTTGATAAATATCGACGTGGAAATATTACTAGAATTTGTTTCCTAAAGAGAGTATCCTACTATTATCCAAGAACGTGACCTAGATAAATTATGACAAGTACCAACTTAACGGTACGCAAATATCCGAAATGGATACGATACAGCATTTTTAACCATGCCTGTCAATGTACAGAGAGTCTCAAGTCTCTACAAAATAGAAAGGAAAATTGCTGCGGCTGGTGCAAAAGTGAGCTTTGCGCTCAATTGATGCTTCTCAAAATTGACCGCCGCGCTCAATTGATGCATTCAGTTCTGGTAAAATTTTCTCTCGCGCTCAACTGATGAACTCCGGGTCACAACATGTTAAGTCGAATCGATTCACGGATGGTTGATTCACAGTATGCCGTGATATCGTAGCTGTTAGTTTTGTTTGTATATAACAAAGAACGAAAGTAGTTATTAATCCATAATCCGTTAGGCCTACATTTTTGTTCATGGAATAGTCTTAATAAATCCAACTCGAGTTTACGAGTTTCATCAGGTAAACTCTCGTGGGATTACCTAAGATAAATTATTTATTTTTTCTATGTAAAACGATATAATTAAAAATAATATTATGTAATTCTTGAAATTTAGGAAAACCGATTGCAGTGGCAATAAATATAGGAGCAATGTTTTAATGAATATGCATCCTTTGCAATTCAGTCTCTTAGTCTATATGTAAAACTTACGTGAGTAGTGTATTGCCCATGTTTTGGATAAAGAATGTTATGTGAGCAAATTAACAAGATTTTATTTGGATTGTCTATCCTTCAGGGATGTGGCGATGTGGTAACGACATTCAGTTAACTTTTACTACCAATTTACATGAAGAGAGTGGCATACATACTAAGAAGCAAAACGTTTGTTTGGGCAGCGAAAGTTATGTGTTTCGTAACAGATTTTTTTTGCATAGATGGGCGGAAGGGGAGTCTGTCTAAATGGGAAAAAATTGAATGATTTGGACGGAACTCACAACGCAGTTTTTTTTTTCTATCAAGAAACATCTATTCCATATATTCCCGGTCTTTTACTGTAACTTCTGCACGTTCCTGGAATCTCTTTCCCTCCAGCATCAGGGTCTGCTGTACGCTGTCAACATTTAAAACTAGGCTAAACGAATATCTCTCCAAAAAACGCTAATCTTTTTGTTTTATTGTTTCTTGTACATTGTAGATCTAAGATAAGTTACTTTTTTTTTCTCTCTCTAGTATAACACACTTTACTAAAATAGTTTTATTTCATGTAACATAGACTAAATTCACTACTGTAGCCTATATGTATGTATCTAGTGTATTATTATTACTTATAGAACTATGTTAGTGTATTTGTTTGTTTCTTCTTTTCTGTATCTGGTTGAGTGTAAGAGAAGGCCCTAAGGCCTTAACTCTGCCAGATTAAATAAAGGTTTATTATTATTATTATTATTATTATTATTATTATTATTATTATCTGAGGTCTTTTTCCCGGGCGGTGCTCTCTAATCGTGAAATCTACCCTGAAGAAGAATTTTTAGCTGATGATTAATAATAGTTTGTTTATGAATGATTCATGTAAGTGTTAATAAATACAATGTTTTAATAATTTTTCTATTAAATAAATTATTTTAAAAACATCTACATATTGAGTTAATAAACGCGGGCACAGCCGCAGGCAACTGCTAGTTTTGTAGATATCGTTTTCTTTTATTGGTATGAGATGTGTTATACATTATTTTTTAATACTGACCTAGTGCTTGTTCATCAATGTATTATTATATTTCTATTGTAACCATTATTGTAAGGTATAACTATTAGCCTATAGGCCTAGTATTAAGTTTGTTTTATTGTAGTCACGTTTAGGGAGATTTTTTTAAAGTGTAGGATGATTTGAATGTGTCTGAATGATACTGTCAGAGTAACATATGAGGGGTTTCTGTAGATCCTAATTTTTTTGTATAATTAGGCCTATCTTGTTAAGTATAGGTTTAGACAGTTTAGTATTTTTTTGTTTTGAAACGTTACTTTTAGTGTTCCTTGTGTTGTGATAAGATGTTATAATGTGTATCGGCTTAAAATTAGTTTCTTTCAATGTTTGGGATTTTCTAAGTTGGTGTAAATATGAATTGGCGGTTAAAATTTATACGAGTAAAGTTGCAGATTCTTCCATTAAGCAAAATATCGCGATAATTATACTTTCAAGGTAATTTATTATCTAACAACGTTATTTGAATATAATTATTTTTGTCTGCTAACACTTCTGGAAATTCATGTATTTTTGTTACTCCTCTAGGGGAACATCTCGGCAAAGACAAGGATGATGGTATTTCTTGGCAAGGTTTAATGATATAAAATGATTCGGTTTTACTAACATATCGCCTGTGACTTTCAATTAAATAAAATCTTCCATCAAGGCATGCATTAAATATCACGATTGTATTCCACTAACCTGCAAATGCAATACTTGTAAACTTATTTTGAAAGTAGAGTAGTCCTATAATGCTAGTTTGTATTCGTTGAGATAAGGGCAGTGTTTCATATTTATTCCTAACATTTTATATCAGAAATTGTAAGTTTTGTTGTAGTTTTGTTTTTATTTTTTGAAAGAGAACATTTTCTAATTGTTGTAATTGTAGTAATACAACTGAAATACATTCTCCGAAGGCTAAAAAACCGTTAATGAAAAACTGATGTGATGCATTCACAGACAAGGCCAATATAACTTTCTTACATCACATTTTGATATAGAATAAGAAGCCTATGGTGGTGGGTGCATATTCAGTTGACTCAGCTTCAAGCAAAGATAGGACTTAAAACCTGAGTTTTTGCAAACGATGCAATAGACAACATCTAACATCCCTCTTTCTCGATTAATACAAACCTACAGCAATTAATATAGTAACAGCGGATAGGATTTTACAGACTTCTTTCATAGAGTTGCTTTAAAACGCATTGTTGGTTTAAAACTTCACTGAGTAGGCCTATTTAATTTTTAAAAATACAAGGGCGGGGGACGAAGGAAGGCTGAACATGCAAATTTTCGAACTTTAATGTGTTACGCCATCTGTAAATTTCAACCGAAAACCAGTTTTAATGATTATGCTAGGCTACATGATGCAGCGGAGTTATGGTAGTAATTATCAAATTCGGAACTTGCCTTAAAGACTGGGGAAACCATGAAAACCCCCAAGTCAAATTGACTAGCCACGGAGCTTGAATCCAGGACCTTCCGAATGCGAGTCCAAGTCTCCCATTTCGCTTGGTCCAAATCGAGATTGTTGTATAGCCATGTGATTAAGTCTTAAAGTTATACATTATATTTGGGAAATTTATGGGCCTAGATCGTTTAATACCCAAAAATAAATGATAATCATAAGCATAGTCTACTCTAACACACGTCAGGCTTTGCAATGCGCTAGAATGCCTAAGACTTTACTTTAGACATTGGTACAATTTATCATCCTCATATATCATAACTTGTTTTCGATAGTATTCGATTTGCTGCCCATGATATCTCTCCTGTGCTATAGTGTGGGACTCAGCTTAACAGCTCTGGAATGTGGGGAATTTAGGGAGACGTGTTGGTGGTTGGGGGGAGGCCAGCGGTGTTAGTGGGCCTATGTTCGTTCCAAACACATTTCCCAGACTAGCGCAGACTATCCTAGTCTAATGCCGCATGCAGTAGATGAGTCAATGTTTTTATAATGCATGTTGGGTTGTTCCCTTAACTGCTTTCTTCCGTTAGTCACTCTTCAGACAAACCCAACCCGCATTCCTTTCAGGGCTGTTAAGGTGAGTTCCATGCGATAATTTCTTCTGGATTCGTCTGAGTTCGTCAGTCATCTGTATTTTCTTGGTATAGTGTTTTAATACGATTTCCATTTACCAAGCTTTCTAGTATTCACACCATTAACTTTCTTATGGCTGCCCTGAATGGTAATTTTGCCAATTTATTTTCCAACTCCTTTTGACGTTCAACAAATTTTTCTATCCTACTTTTCTTAGAACCCATTAATTATTATTCTTTCTTTCTCTGAGTAGGCCTATTACCTTCCGCGTTATAGGGACGTTTAAGCGGTCCACGCCGCCCAGGCCTCACAGGTCCGTGACCTTTCGGGAGAGGCTTTTTCTATGGACAACATACAGATTTTTATGTCCAAACAATGACATGGAGAGCCTTCCCGCATGAATGATCAGCCCAAAGCCGTGCCACCTCCGAGACCACAAGCACACATAGGAGAACACCAGTTGCACACACACTCGTTCCGAACAAGGCAGATATGATGAAGATAGTATTGACGGCCAGACGAAGTCCGGGTACTAGGAGGGCCTAATGTTTCCCTGCCGGGAATCGAACCCGGGCTCTCTGCGAGAGGAGAGTTAAACTTATTCCATACATGACAGTGGAGTACTTATAGCCTAATCTATTCATTCGTTACTTTATTCTTCCATCCTTCTCCATGCCTGCAGTTTCGAATACAAGTAACCTCTTCTCTTTATCTGAGACTATATGCGTCCATTTTCTGCTCCGTACACCGTATTTAGGCTACACAGACAGTGAAATTAATATATTTTCCTCTTATTTGACAAACTATCGTAGGCTGCTTCCAATTGCCTTGACTGGAAAACATTTCGCCAATGAGGATACTACTAGAATATGTGAGAATTGTTTGGTTCGTTTTAGTCAAAAATACCCCGTCTGACATTTCAATGACAAGTTCTGTAAGTGCAAAATCTGGCAACATTACATCTAACCCTATCAATTATTTTTTCTTGAAATTTCAGCATGTCAATTAGCCTATATTATATCCTATATTTCCTCTAGCCAGAAGGTTGTTATTGGGAGTGTTTATTTTAAAATGGAACGCATCTCATAATGACTACGATTAAGAATAATAAGTAAAGTTCCATGCTTACTTACCGAACTGACTTCTCATCCATGGGTACAGCGGGCTGGGTAATGTGGAAGCAGCGTTACTGGTGGGTTGCTGCGGTGGCTGTTGAGGACCCGGTTGTTGTTGGGTTGGCTGCGACTGTTGGTGGGGCGCCACCACCTGCGGATGATGAGGTGGGCCCTGATCACAAGGTGGTTGACTCACATTGTTGTACATCAAGTGAGTCTGTGCCGAAGCTTGGTGATTATGATGCGGATGTTGATGCTGCTGATGGTTTGCTTGCATATGATGTTGAGGAGGCCCCTGCTGATGATTCGTATGTTGTTGCTGTTGAGGATGGTGGTGATTTTGATGATTGTGATTACTGAGCGTAGGCTGTGGAGGGCCTTCTAATGGTGGACTTCCGGAACCAAGAGCCCCAGAACCACCAACCGCGGCCGCTTGCAGTTTACAGCTGGCATAAACTACAGGTGTCTGATGTCCATTTGGCGGCCCACCCCCACCCAAGTGTCCCATTCCACCGTTAGTTGGCGAATTAGCTCTATAGCCTCCTCCACCTCCACCTCCACCATTACCATCCGCCATAAGCCCACCTCCACCCTGCTGTTGGGCCCCATAGTACGCAGCGTTCCTAATATCCATTCGATCGTAAGGTGGGAATCTAGGGTACTGCATACCCTGAGGGGGTTGTCCTGCGGCTGGGGGCCCTCCATAATGGTGTGGAGGAATACCCTGTCTGAGACCTACGACGGTATGGTCACCGCCTGCACAAGAACTCGGATCTGCTGTTACGGCACCCCCAGGCCCCTGTGCAACCACTGCACCATAATGTTGGTGTTGATGTGGATGCTCCGCCGATACGCCACCGTTACGTAAGTCTGGGATGTACGAGTTTGCAAAGTAGGAACTCATGACGTCATCTACCTCGACGCCCGCCAGTGTGCGTCGCTTTAATTAACAGCTTACACTAACACACACCACTTCGAACCCAGGAACAAACACAAAAATGCACAGATTTGCCGCTTAGCACTGATCACTAAGAATCACTTCTTTTATCACTTTTCATTCCTTATCTACATATATTCACTCCAAAATTGCGAACACTTCAACCCCTACAACACGAGACCACTTCGTTCTTTCACCGTCATAAATATCACATTAAAATATATCAAGGGATATGTGTCTAAATTACGTATAAATGACACTATTTAATATCCCTGACAGGGAATGAAGATGTTAGGGAGTAAAATTTGAACCACGAAATGGGCGTCACTTTATAGGAGCCCTTTTATGAAATAGGAAGTACTATCCTTCCCTATAATATCGTGCATTTATTTGTTTCTTCTTTTTGCAGTTGGGTCTACTAGAACTGTCCCGCTTTTGACTTTTCTGATGTCCTCCGATGTGCCAGAGAAGATTTAATAAAGAAGAAACTAGGACTGACAAATCCCGCTTGGAATCCCTGATGACTACTGCTAAACGTAACTTCCTGCTGTCGTAGAGGACACTGTTCTGGTGACTGCACCAAAATTGGAGGAAGTATTTGAACTGTTGACGACTTCCCAGCACTTTTCCTCTGGATGTTGATGATGTAAATACTGCTGAATGAATCCACCACCAATAGAAATGCTCCTTGCATCCGCCCCTGCAACAATAAAATATAATAGGTTAGGCCTATATTTCCTTAATTTCTTATGCCTAATAAATGAAGAAGATTACTGATTTATCGCTAGATGTTAAAGCAATGAAAGTATTATAAAAACATAGTGTGAAGGATTTTTAGTTTAGGGATGAAAGTAATATTATTATATTAGTTACACAAAATATCTAATTTACTTTATTCCTCTGGGCATAGATATTTTACTACTGTACCATTGATTTCAGTATGATTTTATGGTGTACGCATTACAAACAACTGTTTGTTTAGATCACTCGCAAGGTATTTTAATCTGCGCTATGTCTTGTGTTACTCCTTTTACTTTCTCGCACTTATGTAGTATAGAGAAAGTAAGTTATTGTGATCGTGACAAAAAATGGAAATCGAGATAACACCAGGAAAACATGTTTCACGGTGCCTAGAAACTGAAAAAAAAGTATTTTGGGGACGACATCTGTCTGTCTGCCTGTTCGTGTACACTTGTAGCCTAACTGCAAAACGGTTCATTGAAATTACTTCATTTTTTAAATGAAGGAGTTTCTTTTAATTCCATCGAACCGGAAACAAATTCATTACTATAATATATTGAAATATTAAGGGGACTCTTCAGTAAAACTTTTTTCAAAATTATGATTTTTGAAAAATTGGTTCTAATGATTTGAATAAAAATGTAAATTTCGAAACTTCTATGTGTGGGTAATAAAATGTATATAGATCTATTGGTTTTTGTGTAAAAATTGTGTAGAGGGTACTTTATTCGTGTCCATTTTTTTATTTTTCTACGCTATTACCATAACGAAAGGCGATACATGAAAGCTGATCACAGTAAAGTTGTAGAGGAAGTTAAAATGAACATTTTTTTTGTCATAAACATTCCTGTATAAATGTATATGTATCAAAATAAAAAATAAATGTGACATAAATACATTAAGTTTAGTTAAAATATTACAAATTCTTTTGTTTCCCACAGCAACAAGGAAACTTACCGATATTCAATGTTGTGACATTCAGTATAAGCTACCCGAGCATAATGAACACAATAAAAACAATCCGAGCGAAGTGGCCGTGGTGAGAAGTCCTGTTAAAATCTTAAACCTTATGGCGAGCCAATTTGACTTGGATTATTCATGGTTTCTTCATTCGCAAAGGCAACCGCCGGACTTATAGGAATTATTACTATCCATGACACATCGACGCTATGTCGTTTAAACTGAATATCAGTCAAGAAGACGTCACCAAACGATAGAATCAGATGCACAGAAAATAATTATTAGAAGAACTCACTGGTAAACCTAAAATCGTGATGTGTCCATTATATGGGGTTGTACATTGATATTTAAATATTACATACTTTTTTTTTTGTAAATCAATAATTAAAATCTTAGCCTAGTCCTATGTGATAGAGTTTGTGCAACATATGTTTGCACCGTTTATTTTATAATTGCATGTAATCAAAACCTTCCCCCTTGTATTTTAAAAGAAAGTTATTGTTTTAAAGGCCCATCGACTGAAAGGGTGGGCGTAATTTTCTTCTATCTTCAAGGATCACTTTCTCAATATATTATGTATCCTATCCCACTGTTGTATCCGGCTGTGTGTTATGGCAAATGAGGCAATTGAAAATTGTCCACATTTTAAATGAACATGGAAACAATGCGTGCTATTTATGTTGGTGGTTTTTATAAGTTGCGGTAAAATGACAAGGACAGCACAATACAAACCTATCGACTGAGGATGGTTTTACCGTTATAATATTAGGCCTACATGTTATATTTTTGTATTGGTTAATTCTACAAAATGTACCATAAAAAACATTTAATAGCAAATTTAGAATTTACTTTGCAACTTCACTCCTATACGTTTAAGATTTGACACAGCTTCATAGGTTTTTAATTTGTTGGTCTTACTTTATATTTTGCAGGGATTTTAAGAATTTTAACTGTATATGTAAGCCACTGCATACTCGTTGTGGATGGATCCATTATAGGCGCTATAATAAACATACGAGTGTCGGATACACGGCTAATCGTAAACATACCATTTGTGGACACTGATCTTGATTGGTTCTGATGGAGCGTGGGGTGGTTTTTCAGCAAAGATGTTTGGTGAGAAAGGAAAGGAAAGCAACTACGTGTGATAGATCTCATAAATTATAATCCTTTGGTCTTGTAAAAAAGAATGCTATCCATGAGATATTTCTTACCTCTTAAAGACATTCTCTGGGATTGCTTTCTGCTCGCTGGGCGAGGTAAACGATTGTTTCGCAAACTATATCATTGTCATTCAACCAGACGACGAAGCTGCACGTCAGTTTTCAGATTGATTGTTAGAATACTATATCGAGCCTAAATGTCAATTTAAACCGTCACTGGGCAGAATTCTCTGACACGAACGACGAATGCATGCTAAAGTTTTCATCCGAAGCTGAACGGTACGTTCTTTCATTCACAACATAGGTTATTTCAATTATTGGAAGCCATCGGTAGGTACAAACCACCTCTTCCGTAAAAACGAAAAGCGTATTAAAATGGTTAAGACATTCATTTTAACCACACCTACTTGTTGGCCAGTCCTCAATGTGATAAGTTCAATAATGGGAATATAAAAATCAATTGCGGAAAAACATCGGATTAAATCTTAAAATAAAACAGTATCTAGCTTTTCCATTTATAAATTATCAAATGCATAAATTATTACAACTAAAATTATGTCATAAACAACAAAGTTCGTACTGAAATGCATCAACACCATAGACCTATGCATCAACACGTGAAAAAGTTATAGAAAAAAAATGTATTCACCAAATGCTTTTATTTGGAAATGTTTAGGAAGTAATTGCCTTATCCGGAAGAATATTTTTATTTCTGTCAAAATTTGCACCTTGTAATTTATCCTTGTTTTCTGAAAGTTGATTTCCTCTTGAAACTTCATCTATTTTTTGACAATTATAACATGCAACAATACAAGGCAACTACATAACAGGAATGAACATTTTCATATATTTCCAGTTAATATTCCTCTAGTAAATTAAAATCCACAATAATATCAATGACTTGAGTTGGTGTTATTGCTAAATTCAAATGTAACTAGGCCTAAGCCTATTATCTAAGTTTTCTGCAACAATACCAATTGGTGACCTTGGCATTGGTGACCAAGGTCCTAAGTGAAATAATCTGACTACTCTAGGACATTTTTATATTAAAACAATGAAATTACAAAGAAATTATAAGAATACATTGCCACAACTCGATACATTCATTAAATAAAATCATGAAACGACAGACGTAAGTTACTGTTTTATAAGCCAGAGTAACGAAAATAACGCTTAGCAATGCGCGGTGTTAATTAATATTTTCTTTATGCTTGTATCCTTTGTCGTAAAGATTTCAAAGAACCGTTCGGACAGGAATGTTCCTAGAACCCAGAATATATCAATTCCCGAATGCTAAAGAAATATATTATGCTACTTATATTTGAAATTATTCCCGCTGAAAAAATCTTCTCACGAAAAATTAGGCATAATATATTTACGATTCCTGTCAAATAATTTTAATCCTTAAATGTATTATGTATCCTATAGGACCTCTTAAATTCGTTAAAAAAGTGACTGAAGTGATTCTTTATTTTAAAAAATAAAGAAAAATAACTCTGAATATAAATATAAATTCACGTAAAATTACAGAATAAAGTAGCCGAAAGGAAATAAACTAATAGATCAATCATAGTGTTTTTTCTGTGCATAACACCATGGATTATTTATAATACGTGTGAGAAATTTAGTCCCGCTCATTTAAGAGAGAAAATAGTATTAACATTTTGAAGAACTCTGAAATATGGCTTAATTAAAAACTACTAAATGAATAGCCTCATGAAAAAGAAAAGCAAATAATTTTAAAGGAAATGTTCACATCAATGTGTTTTAAGACATAAAGTGCAGTACACGTGAATGGAAAACATGACTTGAATGTAAAAGACTTTATTATTCAAGCATTCAATCACTGTGTGTCACGCGTGCTAGGTCGGTGGAATAATGATGTGCTACAATCAATTACATGCACCATCAATTCTTCAAACTGTGTCCAGTTTTCCAGGTAACAGAGACTTCGATGCTCTTATAGACAATGAACTTTCTTTTAACAGCTTTACAGTGTAAATTCATCTTGGAGGTGATTTGATTAATACCTCTTCCCACAGTCCCGAAATCTGCTATTCTACGGTATAATGATTGTGATTACCACTATCCTTTCTTGGGCTGTGCTGTCTTCTTGTCATCATTGGCTGCGTGCAGTAGGCTATGTCGGATACCACATAGGGTACAGTATATTGTTTTTACAATTGTTACTTATTTCAACTTGTTTAATTGAAACAAAAAGTTTAAAATATGAATTACTAAGTGCCAGAATGGTACTTTATGAGATTGTGTGGTGGCGGGAAAATGTTTGTCTGTCTGTCTACCTGCCCATGTGTCTGTAAGCGGAATAACTTGGATTCTCATGAAACTTGGTATACGCGTTTATAACGCCCATGAGAAGAAGCCTGTTGATATTGGACCAAATCGGTTGACCGGTACTGGAGTAATGCACAATTTAGTGCCTATTTTATGGTAATTTTTAGAAAGAATTTATCAAATGCATAGCCTATCAGTTCTCATGACAACATATTGTTTTATAGTGTTCATATACGGCTTTGGAAGTTCCAATACAGTTAGCTTTGACAAATAACACTACCCACATATACCTTCACATTATGCTTATCACACTAGACCTTTGTTCTTCTTTAAGTCCTGTTCAATGGATAGATCTGGAACTCAACTCGGAAATCGACTGAAAAAGTAACTTATTTTCTGCATATCATCAGTGATAATTGTAATTATAACAAAAGCATTCTGTCACTTTGTTACATCAGTTTACCTGATTTTATTTAATTAAATATCAGCTCTATAATATTAATATTCAACCTAAAATATTCAATAATATTAAAATTATCATTGTTTAGAGTATAGTGTACATTCCACATAACATTAGAGGAAAATTCATAGGCTATGTTCACAGCTTAAGTATCTTACCCTGTATGGACCGTAAGCCATATCCTACTCAGGAGTAGGATATGGCTTACGGTCCATACAGGGTAAGATACTTAAGCTGTGAACATAGCCTATGAGATAATCTCCTTTCGATAAAACAAAAATGAGTCTTGAAAAAAGAAAGAATACATAAACGTGTAAAGAAGGAATACATAAAAGCATTATTTAAATAATTTCTTCATAGAGGAGGTAAAACCGCTCACCCTAGCATCTTTCAATTAGCCTAATAAAGGTTTTAAAATAATTAAAATCGTCATTTACATACAAATGAGAAGTCCAGCAACAAAAAGAATACCAGATACATTTAAACAAGAACGACATAGGCTAGAGGAACATAACTGAATCTAAATCAATAAACAGACTTCAAAGGCCTATATAAAAGCACTGTCCTAATGACAGCACAGATTAACTGTGCCTATTCTTTCTTTAATGTATTGATTTTTATGAGATGTATACTGTATAAAGAATACAACAATCAATATTTCATACAATGTCTTAAGGAAATGGTAGGCAATGAGTCATTTTCCTGTCGTAATGACATTTGAAATGGACCGTTTAGAATAAGACCGTCTGGGATAAGAAAAAGGACCTGAAGATGGCGGATTAAGCCGAAATATATCATCCATTCTACTGAATAAAATAAATTTTAAGATTTAATAATATTGACAACCTTATATTTTAGTAATGTTTTATAATATTGACAACTATAATTTTTTTAATAACAAAGCTATTAAGTTGACTTTATAAACCAAATTCGAGGGAAAAGGTGGAATTATTTTTAAAACACTATGCAACAGAATTATATCCCTTATATGAAAAAAGAAACGTGAAATTTATCAACACAGTACTGTACTATTTTCGACTTTAGACAGATTTAGTAACTTCCTGTTGACGTAATAACCCGGGACTGAACTGGTATTGTTTATTTCTGGGCTCTGGACCAAACTAGAAGTCTATCTCTACAGTTCTGATCATGGGATCAAACCGGTAATCATTACCTCGCACATTCCTAGAATGGTTAGACCTCTCAGGGGCCCATTATAATTACGTTTGAATTACTGGTGTTCTCGGGTTGTTTTAAAACTACCAAAGTGATTTCTTTTTTACCTTACATACGAAGAAAGAGGAGGAATAATCGAAAGATCACTAAGTAAGCTTAATTCATTACCACGAGAAATGCCTGTAAACGAGTCTCAGACTTTGTCAAACGCCAGTCGACGGATGCAGACAGATTTACATTGGCACAATCTCAGCATTGACTTTCTGTCATTGAAGATGGCAAGAGTCTGGGTTTGTCCAGAACACAGTTTGACCCCGGAAGTGGAAAATTGCACACACATTTCAAATATAAGTTACCCCAATTACATATAATCTGCACACGTGTAATATGGGCACACCACATTTTGGAGCGTAAACTAAACACGAAAAACCTAATAATAACAATAATAATAATAATAATAATAATAATAATAATGAAAACTAGCATGTAGGCCTAATTAGCACACAGACCTGATTACATAAAAACAGCAACATTAGTTTAAAAAGATACAATTTATTGAAGATCTCGGTTATCAAAATAAAAATAAATTACATTAGGTGGTATTTTGCCCTCTTAATGAATAAATTCGACCACCGCTGTAGCGTAGGGGATGGTTCGCTGCACTCACGCAGCGGGCCCGGGTTCAAATGGTGTCGTGCAGGTCGGCACACGTGCACATCGGCACAGTCGCATTTTCGTGCACATCGGTATAGTATTTTTGTCTTGTAATGGTTATCGTGCTCATCGCCACTCACCGCCGCGTTGGGGGTAGGGGGTGGACATAGAGACTCAAACCTACAGCCTCTTTCACCACGGCTCCAAGGCAGCACCCCTTAGCTACCACGGCTAAGGAAACCGGCCGTTGATATCGTAGATAGGTTAAGTCAGGTTAGGGTAGGGTAGGTTAGGTTAGGTTAGGGTAGGTTAGGTTAGGTTAGGTAAAGTTAATTCAGTCTCATTCAATCGCAGGCAGATACTTTATGAATGATTTCTAAACAATACAATTATAATATTAATGTACGCAGTATGTACCGGTATCTAAAATAATAAAAGGAAGTGTTTGTCTTTCTGTCTATCTAGCAGTTACTGTGAACTCCATTGCATTTAAAAGAATAGTATAATTCCAACTTTGTCTCTATGTCCACCCCTTCCCCAAGTTCACGAAGAGTGTGTGGCGATGAGCACGATGATATTGAAAGGATAAAAAAAATATGCCGATGTGCACGAAAATGCGACTGTGCCGATGTGCACAAAACCGTTCAAATCCTGGTCGGGACAAGTTACCTAGGTGGGGTTTTTTCAGGAGTTTTTTCTCACCTGTGAGACAAATGTCTGGTAACTTTAGGCCCTTGAGGTCCCCGGATATCATCTGGCCGTCTATCATCTTCATCCCATCCTCGCCTTGTTTGGAGTGAGTGTGTGTGTTTGTGTGTGAATGGTGTGTCTCGTCCTATGTGTTCGTGTTGTCTCGGAGGTGGCCCCGGCATTGGGCTGATCACTCATCCGGGAGGCTCTCCATCCTTGTCTGGTCAAATAAAGTATGTATGTGATCCATAGATAACCCCTGTAAGGCCCGTAAGGCTTGGGTCGCTTAAATATCCCTAAAAGGGAGAGGTGAAACTAAGGTAAAGATAGAAGAATGAATAAATTCTTAAAATAAGACCCTCATTAAAATTTGCTACATTTCTCTTTATACTTTCCTTCTTCCTTAAAGCGTTCTTACTTTTTATGTTTCCCCGGAAGCATACCGGCAGACTTGGGAACTACCATTACTTCCGAGTAAACTGAACCACGGAGCCTAGTTCGCGATATGGAGGGAAATACAATATTGAGTATTTCACATTTGAATATTTTGCCATATTTGCTAGTGTGTGTAGTTTACACGCCCTAGAAGGAAAAGAAAATCTTAATAAATGTTATAACTTACCAGTTTTCAGTGTGCAGTGTGCCCATTGTGTCAATATAATTTGGCTGATAGAAACCGTGACTGTTAATACCCGTGGGAAACTTTTCTTCCCATTTAGATAAAAAAAAATAAAAAAAAAATAATAATAATAATAATAATAATAATAACAATAACGATAACAACAACAGTAGTCGTTTTCTTACAAGTGAACCTCTCAGCTAGTTGGGCTATAATTATGTAGCAACCCTCTTTGTGAATTAGGGAAAAATAACTGAATGGTAAAGCAGGCATTTAACGCAAATTTTCTGTAAGAAAACTTTATGTAGGCTTACATGTGGCGTTTGGTTCATATGCAGTTCACTGAATTAAATATTAACTCCGATATAAAAAAAAACTTTTAGTTAGCTACTGCTAGGCCTATTCATATCCTGCAGAGTCGAACTTAGTGCTTATTAATAAACAAAGCTCTTTTGTTTTCCTCAGTTTCGCTATATCCTTGAATCAAACTTTCTACATTCGACGGATTAACGGTCTATATAAAATTATATCGAAAATCATGATGATGGAAGCTTATATTAGTCGTAAATTGACAGACGCGTGTTAAATGATTGTTGAGTTCCTGTTAAATTCATTTTTAAGTCAAAATTCACACTTACAAAAAATGAATTAATCCTAAATTCGTTCGTTTTTCACCTTTAATACATGAATATTGTAGATATAGCGTACACTTAAAATTTTATTTAAAAATTTCTTAAGGAGTTGGATTAATTTCCGGTTTGCGTGATTTTCCTCCAGTGTGACCTCCAAATTAGCACTGATCCTAAAGGACAACTTCTTTCGAAAACTTAAAGCTACCAGTAAGTGAGCCTACACTCCAGGTTCTGTGTGAACTCGATTTTTTTAAAAATAAAAAGTATATTATTACAAAATAATACAAATATTTTACATCTTTTTAATATATATAGTTCTCAAATTATTATTTGGGAAATAACTAATTCTAATGTTCTTTGCCAAAAACCAGCCGGCACATAGCGATCTTTCTTACTGGCTTTCCCACTTCATATGCATAAAAGAAGTGTTTTTCACACCCGAAAAGAGCGTAAAAATTTAATAACTATAATGTGAAACCTAAATTTCGTAAACATTGGACGTAGATATCTTTGCCATTTGTCTACAAACTTACCTGACATAATAGAAAGACAATAAACAATATAGGTTGTAGGATATCTCGAGGACAAGACATTAACACACAACTATAACTGTTTCACTATATAGATTCCTGACAGAACTGACAGACTGACAACAAGATGTGAACTCCTACACACGTGGTTGACACACCACATGTCACTTGATGGTGGAGTGTTTAAGTTTCAGTCACACTTCCATGGAAACAGGAGGAGAGGAATTGGAAGTGAATCTGCACACGTGAGTGTAACATACTGTATACAGTATACTGTATCTTCCACATGCACAAAATAAAGAAAACCTAAGATAACAATAATATTCTCCAACAAAATACAAATCCCTATCAAATTACTTTGACATCGTGTAGTGAATTATGCTCTCAATTTTCCTAAAGAAAACTAACTGGATTAATTAAAAACACAATAATAATAACAAATGAATGAAGATATATCACTCATTTCTTCATAATAATAATAATAATAATAATAAAATAATAATAATAATAATATTATTATTATTATTATTATCACCACCTTCAACATCGTCATCAACTGGCAGCACTCGAAGTCTTTTTCTTTGTCTCTCGACTGTACTCGTAACCAATAGGAAAATTTTAAAATATGACCAAAAAAAATTACAAATAATAGTCTGCAAACGAAAACATACTATTTTTACCTATCTACAAGATCCAGACGAACAATATTCTGCATTGTACTGTATTTTAGGTTACTAAACAATAAATAAGTTAGAAAGACGATCTTTAGACTTCGACCATTTTAAAATCACGTTTCAGTCTTTATAGATCCAATGATAGTCAAGTTTGAAGATCAAGCCCCTGAATTTTAGGTGGAACTGTATGAAGTTCAAAGATATGGGCTGTTGCTTTCTTCAAATAAGAAAGCGAAATGTGGATTTGTTTGTCCCATTTAACAAGTAAGTTTATCTTTAGCCTTGGAAATGAGGCTTCTATGTTGAGAAGTATGTAGGGCTGCATTTTCGAATTTGTTTTTACAATGGGAAAGTTGAAATTGAACCAAAGGTCAAGTTACACCAGGAGGTCTTACAATCTAACCTCCGAATGTCAACATAGCTGGAAGCAGATAACCCTGCCATCATCAGTGAGCACACAGTTCACAGCTCTCGTTAAATCAAACGCTAATAACTTTTAAATAATCTGATGTGATGCACTCACACGACTTTTCCACCCTTTACAGAGGCATTAAGAATAACGTTATTGATATGGTAATAATAATAATAATAATAATAATAATAATAATAATAATAATAATAATAATTAAATCAGTTTTACTGTAAATAAAATCATGTAAACTAATGTAACAAAGTGCCAGTATGTTTTTGTTTAATCAGTTATGATTGCAATTATATGCAGAATAAATAAAAAGTCAAATTGGCCGGTTTCGGGATTTGAACCATGGAACTCCAGAATGTGAGGCCAAGACGTTACCATCTCAACCACCTGGGTCAGTTCAACGGTCTAGTTGGATAAGCGCATGTAAAGTAATAGTGTTATTGGCATAGCTAACTGCATTTTAATTGCCAAAGCCTTATAAGATCACAGTAAAACAATTGACTACGTTGTCATGATAACTGATTTGGCTTTCATAAATTCTTTCGAATACGTATATTACCATAAAATAAGCACTAAATTGAGCATTACTCCGAAACAGGTCAACCGATTTTATCCAATATCAAAAGACATCTTCCCATGGACATTATAAATGTGTATACCAAGTTTCATAAAAATCCGGTAAAGCATATTTGAGATACCGTGTCTTTAAAATAGACACTAAATTAGGTTTTACTCCGGTACCGTTTTACCGATTTAGTCCAATATCAGTAGACGTCTTCCCATGTACATTATAAATGGGTATACAAAGTTTCAGAAAAATCCAATAAAGCATATTTGAGTTATCGCGACTTCTTAGGCCTATATATTAACATAAAATAACACTAAATTGAACATTATTCCGGTACTGGCCAACCGATTTAGTCGAATATCAACAGACGTCTTCCCATGGACATTATAAATGCGTACTCAAAGTTTCATAAAAATCCGATAAAACGTATTTGATTTATTGCGCCTTTAAAATACACACTAAATTGGGGTTTACTCCGGGACCAGTCAACAGATTAGGTTCAGATTCAATAGGGTACTTCTCATGGATGTCATAAATGCGTATACTAAGTTTCATGGAAATCCGATACAGCGTATTTGAGTTCTGGCGCCATTCTATTAGAAAGGCGACATTATAAATGTGTTTTCCAAGTTTCATGAAAATCCGAAAAGGCTTATTTGAGTTATGGCGCGTACAGACACACGGACGGACGGACGGACAGACAGACGGACAGACAGACGGACAGACATTTTTCGTCCCCACACACAATCTCATAAAGTACCATACTGGCATTTAATAATAAGCATTACTTCTCTTGACGAGAATAATTAATTAAATCAGTGCGATACCAATTTCAGGACAGCTTGTATCACCTTGTATTAGGCCTGCTCATTGCACGTTACTCTTGTAGATATAGGTTATTGGAGTACTGGCTACAATATATAGATTACCAACCAGCCTTGAGAGGGAAACATACAAAAAATAAAAAAGATCTATAAATGTTGACAATTGTAAAAAATTATAATTGACTAACATGGCTTCCTTTACCTTGCCCGGAGTAACATAAAAAATTACATTTTAGTTAGAGCCATACGTGGTCTGTGAGTCTCTGGTTGTCCAGTTGGTCGTCTCCGCTTTAGAGGGGCGTATGGTAAAGGCGGGTTGCCACATTAACTAGTTCTGAACATATGTAGTTTGTTAGCGACGTTTTCCACCAAATTCCCTAGAACTCTTGTCTTCTCGTTGTAAATGGACCAGAATGGCACGCCAGAAAGAGCAGAGACGACGGAAAGAAGGAGAGAATCCCTCTGTCTTATAAAAATAAGGTCGCTATACTGTAAGTGGCATAGATAGTTATCAGTTAATTCTAGCCTAACTAATTTTAGGTCATGGCATCATCAAGGGCAAGTGTATATTATAGGCTGAGTAGGCAACTGCTTAAAATTTTTATTGGCGCAATTTTATAACAACTCCCAGATTAAATGTGGGAAGACTGGATGTATGCCTTGTGTTTCCTCTTCTAAGAATTTTAACTAGATGGGCTATAAAAGAGCCGCTTTGATTGATCATAAGCTCTGAAACACATAGGCATATTTTAAGAGAGCGGGAATATTAATAGCCTATAGGTAACAATCGTAAAAGCAGCCACTATTATCAAGTGCATATAGTTACAGATTATATCTTATAGCTATTTATGTATCAAGTAACTCAAAATAACGCTTTAGCGGACGAATATTTGTAGTACAGCGGCCGAAGCGTAAGCCTTGGCCGAAATACTGGATGAGTCCGGTAACGTTTTTGCGTACGTGGTGCATACAATATTTTTAATAAAAGCTCTCTAAATTACATGAAATGAAATAAAAATACCCCTATAATTAATTGTAATGAAGGGTATAGTCAGCCATTTGTTAACGTCATATTCTCACAGCCGCCTGAATCACAGAAAAATAATAAACCGTACCAATACGAAATGCAGTAGGCTATAGATGCATATTATATGAGTCACTAGTTTGTAAACAATTTTAATCCAAGCCAGAAATATTGACTTAGAAAAGGAACATGTTATTGCAATTAAATTCTAGTGCATCCATGGTTAGTGTATTCAATGTTTCTCTTGTAAACGAAGATGTGAAAAGATGTGTTATATGATGGAGTAGGCTACCGTGTTTTGGGGGAAAAAACCTGGTAAAGTTTCTGATTACCATAAAGAAACATGTTGGCTTAAATTTGTTTTATGACAAAATATATGCTTAAATCGATGCTAAAGTTGGTGTGACTGGTCAATGCCATCTGGATTATGTTTATAGATTGCCATGACTCCATTTAAAAATGCAGTTTTATGCAATTCTACATTCCTAAGTCGCTAAAATGCAATTTTACATTCCTAGGTCGCTAAAAGGCAATTTTTCGGCGTATATCAGTCCGACCAGCAGCTGTTTTGGAAAGCATGTACTGAAAAATATTTACATCCAGACCGAATTACTCACTTATTGGATTATTCAAAATAGTTGGAAACGAAAATTCTTAATACTTGGGCTTCCTAAAACATAATTAGAGGCCTTTATTTTCAGTTAATACCCCCATTATACTTCTTGTATTTATAGCCTATACAAATTATTCGGATCAGGATCACATTTTTTCTATCCGTAGGCTTCATACGAGTTGTTGTTCTCCGAGTCAAAATAAATGCCATTCTTCTGTGCTAAATGAAAGGGATACAATATAAATAAAGTAAGTCTAGAATGAATAACGTTTTCTGGCAATTCAATAGAGATCCATCTACTTGCTTTGACGATTAAAACTACATAATTTATGAACTTACTGCCCCCTCCCTACTTCCAGGAATATATATATATATATATAACTTATATATAAATTTTTTTTTTTTGCTTTCCCACTTGTATTAGATGAATGTAGTCCACTTATTAAAATAATAAGACAATATACTTTTTTTAATTTTATGAAGCTTCCTATCATTGTAGGCTGCCAATATAGACAAATATAACAAATACATTTTGATCTATAGATTGTGTGCTAAAATGTAGCAATCCTAAAACAAAAGTGGAAGCATAGACTATTTAAACACTTAATAAACATTGAAATTTATAGTAGAAAGGCAGGAACAAAGTCTTAAAGTGTTGCTTTAACTTCTAATAAGTGGTTCTGTAAAATTGTGTCCATCCTTTTGGAGTTAGAAGAACTCTCAAGATCTAACTGGAAGTGCTTCCAGAAATTTAAAACATGACTTTGAACTCCAATTTAACATAGGCCTACCGTTATTATTTGTAATTATTTTCCAAAGGCTCACTAAACTTTATCCTGTGTTTTTATTTATGTCATAGCCTAATTATAAAATTATGCTAAAGATTTCACTTTTGTTTTCTGAGCCTCAACTAACAAACCGTTCATGGTAAGATGATACGATAACGCACAATATATAAAGATATTGTGAAATCACTGTAAAGTCCCCTAGCGAGAGTTTCTATTGATCAGCTTTGCACAAACTTTCACATACAGACCCTGCTTTACATCAAAGGAAAATGTTTACGTAAAAGTAGAAAACTTTCTCTTTCGGAGCTTTTCATCTCATTCCTGGCAATAGGAACAAGTCCACCCCAGTAATCTTACCTCCATTTCGGGATGAGGTTTGAATATTACAGTTCTAGTTCTGCTAGAAGAAAAGGACGACGTTACGTTGTGGCAAGCCGCACATATCCTATACATATACAGGTGAGTGCCATGTTATAATCAGTTATAACTTAAGCAAAAAGCATGAACCATTGTTTTCAAAATTATGAGTATGTAAAAAAAAAAAAGGCAAAGGTCTACAGGATGAAAATATTTAATGTCTGAGTATTGAAAGGAGCATCTCAAAGACAGCTAGCCTAATTACTTGGTGAAATCTACTTTTTAAGATTCAAATATAAACTTAAAGGAAGTACTGATATTCATTTCAATGCGCAGAAGTGTTCGTTCCCTCCAGCATTTCCTGATTTCTGTTCACGCAATGATACTTTCGTTTGAAATGTTGTAATAATCAAAGTATTATAAGTTATATTAAATATTATAAAACGGATTCAGAAATGGGTGTAGGGTGAATGGGGAAGGGTATAAGAAATGGTTGGGTGGCATATACACACACACAGATATAGATGGGTGCGTGTGTAAAGAGAGGTAACTCCAAAATTGTGGAAAATGAAATATCTAGCCAGGAATGATGACAATTTTTTACCTGTCGTTGTCTGTCGGTAGTCGTGGGGTAATATCGCTGTGCATTCTGGGATAATTATCATATTTATGATGTGTAAAGAGATTCTTGAGATATTTCTTTACACAGGTTTCATGCTGGAAAGAAAAGTATGCTCGGAGATATTAAAATCATTACTCGCCTCATTATTAAAGTTGTAAACTTGACAATAATAATATCCTTCGTTTAATTTTAAACATTGTATTATTAGAGGTCTACAGCTTTGGAGTCATGGTACAATTAAATCTAAATAATGCATGACGAACATAGGACTATTCTGCAATAATTAATATGAGTACGTAGGAAAACAAAAATTATGTTGTAGAATTTCACTTTATGTAGGCTTAAAACTAGGCTACATTAGGCCTATATAAAATTGTCATGGTTAACTTTAGGTTAGAAATGTCAGGAAATGTAATGGAGTGCTGACAGAACTATAATTATTGTTGATTTTACTTTTATTGATTTTATATTATTATTATTATTATTATTATTATTATTATTATTATTATTATTATTATTATTATTATTATTATTATTATTATTATTATTATTATTATTATTATTATCACTACTATTTATATTGCGGATGTTCTTAGTCTACTCTGGAAGATAGCAAAATTAATATTGTAGATCGACATTAGTTAGATCGTTACCACGCATTCCTTTTCATTCTCTCTCCCTCTCCTTCCCTCCCTCTCATACAAATTCACTTTCTCTTTTCTCCCTTGTATTCTCTGCTTTACTGTTCCCGCGTAGTCAGTAACGCCCTCAGTGGCAAACTCTGGAACTCGCTGCTCACACTACAGGAAAATCGCCTTAATGAGTAGGCAACTCATACAACAACTCTATAATGCTGGTTCTATACGTAACAGGATTGTGGAAAATATAATTTTCTCTTCAGATCTTGAATGTTAAAACAATCATAAGTTGTATACATATGTTCAGTATTGTTTTGTTTTTGTTGTTGTTATTACTGTTATTATTATAATTATTATCATTATCATCATCATCGTCAGTCATTTTATTTGAAGTTTACCAAAGCATACTACGGGAACATAATAGGCCTATATGTTTATTTATCTTCATTAAAAGTCGACATAAATGGGGCATAGTTACAAATAGTGTTTTTTTTAAATAAATGGAGAAGTGAAGAAATTGTAAGCACATTACAGAAATAATGAGACTTTAGACTGTTTAACGATTTAGGCCTATGTAAATTTTTACTTCTTAATATTCGAGACTATTAAATTTCGCGACGCTTTATCCTATGTGGGACAGAGCCTACCGTCCGGCCGCTGCGTCGTCTACCATAGGCAGATGGCAGGGTTGGGTAGCATGTTTGTCAACATTCCATTACCTAGGGACTGGGCATGGATGTTTGTGTGTAAAAATGAAAAAGTAAAAAGAAAACACAGGAAAAAAGAAAGAAATCATATGAAAAAATGTTATACCCCATAAGTCTTATATAAGCTTACATATATATATATAATATAGTTATATATAGTTATATGTATGTATATAATATTGTTATGCCAAACGTACTTAAATTCGCAGTATCTTATTGGGCATATTTTATTTATCAGGTAATTCAGAACAGTAAAGGAAGGAAGAACGATGCAAGATAGAGAAGCTGCCCTCTCTCATCAGTAAGGTGAACTATTTCCATTATTGTTCCCAATCTCAAAATACATAAAATAGTGAGATACTGCAAAAATTTATATAGTTGGGGGTTTATAACTTATATGAGATTAAGGTTGATTTCAGAATAAACAGGCATACCAATTTCGGAAATGCGTAGTTCCAAGTTAACGTGAACATATTTATCTCTAAAGGTTGAAGAAATGTAAAAATTTAAAATTGGTCCTATCCCTTGCATTAAAGCTTATACACATCACCTTCAACTTGTAGTAATTAAATGTGAAAATACTGTAATTTAAACCAAATGGTATCAGTTAGATATAAGATTTTCTTCCCCCGTATTTAAGGTTTATCTTCTTGGCCTATTAAGTAATTTTTCACACTGCGTAATCACAGATTTTCTAATTCGTATCCCCTGAAATAATACTTACCCTACTCAATTCAAGTTCAGTAAAATCAGACAAATTTTGCAACGACTTTTAAGTTTTCTTGTCACTCATTCAGTTTAAACCGTTTAAAATTAAAGCTATAAGGAATAGCCTACAAAGAAGATTTTAGACTCACAACTTGAATTTTAAAATGCATAAAATGTTTTAAAAAAGGCTATGAATTGAACATTAATAATTTTAAATTGTTGTTATTCCTACAATTTATTAATAAATCCTTCGTAAGAAAATTAAGTACCCTATGTTTCTCATAAGAATGGTAGCAGTTATTCCTATATCATGCCTGATGTCAATAAACTTCAGTTTTGCGCCTGCAAAATTTGTATCAGAGAGAGAGAGTGAGAGAGAGAGAGAAAGAGGTGGAACATGTAGCCTTTAGTATAAGGTAAATTCCGAAAGACCCATAAGGATGAAATGGGAATTAGGAAACAAAATTACCATAATGATCTATCAGTTACATTAATCTGATTCGTCGTTATTGTTATTATGAAAGATTTAACTACGAAAGAAGTTGAGATTAAAATTCAATTGCAATACCAATCCAGATTCAAGCTACTGCAATGAGAGTTAGTTACTTTCTTTAGTTTTAAGAAGAAAAAATTACGTTCAGCCTCCTAAGTCTAATTTATTACAGAGAAAACTACAGATAAGTTATTCCACCAGTATTTCTTGACGTTCCCTTGCGGAAGCTACTTTGAAAAAGGTTTGTCAAGGAAGAAATATCAAATTTATTTTTGAAGAAACATGTGTTGGCAGTAGGGAATCTAATTTAACATCTACACGCCACCAACCGGTATTAATCTAATGCCCGGGCATACTGCCAAGAGATAAAAAAGGAATAGCTTCAAGTTGACTTCCTAGATAGGGTCTTCCCTCTACTCTAAGGTAACTTATATAAAATTATTACCAGCTACTTACAACAGCAACTTTTCAACGCTTACTTCACATAAACTATTAGAGAAAGTGTATACTCTACAATAAGAATTTGAGATACTAGTAACGCCTGCAATAATAATATTTTGAAATCCATAAGCGAACACAAATAGATTTAGAAATTCCTATATAATACGTATAATCCGGCGTATAAGCTCTTTCTGCATAAAACTAAACATTAGGCCTACATAAGGCTAGATTACTCTGACCTGCGCAATAGATATCAAATAGTAGGCTTAGTAGTCAACTAGTCAACTAGTCAACTAGTAGTCAGCCATTTAAAATTTAAAATTAATGTAGGCCTAGTTCTATTTTGACTTATTTGCTGAACCTTGCTGAAAACCAGAAGGCATAGCCTGACTCGTCTCAGAATCGACCGACTTGTCCCAAAGTAATTTTGGTGCGTTAATTCTATAGTCCAATTCATCCCAATTCCCAATTCTCGGCAAGTTAATCTTAAGTATAGCCCATCACGTCCCGAGTGTTTAAAAAGAGGTGCAACCAGGTAAGAGAAAATACTTCTTCCCTCTCAGTGCAGACTTGGAACTGCACAGCCACTTTGCTAGTGCAGTTGTTAAAAATGAAGTAAATGAGTAAAATAGTGTCTGTTTTATAAGTGGTTATGGCAGGCTGAAGAGAGTAGAAAGCAGTGTCAAGGTGTGAATGGAATGATATTTGGTCAGTGCAGTGGAAAAATGAGAACATAAATTATACAGTGGGAATGAATAAAACGAAAACAAATAAACGTCCGTCAAATACTTTTCAAATTCGCCAAAGGTTCATCATTCGGGGCTATTGACAGCATATAGAATACGAAACAATTTTTTACTTCAGATGAAACAAAGTACACAAGGTCAAAACACCACTTCTGCCAGTTGCCCATGGTATAAAGAATTGTAAAATCTATAACCCGAATGACCAATCTAGTCTAGAGAACTCAGTAAAAATTGCTACATCACAGATAAAGCCAATTACTGATAAACTGATGAAAATCAAACAGTTGCAGGTGACTCTCTAAAGGAGTTTTGTATAAGTACAAGCTTTTTGATAAGAATGCAATTTTATGTTCATCTTCTGTGAATAAATGTTTTGTGTTAGTTTGTTCAGGAACAAATATATTCAATTCATAGATAATATACCTTTTAGGCCTATCCAGGCGTTTAACAAACAATTATGAAATTAGACCTATAGCCTATATTGGGCTTGCATGATGTAAGTTGCGTTTTATTCGAGTGTCACCATATTAATTTAGTTGAACATTAGTCTAAATAAACTGCTTTCATCTGTAAAACACTGAGCCACCCTCGTTTAAATCACAGTGCCAATTAAAATGTCGTGGGCAACTTTGAGCAATATAAAAAGAAGAAAAGGGGAAAAAAAGGTAAGTTACGTCAAAAACCTGTTGATTTTATGAAGTGAAAAGAAGTAGTCTACGAGAATTTATAGTTACTACTGTATAAAGAATTGTGATACGAGAGATTAAAGAGATTCGATTAAAGAAAAAGAACAAGGTAAGAATGGTGTAGAAACAGATGGTAGGGACATTGTAATAGGACAACACCCTGGTCCTGTTCGCCAGACCTGTTTTAACTCTATAATTTATAGTAATTTAACCGACGAGTTCCCGTTACTACTTAACCGTCCACAGCGATCTGGCATAGATATCAGAGTACGTAGTGAAAACTTCAAATAGCTCAGCCATAAAAATGGCATTAACCCCAGGGGACCTCTCTTAATACAAGGTCTTTCCAACCCAACTTACATGAATGAAACTGTTACACATTAGCTATTAGCGTAGCTGCTTCAAAGTATTATTAAAGACAATTTCATTTCAACTTGCAACAATTTTCTTAAGCCTATTGTGCACTAGCCTGCACGAAGGAAAGAATAAAATTCATGACAGTATATTAATACACTCTACAAATTCTTAATCAAAGATAAGAACGAAATTAAAAATCACATTGGGCCTTCCTACACTTCATCAGGTAATCCCGTGATGAGGGCAACGGAGTAGGTTGCGAAAAACTTGGGGAAGAATTAAATTATGCAGTTGCAATTGTACTAGACAATAATATTCAAATAATCATTCAAATAATCAAAGCTTAAAGACCATAGCTAAAAAGCTAAATATTCCAATAATAATAATAATAATAATAATAATAATAATAATAATAATAATAATAATAATAAGAAGAAGAAGAAGAAGAAGAAGAAGAAGAAGAAGAAAATTAATTTATTATGTGGACTCAGAAAACTAATTTACTGATAATTCAAAAGATTATTCAGATCAGAAAGCATAACCAATGCAAACTTTACAATTAGGCCTATTTATTTATTTTGTTATCGGCTTTACACCTCAAGGATGGTTTGTATTGTAATGTAGGGGAAATAATTAAATCACTTATAATGTTATACAATGGCCTTTTCAGATAGGAGGACCTTCCCGACGAGTGATTAACTCTATTCAGGGCCACTACTGGGACAACACAGACCAGATTAGAGGATTTTGAAAAGGACGGGGTGGGAAAAGAACGCCCATAACCTTAATAATTTAAAGTGCAATCCAAACATTTGCCTGAAAGAAACTCCAGTCAGGATTGCCTGCCTCAAAAATCCAATACCGAAAGTGATCTAGCGCCTGAGCAATACCACTCGATGATGACTTTTCAAGAGGAAATATAACATTTTACATTAAAATCAGATTCATCAATACGCCTACTTAACTTAAGAGACTCTTTTTTAATGTTTTCAAACTGATAGGTGTAACAGTATTTTAAGTTATTACCGTTCACACCCTCAAAGCCATAAATAAATCGAATAAAAAATAAATAATAAATAAACTTCCTGCTCATTTTATAATGAACGTAGGACTAACTTAGTAGTTTATGACATCAACTTGCTTATTAAGTACACACGTGTTAGGCCTTGGACTACTTATTTAGGCTACACTAGAAACGCTGAAATAATTCATTAAGTTAATTGTTAGGCCTATAAAATCTGAACATCTGAAATAGCTATAGGCCATGCCTATTGCGAACAAGAACTCCACTACCCACAGTTTACAAAATAGGGATTCTATTTAATTAGGAAGAACGCATTGCACCATCAGTAGACCTCAGCTCCACCCCCGTGACAGTGTCCGTAAATGTTAATTTGCAGGTTGTAGAATTTGTTAACATGGTTACAATCTCAAAATAGAAAAACGAGAGAAATGGACGATGATAGGGACTTGGGGAGAATGTAACCAGAATCGCTTGCTCTTTTCTGTGTGTGTGTGTGTGTATGTGATGTGCGTCTGTGTATATGTTGCTAAAATTTGCAACGGTTTTATACGTTGATTACAACCAATTAATCAAGTTGATGTCTAAACACCAGCAGTGGCTTTCAAATGAAATCGAATCCCGGGTGTGGAAGGGTGAGGGGAGATCTAAATCTATCGTTATCGACCAAAACAATAGAGACAACTACTGTAGGCCTACTATAACGGAGAAGGTAGCGGGGGAAATGCTAAATGAATTGGAAAAGCTTCGGTTTGCTGAGAATGTTGCGAAAATTCTCGCGGAAAGAATTCATGGGATATTTTATCTAAAAGAGAGGGTACTGTGGTTTTAGTTGGGCATATATGAAGTGTGGTAGGATCAGCAGGGGATATGTGGGAATTTGGTAGGGAATTGGGAGGGAAGGTTTGTAAAATTTTTCCCTGCGGGACGATTGAACACAGTTTTCCCCTCTCTTTTCCTTTCACTCTCTTTCTCCCACACACAGGCTATACCGGTAAACTCCAATCACCTCGTTGACAAGCAATTAAGCAATATTGCAACAAACTAACCACTCCTATTGTAATCAATATAAAACTGATTGCGGAGAGAACTGAAGCCTCTGGTGTAAAGTTAATGAAATTTTTGTGTGGAGGTAGGTAGGGTTATATTTATCCAGCTCTATGTTATACGAGTTTTTCTGATGTCGTGCGACACCTAAATTACACCGCAATACTCAATATGAGAACTTGGTCCCGCTCTTGTCCACCAAATTCTCGTCTTATTTTCAGTGAAACCACAGCCTTCATTTCATGGAATCGCGAGGCGCACTTGTCGATTCGTCCCCATGAAAGGTGAGCACCAAGACGGGAAGAATGGATTCTTTAAAACTATATTCATCATAAAATATCTTTGTTACATTAAAATAAAAAGAAATAGGCTAGATAATTTGCATCACTATTGTGTGTAAGATAAATAGGGTGGATTTTGCAAGGTAAGTGGAAACGACCAAATTCACTGATTCATTTGACACTATGCCCTCGTTATGGAATGAGATGAGGGAAGTCCTTATGGTGTCATGTAGGCCTGAGCCTTTCTTCCTAACCAAGCAGATACCCGCTGTCCAAATTTCCATGAATTCCAAACGGGACAGCTGTGTCCGTCCACCACTAGGTAAACTTTTTAAAAATTATTTTAGCTGGCCTTAGGTAAGTTTTCCTTAAATATTTAGTTGTTTACCTTTTCCTTTTCCATTTTAAAGTTTTTTTATAACACACAAAACCCACGCAGGTCTCTTCACCACGACTAAGGAGACCATCCCAAAATTCCTTTCACCACCGGATTTTCGAAACCGTAACCTTAGGATTTCCAAGCCGATACTTTAGCAAGAGTTTTAAACATATTTTTTGAAACATGGGAAGGCATGGGCCAGAAACTCCATAAAATCGGAATGTCCCAACCAGGATTTGAACTCGGGGCCCCTTTCACCTATGGAAGAAACGCTTTGAGCGTTGAACTAACTGGGGCTCTTGAGTACAAATCCCCAGTTTCCGTGTGTGAAAATTAAAATTTGGTGGGGAAGGAATAGGCTAAGTGGAGCGAGGCCAACTGCGTCCAGCCAGAACGTGAACCATTCCCAGGAATGGAGAGATGATAAGTCTATAAGAAATAAGGAATGAATGAACGAAAGTGAGTTAAGTTACTAATGTGGATGCTCACCAGGGAAATAACGGGAAGCCCAACTAAAATTATTCGGTCCCTAAGCTCGAAACTACGACTTCCTGGAATGTGAGCCCGTGACTCTACCACCTCGCCTGGCATATATAGGCCTAGTCTACAAACAACTGTACTCAAATAGCCGTATAGTTTTTGTTGGACCATAATGTAGACGTAGACTAATAGACTACGCTTGTTACGTATGACTTAACGATATCATAAGGATACTCATTTCGAAACTGATTTTCATTATGACATCGGTTTGTTATCGGTTATTATCGAACACGGAACGATCTTGAGACCTTGAGCGTAGCAGCTGAAAACTGATTTATAAATAGGCTACTCTGTACTTAAAATAAAATCAGTTCTGTTCGTTCTATTTTAATATCTTATTAAAATGGATTCATTTTGTGTTGTCAAAGTCCATTAGTTAAAAAAAGACCAAAAGGAAGCTTCGATTTGACCACCGCCATGAGCTGTCATCTGTCGTAGAAGACAAGAACAACAATAACCAACCGGCTGATGTGAAGGATAGTTCGGGTGTTTGTTTGAGTGAATCTAAAATATCAAAATTAGACTAATAGACTAATAATTATGGAACAAAAAATCGTATGCACTTGCAACTTGTAAACAAAATACTCGTTTGAAAGTTATGAAACTCGCTTCGGTAGTTTCTGAAACATACACGCATCTTAATAAATGCCATCATAGGCTTGTTGCATAATGTAGCCTACCCTATCAGAAACCAGAAGAAATACTTGGGTGTCTCTGGTTAACACGATGTTAGAAAGACCTAGTTCTACAACTGAGGGAAGTTGGATTCACAATAACGTTTGCTTTTTTTATGTGATAGGCCTATTATCTGGTTAAGTTGGAGGATTGAATATTGGCCAGGACTTATAGCCTAACTATGTAGGGGCCATTTGCATTCCATAACTAAGTTACAGTTGTGGTTATTCTTATATCCAAACTTCTCCTGGTTTGTCCAATATAAATCATAGCCTACTGCAGTCTTTGCATTCCATCTGATAAATACCCGACAGTTCGGTAATGTTAGACTAGGCCTATGTCTATTAAAATAACAATAGTTTTGAAGAACAGTATCTTTTTTATAATATTATAAACTCATTATTATTAACATAAAAATTGTACCTATTCTCTCTCTCTCTCCCTCTTCTCTCTCTCTCTCTCTCTCTCTCTCTCTCTCTCTCTCTCTCTCTCTCTAAAAAGTTATAGGTTGAAGAAATATATATTTCTAACTCTTTTGACACAGAATGAAATTTTCTCTCGGAAACAATCAAGATTAAATTTGTAAAATTGTCAAAGATTTTTCCGTTGTTAATTTTATAATTCCTTTTTCTCAATAATTTCTAAAGTTTTAAAGATAGCGAAATTTAATGTTACTCGCGAATAAATTTTCAAGAGAACCACAACGAAACATTCTAAAATTTACAAGCAGGTACCCGGGGATTCGCCCGCGATTATTTTTTCACCTGCTTCGTGTCTCTCCTTTTACGGCCTTAGGAACTCGAATTTTTTCCAGCCTTCGGCATTTGTTATAGATATCTACTATATCAGTGCGACAGGATATAATTCTAAAGTCTCCAGTCACGTGGTTTAAGAATGAAGTTATTATACTAACTTGTTTAGTTTTAAACTTCTTTCCCAAAACCCGGAATTTCAATTTAAAGCCTCTTCGAGATGACTGATACTGAAGAAAATCCTACTCTCTCATTCGAACTATCGATTCTGGGGTTTGCAACCAGCTCAGCCATCATGAAAGATAATGAGATATATAGTTTTATATCATTTTAATCAGAGGCGCCAACTTATATGGGCCCATGGGGCTGAAGCCCACCCAATAATCTGCCTTAGGCCTATTTTGTTAAATTATTTATTACCATTACTGAAATATGTTTCCTTATTGAATCGCCGGAAAGCTAAAACCAGGTTATTGTTGACTCACTCACGATTATCTGAACATTAAATTTTTACGTCTTAATCTGTTGATGCAGTTTCCACATCCACCGTCATATTTTTATGCTTTTTATGTAGGCCTATTCATAAATAAAACTTAATCACATTGCTGATGAAAATATAAATAAGGAGAGTGCGGAAAAGTTAAACATAGAATTGAGGTGAATAAAAATCACAAAAAGGATATTAATTTAATGGGCAAAGTAAGGAATTGTGATGCAAGACAATATTACAAAGTTTGTCTTCTGAAACAATGAAATCATTTCATGTAGGCTTTGCCGCGATAATTAATTCAAAAATAAAAAATTAAGAACAAATAATTAAAATAGGCCTACATTTATTAACACTTACACACGAATCATTCATAAACTAAACTATTAATAATTATAAAGAAACAACTAAAAATCTGGCTTTGAAGTGCAATCCATGATAAATAAATGATTTAAATAAAACATGTAGTTAAGTAAATAATTGCGGGGGCCTAAGTTCATTACCGCATTTACCTTAGCCCGCTATTCAACCCTATTCTGTGTTAACTCCATCCAACCATCCTATTTGCTGTAAATCAATCCTAATGTTGTCCTCCCACCTACGACTAGGTCTTCCAAGTGATCTTTTCCCTTCGGGTCTCCCAGTCATTACTTAATTTTGTGTTATGTCTTTCCTCCCCCATTCGCACAACATGTGAAGCCCATTTCAATTCTCTGTGATTTAATTACCCTTACTATATTCCGCGAAGAGTACAAGTTATAAAGATCGTCGTTATGCAGTTTTCTCCAGTCCCCATTTTCATCTCTGTTAGGTCTGAATATTTTCCTAAGCCCCCTGTTTTCAAACACTCTCATGGCCGAGTGCACGATTCTCCGGTTTTCTCAGCCGTTTCGTTACCGCGGTAAACGTAATACCGGGGTATTCTCAAAATCTCTGTGCACCATTGCTAAAATACCGCGGTTTGCTAATGCTTGGAAATATCGCGGTTACTCTGCTATGAATTTCTCCCATGGAGAAATTTTGTGTTGGTTTGTGTTAGTTTCTTCCATGGCCGCTAGGTACTCTCTCTCTCTCTGCACGTCTGCCAGTCACGGTGGCTCTGGTAGGCTATTGGGGTCCCGAATTCAATGTATATGTTCCCTTATTATTCAATAAAAAGATGTTCATAAGGATAAAAGGGAATATTATATTGCGTATATATGTCGTCTGGATTCATACTTCGAATTCAAGCACCATAGATACTGTACCAATCGTGAAATGAGTTGGTTTCGCCTAGGATACTACTGGTTTGGTTGAGGTGAGAAAGGAAGGTCATTTCAATCGATGTTACAGCACAGTATTTGCAAAGATATGTACCATCGTTCATTCTTCAAATAGATCCCACCTGTCTGTACATTTCAATAAAATAACATTCATGTTTTAAAGAATAATTCTCACACGTGTGCAATCCAAGGCAAAGCAACACCATGAAATCTCTGCTCTGAGTTCAACAAAGCCTCGCTTTTATTCCCGTACAACTAGTAGAAATTTTAGGTGCAAAATCATGTGCATAGCCAAGAAAGGGCTGTTATAATTATGTTCGTATATGTGCAGGTGTGATAGATTGCTTACATATACAGATACACGGGCTATATCGTGATGCATGCAGCCATTCACTTAAATTTGGCCTAGGACCACTGGTATTCCATATTTCATTTATTGTTTGCCTTATTGTTCAGTAATAAATGTTCATAAGGATACAATGGAATATTATATTGCGTATATATGTCGTTTGAGTCCAACCTTTGAATTCAAACACCATAAATACTGTACTAATCGTAATAATCGTGGTTACGCCCACTAGCCTACTCGATGGACTTGGTTTGGTTGAGGTAAGAAAGGAAGGTCATTTCAATCGATGTTACAGCACAGTATTTGCAGACATATGCACCATCGTTCATTCTTCAAATAAACCCCACCTGTCTCTCATTATTCTTTATGTTCAATTAGCTTTTGGCCTAGATATCATAAATATGATACATTACGCTGATCTCCATCTTGGAAAGAAAACCGCTGTTTTCTCACTTTACAGCTCCTTCACGGCCGGTTTTCATCTTACCGCGGTAAAAGTCGAAACCGAGCACGATGCAACGAAAATATGACTTTACCGGGGTAAACGAAGCAACTTTACCGCGGTATTCTGAATACCGAGGTCGGTGCACTCGGCCATCAGATTATGTTCTTCCCGAAGAGTAAGGGACCATGTCTCATATCCATATTAAGTTCCAGTCCATTTTCGTTTATTATTTTCGGTTCTTTTGTTCTAGTTCTAGTGATGAGTATGTGAATTTGTAAATTTCCGTCTCTATCTCAAGTTTTTTTCTAGGGGTTTTCCTTACCTGTGAGACAAATGTCGGGTAACTTTAGGCCCTTGTGGTCCTCGAATATCATCTGGCCGTCATTATCATCTTCATCCCATCCTCGTCGCCTAGTTTGGAATGAGTGTGTGTGTGAATGGTGTGTCTCGTCCTATGTGTTCGTGTTGTCTCGGAGGTGGCCTTGGCATTGGGCTGATCACTCATCCGGGGAGGCCCTCCATGTCCTTTTCTGGTCAAAAGAGTATGTATGTCATTCAAAGCTAATCCTTTTTCCTACAGGTTGCGGCCCTGTAAGACCCGGGCGGCTTGGGTCGCTTAAAACCTAAAAGGGAGAGGTAAAACTAAGATAAAGAAAGAAATCAAGAAAGAAAGAATCAAGTTGTTTTGCAAACTAAATATAATTTGTCTTAATAATTACTCACCATATTATTGATTGTTAATGGTATTTATTTATAATTAATACTAAACGGCACCCACACAAGGGCAAAGCTCATTTGGTTGTTAAACTTAAATTCTGTATTTTGTGTATCATATAAAGTAATTAGAATGCAATACACGGTTTATCGGAAATTGTTTGTTTAAACAGGCGAGGGATACCAGATGAACAGATAGGCTATTAGAGATGGGGAATATTTCTTGTAACTGTTACTTTGTAACTGTTACATGTATGTAACGGTAACGACCTGTTACAAAAAATCAAAAGTAACGGTTACCAAAGCTCCTCCTAGGATAGCTTATTTTCGTCTCAACCAAAGGCGGAACCAGAAAATACTGAAAGGAGGGACCGACACAGACGAAAGTTTGCTATTATTTGGAAATCCAAAAAATGGGGGTCCTCCCCCGGGATTTTTTTTATTAAAAAACGAGGGAAAATCAGGTCGTCCCTTTAGCTCTTCCCACTCCAGACATCTAGATGTGAATGGTGGAACAACTAGCAGTATTGGAAATTCTGACTCCCCCCCTTCACCACTTCTTTACCCTTTCCTACTATTCAACCTTCATCTTACCCACTACGCCATCGAGCAATCATTGCAATGAGAAGCGAAAATTCATCTATTTAAGTTTAGACATCTGCATGAAATGGCGGAGATTGATCATTTCCTATTAATTGCATTTATGTGAAGTGAAATAAAATCCCTTTAGGCAGGCCTACAGGCTGAGGTAGATTTCGAAGTACTTTTGGTTTAATTTATTGTCACTGCGCAGTTCTCTTCTTCTTTAGCCTTGGCATGATAAACCCGCAATAATAACTGCAAAAAAGAGGAAAGAGCACTTGTTTAAAACATTCAAATCTTGCCTTATATGAGAGCTATCGAGAAACTAGGCATTGATTTGTAGAGTACTCATCAAGAGCTTTTCAACGATACCCCACAAGACGTGGTTTCAAAAATTTCGAATTTCCATCCCCCACCCCTACTCGTACCCCTAAAACCCCCGAATCGTTACTGTCACTGTGAACTCCATAGGGAGTACTCTAATTTATTCCAACAAAGTTTCTCTCTATACTTCATAGGGGCCGAGATATAATTTTTTCAAAATTTAACCCCCTCCCACGACCCCCCCTTGGGCTAATTTTGCTCATTAACTATTGGGCCTAGAAATAACATAATAAAATTTGGTTCAAATATCTTCAAAATTACGGCCGCTAGCGTGTAAATATATATAAATATATAAGAATTCTGTATAGTTTCTCCAAATTTCTCAGCAGCTCTCCTTTTTCTCAGGGTTTTTTTTAATACTTTTATTTTTATTTTTATTTTTATTTTATTTATTTACTTATTATTATTGTTATTATTAGTTGCGTTGAGAAATTTGTCGGTGTCGAGCGAATGTAACTGGTCTGGAACAAAGTAACGTGTCGAGAGTTACACCCGTTACATTATTTTCACCTGCTCCAGTTACACGGACCCGTTACTGTTATTTCCACCTGCTCCAGTTAATCTGACCTGTTACTGATACTCTCGCCTGCTCCAGTTATTTGGACCCGTTACTGTTATTTCCACCTGCTCCAGTTACTCTGACCTGTTACTGATACTCTCGCCTGCTCCAGTTATTTGGACCCGTTACTGTTATTTCCACCTGCTCCAGTTATTTGGACCCGTTACTGTTATTTCCACCTGCTCCAGTTACTCTGACCTGTTACAGTTAATTCTAATATTTCTGTTACAAGTGTTTTATCCGTGACTTTCGCCTCGTTCCGTTACATCTGTTACTTCCAATATTTGAAAAACAAAAATAATTAAAAAATAAAAAATAATAAAAAATTAAAATAATAAAAAAACAAAAAATAAAAATATTAAAAAATAAAAATATTAAAAAATTAAAATTTCAAAAAAAAAGAATAAAAAATAAATAAAGAATAAAAAAATTAAAAAGTTATTTTCCTAATTAAAACAAAAATAATTAAAAAAATAAAAAATAAAAATAATAAAAAACAAAAAATAAAAATATTAAAAAATAAAAATATTAAAAAATAAAAATTACATAAAAATAAGAATAAAAAAAAATAAAAAAAATTTAAAAAGTTATTTTTTTAATTATTAATGGGCGTCAAGAGTTCATGCATAGAATTCATGCTGTCTGATCTCATATATATTTCTTGCTTTACATACCACTTAAAAATTTATCAAAATACGATATTGCCTTTACTGGACAATTTAAACTTAGAATGTGGGTATATAGCATGAAATGTGAATTCAATAACTGTAGTAAATTATTCGAAATAATATTGATAATTTTACTACTAATAATAAAATCCCTATAATATAAAGCTACACGGCTGACTGACTGACTCACTGATATTAATGTTTGCCCACTTCCAGATGAGCTAGAAACTTGAAATTTGGTACACATATAGCTTTTAGGCTGTAAACCACAGGAACATTCCAAAACGTTTTTTTTTTAATTTCTAGCCCAAAAACCCCCGAGTAAGGGCTCTCTCACTCACATTAACGTTTGCCCACATCCAGATGAGCTAGAAACTTTCAATTTGGTACACATATAGCTTTTAGGCTCTAAACCACAGGCGAATTCCAAAAAGTATTTTTTTTTTATTTTTAGCCCTAAAAACCTCCGAAAAAGGGCTCGCTCACTTCGAGATGAGCTAGAAACTTGAAATTTGGTACACATATAGCTATTAGGCTGTAAACCACAGGAAAATTCCAAAAAGTGTTTTTTTTAATTTTTAGCTCTAAAAACTCCCGAAATAGGGCTCGCTCACTGACATTACTGTTTGCCCACTTTCAGAAGAGCTAGAAAATTGAAATTTGGTACACATGTAGCTTTTAGGCTGTAAACCATAGGAAAATTCCAAAAAAAAGTAATTTTTAAAAATGTTTAGCCCTATAACCCCCGAAAAAGGGCTCGCTCACTGACATTACTGTTTGCCCACTTCCAGATGAGCTAGAAACTTTAAATTTGGTACACACATTGCTTTTAGGCTGTAAACTATAGGAAAATTCCAAAAAAGTATTTTTTTAAATTTTTAGCACTATAATCCCCGAAAAAGGGCTCGCTCACTGACATTACAGCTAGAAACTTTAAATTTGGTACACATATAACTTTTAGGCTGTAAACCACAGGAAAATTCCAAAAAGTAGTTTTTATATTTTTAGCCCTAAAAACCTCCGAAAAAAGGGCTCGCTCACTGACATGAATGCTTGCCCACTTCCACATGAGCTAGAAACTAGAAATTTTGTATACTTATATCTTTTAGGCTGTAAACCACAGGAAAATTCCAAAAAGTTTATTTTCATGACGATAATCGATGTTTTTTACATCGATGGAAAACAACTGATGTTTTTGCTACATCGTTGTTTCTCCCCGACATGGATGTTTTTGTAACAAAAAGAAGATTAATAGGCTACCTTGGTTCTACGATATAATCCCTAGTAGCACACTTCGTTGGCCTAACGGAGGGATTTCGTTGGCATGGTTGGGATATGTTGGGAAAACGTTCGTTGTAATTTCCTCGGTTAGCCCAATGTACGTTTCCGTTGCGTCATGCGCCAAGTCCTACCGTTGGGTTTACGACGTTGACCCAACGAGGGCTCTCCCTACCGTTGGGTTTATGATTGCTGGCCCAACAATAAATCTCGTTGTAATGTGATCGCATTTATGTTAAAATTAAAAAGTGTTGAAATAACATTATAAGCGTTAAATTTTCATTTCCTATAAAATAAAACAGTTTTAATTAATTAATTATTCGAGCTCTTTGCGCGCGTTACATGATAAAAATTTACTTCGCTCCACCTCTTCCTGCCAATCTTCGGCAATTTCCGGCGTACTTCGGGTCATCACGAAGACGATGAAGAAACAAGTCATACAACAGTTATTCGCCATCTTGATATGTTCAAGAATCCGAATGGTGTTTTTACTTCTATTAATATTAGGGCTCTTTATTTGTTCTCTGAAAATAACGTTATCATATATTCACATCAAATATTCAAAATACGAGATGTATATCCTTCTTACTATTTATCATGTATTACACATCTCTGTAGTAAATAGGCTAGAAGAATTCTCGATTTTTATTTCAACGATCTAATAGCGTAGTGGTTAAAGCGATAGGCTATAACGCAAGCGGTTCCGAGATCGAATCCCCATAGGTGCGAATTTTATACGATAGGAATAGGTAGGTAGGGTGAAGGAGAGGAGGGAGTTAATAGGGATAAGAGGAGAAAAGGGATGATTAAAGGGATGAAAGGGAAAATAAAAAATTAAGTTTTGTGTGCTTCTAGTATTTCCGCCAGATGTCTCTGCGCTGCGCTGCGTAGTAGTTCCACCATTACCTAATAGGTGTCTCTCAACTGTTGGGATTTTGTTGTATATTGGTTGGCTACAGTTGGCAGTTGGTTGGATAAAACGCTCCTTGGCAACGGAACCCCGACGGACATTCATAACCGTTGACCAACGAAACATGGCGATCATTCCCCAACATTGGCCCAACGATCTGTGCTACTAGGGATTTTATTTACAGGAGCTTAATTTACCAAAACATTGATTTTTTACATCGATTGCTTTCATGGAAATTCTTCTGTTTATTTATGAATTTTGCCTAATTTTCTGATACCATGGCCCTTTTTAAATATACATCGATGTTTTTTGTCTAAATACATCGATGTTTTCAGGCCGATATTATCGTCATATCGATGGTTATCTCCGATTTTAACCTCGATATTTTAACTATCGATTATCATCCCTAATTGAAAGCTTAATTTTACAACTGTTTTTTATTTCGGGGGTCCCTCCCTAGAGCCCCAGCCTTGGCTACGTCCATAACCGTTGTGGGGGGGGGGGAGATAAAGGGCATTCCCCTACAAGTGGGAAGTGATCTGACGATTAACTACGTAATATACAAGAAAAGTAACAGGTAACGGTTATAAATAACAGTTACTTTCGTGTAACTGTAACAGTAACGTAACTGTTCCAAAAAAAGTAACAGATTCCCATCTCTATAGGCTATACAAAGACGATTCGAAGATACATATATATGAAACATTTTTCCAGTGTTATCTTGATTTAGAATTTATAATCAGTATTCTTCCTTAGTATTACTGTGGTATACGTATTTCGGAAAAGTAAGAAAAAGAAACCATGATCTAAAGACATGATGCGATTTTAGTATTGCTTTGGCAATAGTATAATGACTGGTTGATTTATACATTATCTCAGAGAATTTCGTTCGCGAGATTTTTAGTATTATTTCTCTGTGGGTAATTTATTGTTTAAGCAACGAAAGTACAACGATTACCAAACATAATGCAATAATTACCACCGCCTAGCATAATACTTAGGTACTTAAATATCTGGACCCGTATTAAAAGGCCTGTATTGAACACATAATTCCAATGACTGTGTTGTGAAATGAGACATTTTGAACTGGATGAATTCGTGAGTTTTTCCTTGCGGTGTATTCTATATTTTATGTCTCTTATATTTCACTAACTTAAAGGCCCGGTTTCGTTTGGGTTTTGTACTTTGTAATTAGAAATTAACTTATGAAGGACATTCGTTTTTCAAACTCTAGGTCCTTATAGCCTACAGGTATTTAGAATTTCCCTCAGAAAACGCTTGATATAGCTTTTTATGGCTCGTAGAGGATATAGAATATTGCACTCCATTGATTCTACACACAAAGCCTGGTAGGGTTTGAAATGGAAAATAGAAATTCCGGTAACATAAAATTGTTTTGTCTTTGCGAAGTATTTTATGTTTCACTCTCATGTTACCATACAACCGTTTTGGGGCTGAAATCAAAATGAAATTCAATATCACTTTCATACTTTCCTCCCCCAAAACCTGGGACATAATAATATACTGCGCGCTTAGGATTAAACATGTTCCATCCTATTTTGTCTCCTTTTACATGCTTAGGGCCTATGATAAACATCCATATTTCTCAACTAAAAATACAAAGCTCACAGCTATAAATATTGTATCAGTGGATATAATTTTTTTACAGACTTCTGATATGGCATACTCTTTGGAACACCCGGGCTGAGACAATTGAAAATGCTTTCCTTGCATTACGAACTCTTATTCTAGCCTACATCAAAATATGAAGTGACAAAATGGTATTCTCTATGTCCAGGGCAGAGAAAGTTAGGCCTATGTGATTGCATCACATTGTGCATTATTTTCGTGGATTTCATTTTATTTATTTATTTACATCAATGAATTATATCGATAGCTTCTCTAATTTGTCAAAATCACGTCTCATGTAGGCTCCCTCCAAAGCTACCTGTGAACACTGCCAACAATACACTGTTGTCATGAGAACTGTACAAGCAATGTGATTTGTATTTGATTGTAATAAGGTCTCCTCGAAAATATTTGATTTTTGGCATTTAAAACCAAAATTTTGCAAAATCCTTTCTTAGTGAGCACCTACAATATGAAACGAAGGTACTGTCAAAATTCCAAGTGTCTGTCTGTTATAGTTTAGGCTCTATATTGATTCTCTGTCAGTCAGTCAGGACAAACCCGCTTATATATATATATGAAGCAAGGGACGGGAGTATGAAAATTTTAAATCTTTGAGCCCATCCAATATTTTTCAAAAGTTGGCGCCACTGATTTTATTCTTACAGTGTGTAAAAAAATATAATATTCCTCAACTTACTACCGGTCAAGGAAGCCTAAAAACTGGACCAAATAGTTCGTAGGGTTTCCCAACAGATGTCGATAATACAGTCACAGGCGGAACGCTCTGGGGGATGAGACGCTTTAAGGTTGAGCTAGGCCAATGGGTGGGAGATTCTGTGAACTACTATTGAAAGAGGGGTGGAGCAACATGCAGGAAGAAAATGGATTCCCTAATCCATCAAACATGGATCTCAAAAATGAGGGTGCAAAGAACTTGGACTTATTATTCTGGATTAAAGCACTGCAACATAAAGAATATGATTTTGCTAGGCCAGTGAAATTTCACTGTTCAAAGAATCAACATGTTCTTTAAAACTAAGGACAAATAGCTGGAAGAAAGGTAAATACATCAAATCAGGTAAAAAGTGTCATTTGAATGTAGGCTAGTAAGTTAATTTAAAGAAGATATAGGTTGACAGGGTTTATAAATTTCATTAACATGCACATTTTATCAATAGGCTATTCATCTTGTTCAGAAAGGAAAATCAAGAATGATTTGATTCCCAGGGAAGTAACAGCTCGTCGGACTTCTGATGATGATAATGATAATGATAATAATAATAATAATAATAATAATAATAATGATTATGATGATGATGATAATAATAATAATAACAAAATCATAAAACTACTAAACTTCACTCACTGCCGCAAACAAATAGGCATACCTTAATCCTCTTCCACTTCAGGTCTACAAGGAACTTTTCAGCACCTGAAGGAGCTAAAATTATAAATTAGAGCCTAAGACTTCAACAAAATTCATATTCAGTAGGCCTAGCTGTGACATACGATTTCTTCAATATTCTTTTATTGACTTTTGTTTGGAAAATGCTCCCCATATAACTTACATTGGTTACAAATAGGCTCGATCAAGTGTTAGAATTATTCTCATTAAAATTACCGTTCTGGGAAATTCATGTATGCCTAGCCACAGCGTAATTCTATACGTATTGAGTAGACTAAATGCAAAGAAGGTGAGACGGAGAGGGTGAAAGAAAATTGGAAAAGAGAGATATTTTGGAAATGAGAGAGAATTACAGTGAACGCCGCTTAATGTAATCGCAGATAATGTTATCAATCGGGTAATGTTATCACTTTTATGAAGACACGTACGGATTAATAGGCCTACATTGAAAAAAAATATGTTTATTGTGATCAAAGATTCGGTTTATGTTATAGCCTACACATTTTCATTTTTACGGCTTTATTTCCAAGTATTGCACATCATTCAAAATTTCGTTTTTAAGGGATTCGTGTTTAACTCAGCTGCATTGTGTTGTACTGGAAGTAGTAATACTATTCCAAGCTCACAGGATGACCAGTTCGAGGGGGTAGCATTACTCAACTTTCTCTTTTAAGCTATAAAACATGTTTCACCCTACAGTTTAGCTGCAGCTTTTGATTTATGAAGATAACAGTTTTGACATGCAGTGTTGGCTAGTGTAAAATGAAAATACTTGAACAGACAGGCGTTAGGCCTAGATGTTTTGCTATGCTGTGTTCACCACAGAACAGTATAGACTTCCAAAAATACTTCTAACTCGTAACTGAGTATGGAGTGTTGATTAATGAACTCCTAATTGAAAATAAAAACAATGAAAAACTTTGTTTCTGGTTGAAAAAATAGTTGCTTGCAGTCTATTACTGCATTATGAGTGGATTAATGATTCACAGTTACGTGTTATTTTATGAATAAATATTTTTAATGATGTTTTTTTAGTGAATTATCTTATATATGAATAAATAACCTCCATTTAATTCCTTCGGCTACCATTATCAGTCGGTTAATATTATCAGATTAGTTGCGTCCAAAAGTGATCACAATAAGCGGCGTGCACTCCACGTTTCCATCGAGAATTCAAATCGATCTGAATACCATATCGAATTTCTCATAGGCGTAGGCTAAAAACGGGGATTGAAATCAATTTGAGACTCAAGGTCAATGATCTAAAAAGTGGGTTCGGATTGATTTCGTATCCAATTCCATGAAAATAGGCTACCTTCCGTATTCCGATCGATTTCGATATGCTAAACGCAAGTTTCATTGGTCTTGAGATTTGCAGGGAGGCAATTCTGCGAAATCTCATAGAGAAATTTTTGCATTAATGTAGTTTATAGATAATTGCATGAACACAGGAATATTAAATAATAAATGTTTTTTGAATCCTCATGAAAAGTTATAGCCGAGTAGGCTTAGTGACAAAGAATGAGTATGGGATGAGAGAGAAAGGAGAAAGAGTGAAATAGTGAGTGACAGTGAAAGAGAGCGAGATAAACGAAATATGACATGCATATTTATCAAAGGCGTGGTAGGAAGCCGACAATTCCTTAAGTTAGTTAGTATGTTCATATTTTTTTTCGTGTCGACCTCAGTGATCAATAATCTTAAAGTCTAGGCCTATCTAACTTTTTTTTCGGGCTCTCCATAAAATACCAGGATACGTTTAGGCCTATCTGTCAATGTTCTGACTACTGAAGTTTTCTGACCAATTCTTTACCCGCTTCGAATGCGTTTAACGCTACAACTTTAAAACAGGCAATCGGCGCGGCACTTTTTTGTCCCCTTTGCTTACTGGTATGAGATAAGAGATGGGGGATCGCGCGATACTATTTGAGCATAGGTCTACAGGAGAGCATTTAATTCAGTCCTAATACTAGACCTACTATTGATCACGTAGTGTATCATGTCGCTATGAGAACTTTTCCAGTAACAGGGAATCCCAGAATCCAGGGAAGAATGGGATAATAGGTTTGTTTTGTGTGTGTTACGATTCTCTTAGCTTAGAATAGGTAGCCTAGTTAGGCTATAAGTGGCGAAGCGTAAGCTGAAGACAAGAGCAAGCACTATCCAATTATAGCCTTTACATTTTTAGTCTTATAGCCTAATAGGTAGGCCTTTCATTAGATAGGCTATTAGTACGCCTCTTACTGCTATTATTATTATTGTTATCATCATTATCAACATCGTCAATGCTGAGTCATTATTTGATAATGAAAAGACTAGGCCTACAGTAGCGAAACCAAATTGTAGTCGATTAGGCCTACAGCGGTTTCGCCACGTAGGCTATAACATAAAGCTAGTCTAGGCTTAATTATTTTCAATCTTCGTTATTTTCATTTAAAAATTACTGTAAATCCGAACATTATAGCCTACTTTGTTGGCCTAGTTAGGCTACATATGATTTTTGACATTGTAGCCTTGTTAAATACGAGTATTTAAAATAACTACACCTCAGTTCAATAAATTTCAGGAATTTAACATTCTCGGATCATAGCCTATAACAACCATTATTGATGTAAAATATGTAAGTTAAGGAAAGAGTCCGATGGTGATATGTTCGTCCTTTTCGTATAGCCTACTAATTAGTGCAAAGGTGAGAACTAAGATGCTGGCAATAAAAGCGTCTTAATTTACTTAAATCCATAACAAACCATTCCCTCCAAAAATAATAGGCCTACTGCACATATTTCTAATTTATCCTCACCCTAGTACTAAAGGCATAAAAAAAAGCTTGTATAATGGTAGAACTTTATATATGCCTAAATAACAGAAAATCAAGATACTGAAAATGCCTAAATAAATTGTTTAAATATAGGCATAGTCTTGACCAAAACAAAAATTGTATTTTTAAAACAATTATAGATTATATTGATATAGGCCTTTTCGGGATTTCGGTAAATGATGTCCGCTATTTTACCGACTAGTCTATTGAACCCGTTTCAAATCAATATAATTGATTGGATCAATTGGAAAGCAAAAAGTTTCGGATTATAATCGAGTAAATCGGTATTAGGCCTTCGTAAAGAACTTCAGTAACTTAAGTTTAAGTGTAATTTGTGGACAGATATAAAAGAATAATGAAATTTTGCGCAACATTTGTGAACAATAAAATGTTGGTGGCTGTTTCGAAACAAAAACCAATTATTTTATTATTTACGACAGTTCAAAAAACAGTTTTCCTTAATTTTTTTTAATGCAAAAATCCTATCGAAATTTCAGGGTTCCTACGTTACAACTTATAGTGAATACGACTGGTTTGTTTGGAATGTTTTTGTGATTTAATCATAAATTCCATAGGTCTAGATAGCCTAATATTGTCATACTCTTCTATAACTTAATATCTTTGTAACCTATCGTATGCATCAATAAACATACCTACTGAGAAATGCTAACTTATATCCTTAAAGCAATGGCATTTAATTCAGAAAACTATATCAGAGAGCCCTCAGTGATGATAAAATCATTTACAAGATGAAAATCACAAATAAGCCACTACAGGCATCAAGCTCTGATACATTTCGCATGAGTATTACTATTCATTTGCATTTTGTTGTGTTTTTAGCAGAAGGGGTGGTTGCAGCGTATATGAGAGGGATTTTGACATTTTGGCTGTATTTTAGAAAGGGTAAACCAATCTATCTCTGTTATACAGATAGGTTCTGACAGCAGCCCCATCTAGCGAATCCGACTAAAAACACAGGCAGGATATGACATAGATGCTATGCTGTACCAAATGGAAAAGGGCGAGAGGAAGAGAGAAAGGGGAAGTAGAAAGGGGAAAGAGAAAAAAGAGTTATGGGTCTGGTTTATCGGGTGTGAACTGAAATGGCCGAAGCCTACGTAACCGCAGACGCATGATGAATCATTCGCAAATTCAACACACCCATATATGCTGTACTTTTCTCTTTATACCTCACTTATAACAAACAAAATCACAGTAAATGCTCACGTTGGATCATATTTTATTCAATTTCTGAAAAAAGTAAATTATTTCTAAGTAGTCTTATATTACTACTTAGTTAATAGACTATGTAAGTGCTTTCAGCCTAGGCCTTATAGTAGGGTAAGTAATGTATATTCTAACTCATTTCTCTTGAAAATGTGCGCTCAAACGTCATCTCTGTAGGCCTACTTAAAGTACAAATTAGGCTACTTGTTTACTTTAGGTCCGGTCCTAGAGCGGAGAGTACGTACTTATCCCACTGAAACATTTTCGCGCAGACTACACATAAATAAAATAATAATTAGTCTTATATAATGTAGGCCTATTCCAAGATTATCTTATACACGATTAGACATAAAATGTTATAGGCCTAACATTGGTTATGATCAATACCCTTAGCAACCAGGGGAGGCGGTTGAGGCCAGGTAAGTTCCTTCACTCGCATGCACCCTCATATTTACAAGGCAGGAGATTTAGGACCAACCGTAATTTCCTCCCCATGAGTCACCTAGTCTACTTAAATCAATCAATCTTAGATTTTTTAATGTGTCATTTTATTTTAAAATGTTTGTTATATATAAATTCTACACATAATTACAAGAAAAATGACACCAAACAATGTATAATTTACTTTAATAGGAACATAGGACTTGAAAGCAGTTTCCTCGTAACTTTTATTTATGTAGCTTTATGTACTTTTTCTGAATTCGCAATTCCAACAAATTATAGGCCTACCTTGTTTGGTATCATTTTTCTTCTAATGACGTGGAGAATTTATTTATATAAATCATTTTAAGATAAAACTGCAACTTAAAAAAATCTTACTTTGATTGGTAAGTACAATAAGTTACGTGACTAATGGGGTGGAAATACGCGAGCGGGTACTGTATTCGTATTAAAAAATTTAGACGTACCGTACACAACATTTATTTACAGCTGTGTTAATTCATTAATGAGATTTTAACCATATGACAGTAATACGACAGAATTGTTAAGGGAAACAATATTACGATTAAAGTCCAAAGATATTTATAATATTTATCAACAAAATATAAAAATATTTGTACGTAAAACATATTTATATCCTTAGAGATACTGTGGAATCGAGATACCTAAAGAACATGCTTGCAGGCATGTCGTATTACTGTCGTATTACTGTCATATGGTTAAAAATCTCATTAATGAATTAAAACAGCTGTAAATAAATGTTGTGTACGGTACGTCTAAATTTTTAAATAGGCCTACGAATACAGTACCCGGTCGCGTATTTCCACACCATTAGTCACGTATTGTAGGCCTACTTACCAATCAAAGTAAGAATTTGTTTAAGTTGCAGTTTTATCTTAAAATGATTTATATAAATAAAATATCCACGTCATTAGAAGAAAAATGATACCAAACAAGGTATAATTTGTTGGAATTGCGAATTCAGAAAAAGTACATAAAGCTACATAAATAAAAGTTACGAGAAAACTGCTTTCAAGTCCTATGTTCCTATTAAAGTAAATTATACATTGTTTGGTGTCATTTTTCTTGTAGTTATGTGTAGGATTGATATATAACAAACATTTTAAGATAAAATGACATATTAAAAAAATCTAAGATTGATTGATTGAAGTAGACTAGGTGACTCATGGGGAGGAAATTACGGTTGGTCCTAAATCTCCTGCCTTATAAATGTGAGGGTGCATGCGGGTGAAGGAACCTACCTGGCGTCAACCGCCTTCCCTGGTTGCTAAGGGTATAGTGAACATCTGATTTTCATTTGTCACGTAGCGGAAAACACTGTTGTTGTTCGGAGAAAATGGATGCGTTATCAACATTTAGGCCTACCTGGACGCATTGGAAAATCGGTTAATGCCACAACTCACGGATGAAGAGGAATAGCGATACATTTTCCAACAAGACGGGATCTCTCCACATTGGTATTCAAACGTGCGAGGGTACTCAACCAGGTCGAGGGACTGACTTTGTAACTGCCACAGACACCTTCTGCACATGGCCACCCCGTTCACCGAATCTCACAGTACGTGATTTCTTCCTGTAAGGTAACATCAAGGACATGGTTTACTTTCCTCCTCTTCCACTGATGTTGCCAGAATTGAGAAGGCTCATCACTGCAGCCATTGGGAACGTCACACAAGACATGCTGGAGGGAGTTTGGCGTGAATGGGATGACACCTGGACGTACGCCATAGACTATAACATATGGAGCTCACATCGAGTTCATTTAAAGTCACTACAAAACTTCAAACTCCCCTCTATTAAATGGCGATACGATATTTTATTTTGGCCTAACATAGGCCTAGCCATATGAAATCGTCCAAAAATTTATGGACACGGTGCACTCTTAGCTAATGGTTTCAATAGGCTATTGTTGTTTTCCATTAGATAGCTTATTTTTTATTTTAGAAGGCTTGCTTACATTTAACTAAAAAAATTATTACATAAACCTAGGCCAATTATCTTATATTATATTAGATAGATTTTATAAGTGTAACTTAAATAGGCCTAACATATTAGACAGTCTACATTTCGGCTTAAGCCTAAATTAGATCTTGCATCTTGTGACTTATCAAATTGCAGGTAGCTTAGGAAGAAACTTAACCCAAAATTTAATAACAGACTAAAAATAATTTATTCTTATGTAACAATTGTCCTGAACATCCAAGGCGATACAAATTAATCCAAATAGGAAATTAGTTTTGCTGCAGATTGTAAGCCTATAATTTTTTTATTCTCCTATTAACAGATAGGTTAATGTTTTCAATAGTATTATCTTTTTACTTATTTTGAGACTTGTTAACCTATAGTCTAAGGTAGGCCTAATTGAAACATATTTTTTTTATTTTCAATTCTTCCTGTAACACTTCCAGGCTGCCTTATGACAAAGAGTACCAAACATTAAAAATATAGAAGGAAATAGCCTAAACAAATATAAACTTAAACCAATGAACCCGACTAGGTAACATAATACTGTTTCACTTGAATACACTTGTAAGCAAACACAAGCAAAATAAATTAAATATATGGTCCATATGCATGGTTTCGAAATATGGCCAAAGAGAACATAGAACTTATATAACTTATGGGCCAATATTTTAGCCTATGACATAAGATTTAGGCTACGTGTATAAACATCCTATAAATAGGCCTTTGGCCTATAGGCCTATCCAGATCTTAATTATTTATCTTAATTTAATGTGTTTTATTTTATTTTTTTAAAACTTACATTATATGTTTGCCTACTAGGTAAATTATGGAAGGTTTGTATAGGCCTACCATTTCCAGATTTCTTTCATTAACTCTCGTGTCCGGGGTGTTGAGAATGAATAAGTAGGCCTACATTGAATATTTGAAATAAAGACAAACCTATTTCATTCGTAATAGACTATAGAAAGGATTTTTAAAAAGAAATAAACGTAAAAATAAATAGGCCAATTTATATAATAAACTTAATTATATTCTTAAATTTGTAACTGTTCAAATTACTTAATTAGGGGTTATTTTTAACAACGGAATAGGATTACCTGGGACCAAAACTAGAGCTGTTTCTTAGACCTGCAGATGTGAAACTTTAGGTTCAATTAAAGGTTATATTTTGCTTCTTCTTCTATCGTTCATGTGGGGATGTAGATGTGATCTAAAGCTTTTATCTATGTCAATGTAACTCAGTAAAATATAGTTATAAATTCAATAGACACTATGTAGGCTCTACGTTAAAGTCGGGAAATATTAATTCAGACGGAAAGTCAAGAGGTTTAGAGAGACAAATTTTAATAATACGTTTTTTAATAAAAAATAGTGGAGAAAGAATAGTTTTCGAAGTTCCTTCTCATCCAATTATGCCATACATGATAATGGTCTGGATTAAAGATAAGCCTAAGTAGATTATCCTTAAGTCGTGTATTTTTGGAAGTGAGAGGATAGCAAATTTATAGGCTATGCTTCCTATATTTTAGAATTGGTGAAAATCTTGTATAGTCACACAGTAAGTTAATCACAATGAAATTGAAAATTGAAACATTTACGGCGCTGGTTTATAATTATGGCTTCACGAGTCATCAGCCAGTTTTCGACGATCTTAAGCTCGGTAAAGGCCACAGAGTCAAGGGTGGCCGAAAGCTCGGTTGATTACTTGTGAACCCATAATTACATTGAAATAAAATGAACTTATCCAGAAAGGAATGAGGAATATAAAGAATCCCATTATTAGTCCTCTTAAGAAAATTCTCTCTCATGTTTATAAAACTAAGGTCTACTGTTAGACCTACTTCATGTAAGTTACAAAGTAGGCATAATAGACCTACTGTATAAAGAATACTCGTAGACTGAAAAATTATACGAAATAGGCCTATCATGAAGTAAACTTGATTCCTGTTACATCAAATGTGATTCATTCTATGTCAAAAGAGAAATAATTAGGCTATGTTTAGTCTACTAGAATTGGCAGCTGGTGGTTTAATATGCTCGCTCTCTAAAACATCTTCTATTATTTAAAAATGAAATCCCGCTGAAGCTTCGTAAATCCTTGGGCCGTATTTGTTACAAACTAGCCAGGCCTACTAGGGTATTTCTGTTTGAGAGTAGGCCTAAGTAGAACTGGTATGTGATAGACTTGAAATACTTAGGCTACAGGCATGACACATCATACTGGATTACAGTGGCGAGAGAAATTTTCGAAATGGTTAGTAAGGCCAACTGTGGATCTCAAGTTTCAGGTTTTCTTCTCCTTGGAACTACTTTTACCTTCCAAAAAGTCTACTTTGTGATTAAACGTCAATTTCGATAGACATGATAATGAATTCATGATTCCGTAGATAACTAGGAATCCTTAGTGTGAAACGCAAGATTTTAACTTCCGCGCTTAATCATTTGCTAATTTGCAAACTGTTAATTACTTGCTACGAGTTCATAATGCCTTGAATCACTCAAGCGAACGTCTGGAATCTCAAAACCGTGGTCCTTAACGCTCTGCTGAGCGGTCATCCCAAAGGAGACAGAGAATCTAACAGCGCTTCTAAAAGTCTCTCACAATCTGACAACCCGAGAATTAATTGGATTCAGCAAATTGATGGAATGGTTAGGGTTACTAATGGTATCTCAATAATCTCGTAACCAAAAAAAATAATCCAAAGCAATGTTTCTCAACCTGTGACTCACGCACCTCCGAGGATAATGAATCAATTTAATTATCCTTAGTTCGCCACAGGTCCAGAGCAAAGAAAATCTGAATCCTTTTTCCAAGGATGATCACTTTAATTCTAGCCTAACCCTCTAAAAACAACGGCAATATTGAGATGTTTCTCTCCAATAAATTTTTCTTAGTTTCGATATTCGTGATTTTTGAGCTGGAGGAATAAAATCTTACTAATAAAATTTGCTTATATGGGCGTTGAACAATTGTTTGGTTGATCAACGTGGAAGTCTAGTTAAGCTACAAAACAAATTCCTAACTAATATACCTAATCCATTTGAGAATGTTAAAACTTAATCCAACATTGCATCTATTAGGCCTATGTCATAGACACGTCATTAGTCTCCATCCCGATGCCGGAATAGGAAGCATGGTTGTGTACTCCGCACTACCATCTAGGAACATACAGTTGAGTTAGCAGTAGACCTATGCCTTGAAAAATTTTAAGTTTTTATTAATTCATTAAATTATAAAGCTTTCATCATAAAGCTGTAATCACAGATAAAGTTTAAAAAAGAAGATCTCAATCATGAACAATCATGAACAATGTTTTTACCGTAAAAGCAGGTAGTAATATTTCCTAATAAATCGCCTTAAGATGCATAACCTCAAAATCACCAGCTAAACTGCCGTATGTACAGATATCGGCCATCTTCATTATTTACGCCAAGTTTAAACAAGGGTGTCAGACTGTCTAAAACATGTGCATCTTACCGGTAGGCCCATTGAGTTGCACACATCCATTCGTTTACACATGGATCTTGAGTAATAAGTTTTATCTATTATTTAATCCTTGCCTGTATAAGTTACAGTTCTGGTTAATGTTACACATGGATTATTAGTATTACTGTTAATTTAATAAGGATCTATGGTAAGAAATCGAGTTTAAGATGTTTCCAGAAAGACAGCACAACACCTAATGTAGCCTACTTCTCTGTTCAATGTGTAGCCTATATACAGAAGAAGTCTTCATGTGGGATCGGATTTAGTACTAGAGTTCTTCCATTGAACCAAGTCTCCTGAAGGTGGCAACTTCAAACATAATTAACCATAATAGCCTATAACATCATTGGTGACTTCGAGCTAACTTGTGTAGATTAGACTATATTTTTTTTATTTTATTTTCATGAGTTAGTATTTATGTCACGTAAAATAAAGAATAGACCTAAATTTTTTCAGGGGTATGATAGGTTACGTAAAATATTAACATAATAGGCTATTGCTGTCTTGTGTTTGCCTAAATTCCCCTAACTTTATGAGGGTTCTTTCAAACTCATTTCCTGGGGTTATGATAACAATATGCCATTTAAAAGTTTGGGAACAGCTGATGTAAATTAATAGTTATGATATTTAAACTAAAGTTAGACGATAATATTTAACTTCTTGTTAGAAGTAGCCTAATGATAATGAAATAATGATAAAATATGAAGAAAACAGCATCTCTTATCCCCATTACAGCGATTAAGGTTTATTTAGCCGTTCAACAAAATTTGACAAATGTAATTTGGTCAACATCTTTCCTCAAGGAAACTATAATAATTAATTAGCCTATAGTCATTTTAGCCAGCTACTCATGTTAATTAGGGCTGAGTTGATGTTAGATGGTTCTAGACACGTCAAAAGTTTTCAACTAGAAGTCCGGTCAATAGGCCTTGTTATTAGCATATAGCCTATTCTTCAGTAGCCTGTATTTAGTTTGGATAGCATGTGAAATAAGTAGAAATAAATAAATATCACATATATGTTATTTGAAAGTTACCCTACTTTTCGCAAAAAGTATAAAATGTTACAATATGTGGCAAAAGTTATGTTTTATAGGCCTCTAAAATTCTTTATTCAGGATCCACTAAAGGCTATTTTTGTTGTTATTATTATTGTCATTTAGTAGCAGACCTAGGTTTAAATTAATCACCAAATAGTTACCACGATCATGGTCACCTATGCTACACAGAGGAAAACAATGCAATTCGTATATTTATATAATCTATTTTGTGACAAATTAGCAGAAACATAGGGATATCCGCGATACACTTCTGACATGTTCTCTTTTGCAAAACAATGATTACACACCAGATAGTTATCAAGGATGTACCTTTATCCGATGGCATATTAATTATGTCGAAGTTTTAATGTGTTAAAAGCTCAGTTCCGCCACGAAATGGAGTGAAGGTGATAGCTTATTATGTTGATTGTTCTGGCGAGAGTTTAATTAGGCCTGTAACGGTAATGATGAAGCTTCCGAAAGTGTTAGCCTATTTGTTCCTGACACAGTCAGTTTCTCTGTTAACAGTAGTTCAATTTTTCTACTACATCTGGAAATGTGAAGTACCCAATACAAAGCTAGGCTGTACATTTGATAGGCTCAAATCCAGTTAATTTTTTATATCTCATTTAACCTAACTTATAAAACTTACCTCACTTTGGCGTGAACCGTTCAGATGGCAAATATTTCGACAGTTAGACCTATATCCAAGAAGATCTCTGTAGGCGTTCCTATGGGTGCAAATTTTGGGGTCATCTTTCCATTGAGTAGGCCTATTATCGTTGTAGGCTTAGACTTACGAAGGTAGAATTTAGACCTACAATAACGTAGGATTATATACTTAGGAAATGCTATATAGTGCACAGTTAAGCATACCTAGTATATAAGCCTGTTTTAATTCTGAACTCTCAGCTCTTAAATTCAATTTGCCCCCCTTCCCTTAATGTGTTAGATCATGAGATAACCTAATGATTTCAGCAAAATTCTGCAAACAAAGATAAGCAAAGCCATCAAATTACCTATGTATGAAATATAACGATGTTTGAAAAGAGAGATATGTTGTACGAGGGTGGAAAGGGGTTAAAATTGCAAGTTCTGCGTGTTTTGTGTGATATGAATGATAGGTACCGCATAGCTACAATGATGTATGGAGACAGACCAATACTCACATCCGCGAGTTTTCAATTTATCAGTACGTCCATCCACATTCTGAATAACCCCGCCCCTCCCAACCCCTTGGACACTGTTCACACAACACATCAAGGCTCATATCACTACACCAAAAACCCACCCTCAGTCCAAAAAAACTTATTCCAAACGGTATACTGCGTGTGTGATCTATTTTATCCATTATTCGTATATATAGGCTACTCTTTCTCACAACATTTTGGGATGATGCCTATAGCGTAGCCTACTACAGTTCACTCTCACCTCCATACAGTCACGTGTTTTCTCCATGTAGGCCAGAAGGGGCTGTTGTATTTCCGTAGGCCTACACGTTAAAGGCTATCCTTTTCTTACGATGTAGCCTGTAAGGCATGTAAATTTAACTGAGAAATGAGCTTGAGATCCAATCTACAGAAATGCCATTAGATGCCTCTCCTCTTTTTAAAAATTATGAAATGGTAGATACATCTGCAAGATGTAGGCTAAAGTTTGGATTACTTATAACTTAGTAATAATTCTTTATTGCAACCAATTGGTCATACTATGATGAATGAATCAACGGATCCTTGGCCTATTAATAAAGGTTCTTATACGGGCATCGAACGGTTGTTTGGTTAGGCTACTTGCCACGCACGTTCTACAAATTATGTGTCCAAATTCATCACTAATAGCCTAATCCTCGCGTACCTGAGGTACTCGCCCAAGATGTAACTTAAATGGCGTGCAACTTGGTGTTGTGCAATAAAGTTGACTTTCTCAATGCAAACAGTCATGCAAATTGGAAAGTAGCATATGTAACTCAAATTTGACATTCATGTTGCATAGCTTGATTATGTTGGTGGTGCAAAACCGGGAAACACATTTTCGACAATTTTCAAAAAGCGCAACCTTTTTTGTGTTGGAAAAAAAAAAACAACAAAAAACAACCAGTTTGCAGCATTGTTTTAAATTTTCAAGGGTATACTTATAGCAAGACTCAGCGACACGTGGTGACCGTCTTAGGGGTGTGTAAATTCTTGTTATAGCACAGAATCACATTTTTATTTCCAATTTTCACAGGCTTAAAATTGTGTACGGTTTGATTAAAAATATCGCTTTACTTCAGTAACAATAATGTCACATCGTTTGATGTCCATAAAAATCTACAACTTTGTTGCTTGGAGTTTCATCCCCAAAAGTTTAATGTAGGCCTACAGGAAGAGTCCGAGATCTCCATTCTAATATTCTTTCTGTAGGTACATGATGAAATTAATTTTGTCGGTACTTTTTCATGTTATATTGCCTGGAATTTACATTGTTTATCTTGGTGCATTTCCAACTGTTTTTATTTCCAGTAGAATATCGAAGGCCTTGTAAATGATGGGGTGTGCGAATCAAATTGTGAATTATTGTAAAATGAAAGAAAGGATTCAGGGCCATTTGTTGTTCGTGGGTCATCAGGTAGTTCCACCGCTCAGAGAGGAGGAGGAAACAAGACGTCTTCATCTACACATTTGTTCTGCATGTAGTAAGCAAACTCATGTAATTAAAGAAGGTGACTGACATAAGTTCTGTGAAACCATTACCTAATTTTGAAGATGGAAGGAAACGTAGCCCAAAAAAAGTTAAGCCAATTGCCAAGTTCGGAATCTTTGTTTAAATATTCATTTCGAAGAACTTTAAGCGAACATTGCGATATAGGCCTAAGTGGTGCTTTCATTTTTTGGACTTCCTCACAGTTTTCCAGGCTTAACTTAAAAAGTTCTTTTTCGATACACCGCAATCGGGCCCTCCAAATCCAACGCAAACTGGCTGTTATTCAATCCTCCTGATTAGCCATCCTGCGCAAATGTGCTGTCCCCGTATAAATAACTTAGAATTATGTATAATTATAATATTTATGTAAATTGCCAGGAACGGACTAGGGATAAATAAAGGCCATCAACAACTCAACAATAACAACTACAATAATAATAATAATAATAATAATAATATCAGGTAAACTGATATAACAAAGTGCCAGAATGCCTTTGTTTAATCACTGATAATTGCAATTATGATATGCAGAAAATAAGTTATTTTTAAAATCGATTTCCGAGTTAAGCTCCAGATCGATTCATTAAGCAGGGCTTACGGAAGAACAAACGTCTATATTTTGATAAATATATGTTAAGGAATATGTGGGTAGTGTTATTTGTCAAAGCTAACTGTATTGCAGCTTCCAAAGCTGTATATAAACACTGTAAAACAATATGTTGTATGAGAACTGAGTTGCATTTGATAAATTCTGTAAAATATATTACCATAAAATGGGTGCTAAATTGGGCTTTACTCCGGCAACAGTCAACTGATTTGGTCGAAAATCAATAGGCTTCTTTCCATTGACGTTCAAATGCGTATAGTCTACCAAGTTTCATGAAAATCCGATGAAGCGTATTCGAGATATGGGGCGTACAGACACACTGACAAACAGACAGAGACAGACGGACAGACATTTTCCGTCCACCACACAGCCTAAGAAAGTAGGCCTACCATTCTGGCACTTAATAACAATAATTTAATGTATAGATATCTTTCAGATTTATTTATCCATCCATAATATGGGATGTCCGTTTGCTTGTTCGTTTGTATTAGGGCTATCTGTCTATGCCGTATATCTCGATCATCGTTGATCCGATTTACATGCAGTAGCATATTTTAAATTTATACAGTAGGTACATTGTACATTATGAGGTTAGTTTTTCTAGGTCGATAAACCCGACTGAAATAGCGTCCTTAACAGGCGGTAACTTACCTAATCTCTTAGAGATAAATCAATGTAATGTGTCTAATATTTGTTGGTAAGTTAATTATAACTGTTTTCTACGCAAACGTCCTTACTTTTGAAATTTTCCCTATAGCCTACCTAAATCTATTATATGTCTTGCACGTTTAGTGATAAGGTGCATTGTACGTAGTCAGACTGTCATGTCAAATGCAATGGGTGAAATCTGAAGAAAAAGGAACTAAGTTATTAACTTTAAATCAAAACACTTGCTTTTTAAAGGTTATTGGTCAGCTGATAATGGAGCACGCCACCACACTTGCCCGTTAATATAGGCATAACTTATGTGGATAGTTCATATTGTAGGATCGCATTTGGCACATGACATTTCTAAGTGTAATCACTTGATTACAGTGTACCTTATTTTTGAATGTAGCCTATAGCGCAGGTTTATAGGGAAAGTTCCCGACACTCCCGGAGGACTTGTTCGGCTCCGACAGTAAATAAAATTAACTTCAGAAAATGTGGGTGGTCTGAGAGAATTGATAAAGAGGAGGCTATCAAAGAAGAATTGTGGAACAAGGTTGATTCCTGTTTGAGCAGAGATGTAGGTGTAGCCCAGGGGCGTATTCAGAGGGTGGGCTGAGGGGGCTACAGCCCCGCGAAACGTTAAGAAGTGCTAACATGTTGCACATAAGAACATTTTAATTGCACATCATGACAAAGACTCATTAAATGCGTGAAATAGAAATGCCGTTATTGCTTTGACTAAGTATTTACAAAATTCAGCTTAATATCGAATTTTTACTTGAAATTTATAAAAATTTTCTCCGGAAACATGAGGTATGCTCTATCATTTAAGTAATTTTAATACTAGACGTTCTGTTGTTGGCTGAATTAGATAATGATTTTTTTTAAATAGTAGGCCTATAAGTTGTATAAATTACATAATAAAAATTAAAAATAAAACAAGGTTATTGCAATAAATTTTAGTAAAGTGAAAACTAATTAATAAAACGTCGATTTAATATTAGCCTGTACAATCGGTTACAATAGTTAGGCTATGTACTATCAATAAATTGTATAGTCGGTTATCAAAACATTCACTTAGCCAAATAGCTGAACATTTTTGAATTAACAGAGATTTGCACAGTATTTAAAATCGAACAGGCTAATATGCCGTTAGAAAAGTGACAAATTAGTTAAATATGCACAAATATTTTAATATCGAGCAAAACTAAACTTCTAGTACATTTCAACACTAGCATGTGATAGATTGCTTTATTAAAAATATGATTTTCATAAACTTCCGGGCCCTAGTGATAGGCTAATAGTTTAGGCTTATAGCCCCTCCCGAAAAATATCTTGGATAAGCCCTTGAGGTAGGCTACAGGCCTACATTACCAGGGGTAGGGCCTATATCAGGAAATTATCGAAGATAAACAGAGAGATTGAATTCACTTAAAGTAAAGGAGCTTGAGTTAGGTTAATTCATCCAAATTTCTCAATTAAAAACTAACCCACAGCGAGAAGCGTGAAACTGTTAGATATTAACTTAATACTTACCCCATCAACTATCAAGACCAAATGAGATGTGACCCTTTGCCCTTGGCACAAATTGCTTAACTGACATAATAGTCAACGCGATGAAGCTAGTGCATAAAAAGAAAACAAAGAATGGGAAAGAGAAAAATGAGGCTTTGGAAATAACAGACCGCTGTTCTTAAAGAGAAGATGTAATAAGATAATTGATTCCACTGAAGAAGCTTTAGGTTAAAAAAATTACAGACTAACGTGTAGAGAATGTCTGTTCTCAGTTCAAACTACAGCAGAGTGGAATCTATAGCTGTGGTAACCAACCAAACAATGATTTTAATAACCCTGGTCTATTCTGTTCTTGTTTTATCTTCATTAGTAGGTCTAGGAAATTTATGAAATTTTAATGCTTGCGTATTTGTATGTTTTATGTTAAATGCAACCTTTTATACTTAGGGCTAAGTCTGGCTGTTAGTTTATTTATTTTTTTAATTTTTTGTTACTTCAGAGCATTTGTTTATTTTGTCACTTTTAATTCATTTTGTTAAATTTTGTGCAGAAACCCCCAATAACAATATAATGACGAGTTTTTTTAAGTTTCCTTTAATAGAATCTCTATTTCTTTCACTGGAATTCATCTTTTGTAATGATTTTAATAATATTGCTACTCTTCAACATTTTCGTTTTAACTTCTATCCAATCTAGGCCTAAACTGACCTGCAATTTACTTTCGTTAGGCTAAAAGTTGCATAAAGTGTTTATTATCTATTGAAATTCAAAGTAAAATAAATAAAGAATAGTGTAGTTTACAGTCTTCAATCTTGGATGGTATGCTATTTGAATTCAATAATGCAAATTAACTATTAATTAAAAATACCACTAAATAGTAACGAAAATTTAAACCTCTTTTTTTTCCATTGTACGACCAAGTAAATTTAGAATATTTTATTTTTAAGCCGTTTAAAATTAATTTTAGGACTTTTGAAAGATTTTTACGTTATTAATTCCTTGCTTTTAGGGATTTTTTGGTAATTTTTGGTAGGTCATCTAAATCCTAGCCCTATTCATTAGCCTCCTTCTAAAATGTATATATTTTCCTGTTGACAGTCCTCAGTGATCAAGTGGTCAGCAAGCTTGCCATTACAGATTTAGACTCTGTTGAGGGCATAAACTTTCTTGAGGGCAATGCCTTCTAAGTATGATAAATAAAGTAGTTATTTCCCGTTTTATTATTAGGCCTACAGTTAGTGTACGTTGGAGAACCGAACAATCTAAAAGAAGGTCAGCGGGAAAAATTACCAACCATTTCATGCTCGACTTGTTACTCTCTCCTTGTTCTTCTGCAGACAAAAGGCCAGTCATATCTTGAATGAATAAAGCGACAGTAAAATCACTCTGATAAATCTTAAAATTCCTGTCTTTTTTTTTACATCCTAGAGCGTCTGGAAGGGGTCAATTTAACCCCTTAAATAAATATAGTGTTTCGCTTTATAGGGCCTAGGCCTATTTAAACAGTTATCGTTAGGGCACTATTGGTAATATTTCTTTAAAAAATAGTGGAATTTATAATACAAAATCAAACAGTTCTGACAAAACCATAGGCCTATACTTGCATAGCCTAATGAAGTCACATACACCAGCATCAAATAGGCCTACAGAAGCACTCGGGAGACAGGGATGAATATGACAACTTATTCTGTGCCTGGAATACGTAAATGAAAGTAGGCCTATCAGTTATTAGAACACATAGGCCTAATAATAATAATAATAATAATAATAATAATAATAATAATAATAACAACTCATTATATAACTTACAGAGAACAATGTTAACAACATTTTTCTGTGGCAAAGTTTAATTTCTTTCCTCCAATCGTCTTTGCCAATCCAATCTAAATCTTGTAGGTCTAGATCTCAATACTATATAGGCCTAATAATAATAATAATAATAATAACAATAATAATAATAATAATAATAATAATAATAATAATAATAATAATAATAAACTTACCATTCTTTCCAGGTTTATTTGAATTTACATCTTGAGCTACTTCTTTTCAGTACAACTTACAAGGCCTACTTACAACTACAACTGAGTAGAACGAGGAATAGAATATCATGTGAAAGGGAAATTATTGCTATATAGCGATGCTATTGTAATTTTAATTGTTGGTATAAGTTTGCTTGTCATTGATATAACATTAAACGCAAAGTATGGAATAAAGCCTAGTATTGCACAAATGGGGATGCAATGACTACAGGGCTTTAATAAATCTAAGTAAATAGGGACGCTGGTGGTAAATTTTGAGTGCAGTGATTGTGACGAGAAACTTGACCACACTTTCGGGTAGACATTGCTATTTTCACTTAAGTTACATAAGTGTCTATTAAATAAATCACTATATTAATCCACAGTAATGTCATTAGACCTTATTGACATGAAAGCCTCAATGAAACAACACTCACCTCGTGATGTCTGTGCAGCCGACATCGAGAAAGAATACAAAATGTCAACAAGCAAAGCTACGACATGAAGACTGTAAGTAAATAATGTGAATTTAATATCATAGAATATTATAGAAATATTCATGGAATTTAGGGAGAAATAAACTTTCAACGTCTTGTTTAATAAGTGCAACTGCAGATAATGAAATAAAAGTAGACTATGTGAAACCCATTAAAACGCGAATAAAGTGATAGACTGGTAAAAGTAGGCCTAACAAGTTAGATAAAGCTAGATGCACCATGTGAGAAGCAATGAACCTGTTCACACAGAATAACCACCGATTGAAAACAGACAATTTGTGCTCAATTTATTTTTGATTTCTTTCAATTGGATAAATCAAGAGATCATAAAAATTATTCAAAATTTTCACCAATATTTCTCTTAGTATCGCTTGGAAAATTCCATTTTTATGAGATTAATTAATTTGGCCGCCTGAAAGGTGGATTTGGAGGTAAATCATGGCGTTAATGTTTAGGCTGTAAGTTATGACTCTGTTATTGAACTGGCATTAGGTCTACTCTGAATTTGCAGTAAGCCTACAGAAGTGAAAAGGCAGAAAATAGAAACTTTTCTAATTGATGAATAAAAGAAAAAAGAAACACATTTTATAGGCTATAGGCTATAGCCGTTAAGTTATACATAGCCCATACATATAACTTATAAGAAAGGGGAAACCTTCGAAAAAGGTAGTTTTATAGGCCTACAAATGTTCATAATATGGGTAGTAACACGTGAAATAGGCATTTAAATAGGCATTTACATTATAAACACTATAAAATTGCAAAAATACACTTAGGCCAACACGAAATGCTTTTGAAACATAAAATCATACGTTTTAAATTAAAAAGTAGACCTAACAAAAGGCGTATGTGCAAAAATCCTCATCACACTATCACGGTCAGCAAAAGGAATTTCCTGGGGTAGGCTGCAATGATTTTCTATGTTTTCAGTTCAGGGACGTAAGCTTAAGTTACGCATTCCATTCTTTGATTTACCATAGGTAGTAATAATTTCACTCTTTTAACCACCCTCTATCGCTAGCACCTGGGATCATACCCCTGTCGATCGCTTTTGGGGTTTGGATGGGATTGAGTCAGATTTTTAAGGTCAGTTTGTTACTTATATTTTTTTCTGAATACACGTGTCAGAACTGAGCTTGTTTGTTGCAGTCTACTGTGTACAGTTTGATTCCCAACAATTATTCAATTTTCCTAACCTTCTCAGGGGCCTAGGTCTACTCATATCTGTAATATAAATGAAACCATGGAACATTCTTGGGTAATAAATATGACTAGTGTGAGTTATTGACAACAGGTACCGATTGTCTAAAACAGTCTACCTCAACCGCTCTGTCGTGGCAAACCGGTGTAAAGCCAAATGAAAGGCGTGACGAAATCTTTTACTTAGGCTATTATCCAATTGTAAAAAAGTTAATTGTCAAGTATTATTGTTAAATAAAGTTCTTTATAATCTTGCAGGCCTACACTAATCTGCTTGTAGGTCTACTAAGACCTAACACTTTCTTTTGAAACATTTATTTTTAGATATTGCCTGTTATAGTCCTGTAAGGTAAAATCTAGTCATTTAGTTGTAAGGAATTAAAAACAATGGCTTAGCAATTAAATGCGCACTTATGCAGTTTGACAACTTGCTAGGAGAAGCGATTAAATAGCTATTATAGGAATGCCTACAGAAACGTGTGAGTGTCTTACATCATTTTTATGTTTGATTACATTCATCGAAAAACAGTCATTTCTTGAATGCATTTAAAAAGTTTGCACAGTCGGTAGAATTTTTAACGTATTCAATTAAAATTTTTTTAATTATCCTACACTAAGTGGACTACCTTATAAACTAGGAAACTTTTCATTTCGCAAATATGTTTTCTTAATAGTTACTAGAGTTTACCAGCTAACGTTATTGGAATAGTTATTAGTTTCAGCCTTGAGCTGCCATGTTACTCCTACAGCATACCGCTATGGCAGCTGACAACACGGAGAACCGACCTTCCTTCCATGGCCCCAAATAAAAGAGAGAAGCGTTAGAGAGGGAGAGAGACACGCAAGCTAGCAGTGGTGGATGAAACAGTGCGGGGAGTCCAACTCTAACTATGGCGGCGATTGGAGGGGGAAATCCCGGCAACCATCACTCTGTCGTATCGGACAAAATGACGGCAAATCTAGTTTATGCAACATTCAAAACAATTATCCGCATTTATATCAACGTAGTTGTTAAATAAAACGTTCTGTTTGTGAATCTATTATATACGCGGGCGTATTAATGTGCTTAATTATATTTAAAATTACTATAGTTTGCCTATAAGTATTTTCTCATTGGCAGCCCTCACCTACAACTTGAGACAAAATGACAGCAAAGCCAATCCGTGCAGCATTTCAAGCAAATAGTGAATACATTGCATGCGATATTGTTATTGACAGCTTTGAATGTGAATGTGTGATGCATATTGTCTTTTTAATTTTCATGAACTAACGATTAAATTTATTTAAATTAACATACATATAATAAGCCAAGGCCCGTAGCCAGGGTCAAGATTTTCGAGAGAATAATTCAAATTTCAGAGGAGGGCCATCAGGTTTAGCGTGTTTTTTTATTCATCATATCACCACCCCAAAACAAAATTAACTGAATCGTAAGTAAGGAGATAAGCACTCCACCAGATAAAATAATATATTAACACAATGACTCTGATTATATCTCTGACTTACTTACACTATAACTTAGTTATCGTCGTTGTCTACCTCAGAAAACAATATCACAAACAAAAGCTGATCTACTGTAAATTTCAAAAGCTATTTAAAGAGCATTTCCGAAGGACTCCTTGAACAGATTTTTATGATTTTAAATGCTAAAATCTAGAGAGGACAGTATTTTTTTTGATGGGGGGGGGGGCAGCGCCCTAAAATCAACTAAAATCGTTATACACTAGATTAAACTTTCATTCAAAAATTAATTATTATAAGTTACAAATTTGAATAACTTTCACCCAGGGTCCATGATTCATAGAACTTGTTTAGGCCTACTTTAATAGTTATTACTAAAAACATAATATTAGTTAATATTATTAGATATTATTAATCTTCTGTTCCATAATAGGCCTAATAATTATGGTAATAATTATGAGTTCATATTCCTCAATTAGCCTATTAGTAAATATAACTGACATTATTTGTAAAGCGTTTTATAGACTTTAAAGTTAACAATATGTGTTCACAATAGCCTATTAGGTGTTTTTATATCACTACAATATGCCTAGATTAATAAGTGAAACTCACATCTAGGCCTACGTGTTACAGATTTCGTAATCTTAACACTGAGAAATATATTTAATTAATATTGAAGAAAAATCTACTATAGACCTATGTTCACCACGGAAGGAGTTTTAGTTATAATTGGACTAGTGTATGAAATGATCAAGATTTTGCAATTTGATGATAGATTAGAGAAGGCCTATATAATTTAGGCGTACTGGTATGTTGAATGTGTGCTTGATTGTCTATCGCTTTCTCAGAGATGGTTATAATAGACTATTTTAATCCACAAAAAAACCTACATCAAAATGTAAATTCAGAAGAAACAGTAAACTAATATGAAAACAGATGTCACCGAAACTATTAATAATGAGCTTTTATAAATGTATCCGTAAGCCATTGGTACTTTTAAGAAATATAGAAACAGGAGTAAGAGAAAACACAAACATCAATTCTGACTTAACCTTCAAATGAATCAGCTGACCGAAAAAGTAACAATAGGCTATTAGTGAAGTGAATTTATGAGTAGTGTACAGTACACAGGTCTAATTCTTGCTTACTCAATGGCAATAGACAATTCCTCAGCAAGCTAAAGGAATATTAACTATTAATTCAATCGCTAGATTTTTTAAAATAATTTAATTAATTGCAACTATTACAACGTTATATAATTGTTTTACATAAATGGCATGAATTACATATTAATTTTTAATTACATTGTTAGACTAGTAGGCAAAATAAATAGGCCTATTTATAAAAACTAAAAGGAATCATGTTCTACCGTACGGGCAAATAGATTCCAAAAAGATTTAATGACAATCAAGAGCACTGTAGGCTAAGTTACTACAATATTCATAAACTATCTGGTAACTTATAACTGGTAGGCCTACAGAGATGATCTACAGCAGACTATGGCTCTACGTGACCTAGACCATCATAATTGTGATTAAAAAGATTCCTTAGAACGTTAGCCTACTTGGAAAGATTGACATAACGATAGGCACTTATATTTTCCTAATGTTAAACGCTTTGAATCGTATAGGCCTATAGCAGTAGCTACTGACATAATAGGCCTACAAACATTTTAAGGTCTATGCCTATAGACACAAATTTAACTTCGAGGAAAATGTAGCCTAACTACTCTTCAGATAAGCAAGTAATCTATTTTAGCATTATGTGAATCTAGAACGTAAGAAATAGGTTTTAACTATTTTCATACAATTTTTAAAAGAATTCCACATCCCAAATAAATTTTTATACACCTAAATCTTTTGCTCATTTTACAAACATTCGCCCTTTCATTCCCTCCCTTTGTATTCTACCCTCTAAGCTTTTAGAATTTAGCACCTTTATTAACATTCATATATGGGTTAGAACGCGCTAAAAATTCACTCACCGCAAGTACACACAGCGACACAAATACGAATGTCACAAGGTTTTTATATTATGTACAACCACACAGGGACTACCTTTTTAATTTTATTTTAAGGGGTTTTTAAAGGAAGGAGGCAAAAGGGTTTGTTTTGTTCTGCATGACTCGAGTTGTTTCTACTGAACCTGGTGCTTATGATATATCAACACAAGTAGGAAACAAGCAATATATATGTACAGTATATATAGAATAACAGATCTCACACTTACTCAGCAACTTGACATGTTTAAAACGTAGCGATGTTGTTAGTGTGTGGATGTGTGCGCTGTGCTGTGTTTTATAAATGAGGTTATATTGTTAACTTAAATGAAAAGAATTTACATGTGCTATTGTCCTATGTCGTTTAAAAGGAGACATAGGCCTATAGTTTACAACCAAACGGTGATTTGTGAATAATATCTGGACTGTTTGAGTTATTAATCATACGTCTAGAAATCAAAATAGAATACGCATGGGCATATAAGTTATGTACATTTTGCTTGGTGGCTACAGTTATTTTTATTGTCTCATATGCAACGTTTCACATTCATATGCAAATTAAACCAAGACCAATTAAATATAATACTGACCAGAAGAACATTAATTTCGTGGTGAAATATATTTCCATCCACCCCATAGGCCTACATAAAAATAATAGTGCTCTACACTAGGCCTGATCAATTGTCTGCTCACCAGACCCTCTAAGATTGGCCCGTCAATTACATATTTTATGGTGTACAATCGTATTATTCGAACCATTTCGAGAATGCCAAACTTATTGATGAATACGTAGTCTAATGAAGTTAGTAAAATATCAATTCAAATTCGAAGTAAAAATATGAACACCTTCTACCTCGTATTAATGTAAGGTCCTCTGCCGTTAGAAATAGGCCTAACTGACCTAAAATAATCATCTTCATTGAACGACCACTTTCAAAGAGGCAGGTATGGTTCAGTTTTGAACTGGTATGGATTTAATGTTATTTTAAAATGTGAAAAAATATACTTGTTTTAGGTCTAATATTCGCTTCAAAGTAAACTACATAGGCTATGTTATGTGAATCTGAATATTTCTTCATGAACAAAGAAAGAAGCAATACCGGACATCGCAAGAAAACGCTTGGGAAACAGTTTTAGGGTAGCTTTGACATCATGAGAAATGCAGTGTGCAAAGTTGTTAAGGGACAAGAAGTTCCCTTTTTATTTCTGTAATTATGCTGATAAAATACAATAAAACACAATTCTATATTATTTAATATTGTTTAATATTAAATGAAAGTTTAACTAGTAATCTAGTTGCCTCATCAAGAATAAAGAGAGGCTACTGAATGCATAAGTATCCTATCTAAGGTTTGCTCAAAAGGAAACTAAGTGAATTACTTAGGCCAGCTCTAGGTCTACACTGTTAGGCTACCTTGTAGCAAGGAACTTGCACAGGGAAAATTCTAGATAGGCGTAAGGAAAAGTAAAGAGTCTTAGGTTATTTATGACCAGCCTTAATGCGTTTTTACTTGGACATAATCTATTTACTACAATTTTAAGATTACCTAAATAGCCTGCAGCCACGTTTAATGTGCAACAGCGCAACATCAGTGGAGCCATAAATAACGGTCAAACATTCCACAAGCGGAGAGAAATGAACAACATGTCGACGTGCGTGAGGACAAAGCGGTACAGTCAACCTACAAAAGATTAAAGAAAAAGTGCGGATACTTAATGACTTACCCTCGTATATACTCATGCCTATGCTGTAGCTTCAGTCCAGATAGCTCATTGAAACATATTTCTGACTACTATCTTTGAGAGTTTGTAGTAACCTAATGTTTATTCCAAATTACCAGCATATTATAGTTATAGTAATTGCAATTATAAAATCATTAACAAACGTAAGAAAACATATAGGTCTATAGTATTACAATTTATACTAGGAAAGAGGCTAATGAACTTAACATAGGCCTACCGTGGCAGCAGTTATTTTGAAGAAAAAAAAAAGTTAAGGTAGTCCCATGCAGACAAAACTGTGAGCGAAATTAGGGAATGGAAGCCACATCCCGTCCGCAGCGTTTCTAGGCAATATGATTTCCATTGTCTTCATCGGGAACTGGAGGTCGCCATCAGAATTTCAACCCGGCACCTCTTGCACCTTGGGCACAAGTGCTAGTGATGAGCTAATCTTGGGAGAATGTGAAAAAGTACGCAAATTTTCAGAGCATTGTAGACCCATCACGAAATGAATACTATTAGGCTTATATGTGTTTTTACAGGCCTACGATATTTCACCTTGGAATATAAAACATGCCCGGGCGGTTTGGGTCGCTTAAATCCTAAATGGGAGAGGTAAAACTACGTGAAAGAAAGAAGAAGAAGAATATAAAACATTTAAATGCTTTTTGTTCTCAAAGGCTAGGAATTTTTTTTCTTTATGTACCTAAGTTACTTAACTTAATTAGTAGATTAAATTAAACAAATATATACATTTTGTGTATTCTTATCTTTTGTTTTATTATATTGTATTGTATTTTTGTCATGATCATAATTTGGTTTTATACTTGTAATGTTCATTAATATTAATAAATAAATTAATAAAAAATAATTATTTTGATTTTATGATGTTTGCTGCTTATTAGCCTACTTTATCTGATCAAATGAAGGAAGTCACGACTTAACTTATATATGTTTAATTTGATTATACTTATTCACTTTTGTTGCTTTATTCCTTCATTTGCTAATTAAGCCTGGTAAATGTTGTAACTCAGTTCTATTAAAAATAGCAAAATGTAAGCTAACTCCAAGTCCGGATTCTACCAAGATAAATTCTGAACTCGAGTTATGATAAATCCATTGCCAGAATTATCTGCTTTGCAATGTAAAAACCTGAAATCTGAGAAAACAACTAATTACATCTACGAGATGCTGCTTCTAGCGTAGGCTGTAGGCTGAAACGTAGAGGCATTGCTCTTTGTGGGTTAAACAACCCTAAACTAACCACTTGGTAATTAAATGAAAGGGTTAAGAGATGAAGATGGAGAGAAGAAGAGGGAGCTTGGGTCGTTCCTACCACCCTTCATACTAATTGTGGGACTGGTCTATGTACAATGTAGTAATTAGTTAATTACCCAGAAAAGGAGACCGTGGAGATTCTGAGAGAAGGACGCAATGGATAATGTCTGGATGTGTGAGAGTTGAAGAGAGTTGAAACTGCCTTGTTCTCTTGGGATGCAGCTACAAGAAGGGAATTGAGAACAAAGCAGAAAGAGTTCAATCTCTAAACTACAATCCACATTTTGGGAGGTTCTGCAAAGCAACCATGTTTCTAAATTTCACTCGTTTAGCCTTGTTTTCTTAAGGGAGATACAGATAGTGAAACTTGCACAAAGTAGTCTAAATTCCAGTAAGTTATTAACATGTTTTGTAGTTAGGCTCCATTAGGTAATTATTTAGAGGATTATTCAACACATTTAGGCTTATTAATAATTTTATATAGCCTACATGAAAAATAGAAATTAACAGCGGTCGAATAGCACTCGTGTTCCTGGTACCTACCTATAAAGGAGGCCTAAGAACTTAGACCCTACATTAAAAGAGAGTAGCTCAGTAGCAAATTCAATTATTGTAAAAAGAAAGAAAGAAAGAAAGAAAGAAAGAAAAAACTATAAAATCCATAAATAAGAATAAGCTTTAGGAGCTCTGACCGCCTGCGTGGTCTCATGGTTAGCGCCGCTGGCTACAGATTCGCAGGCCAGGGTTCGATTATTGTTAGGCCTACCTCCTAGGATTTTCCTGAGATAGGGAGGTCTGGAACGGGGTGCACTCAGCGTCGTGATTCAAACTGAGGAACTACTTGAAAGACAAGTAACGGCTGTGGTCACGGAAACCACCACTAACGGAGTGGGTGTCGGCATGCTGACTACATGCCCCCAACCCTGCCATCTGCCTACGGTAGATGGCTCAGCGGTCGGGTCTTAGGCCTAGGGATGTAACGCCACTGAGATTTTTAGTTATTAAAAGAGCTTGCAATAAAATACTTTATAGCTACTTCCCTCGTGCATAAGGTACATTTATTTTCTTACTAAAAAAGTTGCTGATAAGGGCGATGAACGGTTGTTTAGATGATCACCATGAAAGATCTTATTAAGCTGTGTCCAAATTATTCACCAGTGAGCCTAATCACCATGTATCTGGTAAAAGATGTAGCCTATTTGCTCTGGGTCAGCAATATGGCATTAAAAACGTAGGCCTAAGTTTTATTATTTCAGTAAATTGACATAGGAGCAATGTTGGAAACAGTATCAAGAAACTGTTATGTTTTCTAATAAAGTACCTTAAAAATTGATGCTTTAGGCCTACCTCAAAATGCTATTGTAATTTTTTATCAAGCGACCGGCTTTTACAGTTGTCGGCCCTCTTTATTATTTATATCAACTTGAAACTTGAAACTTACCAATAATGAGTTACACACATTCAATCGTTTAGGCAGTCATTATTAGGCCTAATAAGATATTTATCCTCGGTAACGTAAACTATATTTCTCGCATAAATGTTGTACATGAATTATAGGTCTACTAGTAGTAAGACTGTTAATTTCTAGCATTCGTCCAACATTTCGACACACTCAATAAAATGCCAATAGCCTATGTTTTAAAGCTATTCTTATGAAGGTATAACTTACTAGGCCTGCGTATACGCTGATACATCTATAGATTATCAGTTCCAGCTTTGAACATTAATTTTCGAGAAAAAAGTTTTAAAAAATAGTAACTTAAAGGCTATTAAGACTTTTTAAAAACATATTTTCTTTCAAAGTAAGTTTATTAATGAAAATTCTTTATTGCAACCAAATGGTCATACTATGATGAATGGAACAACGGTGGAATGATATTTGTAAGGGGAAACAGGAGCACCCAAAGAAAACCTGTCCCGACCCCAGTGTGTCCACCACAAATTCCACATGAAGATTCGATCCCGGGTCCCAGCGATGGAAGGCGAGCGGTCTAACCCAGTGTCCGGCAGATGCTGCAGTTGTGACGTAAGAGCCGATCATCTCGCAAGAGCTTGAGAGAGCGAGCAGTTGAGATGCATTCCTGTTAATACGCACTAGCGCAGTGGCTTTCAGTGCAGCAGTAGGGTTAAGGTGAGCCGTGATGGTACATTGAATTGCGTGCATTAACCATGGCAAGGGTGCAGAGGTCAGTTAATCAGTGAAATGTATGGTAAATTTAGTGCATTCAGATTAATACTAGACTTACGGAAACGTCAGGTCACCCTCGGAGACACGCCACATTTTTCCAAAGTTGTCTACAGTATGTCATTCAATTACAGACATTAATAATTATGTACAAATATTAGAAGAACTGAATCAGGATATTTTATTACAGATTTCAAGATTTTGCAAAACACCAATCCGATATTTGCATATTTGCGACACCATTTTCTGTGGATGTTGACAGTGTTCCAACGTCATTGCAACTAGAAGTCATTGATTTGCAAAAGAATATTGAAATGAAAGACTGCTTTCAAAACAAAAAGGATCTATCTATATTTTATAGAAGATTTCCCCAGGCAACTACATAATATATTTGCTGCTAGAATGTTGAGTATTAGGTATTTGTATCGACGTATGTATGTGAATAGTTCTTTTCTTGTATGAAGATCTGCAAACCACAATATGGAAACCGCCTATCTGATCAGAACATGAAAAATGTTCTCGTTTGTGTGTTAGCCAGACTATGTCTCCTAATATTGCAAAATTAGTGCGCGGGAAAAGAGGGAAAAAATCTCGACAATGCCTTGAGCTTGGGCACGATAGTGACACAAAGTAAGGGTGTGTATCAAAAGTCTGAATAGGCCTATACTTGGCATAGTGCTCACAAAGGTGTATAGTTTAATTTGTATATTTTGTGTATTTTGTATATTTTGTATACTTTAACATTTTTCAGTTTCCGAGTAGACAAAGTTTTGCAGTACTCCTTAAAGTATTCTTATGTTTTATGTATTTGTATGTTTATAGTAGTTTCGGAGCCTCATTTAAATAACCTGACGCATCCGCACCTGGATGCATTTCAGATTAGTGTAAGTAGGGCCTATATTAAATTTCATTACAAACAAAACTGTTCTGTTACATTGATTTATCACAGTTGTACTATTTTGTTTTCGTACAAATGCATTGTAATTGTGCTATTCCCATACTATCTACGAAGATCGGAGCGCACTCTGCCAATGCATAGGCGTCGTTCCGCCACTGGCCAGTTGAACCCTTCCTCCACGCTCAGTACGGAGATATTGCCGAGCAAAGAGCGCGGTTGCTCTGTAGTATGACGTCACAGAGCACGGAACATGCCGGTCACTGGTCTAACCAAAGTAAGTTTATTCTAGTGACATTCTTGAAGGTCCACCAACTGTGGCGCAGGTGAAGCGTTCGCTTTCTTCACTCAGCGGCCCGGTTTCAATTCCTTATGGGGAGTTTCCTCATCAGTGAAACGAATGTCGGGAAATTTTAGGCCCTTGTAGTCCCTGGATATTATCTGGCCGTCATTACCATCTTCAACCCATCCGCGCCTTATTCGGCATGATTGTGTACGTGACTGATTTGTCCCGCCTTGTGTATTTCTATGTGCAATTTCGGATATGGCCCCGGCATTGGGTTGATCACTCATCCAGGGAGGCCCTCCGTTAATTGTCTGGTAAAAAAAAAGTACGCATATGATCTATAGAAATATCCTCCCCGACAGGTCGCGTTCCTGTAAGCCCCGGAGGCGTGCACGCATAAACGTCCATACAACGAGGGAGTTATAGTCCTACTCGGAGAAAGAAGAAGGCCTTCTTATAGACTAAGAAACGCTGCTACAATCAACAATACAACAACGGAGAACAGATTGAATTAAAGATAAATATATCAAATGCAATAACTTACATAGATTGGAAGACAGTCTATGTAGGCTACGTAAAAGAAAAACTTAAGTAGGCCTATATAATTTGTTGTAATTTATCAGTCTATGGTAGTGTAATAGGCTAGGTTTAATTTATGCCGTTTAAGATGTATGTTAATCTAGTTTGGATTCCAACTAAGATTACTGTTCGATTTTACTAAGATTTTATTTTCAAATAATTAATTAGAAGATGCTTTGTTTTTCATTTCACAAACATAGGAATGCACTTAGTAGACCTAAGCCTTAGGTCAGTGGTTCTCAAACTCTCAAAAGTCACAGGTCCTTTTTGCTTTGGTGGCCCTCCATAATTTTTTGCGTAAATTAGGGCATTTAGGTTATTTAATTTTTGTCTAGGTTATAAAACTTGGTGTAAACTATTTTGCATGTCACAGAACCGTAGGACCAACTTAAAAGTAAAATGGCATTTAACTTATTTGAAGCAGTCAATGTGATTTTTGGGCCTATTTTGAAGTTGCTGGTTTCACGAGATATGGTTCCAAAACACAACACTGTAAATTTGAACTGATATTCGCAGTCTATTTAGCCTGTCTACACCACAAACACAGAAAGGCACTAAAAGTTAGCCTCACTTCAAAGCTTCCGATAACTCAAAAAATAAGGAAAGCGACACCTCGATTTGTCCATTTCAGAAAAAAAGGGGCAGGCAATGGTTGAAATAAAAACATGTCACAATTGGCGATCCTAACATGTCTTTTCAGCCAGATTACGGTAGTTACTGTACTTCTGTGGTACACCTCAAATAAAAATTATAAGAACCTTTGAGAAAACGTGGAAGTGATAAATTAACTCAGCATTCTTCACGTATCCCTTTCATAGATACAGTATCCCCCCAGAGGTCCCAAACCACAGGTTGGGAAACGCTGTCTTTTGCTATATGTTGCCTAGCCGAACCCATGGAGAATAGTGTAGATCCAAGTAATGTAGTTCTACTGTTGATGTCGATTTCCAGCAGATTAACGTAGAATACGTATCACGGTGGATTTCCAGTAGATCTTATGTTATATTTCACTTCAAACTAGCCTAATAGGATCTGTCAGAGATGAAAGAAACGTTCATTAATTCAGGTTCTGTCCTGAACTAATGTTCTTTGTATTTTCCTGAAGAAGACTCATTTTAATTTTTGTATTTAGAAAGTGGTCTAACAATAAAAAATAATATTGTTTACTGAATAGGTTGCATTACGTTGGGTGCTGATTTTGCCCCCAATGCAATGCATTTTAACGAGCGTCCAAAATTTCAGTTAAACATGAGATTTCCCATTTAACATTCCATGCTTTATTTTGTCTAATATATATATAGGCTATATATATATATATATATTTTTTTTTTCATGAAAAGGTTCCTAATATATTGTGTCTTACTCTTACAGATTTTCTTTAAGTTAATAGTACTATCTAAGTACTCAGATGCGCCTATTCAAACTTAGCCTAATCATATTCCTGTCTTTCCAAACTGTTTGCTTACATTTTATCAATAATGTAAACTACATTCCTCTGTTCCCCGCACAAGGGGCACATTTCTTTGTCTACATTAGGTCTGAAACCTCCCAAGTTTCCATTTTTTAAAAATAATTCCCCAATGAGCTCCTGCCATTCATACTGCTAAACCCGTCAAGTTGTCTCTTTACCAATGCATCCCGTTATTCCAGCGTTTACCACAATTTAAATGTCTACACGATAAGGCTATTGATCCAATTCTTAATGTGGGAATTTAATGTAACGTATTTATAACAAATTTCGACCCTTTGGTCTTAGGAATTAGATTAATGAGACTATTCCATTCATAGGTGGCGTGTTTGATATTGACCAATAACGTTTAACAATTCCTCGAATCACAAGCGTTTTTCTTACAGTATCCTTCCTTGGATCGCAAGGATGCAATTTTATCTAATAAACCGGCAGCTCGTTAGGCACCTAAGGCATCAACGTCACATGCTGCCATTCATTAGAATGAAAAAACATATTTTATACAACATAACTTGTTTGGAAATAGATATAATATAAATGTCCAATGATTAAAAACACAATTCCGATTTGGTGCAAGCTAGTTCGTGTGCTTTTATAGCGTTTTGATGTAAGGAAGTACTACGACGCCCTCCATCTTTTGATACGCACTATTGGTAGCATTGGGAACTCGGATTGATTAATCGACTATTCATTCATCTAGTAACTTATGCCGTGGCCTTACGGCTGACAGAATATTGACAACAAAGCAAGAAAATAATTATTATTTACAAAATCCTTTAGACCTACATTCTATTCATAGAATAGTCTTAATAAATCCTACTTGATATTGCCTATGATAAATAGATAAGCGATTGGTAAGTAAAACTGATTGGTATCATAAAGAAAAAATAATAGGCCTACTCCAGGGCAAACAACTTCGATTTTCCAAAATCTGGGTGTGTAGCCTGTAGCCTAGGCCCATTAAAACATATTTATTTTAATTACGCCTATAGCCTACAGATTTGATCAATTGATTCTACAATTTAAAGGGAATATCGGCCTAATCCATTGGTAAAATTTGAATAAAACATTCAACTAGTCTACATTGTCAGTAGGCTAATAGGCCTATGGTGCACTATCCTTCTAGCTGCACTATACAATCATGGTTTTAACTGGAAGATGGTGGCTTATTAAATTGCATGAAACTGTTAAGTGGAACCTATAGGCTATAGATCATAGAGCCCTTAAGGAACCAGGAGGTTAAGGCTCCCATACTTTTTTACTTTCAGCACATGAGGATACTATACTAAGGTAGTCAGCCTTATGCACGGCCATTAAATGTTAAATTTGAATAAATTGAGGTGTAGGCTACTTCTACGTGTAATCAATGACATTAATTACGCTATAATAATATTTTGTTAATCCTATGTTACTAAATCCTATGATTTTTGGAAGAACGCATTATCTAGACCTACGATCTGTAGAAAACTACGAAGAAGACTTGTTTCCATGGAAATATAAGTTAGATTCTACCCATCACCCTCTATCTTTTGACTGGAAATTTTATTTTTTATAGGCTACAGGTCTATGCAGCGCTCTTGTGCGAACAGTAGACCTAGCCTTCTCGAACTAGCGATTACTCTAAGCCTGATCTCATTCCTATGAAGACACTCATAGATTAAGATACTCACTGTAGCCTAAGTTAGTAACAGTAGGCCTGTATTCAGATGATACGCCAGGAAAGCCTGAATCATTTATCAACTATTTTTATTGTCATAGTTCACCTTTGATAATGGAATAGGAGCTGCAGCCACCTATGGTTGCCACCGTCAAATTATTTCTAATGTATTTCACACGATATCTTCAATTATTAGGCTATTTCGGGAATTAGTTGAAAGGTAACTAATTTCCACATGTTTAGTAAAATATCCGATTTTCGCTTTAAAATATGCATTACTTTTTTCCGAAAGCAGGTGTCTCTAATGATAGACTGAATCTATAGACTGAAAATAACACACATGACCACAAATTATAGCCTGAATTTCAATAGTCTAATTAAGTAATAAATTACGATAAAAGTACCCTTAAGCTTAACTCAGTAGCCAACAAACATTGATCTTGCACTCAGTCTGCCTATAGGCCTTACGATAGCGATGGAGTCTTACGAAAAAATGTTCATGTAGGCTTATATTTCTCGAAAATGAAATAATATACACTAATTACATCGCTTAGCAAATTGGTTGTCAGCATTGGCATGCTGGAGTGTGTGGACTCAGGTGGTAGCTTATGTGTGGTACAATGTGTGTTATGCATACATACAGCATTATCCCACTAACAGTAACTATCTAGATAATAATACCCCTCCCTCCGTTCCTAGGCTGGATAATAGAGATTCCCACATACTGTTAACCCACAATATACAAGCCAGCATAATAGTGAAACATATGGAGCTGTGCTCTGTTTGTAATGAACCTCACGAATGTTTCCATACACACCTGTGTTGATTCCAGCAGAGCTATTCAACCATAAATCCTGTACTTAATCTTTCTTGCAGTGTACGAAATGGCCAAGAAATTATGATTTGTAAACTGCCACATAGTCATCTGGGACTTAAATTTGTAAATAGGTCTTGATAGTTATTTCCGTAGCGTCAAATGCCATGGCAGCCTTACTCGATTCTATTTTTCTTCCAGTTCAAGAATTTTCAAAAAGACATGTCAAATATTTGACAGGACTTGATATTGAGAATATTCTGTGGTTCATGAATAGATATTTCCAATACTTCACAAGTTTGACAAGATAAACACGAAATGGTAGCCAATCAAGTAGTAGCAGTTATCGCTTTGGACCATCTAAGTGATAGGCCTATAGCCTATGCTAAAAAAAGCAGAAAAACAAAGTAAATGTTGGCTAAGATCTTATAGGCCTAATTACGGTGATGAAAACATAAATAGACACAAATCCTTAACCTAAATATCCATTCTGTTATCCTCAGATTACAGATATGTTGCAAATCCTTCATTTACCTCTTCACTTTACCTCAAAATCATTTAGATCTTGTTCTAATCTCTTTTAAGACAATCAAAGAATTTTCAAGACTTAGCCTACGATTTGTGAAGTAGGCTATTGAAAACTGTTTGAGAGGAAAATTTGCCAGGTGTAGAAAATTCTTTGCACATGTCAGGGAAATTTTAATTGAGTACAAGAAGCTTCAGCAAGCCTAACTTAAGTTAAGCATAATCTAACATAGTCTTACATAATTTTAAATGTAGTTTCATTTACAGGCCTAGGTTTAGCCTACGTCATAATAATTCTAGGCGTGCCCAATGATTTTGGCGATACCCACAGAAAGGAACGGGGGTAATAGCCTATTGAACTTGCTGGTAGTCTTGACATTTTCTCCATCACACATTGGAAGTCATACCTTCTTATTTCATAAATAGTTGACTGTAGGATGCTAGGGGCTGACGTCGAATATCTTTCGTCTTTGTAAAGTTATTGGTCTAAGAATTTAAAGTAGAAACATAAACAATCAAGATTTTAGGCTAAATAATCGCGAAAGTGGGGTCGGGTAAGTTATTCCCTCAGACGAAACTGCTGTAGGAATGTTCATTATCTATTGTTTCTTGGATAAGTTATACCTTGGATAGGAGCCAAGTATTTGTTCATAGAACCTTTACATTTGACAAATCGTTCTTAGGATTAGAAGAAGGCGTAGCCTACATGTACGTGTATGTATACACACATTTTAGGACACTTTTAATATGGTATAGACACGACATGCACCATTAGACCTACTTAAGACGTATTTGTAGTTTAGTAGTCTAAGTCGTATTAATTATGCCTTTGATTTCAAGTCGATTTTTAAATAGGTGCTATATTTTCCATCAATCTTCATCCTCTTATTTCTGGGCCTAAGGCCTGTTTATTTCGCTATAGTGGAGGCAACTTCTACATATACAACTTTCTTCAAGGCAATGCCGACAGACCCTTATAATCCGCAGTAAATAACTTGAAATGAGGGTGTCTTGGACAATAGAGTTGTAAGTTATATTCTGGATTTTCAGCGTGTTTTCTTGGGCGTTGAATTTGCCTGACAGCCAATAGAATTTCGTGTGCAACCAATCAGTGCTCATTTCTGAATTTTTTACATTTTAGCTATGACTCCACGTGAGGCACCAGACGATTGCCGTTCAGTCAGTACCATACCACTCCTTAAGTGCCAGACAATGGCTTAATCCTCAAAGCATCCCGACTGTCTACATAGGTCTAGCCTCCTACATTTAGGTGGCGGAGTATGAACTATTTCCAGAATGATTGTGCGGGTGGTGGCTAGCCTGATAGTTAAGAAGCTGCTGAAAATCTCACCATTGTAGGTTGAAAAGTATTGAAGCAGCTTTTAGTAGCCGGGACTTATAGCGTAACGTGGACTCCGAACCACGGTGGACTACCCGGATGCTTCACTTAACAGGAATTTTTGGAGGTTAAGGCAACAGTCACTCAACCCATTACTTGTCAAAGCAAACATGTTTAACCCGGTGATCACTAAAACACACGGGATCTAGGCCTATGTTCTTTTATGTAGCCTAAGTTAACTTCTTTATTTTAAGTTATTTTTGTGTTCATTTGATATATCAGGAATGTTGTACGCGATGAACCTACCCTGTAACAAAATATGAATTTCAGTTCACGAACTGAAGCGACATCTGTATTCAGGTAGCCTCTATTTCTTGTTTGCCGGTATAATTGCCTCCCAGAGCCTAACTTATATTCGTATGAAGCATGCTCAGAACGAGCTAAGCTCTATCTTTCTCATAGCACAGTCAGGCAGTCGTAGTTAAAGGTGTCATTATAAAATTCGAGCTGTAGTTAAGTTATAACTATCAGTTACTAATTTTGAGTATCAGTAAATAGTTGTAATATGCGTTACGTGCTGCATAATTTATCAGAGAACCTTTTCTCAGTCAGCACAGAATGTGTCAGTCAAATGTAATATTTATATAGGCCCAGGCCTATTAGTATATGGTGCATATTAATCTTTTGTATATATGTGTAGCGTATAATGCAATGTCTGTCTATATTCCATGTCGGGAAGATAAAACACCATGACAGTTTTTAAACCCCTTGGTCCGAAAAGGAGGGGCTTAACCGTTTGGTTGACAAGAGGGTAGCTAAAATGGCAGTCGAGCATAAAGGAAGGGGGTTACCCTTTGCAAACAAAAGCTCAGGAAAGCCAGCCAGAGAATGAGAGAGGAAAAGGAGGTTGAAGCTCAGAAAAGGATAAATAATGTTTTTTGGAAGCATTATGGAAGTGAAAAGAAAGAATGTTTTAAAAATTGCTCGGTAATGTCAAGAAAACCAAAGAGCTGTACAAGAGGGTTAAAACAACTAAAGAATGGAGGAATGAAAGGATGAGTCATAGTCTACTCTTATTATTGATTTGTTTTAGTTCACAGCAAGCACAACTCAAGAGTTCAGGCAGTCAGCCACAGTACATATTATCATTTCCCTGTGTTTGGAATAGAAATTCCGAGCATCAAATCAATAGGAGGGGAAACTGAAAAGACAGAAAATTAGTATAAAATAACAATTGACCGCAATGCTTCCTAAATTAAGGCAATAAAATGGCAATAATAATTAGTTTGTCGTATTAAACCTGGTCTACATAATGGCGATCTTATGACACTTTAATGAAAAATAAAATGTGCGAGCATAAAATTTATTTATTTATTAGGCTATTTATTCATAACTTATTAAATAAAATGTAAAATCTAGAGGCCTATTTCATTGCTAAATTGCTACAAAACAGCAAATTAAGATAACATTTTAAAATTAATTACCTAAAGAAAACACTACAAATTACTCTTGATGGAAATTACCTCTCGATTATTATAAAAAGTAAAACTGAAAACTATAATTTAACATAAGAGCTCTAAATTACTATAAAAACAAAACTCTATGGTGCTACATCCCTTTGAGGGACTAAGACTGCCATCCCACCGCTGCGTCATCTACCATACGCAGCTCGCAGAATTGGGGGACATGTGGTCTGCATGCTGACTCCCACGGCCGTTATTGGGGGATTATTGAACCGGATCGGCTACTTCTTTATCAAGTAGCTCCTGAATTTGTGTCTTGAGGTTGAGCTCAACCCGTTCCAGATCTCTTTTCCTCAGAAAAATTCGAGAAGGTACTGGGGATCGAACCCAGACCTGCGGATCTTTGGTCAAAAACGCTAACCACTAGACCACGCAGGCGTCTAAAATACTCTAATTAGGCCTATTCTAATAATTACAATGATAGGCCTAAGATTTATGTAATAAAAATACACTGTAAATAAACAGAACACTGGGTTATTAAGAGGGGAAAAAAGAGAATAACTAAATCAATTATTAACTTACATTACCTGGAATTAATTTACAGATTTCTCCCTGAAATCCTGAATTTGCGACGGAAAGAATTCCAGAAGCGAAAGACTGATACAATGAATGAGGGTGAATAGGATAATAATTAGTGTGAAACTGTGAAAGGGTAAAAAGTAAATGACCTTTCCTATAGGCCTTATTCTGAGCGTGTGTTAGGGTTGAAGAAAGGACAAGTTCGGGAAACAATTAACTTAAGATAGATAGAGCTTTATATGCTAAATTATAATATGGTTTTATGAGATTACGTGATTAGGGATAGACAGTCGAATCCTCTGAGAGAGAAGAAGATTTGGAGGTTTGAAATATGGTTATCAGGGAAATGGTGACCAGGAATTGGGAAGTTGCATCAGTTAGATCACAATCACAGTTTTACTGAAACGAGGCGGCCAAGGGTAGTCCAAAATGAGGGGTTCTTTACAGTTGTCCGGTATCGTTTAGGCTTAAGGCTTTATGTAATGAACATATCCTGACCATTAACTTCCATTTATTGAAGTACTGTAGTGTATTGATTTTGTGTGAAGTCTACAGTAGGCTTATAACTCGGGTTCCGTAGATATTCCACTAATCCCATTGCGTCGTCCGCTTGTCCGTTCGTCTAACCGCAAAGTGTTCCAGCGCTTAAAATGCAAATGGACTAGGCCTACTACATAGACCTACTTAATTTTTCCAGATTATGTAAAACACCCCTTGGTGTTTTATTTCTAAAAAATTAAAACAGCATTTCCAAACTATGTTTTATAAAGTTTTGAGAAAAAAAAACCACTGACAAAACAAGGCTACTTATGTTTAACAACAGTGTAGTCTACAAGTTATGAACATCATGAAAAAATACAATTTCAGTTCAATCATACCGTCTGATTTTTCCCCTTTAACAAGTATAGACCTAGGGCCTACATTTTTCGTGATACGAGTTTTTCCGTGATGTCTTTCCAGTCTCCAGGTTTATTTCAGCTAGGTACTTTGTAAAGCACATATTCTACTCTTCCTTCTGGCTGTCGTCCTGGTCCCCATTTTCAGAAGATTACACTGACAACAATGGTTCTCTTCCACCTAGGGTCAGGCCTGCCGAGCTTAGTAAAGCACTGCTTTTCCAATTTCCTTTCGTAGATCTGCTCCAGCTTTATTTCTGGAGAAGCTAAAAGAATCGTTTTCTGTTTTTTCACTTAAATCTTCCCTGAGGTCATTCCATTAGGGAAAGGGATCAAATCATGTATGGTAACATTGGATGTAGATGATTCAGGAATATCAACCTCAGATGGCGTGGTAGGTCTAAGTATGAGCGAGGAGATCCTTATACTATGGACCTAGTTCAGTGGCATGGTGGTGACAACTCCTTTGTCGAAATGCCTTAAAGCTTTCTGCATTTGATCCTTAGTCCGTTCAAAAGTCGAACTGCGTCCGTGTAGGCCTATTAATCGATCCTTTGAAAAAAATAATAGGCCTATAAACTGTCGCGGTGAGTAATGAACTTTAAACGGTGGCGTGGAAACCATTTTACCCCGGTATTCTATTGAAAGAAAAGCACACAGGACAGACCTATCGAAAGTTTTAGAATATTCTGAAAGCACACTATAATAGTTAGATAACTATTCGTAATGTTACAGAACAGAAGAAAACAAATGCCAGAGCAAGCTAAAAGCTAAGTTCACAAGTGGTCTCGGAGTCTAATCTATTCCGCTTGGTGGTTGCATGCAGTCAGTGTGCTTACAATGAGTGCATTAGTAATGTATAGGCTATTACCTATAAAGGAGTTTGAGTGTGTTGTGAACATTAATTATAAATACAGCAGTTCCATACTTAACTGTTGGAAATATATTTTGGAGTTGTTCTCGGTGGAAGTGCTCTGATTCCATACACAGACTGAAATATAGGCCTAGTCTAAATACGTAACTTACTGTTTTATCAGGAAATACTTCACACAGACTTGCCAACATGCCAGACAGAAAGAAATAAAAATCATATAATTCGAAAAGTATGTAGGCCTAAATGAAATGCGTTCAACATTTGGGACAAAAACCTTTTTAAATAAGTAGAACAGTTAGGCATATAGTTAGGTTAATGAAGATAATCCAAATATTACCCACGGCCACATTAATAACATAAGACAAGCTATTTACCGTCACGCAGAAAGATTTTACTGACATATCCTATTCCATATGAAGAAGTGTTTACTCAGTTGATCAAATGAATAGCCTAAGTTACTGTTATTAGCAGGGCATTACGATCTTGTATTCACATAAGCAGTAGATTCCATGCGGCACGTACGCTCTCGCATACCCGCACTTGAACACTTGAACATGTGGTGTTTCTAATGATCTTTGCCAAAGGTGATCTTGGTTCTTGCACTATAGCAGAACACATTTCACCCAGGCGCCATAACGCATCACTATTGCAAACGTCTTCTTATAAAAATATACATAATGTTCTTATGTTTATTACTATAAAGCTAGTCACTTAAGCCTAAAATAATAATACAATGTTTCTTAATAAAATTCCCTATTGTCCCTTATATACCTATAGCCTATAGCCTATATTGGAAACATTACAAGACCCACTTCAAATTTCTATTGAATTGTTCCCCACCGCATTGGCACTATTATACGAGTAGGCCTATAGCCAGTTTACCATGACGTCATGTAGCTATGCAGTTGTAATATCGCAGCGAACCCCGGTCATAGATGGCGCCCATAATAGATTCCATTCTACAACAGATCCTTAGGGTCTGTACGGTAGTCGGTAAAAAATTCCATCCACTGATACTTTATTTGTCGCGATAGGCTTTGAATTAGTTAAGAATAAGAGATGTTAGCAAACTAAAATTATAAACAGTATATGAAAATTAAACAAATAAACTTAATCTGAGTATGCTACGCCAGAAGTAGACAAAAAATATTTTTCTACTGCACCTTTTGATCGTTGTAGGATGCTTTGTATTAGTTGAGAAAAGACTAAATCATTCTGGGGGAAAAGAAAAGTTGACTATGCGAAATTTTTGTATGGGTAGGCCCATTAGGTTTGGGAAGCCTGATATAGCCAATTTATTAAACACCTGTAACATCTAATAAACACTTTTTAAACCCATTGATACGAAAAAGTTTCTTTTAAATCAGATTTGAATCAAAATAATGACGTCCGTCGGGCATGTAGGCCTAAAAACAATGTAGCCTATCTTTAACATCCTTTGCAAATTTTAACTTTTATTTTACAATAACTTAAACTCTTCCTTTTAAAACTCAAATATTTCGAAACGTGCAGTGAAGTTTTATTTTACAATACTTCAATATTTTTAAATTCCTCCCCCCCTCAAAAAAAAAAAAAATCGGATGCCCTCAAAATTTTTCCCAATGGCGCAACTTGCGTCATGATCCCCCCCCCCCCCCGCTGGCAGTCCTGCTCTTCCCGATAACAGTTCGGCCGCGGCGGTAGATTTACAAGACATCTTTCAATTACGTTATCTGTAAGTTACTGATCGGGAGGATTTATAGGGAGTCCTTGGTGTTTTTGAGTGCACTCAGCGGTCGTTTAAATATCCCGCTTGCATTCTAATCAATTATTAAATAATTACTTGGCTCCTTTAAGAGCGACAAAATCGACACTCAGAAGGTAGATTAAATTAAATTAGATTAAAAGGTAACTTACACAGGGGCTTCTGTGTGTAACTTACAATAAAATATGACATCTCGATTAGTGGGTAATCGTGATTAGCGACTACGGGTGTAATGCCACGAGTGTACCGTTCACAGAATGAAAAAATGCCAAAGCAAAGCCACTGCACTGTATCACAAGGGAGGCGACCCCTTCATGAGGACTGCTGGTAATGGACTGAGGTACTGATAGTACAATGATGTGACAGCTGCATCAAGTCACACCTATCACCAGGTAGAGAGAGGGTGGACTGTATAATGTATATCCACTGAAATCGAACAGCCCATCTTCCAGCCGAGATGAAGCAGCTGTGTACTAAGTAAGCTAGACAAGCAACATTAGCTTGGAAAGAGAGTAGGCCTACAAGATTATCCAATTCACCCAGAAATCTGTGAATTAAGCTAAAAAGTCTTCATATTCCTGCCACATCGAGTGTCCGCATTTAGTTGCAAAAGCTGAGCATTATTCGCCATGCAAGACTTAGTCTAAAACCTTATTTGAGGATGCGAAGATTAGCTTTTAAATACCCTTCTGAAATCTTGTGGGGAAGAATGTTTCAGATTTAAGTTTCAACTTTTAGGCAATGCAGTCTGAGAATAAAATTTAAACAAAACCGTTGGAGCTGTTGATGGGGAAAAGAGCGTAAAATGTAAAAATAAGTTAGTATTGTAATACGAGGACCGTCCACAATGTACGTTTCCCTAGGGCCGTTTACACAAACAAAACAAAATTTCATAGAAGTATTTATTGCAACAGATATAGCAAGATTTCAGCTACTTTTCAACATATTCGCCAGAGGAATTGAGACATTTGTCATGCTGTGGGACCAACTTTTGAACACTTGTGTCGTAGAAGTCTATCGCCTGAAATTTGAACCACTGTGTGACAACCAACTCCCCTTCTCTGTCATTCTCTGTCATTAATTGAGGTGTAGGAAAAGATGGAAATCACTGGGAGCGAGGTCCGGGCTGTAGGGTGGATGTTGAAACATCTCCTAGCCGAACTTTTGCAGGGAGGTATTGAAGTCTCCACCCTACAGCTAGGACCACGCACCCAGAGATTTTCATCTTCTCCTACCCCTCAAGAAATGACAGTGAATGACAGAGAATGATAGAGATGGACAGAGAAACGGAGAAGGTTATCACACAATGGTTCAGATCTCAGGCGGCAGACTTGGCGAATATGTTGAAAAATAGCTGAACACTTGCTAGGCTACATCTGTTGCAATAAATATTTCCATGAAATTTTGTTTTGTTTGTGTAAACGACCCTAGGGTAACTTACTTTGTGGACGGCCCTCGTAGAACAGAGTATTTATTATATCCTCAAAAAACGTATGCCAATTTTGTTTTAAGTCAGTTTTTGTAGACAGCTGGACCTCTCTTGATTGCCTCGATTACATTTATGAAATGAACGGCTAAGAATCATAAGATATTGTATAATAATTAAATGGACGCAAATATCTAGCCTAGGTCTATATAAATTACAATATACATTTCCATGCACAAACAGATTCTGATACCCTAATAGGCTTTCTTCTGTTGACATCACGCTATAATAATAACTAGACCTAGTTAATGAAAAAATGGTGAAGTTTTTTAAACTATCCCGAGAAATATCCAGCTAAAAATTAAACTAGACTACTAGATTACGGTATTCCCCCTTGTAATAGTTATTGTGCTAACAAAATCATGTTATTGGAGTTGCACAATATCCAGTTTACTTCATATCCCTGTCTTATTTTATTTTTGAGAAGCGAGGGCTATAAAAGATGGAACGGGTTAGCCCTAAACTTTGTTTCATTAGGCCTATATGCCTATCTGACAGCTGTGACTGAAACCTGTTTTTTTTTATCACTGTCAGGTTCCGCACAACTAGGAAACTTCTGATGTTTTAAATAGATTATGCATTGATAAAATGGAAATCTAGATTAAAAAGTAATTACTTAACTAGGCGATAGGAATTCCTTTTGACTGTAAGCCTATGCCATTTCGCCTACTCTATGTTAATGGTGTAGACTATCTCAAGGAACAAGTATGAAATGTATCGAATAATAACCAAATTAAAGAAGAAAAGGCAAGAACTTACGAGAAGAAACGCCTGATACCAGACCACCAAGCAACTCTAGCATGTTCACCTGACAAGACTACCTCACTGCTCAGCTTCATATAGGGTAAATGCGGACGATATGGCTTTGGCTTCAAACAATAAAGAACAACTTCAGAGGGGCTTTGATGCACTCGTAACATGGGCAGACGCAAATGATCTAAAAATGAACTACCAGAAAACAGAGTTAGTTGTGTTCAGAAAAGGAGGGATACCAGCCGAGGGAGATACAATTTACTGCAAAGGAATACCACTGAAAAAGATAAACTGTTATAAGTATCTGGGTGTCACTCTCCAATTAACAGGAAAATCGTTTGGAATGCATCTGCAGGACAGAATAATTGGAGCAATCAGAAGTATCAATGAAATCAACAATTTACAACCCTCAGATTGTTCAAAGCACAAGTGGTACCAGCACTAACATATAGATTGGAAATAATATGGGAACATCTTACAGTAAAACAACTGCAAAACATCGAGAGTATCAAAGCTAGATTCCTTAAAAGAACCATGGGTCTCTCCAAGTATAGCCTACCCCATCCCGATTAGTATACGTGTTGGCCAGAGAGACTTTCTTACTAGAATATTTGATGTGGAAACTTCTGCTGCCGAAGACGACTGCCGTGAAGGAGGTCCTACGGATCAGAAGGGAGAAACAGAACAACATATGGGAGGAATTTTACCTAACTGGAGCTATGACGACACATTCCTGGAAAAACCCTAATCAAGAGCTGAGACATGTCATAACAAGATTGGCGGTGCATGGATTTCACAGCAAAGTATGTAAGAACGGGAAATTCCATGATCCCAACAATGAATGTGTGTGTACTCTGTGTAGTGAACAGTGCGAGCGTTATCATATACTAGTGTGTGCCAAAAGGACAAAATCATTGGTGAACTATGCTAAAGAATGAATAATGCACATCTGTGCGCACCTTTTATCTTATAACTTATATATATATAGGGTAAATGAGACTGCTTCGTACAATATTTCGTGATACGATATTTGGAGGTGTTCAAGAAATTAAGTATAGACCTGAATTGTAGTTTCAAACACTCTTCGTGTATAACATTAAATGCCTCATCACTTGCAAGAATTTTAAGTTACTGGTCACTCCCGTTACTTCGCCAGTTGTAAGCAACGTTGACATGGTAGTGATGCGTTTGTTTATTTATGCTCCTTAAGAAGAGGGTAAATGTTGTTTTATATTTCAATAATTAGGCCTTGGTGCCTATATGTTAAAACCGAGATCTATGTAAGTTACAATTTCAATCAAAGTAACAGTAGAATTTCAATAATTAGGCCTATATGTTAAAACCGAGATCTATGTAAGTTACAATTTCAATCAAAGTAACAGTAGAATTAATGTAGCCTACATGGAGATTGTTTCGAATTCAATAGATCGTATCAAGCCTATAAAAAGTCATGATTTCTCTCCGATTCATGTGATAGCCTAATTGTAGGTAAAATAGGCTACTGGACCTGCATTGCCTATATATTTTTTGAATAAAACTAGTTGCCTCACAGGACAAAAAAAACAATCAAAAGCAGAGATTTCAGAAATGTAGGTTAAGTACAACAAAGACCATTCTAGTCGCCTACGGTTGGCCTACATAGGCCTAGTTCTTAATTTAAATGTTTGTAATAGCCTATTTAAGAACTAAATAATTCATACATTGATCGTTGAAGGGCCCTGGCGAAAACTGGCGTAGAGCTATAGGCAAATTTGGCCTATTTTTCGGTAGTTGAGAGTCATTACAAAATCCCTCAAAAAGAGCTGGTATCATCCTACATTTGACTGATGATGAGGCAGATTGAAACAACCATGAAATGGGAATTCTCTCCTTGGGAATGTGAAAGTGGAAAAATCTTACAGAGATAAGATATTTTGTTCTCAACTTCAACACGTAGGACCTATGCCTAATTAGCTGACATTATAAATCTTACTTTAGACACTAGGCTATGTACTGATGCATTGTATCCGGTGATATATTTTAAGAGCTATATTTGCGCTTTTTAGCTCTAGCAAACAAAGGAATGAAATATTTAATCCAATTACCAAATTCCATGTTTTCACCTAATTATTTCTTCCAGTACATATTTCATGTTAAAAAAAGAAGTCTTACATCCTATTTTTTTTCTTCTTTGTGATACAGGAAAGTGATTTGAATTCTTGCGTGTTGTGCTTCGAGAGTGTGTGCTAAGGAGTGAAATTAAGATGGGTTTTGTATTCGTGTTGTATGAAATTAAGCAGTAGTGGGAGGGAGCGGGATAAAGTAACAAAGAGAGCAATAAAGGAAGTGGACAACTGAAGAGAATATAAAATAAGAAAGGGCGAGAAAATAAAGTTGCAAGATGGAAAGATCTTGATTACTTGGGGACGTTGAAAACATGAAATGTCACACGCTACTACAAGACTCCAGCACCCCCGTTCCACCCCTTCGCAATCGTAATCCCCACGGGAGAGTATAACCTTCTCCGCTGCAACCCAAAATATCTTCATGTCACGCAGCTCAATTTTGCAGCCGTAGGTCTATGTATTGCTGACAATTCATTATCCGACATATCTCCGTGCACCCTAGTTGCAATCAGAAATGGAAGTATAAACTGATTCTTCTGTCACTTTATATTGCTGAATGAACTATTTTCTCTTTTACGTTGTATTTTCCCTTCACTTTGTAAGTTAAGCTTTATTAACATAATATCGAGAAAACAAGGAGAATTAGTGTTCTTATCATCAAATAATCATTATTTTCCAGTATGTGTTTTGTGCTGAGTGACCATTCGGACATAAGAAAGCTTTGGTGTTGCAGAAACTTAAAGCCTACCCTACACCAGACAGCGATACTAAATATAGCCTAACACTATTTTCCATTCGTATTGACTCAGATTGCTCTCTACATTGATCTTACTATTGCAAGAGAAAAAAGACAATTGATTAAAAACGAATAAACTTCTGAGATAAAAATCAAACTAATATTCTATTAGGCCCTAATTAAATATTACTAACTGGCCCATGATAATTTATTGTACATATTCGCCCTTAAGTAAATAGATACAAACTCACTACTGGTGTGTAACTAAAAATGAAATAGGCCTAACTAGTAACTAGGGAACTCGAGCCTATCATACATTATCATAAATAGCATAGACCTGTATAGAACTTCTGTGACAAAAATCTGTGTATCATTACGTGTAGCCTATTGCGCGAGTAAAATTAAAAACTAAAAACTTAAACATAGGCCTAAATGAAGAATACGCGTCCCTTCAGCTCAGTGGATAGGGTAACCATTGAAATGAGTTTGAATCTCACAAGGAACGTATCAAATCCTTCATATCAAACCTATCATGATATTTCGATTACAGAAGTAGAAGCTAAGATGCAATAGAAAAAACACATGTTAAAAATCAGCTGCCTATTAATAGCAAAAAGTTCCAAAATAGAGCATGAATTATGCATGCAATTAAAACTAATCAAATAGCTTTTTGTGCCGCTTTATTCCATAATATTGGCATAATTAACAGACAAATATAAGGATCCTGCTGGAACAAGTCTATACTAGTAGCCTATGTCTTACTCATACAACAAGCCTATTATAGTAAAATTAATAGCAAAAAGAGAAAATGCGAAACAGGTTTCATAGGCTATAACTATAAATAATTCTTCTTTAAATGCTGATAGTAAGGTTTTCTATATAGTCATATACCCTACTTTTCATATCATTTTACAAAACATCTATTTTTTATTCCGAAAGCCTGATGCTTTACATGTGAAGTCATTGTGGAGAGATGGGGTAACACCTCGCGGATATTTATCTTTCATTTTGCTTGTTAGATAACTTAACTCGTTAATAAGTTCCTTCCTGCCCAAGAATTCTTAAACCCTTAACTACAAGTAATATTGAAGGAGCCTTGATCTTCGGCACAAAAAACTACACACGCCATGATTACATTTACAGCTGATCTCTTTATTTCAAATTTCCATGGTGTGCTCTTAACTTGAACAATTTTCGCCACAAAGGTCGATATAGGGTGTCTGTCATTCACGCGTTGTGCCTTCGGAGCTCAATAGAAGAAACGTATTTCAAAAACAAATTTCATTTTAATAAGTTTCCTGTGGACTAGTGGTCATGCCACTTCCAACCTGACCGTCGGGTTAGGCAGTGGTGTCTCCCTTGAGTCAATTTCAATTAGTGGAAACGCTATCATCCTCCAGGTGTCCTGCCTAGCCACCACCCCCAGGATCAATCATGAAATGGTCCCCAAACTGGCGTAGTAATCAGACCCAAGGCCAGTCAGAGAAGTTTCACTTCTCACGCTGCCTTTCATTGCTATTGACGATATCAGCTCCAAATTACTTCGTGGATTAAACTAATTTTGTTTACCTTTTACTCCTAGATTCCGGTTTTATATTCCCAATTCCAAGGGGTAGATCTCGACCCCATGTTTATGGTATTTAAGTGGACGTATAGATCCATTTATTGTAGATTTACAGGCATGTAAAATAACTCCTATGTGACAAAATTCTGGAACACTGTTGACGGTTACAGGCATAAACAGCAGTGAACAACCGTTTTTATGGTTAAACAACCATAATAAACAAACAATATAGGGCTACACAGAGCACTCCCCCTCCTCCATGTATAGTCTACATGTTTCTTGATATTAGAGAACCTGAGCGTACGGTGAAGTTTTGTTTGAGGGGTTCAATGTAATGTTCTTGTCCTATGTTCATGCCCTTTCCACACTGTAACTTTTTACACTTTTTAGTTAGGTCTACTAAAAAGTTGCATTGTGATCATTAGAACACTATAAATAACTTAGTATTGTGTGTCAGAAAACACTCTAGATATGGAGCACAGACTTTGAAACTGTTTTTCCTTTGGCAAATTTTAATGATACTAACTTATATGATGTATTACACAGTATGGGATGCTAGAAATCCGTTGTATTCTCATAGGCATCGTTCTATTGTCTACGAAAAGTAGACCGTAGACCTAAAAGTAGTCATTTCATCTAACTATTCCTTGTGCCGGATTCTGGAGGAAAATTCATTCCAGAAAATAGGTTTTTATATAGGCCTAAGCCTGTTGAAATTTGCAGGAATTAACTTACACTCATATCCAATGGAACCCTAAGATCCAAACGATCATGCCACGTGGATAACCAGGCCAACGAATCGTTTATGAGAAATTTCGAAGACAATTTTATTTATCAGCACAAGAGTCTATCACTATTATAAGAAATATAAAAGGTGTATCAATAAATTATTTCATAACGATAGGCTTTCAATCAAGTACAGTAGGACCATATGCACTATTACACTGAAGAACTGGCAACACAATACCATTTTAAAATATGAGTCTCAAATAAATTACGAGAATATAGAATCATTTATAAGAAATTAAAATTTAGAAGAGGTTTTAATAATGTTGTGTTATGTAAGAAAATATAGCAACCCCCTGAAACCCCTCCCATTGTATGCCACGTTAGGAAACAATATAAGCTTACGCGAATATCACTGCCCGAACCGCAGTTTTTTTTTTCAGCATAGGTTTTGCCATGTTTTCATAAGATGGCACTGTCATAAGGTAAGTTGTAAACCAGGGGAAGACAGAAGGTTGCTCTGTGACGTCACTGCTATCTGCTCTCACTGCTCGCGTTATATATCTGCGAGGAGTATGTGAAATGGTGGCATCAGTGAACAGGGGGGAAGAGAGGGGCATTCGTATTGCGGGCAGCGGGAATTTAGGGGGTTAGAACTTACGTAATACGTGTTTCCGAATTAATGAAACATCAATCGATTTTCTTGATAGTTTATCGGTTAATTACAGCACAGTAGTTTAACATATTATAAATAATTCTATTTTACTATTCTGTGAGAACAATTACCTTTCCACAAAATCTATGTTCTTTGACAAAAATATCATTTTAATTAACATAATTCACTACAATAAAAATAATAAAAAATGAACTTCATTAATTACCATACAAGCTCGTCTGCACCTTAGATGATACAAGATTACAGTAACAATTGTCTGACTTTCCTGTATCTTTTTTCTTTAACAAGTATATCAATGTTGGAACGTAATGTTTGAGCAATATTTAATCGAAGACTACATTTAGGTTGTGATTTGACAATGTACTTCTTGATTTGAGCTTTGCACATTTCATTAGTGAAAAAAATTGTTCTGCCACATATGTCGATCCAAAATTACATAATATTCGTGCGGCAAGTGCATAAGTCTCGGGAATCTGGTTTCAGAGAAATTTCTGTAAAAGTTACCCAAGACCACTTTACGTTCATATTTGTCCTTTAACAGATCGTCGCATTGTATGTTTAGCAGTTCCAACTGATACCGGCAAGGAACGTCTTTAACATTAACTGAATATGGGGTAGCAAAAAGTTTAAACATTGGAGAAAGGCTTTCCACATCCTGAAACCTCGATTCGAACTGAAGAAGAATTTTTGCAGAACTAACACATGTTCTGCAGAGAGAACACTATCAGGATCGCGTACTTGCATTAACTTTGAAAAATGCTCCGTATTTCTAACCAGAAGTTGTTCTACCCACAGAGCTAGAGCTAGCTCTAGCGTACTCTAAACACCCCTACTACCGTGCGCTCTTGCTGACGTCACACACAAGGGATCCGCATGCACTTGCTCCACAAACGTCATCACAAGCCGTAGTTGACTTCCCCTGTTGTAAACAAACATGGCCAACGGTCTTGTAGGCACTAGCTCACTGCTTGCCTTGTAGGCCATATAAAATGTTATCTGCCTCCAGAAGTGTTCTGCTATTAGTAATATAATATAAGCGTGTAGCTTGCTGGTTATCATTAGGCCTATCAAGTTTCACCTAACCTAACATAACCTAACCTAACCTATGCCATCTTGCGGCGATTTATGAAAACATGGAAAAAACCTATGCTGAAAAAAAGTGCGCCCGAACCAGTCGAATATTGTTCCAACCAAACAAAGTATAGAATTGGCATGACGAAGAATGCTGAATGCTGCTACAACACGTCGATCACTAGTGACAGGTGATGTTCGACAAGGACCAATGGTGAATGTGGATGCGGAGTCAGCACAATAGACATACATGATCTTTATGATAAAGTATCATTTCCTTTATAAGCAGGAAGGAAAACAGCACAGGTGTAGATGATTAATTTGTTACCTTTTATAAGGATACAAAATGGGGAGGGGGAATCAAGCGCATAGGAGAGTAACAAGATTAAAAGACATTGAGAGACGATGTCCACAATAAGGGAAGTGGGGAACAGCATAGCCTAGACCCACGCTGCATTCATGGCCTTGCCTCTAAATCTACTCGTAAATCATTAATAATTCTGCAAAGAAGAAGGATTTCAAAGCAGTACGTTACTCTAGTTAACAGATCGCTCATAAGTCACTACGAGGTGTATCAGGCTTTCATCCTTACCAATCGGATCTAAGCCAAAAATTGCATCCAACTCTTTTTCCCTTAAAGGTAGTAGGGAGTCTGTTGTGAAGAAGTGCTGCATTGAAATTTCCATTTATCTACTATTTTAAAGGGGGGAGAAAAAATACCGATCGACTATTTTTTACCAAAGCCACGGATGGTTATCGATAATAAATCAAAGCCCATGCTCCCCATATTTATGATAATTAGAGAACCCTACCTTCGATTTAATAAGCATACCAGTAAGTTAAATCTCTGTTCCCATTGTTATGTTTTCCGCATTGCCCTCGCACGCGTAGTAAACTTGGATGCAGAGTGCATGAACGAGATGTGATTTATAGAACATTAAGAACCTTCTTTATTACAAGACGCATGCTTGTATCATCTCGTTACCCATTCTTTACGACTTGTAACCGCAACTGGTTACAAATTAGCGGCGTAAAACATGATTCGTCCTAAGTGTGCCTACGGAGTGTGAGATAACTGGATATGGTAATCAGAATTAAGCAAATGAGGTTTGTTTTAGTTGCTTCTTAACAGAGGAAAATGGAATTCTTGAAATCAGGTTTGTGAAGTCAAGCTAGGCTTACATGTACGAGATCTGTGTTCTACTCCTGAAATTTACAACATAACACGAAAATTAATTAGCATTTTAATATAATCTACTAGTTTGCAGCATTGCTTTACCGTTAGACGTAATGACTTAAAACAGGTTTCATTAGGGAATCTTGAACTTTTATACATGACAGGCCTACAGATTTAGCCACGGAGTTATTAAACTTTCCAAGAGAATAGGCATAGGCATACCATGAGAGTGTAGTATTGCAAGTCTAATGTCTTATGAAGACAGTATTCACTACCAGCGTGCCTTACAATAGTGTAAAACTCAGGCTTCCAATATCGAAGGAGTCGGCCTGGGTGTAAAGGCACGGACTCTATTCGAATTTCCAGGGTTCGAAGCTCTGTTCTTAAGACCTCTTCCGTTTATTAAAAATTGACCTATATTTCTAAAGTGCCTATAGGCTACATAGGCTGCATGCACATTCCGCTCCACATCTTCGTAATGAAAATTAAAGACATTAAATTATTTACAATTTTATCCCAAGAAGTGTAATTCAGAAGTCAAATATAACTTAAGTTATATGAAAAAAATCTTCTCCGCTATGCATTCTTTACCCTAAAGGAATTAAAAAAAGACTTTCCAACCAAACTCAAAGAAATCATAATAGCTTATGCTTACAGACTCTCATGATACCTCACTTTGTTTATTGTGATGTTCTATTTATCGATGCAAATGCTGAACTGCCACTGAAACTTCAATCCGTCAACAATACCTGTGTCCATTTGATGTTCGACATCTCTTACAAGACAGGTGTGCGCAGTCTCTGAGTTTCGTATCAAATTATGTTCAATTCCACACTAAACTAATCATGTGTCTCGTGTTGAGGGTATACTTCTATCTTCTCTCCATGATCGTAATATACGCTCCTAACATAGCCTAAGAGTAGCCTATTCGCTACATCACACCTGATACATACGACCGCTCTTTGCTCTGCTTCATTTCCAATTGCATCAGACCGATCCTGGAAGCCTTTGGTTCCAAATATCAGGGTTAGTATCAACCATGTAGCTTTAAGTTATTGCAACATATCATTAGCAAGCAGAAGTCTCCTGCAATCAAAACTTATAAAATGGGTTCTATCAACGTACTGATTGCATTAACATACTCTTTTATATAGCCTAACATCTAAAGTATTTTATTAACTTGTCTTTATTGATCGTTTTCATAATTAATTATTTGCATTTTTGCATTAATAATGGTATTTTTCCTTCCTTAATTAATGTGTCTCCCCAGTTTAGTGAACTGAACTTTTCAGACCGGTTTTTACACAAAGGAATGTTCTAAAATATTTCCTAGTGCGTTTATAGCTTATAAGACTTAACTTACATTTTACTGTTACCTAAACTAAATCATTTTACTGTTTCAGTGAATCTTACGTAATTAATTGTTTTCTACGTTTAACTTAATATCAAATTCTTAGTATATAGCCTATATTATATAGCCTATAAGTTATACTGACTTATATTAAATGGCCTTAATTCTGCCAGTAAAAATAAAACTATTATCTCTTTATTATTAATATTATTATTATTAGGGATGGGTCCTCGATACTTTCGATACCTCGATACTCTCGATACTTGCATGGTATCGGCATCGAACGGTACTTCAGAAAACTCGCTCGATACTTTTTCGATACTTTTGTAATTCTGCAATTCAGCAATTAAGTGAGAATGCTAGTATTTTTTAACAAAAACTTGTAAGTGGACTGTTTAAAAAACTAATTTTAGTTTTAATGTAGGCTAGAGTTTAAAAATAATTATAGGCTACTGATGATATTAAATTTTGTCTCATTAAATATCCAGACTTAATTAATTTAGCTGGTATTACACAGTTCTCTCAAATTTTAATTTTTAATGTAGGCCTACCTATTTATTGAAACTGGAAATGTTGAAGGTATCTAGTATCGAAGTATAGAGTATCGAGGAAAAAATCATGTATCGGTATCGAGTATCGAGAAAATCTGGTATCGACCCATCCCAAATTATTATTATTATTATTATTATTATTATTATTATTATTATTATTATTATTATTATTATTATTATTATTATTATTATTATCATCATCATCATCATCATCATCATCCCTGTCCCCATGAAGATAGCATTTATGTAACTTATGCATAAATAAGATAGCCCCAAGTCTGTAGATTTACAACCATGTAAAGAAAATTCCTGTTGCACAAAATGACGACGGTTTCAGAACTAAATAGCAATGAACAACTGTCATTATAACCATGTAGGCCTAGTTATCCCACATGGGTCCAGGCCTATTTATATGAAGCTAAAATCGATAAATAATATTTTGTGTTTTATGTAAGTTACTTCACGATGTTATTTTTATTTTTCATTCTTTAAACTTTTTAGGGCTAGCCTATTGTGACAAGTTACCATATTGTTTATTTTTAGGCTAATCCAATATCAAAACAATCGGGCTTAAAGTAAATAGGCCTACATCAATGTCTTTACAATTGGTGGGCCAATTTGTTGTAATTTAAAATTAATGGTCCTGTAAGCAACAAGAAATCAAATTATGTCTTGCAATCATAGGCCTGCTTAAATTTTTCTCTGTTCAATATAGAGTTTTGATTATCTCTTAAGGTAGGTAGGCCTTAGCCTACTTCCCTGGTATAAACGATAACTTAACACATGTTACTAACAGGACTGTAAGGGTTAGTCCTACAGCAATGACATGGAATTCTTCACACCTTGCTGAAAGTTATTAGTCCAGTCACCAGGTACTTTTACCTGCAAAAAGGTCCGAAGTTAATGATTTTTTTAATATGTTGTATGTGGGTATTCTGTGGTGTAGAATCCAAGTTTTCCAATTCCAGAACCCTGCGCGAACTTTAGAGCAGTCAAAAAACCTCGACTTTTTTGGGCTTTTTCCAGTGTTTTCCTTATAGCCTATCTCCCAGAGGTGTACATATTCTGATTTTAGCTTGCTTACCCCTTTGAAATTCTGCAACCAGCCACAGCTTTTAACTTGCTTGACAAGAGAGCAAGCCAGATTACAACGATGATAAGAAATACTGTCGCTATGAGTCACAAGCTCTTCATAACCTGGTGGGTTACGCAGGGCCTAAGGAAACTGCAAGGCCTGGGGGAAAGAATATGAAACTGGATAGGCCTATATCAGTGCACTGGTAAGTCGTGCAGTTACGTAGTTGAGGAACTTCAGATGTGTTTTGAGTGCAAGCAAAAGGAGAATGGAGAATTTTACCGTGAAGGAAGCCGAGGAGAAACTAAAATGTGGAGAGTTTGAATTATCAATGAACAAAGGTACTAGACCGGCATGGGAAAAATTTTCAAACATTTTCGAGAAAACATCATAAAATCAATAATAACAATAACAAAAATCCCTTTAGGCAAGCCTACAGGCTGAGGTAGATTTCGAAGTGTTTTTGGTTTAATTTACTGTCGCTGCGTAGCACTCTTCTTCTTTAGCCTTGGCATCACAAACCCGCAATAATAACTGCAAAAAAAGAGGAAAGAGAGCTTTTTCAAACATTCAAATCTCGCCTTATATGAGAACTATCAAGAAACTAGTTATTGATTTGTAGAGTACTCATCAAGAGCTTTTCAACGATACCCCACAAGACGTAGTTTAAAAAATTTGGAATTTCCATCCCCCCAACCCCACCCCCACTCGTAGCCCCAAAACCCCCCGAATCGTTGGTGTCACTGTGAACTCCATAACGAGTACTCTAATTTATTCAACCAAAGTTTCCCTATACTTCATAGGGGCCGATATATAAATGTTTTAGAAATTCAACCCCCTCCCCCAACCACCCCCTTGCGCCAATTTTGCTCTTTTAACGAACTTGTCCGAACTATTGGGCCTAGAAATAACAAAATAGAATTTGGTTCAAATATCTTCAAAATTACGGCCGCTAGCGTGTAAAGAGAGATATATGTATATATAAATATATATAGGCCTATATACACATAAACATATACATATATATATATAAATATCACATTTTTTTAACAGGCGGTGGTTTCGTACTCAGGGAGGCATGAAACATAAAGATATGAAAGAATTTTTCGAAAGTCATGACATTATATCAATTGCAATAGCTAGATTTTCCTCGAAATCTACCTAATAATAAAACTAATAAATATGTTAAGACGCTAAAACGATTTTTAATACTTTATCCACCTTTTATTTATCTGTATGATGAATTTCTTCTACCAGCATTAGAAAAGCAAGAAAGTATTACCTACACTTAGCAACTACAGTTGTTTAGCTGATAGGAATGTCGCAAGCTTATTCTGGCTTGCATAAGTTGGGTTTAACCTGACCCATGCAAGCCTAAAGAAACCTGCCTGCTTGCTAGCTGTGACGCTGGCAACTCTCTTGCCTGGCGTTCAAGCGGGTATGGGCAAGCTAAAATTTAGATTTGTACACCTCTAATATCTCCTAAACAACCGTTTTAGTCTAAAACACTTCATTACAAATGTTAAAGAGCATTAAATGTCCTATCACTTGCACTGTTTAAACGTTTTTTAAAACCAAATACATATCGATATATGGTGATTCAAAGTTTTGAAAAATTTTCAAAATATCGAGAAACTGCGAAAAATGAAGGATTTTCCCTAGTAACTTTCATCTTTGAACATTTATATATGAATAACGTTCAATAACCTGCACAATTGAAAACCCATCCTTAATTTGTTATTCGTTTCAGAATAAAGAACACAATTAGTATAAAAATGTAGGCCTATTTTATACAAATTTGTACTACATGTGAATATATTAACTAAGCATAAAATATGTAAATTATTACAAAATAGCCATTAATATTGATTCATAAAAGCCTTGACCTCTTTGCTTCCGATGGCAAGTCGGCATCACCTCTCAGTAATTCCTCTTCTTCCTGAGCAATGATCTCATCGATGACGTCCTCCTTTGCTGCCATTTCAGTCAGCGTTGTACGAAGCATTCACTCCTAACAGGAAGAAGTCCTTGGCAGGAAATGTGCAGTAATTGACTGCATAAGGTTATACGAGGTAAGACTACATCACCCACGTTCGAATCAGTGTGTAAAACCTACGTGGACTACGTACAGACACACTTTGGGTGTAATGCCATAGTAGTATTCGATGGATACCTTAGTGATGTCGCTTATCAGAACACCAAATCAGCTGAATGATATCGCCGAGTTTGCTGCAATAATCCAGAAAATTTTTATTTTCGTTAACAAGGGCCGTTACACTGTCACAAGAAAACTTCCTGTCCAACGGTACCAATAAGAGATACTTTATTTCAATGCTGATGAAGGACATGGCAGCAAAGGGTATCGAGGTTAATCAGGCAATAGAAGATGCCGGTGTCATGATAGTGAAAACTGCAATATCTAAGGCTGAGGCTAAGACTTCGACAGTGTTACTTTCACAGGTGAAGACGTCGATCTCTTAGTATTGCTGACTGCATTTGGCTCTTCCAAATGAGTGGGAGAGATAATGACTCCAGTGTTTTGTATTCGTCAACTTTGTGCTAATACAATACTCAGGATATTCTTTTACTTTATGCAGCAAGTGGGTGTGACAATACATCAAACCCCTTTGGACAAGGAAAGAAGAAAGTTTTCACTATTTATGAGAAAAACCGTTCTCTGTCTAACATCGATTCGTTAGTGTTCTCAAAGATGACGAAGCAACACCACGCCAAATTTCGGAAGCACGGGAAAAGTTTATTGTGATACTGTACGGTGGAAGCATAGCCACAGATACCCTGGATCATCTTCACTACCGAATATTTTCCAACCTTACCAGATTGCCCCCTGCACAAGACACTGCCCGGTACCATTCTTTTCGTATCTATCTGCAAGTGCAGACGTGGCTCGGCTACGAAAAGTTTAACAAATCGAGGGCTGATCCCCAAAACAGCGACCATGGATGCAGCTCCAGAAAAGTTGCTGCACATGATACAATGCAAGTGCACGACAGAGTGTAGCACCGGGGCTTGCCACTGCAAAAAGGAAGGACTCCGGTGCTCAGCCATCTGCAAAAATTGGGCAGGATAGCCTATACTTGCGAGAATTCATCTGAGACCGACATCAACGAGGAAGACACGGACATTGATTGTGTCAACGAGGAGGACACCATCGATGAGATCATTGCTCAGGAGGAAGAGGAATTACTGAGAGATGATGCCGACTTGCCATCGGGAGCAAATAGGTCAAGACTTTTATGATTCAATATTAATGGTTAATTTGTAATAATTTACGTATTTTCTACTTAGTTAATATATCCACATATCAACACATAAGTTAGTATAATTTTTTATAAAATACATTTTTATACATCGATAATTGTGTTCTTTTTCCTGAAATGAACATCTCATTAAGGATGGGGGTTCTGTTGTGTAGTTTCTTGAACGTTATTCATATAGAAATGTTCAAAGATGGAAAAACCTTCATTTTTTTTGCAGATTTTCGATATTTTGAAAATTTTTCAAAACTTTGAAGCGCCATATCTCGATATGTATTTGGTTTCAAGAAACGTTTAAACAGTGCAAATGGTAGCACATTTAATGCTCTTTATCTTTTGTAATAAAGTACTTTAGACTAAAGCGCGTTGTTTACGAGTTATAAGGAAAATACTGAAAAATTCAAAAAACTTCGAGGTTTTCGGCTGTCCTGAAGTTCGCACAGGGTTCTCGAATTGGAAAACTTGGATTCTACACAACAGAATAGGCCTACCAACATATAACATATTAAAAACCATTAACTTCAGACCATTTTCCAGGTAACCCCAATTTTCAGTACCTGGTGACTGGACTATATCGGTCAGCCGAACGGGAGAGCAAAACTCGGAGACAGAACAGCATGTGGCAGCTCTTCTGATCTTTTGTGGAAACATAATCTAGGATAGGCTAAGTGAAGATGTCATTGGACAAACATGGATTAGGTCTATACAAATTTTTGCTATAGTCTAGGATAAATTAGAAACAACCCATTTCGAGCAGTAGGCCTACGCCTAACTTTTTTTAAAATAATTTTCTCCGTAAAGTTTATATTTATTTCCTGTTTTTTTTTTTTTTTTTTTTTTTTTTTTAATGTGATCCAAATGTGACTTTGCTGATAGGTTAAATTGCAACTTTTTTTTTCGTTGGTTTAAATTATTAAAAGTCTATAGGACTACTTAATGCAAAGTGAATGTGATTTTTTTTTTGTTCATATGGAAAGACTAATCCACTTTTTGTTAATGACCTTGAATTTCAATAAGGTAAAGTCAGGAGTTGGTATATTGTCCACGCTATTTAGATGCCTGCAGGCCTATTGTATTATACCAAGCCTACTCCGAAAGGGATCTTCGAAAGATGATTGCAGATAGTTGTACTCCTGAGCCAATGAACCAGATGCCCATTACAATAGTCTATCTAATTTTATCCTTTCTGAAATGTTTTAAACGTTTTAGCAGTAGAGTGATCTCAAAGTAGACTCGACTGTCACGATTATAATAGTACGATAGTTGTAGTAGACTATTTCTATTTAGCCCAAATTAAAATAATATCAAATAGGCGTATGGGTCTCGGATTCATGTTGCTGTCGTCCCATTGTATCATCAGTGGCAAATCACTTCTTGGACGGCATAAATTTTAGTCCATATTTATCTCTTTAAGTTCTCTCGTACGTACAGTATTTACAAAGGTTGCTATGTGTAACTGAGAAGCCCTATCTTATGCCTTAATTCTGCCATTAGAAAAGCAAGTGCTTTTCATGGCGATACATTAGTTGTAAACTAATCAGGCCTAGAAATATGGTTCCTGTTGCAGAATGTTTCGGATTTTTTCCTTAAAGGCCTACAGAGTGAAACAATATAGAATAAAGGGGGAGTAAGTAGCAAGTAAACATAAAACCTATTTTTCTTTTTATGATTAAGTTCATTGTTAAAAGGATATTTAAATTAGTTTCCGCTGAATTGCAACAGCGCATAGCCAGATATCTCTTCCGGCGGCAATGATCTCTCTGTCGCTAGTAAGTTATTAAAACAAACCTACTGCGTGACGAATACATTTATCTTGACATAGGTTAACCGTATTTTGTGGAGTTGGGCCTATGTGCTTCACGTAGACCTATGAATTTTCGTCTTTAGTTTGCATGTAAACCACCAACTTTTTTCAAAACAGCAGAGGATAAAGAATAATGACAATACTTATCAAGAAAAGCACTGTTATGGAGTACTGACAAAATATTATCCTATTTTCTGAAAAAAGTACTAACTCGGGATAAAAACAGTAGGCCTACCCTATGTTTTTTTTTTTACTAAACAAACTTGCTGTTGTGATCTGCAAACTTATAGGCCTATAGGCCTACCATAAAAATACCATAAGTTATAGTCTATTGGCTTATAGGAGCAATAGAGCTTTTCCAACAGATCTTAATGCGAAACTACGACAGTTTTGTGCTAGAGATAATAAGCTTAATAAATACGGTATCTCTTAAGAATCTGACAAAAAAGGTAGGCCTACGCCTACATCCCAAAGGAAACATATTTTAATACGTAATTTAGGCCTCTCGATCTAGTACATTTCAGTTTCCATAAGCCTATCTATAATTTTTTCGACCATACTATAGGCCTAATACGCTTGGCCTATTACCTAGGTATATGTGACGTAACACTATCGAAATGGCATCGATTAAAGTACAGATTTTCATTAAAAGATTGGTGTGGTGTCGATTAATATCGAATACAGAACAATCTTGAAAGCCTTGAGATCAGCAAATCAAACTGAAACCTATATTTAAAAACTCTTTTCGTGTTGAATTTAATATTAGGCTATACTAAACTGAGCTCATTTCGTGTTTTAAAAGTCAATTGGTTTCAAGTTAAATCGATCAAGAAGAAGCTTCGACTTGACCGCACGCCATCAGCTGTCATCAATCGCAAAAGATGAGATGGACGAGAACTTACTAACAGCTGATTGCCAAAGTCAACCGTCTCCGTTTATTTGATGAATCAAAATTCTCAAAACTTAAATAAACGATTTATTTATAGTAGAACAAAAAGTCGTATGCAACTTTTATATAGGCCTATTGGTAATTAGGATATGTGTATGAAAATTTTTAAACGAGCATTTATCTTAATAAATGTCATAATAGGCACGTTACATAATGCATTATTTCAAAGCATTAACTTTTTTTGGAATACAAAAGATTGCAGCAGATCATCTCCTCTAAAACAATGAATAAAGAAACACAAAGTACAAGAAACACTAAGGATACAACAAGGACTGAAGCGTTATGGAGACATCATCGAACATTCTAGAGAAACAACCACTTAAAGAGAAGAATATTGATTTTTAAGTTACTATTAGACCTGTATTCTAGACTAGATAGGATAGGCTACCTAAGAAAACACAATTAAATACCCTATAGGCCTATAAGTTAAAGGTTAGGCCTTGGCCTATACTTTTTACTTCTTCAATTCTCATGGTATTTAGCATGGTTTGGTAATAATTATAAAGTAAGTTAGTAATCTTGTTTGGCTTTGATAAATCCTATAGCTTACAATGGTGTACGGTTGTGTCTAAAACTCATACTAGTTAAGCAGAGTTGTCACCATTAGAATTTTAGAGGTTAAAAATAGCCCGTACAGTCGAAACAACTTTTGAAGTAGGCTACGATAGTTTCAATAAAATCCATTTTCAGTTCATCAGAAGTCCAAGCCCACATAATCAATACATTATGTAGTCTAAAATATAATCTCATGTTTATAACAGAGAGGTAAGTTATTTCTAACATTAAATTTGCAGTGCCGATATTGCTGTTATAGCCTATCCTTTCAGTTTTTGTCACAGTACTAAAATGGAATAAAATACCTTCACCACAGTTTTATTAAAATGTTATTCTATACTTCGAAATGGAGATTCTTCGGCTTTACACTAATCTTCAGTAGGCTATGTAGACTAGGCCTATATTTATTCCATATATTTAAAATTGTCGTGAGGTATTTGAAAAAATACTTACTGTTTTCATTTCATGAATTATGGAAGTGCATCATTGATCGAGCGAGAAAGTAGATAAAAAAAAAAAGCTTGATCACGCAAAACACATTTAAAAGCACTGAAGGTCAATGTAGGTTTACGCTGGCACGTGATGTGATACCATCGGACGAAAAAATGAATAGGCCTATTTTATTCATTACAGTACCTCAAACAAATTTATTTTTAAATGTATAAGACAAACTTATGCACAAACATCCTGAAGTTGTGGAAAATCATCTCGTAATTCTATTTGAATGCCAGGAAAAACTCAGAGCCTGAAAGCGCCTGAAGAGTCGAAAGGCTATCTCAAAGTACAGAGGGCCACATTGATAAATCCGAACTTAGGGAATTTTATGTTATCTAATTTGCCAAACGAAACGATAAATTTACTCTTTATCCCCTTAACTAGACAAACGTTAACTTATAGGATAATCTCCATCATTATTCATTTACAAACACCGACAGAGAAAAGAATTAGATAAATATTCAATGTGAAAACAGGTTTTGTAACACAGGACCACTCACAACTAACAACAGTTACTGGTTCGAAAGCGGACTAATGAGATTAGTTCCAATCTATTCATGGATTATGATGGTAGCACAGGTTACTTGAATCATAACATTATTAAGAGTAACGTACCTCAAGTTAATGCATTTCCAAGTTGAAGTGTCAGGCAAACTTCTGCGTTGATAGTCCTAATAGGCCTACTTTCGTGTATATTTCTCCATTCAGTAACATTTTGAAATGGCCTGTTTATAAAAGCATACATGTTTTTAGTTTCTCACGAGCTCAATGTGGAAAAGTTACGCATATCACCAGTCATCACACAGTTTAATAATATTTTTTTATAATAAAAATATATCTGTGACCCCACTCGCCAAGACCGTGACACAACTGAACGTAGGCAACACACTACAGACACAGGGGGAACAGATGTGAAGGAGAGATTAATAAACTTTCCTCATTAAAGAACAAAGATCTTTGAAATACACTTCCGGATATCTTAGTTGTCTTCTTTAGAAAAACAGCACAAATTAATAGTTTCGACTGCACATATATAATTATAGCACTGCTTCCACAATCTCACGTTAAGTATAGCTTTTCTACCTGCTGAAGAAATAAGTTTTAATTACTAACACTGAGTCCATTCATCCCATTTCTTCCCGCTCATGATAATGACACTGATAAACATCAGAACTTTTAAACAACATAGTAATTTCCATCATCAAGAAAGTAAAACGAGCTATAAAAAATAATAACGAAAGCAACATTGAGACGTTAGAAATATGCCACCTTCTTAACGTGGTTGGCTGCTGTCAAACGTGTAAACGTCTGGTTGTGGTACATATGTTACTGCTGTAGGAGGTGCCCCTTAGCTGTCAGCTATCCGAACATCAGTATAGTTACGGAAGAGTGAGACAGAGAATACACGCAACCACTAGCAAAGCAAAGTAGCAATACATACTACCGTGGGGCTTAAAAAATACTAACCCTGCTTCCTCTACACTCCTTCCACCAACCATATCCGCCTCCTCCCCTCTTTACAACAGCCCTTATTTTCACCACCCAGATCATAATTCTTGTCTCTCTAGTTTTGTGTATTCTTTTCCCTGGTCTTTCCGTCAGTATATCGCCCTCTCTTCCTATTTTTCGCTACTCGCTACTCCCCTCATTTCCTCACGCTGATTCACTATCTCTTTCCCGCTTTCCGCCGAGGCTTCATTGTTCATTAAATTCCATTCAGGGAGGATACGTTGATTTGATCCTCTGACGTCATTACATGTTATCGGAATAACAGATCCTATTATAAACTGACTCGGGAATTAATAACATGACGAAACATATAGCCCAAGTAATTCATAATTCATACACGTACAGGTTCATGGCTCTGAAGCATACACCATAGACTATAGACTATAGATAGGTCGATAGTTTCTCGCATTTTTCTTGTTTGCTGTATCTACCAACATTTCCTACTCAATGGCTACTGAAAGTAAAGGAAAAATTAGCATTTTATTCCAACCAAAACTCTCTTTTGCAAGGAGTGTTTATTTCAAGCCACTGATTAAAAATCTGGCAGTTTAATGCAATAGTTTCTATGGCTTAGTAAAAGTAGACTACATAATAAGCTAGGCTATCCTATTATATAATCATCAATCATCAGTCTACTGTTTTCAGGATTTTCTCAACAAACGTCCTGTCGATTTTTACTTAACTTGATCAATAAAGACCTCTAGACAAAGGCGGTAAAATATTTATTGTTAAACCGTGTCATCATATGTTTTATTCTTTTTGTTTATAATAAAATTTTATTTATTTATTTAAATTACATTTACAAACTTATGTACAAACAAATACAAATACAAAAAAACAAAAAAACATTTACAAATTTCAAAATTAAAGTACAATACTTTTTAAGAAAAGAAAAAGAAAGAAAAGAACCAAATATTTATTTAGAAATACACCCGAATGAGCAAACTGCTCGTGCTCGGGTGTAGATTCAGAACAACAGAGTGGAGAAAGAGGAGAAACAAAAAACAAAGTGAGAAAGAATGACACACTTATAAAAAAGGTGAAAAATGTTAAACAGAGCTAGAACAAGAAAAGACAAATTTATAAAAAGGAGACAAAAAATATTAAACACAAATACATACAATAAATAATAATAAAAATATATGACTTAAAGCTAATAAAATTACAAAAAATGTTTTACATACTTATTAAATACTTATTATATACTTATATGATAGTAAATTATCTGACAGTGGGTAGGCTATAGGCCTAAGTAGATTGAAGTAATGTAGGCTACAACGTGTCATTAGGCTAACTCATGAGATTCAAATTGTGCGCGTTTCAACCATTTTTATCAAATTTTCAATAAAATACAATTTTTCCTGAGAAAAGGGGATAGGCGCAATAGGCTTTTTTCCTAACATCCTATCTATACTTATGACAATACTTGACCATATAGGCTACTCTTACTATTTAGGCATGAATTCAGTGGACATTCTGCGCATTCAAAAAACTTAATTTTTATTTTTATGTCAGTTTATAGACTCTGTTCGTGTTTAACTTCGCCCCTACATAGCCTAACCTTCTAAGAAAACGAGAAAATGGTTGAAATATATCTCTGCTGTATAGATCTAGGCGTACCGGTACCAGAAGAATAATTATTTCTACCCTAGGCTCTAGTTTATCGCCTAGCAAATTATTTTCACAAATCTGACTGACGGAAAATCAATGAATGTTTTGGTTTATTTTACTACAAAATGAATTCTAAAACATGAAGGGCAATGGGTAATCAGCAGGTCATTTAAATTGTTGTTCTCTGTGTCAAGTTTGATTCAAATTTCTTCAAGTGATATTAGAAATAGATTAACTTACTGAAATTTTGATATTGCCGAATATAGGCCTACAACAGTCTGCTCAAAGTACGAGTAACAGTCCTATTTCCTAATACCATGAAAATGGTTGCCAATTTACACTTTTTACAAATAAGATAGGCCTAACTACTTTTAAAATTTGTCTTTACTTACATGCTCTTCTAAGTACTCTAGGCTATTTCAAAAACCACTTGTTTCTAGGAAAAGAAAATATTTTATACTTTAGTACGCTATACAAACTACTTGATACAGTGCACCTTAAATATGAAATAATTTAATGATCAAAACCTACATAGCCTAAATTATGAAGTTTTCACACAGAAACATATTCCAAAGTTCAATTATAGTAGGTAAGAAAAATAGCCTGGAATTGAATAAAATGAATAGGCCTAGTGATTTTAAGTAAAACTTATGCACAGGCCTATGTTTTTTTCTTAAAAAATATCCTTTAAAAGTAATTCTTCTGTCTTAAATGATTATGGAGGCCTACCTGAAATAAGGAAAACTCAACTTCTAGGAAATCTCTACTGAAGTGTCCTGGAAAGGAGAGTGGTAGATGCGCCGCCATTTTTCATTGTTGAAGCAAACGTCTGTAGGCTATGATAAATTGGGTTAGGCCTATATGTTTATTTTATATAGAACCAAATATCGATTCCTTAACTCTAATATCTGTCAGCTGCCCAAGTGATTCTATCCAGAGTTGCTGGACCAGGAAAACAACAATTAATTGTTATTCCATAGTTGAAAGTTACATTCAGGTGGATTAGCAATTATTATAATGTAACTTAGTAGGCCTACTTCCACTTCTTAATTTACGATAACAGAAACATTAGTAGGTCTATTCATAATGTCTAACACAAAAACCATCTACATCTTAGGTAGGGTACAATTATTAAACTTATAGACTTAAGTACAGTTTACGTAAGGCCATTGCTACTTTCAACACGAAATTAACAGTAAATGTAGGCTAATAGGAAGGCTCTCCTCGCTCAGAGATACAGTATTCCTATCGATCCCAAGTAGGCCTAGCCTACATACACAAAGGCTTGTAAGCGTTAATAAAGTTGTGTTTCATACTTTCCGCACACTATTTTTATTTCAGAGTCGTTCAATGAAGCAATAATACTGATATTTAAAATTTTAGACTACATTATGTTCATATTAATCAATACAGGAATAAATACAAACTAAATTATTACGAGAATTGTTAATAAAAATATAAGGATAGAATAGAATTTTTCTAAGTAGGCCTACCTCAAACGTTCACATTTAAAAACATTACAGCACATAGCCACCATCATTCTAACTATTTGGATGTAGATAATCGGAAGGATTATGTGGACTTAGTGATCTTCCCTTCTCTACTCTAAAAATATTTACTTTATACAAGGCCTTGGATACTACATTTGAAAATAGGCATATCAGCAAATAAGTCTTCTATTATTTAAATTAAACGTTCAATGCCATCATGGGATGTGGCAAAATACATAGACTATTTTTTCTTTTTTTTCAATTTAGACTTAATTAAATATTCCTGATGCAAAGAGTAGCAACGAATGAGATCTGATTTCGTGCAACTCCTTTAGAAGGGCAGCCCACACCCTCGTATTTTGAAATTCCCCTGAGTCAGAACACTTTTGCGCATGAGAAGGGACAAAACAGAAGCTACGTTTCAAAACTTGAAGTATTAGGGAGAGCGAGGATTTTTCAAGACACGGATGACTTAAAATAAAGCGAAAGAGGAGTAATGGAAGGAAATGAGGCATGTCAGAGGAGGCAAAGAAAATTATAATTTAGTGACTGTTGAAAAAGATGGAGAAATGACAGTGATACAGCCTTGTAGTCAATCATTTGTAAAATGAGGAATTCGTATATTTCAACATAGGCCATAAAATTAAAAACCTTTATAAGCTTACTACCAGATATTTTAGGAGTTCCTAATGCCTCCACTTAATAAGATGTTATTGCCTTTTAAATAACATTTTTTGTAAATTTTATAGGCCTAGGCCTATGCAAAATATGCATTCGTTAGGCCTACTTATTTAAAGAAAGGTCATAAATGTCAGATATTCGGCACCTAGGTCAATTCTGTATGAGATAACAAAAGCAGAATGAAACAATATTATAGGCCTATAGGTCTACATGATGGATGGGTGATTGCAACCTCTGTGTTACTTTTTAATTAAAAAAAGAGTGAAGTTACCATTTCTGTTTAAAATACATAAAATGTCTAATAGCTATCGATTTTTGCAACAAATTTGAAACTAAAAGTTGTTGGAAATGTAGTAGAACTTCTAGATCTAAATAAAATATAAAGAAGGAACTCCGCATATAAACAATATTTTAGGCCTATATCGTAAACTATAGGGGAAAATTTGTCCTGAGCGTGAATCAAACCCAGGTTTTCAGCTTTGTACGCTGACGCCTAACCTGCAGCTCTTAGTGCCATTCCGAATCTTTCTCTAGAATTTCTATGGACCTCCCTACAGATGTTTGCACATCTAGAAAGCATGTCATTAATAGGCCTATGTTATATAACTTTATTTAGCTTACATCAGTTGATAGCATTTTTTAAAATTTTTAATGTCATTCCATCGAATTGTTATAGAACTATTTAAGTAGGCTACATTTAGGCTACACGGCTATCAGTGGCGAAGCCTGATCTCAAGATGAAGGCAAGCAATATATTATTAGGTTTATTCCTATAATTGTAGGCCTAACAGGAATATCGCTAGATATCAGTAAAGTCTATTAGGCCTATTAGGCCTACCTGCAGAAATTTGCAAGCACAATTTTATTTATGATGATACCACGAATAAAATGTAAATCACTAAAGCCCAGATAATAAAAGTCTATTCTTAGGTTTATTGTAACAACAATATAAGTTAGGCTAGCTATGGGCGTGGATACATAGGCCTACAGTATTATTCTCATTGATTCAAGCCAACAATAAGCTTTCATTATCGTTCAATATGCTTATGCCGAGGCTATAAGCTAAGTGTTATTTCCTAATTTTCTACATAGACTGGGCCTACAACATAATAGGCCAATAAACGTATGTTTGTAAAACAAAACTTAAATGAACGAATGGGCGTATGAATTCATTTTATAAATTTAAACTTAGTCTATTAGACGCATTGTATAAAAAATTAGAGTGAACAATCAGACCTATGAACTCATTATTTTCGAAACTTGAACTTATTATTGTGTAAACAGCACTTGAATGAACAATTATACTTACGAACTCGTTATTTTCGAACTTTAAATCGAAATACATCCAACGCTACCACGCCTTTATCTAATTATTAAAGTAAAACAGTAGTGCAGGCCCAAGGCTGGATACCAGCCTTGGTGCAGGCCTAGTTTGTTTTGTGGTTAAGGATGTTTAAAGAATTCTTCCCTACAGAGGGAAAGATGTTTGCAACCAGAAGCGAAGAAGTAAAAGAAAGATGTATTCTCAACAGAGAATATTTGTTAATGAAACGGAGTCTTATGATTGGCTTATCACAAATTCTTCACGTTATTGATCAAAATCACATGAAACATGCTAGCCTACTTGTAATACTCATAGGCTTAATTAACACATAGGCTCTCTTATTTTCACGTTTCAGTACATGAAAGCAGGTTAACTTAAATTATAGGACTAGAGTCAGAAACATTTCGCTTTTGGCAGACGTATTTATTTCCTTGATATTTCTTGAGATCTCTTGTTCAGAATCTAGACAAGCCGCCATATTGCTGCTGTCAAACAGACACACAGACGAATGCTGGTATCCGTGGCGAGATTGATAGCTGGTATTATCCCATGCAGCGCCAAAGAGAGCTTCAGAGAGAAGATTCGTTCCTGGTGCTTTACAACATACAAGACGGATGGATGACACACATAAAGAAGAATGCGATTGGTAAAAAAAGGCACAAACAAAAAATTAAACACAATAATTTTTTTCCAGACAACAAGAGGGAGAGAAGTCTCCTGCAGCGTTAAAAATGTTTGAATGTTGATTGATGTCAGAGAGAAGATCCAATCAGTATAGTCACGACTGTAACAATAAACTGGTAGAAGTGAATAATTTTGTAGTTTCGGTAAATTAGTTCTTGATGGTTTGATATCCTGTGTGATCGAAATATCTAACTTACAAGTTCGAATTTTATCCCCATTCATGGCTTGTTTTCTTCATGCGTACATTTTTGGTCATGACAATTTCATTGCTAGTAAGTTTGTAGATTGTTTTTCATGAAATATTTAGTTTACTTTTCTGAAACAACTAATTCACTCCCGTCTCATATAAAGACCTACAGTCTATTGGGAATGTGAAAAAACAAAACTTGCTATCGTTCAATTCCTATCAGAGCAATTCGTGAATCATTTGGCTATTTTTATACGCTCTAAATAAAACAAATTACAGAGAATATAGATATGAAATTGATCTAATGGCTATAAAATGGAAAAAATAATACACGTAACTTACTTGCTTTTATAGATGTTTATTTTTAGGATTTAATTTAACCTTAATTTTAATAATTTTATTTCAAATCGAGGAATCATGAATTTCATACACGAAAACATGGGCCTACAGTCGTTTGAAACATCCAGAAAATTAGATCCACTAGATCGGTTAGGCACAATTAAGCTTTACAATATTTCATAGTTATGATAGATTGTCTCTCGAAACTCAGCAATTAATAGTCCAAAATATATAGGCTTGCAAATAGGTCAAATATTTATCGCTCGCTCTGAAACAAATATAAATAGGCATATGAATAACTTAATTTATATTAATGATCTCTTTAAAGATAGACTACAGAAGAGGCCGAAAACATGAAATGAAAATGTTTTCATGAATTTATTATCTAGGCCTCCATTTTGTCAAACGTGGCAAAATTGTGATTACATAGGCTAGAATTTCTTAATGAGCCTTGTTCGGTTTCCTCGCGCAGCGGGCCCGGGACAAGTTTCCAAGGTGGGTTTTTTCCCTCAGTTTTCTTGACCTTTGAGACGAATGTCGGGAAACGTTAGGCTCACGTGGTCCCCGGAAATCATCTGGCAATAATTAATGCCTTCATCTCATCCGGGCTTTGTTCGGAATGAGTGTGTGCGCAACTGGCGCGTGTCTCGTCCTATGTGTTCGCGTTGTCTCGGAGGTGGCCTCGGCATTGGGCTAATCACAAGCCCTCCATGCCCTTGCCTGATCAAAAAAATACGTATGTGATTCTAAAATGTATCTCCACCATAGGTCGTGGTCCTGTGAGACCCGGACGGCATAGGCCGCATAAAGGTCCTTACAAAGAGGAAGGTAAAACTCAGATAATGAAGAAGAGGAAGGGAACATTACTATCTTAGCTTATCAAATTAGAACCTACTGTTTGTTAAAATGCTAGCCAGGCACTCTACTCCTAAGGGGGACATTCTAGTTTCATAAGTCACATTATTTTTTGTTCCTAAAATGTCTACTGAAACTTAATTTGACACAATATTTCTAATGCGAAGGTATAAAAAAATTTTTTTTATTAAACTCAGAACTTCATTATATTTATTTTTTATATTTTTAACAGCATTTTGAAAACGAAATTTTCGGTACGATAAACAGCAAAACATTAGGCGTACAATGATCAATTAAATAACCTATCCTTATTTGTTATTTAGATTCTTATATGCATTAAGCGGCGAATATCAGTTGGCCTTTACTTTTAAATGAGAAATAATACTGGTTTCAATAGTTTCAGTATCAATACTAGCCTATGTTAATTTTTTATTACAAATTAAGAACATTAAAAGCTCGTCCCTCATATATAAACTGCCATGAATTCTTTATAGCTCCAACTTACAAGCGTAGCCTACTGATTCATCAAGCACCCTTCTAAAAACTTCCCCTTATGTTTGTTTTTTCCTTTCAAGTGAAAATAAAGAATTTAGAGGCATAAATAAATCGAGAACAGAAGGAAGGAAAGAGAAAGCATCTCCCTCTTTGCCTGCTGGGCTAGTGGTATGGGGAAATTGAATTAATTCCGCTTTCATGGTTTCTAATTGAAAAGTCCAGTAGAGGGGTGATAACTTACATCAGCAGCACTGTCTTCAGCCAGAGTTATACTTTATATCACTAGCATGTCGTATGCAGAAGAAATGTAATTTTGATATCTTCCTTCCACGCAACTACAAACTAAAGGCAGTAAAAAAAATCTGCAATTCACAGGGAAAAACTCTCGGATTTTACGATAGTAGGGATAATTAGCCTTAAAACTGAGCTTAAGTATCTATAATGTAAACAAATTAATTACTAGAGAAACATGGCGTCCGGAACGGGAAGGCGGGTGGGAACGCTTCTCCCTTGGAAACTTATTTGCTCGTAGAATTCTTCATAAAATATAAGTTACTGTAAAAATGTCGTGTGAAGGTCTTAGGCCCTACGTTTCTGCATAACAAAAATAACATTCTGCTCGACCTTTGTCTCTTTCTATCTGAGGACCTGTAGGCTGCTACCTACCAGTTGACATGATTAGGCCTACATGCGGGATTGTTATCGTCTAAATCCGAAAGAACTCAGTATGTTCCCTGGTTTGCATGGCAGTCTATTCTATTCTATTCTATTTTGTGCCCCTGAAGGCGGGGAGGCGGGGTGGGAACGCCCCTAAGCACTGCAGCCGTTACCGACTTATTGTGCCTACCTCCGGGATGGGATGAGTTGCGTGCCCACAGGCCGCCCCGGTCCCGCAAAGCCCCCCGTGGGCCCCCACGGAACTCCCCTACATCCAACAAGCCTAGTACCATGCCACGTGTGCGCCACCCCCTGCGGTACCTCCAACCGGGAGCCCCGACAGGTTCGTGACACACACCACCAACAACCTCTTGACCACAAGCAGCGGGGAGAACGGGAGAGGCCCCCAAAGGGCTCCGACTGCCGAAGCAGACCCGATGCCAGAAGTGGAAACGGGATGAGGATGAAAAGGGGGAAAGGTGAGATGAAGTGGAGAGTGTTGGTGGAATGAAAGGGGGAAACGGGAGAACCCCGAGAAAAACCCCCTAAAGCACGGCTTCGTCCACCACGAATGACACACCCGCCGGCCCCGAGATTTGAACTCAGGACCGCAAGCATGCCAGGCTCACGCGCTACAGCATGAGCCACCGCGCCGGCGCATGGCAGTCTAAGTTCTGAGAGTCTATTGAGATTTTTGCACTGCTGGCTAACATGGTTACGTATGGCTAACCTGTGTAAGCAATCGTCATATTTATCCATTTTAGCCTATCTATATCTTCTACTCGCTTTAAACAATTTGTGGCATAAAGAGTAAGATAGTTTAATTGTGTTAATATTATGGTGTGAATGATTGCATGCGCACGCAACAGGAATGAGTTCGCTAGGGATTACGTGGAACTGACCGCCTTCCTTTCCAGACAATCGTATCGAAAATTATCTCCGGACTGCATTTGCGTTTACAAGACGATCTCAATGTGGGAAAGGATGCAGATTGAACTGTACTTATTCAACCTTCTGTACTGCATTGGAACTTTCGTTGTAGCCTACTACCTATCGTTCTACTATAGGGAGACAAGTAAAATAACAATATGCGCAGAAGCACAAGCAGAAAGAAGTGGCGCAGGAACTAGGGAAAAGGCATGGTCGATGCGCAGCCCGAATATTCACGCGCTTGTTATTTAACTTGTCGCACTATAATAATCCACGCGTAATATTTGTACCACAGAGAGGGAAAAAAGTTACTAATAATCCCCACGCAAACGACTGAATGTGTGCAACTCATTACTGGTAAATTGCGCACCCTTATTTAAATTTTACCTAAACAATCAAGATGGCCGATATCTGTAACAGCCCTCGTTTTGTAGACGTTTGCGATTGAATTCTGAGGTTATATAGGCCTAACCATCGTCAAGGAAATTGGTTATGAAACATTCTCCGCTGCTCATTGTTTTAATGTGTATATGGCATGTTTTATTATTTTATGAATGCTAAAAGTTTGTGATTTGGTCCCAGAAAAACTTTTAGTAAGGGTATGAAGTTGCATAATTTGTATCAAGTTTTTAATAGTTAAACTCTCGTTTAATATTTATCAATTAATGAACTCACACACTTGAATTCTTAATGTCTCATATCTGATCCGTTTTCTGACGTCATTCATACAGTTTATGTGTCTAAAAAGTTAATGTGGCGTGTATTTAGTAGGAATAATTGTTGATATTGTATTATATTAGTGCAAAAATCAATATTTTCCACATTTCCTGTTTTTTCTTCTTCTATTTTGCTGTTTTCAAGCGCTTCCACCAATGAACGAGGGACGTCAACAGAGCAAATCGCGCAGGGGAGGTCCGTGTCATTGTCATTGGTCAGACATTTCATCTTCTGTTTGGAACTAGACTTGCCATGCCAAACTTTCCCACATAGTCTAACTTGACACTCTCATAGTCAGCCTTTATTAACAGGTGAATCGTAGACCAGAATGTATTACTTTACGAATTAGTTAAAAACATGTTTAGATTTCAATTTCTTAATGGTAGATTAGGTATATACATTGTACCGATCTCAATGTTAAGAAGTCAGTGATGTTTAACATACATTTTCTCAAAACCACATTCTTAATGCGCTATTTTAAATATAGAAATGTCTACAAGAATTGATTATTTTTAAACTTACTATAAGTGAATCCACTACTGAAAACTGTAATAACTTACACTTGGATTCAGGGTAGGAACATAGTGTAGGAGATATACCTGCAACTCAACGTTGCAATACACAACCGCTGTCTCACTCACTCCCTTTCATTCTGTAGACAAGAAATGGAGACAGCCGGCAACCTGCCTAAGAACCAGTTGCCGGCTTTCCCCATTCCTTGTCTAGAGAATGAAAGGGAGTGAGTGAGACAGCGGTTGTGTAATGCAACGTTGAGTTGCAGGTACATCTCCTACACTATGTTCCTACCCTGAATCCAAGTGTAGAAATGGTTATAGGCTACCTAGTGCATTGGTGTCACGTTCCAAAGATAATTATTTTTAATAGATAATTGTTTTATTTTACTTATTCCTGAATGCCATAATTATTAATAATATAAAGTCAAACATTTGAAAGATCTAGCCTACATCTAGTCTATGAATGAGGAAGGTTTTCCTTTAGGCCAGTGTTTCTCAACCTTTTTGAACCCGAGGACCTCTAAAATGCCTAAAAGATTTTACGGACCCCTAATTTTCCATCCCATTTTTAAAAGAAGGCCTATATTCTTAATATTTGGGGTATTAATTATAGGTCATTATAACGAAATATGTGAAAAAATTTTACTTCTTTACTTTCCACTTGCTTTGTGATATTTTTTTAAGCTTTAGGCTATATTTTTCTTTAGGTAAGAATTAGCCTAGGTAAGACTTACTGATAGTAAGTTTAAAAAACTAACGTTATAAGAAATGAGCAATAACACTGCGAAATGTAACTTCCAAAAGATTGTAAGGGTAGAGTCAGACTGAAAAATTCAATGCCATCGGCCTATCTGGGATTTGAATCAGGATCTTCCATTCTACGTGCCGCTGCTCTACCATTGAGCAACCATGGCAACATGCCGGTACAACATTAAATTCTCCAACTGACTCACAAGTCCCGTTGTAGCAGCAGGCGTTCCCAATGTGAGATAACAATCCAGTGGCAACTTACAACCTGTAGGCCTAATTGTTTTTAAGGCCTGGGTATTATGGTAAACCACTAGTGGCTAGTAGGTCACATTTCGTTTACCTTGAGAAAATGCTTGGATAGTTGCGCAATGGCAAGAAGAGCAGTTCACAGTTCGCACGTCGCTTTGTTTTCCTATGGTCGTATACTGTATGGCTGTATACTGCTACTAAGGCTTGCAACCGTCGCCAGTGTTCCGGATTTTTGTACCTGAGGAGTCCTTTTGCAAGTAGACTATATTTATCCACACAAATGCCATCATGAACACGAACTATTCCACCCAAGTCCGACATTACGCGTCATGCCAGTAGTCTAAATTAACAGGTGTTTTGTAGTGCAAGACTAGATCGGTTAAAAGATAGTAAAATATGTGTTAGGTTACATTTATGTAATTCCATATGGCCGAAAGAAAAGATAATCGAACGATTCGGTGTTAAGATCCATCAGGCACAGATGTAGCCTATTCTATTGTAAATTAGCCCAAATATTGTTCTTAATATTTAGGTGTGCATGAAATGGCTAATGAGAAATCTAGTAGAAAAGTCAGTGATTCAAGCATTACATAGAAATAATAGCCTAACTTAGGTCTGTATTCAGGTTGTTGTTACTATTATTATTGTTAACAACATAAGTTAATATGTTTATACGTTTATAACATTTTAGTCATTTATGATCACGGTTAATTCTGAAATTCCTGTAGTCCTAAGCCTTTTGGAGGCTTTTCGCTCTTGAGACAACTTTGGGCAAGTTCTTCTACTCCCTCCGGAAGACCTTTATTCCGTATACCCAGAAGCATTGATCAGATTCTACTTCTCTGCAGTTATCCTTGAAGTGGTAGGCCTACATTTTCTAGTCGTGAAAAGAGCGAGCATTTTGCGTGATATTCTGGTTTCAGGAATGACCGCAAAGCCTCGTGTAGTATAAAGTGAGATTTTTAAAATTTAAAATCCAATTTTCCGTTTTACTTCAATTTGCTTTTAGGTAAGCTAAAGACTTTTCTAGAAAATGCCTCTCTGTTATTGCGTTTATTGGTTTCCTCTAGGCCAATCCACCATGGAGAGTTAGGTATGGCCTATCTACAGGTTTACTACAGACTGTTGTGAAGTGGCTCCATCTTTAAAGGATTAATATAGGCCTAATAATAACAATTTAAGAAGAAGAAACGGTTTAGGACTAAGCCTAAGAAAGCAGACAATATTAACAGAAAGGGAAGAAAAAATATAGGCACTAACATCATGGTTAATGGACATACCACACTAAATGATACGACTTCAAGAAAGTCACAGGAGATTGGTAAAGTTGACAGCTAAGATTGACAATGACCTACAAAGTTTAAGTAGGCCCATCAAAAAATTAAGCATCTTCTAGTTTCGATTACACAACTTCCTTAACTTTCTCAATTTCTTTCCTCCTACGCTTGTAATCTTATTCCTTCACTCACGAGACTCTGTCTAGCTCGTTCTTCTTCCGAAAATAGCTCTGTTGTTGTAAGCTAAGTCTCTGCAATTTTATTTTTGAACACTTGTCTCTAATGATATTTTTACTATCGCTGTTTGTACTGTTAGACCTGCTAGTTAATCAGTATTATCGCTATATTGTTATAGGCATACTTTTAATAATGGAAGTAAAATGATTTGAGTCCATTACATAAATAATTGGCCTACAACTGCACGAGAGCATCCAAAATACGTTTTTAAGTTATGATCTATAATCCTCCGGCCTATAAACTTTAACATATAGCCTAGTGATTCCGTATTAAATGTTATGTTGTCATATGTAGTATGTGTTCAGTCTAGGCCTATATGTTAATATATGCATGTCTAAGAAATAAGTGAATACCGATGCGATAGTAAGTTACTCTAGTTGTGATGGTTATGAAAATATAGCCTATTATGTTGTGCAGTTTGTGGCAAGTTCTATAGGTCTAAATTTTCGGGGCACAACAATAAAACTGATATATGGAAAAAATCAGTTATGTTATGTTAGAAATTATTATAACCGCTTAGAGCGACTGTAATTCGATATTATACTGTTAACACCACCTACGGGAAACAGTGACAACCCTAGATGAGTGGCAGTTAGGTTAGCAACAGTGACATTTGTTTAGCAGTAGCATTCCTAGGTTATTGGAAAACTCTAGAAACCCAGTAAATAGATTAAATTTGGACATGATGAATAAGATTAGGTTTAACATAATAGACAAACTAAATTTCTGTCGCGGTGGTTCTGTAAATAAAGTAGGTCTAATACCAGAACAAAATAAACTCTGACAGGTTGGTGTCGCCGATGTTGGGGAATTCTATCCCGCAGGCGTTCTTTTACCTGGGCATTGACTATCAAATTTATGCACACGCAAATGCCATAGATCTGGACCGAGATCGAACTCGCACAGATTGCATTAACCAGGCAGAAACAAAGTAATTAACTTACGTAGGATAAACAAAAGCTTAAGTAGGCTATAAGAAAAAATTATGAAAATTTATTGCAACTTAAATATAGTCCTATGGGTTTAACTACTAAGCTTATTAGTAAGAATAGGCTACATTTCGAAACCAACACAATAGGAAAGCGTTCATTATTCACCTTGCATGTGTAAGCTTATAGACTGTATTGTGTATTGTACTTACAAAGAATAATTTGGCACCACTGTCTGCAGTCTCCACTTACCTACAAAAGAGAAAAACAAGAGAGTTTAGTCAATTATTTCACTGGAATAGGCCTATAGCATTTTTAAAAGAATACAGTACTGTATAGATCCGCAAACTTAGCCTATATGGGTCCCAATAATTTGCCGTGTATTACGTAAATATTTATGATTAAAAATGTGTTTAAAGCCCATAAAAAGTCTTATGCTAAAATGCAGCGGTTGTCATCTTCAGGTCTATAATCATAAAATATAAAAAGTTGATATCGTGTTATCATATTGGGGAAACTTTACTTACAAAATTCTTCGTGAATTGTAGATAACAGGATAAGCTGTAGACTGCATGGTCATCCTCTTAATAGTTTTAAGAAATATTTGTAATAAGTTATTTATGACTAATTTATTGTTTGTACACAAGTTTTATATTTCTGGACCAGTAGCTTATGCTACTTATATATGTTGGAGTTTAATATTTTATATACTGAGAATAAGAGGAAATTATGTTTTAACAAATTACAATACAAAGCCTATAAGTTAGTAAAATCATGTATGAAATCTCATAGCTGCTTTCGAGAATGCAATTAACTTCATATATTTAAGACTGAACACCTCACCTATAGCCTATGTAGGGTTATAATCTTTCCTTTGAAAGAAGATGGAATTATTTTTCTTTGCGAAGAATTATCTAGCAGAATTTCCTTTTGTTCAAATTGACTTTGGCAACTTAATTGATGGATATATATGCATTCACGAACCACAGATCATTGTCTCTGTTGGACATTACATGAGAATATTAATTAACCGAATTAACTTAATTGAACTTAACGAATACTTCTGGTCACTATAATTAGCCATTACCGAGAGTTAGGACTAGGCCAACATCATTTTAATATGTGAACCATAGATGATACTTGCCTAATTCTATTAACTACATATTGGAGATTATATGACTTAGCATACCGGTAAGTTATAGCCTATATGTATCTATATTTCATTAGGCCTATATTCTTTACTTTGAAAGAAATATCAAAATGGCCTTCTTTCTCTTCGCGTGGAATTGTCTATCCGAATACCACCGTTAATGAGTTTTACTTCGGTAATTCCGCAAATTCGCTATTATGTTTGTTGATGTTTCTTGTCATGAGATATTTACTTCGAGACCTTGGGAACTATTAATGTTAATGGGCTCAATGGCTTTCGATATCCATGAGAAGTCATGAGGATGACTTCTTCCAGTGGCGGATGCAGAATTTTTTTCGGGGGGGGGGGAGGATTTGAATAGGTAGAAAGAATACTATAAAAAATTAGTTAACTAACATATATAATTAGTTTATAAAACTGGCCACTTAGAGTGCATATATAGCCTTTTTTTTTTTCAAATTTCGGAGGGGATATATCCCCCCAATCCTTCCCCCTTTTCTTCGTTTGGTTTCTATTTTGGGTGAGTTCTGCTAAGATGCCAGTACAGTTGCAAACTCAGTCGTAACGTTACTTGTGGTTTGTAGAGCGAATTTACATTAACATTCCAAATTACTCAATTTGTGTTAACATTTCGAATAGGGTAAATTACTCAATTTGTGTCACTCTATATCAAGGGTTCCCAAACTCCTGGAAAATGAGGGCCACATTTGAAGTGTTAAGTGTCAATGGGGGACCGGATGAACACATTTTATCAGAAATTCTTATAACAGCAATAATATTATTATTGTTATTTTATCATTTTTAAACTAAACACTTTATAGTTCAAATAATAAAAGTAATAGGCCTACACTTTAGTGAGAGGTTAAAATTATATTTTTTAATCCATAATTTTGTCAAACTGTGGGTCTAATTTGGCTTGTTGAATAATAAAATGTCTCGCAAATGTTAGTCACTCAACAGAGAAAATTATGTAGTCCCAAATACAAAATTAAGAAACTGCATGTCAAGTCATTGGCCTTGGGATAGCTTCATTCTGGAAAATGTTCCGTTCAGGAAATACCAGTTTCTGCCTAAAACTTTTAACATTAATGTAAAGGTCACAGATAATATTGCCCTCGCCTTGAAGTGTTTGATTCAAGTAATTTAAACGGAGAGCAACGTCAGATAAGCAGGCCACTCTGTTATTTACGTACACGAGTAGGCGGGAAGTTAGAGTGTAAGAATTGCGCGCCACATTTAAAATATAGCAACCATGATCGTAATTTTCTCATTAGGCTATCCATTTTGTTAGATTTTCATATTCCACGGGCGCGGGCCGAATTCAACTGCTTAACGGGCCAGATATGGCCGGCAGGCTATATTTTCGAGACCCCTGCTCTATATCAGTGAACTATGAGATCAAAGCTACATTATTATTTAATTTCACGGCTAACGGCTTGGAATGAATTCAGCTACGGAGCTCTAAAGGCTCCGACATGTTGTTTTTACTAGGACTGCCTTTGGTAGATGAGGCAGCGGTCGGATGGCAGGCCAAGTCCCTCCAGGGATGTAGCGCTACGGAGTTTAGTTTTTTTGCTTATTAAGGTAAGTACCCCACTAAGGTTGGCTTAACCGTAGCGTAGTGGTTGATGCGTTGCGCTACAAACCGGAAGGTCGCGGGTTCGCTTCCCGATGAGGTCGTTGAGATTTTTCAATTGGCCTAATCCTTCTAGTGGCACTATGGCCCTGGGGTCGACTCAGCCTCTAACAGAAATGAGTACCAGGAGCAATCCTGGGGGTAAAGGCGGCCGGTGCGTAAGGCTCACAACCTTACCCCCTTCCTGTGCCGAATGTCCAAAATCTGGGAGCCTCAATCTCCTGGAGCCCTCTGGGCCTCCATGTCCTGTAAAGGGATCACTTATCTTAGTAGTAGGGCTAGCAGTTAAACTGTTACCCTTTCTACCAGACACGCAAACTATAGGTTATTCTCCCAGGTTGTATTTGAATACAGGTCGCAATACATGTCTCAAATTAAAAAATGTCATGCAATCTGCCAGATAAATTTTATCCAGACGTTTATCTGGCACCCTTAGCATAAGCTGTAAGCTTTATAAGCTTCTGAATTTATGTTAAATCACAGCTCAGACAAATCATTCTCTGTGATGAGCCATTTTATAAGTTTAACTCTGTATCTAAAGAGGATAATTATCCTTATGCACAATTTTCATTAACTTCTACCTATCTTCACCTTAGTTCTACCTGGGGACATTTTAAGCGACCCATGCCGCCCGGGCCTTACCGAGCCGCAACCTGTCGGGAGAATTATCTATGGATCACATACACACGTTTTTGACCAGACAAGGACATGGACGGCCTCCCCGGATGAGTGATCAGCCCAATGCCGGGGCTACCTCCGAGTCAACACGAACACATAGAACGAGATACACCATTCACACACACACACTCTCTGAACAAGGCGAGGATGGGATGAAGATGATAATGACGACCAGATGATATCCGGGGACCACAAGGGCCTAAAGTTACCCGTCATTTGTTTCACAGGTGAGGAAAAACCCCGGAAGAAACACCACCAAGGTAACTTGTCCCGACCAGGATTCGAACCCTGGCCCGCTGCGTGGGAGGGGCGAACGCTTCCGCTACGCCACAGCGGTGGACTATTCATTAACTTAACTTAACTTCATTAAATATTCAAAAATAAATTTCTATAGTCTATTCAGCATAACTTAACCTTCTTATTTACATTTATAACAGGCGCATCAAAGCATGACTTCGATTACCATGAATGGTTGCCTACTGAGGATAGCTTACCCTTCCACTCATCTAGTCATGAATAAGTCAAACAAACAGTGAATGCGCACTTAAAAATGCTTCCCAGTGCAGAAATTCTGTTGCAGTAACGTCAAACTCAACTTTTACTGAGGACCAATTCTACTTGATAATAATTTGAAGTCAAGGGCCGAATGCCGAAATGAAAATATAATCTTTGATCTTATAAACTTTAAGCGTGTCTTTATAGGCTTTTTTGTAAAAGGCAACCACCTGTCTTTTAAATTTTAACACACCATACAGTAAAACACTAACATTCTTGTCATTTGATGCTATGTGTATTACAATCAATACATTTTAAATACAGCTCATTAAAAATGTGTGGATAACCAAAATAATAGAATTTCAATGTACAATTGCTTACAAATTTTAGGCTTACACTCATTAGACTATTAAGCTACACTAGGCAACCTCATTATTAATCAGAATAGTTTTCAATCAGAATAGTTTTTAAATACGAGGGGTATTCCGAAAGTAAGTTTCGTCAATGTATGGCAGGAGCGGCGTGTTCACCAGGGGAACCAAACAAACGCCAGACGAATCGGTTCCACGACGGAAGTGGCGTCAGCGGAGGAGGCATGACGCAGGCGCACTGCGCCGTAGAAGAGCGAGTCGCAGCAGACTGGCGTGCCCGCGGGTATTAGTGTACCGCTCACGATGGCACGAGAGATTTGGCGCCACTGCCATGTACCGCTATCTCCCCTCTTTCAAACGAGCCATTGCTGCAGCCGCTGAACCGTTTATTGTCCGAGATAGAGCTGTTTGAAATTGATCTCCCGATTTCCGTCCCCGCAAAGTGCGGCCTCCACGAACCCATCTCGCACAAACCTTATGGAACATCAATTTGTCACTCAAAATGGTCTGTATGGAACCTTTAGTAATGTCAGGAAGCTGAGGTGGAGCAGGCTGTGCGCCAATTCCTTGCATCGCAGGGCACCGAGTTTTACCACAGTGGGTTCTTCAAACTGATCTCACGCTACGACAAATGTCTCAATGTCGCTGGCGACTATGTCGAAAAATAGTGCACGGTGTATAGGTCATGCTGCCATGCTGTATTGCTTTTGGGTCAATAAAGTGTCCGTGTGACAAACTGACGAAACTTACTTTCGGAATACCCCTCGTACGATATTTTATCTTTAAATTGTTCCTACAAATAGGCCTATTTCATGTCTAGTTCAGAAACTTTGATGAGGGTAAGTTATGTGAAAGAGCTGTAGGCTATCCTGTGCCGTTCCACAATGGAAATGCACTTTGCACAGGATAAGTTGCAATGCAAAAGTTATATAACTACATAACTTACCCTATCTTTCTATTTTCTCCCTGGAGTAACGACTAATTAACGGTAATGTGTTTTTTAGTAGCAAATCATCACTATACCACAAAGCAGTTCGGCTTACTTACTGACATAATAATCATTTGCTCACTTCCAGATGAGCCATAGCCTAACTTAAAATTGGGCATACTTATAATAGCATTTAACCTGCAAAGAATGGAAACATTAGTATTGATGAGTTTCATTTCCTTAGTGGCGCGATAACAGTAGCTATAATGTGCACTCAACATGTCAACAGCACACACACGCTAAGGTCTTCTAATTTGACTGATGATGGTGGGCTATATTAATACCGAATTGCGCATATCTGCATGAATACCTACAATTCCAATAAGGCCTCACAAGAATAATTTGACAGTACACCAGCTACAATAAGGATACTGACTGATTGATTGTAACTTCAAGATTTTGATATTTCAAACACTGATACCAATTCTATTATAGAATATCTACTTTTAAATTTTGAAATCAGTGTTGAAACTGATATAGACTACTTAAATACTTTTATGAGCTAACATTATCATATAGGCCTACGTGTTGTACATTTTTATGTGTTCTTACATTTTAATAACATTGATATATTAACAACCTTCAATTGCCTAGACCACATCGAGTCTGTTTTTTCAACTTGTCTTTAACCATTTAATGTATGACATAGCCTAATAGGCCTACCAGATGTGAATATAATTTTTAGGTAATTTTATATTATAGAACATTATAGGCTCACACTATAATAATTTTATAGAATCTAACAAATTTCTATTATAACGGTATGAGATTTGAATAATTTTTCATGTTTATAGAATAACTTTATTTAATCATTCACATATTGTTTAATTGAATTTAATTGTGAAATAAAATGTGCTAAAACCTGATTTTCTGTCAGTATAGAAGACAAATGTCTCAGAAGTAAATACTGGTAGACCCATATAGGGCATTGTTCACCAGGAAAACCCCATGCTCAAAATAATACAAATGAACCGAATTTTGAAATTGAAAACGGTGAATTTTATTGGTTCCACGGGACTGAATCGACTTCAGTCTCCCACTTTGATCAGTGATGCAGGTAGTGAATTTGAGGGCTTGCGATGCCATTAAGAAGTTTGCTGGCTTTCTTGTCATCAAGTTCTCAAACGCTTCTGGCCCCTTCGAGAAGAAATTAAAGTTTTCTTAGAAATGAAAGGCGAATCACCTGATTAAGCTATGTGACGAAGGTAAATTGGCAGATATTGCAGTACATTTAAAATTGTAAAATTTAGAATTACAAGAGGAAAGATCAGTTTGTGTAACTTCATTATATGATAATAGGCCTATTAAGGTTTTTAAATTAAAACCCTGTCCTTGGGAAGGGCAACTGGCAAGTAGCGCTCAGTTTAATTCGTGTTAAAACCTACCAGAATTTTCAAGATTCCCGCATTGCTTCTGATTCCAGTCAGTATGTTTCCAACATACACAGTTATTTATTAATAATGAGGTTGCCTAGTGTAGCCTAATAGTCTAATGAGTGTAAGCCTAAAATTTGTAAGCAATTTTACATTGAAGTTCTATTATTTTAGTTATCCACACATTTTTAATGAGCTGTATTTAAAATGTATTGATTGTAATACACATAACATCAAATGACAAGAATGTTAGTGTTTTACTGTATGGTGTGTTAAAATTTAAAAGACGGGTGGTTGCCTTTTACAAAAAAGCCTATAAAGACACGCTTAAAGTTTATAAGATCAAAGATTATATTTTCATTTCGGCATTCGGCCCTTGACTTCAAATGATCAAGTAGAATTGGCCCTCAGTAAAAGTTGAGTTTGACGTGCCTGGTGTAGATCATTGTGGTCCAACTGGCGACCCTCGGGCCAGATCCGGCCTGCGTAAGTTAACACATTGACCCCCACTCGTCCTAACTTTGTGCATACATTTTCTTTGTAATCGATAGGCACTCTATTTTCAACATTGGTCATTGTCATTTTGGTAAGTTATAGCATTGAAAGCGGCAATGTTTTCTATATTTTTGGAGACATGTGACCTACAGTGTGACAGTTTTCTTACAAGTTATCGAATTTTGGGACACTAGTTAACAAGGAGCAGTTCCAAACTTGGGAAATTGTGTTTTGAAAATACAATCCATGTTTGGTATAGGCTACGTATATGTGCGAGTGTCCATTTTCTGCAAAGAAACTGTTAAAAACTAAGCAGAGAAAATGTTGTCATAAAATTTAGCCTACTGAGGGCCCGTATGACGACCTCCAGATATCGTATTTATCTACCAGATAGAGAACCTATCTGGAAGTTGGCCAAGAATTGCGTATTATAGTCTCCTGACAAAGTCTGTCTGGGAAGACAACTTCCAGATAAGCTAGCAGCAGGATGGAGTGGCTGACAAAGTACTGACTGCTAGTTAGGGATCTTGGTTGAAACAAGATGGCGCAAGCCGAAAGCTTCCTAGCCATCTGAATTTTAGAACTGATGCCGGAAGATTTAATTTACATAAAATTGTCATTTTATGCTCACATATGAATGAAATAGAATTGAACAAATAGATTAATGCACTTAAAACGATATGTTGTTATGTAATTTAATTGTACAAATACAAATCCGAGCTGCCGCACCTAGCGGAGGACTACCAAACTACAACAAACACACCTCTCTGCTCAGCGATGTAAGGACCATTTTACAAATTTTTACTGCGTTCTTGCCGGTAGCAGATCAGCGGTGGTATTACACGACATCTTCCAGTTAAGCTATCTGGAAGTCACGTATCTGGAGGATTTGTCAGCATGTGGTAATACAGGCCCTGAAACTGTCACTGCGGTTTACCATTACTCAAATGGAAGTAGGTATTGAATCTGTAGTAAAGAAATACGTAGCTCAATTGGCTCATTAAGTGATGTGATTGTCATATTTGTATTACCTGACTTTGTAAAATCTAGTTTGATGTATCATATTTCCTCCCATTTCCTAATAATTATGATAATTTAATTTTTAATATTAATGTATCATTCCGACACGCGAAGTGATTTTGAAAATGTCATCTGGGTCTTCACTAAAAAACAGCTGGACTCAAAAACAAAAACACTGGTTTAGATCATCCACTCATTAACTTTGTTGTATACCAACACCCACATGAGCTATAAACTTGAAATTTGGAATAGGCTCTACTTAGTGCTTTTAAAATATAACCGAAAAAAATTCCAAAAAGTTCAAATTTTTACTTTTTACCCTAAAACTTGGAAGGTTTTGGCTGCGTATTTCTATGCTTTTAGATGATTTTTCAAAAAAATAAATCAACATTGTTAACGTGAGAATTTCTTTGCAAATTCGTTCTGTTAATATCCTAGTTATCCCAAGTTTTCTTTCTTCATATTGGCTAAGCTGATGGTTTCTGAAATATGGAATATTAACTCCATCTAGTCCTTTGTTTTATCTGTTTTCCTGATTTTATATTAGGGCTATATTACTTTCATGATCAGAATATAATATTTAACATAACATTGGTGTAAGGCTTATGTGTCTCCAAAATGCTGTTTATCTTTCATTCCAAAGTTGAAAGTGAAACAAAGTTCTTCAGGAACAAACATTTATTTGTGTATTTTTTCTTCATAGAAGAATAGCGTGGAACCAATACTTCTTTATTACAACGGGAAACAGACTTTGCGACAAATTAGAACACTTTGGTAATAACCCCACAAAGTCAAGCGTTGTTTTCTACTGTCTGGAAATATCCAAAAGCACATTGTAAACTTAATACAAGGAGTCCGACCGATGACCTGTATATAGGCCTAAGCCAATAGTTATGGGGCAGTTTACCAGTTACTCTTCAATATTCGCACAGGATGCATAGGCCTATGTCACCAGCGACATTTCGTAAGAGCCTTAAGTCGTTGTAACAACACTGTTCTCCAATAAGACCTTCTCATAAACTGCAGCCTCTTGACTGAATTTGAAGTCATGTGATTTCCAAATCTGTATAATTCTTTCCCTTCAGCCTCTCCGGGTTTCAGAGTGTTTTGCTGTACTCTAACCATCCACTCCAAGCCAGAGGTCAAAGACGAACGGCGAGAGGAGGTCAGGACAGGATACAACGCATTTATTGCTTACGTCTTTTATCTCTATTTCATCTATGTTACTTGAATAGTTAAACGCACTGTAATATATTATAACTTATTAATAATGCTATTAGGTCCGGGCGCCTTGAGTCGCTTAAATCCTAAAAAGGGAGAGGTAAACCAAAGATAAAATAAAGAAAGAAAGAAAGAAAGAAAGAAAGAAAGAAAGAAAGATAGAAAGAAAGAAAGAAAGAAAGAAAGAAAGAAAGAAAGAAAGAAAGAAAGAATGCTATTAATGTAGCCTATAGGTTAACCTAAGGCCAGGAGATCACGAGTTTGGAAACCTGCCAATCTCAGTGTAGATTTTGTTAAGGGCTTCCCACACAAAAATGGTGAACGCCAGATGGTACTTTATTCAATACCTATCTCGAATATTCTCTTTCAGTTGTCTATGTATTTATGTTATATTAAAAGGATGTCCTGCGTCGTGCCTATCAAACACCTTAATGTCCTACCTAAATATAGTCAATAGTCACCTGAAAAACCCATGACAAAATTTGGTACTTATAGGAATGGCTTAACCACCACTCATTTTCTCACAACATAATTAACTTATTATTATTATTTTATTACAGGCACTATAATATCATAACCAGGTGTACAAATAATCTAGTCTTGATTTCAGACCTCGCTTTGCTACCGTTCTATGAACCTCTGAACAATATTCAGGTGTTTGAAAAATTATGCAGACATCTAAGGTATCTGTGTTTGCACTTACAAACACCTTATTCATTATCACCGCAATATTTTAAATCCCGTCCGTGGTCCAATTGTTAGAGTTGCAATCTTCAGAAGATCAGATATCAAAGCGCTACTTTTACTAGGCCTATAGGCTACTATAATGATCTCGACAGTGCTCGGGCTTAGTAACCTGGTAAGTATGTAGTAACTAAGTTACTATTATTAACATCCTGTCACAAGAAGGTTAGGGTCAAGATAGAAACGTAGAACTAAAACAGATTGGTTAGACCTAACTTACGAAAAACCGCACGTTCCCACCAACCAGCGTATTCTTATTGAAATGGAATGAGGGTAACCTACATTTAGGGACATAACCAAATTATTATACAATGCCATAGGATTATTAGATTGTTGAACCATATAAAAATAAATAAAAAGTAAAAGGTAAATATTACAAATAAAAATAAATATTCACAAAAAAAGTAATGAAAGAAGAAAAATAAATATTTCAAAAACGAAGTACTGTCGATTGATTGTATTGGCCTGTTATTAGCCTGCTGTACAGGTGATTGTACCTTGAATTTGAAAAATAGACCTATACAGGCTAAATCTGAAGGCTCCGTGAAATAAGATGTTCATTATGGTTTCACCGGTGATTATACTGGTGATTGTTATGTAGGCTGATTACATTTCCCCCATATTAATTGATGAACATTTCTTGGCATTAGCCTAACAATTTGTACAACAAAAACACTTGACCACTGAAGATTTATAAGTTACATAACTTTGAGTATGAAAGCTTTCCATTAAAAATACTTATGCAAATGAAGGTAATAAAAAGCATGCAATGCCGTAATAATTGTAACATAGCCTAACACAACGAATAAAAGTATATAAAGAAAGAATTATAGCTTTATATAACGGAAACATAACCTAGAAGAAAGGAAAAGTGTTTGTGAGAAAGCATCCATCCCTTGTCTCCTGTTCTCCTCCACCCACTACCAACTCGTGCCAGCTCACTCTAGCAACGGCACTGATGGGAAGATCGATGAGACTAGGCTCACAGACTGGCCTGGATGTGCTTTGCTTCCTTCTACTCTTGCTCTGCGAGGGAAACAACTTCACAGTAATTGACAAGCTTTTCTAAATGCAATTCAAGATTCTATAAAAACAGTGAAAATAGTCGTGGGCCTCTCAATCGCATTAACATTTTGTATAACAAAACTATATAAAACACTAATTCATTAACATAATTCTTGTTAAGTTTGTTTTTCAACTTTTTAAAATTATTTGAATTGTTTCACATGGAGAGTTAGCTGCAGCAGCTAAGAGAACTTTGTTTCTTCGTTATGGCTGCTGTCGGTGTGCCGGAAATTCCTCCAGAAAAAAGTCCCTTTACATATAGCCCACCAGAAAACCCTTAGACACATGATTGTCGTATCTAACAATTCCTTTATGGCAACAAAATGGTCATATTAGGCCTATGATGAGAGAAGCAATGGTAGAATCTTATGACAGAACAGGAGCACTCCGTGAAAAACCTGTCACGACCCCTTTTTGTCCACCACGTGGAACCATCGAGATTCGATCCCGAGTCCCAGCCGAATTGATCTGAGCCGAAGTTGGGAACAGAAAGCCAGTGACTTACGAACTGCTGCACTCAGGCCGACAACTTCGAAAAATGTACTCCAGAGCAGGGTATTAAGATGCGGTGCAGCACTTTTACGCAAAAGTACGTTGCATTTACCCAAATGGACATGGTTACAGTACCGCAAAGGTTAACATGTCATTAGCGCAAATGAGCATTAAGGCACTAGAAGTGTGGCGTCCATTGGATTCTCCAAAGGATTCGTCATAGCACTCATTTTCTTCAGAGCTGTTGTGGCTGGTAACGATGTCCCAAAGTTTATGTGTACTGTAGTAACGACATTGTACCAGCTGAATAACTTTTCCAGAGATCCATGTTGTATGCGTGTTTCTGTATGATATGTTTCCTAATTTTTCTCTTCTGCAAAGAAGTGATAGAGATGTATATTTCGCTCTGGAATTCCTTAAGCATTGCAGTCAGCACATGAACAGATGGATGTGATTCATGATTTTTTTTTTTTTTTTAATGTCTATGGAAAGACTCAGTTCCATTTGTCGTTCGCTTGATGGACAACTTGCCCATAACACCGGTGGAAATTTAGAATCATCAGTGATGTAGATTGCCTAAATTTATCTAGTCGCTGTGTGATTACTTTGTCACAATCATTTGCAGTACTGAAACATGAATTTTTGCGGTAATGTAACAGTATCCCACGGGCAGTTTTGCGCAAATGGCATGCACCCTTAAGATGTCAGTCCTATATGCTATTTGCATATTTCATTCATCTAATCCTACGCGTAGGCCTTTATTTTATTGCAAAAAGCAACGGTATCATTCCGGAAACTCATTCAGGCTTGTATGGTCGTCAGTTAGTTGCTGTCATTTGAGTTCCTTTCCTTACACGTTAAAGCAGTGGCCTTCAACCCACGGCCAGGGGCCGCATGCGGACCGTGGTTTAATTTTTGGCGGCCCGCAAACAAATATTAATTTTAACTGCAATGCCAATTTTGACAATTTAGTGATAAAGAAACAATGACAGTTCTCACATTAAATTCTAGAATTTTACTGTGTTTTCTGTAATTCATTAACATTGTAAAGTGGAAGACAAAATAAAACACACATGTGTAATGTTAAGTAATCCCTCCTGATATTGTAAGTTAATATAATTGATGTATTTTTGTTACATATGTTTCATGTTACTGATAATTAATCAATAAATCAATGCGACCCTCTAGTCTTTCACCAAAATGAAAATGACCCTTACTTAGAAAAAGTTGAAAACCACTGGGTTAAAGAATCAAGGAAAATAGCTAGCAGTAGACCGTAAAAAATAGTAGGGCTGAAAATCGATTAAAATTTCTAATCGAGTTAACGCTTGACTTTAATCGATTAATCGACAAACAGGTCGGTATTTTAAACGAAACCAAAGTGTACATTTAATATTGTTTTACACGTTTAATAACTACTACACTACAGATAGCCTAATCAGAAGAAATTCTGAATTAATGAATTCCATTATTAGTTAATTAGTGAACAAATATATACAAAACTTACATTTCCGGTTACATTTTCAGCCAAGACTTGCAAAACTAAACTACCCTTCAGGTTTCTTAATAACGGGAATTGTTTGGACACAATAGGCTGAATGACACATGATGTGCCAAGACCGGAGAAACGAGAGAAAGGAGTTTGGTCATTTGACCCATTTCTCGAAAAACGTTTTTCAGAATTCGACTAAACCGATTAATCGGAAAATGTAATTGATCGACGATTAAATGTTTAATCAATTAATCGAGCTGGTTAATCGATTAATCGGTACAGCCCTAAAAAATAGCTTATACTGTCAACAGAAGTTAAGTGAGCTAGACTCTTCTGAACCTGATTTGAATTTCACACAGTCGAATTTATAACTTATAGTTATAACATTTCCAGGGATCAATTACTGCATCGTTGTTGACTACGAATCTGAAGGCCTGGGTTCAATTCCCTTTAACTACTCCAGTTTATTTAAGTTCGGAAGTAGGCCTATGTAATTGGTTGACCTAGAATGTGTTAGGAGAAATGAGAAGCTACTCGATAAAAACTAGCAGGCCCTTTCAAAGAAACTTTTTGTGTGTGTGTATGCCGACCCTTACCCCCGGAGTGCCCAACAATGAAGTTGATTACCTCTGGTCAAACCAAATTTTGGTAACCATTTGTTTCACGTGTGTAGGCCTACCTAGGGTTGCCCATTTTTTCATCCTTATGGGATATGTGGTGTTTATGACGTGTTAGGGCTGTGAACTTGTTACAGATTTAAGTGGCACAAGTTTGACTTTCTCGCAGTAATGTCAGTTTACCTTTCTTGGTGTGTTGATTGTTTTGTATGGAGATGTTTTCTAGTGTAGGCCTATGTTGCAGTATTTCTGTGTGAAGGGATTATTATCCAGTCCGGCATTCGCCTAAGAGCGAGGGAAACCCCTCAATCAATAACGGCATGCTGACCATATTATGTTCCCAATCCTGTCATCTGAAGAATATGTAGCGGTAGGATTTTAGTCCCTGTCCCGCCATTGAACACATGTGTGCTTATAAGGGTTTTGGTTTATCGATTGCTGACTTCAAGAGTTTTGAATGAGAATTAGATAGTATAAAAATTATTGATTTGTATTCTTTATACTTCTGTCATTGCCTTTATTATTATTACTATTATTATTATTATTATTATTATTATTATTATTATTATTATTATTATACTAACTTAGTATCTTCAAACGTACAAGAAATTTTGAGATAGGCCTATTAAGTTTATATTTTTTAAGAATAGAACAGTAATAAAAGACATCAGCTAAAGTAAAAGAAAAGTGAGATTGTTGTTCAGTTCATGTCTACAGTTGTGAGATGCGACGCCGCTCAGGCGCAAGCAACTGAGTGGGGCAGTACAATCAGGGGCAAGACGCCAGACTATTTCAGTGCAGAACATTTTTAATGTCTTTTCTTTTTCAAAATTGAATTACAGGTTTTCGTTTGTTTGTTTGTTGTCAATTTTCGACACTAAATTACTGACTAAGTTACAGCCAATGCTGCTCGCTGGCTATAAAAGGGCGTTAAGATTTTCTATACTCACGTAACCTACTGTCATGTTTGTAACAAGATGATCGGAAAGAGCATTCTGATTGTTTTATTGAGTCACCGAACTAAGCATTAGGCCCCTATTGTTATATACTTAATAAAGTTTGCTGCTTTATACAGTACTTACTTCATTCTGTTAAAACCTATTTTAAACATATATATTTAAAAGCACAAGCTCGGCTATGTGCCTATGTTCGGCATCTGAACTTTCAGACTTTGTCATAAAGCCACTTCCACTATTTAAAATCCAAATAACCATGGTTTGTTCTATGCTTTACAGACACGTTTGACCTAAAGCAGTATTTCTACAATCACCTTTCTTAAAATGTTACTATCAAGCTTGTTAAATTTACTTTTGGTAGACTGTGATGATACATCCATATGCCAAAAAACCTCCAAGAACCAGTGTTGTTATGAACATTTTATGCAATTTATAACACACAATCATAATCATTGTAATTTTAGCTTTGTAAATTTACTCTAGCCTATATATTGCTATATAAGTTATAACCCCCTAGGCCTACATACCTTTTCTGGCAAAATAGGGGATTTTGAAGATTTGTAGATTTAATAATAATAATAATAATGACAATATAATAATAACAAAAATATTAATAGTAAAAGTAATAATGCTTGCTAACATGTAAGGCCTTTTTATCCGAAGTATGTAAAATGAGACGGCATAGGCCTACATAAGATTAGACCTGTAGATGAGAGATGAAGTTCAATTAAATACCGGTAGACCCTACTAGCATTAATTTATGAGCGATCCTTCAAAATAGAAGATGTAGGAATCATTCTGTAATGTTTTCTTCTATTTGGACAGCAAACTTATAAGCCTACACTAAAACTAGCAGAAATTTTGCTAAGTAAATCACAGAAAACAACTTTTCTTTTATTTTTTATTTTTATTTTAGTTTCACAAAGATCGGTTGGTTTAATTATCATTAGTCATAATTCAATAGGTTCCTCGGATAGAAATGTTCACGAATGTCTCCGTTATTTATGAATTTAATACTGATTTTATTTATTACTTTTTAGACCTATTATTTATTATGAGTGGACCTATTATTTTTATTTGTAGCCACAGTATGAATCATATTTTGATAGGAAATGCACTTATGGAAACAACTATATAAAAATGTTTATAAAATAATTAGATGACATAGTACTTTTCGACAGTGATTTGTGATAACACTGACTTTGTTAAAACGCTTTCATCATAGGGTGTTTTATATACTGTGACTCACTGCATGGCCATATATAACTATTAACGAGGCTAATATTTTTTATTATGTGCCGAAATGTAACACATGAGTCTACAAATCAAAGTCCTTTTTTAGCTAGGGGAAGCAATAATTCTACCTGAATTCACACTGTAGACCTTTAGTGAATTAGGCTCCCTTGGTAATACTCAGTGTTCATCTATTTATTATTCCATACTATTCAGCAAGGAAAAATATTTTATTCACATAACAGACTATATATTAGGTGTGTTGTCATCAGAAACTTCCAAAAACTATAACACTTATAGCTTACCAGGCAGGTAACCTTTCAAAATCAGATGAGTTGCATACGCATAAATCATCTTTATCCTCCATTTGTATGAAGTTGGTATGTTTTGTGCAGGAGTAGCCTGCATAGGCCTAATCAATGGATAAAATATTTAATTTATTATTTTTAAATAATAATAACGATAAGGTAGTACTTTACTACTAGGTCCAAGTGTTTCACTGTCAGCTAAGGTAGAAACAAAAGACATGTACGGTGTGCAATAGAAGATGAAAATAGGCCTACAAGTGAATGAACAATAATAATAATACTAAGCTTCTAATTATTACTCTTATCTTCTCGTCTTATGTCCAGAAATCTAAAAATAAAGATTTATAAGACTATTATCCTGCCGGTCGTATTATATGGATGTGAGATATGGCCGCTTAACTGATCAGGAAGAACACAGTCTGAGAGTGTTCGAAAGCAGGGTGCTTAGAAAAATATTTGGGCCCAAGGGAGTTAAAAATGGGGACTGGAGAAAATTGCATAACGACTAGCTTCAGGACCTGTACTCTTCACCAGATATACTAAGGGCAATTAAATCGCGAAGGATGAAATGGGCTGGACATGTTGCACGCATGGGGAAGGAAAGACATATCCCAAAGTATTGACTGGGAGACCCAAACGGAAAAGACCACGTGGAAGACCTAGTCGTAGGTGGGAGGAAATATTAGAATAGTTTTAAGGGAAGTAGGATTTGCGAGGGATGATTGGATGGAGTTAGCACAGAATAGGGTTGAATGGCGGGCTCAGGTAAGCGCGGCAATGAATCTTTGGGTTCCATAAGATATATAATATTCTTTTAGCTTGGTGAGGAATTGTCTATTGCCATTGAGTAAGTAAGTAAGATTCTAATTATTATTATCCAAGCATTTCAAAAAGACCAGAAGTTCTCAGTTCATAATTAAGCCTACGAATACAACATGAAAGCAATATAGCCTACTATATATCTAGGCAGTCTATTAAAGTGTTTAAAAATTAAATTTGATAATAGAAATAACTCCTTTTGGAACGGCCTATAAGTAGGCCTAGGTTTATAAAGTTCAAATATAAGTTATTTTAAAAATGGAGCTAACGCATTATGTGTAGAATACCTACTAAATTTTCAACAGTGGGCCTATTTCTTAAAATCAGTATTAGCCTATATTTTTGTCCTCAAAGGAAGATTCTGCAGGTAGGCTAAGGTTTACCAAAAACTCTCCCGGAAACGCTCCATAATAGACTATCTGTTGATTAAATATCCAACGTTTATATTCACGGTCATTAAAACTGTCAAGGGATATAGGCCCAGCACTTTTGCCAAACATGCAAAACAATTACATAAAGAAATTTATCGATCAAAAAACTTAATTTAAGGATAAGTAACAGATAATTACAAGATAAATCCAGAAAATTCAAGATTAGAAATAAAAATCGTGAATAAACGAAGATTTAAAAATTTTTGCCACTAAATTTTTACTAAAGGTGGCGGAAAAGTGTTTAAAGCAAATAATGAATTGATAGCAATTTCGCAGATCACGCAAAATGCCGAGCCCTTACCAGGGTTATATTTATCTCATATTTTATCTTATTATTTAACTTATATCCTAATTAGCATATAAACGCATTTCTCAAGAGTCACAAAACTTTCACTAAAACTTTTAGCGTATAACTTTTAATTGCCTAGAGTCTTATATGTAGGCTGACAATGCTTCTTTTCATAAACAGAAATAAAGAACTTACGCAATTATTTTATCATACAAAATAAGCGGTGCTGCTCCCATTTGGAGATGCAGCAAGTTGTAAGTCTACAGTACAGTTTTTAAAATAGGAATAATTTCATTATAAATTTCCATATAGGCCGAATTTATTTTACTCAATTTAAAAATGTTACACATTGAATAATATTATTATTAAATGTAAATCGATCATTTAAGGGAATCAATTTCACTTCTGTTATAGGAAATCCGTTATTCTTTGATCTTTCCGATCTAATTTACAATTATCTGCATCATTCTTCTTATATCTGGTGGTTGGATCAACAATACAGCCTTAAGAATCATTTTTATATTGAAACATTAACATGAATTAATGAAATTAGTATAAACATGTGTTTGATTAACAGCTTGGTCATAACATGAATGTCCTGCAATCCTGTTGTTATGCCTAAAGATCATGTTCTTTCGTTCCGTTTTCAGGTCCTTGGTGAGCTGATAAGAGATAGCATACAGACCTCAGTTATGTAAAGATCGTACAAAAAATGTACCAAATGGTTAAAATAGGATATACCAGTTAACACTTCACTAGTAAAATTAATTTGTTATAAAGAAAGTTTTGAAACACAAGTTCACACATTAGTGTGAATGAAAAAGTACTTGTTACTGATATAAGATATTGAATACTGAAATTAAATCCCTTTCGTGATTTATGCAATCTCATAAATGCCACGATTTTCATTTGTAGACAATCGTCTTTATTTCTCTTCTGCAACGAATAAAATAATGTAGACCTGGTAACCCAGGTACAACATACTTTCAATTTATTTGTCTCACATTAACATAATGTAATTTCATAGGTCCAATTTTTACTCTGAAAAAATTGTTCACAGTGCCCTCACAAAAAGGCAGATATTGACGCATATAGTTATTACTTGGGAAAGCTGTGATGTTGACGGGCTAAGGTCATACTCCCTATATTTCACTGGAGATCCTAGGCAAGCAAGAGCTCCCTGTATCTGGATTTCTCCCGGATTGCATCCCATTCTCTCCCCTCTTTGCCTGTCCGCCGCTCCTGCCCTTCATTTCTCGCATTCTCCATCGCCATAAATCAGTAGGATCGTTGCCATGGAGCTGCCAGCCTCCCATCCGGCTGTGTCGGGAAGAGTAGACAGCCCGCCAACTGGCTGCCTGCATCACGTGACTAGGCTCACTAGTTCGCCTGCCTGCCTGCCTGGCTAATAACCGCTAGCTACCGACTAACTGCATTGTTAAATGTCTACGTCATTAGGGAGTGTGTCAGCCCGTTTCGACAGCCGCACTGATTGACTGATCGCTGCTATTAATTGATTGCTATTTCATTAGCAGTCCTATGGCCTGGCAAAATAAAGAAATCAAAACGATTAAATATATTCGAGTCGATTCATTCAATGCGTCATAGCAATGTGGATGGACCCTATGCCTCCTCTCTTAAATACTGTATCTCAACTCTACCAAATATTCACATAGAACAGGGATGGGGAAGTAATATGGGAAGTTAAGATGGCCAAGTTCATTCCGTCCACAAGATTTCGGATATAACTGCTCATGCTGACCTTCTGCGATTATTCATTGGCATGATCTTAACTTACAGACCTAAGGGGCTAGCAAAACTTTTCTTTCTTTCTTTGTCTTAGTTTTACCTCTCCCTTTTAGGATTTAAGCGACCCAAGCCGCCCGGGCCTTACAGGGCCGCGACCTGTCGGGAGAGGGATTATCTATGGATCACATACATACTTTCTTGACCAGACAAGGACATGGAGGGCCTCCCCGGATGAGTGATCAGCCCAATGCGGGGCCACCTCCGAGACAACAGGAGCACAGGACGAAACATACCATTTACACACACTCACTCACTCCAAACAAGGCGATGATGGGATGAAGATGATAATGACGGCCAAATGATATCTGGGGACCACAAGGGCCTAAAGTTACCCAACATTTTTTGTCTCATAGGTGAGGAAAAGCCGCAGAAAAAACCACACCTAGGTAACTTGTCCCGACCAGGAGCTAGCAAAGCTTGCGACATGCGATTTCTATAGGGCCTAAATGTAGTGCACAATTGTAAACCTTATCACAAACAATACAGAGTTAATTGTGACCCCAAATTGTTTCGAATGATTTCATAGGGTCGATTTCATAGGGTCGATTTTAAAGAGAAACTAAATATTTCAATACCTAAGCATAATTACTAACTTAGAGCGAACATGTAGCCTATGTAGGCCTCGTAGGTACTTCAAAGCTTCTCAACCTAAAAATCGTAGCTCAAGTCGTTTTAAGTCGTTTAACATGGTAGCTGAATTTGCACCCTCTTGTTTGACTAACTTTATTGAGTTGGTAGACTATATGATTAATTAACGACGGGATGTGCAGCAACTTAGGCCTGTGACCGTTGCCGGTGTGCCGGAATTTTGTCCGCAGAAGTTATTTTACATGCCAGTAAATCTACTGCCATGGAGATGTCACATTTAAATTTAAGCACACATAAATGCTATCTACCTAGGCTGGGATCGAACCCGCAACCTCAGGTACACAACTGATACTAACTGAGCCACCCAGGCCGACTCCAACTTTGAGTTCGGAAAGCTAAATTAATAGTTCACACAGTTACCATGTGTGTAATGTAGGGAGAATTTAATATTATGAAATATAACTGCCTATTCTACTTAATTCTACTTAAACCTGGAGATTTGACAATATTTTAGAAAGGTAGGCCTACATATCTTCCGTCCCCTTAAAAACGCAATAACACAGCATTCCCTGACCTGTGTACGCTATTGGGACTGTTACCCTGTGGTACATACGACGAGGCTTGGAAAACTGGTTTCAATGATGCAATCCCAAGTGTCTAACTAACAATACTCTTTGACACTCTATTTTACATGAATTTTAAAATTGCCATCTGTGTAATTTCATTGACCGAGCGAAGCGACGACTGTTTTACTGTTTGATTGCAACATTGTCTGCTAGGCACGATCAGACACTTTGTTCTAGATTTTCCAATTTAGCATGAATTTTTCCTGCAGTGCCCTATAATTTGCGTAAAGATTTTTATTTTTTATGTAGTTTCAAGATGGTAGCCGTTTTTATCTTTTAACTCCTGTCTATATCGCTATGAGGACCAAGGGCACCCATATGATATTTTCTAGATAAGGCCAATTTTTTAATTAATAAATTTTTTGTCGCTTTAACTTCTTGGGCCACTTTGTAATATTATATTAATAATAAAATAAGTGCAACAATGACGTAGCCAGAAAATAATTTCGGGGAGGGTCGAAAGTGCCAGGGGATTTGGGGATATGGAATACCCCCTTAAAAAAGGGGGATCGGGGGTCTAAGCCCGAAAATTTTTTAAATATTGAACTAACGAAAATCACATTTTACGCTATTTTACCAATGAAAAACTAGTTAGCAAATTTGTTTACCAAACTCTAAGACATGCCAACGCAAACAAGAATTCGTTACCTAAGTCGGAGGTCATCCCCCGAAAAATTTGTAAATATTGAACTAATGAAAATTACATTTTATGCTATTTTAGCATTAAAAACTCGTTAGCAAATTTGTTTACCATACTCTAAGACATGCCAACGTAAACAAGAAATCGTTACTTAAGTTATAATAATTAATACTATTTAGCTTATAAGAAAATATAAATAACACATGGAACAATAGAAATAATAACATACTCATTATGTTATGAAAACAAAATAACTGCTATATCATATTTGACAAACCAACAAAACTTGTTTAATTTAATAAATATTTTTAAATACAAAAATTGAATTTTATTTTTTGCTTTTTAGGGGTACGGGCCCCCTGGACCCCCCTTTTCTAATCCACTGTGGATGCTGCTTCCATGTTGTTGTTGTTTTTATATCTACTGACTTTTAAATAATTGTCTTAAAAGAAAAACACCCGACTATAATTATTAATATACATTTTTTCCTTTCCCTAAGTGCTAGGGGGACCGCGCCCACCCTGCCCCCGGGTATGGGCGCCCATGGTGAGGACGGAATTTTATTTTTAAAACACTCAGTGATATGAATTGTGTAAGACGAAAGTATATTCTGCAACTTTTTAAAATAAAGTAGGCCAAACATTAGGCCTACAGTCTAAGCTATGTTTTAATTATTTTTAACTCTATGCGGGCATATTTAATCTAATTTTTCTCACGGTCACGGCCAGAGCAGTTAAAAGGTTAATTTTTTCGTTTTATGTAGATTTATTTTCAGTTTTTTTATACGATTCTAGCCTAACGGTTCGTGCTATTTAAAACATTTGAAGACTACCTCCACTCTCCAGTACATTTTGACATAATTCTAATGGTTTACCGACAATTCCTATGTTGGTTTATGATTTGCTTGTTGCGCAGTCACTATCAGACGCGTCGATTATCACTGAAAAACAAAAAAATAGAATCGGAGGATATCTTGGTATCCAACACTTGTTCTAAGACAATTGAAACGTGCTGATTCAGAATATGCAAACCATTTGTCTCTATCACCCATGGTTTTTTTAATATACAACTCAACTATTTATATGTCATTAGAACACTTACTGATACAGAGAGTACTAATGAACATGGCGTTAGCTAAGAAAATAGTGCGATTGAGTCACAGGATACATATTCTGTACATAAATATGTAGTTAAATGCATAATACACATATAAAATCCAAGTAAATTGCTATATTTTCTTACTGTAAGCTGTGTTTGGTTTGAATTTCTTGGATGTAGACTTGCGTTTGTGATGAGCATTTGGCATGTCACGCTGAAGCGTCCAGCAGTAGTCAACCAACATTGCTGCACTCCATCGACCCTGATACCATGACTCCATCGACCCTGATACCATGACTCCATCACCGAGATGTCCTGATGAAAACGTTCACCATGTTCGTCACTGACTGAACCAAGGTTCTCGGGGAAGTCAAGATGTGAATCAAAGAGATGAATTTTGAGAGACATGTTGCAACCCAGCTATTTGTATGCACTAATGCACTTCTTCATAACATTCACATAGTCACCAGATTTATAATTTCCAAGGAAATTGGCCACGACTGATTTGAATGACACCCATGCATGTCTTTTAGTACCATTCAGCAAATCTTGGAAGTGGCCGGTGGAAAATATTTTCCTTATATGTGGACCTATGACACACCTTCTTTCACTTTTGCATAACTCAACTCCGGAAACTTGTTGCACAAGTACCGAAAACTATCTGAATCATCTAGTGCCTTCACGAAATTCTTCATGAGCCCCAGCTTGATGTGAAGCGGTGACAAGATAACTTTGTCACGGTTAATCAACGGTACACGATGGACATTTTTATTTCCTGGCTGCATTCTGTCTCTGATCGGCCAATTTTTCTTTATGTAGTGGTGTTTTCTATCTCTGCTGTCCCGGTGCAAGTAAATTAAATTCTTTAAGGCGTGAACCGAGCAGTTCAGCTTGCCCTATTGTTAGTGTCAGGTCCCGTACGAGGTCGCAAGGTTCAGCATTGTTTATGAAATGGATATTCTCTCCAGGTTGATAGTCAGAGTCCGAATCATTGCTAGGAGGTGACAGAGAACTTTGTTCTTGTGTTTCTTCATCAACTGTATATTTTGTAGGCGCTGTTGGTATTGGACAAGTGATGGAATCATGTGGAATTGGTTTAGAAACTGTAGGAACATCTGGACACTTCACACAGATGTACGAGTTTTGTAGGAAAATCCGGTGACATTTGCCAAACAGAAATAACAGTCTGTGGTGTGGTTGCTTGACTCACGCCATGTCATAGGAACTCCAAAAGCCAGTTGGTTATTCTCCTTCGCCTTCCTTACCCAATCTCGCAAGTTGCATGAACACGTCAAACGATGAACTGTGGTGCCCACGATTTACCAGTATCCACCTTTGAATCGAAGTATAGTTCATATGCTTTCTTAAAAAACGGTGTAAAATTCTTCCGATGGGATTTGTCTGTCAGATAGCCACACACATAGCAAAACAGGTCTGGTGAATTTATACAAGCTCTGAAAGCCCTAATATCCACTTAATGTAAAAATAAAAAGAAACAAATGAAAGTATATTAATGCGATATCAAAAATATTTTGATATATTACATTAAGTATAACTGGTTTTACAAATGACACAACAATGTAGGCCTATGACGTTGCATGAAACATTACTAAAAACTACATAAAGATTTTTATGAACGGTGTTCAATGAAAATTAATTTTTGTTGATATCTTCAAAACCTGACGTGATAGAGCAAAACGGTTTGCAGAATTGAAATCAGCATAAAAAACTGCATTAGAAAAGGTATACAGCATGCAAGATATCTACAGCTTGTTTATCAGTGTTATTTACAATTTTGCATGAATGTTCCTTGAAGCCATTAAAAACAGCGTACACGTAAGGATTTTAGTTTTTTATTCCTTTTTTTCTAATGAAGAGCAGATCTTACACTTTTAGGTAGATTTTCGAAGAAAATTCTACCTATTGCAATGGATACCACTTTATGATTTTCGAAAAATTCTTTCATATCTTTACGTTTCATGCTCCCCTAAGTACGAAACCACCGCCCGTTCAAAAAAAAATTTTGTGATATTTATATATATATATATATTTATATATATATATATATATATATATTTATATATATATATATATATATATATATATTTATATATATATATATCTTTACACGATAGCGGCCGTAATTTTGAAGATATTTGAACCAAATTTTATTATGTTATTTCTAGGCCCAATAGTTCGGACAAGTTCGTTAATGGGCAAAATTGGCCCAAGGGGGTGGTCGGGGGAGGGGGTTGAAATTTTTAAAAATGTATATCTCGGCCCCTATGAAGTATAGAGGGAAACTTTGTTTGAATAAATTAGAGTACTCCCAATGGAGTTCACAGTGACACCAACGATTCGGGGGTTGGAGTGAGGGTGGGGGTGGAGGTGGGGGTGGGGGATGAAAATTCGAAACTTTTGAAACCACGTCTTGTGGGGTATCGTTGAAAAGCTCTTGATGAGTACTCTACAAATCAATAAATAGTTTCTTGATAGCTCTCATATTACGCGAGATTTTAATGTTTGAAAATAATAACACTTAAAAGAATTATTATAATATCATAATTTTGTCTTGTTTAGCGGCTTTGCTAATTTTATTCATTGCTGATCTTGCGCACGGCCTCCCAGAATATTATATCCTATTCTTGTTGTCAAAACAAATGATTGTAGGCTCTTCCTCTTTACCGAATTCAGTTCTTATTACTGCAGGTTTACCATGCCAAGGCTAAAGAAGACTATGCTACTACTAAAGAAGGCTATGCAGCGACAATAAATTAAACCAAAAGCACTTCGAAATCTACCTCCGCCTGTAGGCCTGCCTAAAGGGATTTTTTTTATGTCTACCGTTCACAAAATATTAATTAGTCAATAAGAATAGGCTATATAGGCAGGGCAAACAAGAAGCTGAAGATGATAGCTTCCTCAAAGGTTACAAGGTGCCCATAGAAACAGTTTCAACCGTACTGAAGTGAAAAACACAAACTTGCTAAGAAAAGAGGAAAGTACAAGGAAAGGAGCAATGTGCTGACCGTTTTTCCCCAATATAGAACAACGATTAATTCTGTATCTCTCAACTGAACCGCAGAATTCGTCAGTTGTCACAGGACACATGATAACAAATTCCTATCTTCATAGGTTTAAATGAATGAACATTCTCGTATGCTCTTGCAGCGAGACATCAAACTAAGATAATCTAATTTATCAATATAAAATTATGGAAAATGGTAGAAAAATATTCTGGCATGTTCTAAATATAATAATAATAATAATAATAATAATAATAATAATAATAATAATAATAATAATAATTAGGCCTCTAGATTTAAAAAATATTCACAATAATATTTAGTGTTCAAAAATAATTTTCCTTGAAAGTCATTTTAATTGTATGTGCTATTTAAAGAAGCCTAGCCTATTAGACGAAAAGTGGTGGATTACACCAGAAAAAGAAAATAAAAGGAATGGTAAACGCTGCAATAACACGTAGACCTATGGACTTATGTGAGAAAGTACCGTAGACAAGAGAGACAAACTTTGCACCATTTATTTTTAAAGGCACAGGCCTAAGTTAACTTAGACAATCCGCGGTACGCGAAATTTCTGTCATATAGGCCAAAAGCTTCGAACCTCATCGGAGTAAGATCAACACAAAAATAAATGGCCACACCACTAATGAAATGTATTAAGCTAGCCCTATAATCTAAATAGACATAACTTAGTCCTACACTACAAAACTCAAGTAGCCTATAGGCCTACTGGGTGAGATGTAAGCCCTAATCCAATTAATCCCTATTTTAATTAAAGTAAACCAAAATATAGGCGTTTGCAGATTGGGCAAAGTCACTACATTAAAACGACTAGACCTATCTGTTGAAAATAACGTCTTAATAGGCCTAACATTTGCATATGAATATCCTAAAATGCTTGATAATACTAGGCCTACAGTCCAAACACAAGTTGTATGGTAAGACAGAATACAAGTTTATAGAACTTTCTAAGAAAATTTGAAGTTTTAAGTCCACTGAAATTGTGAAAAAGCAACGTAACCAAAGAAAAACCAATCATCAGACTTACGGTAATGGTCGTAGCTGTAGGCCTATCCTGTAACTCAAGACTGGCATAACAGTAGCTCGTTGGTCGAATTCCGAGGTTAAGTAACAATCTGAGTGGGATTTGCTCATTTGCAAAGGTGAATTCCGGATATGAATTTACTTACTCTTGACTTTAAAATAGGCAGAAGAAATGTGTGTAATGAAAGAAGGCAAGATCGAATGTGTGTCGATGTAGAGAGGCTTGTATAAGGCAATAAAATGAATAAATTAGCCTTATCACAGACTTCAGAGCATCAATCTCTATTTGGCAGTCCGCAGCTTGTATAATGAGGGGAAATATTTCAAGAACATCTATTTAACATTTCCAACTGTCCTATGTCCGAGTAAAATGATACTCTCATTTGAGAAATTGAGGGATCGAGACCCTAGGCAATAATATTTCGGATTCCAGGGTCATTAAGGTAGGACTGGAATTTCACTTCTCACAATTGTTAATATTTTCTGCCTCTTTATTGTTTGGTGTGGTCGCTAGGAATGATAAGATATTCATATTTCATATTAGGATTGAGCCGGTGTGCTAATCTTATTCCATAGGAGTTTTCACATTGTGGTTAGCCTATGCAGGGTACTTCGTTATGTCGTTACGTAACCTTGAATAAGGCCCAACCCTTCTTGCGGATTCACAGTAAATCAACCTGTTTTTTAAAGCAATTAAATTGAATTTGGCTTGTAATAGGTTATAGTCTACTTAAAATTATGTATTCATGAAAGTACCCTCAAGATATAGGCTATACTCCTAAATAGGCTAGGTTAATAAGAAAAAAATCCTATATTTATTTCCCTACAGCCTGCACTTCTTTAGTGGACTACAATCCTCTACAATATATGTTAAACCGATTCTATCTGTGCATCCCATTCCCCTTTCTTTATGCTGTGAGTTTTCTTGCTAATCAACTAACGTGCTTACTTGATAAACTTGATGCTATGCTTGCTAAATGTTCAGGAAGTCGTTTCCTTAAGCAATAGTTCATTAGAATTATTAAGTTTGTAATTAATTTCCTTCCTAACTTGCTTACCGAATAAGGTAGCAAGAAACTTCCCACTACAAAGATGGACTTCCCCCTACATCCAGAATATCTTGGTGCAAGTTATAACTTAGTATGGTTCCAGGTGGTCAACCTCGTAGATATCATTAACAGGCTCACATTATTATCAGTAACATTTAATAATGCAAATAATGACTCAAACAAACAGCTATATAAGCGTATTTCATTTTCAAATTTTTAAATAAACGTTTATGTATTTTCTTAAGCAATATAATTAACCTATTGCTGTGGGACTAGATCTCAGAGGTAACCCATTTGAATGACAGCCTGAGGTGTCCAGAATTCTGAAGGTTTTTTAATTCTTCTAGGCATCAGGGCCGATCTGATGCAAGCAGGACTTTTAGACCTAGGCCTATGGACTCTATACTTTAAAAACCGGTCGCACTCTTGTCCAATATATGCTACTAGAAGCAAAACTCTTCAATGCTGGAGAGGCCAAGGTTTAACTTAGATATTTTTCACTTGAGTAACCTTGCAAATTTTCTGAAAAGTGTTTCTACAAATTCAAGGAAACTTTATCCATAGGAGAAATAGCTAGAGCTAGAGAAACTATTCATTCACAAACAGATGAGTAAATAACCTACCGAAATAACCTACCTAAACCTAAAGTAAAAGTGCTATCATTAAACAACTAACACAGTAGAGTCCAGCAAACTTTACCTATAGTGGATTCGAGGGGCGATGAGTTTCAAAAACTGCCGAGTTTTACGGAATAAAGGGTGGGCTATTCAAAACATACAATACCTGGTATTTCACAGCTTATTACATTAATATAGACCTACCAGTATATAGGACACTGAAAGGTACAATATACACCATTTTTAAAAGTTAAAAAAACTTAAAAACTCAAGAAAGTACTAGTTCTTAGAAAAAACCCAGTGATGTTACACCCCTTTTCGCACTCATCGCGTCTTTGTGCAGCTTATTCACGTAGGCGACGGAGAACCAACATGTCCTTAGCAGATGCACCTTGCTCCTTCACTCTATTATTTTAGTTCGTCCAACACCAAAATTCATGGCCATTTTAATAACACTTTCAATTTTGTACAGTCTCTTTGAAACATCCAGTTGTCATTTCCATTGACACGTAAATTTATTTTATTTTTTTCTCGTTCCACATTTTTACTTGCACTTTGTACTGAGAAACTGCACCAAGAATCAACTGACAGTTTAGCTTACAATACATCCCAGCCATAAACTTGCAGGCAAGCCAGCGAACGGGTAACAACAATAGAATGGAATGTGAGTGGTGATTGGAATGTAGATTGGAATTTTCTCGAAAAAAAGAACCTGTCACCAGATTCGTTAGGCAGATCAAAGAATGAGTGGCCCAAAAGTAAAGAGACAAAAATTGAATATCTTAGCCTAATAAATATTTGAATAGGTCTACAACAGGGCAACATGCCCTTCGCGAGAATGTGAACTGCATCGCAGCCTAATTATAATACCACGGTAGTTAAAATGCACTGTACCTATACCGTATTATGCGATGTTAGAATTATTACGGTCTAGCTATTAATAGACCACCACATTATTTCCAAGGCAATATTATGCTTGATAAGCAGAAATAATTTTTGTAATGTCATCGTCAACTTTTACGGAACTCGAGTTAGCGGGTTCTTCTGTAGCTAAATAATGTATTTTCCCTTCTTATTGTTATCATATTCTTTGTTTAATAGAACATATTATTTTGATATGTGATTATCGTTCTTTTCTGCGTGAAGAAATGGGACAATTGAAAACCTCGTAGCTTACTACTATTTTGTCATGTTCAGACTAAAACACAAATGAGACAAACGAGGCTTTTTTGTTAGGTTACATGATGGGACTAAAGTAAAGAAAACTTTATAAATTTTCATATCATTGGCACCGTGTATGGACATAAAATTTGGCTTTCAACATTTAATTAGGTGAAACACAAATGTACAATGAAGAACGTTCTACGTAACTGCTCTAGGCCTAGTTTTAGTTTACACTGTAACTGTCCTTTTCTCCTTTCGTTTACCTTTAAGTGCCAGATCCAGGTTTGCAATTAGCACCCTAGTTTTAGCACTTGTCTAGTCCTAAGTTATAGAAAATTTAAATAAAGTCCGATGTATTTTACTATAGCCTACTAAATATTATATAATTATGCTTTTATTCTTTCTTGGTGTATATTGTTGTTAACGTCTTCATTATAATGTTTTGCTGATTAATAATTAACTAATTATTTGTATATATATTTTTTTCATAACCTCAACATTTCTACAAAACAGGTGACTCCCTCCCCGAGACACATCATTTGTACAATTCATGATCTCCAAAACACATCCATATCAGTGCTGCTTATAGGCTTACTTCAGTATTTAAATATGAGGGTATAGAAAAATGGAAGGAAAATCTACCACTATCTTTTACGGCGTCTAGGGAACAGTGGACATGTTCGGTGTTACTGGCAGGCATCGAAGATGAGGCCAGGTTTGAAAATTTTCTATTGAAGGTTAGACAGCTCAGGTTCGAAAAAGCGGCAATTGAGAAGATGGGATGGGGTAAATATAGGGATATTTTTGATGGGGTATCAATAATGAATGATTTACATTATAATAATTAAGGAATCGCGCACAATGTGCATTATCTTAACCTAAGACTTAACCTACCCAGTCCTGAACCCGGGAAAGGGATTTTTCACTACTGAAAAATCCCCGACCCGGCTGGGAATCGAACCCGGGCCGCCGGAGTGGAAGGCAGGAGCGCTACTAAGGGATTGTGTTTGTTTTATATTTCTTTCCCTCCATTCTTGTATAGGCTATTGAGTTCCGGTGCATAAGTACTAAATTAAAGGGCTCATTTCCCAGACACGTAAGCTATCACCTAAGCCATTAAACTTGATTATTTTTATAATTTTTAACCTAAATCTACAGCTATTATTTAGAAATGCGAATTGTGTATTCTTTCTTTATCTATGGGGACGTCTATGCCATACAGAACCGCGATCTGAGTAAGGTGAATTTTCTGTGGTTCACAGACATAGGACTACTTTTGGACCAGATCTGATAAGTGATCAGTCAAACGCCGGGGCCACCTCCGAGAAAACACGATCACATAGGACGAGACCACGGTGCCTCTACTAAAGTGGGATGGTTGTTGGAAGGGTATATGACGACAATAGGCCAGCCCTTCTTACTATGCGAGCTTTAAACTGCACGGGCTGTAAATTTTAGCATTGTTGTATTTAAATCATTGCCTATTAGTTAAAATGCCTAAACAATGTTGTGTTCCGGGTTGCAAGAGTAATTATGCAATAAGGGGTACTAAAAGTATTATGTATCATGTTTCAATTAGCCTATCCAAAAGAACAGCAATTACACAAGCAGTGGGTGAAAATTATTCCTAGTAAAGACAGGATTCCCTCAGCCGGGAGTGTAGCGTACATTAATCACTTCGAGTGGGAATGCATCCAATATGAGGTTTCATATAGCCTACTGATTCCAAAGGTGAGAAAAGGTAAGTGCATGATAGACCAAAATTAAAATCCAGTTCTTTGCCAACTATTTTCGATGGTCTTCCTACGTAATCTATCTGAGAAACCACCATTAATAAGGAAAGCTGTGGAAATTGAAGATGGAAAGATAAAGAGAAGGAAAGAAAAAGAGAAGGAAAGAAAAAGAGAGGGAAAGAAAAAGAGAGAAAGAAAGAAATAACGCTGTCGAAGAAGAAATTTTGAGAAGGGAAGCTGAAAATGAAGCTATAAGAAACGTTAAAAATGCGTCAGGAAATTTCCGGTAAAATAGTGGGTCCTACACAACATTCATATACGAAATATGGGGCTTCATTTCAAATTACTCAATAATCAATTATTCCTCTATGCTGTAAAATTTGACACCATGACAGTAGATTTTTATGTACTACATACATACACCAAATATTAGAAGTTCCTGCACTTGTGAATAGAAAAACGCTTCTTACCAAGCACTCAGTAACATTCTTTGGCCTCATCTACTGTTAGAGAAATGGAGTTGTTTGCCACAGTTAATTAATCACTTATGTGATAAAAGAATGAAATCTAATTCTGTAGAAACATTGGTGCAAACAGTAAAATTCACTCTTCAGCGTATAAAGCACGTCCTTGTTAATAATGATAGTAATAGTAGGTCTAATATTAATGATGGTGATGAAATTTTTGCTAAGCAGAATTACTTCTATGAATTTTACCTGCAAAAAGAGTTATTCCCAAGAACTATGCCAACTACGTTATTTTTATTTACTTTTACGCTTTTTGATTTGAAAAGGCAACCCTGCTTTATAATACATTCAATCAGGGTAGTTTCTTTACTTTTTTCTGTAGTGAAAGAAGACAGAGTTTTGTTTGGTTATTTTATTAGCTGTACATTCATTGATGACTGAATGGTTGCTTACGTTAGGCATACAAATATACCTGACCTTGAAAAAACCCGAAACTGAGTTATTTCATCTTCTGTAAGCATGCAATATTTCACTTTTCAAAGGGAGCAAGATTCCTGTAGAATAAGATAAAATATTTATTTTAAAAAAAGTATAAAGAAGGACTTTCATGAGTTCAGTGTTTCTAAATAGTTCCAAATTTGAACAGTATACAGTATTTTTAAGCTTAATGTAGGCTTATGCATGTATCAATTGACTGACTTTGGATGAATATGATATGATATAAAATAGTGACGATGAGTCACGGTAAGGAAATATCCAAACGGTTTTCGTGACTGGGAAACCATGAAAAAGAAAACAAACCAAATTAACCGGCGAAGGGACTTAAACCTTAGACCTCCCGAATGATAATCCATGATACCGCGTTACCGTCTCGGCCACCAAGCTCGAACTGTATTTGTAAGATTAAAATAATTAATTTAGAATCAAATCGAAAACATAATTTGAAATAAAATTGACAACATAATTGCATGTGCTGCTCTTGAATATGAAAAGCAGTTTTCATTTTAGTATCCTAGATCAAAATACAACAATAAATCGCTTTCTTTTATTTAATGCTCGATAAACATTTAAACTTTCTGTATAAATTTGCAACAGGGTTTTAAATGCACCAGAGTTCAGAATATTTTACAGTACAGTGATTTAATCTTATTTATAAAATTTGGGCGTCAATGCAAATATTCGTTTTAGATCCTCCCTTCATAAAACGCCTGTCTTGTAATGACACACGTATTTCACTCCAAGAACTTAAGATATTATTTCCTTTTATTCGTATCTCAATATTATGGAATTTAGTATCGATAATCTTTAGTCACTTCTGCTCTTAAGTCTCGTGATTTGTTGTTATCATACATTTAGGTCAGTAATGCAGTATATATTCGTTATTATTGTTTAAGATTAAAAAAGGAATTTTACCTCATTTGTATAGGCCTATAACCATAAGAACCGACAAAAGCAATTCAGCTCTGTACAAAGCTTGGCCCGCTGACGTCAGTGGAACTCCGAGGAGTGAGAGTAGTATTCCCGTCTGAGTAAAGTGTGCTGTTGCGAGACACGCTCCGACAAGGATCGTAGGCCTTCGGGAAGGTGATATGGACGGCCAGATGATAGGCCTATCAGGGGACTACAAGGACATTCGTCATTCCTGACCCAGGAAACATGTTCCAAAGCCGGGCTCGCTACGTGAAGAGAGCGAACCCATTCTCTACGTCACAGCAGTGGACTTACGAGATTTCATGTAGGCATATACCGTACAAGGCAATAAACAGTAATGTTTTCGCGATAAAACACATTTACTAAAATTGTTACGTTTATAAGCTTATGCCAATCTTTCTCCGTAGAAATTGATGGTATTAGAAAAAAGATCTATTAATAGGACAATAACTAAATAGGACAATAGCTAAATAGGCCTATCTACTTTTATTCTCTTTAGTTTTATCTTTATTCATTTAGAATCTTAGATGTTAAAAAGGAAAAACATTCAATTTTTACAGTTTCAAGACTTTAAATGTTTTGAAGTAGACTGATCTAGAATAACTTAGTACTGACGTAGGCCTAAGGCATGTCATACATGTGGATCGCGGGCCGCATTCGGCCTTTTAACAGCACAAATTCGGCCCGCACTATAAACTGGCCTATATTTAGTTTGTATTTTAATAGAAGACCTGATTTCTTTCCATACATTCCTGAAAAGTTTAAGAACTTCAGAAAGTTTGCCATAAGGATTATGGCAACGTTCAATTCTACCTATGTACTGAACAATAATTTTCCTTAATGAAATCAACAAACTCTTCTCGGAGATCAAGGATGAACACTTGTCATAGGCCTATCTGATGAAAATCGGAACTTTACAGACATTTCAGCCAGATATAGCAAAAATGTATTTTCATTCAAAGTATTGTCAAGCCTCAGGATAAGACACTTAAAATAGTCGAAAATAAATGCTGTATTTTTTTAACAATCCGGTGCGCGGGCAAAGAGTTAAGTCCACCATCCTCAAAAATTTAGATATGTCCATAGAGTTATAGATAAAAATGTTCTCTACATTTGTGTTGAGTCCAGTAAGTCATATTCAAAAACGTACGGTGGTTATGGATGTGTGCCTCATGGGTTTATCCATCTCTAAAGCTACGTATGTTGGGCTGGTATAGTGTGTTAAGTCACTCTAATTCTCAGTAACACTTAACTCTCTTTGCCCGCGCACCCCCGACCGTTGCTGTTGTGTAGGCCTACCTTATGTTGTAGTTTAAAAATCTGTTTTCTTCATTTTTCTCTTGTTCAACTATTTCATTACTTTGCATTCATGAATGTGGATACCTGCAAAATCATTTGTATGCAAATTGGTACTAAGATAAATAATAAAAACATTCTGCAATAGTTTTCGTGTGTTCTCCCTCGTAACGAAATACAGTAGATGTGACCAATATGGCCCCGGCTACTCTCAGTTTGACATTCTTAATTTAAACAATAATTAATAAATATGGCTATTCAGAGTAAATACAGTTTTATTAGAACTCAGTTGTAGGCAACATAACGCACTACTTACTTTTGCCAAGTAGATTATAGTAAGCCCGCCAATGTTTTAGACAGTGGGATGGGTAGGTATTGACCGGTCCAGAACCGGCCCTAAGTAAACAGGTAGATTATGTATATCAAGTAGATACGAGTAATGCGTTAGATTGATACAGTCATATGCCTACTTGTTTACTTTAGGGCCGGTTGACAATATCTACCCATCCCACTGTCTAAAACATTTGCGCGCCGACTATAGCGGAGAAGCTGACATTCGCGCATACGATTAAGATTTATAAATACCGATTGATCCTTTATTTTGTAATGACATAGGCGTAATGACCTGTACCCTATTTTATGACATGATTGGTTTCGGGCAGATCGCCGGCGTGGTCTTGTGGATAGCGTCGCTGACTACAGATCCGTCGGCCAGGGTTCGATCCCCGTATCTCCTCGGATTTTCTTAGGTAGGGAGGTCTGGTAGGGGTGCACTCGGCCTCGTGATTCACATTGAAGAGCTACTTGATAGAAAAGTAGTAGCTCCGGTCATGGAAACCACCATTACGGCCGTGGGTGTCGGCATGCTGACCAAATGCCGTAATCCTGCCGTCTGCCTATGATAGATGACGCAGCGGTCGGGTGGTAGGCCTTGTCCCTCCTGGGATGTTAGCGCCACGGAGTTAGTTAGTTAGTATTTAGACCATGGGCTACCAATAGCAAACCCTCCCCCCCCCGTGGGATTTTCTGGCACACATATTTTTTTGTTGATATTGTCGTCTAGTTTTAGATTTTAGTTGTTTGCCCCTTATCAATTACAGCATTTACCCGGAAACCCCGGAAAACCACGGAAATCCGGAGAAAATGGGTTTGTTTTAATTTTTTTATCGTTCTTTGCCCCTAATATTCCCAGGGGCAAACAACTGAAACCTTAAACTAGATGGCAATACGAACAAAAATATGTGAGTCAGAAATTCCCTGGGAATATTAGGATCAAAGAACAAAGATTTTTAATAAATTAAAACGAACTCATTTTCTGCGGATTTTCGTGGTTTTCGGAGTTTTCCGGGGATATGCTGTAATTGATAAGGGGAAAACAACTGATACCTTAATCTAGATGGCAATACAATACAAAAACATATAAGTCACCGATTCCCTTTGAATACTAAGAGCAAATAACTAAGATTTAAAAAATTAAAACAAAGTAATTTTCTCCGGATTTCCGTGGTTTTCCGAGTTTTCTGGGGAAATGCTGTAATTGATAGGGGGAAAACAACTGAAACCTTAATCTAGATGGGAATACCAATACAAAAACATATAAGTCACCAATTCCCTTTGAATACTAGGAGGAAAAAACTTAGATTAAAAAAAATAAACAAAGTAATTTTCTCCGGATTTCCGTGGTTTTCAGAGTTTTCTGGGGAAATGCTGTAATTGATAAGGGGCAAACAACTGAAACCTTAATTTAGATGGCAATACCAACACAAAACCATATGAGTCACAAAGTCCCTTTGAATACTAAGAGCAAATAACTAAGATTAAAAAAATTAAGACAAAGTAATTTTCTCCGGATTTCCGTGGTTTTCAGAGTTTTCTGGGGAAATGCTGTAATTGATAAGGGGCAAACAACTGAAACCTTAATTTAGATGGCAACACCAACACAAAACCGTATGAGTCACTAAGTCCCTTTGAATACTAAGAGCAAATAACTAAGATTAAAAAAATTAAAACAGTAATTTTCTCCGGATTTCCGTGGTTTTCCGAGTTTTCTGGGGAAATGCTATAATTGATAGGGGGCAAACAACTGAAACCTTAATCTAGATGGGAATACCAATACAAAAACATATAAGTCACCAATTCCCTTTGAATACTAGGAGGAAAAAACATAGATTAAAAAAAATAAACAAAGTAATTTTCTCCGGATTTCCGTGGTTTTCAGAGTTTTCTGGGGAAATGCTGTAATTGATAAGGGGCAAACAACTGAAACCTTAATTTAGATGGCAATACCAACACAAAACTATATGAGTCACCAAGTCCCTTTGAATACTAGGGCAAAGAACTAAGATTTTAAAAAATTTGAACAAAGTCATTTTCTCCGGGTTTCCGTGGTTTTCGGAGTTTTCCGGGGATATACTGTATTTGATAATGGGCAAACAACTGAGACCTTAATCTAGATGGCAATGCCAACAAAAAAAACATATGAGTCAGAAATTCCTTTTGAATATTAGAAGGAAAAACAAAGATTGAAAAAATAAAACATTGCCATTTTCTCCGTATATACGTGGTATTCCGGGTTTTCCGGGGATATGTTGTAATTGGTCAGAGGCAAACAACTGAAACCTTAAATTAGATGACAATACCAACAAGAAATATGTGAGTCAATAATTCCCTGGGCATATTAGGAGCAAAGAACAAAGACAAATTAAAACAACGTCATTTCTCCGGATTTCCGTTGTTTTCCGGGGATATGCTGTAATTGATAAGGGGTAAACAGCTAAAAACTTAATCTAGATGGCAATACCAACAATAAATATGTGATTCACAAATTCCCTGGGCATATTAGGAGCAAAGAACAAAGACAAATTAAAACAAACTAGTTTTCTCCGGATTTCCGTAGTTTTCCGGGGTTTCCGGGTAAATGCTGTAATTGATAAGGGGCAAACAACTAAAATATGAAACTACATGTCAATACCAACAAAAAAATATATGAGTCGGAAAATCCCACGGGGGGGGGGATGGGGGGTATACGGATTAAACTATTAGATTACACACAGAGTAAGCCCTGTGTCATCTGAATAACCTAAAACAAGTGACTTCGTTTGGTGAAACAGTGACTTAGTGAATTTCAGAAAAGTGTTTCTTCGATTATCTCTGGTTTATTAAGTTAGTAGGTTTTCTTGGAGAATTCAAATCGCTTTGAAAACGCTTACTGTATTGAAATTGTCACGAGCATGGGATTCATAATGTTTTGTGCCCAAGGTCAATTAACCTGAAAAGTCCTCTTGGAAACATACTTAGCATTACTGTATCGAAAACTGCATGGAAACGTGGAACGTGCCGGAATGGGATCGTATCCAGATCGATTTGAATTATCCATGAAAACATAATGCAGGCTATAACGAGAAAGGCCACTTCTAGGACGCAACTTGGAAGAAAATATACAGAAGATAAATTAGCATTACTGTATCGAAAACTGCATGGAAACGTGGAACGTGCCGGAATGGGATCGTATCCAGATCGATTTGAATTATCCATGAAAACATAATGCAGGCTATAACGAGAAAGGCCACTTATAGGACGTAACTTGGAAGAAAATATACAGAAGATAAATTTTGCCCGATGGATTACTTATCCATACATTTATCTCAGGAAAGTATACCGTCCTCAGATAGCCGAAATGTAAATAAAAATTTAAACATTGTTCCCTGGACAAATCTTTATTTGGTTTTACAATAAGAATTCAGAAAATATTATGACCCTGTTATTCCTATGATTGAATGTGCAAGCAATTATCATGTGAAGATAAAATGTCACTATTGAAAATAAGCGTATTTTATAGCGTGGCAGAAATCTCGCTGGCCTTCAGGAAATCCTGCATAGCTACCAATATCTTACCTGAATTTTTTTGTATTACTTAAGTCAGTGAAACTCGATATGAAGAACCTGGGGATAGAGCACCTGAATTCTTTTGTTGTTTAAAACGTTACAGTTTCATCTGTAGAAAGTTAGGTCTTCCTTTGTTGAGTGGTGAGGTAAGAACGCCCTCAATTTGAAATGGATGAGGCAAGGATGTCGTAAATTTCAAGTCTTTTAAACATCCCCTTACAAAAGTGTAAGTACTGACTTTCTGCTTTCACACGCATAGATGCCAATGTGACTCTTATCAAACATAACATATTTACAATTTTCTCGTGGAATACAAAAGATTTTTTCCTTTCTTCTTTATTGTGCAACACACTTTGGATTTCCAGCGGTTTTGTTAAATAGCAAGTCACCTTGGGTCTCCACTAAAGAAGGAACAATACTTTAAAAACTTTCACTTCTGAACTTGTAGAATGTCAAACTCCAAGAGCCTGTATTATCATTACCAGTTTCATTATAAGAATTGCCTTGGAGTTTTCCAATTTCGAAGAAAAAATATCTTATTACAATACTGTACTAAGTAGCGCTAAGAAGTGAATGTATGTATTATGTGTCCTGAAACTTCAGGCAAAGCTCGCCCTAAGGTCATTTATGAACAAAAAAAAAAAAACAAAAAATCAAAGAAGAAGAAGAAGAAAAAACAAAAACAAAACAAAGCAGTAATAAAAAAGGGCATTACTAGTTCTTCAACCTGACACTTCCTCAATGAAAATAGTTAACAGAACTTCAGGTGTTTCAATAATGAATTGTGGCAAAATCTTCCTTCTACACTCGAGTTACCTGTGTGACCCAGCTAAGATTCTGATCTAAATGGAGCCAAAGTTCTTCACCGAATCCCAGGCAATTTTTATATGTCATCAGGTGATCTTCAGATTAGATTCTTACTAGACACGAAGCACTGTATGATGCCCTGACCCTACTTAGTGACGATATCAGTGCTATAAGTTATCTAAGTTAATTGGTCTAGCCTACAATTTGGTCTACAATTGAACTCGATGTATCAAACAGTTTCAAGACATTGACTGTTTCATGTTAAAAAAAAATAATAATAATAATAATAATAATAATAATAATAATTTACTTTCAATTTGGAATAAGGTTTTATGCCACATAAAATAATAAGACTTTGTTTTTGGAGATGCATTGTAAATGTAAAATAAAATAAAACAATGCTGTCAGGTAGCATTTTACAGGTTAATGCCCTACATTATACAAATATTTTACGCCGGATCCCGATGACAAGTGTTCAAGAAGGCTGTGGCCTAAGCAATGCAGAATTATCAATTTTAGTGCCGTTAGTTTGAATTTTATTTTTTGTACACTCTTGCGTTAAAATAATACCCTAGAAGCTGTATTTCATGTATTATTAAATGATTCTAAGATCAATTTATATATCTAGGCAATTTAAAATTATGAATTCTTTTCCACCTTCAAGCACTAGTATTTTATATTGATATTGGAATAATAGGGTGCTGACGGAGAATTTCTAGATAGCTTATAATACCTGTTTTTATTTTTTTAATATATTTTTGTTATACATGTAAAATACCTTGATATTGTTTAATGACTGCTGACAGAAGAATTCTAGAACTCGATACTTCGAATCTACATATATACCATTGTGCTCTAATATTTTTAAACATCAACTCTTATAAGACAACAGAAACTTCATATACAGCACAATTATCTTTGTACTACACTGTGTTTCTTAAATAATAATCTCTACAGGACAACAAACAGTACATTTTAAATTGTATATCCATAAGATAAACAGTGTATACATGATTAATTTTTATTATTGTGACTGTTAATAGAAGAATATAATATTGTACACATTTTTAACTATTAACGATACACCTGATTAATTTTAATATTGTGACTGTTGATAGAAGAATATTTTTGTACATAGATTTTAACCTGACGTTTCTTCTACAACATATTCCTAAAAATTTATCTTGTGTATATATAAAAAATATAATATATGACACTGTATAAAAATATATATAAAAAATATAAAAACAGGTATTATAAGCTATCTAGAAATTCTCCGTCAGCACCCTATTATTCCAATATCAATATAAAATACTAGTGCTTGAAGGTGGAAAAGAATTCATAATTTCAAACGTACTATTAGCGCTAGAGGAACAAAAAGAAATTTATAAATGATAAGTGTCTATTTGTTCCTCTTTATGATTTTGTTTTTTGTAGTAGGCTTATAAGTAAGATATCCCCAGTGTTCATCTAATGTGAATGCGAGTGCTAAGTATCTGTATGTAGAATATATATAAATAAATCTTTATCAATATTAGATTAGGCCAATATTTAAATCAATCATTAATTATTCGCTACTTTAGCACCAAATTTAAAGTAGGTCTACATTGTTTAAATCTTGTGTAAGCAAGAAAGATCATCGCACGCCACTGATAGGCTATAACTTACTGTTATATTGTTCATAAATAGCACAAGGAAAATCCGAAATGATTACACCTGATTGTCACAATAGTTCTTGTCTTTGTATTGGGTAGATAATCTGAGAGCTATAATTGCTAACTCTCTGAGAAATCATGTTGACAATGTTTTCTTCCAGAGTGTACCAGGATTACATGTGATTACGAAATTTTATTGTAGGCCTACACCTGAGGTCAGATAAACCTGAAGAAATGCGAATTAGATTAAAAACAAATGTTGTGTTCGATATTGTAAGTTATAGTCACATACCACTAATTTGTTTGCGATTTTAATTCTCATACCTTTATTGCCTGTGAATATAAATTCTACAGGTTCGATTGTACAGTTATCAAATATGTTATATATTGTCCGCAGTTTATTGTAGGCTATTTCGAATGATTGAATCGTTTAAATTATAATAATATGGAGGGGGCAAGCGAACAAGCGTAACATAGCCTGCCCTGATACAACATTGTATATTTATGGCCAACTGAATCGTGGCGGTCGACTAATTAAATGCTTCATTAATTAATGTAATGGCTTAACGCATAATTCTGTAAACAATTTCACAAAATCTCGAGAGTATTCACACTTCCACACGTGATAAAATTGAAATGGCAAAAAGTTTAGGTGATAAGTTTGACAGGGATAATAGCCGGACCAGTCAATTTTGTGCGTGTGTACGCGCATAACCTTTGTATGATAAAATAGCTCAATCAGAATATTCATTAGTGTTATTAAAACGCGCTTTTCCACATAGCTTGGGCAATGGTTGCTTCTGGCAACTTTGAATTATGGCTATTAATTTCGCATACACGCTTAAGCATATATGTAGTAGACAAAATAGGGATGGGTTTGAGGTAATGTGGGAAGAGGGTGCAAGGGGAGGGAGAGCTTTTAGTGGACATTGATAACATCTGTGATGTTTACAGCAGAAACCACGATATTTCGAATTAATGTTAGTCTAATTTTCCCGTAACGCCTATATTGACAAGTAATGATAGGAGAGCATATATGTAGATAAGCAGGAGGGATTTACCCCTAAGCCAACCATGAGCTGCACGAGTCCAATGGGCCGCACAGGAAACATAGGCTACATAATAAAAGGAAAATTTACAAATTTCCTTTAATATTGTAAGGATAGCGAAATATTACGAACTAAGTAATAGTAATAATAATAATAATAATAATAATAATAATAATAATAATAATAATGATAATAACAACAACAACAATACTTAATGGCAATAGACAATTCCTAAGCAACCTATAGGAATATTAAATATTTTATGGAACACGAAGGTTCATTGGCGCGCTTACATGAGCCCGCCATTCAATCCTATTCTGTGCTAACTCCATCCAACCATCTCTCTCATATCCTTCTCTTAAATCTGTCCTAATATTGTCCTCCCACCTACGTCTAGGTCTTCCAAGTGGTCTTTTCCCTTCGGGTCTCCCAGTTAATATTTTTAAGAAATGTCTTTCCTTGCTCATGCGTATAATAATAATAATAATAATAATAATAATAATAATAATAACAACAACAACAATAATGTTCTTTATTACTCATTGAAAATAATTTTATGAAAGAAGTAAACCAAATGTTAATTACTTCTATCATTTAAATATTTATTGAAATCAAAATGCTAAGAGGAATTGTCAATTAAAATTGTTAGCCCATGTTAATAATAATAACAATAATAATATTTATTTATCTGTCATTAAACTTATACAAAGTAATAGACATCATCAGTGTAAAAATTCTAAAACTATTAAAACACCAGATCATCCAGATTTGTCTCATCGAACTCCTGTATAGCCTAGTGTAAAATGTCTTGCTTTTTAGCCATTGCTTAATTACTGTTTTAAATCTTTTAGCATTAACATTTCTAGCATTTAGTGGGAGTTTATTAAAAAGTTTAATTCCAACATGCTTAAAACTATTCTGACTTTTATTCAATCTTGTAAAATTAGGGACTAAATTGTTTTTATTTCTTGTTTCGTATTTATGTTTATCTGAACTAATATTAAAATCATCATAATTATTTTTGACAAACTGTAGCACATGTAATATGTAAAGGCTAGTCAAGGTCATAATGTTCATTTCAATAAAATGGGGTTTGCAAGATTCAGTATTTTTGATGCCCTTTATTACTCTTATGATCTTTTTTTGCCAGAGAAAAACTTTTCTGGCACCAGCAGAATTTCCCCATAGCAATATACCATATTGCAAGTGAGTATGAAAGAAGGCATAGTATGCCTTAATGACCAGGTCAATATTGGTGTATAATTTTAATTTCCTTATTAAATAGGTAACCCTCGATAATTTTACACAGACAGCTTCTGTATGAGTGTCCCAATTTAACCTTTTATCCAAATTAATTCCCAACAGGTTTACATATTTGTCATTATTGCCATCATTATTATTCAAACTAAAAACAATTTCCTCAGTTTTATCTTTGTTAATAGTTAGTTTGTTAACTTCAAACCATAGTTCAGATCTTGTTAAAACATCCTTATTCAACTGCTCAATCATGCCAGAGTTACTACTTGTTGTTAAAATAGTCGTGTCGTCCGCATATAAAATACATTTGTAAGGCACAAAGCTAGGCAAGTCATTAACATAAATTATAAATAAGAAAGGACCCAAAACTGATCCTTGTGGTACACCACTAAGGACTTCTTCAAGTTTGGACACTTCTGATTTGAATTTAACACATTGTAGCCTATTGGTGAAGTAAGATTTCATAAGCCAAAGTTCCTTATCACTAGGGTTAGGATTTTTAGGTGCGCACCTTTTCTCGTAGGGTAAATTAAAGCTCTTCGGAAAGATACCACAGTGTGAGATTTTATCTATAGTCGAGAATGGAGACATTTTTGTAGCACCTTTTTTCCCTTTTTTGGTACCTTTTACCCCTTTTTTCTCAACAGTGCCCATAATCCCCTTTCTTCCCCTTTTTCATATACTGTAGCTTATCAATATTCTTCTAGAGTGCATTTTATCATTATAAAGTGTTATGAATGACTTGTGAGTTTCATTCCATTTTACTTCCAGTAAAAGCGGGACTGAAAGCACACCTGCAACAACAGAAAATGATACTTGTGTGCGTGAAAACCCTCTTTCTCTCACTTTGCCGAAACAAATAGCTCCCTACAATGGAAATGCGTATTTCATTCCACCAAATTATAATTTATTATAAAAAAAATATTGTGTATACGCAAATCCTCTTTCTCTCACTTCCATCTTCTTGACTTCACCAGTCAGTAGTCTGTTGATCGTGAGTGCAAATCTGTGATTAAATGAGTGTATTTTTGCCATGCCTAAGGTGTCCAGAGCCCGGTTATTTTCTCTGTCTCAGGAATTCAAACAAGATTCCGTAGAAACAGATGGAACTGTAATACGGTGTAGCATTTGCGATTCAGGAATTTTGTTAGATGAAAAACACCAGCGAGACCGCATCAAACAACACATTTCCACTTCTAAGCATCAAAAGAACAAGACACTTCAAGCAAATAAATCGCGACAACCTTTATTACGGAATGCGATTGAACAGTGTTCATCGAAAACTCAAAATTTGAAGAAATTCAACATTGATTTATGTGCTGCTCTTACACAAGCGGGAATTCCACTCAATAAGGTAAACCATCCGACTTTCAAAGGATTCCTTGAAAAATAAACAAAGATGTCAGTGCCTGATGAGAGTACTATACTAAGAAGAAACTACATGGAGCCTGTTTACCAAGAAACCATAAAAACCATCAAGGAGAAAGTGACTGATTGTGATGTGGGAATCATATTGGATGAAACTACAGACTCAATGGAACGATATGTTTTGAACATTTTAGTTTTTCCCCTATCAGGGGAGAACGTTAAGCCCATGTTGTTTAAAATGTACGAACTGGAGAAAGCCAACGCCAGTACAGTAATGCAATCAATCATGGACTTCTGTCAAAACCTGTGGCCAAGTGGTATGGCATTTGAAAAACTTCTTCTGGTGGTTACAGACCAGGCTCCATACATGGTTTCAGCAATTAACCAATTGAAACCTTTGTTCCCTAAGTTAAAGCATGTGACATGCCTAGTCCATGCCCTTCACAGGGTTTGTGAATCCATAAGGAATGAATACGACATTGCAAATGAATACATCTCTGCCCTGAAGAAGATTCTACAGAAAGCTCCGAGTCGTGTTGTTCCCTACAAGGAAATCACTGGCCTCTTCCTTCCAAAATTCCCGGTCATTACTCGCTGGGGATCATGGATTCAGTGTGCTGTTATGTTGTGTGTGAATTTTGACAAGATTAAGGATTTTGTGCTTTCATTGGATCCAGCAGATGCAGGTGCGATTTCCAAGGCCCAACAACTTCTGCTACCGGAAAAAGTACAGAATTTGGAGACAGAACTATTTTGTGTCCATGGTTACAAGTACTTGACTGCAGCTATCAAACAATTGGAAGAACAAGGTCTCGAAAAGGAAAAACAATGGGATATTTTCACTTCAGTGAGGGACCAGTTAGAGGGCTTTCCTAAAGACAAACTTGAGTCTAGTCTTCAGAAAAATCCGGATGTTGAGGAATTTGCCACATGTGTAGAGTTGCCATTCCGAGTGAATACAAAGTTTGCCCCACTGGTTTCTGTGGATGTCGAAAGAAGCTTTAGCATGTACAAAGACATTCTATGTCCTAATAGAAACAGGCTTATTTTTAAAAATGTAGAGATGCTCAATGTCTTGAAGTACAACAGCTTCCTGTATTTTACTGTTTCTGGTGAGTGATGATTTGATGTGTTTTTTCGCAACTCAATAACTGTTAATAGAAGATAGATTTTTTTTAATTACTTGAGTAAAATAGCACCTTTTTGTCCCCTTTTTTACCTTATTTTAGCACCTTTTCCCTTCCTTTTTTCATATAAAATTTGCACCTAAAAATCCTAACCCTACTATCACAAATACCATAATGCTTAAGTTTTTCAATAAGTATTTCATGCGACACGGTGTCAAAGGCTTTGGTCAAGTCTAATAATAATGCATCAGTAGAGATTCTATTTTCGTAACCATCAATTATGCAAGAAACTATTTCTTGAACAGCATTGACTGTACTTTGTCCTTTTCTGAATCCATACTGTGATTCTGTTAGCAAATTATTATGCTCAAAGTAAGCTTCCATTTGTTGCATAATAATATTTTCTATTATTTTTGATATAACAGGCACCAATGAGATGGGTCTGTAATTACATAGATTAGAGTTATCGCCCTTTTTATAAATAGGTACAGTTACTGTAACTTTTAGACAATTAGGATAGGTACCCTCTTGTAAGATCAAATTAATTAAATAAAGCAGAGGATTAATTATTAAATCAATAATTCGTTTCAATAGATAGCCTAGTTGGAGAGTCCATAGTAATCTTCTGATTTAGAATTCGTTAATTTATTTATTACGTTTATAATGTCTTCAGCAGTAACCAGTTTCCACTTGAACACTGTATTTTCAAGGTTAGGTTTACTACTTAGAGTCAACTGCTCCTTTACCTTATTTATATCAACTAAATCATTGGTATCTTGCCTAATTAGCTTAGTTACATTAATAAAATAATGGTTAAATTCTTAAGCTGTAATGGATGTGTCCTCCAAAGAGATTTTATTTGATTCTAGTTTAGTTTCTGAATTAATTACTTTCCATGCTGCTTTACATGGATTATTAGACTTTAAAAATATAGTCATCATTTGCTTTTCTTTTGGCAGCCAGAATTTGTGATCTATACAAATGTTTTAGTTTAGCATAACCCTCTTTATACTCGACTTTAGTTTTTGACAGGTCAGTACAGTACAAGTAATTTCCGCAATTGTGCTAATTCAGGAGTGTACCATTTTGTAGTAGGCCTATATATTTTACTTGTTTTAGTAGTTTTAATTATCGTTGGACAACTGTAATTGACATATTCTGTTAAAATATCTATAAAACATTTAAATAAACGTTCTGCTGAAACAGAATGATCATAAACCCAAAGGTTCCAATCTAAATTAGCTAAATTATTTCTTAAATCACGTATGTTATTTTCATTCATCTTTCTAGTAACTGTAGTCATTGGAGTAACAGAAATTTTAGATCTTAGTATTAATTTTAATTGTAGACCTTTATGGTCTGATAAATGAGGTTCTAAGACATCTAGACTTAAAATATTAGCTGTTGAGTTTGTTAAAATATTATCCAGGCATGCATCTAACCTGGTAGGATTTTCATTAAGACAATAAAAATTGTAAGATCTCAATATATTAAGAAATGCCATTGTTTTAAAATCGGTACACCTTGGGTCAATATTAAAATCACCAAATATAAAGATAGTTGAGAACTGAAGCATTGATACAAAATTCATAAAAGTTTCCATCTTATTCGTAAACATTTCAAAATCCGAACCGGGCACTCTGTATAAACATATAACAATTACTTGAATTGTAAGAAACTTAATCGCTGAAAGTTCAATGTTCTTTTCATCACAAAATCTTCTTACATCTAGTACTTTGTACTGTAGTCCTAAATCTTGCTTAACATAAATTGCTGCACCACCATAACCCTTAGTTCTACAATAACTGCTTTGCTAGATCATATCCTTCTGGAACATAAAAAAGCTTTTCAGCATCGCAGAGCCAATGTTCATTTACACAGAATATATCACAATTAATGTTTTCAAGATAATGTGATAATTCATAGAGCTTTTTTCTAATTGACTGAATGTTTAAAAAGAAAAATGTCAATAAACATTCAGTAGTGTACAAAAGTGAATGATTTCCGTCTAAATTTAGTCACACTGTATCAGGTTCAGTGAGAATTTGTTCAGGTCTCAATCGACCGAAAAATTCTGATACCATGCACTCTATTGGCCACATGTCTTCTTTTAAGAAATCATTAAAAAACTGTTCCTCCATTTCAATATGAAATGAGGCATAAGACTGATGTTTTGTTTTCATTTTAAACACCTCAATAGCTTTCATATTCATGTTCTAAATATGAGAACAGATGTCAGACGAAGTCACATTAGGTTCCAATCGTGTTAAAAATATGGCTCTCGAGCGATAAGAGTTTGACACAGCTTTCAATTTTGTATTTGTACATTGACCAAAGATTAATTTTTTATCACTCTTAGCAACGCCTTTCTTAGCAATATCACTATAAGTCATTTTTCCACCCACACCACGAACGGAGCTAGACAATTGTTCATTCTCTTTCCTAATACCACGTTCAATTTCAGTATTTTTAGGCTGCGTAATTGCATTTTCCTCAACCAGAACTTGACTATCATTTCCATGTTTTCCACTTTTAGTAGGTCCATACATGCTTTGTTTAGGTAACAGCAGATCTATAATTAGTTCTTGGTATTTCAACCGATTTTCCATCTGATGGTTAAGCTTGTTTACCAATTCCACTTCACGTTGTAATGAAGACATGGACTGATGTGTCATAATACAGTTACTTTTAGAGTCTTTTATCCCAGTCGTGGATAAACCAAATATCTCACTAAAATAATTATTCACTATAGTACTCACATCTGTAGTAATGTTTCTTGTTACCAAAATTTCCACTATAGTCTTCTTGCTCAACTTGTTCACTTCATTCGTTAAGATCTCACTTGCTGTCTGTCCGTCCCCATGCGACATCTTGGATGAGGTTGTACACGACGGAGCGTACAGAGTATACGTCTATCCACCACAACTGTCTGTACACTAGTACAGTGTTCATACAGTGTTAATACACGGCCTTGGAAGTTGCAAATTGAATCAAGTTTAAACATTGTTTAACAGAACCCTCTCCGTCTATGTAAAGTTCCGTTTTAGGGACTGAGCACATTAAGGGTAAAGAAAGAAGTGCTATCACTTTATAACCCAGTTAATTACATGGTTCCCAGCTAAAAAAATTACATGTAATATTGAAAAGACCCATTTTTAAAAAATTTAGAACAAAACATAGATGTATCTCAAACCTTATAATAACTAATTATCAAACACAAATCCTAGAAGAAATTAGCAATATAAAATTCTTAGGAGTACAAATTGACCAAATCTTGACTGCAAGGCACATACTGAAACCATAAGTTCAAAACTGAGTTCAGCGTGTTTCGCTTAAGAATTTTGAATGATATATTACAACAGGCTACGTTATTCATGGTATAGGCTATTTTGCACATTTTCTCTCTATAATGAGGTATGGAATCTTATTATGGGGCAACTCTTCCGATAGGGAGAAAATATATAGGCCATTACAAAAACCAGCAATAAAAATTATATGTGGAAAGAAAAAAAGGATCTTGTAACCCGCTATTTGGGACAATAGGGCTGTATATAGGCCTACAGGCCCTATTCTGTTTTGCGTTATATGGTAGAGAATAGGCCTATTGATAAATTTCAAACTAATTGCAGTGTAAATGGACGTAGGCCTACTACTAGGAACATGACTGAATTACGTGGACCAGCAAATTCATTAAAACTTTCAGAAGGGTGCTTATTATTCCACAAAACAGCTTCCAAGAAACATTAAATTATTATGTATTAAAAGCAAATGCAAATCTTTCAAAAGGTCTCTCAAGGAATTTTTAATAACACACACCTTCTACAATGCTGATGAACATTTCCAGCTCGAATAAGTCTGGAAGATTACAGTACTGTATAGTATTGTTGTAACATGCACGTAGGCTTATATTTTGATCTGACGTTCTCTATATCCTTGAGCTTCGCTCAACACAGGATGCACAAGACAAGACATCTACATCTACAACTTTCATTGAGGACATCACCAGATGTCAATGTCGTTCTCTTCCCTTTCGCACAAATAAATAATTACCCATTTCCTACATTTTACCCACTACAATACTATTATTCCTACGACTACTTTATCGTGTATATATTTATCATACTTTACAATTAAAAACAGCAAAAATAATTATTTCAGCATTCAGATTTTGGTCCATAAACTAGATGGCTTAAACGTTTCTTTCACAAAATATTACTTAGGCCTACGAACTTCATTTCTCGTCGTCCATTACACGTCTGCAACTGATCTTAGCGAAGGATTTTGACTTTACTATAACTTCAAGAGAGATGTAAATTTATTTTTTTTACAAACAGATCATGATTGAGCACTGTCGAAAAGACTCCTGTGATAGTATGTTACTCCTCTCCAGCCAATCAGGTCTCACTTTCACATACTTTATTGTGATTGGTCCAGACGCATAGGAAGGAATGCTCCTTTTCTGGAACAGCCCTATTTATTAGGATGCAGATGTTTGATCCATATCCCTGATAACTTCTGGCCCTCATCCCGATTGATGTTGTTCGGATGCTTGATGATCTCTAAGGCCTCTCTTATCTTCCTGTGATTCCTATATGTTACCGTGGCCAGGATCTTGGTTTTGTCAAACTCAATTGCATGTTCCGTGGCCTCAGAGTGTTAGCTACCGCCGACTTCTCTGTTTGGAACGTCTTCATTGCTCTGATGTGCTCTTAACCTTTCTCCCATTGTTCGACTGGTCTTCCCAGTGTATTGACGTTGGCAATTGCAAGGGATGGTGTAGACCCCAGGTCTTTGTAGGGGTAGGAAGTGGTCTTTTTCCTTCCTGATAAAGCTGCTAATGCTGTCTGTAAGTTAGAAAATAATTTTAATATTGTGAGATCGCAGCAACCTCTTGATCGTACCAGTCGTTTCTTGTATATGCGGGAGATATGCAGTCTTAGATCTCTCTGTAGTGTCGATTGTGCCAACGGTCCTTTTAAGGGCCTCTCCTTTGTTGGTCACTTCTCTAATGCTTTGGGAAATGGTTTCTTTGGAACCCCATTTTTTCTGTAGAGATTCAGTTACATGATGCAGTAGTTCATGCCTTTGGTTTGATTCTTTGCTTAGGTTTACTGCCCTGGTGGACAGTGTTTTAATAGTATCTTTCTTTGTGGTTGGTGACCATTCCAGTTCAGGTACCTGTCTGTATGGATGGGTTTTCTGTATATAGCGTGTACTAAGATGCGGTATTTGCTTTCTTCATAACCAGTATATCCAGAAACGGCCATTTTCCATCCTTTTCGCGCTCCATAGTGAAATTTATGTTGGGGTGAATACCGTTTAGATGGTCCAGGAAGGATGCCAGTCTCTCTTCCCTGTGTGGCCACACTACAAATGTTTCGTCCACATATGTAGCTACCGTTTTGGTTTAAGGTCGGCATTCTCTAGGGATTCTGCTTCAAATGCCTCCATAAATATGCTGGCAACTATCGGAGAGAGTGGTGAACCCATGGGGGCTCCTTTGGTCTGGTTGCAGATGGAGTCCCTGAATTTGAAGTAAGTCTCTTGCAGGACTTCTTTTGTCAGTTTTGCCCATTCAGTGCTCATTCCCACTTGTTGAAGTCTCTGTTGTATAATCTCCACTGTCTCTTCTATTGGGATGCTAGTCGCGAAACTGACCAGTGGATCTGTAGGGGAAATTATCTTTGATTTGATTTTCTCTATGAAATCCATAGAGTTGATGACCGAGTGTGGTGTATTGCCAGAAATACAATTCAGCTCATATGCAAGATAACGAGCCAGGATGTGCGTCGGTGAGTTGATGGCGCTCACAACAGGCCTTAATGGAATATCTTTCTTGCGTGTTTTAGGAAGCCCGTAAAATCGTGGCGTTTGAGGGTTTGATTAGGTTCTCCTTATCTTCTTCCGGAATGCATGTGGCTTTCTTAATTACATCCGTCATCTTCCCGCTCACTCGTCGGGTTGGGTATTTTTCCAACTTGACGTAGGTACCATCACTGAGATACCCAGAAGTCAATCAAATTTTACTGTCAACTCGGGCCGCGGAAGCCTACGATTACATAATATACGATGTTGTTTGTAATTGCTGTAATAATTTTCCATTTTTCATAAAATTATAACTTAGAAGTACTATTCAGTAAATCAGCAATCCCATGGCGGTCTTCATTGGCATATGGCTGCACTGGGGCATGTGGTCAGCATACCAAAACTCATGGCAATCACTGATGGTTTTCTTGACATTATTGGATCAGTTTCACTAACTTATATTTAAGACAGAGATCTTAGGACTTTAATGCAAAGAAGTGCCTGAAGCAGGAAGGGCCCGACCTCGAAATCACTAAAATATTGAACTTTATTTAAATGCAAGGCACGATAATTGTATGACTAGATACCTTGACGAATAACAGCAATATCAGATAATATGTTCAATCAGCTAAGATGTTCAATTTTTATGTCAATACTGAAAGGAGAAAAAGCAGAAAGAAAGGAATAATATAACATTTTCTTAGTGAACTTAATAAATGTAAAATACCTATTTTTTAATGTAATATTGCACCACATATGTAGGACCAAATAAACAAAGAAATATGTAAAGATATATGAAATGAGATCTTAATACGGTAATGTTCATACTTCAATTTTAGACATTTTCAGTTTCTGTGTGTGTAGTCTACTCTATAAAGGAACAAATAAGCTTAAAAAGGAACAAATACGCTTAAGTTCTTAAAACTATGAGGAATGACAGGAATAACAATGAAAAGGAATATATAATTTTTTTGCAAGTAACTAACTTAGGGAGCATATGGTGGAACAATTTGGAAGCTTAATAGGATTGGTTTAAATTGGATATAGAAACGTATAGGCGCGATGAACGTTGAAATCACGTGTAAAATTAAAAGAAAGTGCTGTGGTGAATTAACTAGGCAAGAACTGTTAGAGATTTAAGAAATTAAAAACCATTAGGATATTATGAAACATTTATTTTACTACACCAAAAAGGGAAGAGAGGGTTTAGATTAGTGGAGATTAGGCTTCTAGAAGCTGAAGAATATGAGAAGAAACGTCAAAATGAATGTGTCCACTATGGGGAAAGTAAAGTAAAAAATAAAATGCCATATTTATAAAGTGCAATGAAACTAAGTAGGTCTACTGGAAATAAATAATTTACTGTAGGCAAGAAAACTAAATAATAACACTGTTTATACGAAAGTTTGTAAATAAAAAATAATTACGGTGTTAAAAAATAGGGAAAATTATTTAGGATAATGAAAAAGAAATAGCAAAAATAGAAGGAAGTAGATTTTTATAGATTGGTGAACCGTAAACATAAGGTAATTTGGTAGGTTTTGTTGTTTTGTTATTCGGCGTTTCATTTTTTTTCTCTAGCCTATACCAATGTCTCTGTGGAAAAGCAGGGGTCATTAAACTACTATAATGAGAATGAGAAATAAATTTTATAGAATGAGAAATAAACCAAAATACAAAATTTAATTACATAACTTCCGAGTTTTAGTAATAAGTTAGTAATGCGTAGCCTAAATAATAATCAGCAAGAATAAACAGGAAATGCGCGAATTTAGTTCAACATTATGTAGAAAGTAACTGAATTTAATGTAGATATTTTAATAAGTTTTCATGCTGTTTAGTTTAGTAAATTATTGAGAGGAACATACAGCAACCTACTGTAACTCAATACTCTATTTAGTCTTGCAGGATACCATGACAACTTTCATGAAGGCTAATATTCCGGAGATTTCTTTTTGCGAATTGCCGTACACAGAAATGAAACGTATCTTATGTACAGTATCTGACTGGAATTTATATGATTAATTAAGAAATGCATGCGTTGTTCTTGTTTCCTTTTCGAATGGAAGCTTGTGAATGCGGAATGAAGAGCGGGCGGCTGTTGAGGGGTGAGGCAGCAACTCTTACAGAAGTTCATTCCGTATTCAAGACTGCTTGTCACAATGTAACACGCAATTCGCCATGTTTTCTCTTTCTTCTTTTTCGCCGGTTGATTGCAATTAACCGATTTCAAACGTGCGCTGTTCATTTCCTCCGACATGTCATCCATCCATTCGCCGTTTCTCATTTCCTACTTGAGTTTCATTTCCTCCGTCATATCATCCATTCTCTGTTTCTCCTTTTGTATCCCAGTATCTTATCCAAGCCATCAGCTTTGAAATCTTGGTTCTCTATTCCTTACGTGCTAAAATAATAATATCTTAGAATTCTTGAGCAAAACAGAAAACAGAAAACAGGTCATTTATAAATTCACTCACCATAGCTCACTTCGGCCTAAATAAAAAAACTAATTACCACATAACCAAAATAAACAAAATCCTGCATTTATGTCAAACTCTCAATTTGATTAAACTGAAAAAAAAAATTTCGTAACAATTAACGGTTTGCAACAATTAAAATTGTAACGGATCCAAATTTCTTCTTCTTTTCCTTAGTATTAGGCCTAAGCCTTCCTCTTCCTTTTATGGACATTTAAGCGACTCCCCCCGCCCGGGTCTTACTGGGCGGTACTTGCAGTACCGTTACTAAAAAAATCTGGGGGTAATAATTCATCAATATTGTTACAAATAAATTACATACTTATGCTACAGGTTGCATGAAACCATTTATTTATTATTATTTATTTTCTTGCACTGCAAGTGGGTCAACAACCCGGTGGGAGTGGTGCAGTAAATACCAGCCATACATATATACAAACATGACACTACACATTAAATATCACATTAAAAACATATAACTTACATTACACATTAAATAAATACGAGCCATACATATATATAAAAATGACACACTGTAAATGTGTATGAAATTCGTATTAGGCCTATTCTCCAATCATATTTAACGCACGGTTTATCTAAGTCATAAATGTCATAATTGTGTGGGAATTGCAAAATGGCTCTTAGCCATTTGAACTCTCCGCGAAAACGTAAAATAAAAATTTGCTTATTCTTTCATCTAAATTATTATTTTACGGATTTAACTAATTATTCTATTCAACATAGACTAGTCCTAGACCCAATTTACAAGTGGGAATAAGTTTTATTCGGTTAATTTCATGAAGAAAATATGAAAATATAGAGCAGACTTTATGACTAGGCCTATAATACGAGAAAGAATCTTTTTAATCCATCAACTGAAGCTAAGAATTTTACAACTGCTGAGTTCGGTACAGTTCAAGTTTCGGCTCAACAGTTTCCAGTTCCGTTATTAGCAAACACCTTGATTTAATACTGAATTAACAATGACAAATTTCAGTCCAAATAAGAATATTTGATTTCATTAGAACATTTTGATAAACGGATTTGAGAATTCTTTTTTGAAGTTACTAACGGATTTTGGTATAGTCTGGTTATTCTTTGCATATCAAGGCGGTTTCTTTTCGTTAGGAGGAAAAGTTTTCCGATAGGTCAACAACAAGCTCAGCTTATTTTTACCGCACCAATCAGCTAGTTACCTCAGCCAATGAAAATCTAAATACTGTGACGGCTATGATAGCTTCTCGTCTATTCCGCGTGGAGTGAAACGCGGGGTTGCAAAATCTAGTTACAGCAAACAATAACACGTGTGAATTGATTAAAGCGAGGGAAGAACTGAGGTCAGTGATAACAATAAGAGAATATTGCAACGTTTATTTTGTTTTGGAAAGCAGAAACCAAGACCGACTTGGTCAGAACAATTAACATAAAGTAACACATACTTAATGGTCTATTCCTTTGAAGTCGTCTGGGTATGTAATGAAAAACTCTACTAAGTTATATAACGTGTTTTTTTCTTTCTTTAGTAAGAACTCTAACGACAAATAGCTAACTAAACCTACATAATTGGGGTTGCCTTTTGAAGACAAAAATATCATAATAGCGACAGGTGACTTTTCTAGAACTTTAAACTTTACGTAATATAGTAACTTAATAAGTAATTCTGACGGATTCCGGAAGTTACTTGCATTTTCCGAAATAGGCCTAATGTGAAAGCAATTGGTTTTTTTCTTTACGGAAAAAAAAGTTTCTGCGCTTGAACTGCCCTCGGTCATGTTTCTTATTGTTTTTTGCAACATACTACATAATGTTCAGCTGTCACTATCAGTTCCACTGAAACAATTGAAATTTTACGTAAACGCTGTAGGCCTACGGAATTCACAAAAAAAAACTGTTGAAAGAAATAATACAAATGCTCTCTAATAATTTTGAAACTTTAAGAAAATGTCACTTCTTTCAATAAATCAGTGCCTAAATGCAAACAAAAGATCCATTTCCGATTTGGTTAAGGACCCTTAAGTAATTGGTCTCATTGACAATCAGTGGCGCAACCTGCATGTAATAAAATGGATTACTGTTTCAAGTAGCCTACAGTGAATTTCTGGGTGGAGGTTCCTGACTATAAAGATTCTGCTGGAGTGAACCCTTTCAAAGAGCTGGTTGATTGTGCTCTTCATTTTCTCTTTTCCATATTCAAAATGTTGAAATCGAGAGAGTGTTCAGTATGGTCAGTGTAGTAAAATCTATAATGTAGATTCTCTCGTAAGCCTACAGCCATAACGACGACATTCCAACAAAATATAGGCATAGTCTACATTCTCATAAAGTTAATAATTAAATATGTCATACACATCTATCTGCAAAATAATAGCTTAACCATTAACGTGCTACACTTCATCCAAGATGTGTACGGAGCAAAAGTAAACAACCTAATTTGAAAGTACAAAGCACAATTCACAAGAGTTTGTTTTTGAGGCTGTTTAGTCGATTACCTACAGTAAAGTCAACTGAACTTTCTTTTTTTAGATTAAGCGTCAAGGATCTCGGGTTCGACTCCCAATGTCTTGCATATATTCACAATCGGTATCTTCTCGCCGCATGACAAAACTTTTCCTCGCATGTTTGGTGACGTAAGTTCTGAAGGCCCCGGCTCATGATTTTCTTCTATAATATAAGTTATTAGAGGCCATGCCTATTACTTTTAGGTACAACATGTGGTGAAGCCTACTACTAGTAAATGAAAAATGCACGAATTAATTACTTATTCCATAAAATACGTCTTGAATTTAGTAACTTCTGTCACTTGATTTTCTTCAAAACAACAAATTTGCCATGGCAACGATAAAAACAATTAACCTAATGAAATCTTCTTTCCTATATCTATGTTGTAAAATATGTAAGCCTATTATATAAATACTAAACCAAGCAACTCACTTAACAGAACTTATGTTTTCACAATTACATAAGATATAAATAATCGTACGATGTATGCTCAATGGAAGTAAACATCTAACTGAGCTTCTCGCACTATCGTGAAGTAGGCGCTGTGCGATTAACCAATGAAACGACAGGACACAGTCAAGGCAAGTCTGTTGTTTACATTTGCTCCGTACACATCTTGGATAAACTACAAGTGTTCAGTAAAAATTTCACTAATATTTCTATAAAATAATTACTGTAACATAAATGATATTTAAGGTTTAAATCGTGCATTTATCATATTTATTTTTGTAAATAACTTCAAATATACAATATCATTGGGCACGCATGTGCATCAGTGAAAGAAATGAGCACTCATCTTTAGCGTTTACACAAAACTTACAGGATAACTCAAGAACCAACAACAATGTCGCCAATCTAAACATTTTATTGTTATGGAAGTATAAATGCATCACTACGAACAATTGTTTAAAATTGAGATATAAGACTAATAGAGTAGTGCTTTATGTAAAATGTGATGATTTTTATCCACGTATTAGATTTATGACGCATGAAAGGGCAAATATGACTTATCAATGGTATTTGTTTCCGACATTTGTTTAACAGCAGACTGTAGGTAGCCTATGAACAAAACGACCAAGGCAAAATAACAGTGGACCAATATATGGAGTAGTAAAATATTGGCATCTCTCTTCGTGTGAAGTGAAGTAGGCCTATGGGCAACACATTACCAGTACAATGTTTAAAATCAGGTGTTTATAAGATGTCTAGGAATTTTACAGAATGTAAAGGGGAAAGTGTGAAATGCCAATTCATGCACACATATCCTGGGCATTTTACAGAGTGAAAACAGAGCCAACACTCCAGGAAAAGGTCTTCTTGTCCAGATTCTACTCTGGACTTAAATATTTAGGAATGTAGATATCATACAATTTGTGGAGATATGGAAGAGATCGAAGGCAATGACGAGCAAGTTTTGTACATACGCATAGCTTATCCTTTGTAGGCTTATACAATAAAGCTATTTAAGACTATCTGAATGTTATGTGTGATGCTTTACCACATCTGGGCCCCAAGGTTTGGAACTTGGTGTTTTACCGCAACCGATTTCGGTAGTCTATCTTTATAATGCCTAAGAAAGGTATAAAACATAGTCTATTTTAAAAAGAACAGAATTTCATACTTCGCCAAAATCGAAGGAAGCTTATTCCAGGCTTTTTCTAGGTATACCATAGAGCTTAATACGTGGGTAGCCTAGAAATATCGTTGGAGTTCTTCAGCGTGCCGTAAATCTATGACATAGTCAGCCAGTTAAAAAGTCCCTTCCGGATGATTCCATGTCCAGGATTTTTAACGTCCTGAAAAATGCATAGACCGCGGTCGGATTTGAGCCCACGACCCTCGTATCTAGAGGCGGGCACGCTATCTCTACACCACAGTGGCCGACGGAGATTTCTAGGCTTATACTTCGCTGGCAACATTTTCATCTCACTTGGCCCATCTAGGCTTTCAACAAAAATAACTTCAGACGCTACATAACAAATAGTGCACAAGTCTTGCTCTATTTTTTCACGATAGGCCTATTTCATTTTACTTAAGAATAGGATAACTAAAATAGAAGAAATATAAAATTTAAATGTTTAAAAAACTGACTTGGGCATAGAGAGAATATTTCCTACAAATGGCCAATCTGTTGCGGATAACCTCTAAACATTAAGGTGGCAGGGAACAATGACAGCTGTGTTATTTCATGATTATAAGTTGGATCCTTTTTCATGGTTTCCGCAGTCGCCAAGGCAAATGCAGGATTGGATGTAACTTACCAACCATTAAAATTAAAAATCAGACAGAATTAATAAGCTATTATAGCAATAAACATCAGCAATAAACAATAGGAAAAGATAAACGTCAGTAAAATAGTTACATGGCCTAATGATACACCCACAGATCCTAATACCATTTAGTGTTACATTTAGCTGAGAAAAATTGAATTAAGGAAATCTGCTAACGACCAAAATGTTAAAGCGGAATTTGAGTCAAATGCTTATAAAAGAACATGGTCTAAAATATTTTATAGACCATTGACAAATACATGCCTAAGGTCTGTAGGTGATAATAAGCCTTGAGCAATCAGTTTATTTCACATGGTAGCTGGAAATAACATTGTCTTCTGTGAAACCGTTAGCCTGCAGGAAACCAAGCTTTATAAAAAGGAATGTTTTGGTGAATTGAAGAAGGACTTTGCTTTGAATGCTGTAAAATTCTAGCCTACTTCATTCACTTTATTTAGTATAAGAAAAGTAGACATGCTCTAAACTTATTTTATAGGATTTACTAGACATAGATAAATTGATATAGGCCTATGGATTGAGTCACAAGAATTTAAATGTTATCTAAGCCCATTGTACGAGTGCGCCGAACAACATGACATCCGCAACATAGGCCTAAGCGTACATTAACCAATTTCAACATTACGTTAAGATATTCAAAGGTAGTACAGTTCACGCTAATGATTGAATACTAACAATGATGGAAAATTTAATTTTGCCTTCCCCTCAGGTAAGACAGCAGTCCTTTCAAAATTTCCCCTCAGCATACAATATTTGAATGGATAATTTTAGCAGTCCTTTCAAAATTTCCCCTCAGAATACAATATTTGAAGGGATAATTTTCAAAAGGACATCAGTCACATCTTTTGCCATTTTCACATTACACATAGGGATAAATAAAATTTGTAGCCTACATAAATCTGCTGTTTGGTATTACAATGGCACCTGTCATTGTTATTCTTCACAAAACAATTATTCTGTAATATTATGAGGTTCAGTGTTTCCAGATATTATTTTAAATGTGAGGAGCTGTGAATCAAAATGCACTCAGTCCGTAATAAATAATTTTTCAGGAGAGAGGAAAAACTAATACCTCCTAAACATTCCAGAATATTATACCACAAAACTCTTTACGTCAAATCGTAGTGTGCGATACAAACACATAGCCATGTGTTATGTCATGTTTTTTAAAGAAATAGGCCTAATTTCCACTGAGAGCGTTTTGAAGCAGTCATATAAGAAAATATAGGGCTAAAGTGTTTTGATGAATAAAATTTTCCAAAATTTATTTTCATGACATTTTCTGTTCGAATGTCAATGAAACGGACAGTGATATTCAACATACAATATATGGGACACTTTTTAGCAATCTTCCGATTCCAATTTTACACTTGTCACTTGCTCTCTCCAGAAAACAATAGAACTTCAAACTTATCCAGAAACAACTAGCAAACTGGAAGCTGAAATCTATTTATATCACTTTAAAGTTATAAACCACTTAAACTGTGTCAGTATTTCATTTATATAATTTTCACTTCTTCCAAACATTCACAGTCTTCCTCTTTTTCATTTCCGTCTTCATTGCAAATTCCAGGCTGTTCATCTAAGACCTTGACGTAAAATTGCAGTTCAATCCCACTCCCCAAATCTCTTCTTCAGTAATCCGTCAACATCAATTTTCTTTGTTTCACTAACCATGCTTTTCATTTGTAAAATCTGAATCTCGGGTATGGTCCCAAACTTAACCCCTCGTTTCAAAGGAAAGAAAAAAATGTTATGATGGATCATCAAAATCGTATGTTGGTTCCATTTTAATGCTGACTGTAGATTTATTTTCTTTCAAGATTTTCTTTAAATATATATGTTTCATATCACTTGTTCCTGATACTTTCTTTAAATAATTAGTTAGCTGTTTGACCTTCTTGAGTTGTCAGTCAATCCCCAGAACTCTCACTTCAACAACTTCTCTTTACATTTCAGGGTAACATTCAGAATAGATAATAATTAAGGATATAATAATTATGTTGTGCAGAGTATAGGTTCTTCTGGCTTTTATTTTTCTCTTCTGTAAGCTAGATTCAAAGTACCATTATTTGTCTTTATCATCACCTTGGCTCTTACTTGAAAACGTGTGTGCATTAGCCTAAATTAGCGCGCAATACTTCTGTGAACTGTGAAATCTTTATTTTTTTTAATTTAAGAATTTAACTCTTTCGTTGTTGAAAAGGAGAGTAGATGAATGTGTACGGTGTACCTAGTTCAAGCTCCGCCCGCCCCCAGGTTCTTTCGCCAAGCCCCAGGTTTTATTTTGAATGCATACTGAACTGATTTCTTTTTTATTCTATTGAAACTAATTTTGTCAATCGTCATAACATAAGCAAAATTGGTGAGTAAAGTCCTGAAATGAGACGGCTGTTGTTTTATAAACAACAAAAAACAAAATGCATTCTTTAAAAAACATGTTAAGCCTATTGTATTTTAAACTAATATGTAGATACTCAATATCGATGTAGGCTACTTACTGTATAATTTTTTTGCATACATAGATAACTAACCACAAGTAAAATGTTTTATTTTTTGGCCGAACATTTTAAATTGCCGTAATACTCTGCTGTATAATGTAAAAATGCAAAATTGTACAATTCTTTCAAATTATAACATTATTGCAAATGGGTTATGATATGAATTTATTAACCCAAGTATTTAGCTTATTATGTATTCAAATTACTGTTGGGAAACTTGAAATTGTATAGGCTATAAGGATAATCGAAATTTCAGTCATGACTGATAACGTTTTAGGAGTTCCGAGTTTTGAGTCCTTTGGCATTTACAACTTTCGAACTCGAGTTTCCAGGCTCTAAAATCCTTGTTTTGTCCCATCTCTAATTCATATACCTACATCTTGAGCATGGTAAGCTTTATTTTAAAATGAATTGTATTATTTTCATTTCTTTGATTATTGAATGTTACATGATTTTTATGTGCAATTACTAATAAATATTATTAAATACGGTATATAAAATCTTTATCGGTATCATCCTGGGGGGTTTTACATATCAGCCATTCGCCAAAACCCTTTGCAGGGCGCCCTCTTGAGTCGTACATCCACCGCCTTCTGAAAGATTTCACCATCTTTGCAGGCTTATACACTATTCACTGTACCTCATTGTTTAGCCTACCACTTTAATTATTTATATTTATTTTGATTATATTATATTATATTTATTTATTTATTTACTCCAGTAATAACTTATTAAATTACTGTATAAACTTGTGCTAATCGAAAGATATACAGAAAAAAACGAAAAAATTAGATTTAGGCCTACTATAAATCAACTTGTTTTCTTAAAAAATGTAGCTTAAACAGCAAATTTAGTGATCTTTAGAAGGCTTTGTTCACCTAATATTATTTACTAATAGACTATGATTATTAATGAGTTCTTATAGGGTAGGCCTACATGTTAGATTATAAACTCATATCGCAGGAGAAAAAAAACATGACATATAGGCCTAGGCACTATTGAATTTTGTTGAAAAGGCTAACAATATGCAGGCAATGTACACAGGCGTAGTAGGCCTAGGTATAGACAATTAGCCTATATTATCTGAACAAGACTATAAGTAATTATGAATGTAAGGTATTTAAAGTAGGCTACTTATTAAAATTCCGAATCACATATTTCAATGCAGTAGACCTACTAATAAAGGATTGGGCTTATCGCTGACTGGATTCTCAATAGTCCTTCTTACAAAATGAGTTCTTTTACTTGTAGGCCTTGTAGTTCTTTTACTTGAAATCCGGTGTATTATGCATAAGAAATTTCCCATAACTTAGGCCTAGAAGCACTTGACGATACCATAACCCATCATGTAAATATTACTATCTAAATAAATAAATAAACTAGTATTCCTGTGAACAGTAGATCTCGCGTCAAAAAATAGCAGTTCTGTAATCCGGATGTTAGCCATTGTTGTCATTCGCTGAGAAGACAACATTGTTCACAGGAGAATCGTTTGGCTAGAATCGTTGAAAGGGGCTCAATATTACATGAAAAAGACCAATAAAATCGTACTAGCCAACTTGAAATGCAACATAGGCCTACGACGAATTTAATAACTTCACGGAATATTCATGCCAAATTGGAACAAAATGGAACAATGCGTTTGATTGTAACTGCGATCATACAAATATACAAACAAACGAAATGTTGAACAGTCGTGCTGAAACAGGACCTCCCTTCGCTCGTCAATTAAATGCACAAAATTTTACAACTTTCACAACATAAGTATCACCTAAACCTTAAAATCAGTTAGAATTAGACCTAGCCAGACTAACTTGAAACTTAATATTTGAATTTAAGAATAAACTTACAATTTAATTCCAAGATCTAACTAAGTTTATATGTTTGAATATTTTTATTAATTGACTTAGGAATTTCTTGATTGCAATAGTTCTACGAAAACATCGGAAAGTAAGAGCGGAAGAGATAGGCCTTCCTTAAATACAATGTATGCCTCACCTATCATGCACCGAATTAAAAAAAAAGAGCACATATTTCCCGCTTGCTTTAGAAATCACATTAAATTAAGCTACATTGAATGCACCTACGTATTCTATCTATGGATGTAAATATGAATGTATCACAAAGCACTTGCCCATTAGAACTATACAGCTGACAAGTTTAAAAGGAAATTGCTTAACAGACGTTTAATGATTCAATTTATCCTATTAATTACTTTATAGTAGAAGTAAATTTAGATGGTAGAGATTTAAAAGATTTTTTTTTAAGAAGTACCATTCATTTGTAAATAAAACTGATCTTGGACAAATAAAGTTTAAGACTATTAGGCCAATTATTATTATTATTATTATTATTATTATTATTATTATTATTATTATTATTATTATTATATAGGTTAGAGTTTAATAAGCATACCATGCATGAATGACGCATAAGCTTACTGACTCTTATGGGAACATATACTACAATAGACAATCTTTATCAGCAACACACCTCCGCGAACTTCTTTCTATGGTTACTATAATAGATCAGATAATAGTTTATATATATTATATTAATATGTATTTATATATATTATACTTGCCCATACATAATTTATTTTATTTATTTATGAAAGGACTTTACGACTTTTTGCTCATTAACAAAGCACACATAAATACATTTTGGCCTTCCCGACAAATAGGCCCTATATACAAACTGATGGTAAAGTGTAATGTAACCTAAATGGCTAAGCATTTCAAAAAGAAATAAATTTCCGCATCTTCAAAGAGAGCATTACAATAGATTATTCATATTTGTTCCAGAGCAATGTACAATGTACAATGTTCTTTATTTGGAGTGTAGTCTAGCCTATAACGAATAGCCAAACAAATTACGAATTGATCCATTGTGAATTAATTTATTAACCTCAAGGTTTGTGTTTTTAATAATATTGTATACTCAAACAGGAGCAATATATGACAATTGGGAATGTTTTATTGGGTAAGTGTTAATAAATAATATAGGCTCTTTTGATAGGAACGTGATGGTATACCTTTAAAATGATAGGCCTATAAGATCCTAGCAGCTGATGAAATTCATTTCCATTATATTCTACTATGTAACATTGCCATAATAAACAAATGTCCCGAGACTCTAGATGGCTAGATGAATGAATGAACTTAGTCCTATGTGAAATTTCCATAATAACTCCATAACCTTGGAAACCAGTTTACTCTCTTTTTTTTCCAACAGCCAATAAGTAGCCTACGTAACACTAATTGACGCAATTCCTTTAATCGAATACTTTATGACGCAATTCCTTTAATCGAATACTTTATTAAGAACACCTGTTCGGCTAGTAGCTGATCAGAATTCCCCCAAGAGCGCACCAGCAATGAATTATGGATCAACCTTCAAACAGGCAACCTATAGAATCTGAACACAGTGTTTTATTTTAAACAGGAAATGAAACTAAATAAAAATAACACGTTTACTATGCAGAAGGGAATAAAGCAAATATTATTATAACTTAGTTTATAATTTCCTTACTAACAAATAATGTAGTCACTAACTCCTCAAAACAGTGAAGCAGAGCCTTATTTAAGTTACCGGAAGATTAATTAATTCATTGTCATTTATTATATCTATAAGCTTTGCATTTGGATATCTAGATTTATACCAGTCCTGGGAAATTTAGAAAATTCTCCCGGCGAATATTATGCTTACTAATATTCCAGATAATTGGTATTTCACTCAACCCTTCGTTAAACTCATCTATTACCATCATCAAAAGGCCGTTAAGAAATTTTGCGATTCTGTAGCCTACTGAAGTTAGCCTACTTCCCGACTCCCGAAAAATTTACCTTTTATTCCTTAATTGTAACCATTTGATATTCTAATCACTTTGTGAAATTAAAAGTCTAAATAATAATGAAATGTCCGAAAGTTTACCGATCTTTTGTCTTTTCACACGAGTTTTACATACTGCATTAAATAGGATCACAATATACTCCGAAGATGATAGAGTACACTTTTTTGAAATTGTTTCTACTACCCTCTTGTAGTATGACAAGGTGTAAACCCTAACCTTCAGTTCATATACCTAATTAGGCTAATTATTAATAATAGCAGATTAAATATCTGAACCAGCACTGACATTTTTGTTTTATAAAATATATATAATGTCTATTTAGCATACGTATGCAACATACTTAAACCTATAAGCCTATAGGTTAAGGAGGACCTAATGCATAGATTAGTTACTTCAATTCAGCAGTAAAAATAGGAACAAACAGAAGTCGAACAAATCTTCATATTGGCTAGTTTAGTCTACGTTATAGGCATAACTTTGGATTTACTGCTGTTTCTAAGAACTCAATCACATATTCCTAATTATTTATTTTAATACAATAAAATTATTGTAAAATGATAACCAATATCGTTGACATTCTCATCATCTTTATGCCCACTTTCTTCAAATTCGAAATAAACTTTTCTGAATAACAAATCTAGTTCTTTCTACGTTTCGACGTTCTACAGAAGATGGGACTACTGGGAGGGAAGATAATAAACTGGTTTCTTTTCTAATGATTAGAAATAGCTTTAAATAACAATTTAGCAATTTAGTGTGAAAGTTTTCTACATGCCTGCTTACCTCCTTCTTTCGTTTCTTTTTTCTTCGCCTCCTCTTTATGACCTTCGTGGTGAGTCTTATAGATTTCTCTTTGAGTTCTTGTTTTCTGTGAATGATGAAAATTACGCAGTATGTTGATTGTCGATAATGTATAATGGTGGTGTACCTGTCGATCTCCGGCACAATGACAATAACAATATCGAGTGTTGTTGACAGGACTGATGTCAATCACAGGTTCTGCCCCTGGTAATGTATTTCACACAACTTTTATATTAAATGCCACAGGAAAACGTTTCTAATAAACTCCTTGTAGTTCTTCACGCGAAGACATTCATTTTCATGCCCAAGTAAACACGAGATACAGTAGAAAGATATTGTTTTAAAATGTCGTAATAAGAAGAGAACAACATTTTTCATTCACTTTGTACTTATTTTCAGTTCTATAACGTTTATGGGATTGCGTGAGAGAGATCTCTTTTCTCACTACATATTTTCTCTTTCTTCCGTGTTTGTGAGCAGTTGCACTCTTTTACACACGCACCAAAATTCCGCATGTCTTATGGTGATTTATTACCATGTCGACACCCTTACGTTCTGTTGTACAATTAATTTACATAAATGATTTCCTTACACAGTAGGTAGGCACTATAATAATATTGATTTAATATTAATTTGCCATTTTACTACAAAATATAGTTTTGTTCACGTAAAGGTATAGGCACTGCATCATGGAATTTGACAGCATTATCTAGCGAATTTAAATTAGTACATTTTTACTTTTCAAGTCTTATCACTATAAAACACAGCAAACATTAACTCGCTGCATTGTAATTTAGGCCTACGGATAAAAATATATCTGTCAGACTGAGAACAGTTTGTCAAGATTCTTCACCAGTTTTCATTAATAAAAATATCACTACAAAACTGTAAATAGTGCTGTATGATTTGATTCCGCTTGTAAATAGTGCTATTCCGAAACATTTAAAATTAAAGGTTTTCCACTCTTGGCTAATGAGTAACTTATGTTGTTTTCTTCGTTATTTAAAACACTGTTCCTCAATGATGCTAAAATACATGTCCGAAGTAGACAACGATTAGTTATTCTCTACGCGATATTTATAGAGATGGTCCACAAGTTAGAGACAGAAACGAGGCACGCCACAAGTCACTTCAGTACTGCACTAGTGAGTCTAACCTTGTCGCATAATAAAGACGTTAATGCCTGTCAGTCATGTGCTACTTGACTCAATCTCATGCCATTTGTTCAAACAAAAAACTTTCGAAACACATATGATATATACTCATCATCTGCTGATCACTAAGGGAAGGTAATAAAAATGTCCGACTAAAAACCGGAAGGGAAGGTTTTAAAAAGTCCATGTAATACAATGTTGAATCTTGCAGACAGTACCTCTTTGCAATTCTGGAACTAGTATATAGCAGACCTCAGCTCTTCTTGTGATATTAATGTTCGTTGCGTGACGAAACTGTTTTCTTCTCTTTTCATCTCCCTTTTTAATAATATTTTTTTGCCTTCTCTATTTGGTCGTTGACTGGTTAGGTTAGGACCACATGGCAATGAGTGAGAGAGGAAACAAGATGTATCAGGGTTAAGGAGGAAGAGAAGAGGAGGGGTTTCTCTTGATGTCTTATTTACGGTGTATCTTCCTCTCTTTTTAGCTTTTCACATATCACGTAATTATATTCAATCAGCTGCTTTAAACGATGCTTCACAAGGACAAAGAACCGTATAGGGAAACAAGGATTTAAGAATGCATCAGATAGGATATTTATTGGTATTGATAAGTCAAAGTAATATGAAGAATGAATGGAATGTGTGCGAACATATAAGTCTTTGATGGAGATGTTGTTACCACGTGTACTAGTATTTTATGAAGTCACACGTGGATGAGGCACAGATATTTAAGGACATACGGTATGTTTGTTGTGTGTGAAGTCTAGAGGATGGTAAAACGCCAAAGACCACGTGTGAACCGTTCGTAGAGAAGGTCCAATGAGGTAGTTCCTTGTACGGATTGAAACGTGACGTGCGTTTTATTTTAGATCATGGCACGTGTTCACGACGAACAGGATAATATCTCGACACTTGAAAGACACTGCCACTCGGTTTCAATACAGTTGTTCATATTTTATTTCTCTGCTTTACAAATGAAAGAATATGCCTCCTTACAACTCAAAGACACATTTAATTTAAATGTATGATGATTGTACACAAAATAACACACGTAAAATTGTCATATCGATTATTTTAAGGTAAGAACACTGGGAATGGTTTAGATTTGTGACTCGATGCGATGGAACTCAAGTGAAGCAAGCTACTGGTTGCCAACGTTCAAAACCCCCCCCTGCACACATACACACACACACAGACACCACCAAACAGGCGCCTCGCAGAGTTACTCTCTCCCGTCCCTCTTCCTCTTTTACACCCCCTCATAGTAAAGTCTGACAAACCCCTATCTTTCTCACTCTGTTCAACGAATTTATGTATTTCTGTTTCGCTTTCATGGCAGGCGTCGTTGTTCGAGCATCTCTCTAATGCACATGCGTATAAAGAGAGCGCCATGACGCTCAAGCTCAACATATCAGTGTGGTGTGTTAGCCCTCCACTTGCCAGACGATCTGTCGACAATAGTCTTCTCGTAGCACCACACCGATGCCATAATCACGGCCCCATTAACATTCGACGGTCTTACTATCTTGCAGCAACGAACGGGGATAATGTAAACTACCCCATTAAAATTACGGTATACTCTAAGCTCAAATTTATTTCAGTCATGTCTTCTAACACTTAATGTTGTTGTTGTTGAATCTCCAAATATAATAACCCTATTTCACCTTTCGGTATGATAGGGTTTTAGTTACAGTACAATTAATGCAATTTATATTCATTTACAGTTTGCTTAAATTCTATACTTAAATATGAACAATATAGCAGATATGAATAAAATTAATTAACAATCAAATACTAATACTAAAACGAAATTTCTTCAAAATATAATTTAAATATTCACATAACTTCTTGTACCAGCATTTCTTATGAAAAACATTTGAGGGGCGTCGATTCAAAACGCGTTTAGTCCACAAATAATGATTTTAAAGGAATGACGAAAAACTGTTTGTAGCCAAACTATCAAACGAATTTGCAATATATATATATTTTTTTTCCTGAACAGAATCAGTAATTAATATATAGTTAAATGTATTGGGTGTGTCAAATCATTCTTTTCATTTACATCTTTTATTGATAGTTAAAGTTTCGAAGGTAACGGACTAACGCGTTTTGACCCAACACTATACGCTTATAATATAGTATATTGCGATACATGTGCCGTAAGGCATGCATACGGATCGAGGAAATACTTTGAAAAAACGAGGCGCTCGCGCCGAGTTTTTTCAATTTTCCGAGATCCGTTAGATGCGCTTACGGCCCGAGTATTGCATGCTGTTTTTTGCACGATGATTATTTATATCAATTTAATTATATTAATTGTGAAATTACCTGAAAATATTATGTAGGCCTATATACATTCTTGAAGATAGATGTTTATTTCAGAAAGTGATTCGCATTTGTTGTTGTTTATGGGAACCGAATATTTGTGCTGGGGGGCCTTGTCCATAAAGGCTTGCATTATGAGGTGTGGCGTAATGTTCATAACAGCACGGAAACTCTTACCGCACATAGCAACAAGATTGCGTGTGGGAATGTCAACTTACGATCCACGGCAACAATATTCGTAAGTACCACTAATTAGTTAAGTCGTGCAAAAATCATTTAAAAAGATGAAAGTTAGTATTTTATTTAAGAATGACAATCACATCTGATCGCACTAATACAAAGTGAACTAGACCTATTGCCGAAGTACTGGTACCAAATTGTCAAAATTTAAACAATTTCTATTTTTTAAGCATGCTAAATCAGCATTAATATGTGTTTCGAGTCCTTTCAAGAAAATGTTTGTTCGTGTGTCTGTCAATGTGTGAAAAATCTTATCCCAACAGAATTTTAATATTTAGGTTAGATATGGTCTGGAAATTTTACCATTCTATTATCATTACTATTACTTTACTGAGATTAAAATTTCATTATTCACGATTTTCTTAAAAAAGGATTTAACGATTTTGTTGAAGTTTTGTACACGAGATGCTTATTAGCTTATAAGAGTTATAACGTTTAGGCCTACTTGGACAATTGTTTTGCAAAACTTACGATAAAAGTTGGTAAAGAATTTAAGGCTTAAAGAGGAAAATATATCTTTGTAAGAGGCAAAAACAATTTGAATACATAGATTACTCCCTTTAATACAGCTTCTTTATGTTTATTTATGTCCTAGTGTGAAGTGATGTACTATATTTCCAATAGGCTACTTTTAGGGGAGGGAAATATATGTGAGTAAGTTAAATCATATCAGCTTTTTAAATCAATTAAGTTATGTAACCGTACTTTGTACTCAACACAGACGACAATCTCATATATAGCCCCTGTACGATTGACAATACGCACCCTACTGTTTATACTTCCACACATAACACCTAACTTCAAACATTCATTCCCCATATAATACCTAACTTCAAACATTAATTACTCCATTAAGAAAAAAGCGACAAGGAAATCAATTACACCCATCAATAGCCAATAACAGCCCCTACAGTTTGATATATTACACATAACTTTTTATTAACCCGTTCCATCATTTTAATATAAAAACCTTAATAACTCTCTTCATTTTTATCACACCCACTACAAATTAATACCATTGGAAGCCCCGTAAAATAGCCCATCAGGATTAAATAACCAGAACTATGATAACTTTCAGTTATCAGAGTTATTGATAAAAACATAAACCTAGTAACGCCTACTTCCTCTTGAGCCGTCCGGCTGGCGCCTAGCCAATTTTGACAGCTCAAGTAATTAATGACCGATGCATCTTGCCTGTTTCAACGACGAAAAACGGAATATATTTCAAATCGGATAGCAGAAGAAACTACCTTACCCCAATCAGAGCAGACTTAGACACGGACACAACCAATTGGAACTACTTACCCCCACTACCCCTTACAAAGATATTAGCAGAAAGCACGGACATCTCGTCATCTATTGATCACACGACAGCTTAGACGAAAGAACTTCAAGACACACTTCAGACATAAGACTACGTCAAACATTATTAAACTCAAGTAACTCTGCAATATATTGATATTTAAACATTATAATCCGCGCGATATAAATAGAAGTTATTATCAGCGTCGAAGCGCGTAATTTATATTATTTGGTAAAGACATTGATTTTATTATTACGAACCATTAATTGTGAACGTAAGATTGAACATTATTATCCGCGCGATACAAATAGAAACTACGAGAGAGTAAATGTAAAAGTAAATAGACATTTTCAACGGCGCGTACCAGTGAAGTAATTACTATTACAATTTAACAAGTTACAAAGTGTTACTTACGAACTTTAACGACGTACTAAATACTACTAAATATCAGAACTTACATCATCTAATAGAACTAAATCAATTAATTCAGCATTTCAGCAAATACTAAACTTTGGAAAATATATATTAATTTGAAAAGACGACTCAACTTTTAGTTACCATTATTCCTGACACCGCCCTTTGACTGTTATCTCGATTTTCTCTAGCCACTTCCCTAGATAAGAGTTCTCTAGCTTATAACTACCCCTGAGTACTACGCCCGGCACCCCTTATTTTAATCAGAACTCCAGAACCACTATACATCTAAAAATCCCACCGACAGTTATAAATCAACTCCCCTCCGACATTCAGTGATAAATAGCTACTCAACTTAGCGGCAAATCTTCAGGAGAGCGACGAACGGTGATAAATGGCGTCCAATCTTGTGGCCTAATTAAAGAACTGTTATAAATAGCTGACCAACGTAAGCAACGGTTATAAATGGCGACCATCGTGATTGCTTGAATTTGAAGATCGAGGGACCAGTCAATAAAATTTAATTTTTCAAAAATAAAATTCAGGAACACTACACTAAATCACACACCACCAAGTTTTAAATTCTGTGAGAAATTTTATTAGAGTCAGCACACCATTGGATTATTCATCATTTCATCAATACCCCCCCTGGATCTTCATCTACAACATTTTCCCTCATCACCTGGGCACCCGGACATCACCTTTGGCCTACCGCTGGACTTCTGGACTACAAAAGGGTATCGTTAATCCAACTTAAGTGTTGAAAACTGAATTTTGCTCCTGTTTTTATTTGAATTCAAAGTAAATTTTTTCAATTTAAATTTCAAATTTTTTTTGTATTTTAATTAATTTTTAATTTTTTAGTAAATTCAATTGTATCGTATTAGTTTATGAAATTAAGGAATAATAAAGTATTCCAAATCATGGAGCCAAATTCTGATACTCCGATATTATGTTCAGAACAGAATCCTACTTCTGAAAACAATGAAAGTGCCTCTGTTCCTATTTCTGACAACCTAGAAATTACTCAGCATGAAACAGAAAGTGACCTTGCTAGCTTGCCTGTTACGCAAACCCCTGTTAATATCCCAGCTGTGAGTGCACCCACCCCATCGACTTCTACTCAGAACACCATAAACTTAGACCCTAACCTTCCTTCTTTCAGTTTAGATTTTTTGTCACAGATTCAGACAATGATAGTAGGAATTTCTACACAAGTGAACGAACTTGCAACACAAAACACCACTCTTAAAAACGAGTTAAATTCCACACTAGAAACACAAAATCAACAAATGACCACAATGAACTCCACACTTGAAAATCAGATTGCTAACATAAATACTACACTAAATTCAACACTTGAAAGCCAAAGCCAACAATTGAGAAACGAGCTTGCTGCACAAAATACTACACTAAATTCAGCACTGGCTACTCAAAATCAACAAATCACAACAATAAACTCCACTCTAGAAAATCAAAATCAACACATAACAACAATGAACTCTACACTGACAACCTTAATCACAGAACATCGCACTCAGGTTACGTCTGAATTACAAAATTTAGACAGTAGAGTCACAGCTCAAATTGCTACCTCAGAACAAGTGTTGACAAATCATATTTCCTCAGTAGAAAGGGTAACCGCTAGCAATTCTACGAAATTGGTATCCCTTCAATCAGAACTAGACCGACTTAGGCAAAGGGTAAGAGACCAGGAAAGCCTAATCGAACAAACCAGGGAAAATGCTTTGATCCCTCATGTTTGCAATACCCCATCAACATCTGCCTCTACTTCTTCCAACCCCCCTGATCCGGTACCTCAAGCCCCTGAAATACCAGAACCACCTGCACCATTACCCAGAACCAACAATGGATTGGATCAACGAGCTGCCAGCACTAATCAAACACCCCAAAATGTTGTAAACAATAGTTTTTCATTGCACAATTCAGATTTTCCATTACCGTATTTTGAAGATACCTTGAAAACAAACCCTGTCAGATATTTAAAGGACCTAAAAACTTATTTTGCTTTACGAGGAGTCCCAGAACATCTAAAAATGATTTTTGTGAATCAATCTTTGAAAGCTAACGCAGCTCGCTGGCTCCAAGTCATCGATCCCAACAACCTCCTGTCCATAGGTCAGTTTGAGGAAATGTTTTTATCTGAGTATTGGAGCGAAAGCGAGCAAAGCCGTTTGAGATCGCGAATATTTCAAGGTAAGTACGACCGTAGCCACGGCCAATCCTATCTACAATATTTCATTTCTTTGTGTGAAAGCCGCCAACTGCTTAAACCAGAAATTTTGGAGCAAGATTTTCTAAAGGCACTCCCGTCTCACTTTCCGCTTGTAATAAGGAATTGCCTTGTTGTCGCATCTCCTCAATCCACCACTGAGATGTTAAAATTACTAAAGTCAATGCAGGACCTAACTTACACTTCCACTAAACCATCGCACCCCATTGTGTCAGCTAACCAAACTCACCGGAAAAACATTAATCTGGTACAAACTTCTGACAATCAGGAAAATTTCCAGATTGGGTTGCGGACAGGAAATTCTAACGTGGACCAGCAAAACAATGATTCTAGGGACAACAGACCTTATTGGCCCCAAACAGAGTACGTGCGAAACGCCCGCAATAATTGGCAAACCCGTGGTTTCCGTTTCAGGCCGTATGGCAATTACAATAATAGGCAAGGGAACAGTTACCGTGGTCAGAACAGACGTGGCTATGCAGGAAATAGGCCTAACTGGTTTAACCGAAATCAGTATAATCAAGGTTTCTTCCGCCCCTACTATAGAGGCTGGAATAATTTCAGGTACTCCCGCCGTAACTACAATAATCAATATGAAAGGAACAATTCTTATGAAAGCCCGAGAAATAGACCTAACAACAATTCCCCGAGTAACATGGAAGACAGACAAGGAAATAATGACACATCCCAGAATGAAATAAGGACCCCTAACCCCCTCGACCAGATTGATAGATCATAATTTTTCTTATTTTTCCTTCGCTAAATAACTCAAAACGAAACTTCCCAAAACAGCATAGAATGTTAAAATTATAACAGGAAATGTAAATATCAAAATGAACCAGCATTACCTTATTATAAATAAATTTGAATGTTTGAAATTTTATAAACAACAATAATTAAAAGAGAATAACCATGCCAGTGCCAACAATGTGGAAGTACTGCCCATTGTTGACAACAATTTAATTGTTAGTAGTGTTATTTTTCCTTTTAGATAATAAATAAATTGAAATTTTGTTTGGAATATTAATTAAATATTTGACCACAGTAATAATATTCATGGAAATTGAAATTCTTTTGGACACTTATGACTTAAGAAGTTTATCAAATTAAATTAACATTTTGTTAATAGTGATGACATAACCACACCCCTTAGTTAAGATGTAAATAATGTATATATGTGTAGAATGTCACCCCTATTAATTCAGTGAATATTTCAGAAAATTTCCCCAATTTTATTTTAACCAACATGCTCCTTGGAACCCAGTACAACGTGACAGATATTTTAAGAATTTAGAAAGTTTATTCAAAGAGAACAAAATCCCATTCAACTCAAGTCTCCCCTTAGCAAGTTACAACTCATTGTACGACCGACCCTTGGCCGGAAACACCCCGCTGTGCTGTAAACTGGTAGTAAACATTGAACTTGACATGTATAATACCAGGCAACGACCCCAATACAAACTGTTGAGAAGAAATTCTTGTAACCTACAACAATCACCTGTTAGAACTATATTATGTCATGAACCCCAAACAGAAATGCCTAAGAAAGTTTAAAGCAGAAGGAGAAGTAAAAAGGATTATCGACCAGGACTCAGGAAAACGTTTTATCAGACTGACATTGTAAAATAATTAGAGTGATTCATACTTCTCAAATTAATGTTTTACCTGACGTTATATATAACGAATGTGATACTTACAAGGTAGAGTATAATTAGCCTCCCCGTGGTTGTTGCAAAGACTATGATGAAATGATTCTTATTCTATAAAATAGAGTGAGACATCACAACAGCCATTCCACTACAGATGTAAGTGCAACAAATTAGCTTATTGCCATTGTTAGTGAACCTTTGTATATATGTAATTTTAAGATAGGCCACTCCCTTTATTTATTCAACTGAAGAGTTAAAACATTCATTTGACAAAGGTAATCACACTATTATTTGAAGTAGTAAATAAGTAAACATTGAAATTTCGACATATTTGAATTTTATTGGAGTAGTACACAGAGTAAGAATAATTAAATTTTGTTAATTTTTCAAAAAAGAAAAATTATTTTACATAAACAATATGGACAGGAAATAACCCTCTCCCTACACTAATTAAGTAGAATTGTATAGCAAAAGTGAAGTAAAAGAATGATCAGAGTTAAGTAAGAATTTGAAAGTGAAATAGTTGTTGAGAAATATGTGTGTTAACAAACAAGAATCTTGAAGGTAAAATAATGAGAAATATAACAAAAGGTAAGAAATAAATGTATGATAAACAAAATGAGTGAATAATTAAAATGGTACAATATATATCTACGAGGAAAATATGAAGTAATGATAGTTATGAAGTGAGAAATATGAGAATAAATGAGGAAATATGATAACGAGTATTAAAAGTAATATGAAAGAAAAGAATGATAATGAGTATTGAGATTAATAAAGAAATTGTGAAGGTAAGACATAAAAGATGATTTATGAAGTTAGAATAATGGAAACAAGGTAAAAGAATATTGAAAGAATAAAAAGGAACATTAAGAAATGATTATTAATGAGGTAAATAGATAAAAAGGAGTAGGAAGAAAACATGTGTAATCTGAATATAATATCAGTGTATTAAGTAGACCAATGAGGAAGATTAGCGCACTCCAACGTTTGACATCAACAACATATGGATTAGCATCAAAAATCAGCGTTATGCAAGAAGATATTGAAATTAATATTAATATCAAGAAATTCGAGTGTATTTTATAATTTTATTTGTGTATAAGGTATAATTATGATTTTGTTTTACTAGTTAATCAAATGGACTATGAACTCAGCAAAATGTGTACTACGACCAAGAAGAAAAGTGACCAATTTAAGGTAAAATTATGTTAAAAGTGTATTTTATTGATTATGAATTTATTTGTGTATGTGTAATTACGGCAGAATTAATCAAAAGTATAGATGATGTAAGGATCTAAATTTTTCAAGAATAGATATTGAAAACAAAGACAATTGATAGAAAAGCTAATATCAAAGTAAAACACAATAGAGAGAACCCACGAAATGATTCGAAGTGACGACGGAGAATTATTTTAGGGAATCGAAAAATTAAATTTCCATATTTCATTAAAAACAAAACACCGCCACTTTTCAAATTCCAGATTGGGTATTATAATGATCATAAAATCCCGCTTGTATTGACGTCGACATCTCTACATCGCGTGAGTTTTTTAATCATTATGCGGACATCTTGTAACCGTACTTTGTACTCAACACAGACGACAATCTCATATATAGCCCCTGTACGATTGACAATACGCACCCTACTGTTTATACTTCCACACATAACACCTAACTTCAAACATTCATTCCCCATATAATACCTAACTTCAAACATTAATTACTCCATTAAGAAAAAAGCGACAAGGAAATCAATTACACCCATCAATAGCCAATAACAGCCCCTACAGTTTGATATATTACACATAACTTTTTATTAACCCGTTCCATCATTTTAATATAAAAACCTTAATAACTCTCTTCATTTTTATCACACCCACTACAAATTAATACCATTGGAAGCCCCGTAAAATAGCCCATCAGGATTAAATAACCAGAACTATGATAACTTTCAGTTATCAGAGTTATTGATAAAAACATAAACCTAGTAACGCCTACTTCCTCTTGAGCCGTCCGGCTGGCGCCTAGCCAATTTTGACAGCTCAAGTAATTAATGACCGATGCATCTTGCCTGTTTCAACGACGAAAAACGGAATATATTTCAAATCGGATAGCAGAAGAAACTACCTTACCCCAATCAGAGCAGACTTAGACACGGACACAACCAATTGGAACTACTTACCCCCACTACCCCTTACAAAGATATTAGCAGAAAGCACGGACATCTCGTCATCTATTGATCACACGACAGCTTAGACGAAAGAACTTCAAGACACACTTCAGACATAAGACTACGTCAAACATTATTAAACTCAAGTAACTCTGCAATATATTGATATTTAAACATTATAATCCGCGCGATATAAATAGAAGTTATTATCAGCGTCGAAGCGCGTAATTTATATTATTTGGTAAAGACATTGATTTTATTATTACGAACCATTAATTGTGAACGTAAGATTGAACATTATTATCCGCGCGATACAAATAGAAACTACGAGAGAGTAAATGTAAAAGTAAATAGACATTTTCAACGGCGCGTACCAGTGAAGTAATTACTATTACAATTTAACAAGTTACAAAGTGTTACTTACGAACTTTAACGACGTACTAAATACTACTAAATATCAGAACTTACATCATCTAATAGAACTAAATCAATTAATTCAGCATTTCAGCAAATACTAAACTTTGGAAAATATATATTAATTTGAAAAGACGACTCAACTTTTAGTTACCATTATTCCTGACACCGCCCTTTGACTGTTATCTCGATTTTCTCTAGCCACTTCCCTAGATAAGAGTTCTCTAGCTTATAACTACCCCTGAGTACTACGCCCGGCACCCCTTATTTTAATCAGAACTCCAGAACCACTATACATCTAAAAATCCCACCGACAGTTATAAATCAACTCCCCTCCGACATTCAGTGATAAATAGCTACTCAACTTAGCGGCAAATCTTCAGGAGAGCGACGAACGGTGATAAATGGCGTCCAATCTTGTGGCCTAATTAAAGAACTGTTATAAATAGCTGACCAACGTAAGCAACGGTTATAGTTACTTCTGAGAATAATGTTAAGAATGCATACCGTAAGAACAAAGTGGCGAAGCGCGTCATGTCCCCGGTGAGTAAATGAACCCTTCTCGTCCCCAGCTGAAATATGTTTCGTTAATCCGGGAACCCGTCTCGTCCCCGGCATTTTCATGAATCGACTTCTCGAATGAATGAAACTTCCACAAAGTAAACCAATTCTCATGCATCGACTATTGGCAACCCTCTGAAAGATCGCGATGTGTGGTTGTTATTGGAACAGCAATTCTGCGAGTCTGTATCAATTGAGTGGGGTTGTAACACATTGATGGTAGTAAATACTTATAAATTTAATGTGCACAGGGAAGACAAAATGATCATGTGTGATTCGGCAGTCCAGAGTATAACTTATTTGAATACTATTCGTGAGCTTTTCATTTGAGAGAATTCTATGGGCTACACTGTAAGCACACAACACGTAAGGTGCCACACATTTTTTTTAGGACAATCTAATGGGAGAACGTAACGGCAAATGCCGAATTACATGACCGTGAATTGTACTCAAAACACAATAGTTCACCTTCAGATAACAGCATCTGCTGAAAGGAAAGCGAGAATCCCTTAAAATTAGGCTAATTTGCTTAAGTTTGTATTTATTTATTTTAAAGTAATTTCATTATTTGGTGACACTGTTTGAAAAATGTAAACTTACACCATTTTTCTCTTAAAAGACAAAATTCTTAACCATACCAATAAAAAAGGGTTGCGCAGGCAGAGTAGGGCTACAGGATTAACGCACCGAGAATTAGGTGGGGACGCATCAAATTTTACGTTGGAACGAGTCGGTCGATTCTGGGACGAGACAGGCTAACATAAGGCCGAATAAAAACGAGGGAAAGAGAGGGAGGAAGGAAGGAAGGAATAAATAAATAAATTAATTAATTAACATACAGAAAAGTAGACCTAATATCAAAAGGAAAAATAAGTTACATGCAACTAGTTCAAGTCGATACAGACCTTATAAGTCACGCATCCTTGAAAATATACCTAGCATTAGGCCTATTCTCTAGAATAGTTTAAAAATTTTCCTAATTTTAAAAATAGAGTTTACTATAAAGTAGCCGGACTCAACGGCGGATTTCAGAGCTGTGCTGCCGCTACTTACTAATTTTAAAATATATTTAGGCTACGTCACTGTTACAGATACACAACTAGTAGCGTAAAAGTCTACAAATATAACACTGTAGCTAATTAGACTAAGAGTGTTTCATAACTAGAGCATATTTCCAATCTCAAGTTATACTACGTTAGTGTCTTAACCAATTGGAATAAAAGAACTGTCTCCTCTTAATTTTATTCATAGGTCTACAATCACTTTGAGAAGAAAAGGGAGCGCAAAGGATAGAAGTTCATATGAAAAGACTGTGGAATAAAATTACTTTTTTGGTCTATTTATTTCTTATGTTAAAAAAAGTTATTTTAATTATTTGAGGCACAATTAGTTAATTTATTGCCCTGTTCTACTCAAACTGAAAATCATAATCCTGCATTCTTTAAACATCAAGATAGAGGTGGGAGGTATAGGTGATGGAAAGGAATAGATCGACCTTGTCGAAGAAATCACTATAACAGGCAGGGAATGAGAACATTTCATCTTGCAGTTTCCTGTTCCAAATCACTGGAGTGCATAGTGGCCAGGTTCGTGTGATTTGTGATGCTCTACTTCAATCTGGTTGAGACTCGCTGTGCCCAGAATACTAATCAGCAACACTCTCCCTTGATTTTATCTTCACTTGCAACTTCCCGACTCCCGCTATCACTTACACGACTTCTCAGCAGGTAAGGACCTCATTCAACTTCCTTGATGACTACCTGTAACCTGTAGCCTACTTGCTTGGTTCTAGTTTATTCCCTACGACATTCATTCTCTATTAAAATAAAATCAGGTAAACTGATTATAACAATGTGACAGATGGAGATAATAGGCCATATTTAAGGAACTGTTGAATTTTAGATCGCGATCTCTTGGGAAAGTTTGATAAGCATATGTGAAGGAATAAGTGGGATTACTAGAATATTAACAGAACTAATTCACAACAAATTCCTTGCTCAATAATATTCCTTTATTTTTGTAAAACTTCAGAACATACAAGTACGCAGTCATAACCTTCCAATTTATTTTCTTCTGGCAGATAAAAACTTAAAAACGAGAACTTTTTGGAATTTTGTATCGATTAGAGGCTAAAACTTTAAGTTAGCCAAATTTCAATTTTCTAGTTCAAGTCGAAGTGGATAAATGTCAATATGTTAATGAGTTGATAATCTAGATTCTACTGTAATCTATAGACTGTCGTAAATAGAATGACGTCACGGCATCCAGCCAGTTTTCCCATACTTAGGCCTATAGGGCATCTAGAAACACTAAATTTTGCATTCTTATGGCAATTTCATGTAACAATAGTAGTGCCAAATATTACGATTATAGCTGCCCTATAAGTGTGTCACAAATTACATAATGTGAGGAAAATATACAAAATTTAGGCCTACTTGAAATTAAAGAAATTGTACTCCATCTACGGTACAGCCGATGGAGATACGGCAAACTTCTAGATCTCTCAAAATCCGTTACTGCTGGTTCTATCGGCTTTATGATACGACTTTCTGTTTAGCTAATATGAGCCTCCAAAGGTCTGCACAGAGTTTAAAGTTGCGTCCGCCATTTTTAACAATTTTCGGGGTAAAAAATAAAAATATATCGTTTTGGAATATTTTCGTCAATTGCAAGCTATAAGTATGCCTAATTTAAAGTTCCTGAGTCATCTGGAAGTGGGAAAACAATTATGTCAGCGAGTGAATTAGCCACGCGGCTTTGTAGTAGGTTATAGTGATAATTTGCTGTTTTTAAACCGTTAATTGGTCGATACTCCGGTACAGGTCAACCGATTCAGTTCAAAATCAATAGCGTTTGTTCTATGGACATTATATAAGTGACTTGACTAAGTTTCATGAAAATCTGATAAAGCCTAGTCTATTCGAGTTATCGCGCGGACAGACATAAGTTATAAATTTTTCCCTTTCACCATGACATGGTAACCTTAGAAAATTCGATTCTGGCACTAAGGCTAATAACTATCTACATAGACTTCAAAACTGTAAAACCTTAAGTAAACCAAGTTAACATTTAGACTCACTTCTGAACATGACTCCTGCATTGCGTTATGAGCATTAGAAATGTAAATTACAGTATGTAGGCGGCGGCCATAAAATTAAAACAAAACAAGCGATAGATTATTTTTGATGCCTAATATCGAAAGCCTTCTTTATAAAATACCAAAAAAAAAAAATATTATTCCTACTTAACCATTTTAACACATACACACATACACACACACACACACACACATATATATTGCGATCTTCAAACGAGAAATTAAATCAACCTATTTTTTGTATATGCCTAACATATTATAATAATAAAAGCCGTTATTATTTAATTGTAATATTCTCTGTTTTAATATAACTTACAACATTTTTATATTTTAATGATATGCTTAAAACGAGACACTCCCGAATAAGTACAGCTTATGGCCGGGACAAAAACATTTAAACATTTGTTATAAAACAAAACCTTTTAAAAATGGGTATTATAAGATCAATATTCTATTTTTTTTTAAGTTTGTATATTTTATATTTGTTTGTTCCGCCTATGCTTTCTATGTAAATTATGATTCAGCATATCCTAATAAATGAGTTATTTATGTAACTAATCCTAGTAATTTTAGCACGATACTTAACGCGTGAGCGCAAGCGTAACTTACAACGAAAAAGTTATGTCTAGGTGATACACACAACATTACAATTATAACATTGAATATTTAAAAAAATATAACATTACATATTGCATATCATGATATCATTTCTTCTTCCAGATCTATTGTGACATCAGTATGCTATTCACTAATGAATTCTTGCTTGCCTGCTTCAGCAGACTGGTCTTCAATCATATTTGAGGATTTCCACAGGAAGCCAAAATTTTCATCTAAGAGCTACATTGACTCATACCGCGTTTTCAAGCCGGAGACTAGATTGTCAACAATGACACAAAAAATAAATATTTTGAATAGTTATTCAGAATTTGTATCTGTGCATTCAAGGTTTCATCATGAAATTATTTCCTCCTCTTAGTGCGCTCCTCTGCAATAAGGCTCAATATGAATTGCACTGGCAACATCTTTAGCTTCAGAGAGAATGCCATCCCAGTTTCCACGTATAGGCCTACAGCTTAAATTGTTCAGTAAGCTCTCAAAGTTTCTTACATTTCTTAGGCCTACTTTAACATTAACGATCAGACAAGAAAATGTAAATGTAGCCTATAAGGCTTAATCGAATTTGTTATGGAATACTAACCAATGCTACCAAGAATCAGTGCAACCATTATGAGGAAAAAATAAAGAAAAAGGTTGGGGCTCCCTGAGGCTTGGATCCTAGAGATTTTTCCCCCTCCCAACCCGCATATCTCCTCAGGCCTGATTCTTGGTAGCATTGGTTAGTATTCCATAACAAATTAGATTAGGCCTTGTACATTTACATTTTATGATTTTCTTGTCTGATCGTTGGTGTACTGGTTAGATGGTATCAGTGCAAGAATTAGGGCAATTGTGGACAATTTATGGCGTCACAAAAAGCCTGGTTTAATGCTACAATTGCATAAAATACATTTGTGCTTACTTAGCCTACATAGGCCTACCTTTATAAAATTCCTCAGGGTATTTTCCTGCAAATTCATGTTCATGTCGCTCTATACTTAGTCTGTTTAACAAACTTGAGGTTTTTGGTAAATTATCACTTCAGTTGATATAGACCTATTATTAATAAGCCTACAGTTTTGTTTTATAATTTATACTAAGTTTAGTATTGTTTTATGTTTAAGAATAGAAAAATATATTGTTAGTCTATAACATATTACAGCATATTAAGAAATTGACTATGATTTGTAATTATTAGGGCAAGGCATTTAATGACCATAAAATAGTGGAAAAATGCAAAATAAAAATGCATTTATGACCTAAAAATAGTGAAAAAATGACCCGAAATCTTAAAATAATGACCAATAAATTTACCATTATTACTTATAATTATTTTTTTCTTAAGTAATGAATTTCTAAATACATTTTATGACGATGCTTTATATATGAATTTACAATATAAAACACGCTTATTTTGTTACTAAACAAATCAGTAAATTTATACTACAGTACTTGGACACCCTTAGCGAAAAATAAATTCTTTCTGAACTGGCATGCCCATCAAATTGCCCCTAGCAAATATGTGCCATTTAAAAAGAAAGAAAAAAATATTTATTGCTACAAGACAAACTGCTGTGGTGTTTACAATAAACCTGAATTTAAATTAACTACGAACACTTGGCGGAAATTCTCAAATAAAAACGATTGTCTATTGTCTGAAAGTAACGATTTGTACATGGAAAAGCTCCTCTCTATCTCCATTGAAACATTACCTAAAATGCCGAAAATTACGTAAAATGCCAAAAATGACCTAAAAATTTCCAACAAATGACCTATCTCTTGAAAAATGACGAAAAATGCAAAATAATGCAAAAACAAATTGCCCTTATTTAATTAATTATTTCATGATATACGTTTATATATATTCGAGCTATCATTTAACCTTCACATAAAAAAGATGCAAAATCATCAAATGCCCTGCCCTAGTAGGCCTAATTATTGTAACAGTAGGTCTAATTGTAATACAAAGAAACCAGAATACAATAGTTTTGAGAATATCAAGGCCTATAGAGCTATGGTTTTAAGTTTTTCACTTACTTTTCTCATGTTTCCTTATTTGGTTTTTGACAGCAAAGAAGTTTAGGCACCAACTTACCTGAAATAAAGAAATAATTTTGAGCCACAGTTTTACATATTATTAGACTAACTTACATTAACTTTAGCGTCATATACTCATTGCTTAAATGAAGATAAATATATTTTATTGAAATAGACTATAAAGTAGGCTACGGCCAGAAAGATGAGTCTGAAAATAAGAAAACAGAAAACACTCGTCGTACACACCAGTTTTTTTTTTTTAAATTTTTGATAAATTCTATAACTTAGATAGCCTACTCCCATATTAAGAAAAATAACATTGCATCCTACCGATCATGTGTCTTCGACTGCTTCTTCATTACTATTACAGTTATATTTTCTTAGGTTGAATTTAAAAAGAGCTACGTGAGCTTCCTTAGTAAATACTATACTTAAAATGATAGTAATTGATATCCGGGTTAGGCCGCGTCGTGTTTATGGTGTCTTCTGACGTTTCGGACAACATATCGTGTCCTTCTTCTCTAACCCGGATATCAATTACTATCATTCTAAGTATAACTCTGGCCGTGGAAGCCTGCGAACTAAGTTAGTAAATACTATAACCAAGATTATGACAACTAAATCAATGAAAGTAGAATTTGATTGTTGGACATTCAGGATAATTTCTGGTAAAATGGTTTCAATGAAGGAAACAGCCTATAACACAAGCTTCCTTTAACAACATTGCCTGCACATGGCGTGCACAGTTAGGAGCCAACTCCTCCCAATTGCCATTAGGCTAATTGCAGCAGCAGCCAACCAGCATGTATGGAATCATCTGATTGGTCCCTAACCTTCAAGCAGTACAACGCACAAAAATTTCATATAGACGAAAATCTGTGAACATAAGTATTTTTATTAGGCTAATGTATTTTATGTAGGCCTACTGCTGGGAAGTATTCATGTAAACTTAGTCTATTAGTATATCACACCCGTTCTTCTCAATGGTGCAAGTGGATTGCATGAGAAAATATTTACCAGATAGTTTAATGATATATTTATGCAATGAGAACTTTTCTTGTCTCTTCCGTTTGACTGATCACTTAATAGTGCACTTTTTTTTTCGTTCGTTCCAAGGATGTTCGCAGAAACGCACATGGCTAAACACTCGACCCATTGCTTCTACATACGGCTATCATTCGAATATAGAGTTTCTTACTACGGTGATCTTATTTCGCTTTTCGAATCTTCTGTGAGCTTATTACATACTAAACAAAGACGACCTAATTTTGCTTTCGGCAAATGGTTACGGAAAATGCGTAAGTTAACGAGTTAGTTCATTGTGATTGTCGTCCTGCCCGGAGGCACTATTAAAAATAAAATTGAATTCTTCAAGAATCCCTAGAACACAACATTTTGTGATTATTGCTTAAATTGATTAATAGGATCTACTTATACTCAGTTTAGGCGTACGGGGTTCGTAAGATACTGATGTTAATGTACTTGCACTGAATAAGGCCGTGTGTGTAAGCCTAAACATATATAAAATACTTTAGGCCAAAAATCGGCCTATATCTAAATATAATACATGACTGTATGACTGTAATAGTCCTAATATTGTAGAAAAGAGAGATATAAGATTAATTGAATTGAGATTTTTATTAGTCTATAGTTATTTTCGGTCAGAGTTACTTGACGAATTTGTAGCAATGATTAATAGCTTGTACGCACATGGCTAATGCATAGATTTATGTGGTTATATTGACTTTGTTCTAAGTTAGCCTATATCATACCGGGGGAAGCCCAAATGCAGGTCTGCTTAGGACTATACAGTATGGATCGGAATAATCTCCTTTATATGTATACTATTAGAAATTATGACTAGAGACCGTATTTTAAAGGGAAAAGTTTCCCCCAAAAAAAGGACGAAAAAAGGGAAAATTATTGCCAAAAAAAGGTGGGGAAAAAGGGAAAATTATTTCCAAAAAAAAGGTGGGAAAAAAGGGATATAAAAGTAAGAGCGTGTAAAAACTCACTGAGAGATACATGTTTGTTTTATGTAAAGCCTTTGCTTGCTCTACAGCTGCTGATTCTGTAACATCTAATGATGACTGAAGAAATTTTTTGATTTTGTTGAAATTCTCAAAGAGGAAAATAGCACACGAAATCCATGTTCCCCACCTTGTTATAATGGCAAACTTAGGCAATGGCAAGCCTGTGATTTCCCTGTAACGCTCTATTCTGGTGGGAGGAATTATTTTTCCAATGGTGAATCAGTGAAAACAATTTTTAATGTTTTCATATTACCAAATACTGGATAATTTACGAATTTTTCAAAATAAATTAGCAAAAAAGGTACTGGAAAGGGAAAGTTCCTAAAAAAAAATGGGAAATGGGCCAAAAAAAGGAAAAAAAAGGACGTTAAAACCAGGTCATTTGCAGTTGAAAGTTATCACGTTTTGTGATGAAATATAAAAAAAGGAATTCCCTTTAAAATCCGGTCTCTACTTATGATGTTATGGCTACAGTTGGCAAAGATAATTATAGTTATTGTTACCTGGTTACTATGTAAGCCTAGGCCTATATGGAAGAAACAAATGTTTTGAGTAACAATTAACTTAAGAAGCTAAGAAGGCAGGGAATTTGAGTGGAGGGTAAGGAAAATGAATTCTTAAACAGTAGGCCTACTGCAGATATCAACTGAAGTATCCAGGCGTCTTGTCCAATGAAGGTGTTATAAGACTGATGTGGTGGGCGTACCAAAACTCACAACAAGGCTCACTTCCCTGAACTGTTTTTCTCATAAGATGGTGCGCCACCTCCCTATGCTCTTATAAATCTATATCTGCAATATTTTTAATATAATCGGGTAAATACTGTTGAGAAGTTACAGTAGATAGGTGCCCTTGGCATTAAAACGAATCTCAAAATTTAACAACCTATTCGAATTTTCTGCTAAATTCTTTGTAGAATAATTACTTTTAAATAAAAAGGTTATTTAAATATTTTGCTTTGTAAACAGAATAAAAATTTTAAAGGTGTAGTAATGGGCTAAAAGAGAAAATTTCCAAAAATAGCTTTCAGATTTAATTAACCACATCATATTTAAGAACCATCGTTCTTTAAGTATCTTGTAGGGCGTGACACAGATCTGAATATTCATACATTAATTACTTTAATCAATAGGTCTACCATCAAACTAAGAAGTTTTTTTCACCCAATAATGAATAAATGTTCACATTTCAGCTATGATAGGCCTATCTTAATTATTTCTTAACTAGATTCAAAGTTATTCCTTTCAAGGAAATAACTCGTAGGCCCCTTAGTTTTCAATAAATTTTAGCTCCTTAAATTATTACTTTAACCGTCAATGTAGCCTACTTCCTGGCCTTCCTCCTTTATGTAAAAAGAAACATAGGCCTAAGTAACTTTAATACATGTGATATCGTACATGGTCATACAACGCGAAATAATTCTAATGTGTATGTAAACATATGTAAGTATGCTCTAGCCTACCCCAGAATAGTTTTGAATTTACTTCATTGAAGCTTTGTAATTCTCTGAAACAATGTTAGAAATGTATCGTATGAAACATTTACGAGGAAGGTCAGGTCAGCATTGGTAAACAACCCCATATTAATTAATTAGCATTATTAATTAATGGGCATTACATTCATGAATTTAATAATGATACTAAAGAATTAATTCTATTTGACGATGCCATACATAATCGGTATGTGAACGGATGAAATAATTATCTATCTATTATTAGTTCTTTTTTTCTGCAGTTTACAGAGTTCAGTGACAACCGAAAACAGCAACCATGGTGAAAGCCTATTTTTAAAGTAACGAAAGCTTTATAATACGTTATGCCAGGTAGAAACGTTACTTTTTAATCAAGGATAGGACTGATATAAGATCGTTTGAGCTGGGTGTGCCGAAACATCCTAGTTTATTACAATCGAGAAAAGAAGCCAGCGGCTCGGTGAAGAAAATGTGCAGCAGAAAAGCGTAACGGGAAGGTACGACGGCGTGTAATTAACTTTTGTCTTGCATGAAGACTGGTTCCTTAAACTGTACAAGCGCTTCCTTTTGAACTGCCGGTACTTTCCTACCTAGAAGGAGTAAAGGCCTGTGCTTGCCAAATTCAATTGGGATGCTATGAAACCAAGGCCTGCTAAAATCCACGCCGCCAAGGCCTTGAAATCGTAAGGGACAAATTAAATGGTTAATATTGCTTAAAATAACACCTGTCAAAACGTACATTACTTTTTAGCACAGTGATACGCATTATTTCTTAGACAATCCAATGTAACTTAGGCCCTACTTAATAAACCTCACAACCACATATTAATAGAGCCATTAATAGAGCTCACGACCACAGTGAACCAAGCCCAATTTTCATTCATTTGGAGATAGTGTACGGATAAGTTACCTGAAAGTACGCCTACGTTCTATTAACTGCCATAGTCAATCAAATCAATAGTTAAATATTTCTTAAAGCTCATAATCAGTTACCACTTGAGTTAGAGATGTGGAATAAAATTCCTGTTATGTTTGAAATTTTCAAGCTTGGTTTCTTCAATTTATGTTAAATGGATTTGTCTTACTATGGTTGTGAACCCCTAATTTATTTCTTAAAGCCATGACGCGATCTTGTTCAAACTAAATAGATCTCTTGTTTGTATTTATTTATTTAACGAACTGTAAATCCCAAGTTGATAATTTAAAATATATAGCCTATGTGGAAGTGGAGAAATGAACCATATTAGTAAATTCTGATTGGAAAGACTAGCAGGAATTTGTTGACAATACTGTTTGGGCGCAGTTAAAGACTGTATGCGCGACTTCAGCGTCACTGGTTGATCATAATAATCATTTCCTGACCGCTGTGGGCACTTAACGATGGCCCAGAAAATAGTCTACCTATTCAAAGTGTGATATTTACCTGTCTGTGCGGTATATCGAAGCTCAATTGGAGAGTGCTTGAGGTTTAGATGGAAACTCGGGGAAGTGTTGGTGCGAGTGAAATAGTCCTGCGTCCATAGGCCTAAGCAGAGGATCAAGTAACGTATGTTTTCTTGACCAACGAGTATAATTAAGAATCAGCTACTAGATATTATCAGTAAATGGTGGGCATTAAGGCCATTGCCTAATATCATATAGCCTAATAGCCTATACACTGTTTATCTATTACTAATGGCAAAGAAGCTAATTAATTAAATGTCATTTATCGATCATAAAGAAAGGAACACGCATTAAGTTGCCACGTTCTCAACACCTTTTGCGTTGGGATTGCACATGCGCCTCCTGTTTTCTCTTATGCGGCCTAGTAGGCCTAAGCATTTTCGAGCAGGCTTGATATTCCAGCTTGAGTTTTCGATATCACAGCAATAAGCCTAAAGGCCTAGATTTCATGTGTCGAGAAATCAAGCAATTACCATACGTGGTATCATATTAAATGAACTTAAATTAGGCTATATTCTACACAATTTGTCCTGTGCGGAAATGTATTCCAAGTTTTTCAATTTGGGACGATGATACCGAAAACACCCGACTTCCCAAGATCCTATAGTCTAGTAGAGTTTTTCATTGCATACCCAGGCGGCTTCAAAGAAATAAACCATTAAGTAGGTGTTTCTTTATGTTAATTGATCTGACCAAGCCACTCTTGGTTTCCGCTTTCCAAAACAAAAGCAACTCTGCAATATTCTCTCATTGTTATCACTGACCTCAGTTCTTCCCTCGCGTTAATAAATTAACACGTGTTATTGTTTACTGTAACTAGATCTTCCATCCCCGCGTTTCACTCCACGCGGAGTAGACAAGTAGCTGTCACAGGACATTCTTAGATTTTGATTGGCTGAGATAACTAGCTGATTGGTGCAGTGAATATAAAGAGCATGGTTTGAGCAGTCGGCAAACGTTTCCCCCAAACAAAAGGAAGCCGCCTGGCTATGCAAAGAAATTGAACTGTACCAGTTTACCCAGTGGGAGCATAATAGTAACCTATCGACGTCGATGTGACTAGGTAAGATAATGGAAGCCGAGTAGTCCCGTCGTCAGAGTAGCCTACCAACCTGAAAACGGGGGTTTAAATCCTGCGCAGGACGAAGTTTCCTCTACAGCATAGACTAATATAGGCTAATATACTTCTCTTCACTGAGATCAAAGCGAAAATCTGATGACATAAACTGCTTGTAATTATGAACAAAATAATTACAATTTTGTGCTGGCTTCTATAGGCTACGTAAAAAATAGCTACGTCATCCAGGCCTATAGTCTATATTCGGATCACATGAAGGAATACGGATATTTAACGTTAATACAGTAAATAATATATTCTTATATTAATATATTACATATAAAATATTTCACAGTTAATTCAATATCCCAAAGTAAATTTAAAAATTTAGGTTTTGTATGAACTTATTTCGCTGTGGCTCAGGGGATGCGTCCAATCCTCTCACGCAGCGGGCCCGGGTTCGATTCCTGGTCGGGACAAGTTACCTAGGTGAGGTTTTTCTGGGGTTTTTCCTCACCTTTGAGACAAATGTCGGGTAACTTTAGGCCCTTGTGGTCCCCAGATATCATCTGGCCGTCATTATCATCTTCATCCCATCCTCGCCTTGTTTGGAGTGAGTGTTTGTGTGAATGGTGTGTCTTGTCCTATGTGTTCGTGTTGTCTCGGAGGTGGCCCCGGCATTGGGCTGATCACACATCCGGGGAGGCCCTCCATGTCCTTGTCTGGTCAAAAAAGTATGTATGTGATCCAAAGATAATCCCTCTCCCGACAGGTCGCGGCCCTGTAAGGCCCGGGCGGCTTGGGTCGCTTAAATCCTAAAAAGGGAGAGGTGAAACTACGATAAAGAAAGAAAGAAAGATGAACTTATTTCATGTCAGTGAGTGGAACCTGTGTAGATCAGCGCTATCGAGAATCATGATAAATACTATAAAATATTCGTTAGTTTTATTGCCAGTCCACGGTTATATTATAATGCAGAAAAAGTTAAATCCCTAACATGTTGCCATGTTTTTATGCGGAAGGAAGCACACACATACCTGAGCAACCGATGATGCAACAGTGAAGAAAGAGAGAGAATAAGCCCCAGGCAAATGGAACCGGGCAGCTGATAGGTTAACGGGAGGAGGTAGTGACAGGTTTAGAGATCTGCACCCCACATTCACAAAGTAGATTATTCCAAGATTTCCTCTACAACTTCTGCTAGAACAACATTCAACTTTTTACATCATCCTACGTGCGACGAAACTCATCATGTTCATGAGTCACGACATTTCATGTCATTATTAACTTATCAGATCTGTTTATAAATTTACGAAATAATTTCGCAACTAATTGTTGTTTTTATTTTCATTGTTGGTTTATTGATCTATTAATCCTATTAATCTACGGTTAAGAAAAGGTAGCAGAGGTCTTGATTTAGTCAGAAAATGTCAATTTAATACAATTATTACAACCATTATGAATACAGATGTGAGAGAAGGCACTCACGTTAAACTCATAGACTTTAAAAGAAATTATTTTCTGTGAGGTTTTGCCACATGGCCGTTACAAATTAATTCTTAAACATGCAAATGCTAAATTAATTCTCCTAAAAAATTACTTACTAAGAAAAGACTAATAAATGACCATTACTTCTCATCCAGGATGCCAGATCAACTTAGGCCTGGTAACTAATTGATTGAACTCCCGATGTTAAGCGTGAAAATGAGATGTGGAATACTATGAAACAATTTATAGCATACGTTATTAAACGTACCAAATGTCATAACACTTAAATTAAGTTTGCTTAGGCCCTACGTCGATATGTGGTTCATCTCTTCATAGTCACGGTCCAGGCTTCTTTCTTAAACATAGGCTACCGAGATCAAGGTTAGGCTATAATTCAGGATAGGCTTATGATTTACAGTAGGTTGTTAATTTTATTATTAGGCTAACCTAAGTTATTACTATTAGGATACTGGTATAATTGGAATTTAACTATTAACAAAATGTTACATTAATACACACTGAAATGCCATCTATCTGGGCCGGGATTGAACCCGCGTCCTTGAGTACATCATAGGCCCTACTCACTGGGCTATCAAGGCCGAAAGGTTCTTGGCTGCTAAGGCTGTAGGCTACTAAGAGAAGTTTACAGTGATATTAGCTCCTAGTTAGAGAATGAGGATTAAGATTTAAATGTAACATTTGACACCATTACAGTAAATCTTATAGGGGAAAAGAGGATCCAACGAAGTCGCTGGGCTGGCAAGGAAGTTGGTTCCCGAGGGAATAGTATAAGAGTAGAAGGCGGGAATCAGGTCTACTACTCTGGCTGGTTGTAATAAAAAAAAAAAAATCTAGAAAGACGAACAAAGATTGGAGTCGTAATTAAAGCAAAAGTAGGCTTACTTAACGCGTGCGTGAAGAACGTCAACCTCATCCTGCACAAGTTTGCTCCAAGAAAGTAATTACAATTCGTTGAATACTAAGAAAATTTATGTCCTAAATGTCATTTTGTTGAGACCTCTGAGCTGACGACAATGCCTGTATCGTGCATAAAAACGATCAAAATGGGATTTATTCCAGGAGATGTGTGCAGCTCAGTTAAGGAGCAAGGTTCTCTGTGACAAACAGACGTATCTATATCCTGTAGGCCTACTAGAATGATCTCAATTATAGGACCCTAGACAAATGTAATTTACTCGTAAATAGATCTACATAATTTTTTGTCCTGCAGGTGTGGTAACCCCATATTATGAAACATTTATTTTGATTTCTCTGGGCATTTGGAAACACGCATTTTACTGTATTGTTTTTGCTTAATTTATTTCTAATGGGAAATATTTAAATTTTAGTAGTAGACTATTGTAATAACTTTATTATTATTTCATTATTATCATTAATATTTTATAGGGTTTCTCTTAGTTTGAGAGTAACTTGATCTTGAAGGCAATCTATTTTTGTAGGTTGATTTAGTTTATCAGTTGATCTGAGAATTATGTCAGTTTTGGAAATGGAGGCTACTGATAGACCTAAACAGACAAATAAGTAATAGTTGGTCTACTTTGTTAATAAATCCCTTATAGGCATAGGCATAATAATAGGTCGGTAAGAATCCTACTCAAGATAAATCCTATGTTGTCAGTTAAATCAGTCAAGAATTTCAAAATACAAAAGACGCTGCCTATTGTAGGCCTACAAATGTAATTATAGAAGTAGGCCTATCCCTGTAGCTATCCTTTTGTCCGTAGTCAAGTTAGAAATAGTTCGCTAGTCAAGTCAATTTTTCGTACTATTATGTAATTCTCGGGATTTTTTCTTCAAGAGAAGATCATTTTCAGGGCTGTCCAAAATTAAGAATAAGTTACTGTAGGCTTAAACTAATTATGTTCATAAAAACAAAACAACCTGACTCACAAGGTTGTAAACACAAGGCGAAATAATTTAAATCCTCTGCATGAACCAGAATTCTAGGCTTCTAAAAACTTATAGTAGGCATAGCAATAAATTCAAGGAAAAGTTAAAAGTTAAACACCGGGTTTCTGAAACGTTAGATATATATTAGATTGCATTAATTCATCGATAAGCGTTTTGGAAACGGTAGATGACAGTTACCCGTTCGCCCGGGCGGCGTGGGTCGCATATGACCTTACAACAGAGAAGGTAAAAGTCAGAGAAAGAAAAATAAGTTTACGTTGAAAACTTAGGATTTTTTTAATTGCTACTCTAGTTATTTTTTATTTTATCATTCGTTCCTTCTTCACGTAGTGGGCTTACTAACGGTACCCCATTTAACTGCGATATCTATACAACACCGTCCCTCAGTGGAACTGTAACGTATTGTATAGTTTGTTCATTTTTAGCACCATTATTAATAGATCAACTTTAACAGCAATGTCGGCTGTCGTGCTTTCTATTTAAATCTCCCAATCAGCTACGAGTATTATGGAAAGTAAACTCTAGGACCTTGCACCAAATCACTTGTATTTTATTGTACAGTACAAGCACGTTAAGTAGGCTAAGTCGGAGCACATATCATGGCACATTATTAAATCAAGAACCAATTTTATCGACGGGTATGGATATAGGAGTTAAAGAACTGCGTGAGATCAAGACTGGTAGCGACACAGTATGTTCCTGTTATTTTTCGCGCTTCATTACGTTGATATTCTGATCCTGGCAATCAAACAGTGGAGACTCTTCCAAGACACACAAACACTGAAGATAGTAACATTAAATAAAGAAGCTCTTGTCTTTCTTTCTAGTGATGGAATACTCTAAAGAAGAGATAAAATCTACTTTATGGGTGGCAAAGTGAAGTCACTTCGGTTCAGAAGTTAATTAGCTCCCTAGATTACCCCTTAAAATGCCATAACAATTTATCACTTTAACACTTCTGTAAGTGTAAGTAAGCTTATAAATAAATGGTGCATGTTGCACAATTTTTTCATACATGCAGTTGAAAACATTATGTTCTGCAAATTAAGCATAGATTAAGTAGTTACGATTGCAGGTAGGCTATTTTCACAGCAGCCTTAATTTCACAGTATCTGATAACTGCGGAAATAAACAGAAGCACGTGATCATCACGGGGCTATCTTGCCCTTGAATTGGTTAAGTGCACCACATAAACGATTCAACCGCTTTCACCTTGACATTCTAACTTAAATAAGCGTTCAAGATTTTTAGCACAGTTCGGGAAACTATTTCATGTATACTCATTTCTGTTTCTTTTGTTTTTGCTTGTTGAATTTTCCTGACAGGCCTATGAAACATATAATATATTTGATGGATATAGGCCCGGTTGCATACAGCTTCAGATATCTATTAGACAGCTATCTGTTCTGTACACCTCAACTGCTGGATAAACACCTTCCATTTCCAAAAGCGAATACGCTCGAAAGATAACCATCTGTCAGATGAATGGGCTGAGCACTTCGTCAATAGATGGAGACATGATGCAAACTGTAATATCAAATTGACCACAACAACCAATGGGAGCGCTTCTCCTGTTGTATTCAAAATGTCTGGGTTTCCTATCTGCTGTTTTTTTCTTTGGCAAAATGAATGTAAAACGTGAGAGAAACTTCGGCAACAGCCCTAGAAAATGTCACCTATCACAATCTGAAAACTACCACGTGCATAAAACGTAACGCATTAATTGGCCTAGAGCTGATTTACTATTGAGAAAGGAATGCTTAGATTTGTTCCCAATTCTTAATGATAGCCTTTTTAACGCCGAGAAAGGCATGCTTCCAGTTGTTCCTTATTCCAAATGATGCCCTATTTATCCATAAGATAATTGCTTTGACAGCCCTACCCTTTTCATAGGCCTATACACAATATCGTCGTAGGCTATATATCAGATTATTTCTTTCAGGGAATATTTGTGCTGTACATATATCTTCATCTCACGATGAAGATAACTAGGAAGACGACGATGATTATGTATAAATATTCGTGTTGCAAAAGGCAATATTTTCTTCATAAAAATGTTACACCAGGAAATAAAAACATTCTAATATAGGTCTACATAAGCTACATTTTTTCCGAAACTGATATCGTATTTTTCGGAGGGATTACTGCATTTCTTTTAGGGAATATATGCTTCTATATACACCTAGGCCTGATACGGTCTGACAATGAATATGACGAGCAAGAAGACGATGATATGAATTAATATTCGAGCTGTAAAAAAGGCAGTATATTGCACATAAGTGTAACAACAGAAAATGAAATTGATGCCGGTAAACGAAGGACACATTAATAGTCCTGGCTATAACCAAGTTCATCTAACCGATAATACATTACAGTTTTTCTCGTGTTATGAATTATTTCACACACAAATTAATATCCAATGCCAGCAATATTACTACATTCATTTTAAAGCTAGTAACATAATGTAAGATAAAATGCTTACATAATAAGGAAACATACATCCACATAAATGTATCGCACGTCCGCCATATTAAATGTTTATTTAACGTTTCGTGAGATATCTAGTGATTTTTCTTCAGATAATTTGTCGAGTGTTTTATCGAATGGATAACTGTCATCTGACGTTTCAGAAACGCTCATCGATGAATTAATGCAATCTAAGAGATATTTAACGTTTCAGAAACCCGTCCATAGACTAATAAAACTTAAGTCAAGTATAAATAAGTATTTAAACGTATCTACAGTATCTGTAGCATTATTTATCACAAATAGCCTTTGTGGTGCAAACCTAATAACTATTCTGTAGGCCTACCAGGCCTGCGTAGTTTCTCATGCGCATAAAATTTTTGTTGTCATAACATCTTGCCTTTAACTTGCTCCTCATTTTGTTTACTTGTGCTATATGCCTATATACATTTCCAGGATTTTTTTACAATATAGTAGGCCGAATCACTAAAAATTGGTGAACTAACTTATCATTTAAAATACACAGATGGCAATATGACAAAAAATAAAACAAATGAGCATAAATAGTTAAATGTAGGCCTCTAGTACAATGGTTTATCCTAAGCACATGACAAGACCTATATCAGGCGAACATAGGCCTATATAAACTTAAAATGGCTCTGCCATTATTTAGCCCATAGGCTATAACTGAACTTAAAATAAATAAAGAGTTGTCCTTACTAAATAATACAAAATAGGCCTTAATTACTACTCGTGTCAAGAACGACTACTTTATCCATAAATGTATGAACAAAGTTGTAGGTTTACTAAGTTACTTTACTTTAATTCTGGAAGCTATTTAGAGATGTAATCGGTTAAGTTTTAGGAAAATTTAAAAAATGGGTAAATTACATTGATAACAATGCCATGATTCCATTTGAACATAATTTTCATTTGTCATTTTGGATGGCCTACTATAAGATTATCCAGAACTTTCCATCGGAGCAAATCAGAAAGAATACTAAGTTAATATAACAAACTTGCACGTGAATGTTTCAGTCATTTATCTAAAATGAAAGTAATTGTCACTTCTCTTATTTTGTAGGTGTCCAGATGAGACGTTCCAGACAAACAGTTGGACAGACATCCAAGAAGAGACACGAGGGAGAAGGCACAGATTTATATGGGAGTGAAAGCAGAACTTGCTGTTTAAATTTATGAGGCGAGCATCCCAGACACAGATTCTGTGCCTGCATCGCAACTTCTTTGAATGTTGTCCAAAATAAAATAAAAATAAAAACGTACCTTCAATCTTACACTTTTTTGTTTATTAAACTCAACATTCCTCATACTAACACACTCACTGATATAAAGCACACACACGCATGCACACATTAAAACATATGTTTTGGCTAATTATGCTAATGCAAACTGTACATTAACTTAGACCTGGGATGTTTTACATTCAGCAGGCTTATCTCATTCACAACTTCATTCTTTCATTACACGGTAGAGCAATAGCCTACATGCAAGAGTTTTCAATTTACATATCCTTGCTGCAGCAGATCACTGTTACTTCTAAAACACGATGACCTATAAGTTGCCATAAATGTTAACGAGAGTTCTTACATCAAGCTGATTTATCCCTGGAAGCCCTTTACTTAAAATTAAAGGCGACTAAATTATTAAGCTACTGAATACTTCCGTTGTATTTTATTAAAGCTTCCCAAAACAATTCACCAGTAAGAAACATATTATATTGTTCCAACATTGAGAATCGAATAGGCATAAGCTTATAGCCTAAGCAGAATCTATAGGTCTTTATTCATCAGTAGGCCCATAAAATTCTATGTTCACCAATCGTCTGCGAATACGGATAGGCTACCTTTAGAATCAGCATGTAGGCTAAGAAGTGTGAGGTCAGGATATCTTTATTAGGCCTATGACTATACCCCAGGTCATACAATCAACGGAGAACCAAAGAAATGTGGTTCAAATCCCGGTTATGGAATTAAATTTTCGGTCTGACTCTACTTTTCAAGAGATAGGCCTAAAATATATTAAATAATACTACCTATAGATTACGTAGTGACTTCTTTCATTTCTTGTGTACATGATAAATACCGTAATTGTAAAAAGGGTAGGCTACATTAATAACTGCAGAATAACATAGCCTTCAAAAATTTAAGGAACAAATAACGATAACAGGACACGGCCCGCGCAAAGTTACTCTCAAAACTTTTTACACTACATTGAATCTCTTAAATTGTAAGCCTACCTCAACGAGAAGAGCTCACTTCTAATATTCAAACTTGGCAGTGATGTTGCCATTTAGATTATTCTGGAACCACGGATAAACATGACGGGTTAAACATAATCCATAGTGCAGGCACCTTGAATCAATTCATTCCTTATACGGTATTGGTATGGAGTCGTGCACATCGGCATAGTATTTTTATCTTGTAATGGTTATCGTGCTCATAGCCACACACCGCGTTGGGAGTAGGGGTGGACATAGAGACTCAAACCTACAGCCTCCTTCGCCACGGCTCCAAGGCAGCACCCCTTAGCTACCGCGGCTAAGGAAACCAGCCGTTGATACCGTAGATAGGTTAAGTCAGGTTAGGTTAGGTTAGGTTAAGTTAAGTTAAATTAATTCAAAGTCTCATTCAATCGCAGGCAGATACTTTATGAATGATTTCTAAACAGTACAATTATAATATTAATGTACACAGTAGGCCTATGTACCTATCTATAATAATAAAAGGAAGTGTTTGTCTTTCTGTCTATCTAGCAGTCAATGTGAACTCTATTGCATTCAATACGATAATGTAATTCCAACTTTGTCTCTATGTCTCTATGTCCCCCTACGAAGGGTGTGTGACGATGAGCACGATATTGCTAGATAAAAATACTATGCCGATGTGCACGAAAATGCGACTGTGCCGATGTGCACACAACCGTTGGTATGAATAAGTTACTGAAAAAGCAAAGAATTTTCATTCATCACTAATTTAAAGACATAAGTGGCAGGTTAGATTCTCCTAGAGAAGGTATAAAAGGAACTGTCAGCAAAAATCGTTATAAATATTCTTTATGGTATCATAATTCTTCGTGTTCAGTTGCCACAAAAATGCGGTTGGGTCAGTGCGGGATATGTAATTTCCCACAAAAGTACATGTGAATTGCAACAAATGTTTTTGTAAATTGCCATAAAGGTACATGTGATTTCCCATAAAGGTACATGTGAATTGCCACAAAGGTAGGCCTACATGTGAGCTACCACAATGGTAGCCTACAACATTTTCCTTCTCACTTTGCACGGACTTGGGACAACCAGCACATTTGACGTGGCTCTCTTAATGAGATATTAAAATTATTAAAAATTTAGAAAGTCTTACTGTCACTTACTTTGCTTTAAAAGTACTATCACTTTCTGCGTTTTAATGTCTTGTTCTTATAAACAACTTTCTTTACAAATTCAAATCGCGTGATTTGCCCACAAGAATATTCATGCAAGGCCTTACCTAAGAAAACTTGTTTTCTCAACATTTTTTTTTCCTGTATGTATTAATTTGTTGTGTAGCACTTCTGATTTTGACGTACGTGTTGGTATGCAATGCCTATAATACTTCGATAAATTTAATATATGGGGGTGATGGTGGTAAAAGTTTAGTGTGAAGTGAATGTGACGAGAAACTTGACCACATTTCCGGAGAGAAAGTGCTATCTTCACTTACATAAGTGTCTATTAAATAAATCACTACATTTAGGCTTTATTGACATGAAGTCCTAAAGAACAAACACTTACTTCGTAATTTTATTGAAATGGTAGACCATAAACGTAATTCAGACCTTCAGCATCAAGAACTGGTTAGAAAAGCCGCAGGTAGTTATGCGCCAATTAACAGAAACCACCCCTAAAACTAACCGCAGGCAATTTTGTTGCCATTAACATATCTCAATATTTTAACAATCTTTACCTTTCCGGGTTTTGTGGCAATTCACCTGCGGCCACTTCAGAGTGGAGGGGGCAAATATCTTCATTATTTTATAACAAAAATAAATGTAGTAAAACGATGGGCGGGTTGGACTAAATCTTTCATTAACTTAACGTTTCCAAGGAATTTTTGGTGTATCTATAGCTCATTAATTGGTCATTTTTGCTTGAATTTGAACGATCTGGTAGTCGCGGCTCTCCTGGGCCAGAAATATCAACAAATATTTTATGATGAAGACCTAGAGTTCTGAAAATTTTTTTAGTCAATCTTGGTTGTAATTTCACGAACTGTAGTAGGAAATAGGTGTCAGTGCGCTGTCGTGACGAAAGTACGGTTTACGAATGTGATAAACTGAAAGTGATAAAAATAAAACGATAAAATCATGACGATAGGCAGCTGCGATCGGTTTAAATTACACACATATGCCTATTTCGTAGGCTACATGATTAGTCAATGATTCATGAGACTATTCCAATCATTCGCGGAGTATTTTATATTGACAAATAACCTTTAGGAATGCCTCACGTATCGATCAATCACGGTCGTTTATCTATCAATATGCCTGCAAGGATCGCAAGGGTGAGATTTTATCTAATAAAATATCATCTTGTTACTGAACCGTCAAAGAATCATAATGCAGTGTCTACGGGTAATAGATTAACTTTTTAACCATCTCAATTCCTTCAACATTCAACTTTGAATTTTTTTTAAATCCATATTCAATTAGAGTCAGTTTATAAATAAATTATGTTCTTGGGAAAAAAGGTGTAGGCCTATTTTTGTTCTGATTTTAGCTTATCTTAATTTTGACATGAAACTATTTTCTCACTACCACGGTGGGTAGCATTGATTAGTATTCCGTAACACATTCGATTGCTCATTCAGCATGCAGTGATCTAACAGCTGACATCATAAACATTCAGGTTTATATGAAGACATGTAGCCTATTCATGAAACCGCAGAACGTTGCTTCTTTTGAACATTGCTCAAGAATATTTTAGGAGAAAATTATCTCTGACACTGGGATTCGAACCTATGACCTTCGACTTTCAGTGCTATGCTCTGCCAACTGAGCCAGAGTTCGATTCACGGCGACAGATGTCATCTCTTATAAATATAAGTTTAGTCTACTAAGTCTTGTAGAAAAATGTTCCCTTGGAAATACCTGGATGGTCTATATGTTATGTCATAAAGCATGTAGGCCTAAACATATATTAACTTTCCAGGTATAAGACATAAACAAAAGAACTACAGTTGGAATGGTAAGTTATCTGACACATTGACGTCTGGACATTTAATTGAAATAAACGCCTGTGTTAAAGTAGAACAGAAGACATCAAGTAGACTAGACATAGCCGACTGGTAATTGAAAAATAAAGATTAATCAGTTTACTACAGTTTCACTTTTCATTGTTAGATAAAGAAGTACAAACAAAAATAAGCTTCTTTGCCTCCCCCGCTGCATTTTCTTCTATGCAATTACGCTGAAGCCAGACGCCTCTCTTCAAGACATAATCTAAGCGGATAGTGATGAATTAGTCCAAGCCTGTTTGAGAAAGCTCGGCCGACTAATGTATAGCCTACTGAGGGGAAGAGAGAAGAAACGAGCAAGCTTCAAAGACGGGGAAGAGGAAAAGAACAAGCAGAGAGAAGAAGTAAAAAAGGATTAGCTCTTAGTTTTTAAGAAAAGAATAAATATAGAGAAAAGTTCTCCAATAATAATAACTAATGTAAATATGATATGTTGCTATGTAGGCTTATTTGTAATAGCCTTGCTATGTAGACTTATTTGTCATCAGTTTTTAGATTAAAAATCTGCTGTTCTTAAATCGGTTTTAAGTTGAACAAAAGGAAAGGGATAGTCAAAATAGGCTACCTTCGGCGTGTTCGATGACAAGTATTATTCAATTTTTTTATATGGTTATTTAACAACAGTTGTAAAGTAACCGGAATGCCGAAGTTTTGTCCTGAAAGAAATCCTTTACATATATATACACTGAACCCGCTGCAATTAGGCAACGTATAGGCTACCTAAGCTTAGCTGAATGCCATGCGAACTTGACAACAGAAAGCTCAACAAACTGTTGCATCCAGGTCAATCAACACAGATTACAAGTTTATTATAGATGAAAATTGTACAAGTTTATTAGACTTGAAAATTAGATAAGTTATCTGTAGCCTACAGTCCTAAATCTTTGTTTCTTAACGTTTTGAAGGCTACTTTTAAAACAAAAGAGATAAACATAAAAAAAAACAGAAGACCAGGATAAAATTTTAAAAGTACAAAAGATTACTAAATAAAAAGTTTGTTAAGAAAATAAGCTGCTGAATTCGAATACCAAACACAAAATGGAGACAGACTATTGTAGAAAGGCTATTTCAAATAAGCTCAACTTAACCGGTAGGTAACTATTTAACTATAGCCTAGTAGCCTTACATTATCACCATTTATTTTGAAATGCATACCAGCGATCGCTATATATTTTTTATTTTCTAATAGGGCCTATCTATAACAAAACGATATTAGTAACAATTGTTTATAATATTTACAAAAACTTACTAATTCATGGCATCTGTTATGTCATCATAGTAAAATATCAAAACTTTAGGTTATAAAACCAGTAAGTTTATGCACAATTTATTTTCATTCATATAGCCTTCTAGGGCAATGCTAAATTTTGCAGTAGGCCTATCTATTTTTGTATATTACGATATCGGAAAAAAGAAAAAAACCTACGAGATAGAGGAGAAGCTTCCCTCTCTGATCAGAAAGACGAACTGTTTCCATTATTGTTCCCAATATTGCAATAAATTAAATTATTAAATATTACGACACTGCGATCTTAGGCTCATTCGGTATATAAAAATAAGCAGCCAATAAGAGAAACAAATCCATCAATAACAGTTACTAACCATAGACTACTCAGCCCCATTAACCACCTATTAACACTAGACTATACGCTCATGAAATGTCAGAAAAGGATTCCATTCGCTGTTCTCATGCAGCGGGTCCAGGGTTGTTTCCGGGTTGGGAGAAGTTAGACGAACGTCGGAAAACTTAAGGCTCTTGTAGACCCCGGGTATCATCTGACCGTCATTATCATCTTCATCCCAACCGTGCCTTATTCGGGATGAATGTGTGTGTGTGACTGGTGCATCCCATATCCTAGGTGTTCGTGTTGCATTTTTAGGCTTAGGCCTGCTTTGGGCCCCGACATTGGTATGATCACTCATCTGGGGAGGCCCTCCACGATCTTCTCATAAAAATCTCCTCTCCGACAAGTCGCGGTCTTGTTACCGCTTGTGTCGCATAAACCATCCCTCTAATGAGGGAGGTAAAACTGAGAGAAATAAAAGCCAAAAGAGAACATGGACTAAATTAACAGAGAATGCATTATTGTTGGTGCCAGTTTAAGAAGACCTCGTCCCGAATCATCATCTATCTACAAAAGAATTTAATATAATTGTTCCCTAATCCGAAAATCTGCACAGACAACGACACCGACAAACAACAGGTGCTCTTCTAGTCGCGTGGATTTTCCCCAGTGTTGCCGCTGTCATTCACTACTTCTAAAGTGAAGTAAATGCTGTGGTACGTATTTGACTGCAGACAAGTGCGAATACGCCTAATTACCATTCCATTCACCGATTGACAGGACAAAGAGAATAAAGGGTGGCAGCAGAAAGCCTAAAGGCTGTTCTTGGAAAGTCTCTTTCAGAAGTGGCACCCACAATATTTTACTAATTAATAAGCAGAACATAGCCATTCAGTGAAACTATAATTTATTCAAGTACTATTGTTTCAATAGCCATTACCAGGAAAAAATGAACAAAATATCATAATGGATGAAAATTAATCTGGACAAAATATTTCATTGTGTATCATAGACATAAACTCTAGTTGTTAAAAATGCATTACGTACTAATTTCCTAAGATAGAAATATACGGTATAACTTAGGTTAAATGTACAAAAAGTTCGTGGATGAAACATTTGCTAATCAGCGTGGTAATCAGTTAATGCACCAAGAAGGCTACAAATTATGGATGGCTGGTTATCTATTAATTTAGGGACAACGGGTCAACATATTCCCAGCCGTTTTTAGTCATTATTTTATGCCTATACTCGTAACAGGTTAATAACTACCTAGGTAATTTTTATAGGCTACCCTGGGGAGCGTTCGTCCGCAATGCGCCCAGCAATTTTACTGAAGTCCACTAAATCTGCTATCAGATAGGCCTAACAATCGGCGAATGGATATTCCATAATAATAATAATAATAATAATGATGATAATGATAATGATAATGACGATGATGATGATGGTAATAATTTTTTTTTCAATTTTCAATTATTTATTTAGAGAAGCTACAGACAATTTTTACAAATTTTAAACAGTAGGCTTCTTAGTTAATATTAGAATGATTTATGATACAGGAATGGCAGTGATGAATTATGATGACGATGATGATGTACAATAATAATAGATGACATATACAACAGGAATTACATAATAATACATAATTAGACATCTGACTTGTGAGTATGTCAAGTCTGCAGTTTTAACCTCATTGATCAATTAGGTATATTGTGTGGTCAGCATAATATTCTTAAGTTGAATAATAATAATAATAATAATAATAATAATAATAATAATAATAATAATAATAATAGCCTACTATGCATAAGAAAAGTTTTAACTTGTAAGATTGGAGTAGGTTTAGATATTTTAGAAGACAATAATTTTGAATTGTCTTTAACCTCTACGTAGGCCACAGGATTACATGCGCAGTTGTCGCGTACCAATCATTTCCCAGCTGAGCTTAGACTCTCCCTACTGCTGTCTTTTTCTGTAGATATCCAGTAGCTGATGCTTCTCCACCGCATCTAACTTTACCGTGTACTCCTAAATCAATACTCTTCTTCACAACCCTCCATCTCACCCCTTACCCTCGCCTTTGCCTTCAGCATCTCATCCAAGTCCAACTATTAAAACACTAAGCCAATGGAGACTTACTAGTGAACGTACTGTAGAAACGAATATAAACCCATAGGTCCACAGCAAGTTTATGCAATGTTTAAACTAGAGGGTTTATTGTGAAGCACATGTGAGGAAACTCCATTTTTCAGGAGTAGCCTACTTGGAAACAAAACCTATAAAGTACGATAATATCGCCAACAATGTGAATTAATTAAGCAAAATGTAAATTATTGTAAGCTATTTAGTCCATAAACTGCACATGTTGAAGGAACTCTAGATTTTTTAAACATGTTAGCGAAGTCCTTAGTCTTCGAATATATGAAAAAAGTAATAATCTTGAGATAAGACAGTTTTTCACCAAAGAAAGAAGAAGTTTTGCATTAAATATCTAATTTCTTAATGTTCTTTTGCTTACAGCCTTTATCTAAGGAGCCTATTTATGGTAAATATAGCCTACATGCTAATTTCCGTGGGTTAAAAAATATTGGTTTAATTTTGATGTTATTTCACATAAAAATAAAATAGGAACATATAGTAAAACTTCTGTTACTGAAGGTTTTAGGATGACAAAAGTAACTGGTATGTGAAAAAAAATTAATATAAACTACAGCCTCCAGGTATAAATAGTTTTCAGGATTTCATAGGATTATTGTTATAAGATCTTCTTACAGCATCATACATAATTATTAACTGTAAAATTAATTAATTATCAATAAAGTCAGTTAACAATGAGTTAGGCAGACTTTAATTATTGCTGTCTCGAAATGAGAATAGCCTATTTTTATGGTCCTGCATCTGTGTAAGCCTACTTATATTTCTTCAAGCAAGCAGGCTACAGTAATAAGTTATGTATTTTAGCATTTCCCCATGTTTACTGTCAAACCAGCATCTGGTCGTTTTCCGTTCACACTCACCGTCCCTCATCATTACTCATAGAATAACAGCTGTGACGGTGGAGCATCCATATTACACCGCAGAGCCTTCTTAAGCCCATTATCAGCGAATTATTATATATATTATTTATTTTATCTAGATCCCTAAATCTACGCGGAAACTAAATCAATGTGTATGAATGAGAAACCAAAATATATTTACACTCCGCTTTGAGGAGTTTACATACTACTGTGTTTGAATTAACATTTTGGCTTAAAAAAATTAAAATGAATCATTACAAATCAAACGTCCCATTTTGTTTGGGATTGATAACATTGAAACAAATTATTGATATTAGCGATTGTGGCAACGTAACAACTCAGAAGTCGCAATTAATTATGTGCAAGGATCAACGTATTCCAATATATTTTATTTTTCAGAAAGTTTTGAGGTGGTTTCCTGGTATTCCATTCCTAACCACTTCGGCTGCTCTAAATCTATGCCAATAAACTGATTAGGTTTTGTTAAAGCAATATATTTTTGAGCAGAGAACAGATAAATTGTGTGCCGTATAAATGAATTAGGCCTAGTGCACAGACCAAATGAAGTAGCCTATACAGTAGGTCTTGCATTAGGCCTATGCCTACCGAATTTATTAATACTGCACTTAGCAATATCTTCATCATCATGGTAAAATGATCCCTGTATGGGTTATTGAGACCAGTAGGCTACCAGGAGATTGAGGCTACTAGATTGAGACATTCTGCACTTGAAGGTGGTTAGGTGGTCAGCCCTACGCCCCCAGAAATACTCCTGATACTCATTTTTGTTAGAGGCTGAGTCAACCCTAGGGCCATAGTGCCACCAGGAGGGTTAGGCCAATGGAAAAATCCCATCGGTTTCATCGGGAATTGAACCCGCGACTTTCCGGTCTGTTGCGCAGTCCTTAACCACTTCGCCAAGGCACACCTCTTCGTCATCATCATCAGGTTCTCTTAATCGGGAGTAGTTTTTTCGACACTTAGGCTTACATCTGATTCTTTGTCTAGTTATTCGCTGTTCCACTCCATTTCTACGTCCCTGGCTGTGGCCTCTTTTACTTCATCTCTACTAACTTAGTTAATGTCCGTTATTCTTTTATTTCTGCGCTTCTTCCTCTGTCTGTAATTGATTAAGTTATGCTTATCAAAAATTCAAGTTCAAGATCAGTGTCATATTTATCCACATGGAAGATTATGAAATAGTCACAATTTGCATTAAAATTATGTAAGTGAATATTCCACAGTAAGCAGGATGTTTTGGCAATCTTTATTTATTTAATTGTTTATTTATTTAGCCAAAGAGTACAGATTCCAGAAATCAATGCAATGCAATTTTCAAATTAGATTTTCCACGTCATTATAGCGAAATTGAACACGACCCTTGTAGCCCAGAACTCGCACAGTGACCAACTAAATTATCCTAAACACCCGTAAGGCTATAAGTTAAGCGTGTATGTGCTTGTGTTTGTTAAGTAGAGATAAGGACATAAAATAAAATATTTTACTTCATATCGTTCAGGATCTGTTACAATCAGGCACAGAATGAACCTAAATTTTCATCAGACTTTAAACTGGGAGGAGATAATCAAAATGCTTACAATTAATTGTGAATTATCGCAACATTCAATAGTGGAATACAGATATCAGCACCAAGTTACATGTTAGGCTAATTCTCATCAGAAGAGCTTTCTTGACTTATTATTATAGATGTTCCTTAATTCACTATTTCATCCCAGCTTTAGTCCATACTCAATTTAATTACTTTTATCACTAAAATGATCTTTCACTGTCTGTTTTCCTTCAAACCTAGGCAAAGCTAATTTTCAATTTCTTCTGATTATAGGCCTGCATCACGATTTTAGTTAAAAAAATTAGTTCTGGTACTCTGTTATGGAATTCACACGCTAAATAAGGAGGAAGTAGTTGCACATGTTGTTCTGTGCTAGGCCACGCCTCCTCATTTTCTTCCTCCACTCTGTAATTCTTTTATCTTAAATTTCTTTTCAATGTTCTCCTGGTATCCAACGTTAGATAAGTTACAACAGATACGAAATCCTTGTAGGCCTAAATCAATAGTCAGAGTCCTAGGAAGCAAAACCCTTTCGAAGATGTAAGGAAGTGAGGGGTTGCTTACTTTTTTTGGCTGAATATGCTGTTATAATTTATGCTTCAGGGCATGCACAAATTTTAGTGAACTTATGTTGCTCCATTAAATTCAATAGTTATTTCATTGGATATACGGAGTTGATTTAATTTCGTCAAACAAGCATTCTTCATATGGAATTTTGGCTATGCTATAGGCCTACAGTAGGGCCTATACACGCTAAAAAATAATTCAATTCTTGTCACTCTGATCATTTTAGTTAACTTAGGCCTATAGTCCCTACACTAGAAATAGGGCACGTTTTCAAAATCACCAAACCCAAATTATAGGCCTATGAACTAAAAACTCACCTCAACTAGAAATAAGATAAGCAGCTATATTTTAAGAAAGTGCCCGAAGGATAAAGACAATAATAGGCCTAATTATCTCAAAACGTATTTATAGCTATTGTAAAATAATAGAAAAGCCTATTTTTTTAAATTTGAAATTCTGCTTTCTTAACCATAGGCTACTTAGTCATAAGAGAACATTTAGAAAAAAAAAATATATAGGAAGAACTTTAATTGCACAAATGTGCCAAAATGCAAATTTTGAAAAATAATTTTTGAAATTCATTTAAAACGTTATATGCCTATTTAAGTCGCTGCAATCTGTAAAGATCTCGCAAGTGTATTTTGGGATCATTACGAGAGATCCAAAGATTATAGTCTGTAAACTAATGTTATACAGTAAGTAGTTATAAAAAGTTTTTGGCAAAAAGTACCAAACTTCAATATTTCACCCTGGTTTAAAGTAGCATTAGGCCAGGATATTAGTTTTTGTTAGGCCTATAATATGGTTTTTAATTAGATCGAACACGATATTCGATTACCTGCACACAGAAGACATCTAAGCCTATCCTATAAACATCAACTATTTACAGGAATTACACCATTATTGACCTTTAATTTAGAAAACCCGTTTAGGCCGATAACAACGAATTTTTTTAACCTTAAATTGATATTACCTACTCTGTCTATTTTTTAAAGTTCTGATAGGCTATTATTTCAGTCAGGTTCCCAAGAAGGACAATTTACATTGGGATTGAAAGTTTTATTGTTGAGATACGGTAGATATAAAATCGTAGGCCTAAGTTTCTACTCATCATACTATAGGAAATTTTAATTGAACAGTCTGCGTGGTCTAGTGGTTAGCAATGGAACTACGAATCTGCAGGTCTGGGTTTGATCACTGGTATCTTCTCGGAATTTTCTGAGGTAGAGAGGTCTGGAACGGGTGGCAGCCCTAGTCCCTCAAAGGGATGTAGAGTTTCGTTTTAGGCATTTTAATTATCGTTTTATATTTTTAAATTTCGGGAAGTCCGTTCACTGCGACTTGAAATAAGTCCCTTTATAATAAACTTCGACCTAAATAGGCATAATAGCACAGGATATAACGCAAAATCACCATGAAACATTTAAAACTCTTATCTTAGACTACGGTAATAGGCTAGGCCTACACCACATATGCAAGTGTACATTCAACTATCTTGGAAAAGCTAGCTTATAATGACCTATACAGAATTTTTCTGTTTTTCAAATAGGCCTAAACGTTGTAGTCTGTCTTATTACAAGCAGGTAAGCCTAATGTAGTAAACTAAATCGGTTTCGAGAAAATCTCTAAAAATGATGTTTTCTTCATGTAAAATCGTAGTGACTATAAAACTGAGACCTCCCAATGTTTCGTGTTACGGCTTTGGAATTATCCTAATTCCTATACCCTATAAAATTATTTTATAGGGCCTGTAATTTTTGTTTAGTTTTTTAGTTACGCTCCCAGCAGAAAGCCAGATAGATAAAGGTATTGAATTGAATTGAATTTTCTTTATTTGTCATTTGTCAACACAAGTTGAAATAGACAATAGTCATAAAAAACAAATACATTAAAAACATAATAAAATTAACAGAGATTGAAGTCATTAACATCATATATACACTTTTCAATTCAAATATTATGAAGGTACTTCTCAAAGACATGAATTGGTAAATTTCTCACTGTAAGCGGTAGCATATTGTATAACTTCATACCTGTATATTTAAAACTATTTTGACTCATGTATAATCTGGTGTAGTCCATGTTTAAATCATTTCTATTTCTAGTTTCATACCCGTGAATAGCTGTTCTGAGTGGTAATGTGTTTGTCTTTTTTTTATTGAAAGGAGGCATTCATTAATATAGAGTGAGGGTACAGTTAAGATTTTTAGCTCTTTAAAAATGGGTCTACATGTTACATGGCGTACAGTTCCCGTAATTACTCTTATTGCTTTTTTCTGCCACTTGAACACTGTTTGGGCGCCAGAAGAATTTCCCCATAATATAGGCCTAACCGCATATTGGAGATGGGAATGGAAAAAAGCATAATAAAAGTTAAGTAGATGCTGTTTACTAACTAAAGTTTTTAATCTACTTAACAAGAAGATTACTCTGGATAGCTTGATGCTTAGCTGTTCGGTATGGGTTTTCCAATTCAATTTAGGATCCAAATCGATGCCTAATAGTCTAACAGAGTCGGACTCATTTATATTCTCATTTAACCTATGGAGGAAGAAGAACATTGTTTCAGTTTTGCTATTGTTTAAGATGAGGTTATTTTTATGAAACCATGCCGCGGAATTTCTAAGCATTTCTTGTGTTTTTCTTTTTACTTCCTCTAAAATATGGTCCGCTGTTATGAAAGTTGTATCATCAGCATATATTACGGACTTATGTGGCAAAAATTTTGGCAAATCGTTCATATATACCAGAAAAAGAAACGGTCCGAAAACCGAACCTTGCGGTACCCCTCTAATGACCGGTAAGGTATTTGATTTACGATTATTTACCATGACTACTTGAGTTCGATTTGCTAAGTAGGCCTATGACCTAATAAGTGCCAATTCTTTATTCTTGATGCCATAGTCCTCTAGTTTAGAGATCAGGATGTCATGAGCCACAGTATCGAAAGCTTTACTTAACTCAAATAATGAAGCACAAGTTATCAACTTTTTTTCAAAACCATCGAGTATTTCTGTGACTAAAGTTTCTACCGCGTTTACCGTCGACAGACCTGGCCTAAAGCCAAAAAGAGATGGAGAAAGAAGATGTTGTGTTACAAAAAAGCTACTCATTTGAAATTTAATACAATGTTCAATTACCTTGGATATTATTGGTATGAGGGATATTGGGCGATAACTATCTGGTCTGTTTATGTCTCCTTTCTTGTATATTGGTATTACAATTGTAGCCTTCAGGACTTCGGGAAATTTACCTGTGTTAAATATTCTATTCATTAAGAGAGTAAGAGGGACCACTATTAGATCAATTATATGTTTAATAATATTGTTGGAAATGCCATAGAAATCTTCACTACTAGAATTAGCAAGTTTAGAGACAGCATTGTTTACCATTTTACAGGTAACATGTTCCCATTTGAAGATCAGGTTATTTAGATTATGTGAAATTGGGGGAATATCTACTAAAGGTTCATCGCCTAATGTGGGGATGTCAGAGGGGTTATAACTAGTACTAGTTATAAAATATTCATTTAGGATTTCCGGCGAAATTGGAATCGCTTGTCTAGTTTTTTGATGTCCAGCAATTGAGTTGATTACCTGCCACGCGGCTTTGCATCTATTATTTGATTTTCCAATGAATGCTTCATTTGCCCTCAGTTTTGCCAATTGTATTTCTCTCTTGTACTTTGTTTTGGTTACCTTGTACTTCTGTTTCATCTCAGTGTTACCTACTTTGGCCAATGAGCACAGAGTTAAAACTGTATTTCTAAGTGTTTGAAGTCTGGGGGTGAACCAGTTAAACTGCAACTGTTTCTTGGGACAACCTTTATGTTTCACGTTTTTCGTTACTTTAGGGCAACATTATTTATTAGACTTGATAGTGTGTGTATGAAGTTATCAAAGGCACTTTCTAAGTTATATATTCTCTCCCAAGCAATCTCTGTTAGTTTTTGTCTTAGCTGGAGAATATTTTCTGGGAATAACTGTCTATAATTTATTGTTTTTATCAATTCCTGGATAGTATTTTGTTTGCATTTAAGCATCAACCATAAACTGTGATGATCAGAAAACATTGTTTCTGTCACTCCATACTGATATTCCTCTTTTTTCAGGTTTGAAATTATATAGACAGACAGGCAGACATAGATCTATGTGTTTCTGAAAATTATGTTTTTTAACTCAGGAGCCACAAATTTGTAATAATGGTGATACTAAATCAAATTTTAGGGCCGGAAACAATACTTTCTCTACGTGTAGTAAGGCTGGTAACAACGGTACAGGTTAAGCACTTAACTTATGCATGCCATATGTTCTAACTGGCAGAGTAAGCACCTGACCAATGTAGTAATATTAGTTATGTGTGTGTATGAAGGAGGGCAGTGAAAGAATGAATGCTCAACCCATGTCATTGCATTTATTACGGCGCCGACCAGGTGAAGAGGGCACCGCATGGATTTATGGGCAACAAGCACGGAACATAGCGGGGCTATACTATTCTATATTAGCCTTAAAAGAAATCACCTTTCTACAGAAATGTAGACCTAAACATGCGCAAACCAGGCCTATATTAATTTTGAACAACTTAGACTTAATAGACTAGCTAGGCCTATATTAATATAAGTATCAACTTACGTTAAGTTATAGTCCTGGTAGATCAATTTTTACCATTGTTGCAGAATACTTTAGATCTTGTCTATATTCCAAGCCTATAAGACTCACAGCATACATGCATCAAGTTTATGCGAATTTGGAAATTAATAGCCTATGCCTAGATCAGGTCTATGCCTAGTCTGTTATTACTCCGACCTAGATGTTTATGACTTATCTTGTTTTTTATTTCTTCTATTTCCATCGCGAACTTAATCAATAGATTATAAGCACGATTTCAAATCATGTGTTTAAATTAGTGGTTTATTGGTCATTTTATTGCAGATTTCACACCTATGCCTCCCCTACAATTTTTTTCTTTTAGTTTTCTGTCACTTCCCATAATTTTCAACAATAGATAATACTTTTAATAAGCATAAAGATACAACTTTTCAATGGAAGGAATATAAGTCTAGTATTGTAGCTTTGCCAGAGTGCAACTTTGGTATTCAGTTATAGGCTACCGCGTAAATTTACAATATTAGTGAACCCCGGTAAAGTGTTGCATTTAACTTACTGCACAAGGCTCAGTTTCCCATTTTACCGGGGTAAAAGTTTCCAAGTCTACTAGGGCCTTTGCGTACAACATAATAAATAATAACTTGAAAGAGGAATAATTTCATTAACAGAGAAGACTCGACTACTAAAAACATTACCGGTCGTCTGCTTAGGCCTATTTGGGTAAGATTTCTCCTGCCTCGCCACCCTCAGTGCACGAAATAGGTTTAAGTAAAGAAGATAGCCTGAATAAGGCCATAAGAGTATAATTATAAATGCCAAATAATGCTACATTCATAAAACAGAAATAAACATAACGAGAACTACAGAAAGAGGTTAATGAGGGAACAGCCGGGAAGAGACCTATAATTCTGTAATTGGTTTGAGTTGTAAACATTCTATCGGCTAGACTGCAGGAAGAAGATGAGAGATAATAGAGACGTCATTTTTTCCCCGTCTTAACTGAGATTTACCTGTTGTTATATATGGCTTAAAGTTATATAGCCTTACGGAGAAGACAGCTTATTATAAGAACAATCTGTTATTATTTCAACTAAATGCAGGACTCTACAGCCCAAAACATTTATAAAACTTCTTATACACAGAGTTAAAAGTCGGATTACATTAGTGACTAGGCCAATGTAGGACTCCTTGGAGCTAAAAAACCTTCAAGATCAGCGCAGACCTAGGCCTACTTGGGATCCGAGAATGATATAGGCCTAGTATATATTTTTACAGTCCATTTAGTCTAATCTGTAGGCATAAAATAACAAACTACATAGGAGAGAAGATTCAAAGGAACTCCATAACTGAATGAAATGTTCATTAGTTGTTATAATCGTACTTTCAAGATATGTTCTTATTTAAAGAGTCTACCCGTAAGGATTCTGGAAGTAATGTAACGCATTATTGGCCTATCCTATGTTATTATTTTCTTTATTATTTTATACCCAAATAAAAAAAAACCGGAAGATTGCCGAGTAATAAGTTATGATGTCGCGGGATCAAACCCGGCCGCGGTCGATTAATTTTTCAGGACTAAAAATCCTGGGCACGGAGTCCTCCGGGAGGGACTTTAAGCTGGGGGGCCCTTGTCATAGATTTACTTCACATAAAAGAACTTCAAGCCTAAATTAGAACCTCAAGACAAAATTTGTCGGCCTTTTCACGTCCAAGTAATAAGCCTACTTTGGTTTCCAGGGGGTGTTGAGAGGCGATGGGCTTACCACCTGTCCCTCTGCCCTCTCTCGGAAAATAAGCGTAACAAAAAATTTGCATAGGTAACAGAAACCTCCACTTTAAGACCCTTCACCCCAACATAGGGGATAAAGGAAACCAGATACAGAGTAGTTTGATAAAAGACCATAAGCGAATAACTCTGTCGACGATGCGCACGTCCTAAGATCCTGCCCGTATGGAGAGTTACCGAGAAACAAATTCTATACAGTATGTAATATGAAATTTCCCATCTTCTACGTGAGAAAGACTTCGAAGTATTTGAGGAAGTTCATTGTGTGGTAATAAACGGAAAACATGGCAGTAATGAAAGGCTTGTATATGCTGAAAATTCTTCTGAGGGATACATCTCTGATCCAAATACTCTATAAGATCCGAACAATATAGGCCTAGAGGTCAACCAGAAGAGGACGATAAGGATAATGCCAAATTTATGAACCTACCATTTCATTAACCAGAAAAATGCTGTCTGGAAGAAATGAAAAACATAGGCTAACATTTGAATTGGAGCTCGAGGCACCATGCAATGAAGCGGTAGTTCACGTCTGGAAGCACTTCTAATTAGACCTTCAGGAACTGAATAATATAGGCCCAGTTGTTTAAGTTAATAAAGGACCACGCCATATTTATAGAAACCACTGTTATAACATGATATAATCCTTTAAGATTCTGGTAATTTTTGTCAGGCCTATAACTTATACTATTGTTTATATGTTTCTGAAATTTCAAAACTCAATAATAACAGAAATTGTAAGCAGCAGTTCAAGAAAGGGAAATTATCTTTGAAATTAGTACGTATAATATCGTGAGACCTGAGATTTTTCTGATGAAGAGAATATCAGACAGGTGAACAGATCAATGAATCCAGCCGTTTCAAAGGCCTACCCTCTGCCTTCATTTTCAACACACCATTGACCTGCATACCTGGCTGACAACCCGAGAGACGTTCATTTCGCATGCAATCCTATGGTAACCAAGAAAAATAATCTTTAAATTTTTCAAGGACATAACTAAATTATATTTTAGTACTGTAAGAACATTTGAATCAGTTTTTCTATTGCACGTAGTGTTGGGGGCGGAGGTTGCTGGTACCAAGGTGAATTTTGTTATGCTTATTTTCCGAGAAAGACTGCAGAATGACAGATGGTAAGTACATCGCCTCACAAACCCCCTCCAAAAACTAAGGATGTGAAAGGGCCGAAAATTGTGTAGGTCTATTGGGAATAGCAACTTGACCGGAATTGAATGTTGTAACTTACTCCTATTGAACTATAATGTGAGCATAAACAAAGTGTTAGGCCTATTGGTTGATTGTTATGGTTATTTAAAATATGGTTAGGGCTGCACATTGTATAATATACATATTATGTCGCCGATGTACAGGGTTTTCTCCGTCTGAAGAGTTCTTTTACGTGCCCAGATTATAAATATGCACAAGTTAATACTTTGGCCAGGATCAAACCTGCGAACTTGGAAGGGAAGGTACAGTCATTGCTTTACCGACTGCTCCACTCGGGTTGTTCTATTCAGTTATTATTGACACCAACGACAACAGTAGTTTTTTTTTCTTTCTTAAGCTATAGCCTAACTTAGGCCTATATCAAATCAGTCCCATTGCTCATAAAGGGATTTGTTTGAACACAGGCCTATATTATTGTATATTAGGCTGACTTATAATATCTTAAGTTATGTGAAAATTGAAAAGAAAATTTCGACTGAATCATGAATCTTTCTGATATAATTTACAATTTTTATATCAGCTGCATTAAGTCAAAATGAGTACCATAGGCCTACTACTGGAATTTAGTAAAGAATTATTTACTTAATTATTTAATTTAGAATTTAGTTAGTATTTAGTACGGTTCGTTAGCTTGTCATACACAAACATTACTCATCTGTATAGTATTAACTGTAAAATTCTTATTTTATCACAAGTTTTTTTTTCTATTTAGACTACGTTTCAGTCTATATTACAACTTAGCAAGTAAGGAATTGACAGTGTTCACTTTTGTGTTAAATGCTACACTATATTGAACAGAAATAAAATAAAATAAATAAAAACATACTTACTTGATTTTTAAATGTCCTAAGTCTAGATCTACTAAACTAATTCTCTGACATTGTGGAATGTGTCATAGATAAATGGTATGACGACCGCTTTGAAAATGCAGGGTCGACTTTAGTATACAGTATGCTGTCTGTGGTTAGGCGTATGATTAAATAGTTTATTCTTCTTCTATTAGCTACCTCTAAATCTTCTGACAGATGAAAAATTGACACAGTTTTGTGAGACATAGTGCAGCTAAATTAAAGAAACCATGGAATCAAACTTGGGAGTATTTTTAACGAGGTTATGAATGTGACGATAAATTTACGTTCAAAACGAATTTCCGATGGGAAGACTTTTTCGGTGTTATAAACTGCACTAACCTATATTAAGAATTTTCTATAGTAATCTAATGAGCAGTATATCCAGAAAATTTCCTACCTCCTCTTTTGTACTTTTAGCGATGATTTAATGCACCGGTGGGCCTATTTATAAGAAATGTTGGACAAGAAATTTACAGTATGCGCGTAAATTTTCTTTCTATTCGGTTACACTGAGGTATATTATTGAGACATCGCATAAGAAAATTCATTCCATCCTGTATATCTGTCTCCTGAGATATTAGGCCTTTAATAATTTACAAGAGGTATAGTCTATATTGTTATTGTTATGTTGGACCGGATTTTTAAGGTCAGATTTATTGCCCTTTGTATTGAATAGGCCTAATTAACTTAGTTGGTTATAGTTATTATTTCAATTTGCTGAAAGATGCCCCTTGAAAATGTCCTTTTTTTTACCATGTATAAGCTAGGCTACTTCTAGTGTCAATTTCTTGAAATGAATGCTTAAAAGAAGGTTATTTGAAAATAATTGAACACAGATCCTAAATAGTATATCGTACTCTGAAAATTCACATGATCCCTCAGTTCTATAATAGATTAACTTTTTAATTCCCTGAAATCTAACACGGTGTTTTCATTAAAGTATATTTTCATATTTCAAAATTAGCACCAATAGCAATGCTAGGATTCTTCTCCATACGCCAAGCGGTCCGCTTACCTCATTCCACTTTACCGTCGTTTTCCCTGTAACTGTAGCTGCACGAAGATAGACACTCTTTGATAATAACTTCGCACATACTTTAATTGATGAATGTTCTACATTGAAGATTTAGACAATAAATTATGGTTTTAACCTCAATTTTATTTCTAAAATATTTAATTATAAGTATACAAATCAATTGTAATCTACAATAGGCAATCCAAGATTGTGAAAGTTTACATTTTACAGAACTGATTTTAAATTAATAGCGCTTACTGAATAACGGAGATTTATTGTGAAACTTAGAAATTGAAGGGATTGATTTTAAAGTTATAACATATCTACATTACTAGTTATAAGTTAATGTAAGTTATAGGGGAGCGGGGGGTGGTATCGGACAGCGTCTGGTATCGGACAAGCCCAATATTTCTTGCTAGCAGGTGCTTGGACGACCGGTTTTGTGATTGACAGTCTTGGTTAAATGTTTGAAGAGGGTGAACATCTTATTCAGTTGACAGCTAGTTTCGTTTGTGAGTGGTAGTGTTTTTTGTTCTTTACTGTGTGAATCGGCTTGCACGAAGATAACTTCACAAAGCAGTACAGGAAGAACGGTGAGTTGTGTTACATTCCCCTGGTAGTTCCAGACGCACTGTACTTAAGGCTATAAGCTGTAGGTTTAGAATTTAATTCTCTTCAAAGGTTCTTGGTTCAGATTTTTTTTTTCTTAGGACCGTGAATCGGGTGGTATCGGACAGGAAGCTAGTGGGTGGTATCGGACACTGTAGGTACTCATCCAACGTGGTTACTGATGGTTGTTTCCTTTGGTTTTAGGTAAATATGGGGAAGATAAGAGGAAAGTGGGAAGAAGCTGACATGATATTTTCCGTAACAATGTCAGGGACAAAAAATGACTATTCGAGAGGCAAGTGATTGTTTTTCAGTACCGAAAAGTAGAGCACACGGAAAATGTGCAAATTTGGAGGGGAACTCTTTATTTTATAAATGTGATATTTGTATAAAAAAGTAAAACAGTAAAACTTTATATTTTGAACATGGAAATAAGTCTTTTGTGGAAAACAGTGACTGTCCGATACCACCCTCCATTTTTCAAAAGTATAAAAATGTAACTACTTTTTAATTTTCTTGTGCTAATTACATTTTTTAGATTTAATTAAATATATTCATGTAATCATTTAGTTATACGAATAAAGTTATCTGTAAAGTGGATTAAACATTTGTTTCCAGTTTCAAAAAAGAGTTACGTCGTAAAAACCTAAGGTGTCCGATACCACCCCCTGTTCCCCTAACACATTTGCATAGACCTATTTAATATATCAGCATGGATAATATTGTCTATTGTTTGCTGTTGAGCACTCAAATTGTAAACAGAATGCATTAAACAGTAGGCCCAATGATCCGAACTTAAAAGAATTTGTTTTCAACATGTATCTATAATCAACGAGAATTAGATTCTGGTTAATGGTATAAAGGCAGAAGTTCAAGCAATAGTGAATAGTATACGACCTTAAAGGTCATGAAATTCATTAGGCTAACTCTAATTTAGTTTGTGCTCATTTTCCAATTTCATTATCTGTTAACAAACTGTAATAAAGATATTCTTGATTCTCAGAAGTCTTGGTGTGTAGGGACTTGGGAGTATGTTACTATTAGGGGGTTTAAGGAGAAAAAATCTTTTAAAGTTGATAATTATAATAAGAAGTATAAACCCAATCTGTAATGGCCTTAATTTAAAACTAATAACTTAATGAATTGAAAACCTTGCAACCAATGATTACAACGAGCGTCATGAAATGGTGCAAGAACACTAGGAGGCCTAAGTTAGTTAGTTTTTATTTTTCTAAGTTTAACCTTTCCCGTCGTAGTGACGTTTATGCGTCCCATGCCCAATTCCCCCCGGAGTCTTACAGGACCACGACCTGTACTTTCTAATCTACCAAAGAACGTCATGGATGGACTTCCCTGATGCCGGGACCATGCTAAACAACAGGAACAGCATTAGTCGCACAAACACTCATTCCGAACAAGGGATGGATGGGATGAAGATGAAAGTCAGATGACATTCGAGGACCACAAGGGCCTAAAGTTACCCGACATTCGTCTCATATGTGAGGAAAACCCCCGGAAAGTCCCACATAGGTAACCTGTCCCGACCGGGAATCGAGACCGGCCCGCTGTGTTAGGGGAGAGAACGTATCCAGTAAGACCTAGTTATGTTGAAGATAATGGTGATGGCATTGATAAAGACAGTAATGATAAGAATGATGAAGAGATTAGACAACATAGAAGGAATGTTAGTTTTTAGACTAGAATGTATATTAGACTATAAGTCTAAAGTAAACTGATTAAGAATGCAAACTATTTGTGACAAAACTTTAGTGTTGGTAACCTATCTATTAGAACCATCGAACATTAACTGTAATAACTATAATTATTAGTTCTTCCTGTATGTGAAATTCCATTCTTCAATACAAAAGTACATTTCTGGAAGCAAAAGCAAGAGTAAATGAAAAGGAATGTACGAGGATCTTTTAAGATAACACTTTCACTGCTCCCATCCCCAGCTCATGGTTCATTCTGTATAAGACACAGGGGATGTAGATGCCCCCCTGACAGAGGAACAGTTGCTTGTAAACACACCTATGTATTACCTCGCGTCACATAAATAACAGTCTGAAGACAGCATAAAACTTACTTTCCATAGGCCAATGTTTTTTACATGGATATGCATCTCTCAAGTTAGTGCCAAAACAAAGGATTAACTCTGTAAATTATTTCCAAAATAATGTCATTGATTAAAATAGTCTCTCAGTGCTGTTCAAAGCACCAGCTGACTGTAGTTCAATGTTAGATAGCTTGATTTCTGGTTTCCCCACCTAAAACCAAAACAGATTTGAATGAAAAGGAACAACGGATATTAATATTCTTGTCTTCAAGAAAACCTAAATTTTGTAGTCTATTGTCTTTGCTTAATTGCGCTTCCGTAAAGAAAAATTGGCTGAACGATTTTAATTTTTTTCCTGCCTATGAAGAAAGCCTAATATTTGTATTAAGGGTATATTAAGGGTGATTAGGTAAGTTACATGTGACCATTTTATTCTATTCAACTTTGTTTTGAAGTCTTTAAATCTACCATTAGACTATCCGATTTGAATCATGCCTGTCCATCTTGAGCTTAGCCAAGGGCACGATGTCAATCCCAGAACAGTGTGCAGGAATCAAAACATGGAAAATACGCATGCATAGTATCATATCAACAATGCCAATTCCATTGGTGATAGCGGTAGTCTACTATTAAACACAAAACCTGTTGCTTTCTTACTAAGGTCTTTTGTTTAATTTGTGATAAAACTTCATGGAATGTCTAATTAAGATCCATGTGAATATCTGGATAATTAATTAATAAGTAGGATAAATAAATATTCAAACAAAGACAAATTTTAAAGACATACAATAAATTCATTATATTCCAAAATAACAGGAGCCAGTACAGGCCTATAGGCATATTCAGGCTGGTGCTAGTCACGATGAAAAGCCCATTAATAGCTGGTAGGCTGCAGTAAATGCATGAGTCATTTGAGAGAAAGAAAAGTACAGAGAGGGAGAGAGAGTGGCTGAGTGGTAGAGAAGGCCTTATGGCCTTAACTCCGCCAGGTTAAATAAATAAATAAACGATCTGTAAGGAGACTGTAAATTTATATTTGAAGAAGGAATTTTCACAGAGGCAAGTACAATGCATTTGCAAACATGGAAGAAATTTGTTCCAGAATCATGTGTTTGATGAACCCTATTTTCTGATAACAGATTGAAGTTAATGTCTTTCTCTTCCATGGTCCTAAGAATAGTAGGCGTTCTAACTTATAGCTGCAGGTCTCATTTACAATTTATATCAGATTCTTTGCTTTAATACAATATTTCCCCTCGTTTTAGGATATTATAATATAGGATATCTTTTAAATTTAAACTATACAAATCGTGCGGGTTGCATAACAATAAAGTTAAGGCCTAAATTAGATTTAATGCAGGCGGGGGTAGCTCCTTCAAAGTGATTATTCCCTGTACTCGATTATTTTAAAGATTGATAAAACTCAAAGGCCAGCAGAAGGATTAGGCCACCAATAGGAAAGAACCTCCCTCACAGGTGCTATTGACATTTCCCCACCTCTCCCTCATTCACTATGCACAAGAGATGCTGAGTTTGATCCTAGAACATCACAACTTCTGACTCCGACGATAGTGTATCCTATAAAATATGAATTCTGTAACATGTCGAAGTTACACTTCAGTTTTCAATATGAAAATGCAGGCCTTAATATGGAAATTGCAGTAACTTATTTACAGTAGGCCAATTTGCTCCCAAATAGTTACTGAGGCTCGGATTGTTAGGTTTTTATAAACCCTGTTTTAGTTATTAATCATTTCCAGACAATTTTTCTTAGTTTCGCTTTAATCAGTAGACTACAATGAACACATTGAAAAATTAATCAATATTATTTTTACTTAAACTTCCAAAAAACTATAGGAATACCTTTTTTGCTTAATTTTAGAATTACACCTGTCATTACCAACTTCTCTACATAAACTCATCAAGAAATTTTTTCTTTTAATCAATCAACCTTTAGAATACTTCACTTTTGGCGTCTTGGTGGAGCAAAGACTGTGAATAACTGCAAATGTAATAAGTCTTAAGAATGCCTTTAATTAATTGTTTCTTAAGAAACCGGGGATTTTGGTTTACTAACGATTTCCTTTACGGGACAATGCAATGATGAGCAAGATGCAAAATGTAGTAGATATTTAAAAAGTAATTTTTGTAGAATACCAATAATTAGATTAATTAATAATTACATGTTATTAGTTTGTTAAGTATTTTATTCAAAAAGCAGCTTTAGCCATTTTCATTTTTCGAAATTTTTAGGTTTTACAAGACGTCATGATGATGAAACGGATAATTATGTTAGCTAGCAAGGAACAAAATAGGATAAAACCTAAAAATCCGGGCCCTGATAATAACGCTAAAACTCACCGTATGGATTGCACAGGTGAAAGTAGTAAAGTTTACATGGGACAAGTTGACGTTTTTGAAAAAGGTATTTATGAAATGTTTAAATTTATATGTCATGTTTCAAGTAATTTCGCGTTGTATTTAATTTACTAGACCCTGAACTATACATTCGGAAACGCGTGGGTCAACGCAGAAGGTGAAGAAAAGCAGTTCTACCCGAAATCTTGTGAATTTGAATTTTATCTATTAACCTTTTCACTGCTACTGACGTATAAATTCATCATCTAAATATATTATTTAAAAGTTGAGGTATAAGAATAATATAGGCCTAAGTTGTTTTATATAAAATATTAACTTATTATATTTTCTGTGTTATGATTGTTATTCATGGATATCAGCTGTTCTACTAAAATTTTCCTCGTCAATTCTAGCTTAGAGTCCACTGATGATTTTACTTGATAATTGCTTATAAGCTATATACAAATTCACCTTAAGCCAATTGGTACATCTCAATGAACTCTTCGGGTATGTAATCGGCAATCATCTGCCTTGTAGTATGTAGCCTACTATACCTTAAGAATTTGTAAGTATCTGTAGGCCTAATTATTGTTCCAACGTAGGTAATAGCAATGTGTAATTACTTTTAATTATTGCACTCATCTGGGTGGTTTTAAGTTGTAATCACTTGTATTGCAATTAATACATGCATGCATATATATATATATATATATATATATATATATATATATATATAACGTGTTGTAGAACTATAACCCTAACATGCCAGTGGCAAAATAGGGTCAATTAAAACGGAGATTCAATAATAATAATAATAATAATAATAATATGCCTTAACTTTTGCATTAGGCGTATCCCACATTTCGGTTTTTATATTGAAAAATACGGAACCAGAAAAATATAAATAACGAAAAATGTAAACTCTTTTCAACAGTAGCCTACAGTTCTGACGGAAGCCTTGATAAAAACATGTTCTGCCAACCTCCGTCCTATACTCCAAAGATGTAACCACGATAAAGATAAGCGACCTCTTGATTCACTGTTTATGTGTTGCTGGGTAGCGTTGCCCTCTCCTCTCTTATAAGCTATATAAAGTGAAAATGTGAGGGGGAGGGATATGACATTTATAGAGCGGGTCCGGCTTTCGAAAGTGCAAGCTGGCATTTTAAATCCCATCAGGATCAGCTGTTTTGCACTGTGTATGGCTGCGTAAAGCGTTTAAAACCGAGACAATAGGGACTGTCCTGCATTGGCTGCTGTTTTTGTCTTATTCATAGTAATAGTGGAAGGTCTTTCTACTGAAATTAGGGAGGATTCAGATGACCTGTTTCCTCAGTCATTCTGTTCAAAAGGTGTTTGTATGAGATACACTTACTTATTGTACAGTGTGTTTTCTGTTATTAACATAGCTCTATTATTAAACTTATATATAACTTATATAAAATGCAGAATATTTTTTATTGACATTTAAGAGCTCCGTCCGATCTTCTGTACAGCACCTTATATTTTGCTCGATCAATAAAACGTTGGACCTACAATTCGCTAAATAAAATAACGATCGAATAATGAAAAATAATCGAACCTTTAATCTCCAAAACAACATTTATAATTACCTGCAAAGGAATAATTATAGTATAGTAATTATTTCTCAGAAAGAGGAAGTGAGAGAGAGGAAAGGGATAAGGAGAACTTAACTTACAACTTTTTTTCTCCTAGAAAAAGACATGCAGTCATTCCGTGTCAATATATTCACTGCAAAATTTCAAGGAAATAATTTCATCATAATATTGTCATTACATGGTCCCGGATGTTCACTCATTGTTATTCACAAAATAGTTAAGGAGAAAACTTACTTAGCAATGCACGGGAGGTCTCACAGGCCACTTAAAAATGTAACCGTTTTCTAGCACGGCTTCTTTAACACTGATGGGCAAGTGACGCTTATGGGGAAATAACTGATAAAAGATTAGAAGGGAAAGTTGTGTAAATAACTCACATGTGAAGACGATATCTAGATAGCGGCTGCAGTCTCACAGACCTCCCGTTTTATGGTTAACAGTAAACATTTTAAATCCGTAAGTAGGCCTATACCTTTAAAGTCTATACAGTATACGCAGTGCTTTAGTTGGGCCGGTAAGCACAGAACCGGTATAAAATTATTTTCCTTCTACCATACCGGGAAAAATATGTGCTCCGGTACGTCGTACTGGCAGTACAGGAACGAGATTGTCCTAAAATACTTATTAAATGTCTAATTCAATACCAAAAAGCACTATTAAATTCTCCACAGATATGCGTTCTAATCTTCACCTTCGTGCGCATTTCTACAGTTACTTTCTCCTTAGATCACATGTTGGCTAGCCACCTTGTTTTCATAAAATGTGTGGGACCACCACTAGACGTTTTTGATCCTGCTCCATACGTCAGGTCATGACTACAAGGAGGCAATAGGTCAGCAGAAGAAACTGCATGCAGAAAATGTCAACCGAAGGATTACATTCAGTATGAGGCGATATGGAAAATTTTGAAGTAAGATGAGTACCCCTAAAAAATATTTTCCAACTAAAGCACTGAGTATACGTCTAAAGTACAAATATGTAGTGGGTAAAGTAAAGTAAAGCAAAGTAGATATTCTACTCCTTATACAGGCTTGGAGGTTCTTAGGGTTTCTGGAGGTTTTAGTCACTCGAAACATGTGAGTTTAATATTTTCAGCTTTTCCCTTCCACCTTTCCTCTTGCTCTCTGTAGTGGTAAAGTTTTCTTAAAAACATGATAATAATATTATAATAAGGTATTGTACATAAATGTTAATAATTTATTTCCAGCATGTAAAATAAGCATGCAGGCTATGAGCATGACAGAAGCATATTGGATACGTGACTTAGTATGGAATTTGCTAGTCTTGGTTTATCTACTCTAGGTTCATGGGAGCTGACCCACCATTTTCGGCATACAACCATAGATCTGATTCCAACCATTCTTCATCACCCCTATTCAACTATTCCAGTAATGTGAAATGCACTGTCCGGCCTACCCTTGTCCACCAACGCCCACATTCTCTCATCCTTTGCATTTGGAAGGCCATTTATAACTGCTGCCAAAAGTTAGCACTATGTCTACTGCTGTGCCCTGATTGGAGGATGATTCAAATGCATTTCAAACTGCCGCTCTTGCTTCCCGTCCCGTATTGCAGCTGTAACAAAGTTCTCGGGAAGATCTACTGTGTGTTTCTAAACTCAGTAAACAAATCAATTATCTGAACAACTCATTTAGTTCTAAATTTCCCGATTGAGTTGTTTTACTTACATGTATTTCAGTTCACTTTACACAGTTATTTTGTCAGGTTGAATTATTATGAAATGATTACAATTAAAACCCTTGTTTATTTGTGCCTTCATATCAAAACGTCAAGTGGGGTTTCTAATGTCTTATCTGACCAATTAGAAAAGTCACTTCCAGTCATACTCAAGCAGCTGGAATTATGATAAAGACATAACTTACATCATCTCAACTACTAGTGCAGGCCGTACTGGCGCACGAGTATGCAAAACTTTTCGGACGCAGTTTCATTTTGGATTCTTAATTATGACACCTTACAGTATGTAGAAATGCAGGTTGCCACCAAATATTGTGGTCGAGGTTATCTTGACCTACCATTAAAGATGGCGGATGAGCCACATCATGTTTACGCCATTATCTCCGTGATCCCTGGTCCAATCTTTCCGTTCTTTTTTTTAAATAAAAGGAAATTAAAAATACAACCAAAAATGTTATTACACATTTTTTGATATCTTCTACCCTATGAACGTTATTTAGGTGCAAAGTGTTTTTTTTTTTAATATTCATAGAAAGGGTATACTGAAAAATGAAACTATTTACAATTGGTTTCGGCCTAACAACTTTTTACGTTCATTACATGCATTCCTAGTACATACATATATTTTTTATTCAGTTTAAAATATAAAATACATGTTTGCAGTCTTCAACAATACATACATATAGTGGTATTCAGTTCATTTGCTTCTTTTTTACAGCTGCAACTAAATGTCGTACAGCGAGACCTACAATTGCACGGTGGTACTATGTAACCAGGCACTGCCTTTTTTGTAACTTACTTTGGTAGAAGTTCATTGCTATTTTTTTCATAACCAAATTCCGTCAAGTCTAATGGCTCGCACAAGGGGTTGAAAGCGTTCTTCCATATGTATGTTTGGGCTGATGCACGTAAAGCATGTTGATGTAAAGTATCTGTAGAGCATGGAATTCTGTCTAATGACAAACCAGTCTCACAGTCCGAGATATGGATATATAACGTGCTTCGTCTGCTGATAGTCCTGGTTTATTTATTAGTTTTAAATATAGTTGTTCCAGAGCAGTGAGGGAGAGGTAGTCTATTTCCCAATGGCTTAAGGACGTCTTGTGCGTAAGGTTGTTTAATTTCATTGTAGGCCTTACTCTTTGAAGATATTTTGCTTGTGTCGCAACCAGAAAAAGTGTGTAGTGCTGGTAGGATATTAATAATTTTTTCTCCCAAAGAGTTAGATACTAAATGGCGATCTATTATTCTTAATTATAAAAAAAAAAAAAAAAAAAATTGTTAGATGTAACTTTTATCCATAGACCCGAGCAGTTATAATTTCTAAATTTTGGCCAGAAATGAATTGCCAAAACAAAAATATCAGTAGGCCTATCTGAACTATGAATCATTAGCTCTGATCCAGGTTGTACAGCATGAAAAGCACGCACGTATATCCTGGTGTCTGCTTCAGTATGATTTCATCCTAGATCCAAAACCTCTGAAGTCACGACTCCCTGGATTTTGAAACAATTAGTTTCATCATCAAATCTTCCAAATATCACCAAACCTTGATTTTCATTCAGTTTAACATAGTGATTTGCACTTTTGCACAGGAATCTTACAAGTTCTTGTTTATTTGAAGAGCAACATATAAAATTCTTGATATTTTTAGGTATGTGAGTGGATGGTCCCAAGATTTTGAGTTGTACAGGACTGGAACCCTTTGCATATCTTTTCGCTTCCATATTCTTCATAGAAATTTCACCATATCTATCGAAAAGATGTAAATTCTTTGTACGTTAGGTCTGGAATAGAAAGAAATTATGTACTTGTAGAAAGCTCCTGTGAAGTCCCCAAACGTATTTACGTAGTTGAATGATAAACACAAGAGCCATCCAGTCAAATATATGAATCATACAATGACTTGACGAAAGACCGTAGTCTACATCATAAGCGCAACTAACTTCATTGTCAATAACATTCATAAGAACGAGCTTATCAGGTTTTTTCATGAACCCATGCACATCAGTCAAGGCACGAGGATATTCTGCTAGTTCATGACTACCAATAGACTTCGGGTCATATTCACGTTGAATCGATAACGTTACAATCCTATGAATGTCAAGAGATTCTTTTGATTTCTGAAGTTCCTTGCTTGTACCTTTTTGGCAGTTTGTATCTTTCTGCTTAGGAGCGTATTTTAAATTCCGAAAGCTTGCCCTCTTCATATGGTCGAAGACACTTTTTTCTTTTTCCTAAAGCATAAATAAAAGAATTCTTCATGAAGATTTTCTCCATGCTCTTCAAACTTCAAAATACAAGATGGTACATTTTCGTTTACCAATTTATTCGTCTTTTTCTGTAAATATGTTTCTTTTTTCTGACAGGCTCCTAACTAAACTCTTTAAATCAGCCTCATCTCTCTTTATTCTAGAGGGACTCCATTCATAATCCTCGGCTGCTCCTGTAGGATCATTGTTCATGTCACAAAAATTCCAGGAGTACATTGTGAATAGCACTCTTTGTTGGATACAGAACTATCCATTTCCCCATTGCATCTTTTTTTCTCTTCTTTTTTATCCCAATCAATCCATCACTGACCGCTGATAAACTTATCTGTGATTGCTCAATAGCTATAGTGATCCTGAACTCTTCTTGACTGACAACATACCCCTTTGAAGATCAGTTTTCACGCCAACTGGAAGTTAAAGCATGTCTTGTAAGTAGGCCCACATCGTGATACCAGGAGCATAGTTGTGGTTCATAGAAAAAAAAGTACGGTAACATTTTTCTTACAGATGCAATATGGAGTTCAAAATTTCAATCTCTGTCGGCTTTCAACGAGTCGAAAATTATTCCAACCAATTCACAGTATTTCATATAAGCTTAGTACTGCAATGTATCGTTATTAGCACTTTTGGGTCCCATGAAATCATTGAAGCTTTTAAAGAAATTTGCATTTTCCAGATCACATTCTAAAAGAGTGTAATGTCGTACTGAAATCAGCCACATTGTGATCGGCAATAGCTTCTCGTAAGATTTGGACTTTTTAAGTTATAAACAACTCCTCCAAAACTTGAAGTTCAGCATACTTAACATATTGCTCAAGCTGCAAATAAGTAAGAGCTTCATAGAGTGTGCTCTAACGCCCCTATCGTAGTGAATACCGTTTAATATGGATTGTAACGTATTTTCACCATATAATCCTGCTTCTTCTGTCATAATAGATTAGACTTGCCGGAATTTGGTTATAAAAAAACAATGAACTTCTACCAAAGTATGTTACAAAAAAGGCAGTGCCTGGTTACATAGTACCACCGTAAAATTGTAGGTCTCGCTGTACGAAATTTAGTTGTAGCTGTAAAAAAAGAAGCAAATGAACTGAATACCACTATATGTATGTATTGTTGAGGACTGCAAACATGTATTTTATATTTGAAACTGAATAAAAAATATATGTATGTACTAGGAATGCATGTAATAAACGTAAAAAGTTGTTAGGCCTAAACCAATTGTAAATAGTTTCATTTTTCAGTATACTATTTCTATGAATATTAAAAAAACACTTTGCACCTAAATAACTTTCAAAGGGTAGAAGATATCAAAAAATGTGTAATAACATTTTTGGTTGTATTTTTAATTTCCTTTTATTTAAAAAAAGCGGAAAGATTGGACCAGGGATCACGGAGATAATGGCGTAAACATGATGTGGCTCATCCGCCATCTTTAATGGCGGGTCAAGATAACCTCGACCACAATATTTGGTGGCAACCTGCATTTCTACATACTGTAAGGTGTCATAATTAAGAATCCAAAAAGAAACTGCGTCCGAAAAGTTTTGCATACTCGTGCGCCAGTACGGCCTGGTCTAAAAAGGATTTGGCGGAATCACAAGCTAAGCAGTTCTTTTAGCAAATGATCAGGTAATAAAGGATTTTGTCTTTACATAATTTTATGTAGGATATAATATTTTTGTATTTTTCGAAAGTTCATAAAGGCCTACATAATCGAATTTAAACCGACATAGGCCTAGGCTATACTACATAATAGACCTTTCTGTAATTTTATCCATAGACCGGTGATTTTGCAAGCAATTCCATACCTTCTCGGACGAAAGAAAAGGACATCTAAAGAAAATTAAAATTTAAGTTGAAATTTAGGTGATGTGATATCATTGATAGTGTAAAATAACCATTCATATAGTTGTAAGGTAGGCAAAAGGCTTATCAACTGTTAATTGTCCTTTAAATTGCATCTCGGACTGGTAACACTTCGAAAAAATGCATTTCAGGGACCTAGGCCGCTAAAATTGCATAAAACTGCAATTAAATAGCATTTTATCGGCCTAGGATGGCAAAGTCGTCATGGCCATCTACGAACAAAATCCAGATTGCATTGACTAGATAGGCCTACACCAATTTTAACATGGATTTAAACATAGCCTACATTTGGTCATAAAACCACAAATTCAAACCAACATGTTTCTTTATGATAATAAGAACCTTTACCCGGGTTTTTCGAAAAACACGATAGCCTATTTCATCATACAACAACAAATAATAAGCCATATCATCGTTCACCAAGAGAAACATCGCTTACTATGGATGCATCAGCATTTAACTGCAATATATGCTGGGAGCAGCTCTAATTCAACGTTTCTGGCTTGGATTGAAATTTCTTCGGAATTTTCACTCATATTTCCATAAACTTTTCACAAATAGCTTACTAGTTCGTATGCATTATTGTTTACACACAAGCGACTCAAATTTTATGCATCTATACCGCATTTCGCATTGATAGGTTTTGTGATTCAGGCGGCTATGAGAATATGACGTCAACAAATGGCTGATTATACCTGTTATTATAATTCGTGTTGACTTTTAGCATGAATATACGTTTTGAGGTCCCCTGAATCCAGAAATGTTATTTTCGGAACCATACCCGTGTGTGTCTGTATGGATGTCTGTGAACAGTCTAGCTCCAGGACGGAAAATCGTATTGGAAAAAATTTATTTGGGTCAGGTACCTTCTGAAGATGTGACACGAAGACTTGGGACACGTTTCTCTTACTTTTAAGGGGATTTTACATGAAGAAATTTTTCTTTCTAGCGATTTTCTCGAAAACGTCTCTAACGATTTTCTTTAAATTTTACACATGGGTTGCTTATACTCAGAGTTAAAACTTTTAGTTGAAACATTTTTTTCTAAAAAATTATCTGAAGGGCAGCTACAAGCCACCCAATCTCAATACGCGCTCTTTGCAATACGGCCCCTTGTAACGAAAAATCGAACGAAAACTTTTTTTTAAATTTGGGGATGTGACACCAAGATTGGTAAAGACTGTCTCTTATTTTTAAGGGACTTCACATCAGGAAAATTTCGTTTGTCGCTATTTTCCCGATAAAAGCTCTTACGACTTTGTTTAAATTTTACACATGGGGTGCTTATGGGGGTACGTGTGAAGTAAATTACAATTTGGTATTCGTTTCTGAAAGTGTGGAAACCTCAAAAAAACCACACTCAGATTGGCCAATTATGGGATTCCGACTCGCTTCTTCCCGATGTCGGTCCGCACGTTATGTCTACTGTCTCTGCCACCTATTTGGTCGTAAACTGTCAATAGGTTACTTCATAACAAAGGAATAGAAAGAAGAACAATCCATGTATAAGTAATAAATACAAAGGCCTTTAGGAAAAATCAATTCATGTTTACTAGGCCTACAGTCCATAGCGGGGCATATACAAAGCTGAATATAAAAATATGCACATAAGGCTTAACTGTTTATGTGAAATCGGCACGTGCGGAGACACAAACCTTGCTCTTAACACTTGCATAAGGCATCCGCAGGATATTGTTTCTGTTGAACATGACATGCCAATATTTTCACTTGCTACAAGTTAGTGTGCACTAGTTCAGTAGACCTAATATGATAATATTATAGGAGAAAAATTCCTCTGACACTGGGACTTGAACCCAGGACCTTTGGCTATCCGTGCCAATGCTCTTACTAACTGAGCTACACCAGAGCTCAATTCACAGCGCCAGATAGAACCTCTCTCCTATGACTAATTGCCCCTAATGGTCTTACCTTACTATAACAGACAAGGTAATGCCATATATGTTAGTGAGGTAGACAATTAAGGGCAGTCAATCATAGGAGAGAGGTTCTATCTGGCACTGTGAATTGAACTCTGGCGTAGCTCAGTTGGTAAGAGCATTGGCACGGATAACCAAAAGTCCTAGGTTCAAGTTCCAGAGTCAGAGGAATTTTTCTCCTATGCTATTATCATGTAACTAGCATGTGCCGGCGGCTTCGCCCGCGATAATTATTTCAAAAATTAAAAATTAAGAGCATAATAGTTAAATCATTATATTTATTAACACCTAAATCACGTGGACTACATACCACGATTAGATAGCGTCACCTGGTAAAAGCGACCTCAGATTCGAGTTCCTTGGTCCAGAAAACCCCTGTATAGTGAGTTTCGTCCAAATAAAACAATGTTTGACCATATTAGGGCTTACAACATTCAAGCGATCGCGAAAGTTTTATTTCAAGGTATGACAAAAATAGACAAAGCCAACTGTAATCGTCAAACTTCCATTTAATTTAATTCCAAACCCATCTGATACCATTGGCAACAATATGTTCTGTGATTTTGTTTTGATAATTCTGTGTAAGAAGGGATTAAGTATTCTCAAAAACATTTGATTTTTGGCATTTAAAATCAGAATTTTTCAAAATCCTTTCTTAGTGAGCACCTACATTATGAAACGAAGGTAGCCCTACTGTCAAAATTCCAAGTCCCTACCTGTTATAGTTTAGGCTCTACGTTGATTCCTGTCAGTCAGGACAAAGCCTTTTATATATAAGTTAGAGAGAAGAGATGTCCAACAGAGACAATAATCTGTGGTACATGAATGCATATGCTTATATCTATCAGTAGACCTAGCCTACTGATGCGTGTAGGCCTAATTAATTTAATAAGTTATATTACACAGGAGAAGCTCGTACACGAAGACGAAATGCTTAGAGTTGTCTAAAGAAAATGCAATAAATGTTTACCTTTATGTTTGAATATTTTAGACAATAAATAAGAATGAAAAACTTACAGTCTATAAAACTGATAAAGATTATTTATAAAATATCGTTTAATGTGGTGCACGGTTTTTCAGCAGCAACCGAAGAAGAAGAAGACGAGAAGAAGAAGAAGAAGAAGAAGACGAAAAGAAGAAGAGAAAAAAGTACAATCCCTCAAGAATATGGTAACGATGAAGGAATCTAGGAAATCTAGGAGATCTAGGAAAAAGAAGGCGAGGTTGATGATAACAATAATAAAGAAGAAGATAAACAATAATATGGCTTATAGCTAAGATTACAATGATTAATTCCTGTGATTATCATGTGATTGCCACAGTGATCTTTCTTTCTCTATGTTTCTTATCCTCCCCCTTATTTTTTCTTTATAAAACATCGCCATTCCCAGGAACTCCACCTCCCCCTTTCTTGCATCCTTATATCCGTGACCAATCAATCCTTCACCCCTGATCTAATCCATTGTGTGCGTCACACCCTCATCTGTAGGGGTAGTTTGTGATGTGGGGGATGAGGTCATTGAATCATTGGTCGCCATGGCTACCAAGTTCTGAGGAGTCAGACAAGCTTATGAGCACTTGATATTTACGTCAAAAATTATCTTGTGTAAAACAAGTTCCCAGTGTTATTCTGTTTTTGTGTAGTCCTAACTAGAATCAGCAGAAACAAAGGAACTATCCTATCTTGTATTCGGTTATAGTAAGAGACTGAAGTACTCATTCCCTTATTCGGCAGTTTAAAGCACACAATTCTCAAACACACTAATGACAAATAAAAAGGTAGGCTAGAGGGTGAAAAGTGCCCGCGTCTAAAGAGCACAAGCTCGATCCCCTGTGCATGAGCACTGCCAACGACATGTTCAAATTTTAACGGTCGCGAAGCTTTCAGAGTCCAGGCGAGCTCTGTAAATGTTGTACGTAAGGTAAAGCAAGACTATCTGAACATCTTATTTATATTAAGATAATAGGCCTACTTGTACAGGGTAGGCCTACGTTGTTGTAAGGTTGTTAACTGAAATACACGTTAACTTTACTGATGTTTTATGTTACATAGGACTGTGTAGGCCTACCTAACAGTAGCATAATTACGTAAGTAGGCCTATAAACGAGAAGCGGGATTGGACGAATATTTGACCTATTAGGTCTCGTATATTACATGTAAACTATATGTCATATACGTAATGTAGGAACAGGATTTTACAGTCGATGTAATATAACTAACATTTAATTAATTTTGACTAAATAAATACTCATTAGTGTACATTCATTTATATTGTAAATGCTAACATTTTTTTTATACAGCAAATATTCAGTGCAACTGCAATTTAATTCATTCACATTATCAGAACTCCTGAATAGAGCAGAATCATTACGACTATTCTTTGATTATTAACACAGGCTACATAGGCCTACTCAAAGGTGCAGTGGTATCGTAGGCTAAATATAGCTAACTTTACTGCTTACTTTTAACTTTTTGCTTTTGTTAAATCACTGATCCCTTGTAGTTCTGCTAGTTCTGCTTCTCCAGCACGGTAAAAAATCTATGAATCTTATAAGTTATATTTCTCTTTCCATTTAGCCTAGTTTTCCTAGCTTGTAAATTTTATTGCTGTTTGCAAGAAAATACCGTGGAGTAATATTCTGTTTGTCGACAGAACATCAAACATTTTTATTCAAGTTACGTTGAATTGTACAACAACAATTTCAAAGTTCGGTCCGCGTGTAATAGTTGTTGAGCGTATGGAAATTGAGTTTCTATATAGACAAGCTGCAAATTAAAATTCTGCATTAGCGGTTTACAATTCTCGCTCTTGATCTTCAAATTATGTAAAATTCATAGAACCGAACAAAAGTCGCAAGCGATGCTTTTTTTCTCTCCGTAGTTTACGTTTATTGCGTTTTTTTTGTACATTTTACATGTCATGAAGAAAACCCTTTTTACATGTCAAATCCCAACCATGCTGAGAAGGAAAATGTGTGTGTTAATGTCATGTGAACTGCGCTATAAATAGCCAAATTTAGTTTAGGCCTATTTATGGATGAAAATTTTGTGCACTTTTAATTGTGCGCTTTCAATGAGCACCGTATAATCAGGCTATAGGAACTTCTTCAGTCGAAAGCCAATAAAATTTATAGTTCCCAAGAAAATGTAATTCGAAGTATGAGAGACCGTAGAATGTGTAGACTAAGAGTAAGGAAAAATTATAGTCCTAAAAGGATGGGTTATTTCAGGATAAATACATTATGATTAAGGTTAGGCTATGTTAGTGTAGCCTTTTTAATTTTCTCTTATTGCAAATAAAGAGATGTCGGATTAGGCCTACCAAAGTATTAATGGACAAAAAGGAATCCTGAAAATCTTAGACAAAATATATTACATTAGATTAAGAGATATTTAATAACATTTCTAGTAAAATCTAGTCTGTTTGAATAGTGCAAAGTATTCCGACCAATGTATGCATCCATAAATTTGGATCAGATTCTTAAACACTGAAATATTTTACTTTTACGGGGCTTGTACTGCTAGGTCTATGTTCCATCTTAATGGGATTTAATTTAAAATATTGACGACTTAAAAAAAGATCAAACTGTTTTGTATGCTCATGATAAGCAACAAACATTAAATACTTGACTCTGACTTCATTGTGTTTACCACCTGATAGCTCGACAACTAGAAATCATAACCATCAGTGTGGTCTTGCATGTGCAAAGATAACTAGGCCTGATCCTGATACCCTGATAGAAATTGATCTAGAGACCTATAATCCATTGTCTTAAAAACAAAGGTATAAACTGCCATATGGTCACCTTATGACACATCTATGGACACTGGTTAGGCTAGTATAACTGACTTCTAATCTGAGATCAGTTTTGATATCTGGTACATTCTCATATTTTATTAAAAGTGAAGAAGTCATGGTATATGTTCATCGTAATGACGACGGACTCTAATAAAGATAATCGCTGGACGTGGTATAAGCGTGTTGATCATATGCCCCACAATCCTGTCGTCTGTTAATGAAGTCGAAAGAGGAAAGTAGATGACCCAGCGGTTGGACGTTACACCATTTCTCTCATGGGGTACTGTTATGGTCTGCCTCAGCGTATGAAGCAAGAAGTCTCAAGTTAAGTAAATAGGGTATGAAGAAAGAAGTATAGCACTAAACATTAAGAGAATGTAACAAGGGAAAGAAAAGAAAATGTCATTAAGACAGGAACCAGCTAGGGAGAAACATAGGCTACGGCTACGCTTTCAGAAGAATTATTGGATCCATGTAAGAAAGAAAGGGATGGGGGAGTGCTTTTAGACTGACGCCCTTCAGCAGACGCAGAGGAAAACACATCAGACCAGGAGCAATTCCCCCGAGCTGGGTTGATGAAGTCCCCTCCTGTAGGCTACTGCATCTACTTGTCACAAGTAAGAGGAGGGGCATTGTTGACGTACGAACAGGCGTATAGATAAATTGTTATAAGTTATGGCGGATATACGGGATTCGCGAAAAGTGTTATATTAATCAAAAGGTTAGATTATAGTAAGTTACATCCAATGCAGGAGTCCATGAGAATCGAAGAAGTGATGAATTCAAAATTTCTAGGGGGTAACCATCGACTGCTATCTTGATTGGATAGTTCACATAGATAAATTATGTAAATATGTATCCAGTTTTCTTTATCTCTTAGTTGCAATAAAACATTTCTCTCATGTTATTACAGTTATGTAGCCTATATTCAAGAATATAACATAACATTATTGCTTGGGGGTCAGCTAACTAACGTTTGATAAACATAATTTTTGTCCTTCAAAGACGAATAATAGCCTACGCACTATTTTTTAATCAAAACCCTTGGATTCCTGTAATTCGTTGTTCAAAGATCACACCGTGCATTATCATTTTCCAAACTGCACTTTTTGCCTATTCACACAGAAACCTTTTCAAAATTATGATTATCATTCCTAAAACACACGGAATACAAACAGTATAACACTTCTCATCTCCTTATTACTTGTGCTCCAAAATATTCAACTCTTTCACACGTATCATCACGGCACAGAAATCAGAAATTTCATTTAAAAGAACTCTTAAATTTTTCCTTTTAGATAATTGTGTTTACAACATATAAAATTTATATGATGTATGTATGTATGTATCCTAGGTAGGCTGTGTATGTATGTAACCTAGGTAGGCTATGTATGTATGTAGGCTATGTACGTATGTACGTATGTATGTAGACTATATATGTATGTATGTATGTATGTATGTATGTATGTATGTATGTATGTATGTATGTATGAATGTATGTATGTATGTAGTCTATGTATGTATGTATGTGTGTATGTACGTAAGTTATGCATGTGCGTGTATGTATGTATGTATGTATGTATGTATGTATGTATGCATGTATGTATGTATGTATAACTCAGGACATTTATGAATGTCGCTGGGGAAAAAAACGCTGCTGTCGATGTTTACGTCCGCATATAGGCCCTTGCAGGGAGTGAGAGGAGGAAGTAAGTACAATCTGTTGCAGAATGTAATTCACAGTGGTGTGCCGGATTTTAGAAATACTTTCAGTTTTGGCCTACCTTTTAATCCAGAAATAGAGCTACTGATCCCATGAGTTACGTATATTATAACACTTGATGCTGTCCGCAGCACGACACAATGACAACTCATCAGGTTATATGCGACTGATATTTCGTGCAGTGTACTGCACAGTGCGATGATATCACTGGTGAGGATGATAGTTCGTAAACACGACACCAGCAGAGACATTCGTCCTGAATTATATGTAGTCTATGTAAGCTTATACTATTATTATTTTGAAGTTAGTAAATACTACTAAACAAATTGTCGTTAACTTGTATTAGCCTACTTTATCATTGTAAACACTGAACTGTGTAAACAATAAACTTACTACTAGGCTACTACTATTACTACTACCAACTTATAATCACTATTTCAACAACAAATTCAAATAAGTTAATCATATAACATGTGAAACAAACAACCTACATAATTCTTTAAATCACCTCCTAGATGATCGCTTTCTAAATAGCCTTCCCTTCGTAACTTCTTATGCCTATAGCCCTGTAGGCTATCACAACACAATGTCGGAAAATTAATTGAAAAGAACTCTTAAAGTGTTCTTTTTGAGAGTTTAAGTTATACTTGATTACATTAGGCTATGATTGTATAGTGCAGGATGGCTCACAAAAAATAGTCGTTACACTATAGAGTAAATCCTCGTTTCGACCGAAACTAGTGCTGACAGAGGCTGTCAATCATCGATGATTGCGTAAAACAGTCCCTCATTGCAGATTTCTACTCAAATGATAATGGCATTTGAAGCGGACAAAACAAAAAATTCACCGGAGAATGAATATATGGTAGGATGGTATGAACCTCATAGCCTAATTATAGCTAACTCGAGGATTGCCAGAAACACAGATAAGTTAATATTAAGCTTAAAGAATCGAATTTAGGTTCTTGCGGTCAAGCACAGACCTATTAGAACAGGCCTATAGGAAGAATACAACAACGAAACTGTTTAAAATATACTTAGGCTACATGGGAATAAAAATAATATATAAAGCCAATAAATCAAATTAAGATAACTTATTATGGCCTATGAAGCCTACAGAAATATTTACAATAGGCCTACAAAGGCGCAAGCAAGTAATATTATCCCATTTAAAACCATTAGGCCTATATGGTCACTTCCACATGAATAGGCCTAACAAATTTAATCAGTAAATAATAGACCTAATAACAAGCCAAATAATTTATTATTTTTTGAAAACTTACAGAACTTAACAAAACCTTAACTAAAATTAGACTACACAATCTGTATATATTTAGGCCTATATTAGGCAGTAATCTGTAACGCTAAGAAATTATTTAAATTATGGCTGTAATCTTTACGAAACTCACCATTTTACTTTTCATGCAAGAAGTTCTTTCTCTAGCCCATAGATTGTTTAATGTCACAACCATTTAGGCCTATATTAGCTTTATTCAGTCCGTTTATGTTTTAATAGTAGTTTGGCTACATCTCAGGAAATAGCTTTTTATCTAAACAAAAATCTAAAAAGCATTCGAATTTATAAACTAGTAAGGTTACAAAAAGGTACTCCCACCGGTAATTTAGTTCTATTGTAGCATATTACAGCTTTGACAATGGTCATTATTTGTTTGCATTTTAACTTTTCTATCATCGTGTTTTTAACGAGTACCCTATCTGCACAATTACGTACCCCAAATGTTTATCAATTTTCGCATGTAGGTCTAACAATTAAATATTATCTTTATGAGTTATTGAGGGCCTACCAATATATAGGCCTTCTACATCCCAGCCGCAATAGGAGAAAAATGTATTCTGAGATGGATAAGATTTTTAAGATATTAATCGGTGAAATAATTGGCCTATCTGGATAAGAGAATCAAAGGCAACCGCAGTTTTCACTGGCCTTGAGCAATGCATTAGACCTATTTCCACCCTAAGATGATCTTCACTGTTCTATCATAGGGTGCATTCAAAGACTTTAGGTCTTCACTGGCCATGCCTGAAGAATATATACTGTAACTCACCGTGGGGCTATTACCTTTTAGCAGAATAGGCGCCATAGTGATGATAGGCAGAAATTATAAACAATTGGTTAAAAGCTTGAAAAAAAAATTATTTTATAAGGTAGAAATGAGATAAGGCAAATCTTGCCGTGTTTGATCTAAATTTCTTTCTCCTTTATTCCGGTGGAAAACAACCTTTCTATTACGTCGTTGGTTGGAAATGGTACGTGTAACAGGTGGAGGGAATTGATTACAATCATGTCAGTCTAATTGCACATACACACACACACAAGTAACAAAATATAACGTGCGACTAATTTAATGACCTGAAAATTACTCATAATTTGCGTAGGACCTACTGTTTGCAGCACGAGTTTTGAAGCAACGCACACTTTGCACCTGCCGTTCATAAAATAATTGACTCTGCCATAAATATTTTCTTTTTGTTCTTAAGCACTGGGCCGTTTCTCTTTCTAACAGAAAGTTACCAAAAGATTCAATGGTATTATGTAACTTAAGCAGTAAACGCTACTGAAAAACCTGGGTCAACTTTCTCCTGAGGGTAGCTAAATTGCAGTGGGGTTTGGGTTGCTCGTAACTTCCCCCTGTCGTACTAGGTCGTGGAAAGATCTCACAGCTTCATTACAGTAGTGGTGACAGCTCAGACAACTACCAGAACACCTGAACCTAGTCTGAGGTACGTATGAATTTTAAATAAATACCTCAATGTATATTAGACCTATAAAAAGATATTAAAAATTTGTAAATATGTATGACCCAAAAACTGTAAAAAGATTACCATAATATTACCTAAAAGGTATTGCGTTAAAAAGTCTCAACGTCTTTAAAAATATTTATTTACAAGAGACACACTACCGGAACTTTAGAAAAGTGTGTTTTTTAGAAGTAGGTAAGCAATGACTGTTAAAAAGGACTTCAAAGAGGTAGGCCTATCTATTTATAAGTTACTAATGAATTTTTAGGATTGTATAAAAAGGAAGTTCTGAGAAATAAACAGATAGGGGTGTGTAAAATTTCTCTCTGAGACAAGTGGTAACCACGTTAAGTAGGATTAAAATGGTAGCGAATTTAAAAATGTGACCTAATAAAAAATTAAATACATAAAACTAAAGAATGTCCTAAATTTCACATATGACTAGTTGCAAAATCCCATAATTTTAATCAGATAAGGTGAGATCAATTTTTTTTTAGTTAGCAATAAAAATGAAATAAATGAGTTAAAGAAGTGACATGTCATGAATATTCTAACTCTTGTAATATTATTCGATGTTCTTTATTTCCCTAATCCATATTATTTCTCTCAGTAGAGGTTGTACTAAGCCTGCAGGCTACTTTAATCTATAATAAATCAAATGACTCATTTATATACTAACTACTATTATACGGTAGGCCAACATAAATTAATGCGATGATCAACAAAAGACATTAGAGAAATTAGTCCTTTCGGAGGAATAGCATGCACTGCCAAGTTTTTCGTCACTGTATCTGTACTAAAAGGTTACAAAGCGGTTTCGCTGTGTTAGAAAGGCAATTTAGTTACATATTGGATTAATAGAATGGTTGCACAACTGAACATGTACGTGTTTCTATTTTTATTGCGTTTTGACGGTAGTTTGTTTTTCAGAAATTAATTTCATAAAATAAAAATTGTATTTAAATGAATAGTTAGGCCTATTTAAAAATTCAAATGTCTGTTACACTGGTCAATGCTTGAAGTAAATATGTTGAAATCTTGCAAGGTATATAATATTTCCCATGCTTGTGCTGAACACATCCTGCCAATTTGAAAAAAAAAAGTATGGCCTATTTATTTGTTATACGGGAAAAGAGCTAGAAAAGTTGAATACCATCTTATGGAATATTTCAAATAGGTTCCTGTGATAAAAAAAAACTACAATTAGGCTTATGGATAGACATGAAGAAAATGCTTCGAGCATGCAACGATAACTTTATCTGGAAGTAGGCCCTTCATGTGCGTTTGTGAACCTGCATCATCGGACAACAAACAGGAAAACATCTTATCTAACTTACGAATGTCAAGACTTAACCAGTCAAGATTTTTCTACTTACGAGATATTCTTGTAAGTTTTCCCTTAACAAACGTATTATTTTCCACTTCTTCCAAGTTAGGAATTTAGCAAATAATAAAAGTGAAACGAATCATTAACAACAGTTGTTCCGAAGTTGCAATGGGTCCAAATTTTAAAAAGTAGTCATTTACTATTTTAATCTCGGTGGCGATCAATAAATTGATTACATAAGCGAAGGGACAAGTAGTCATATATTTACTTACCGAGGATTAAATCGTTAAGCAACACTATGAAATAAAATTCTGTTGTGAATCTCATATAACTTCCTCTGCCCAATTAGCCTCTTAATAGCCCATAATAAGTTATATTATGTATGGCATTCTCTTCATGTTAATTGGTTGTAAAAATAATGAGAATGTCGTCACCACATCACATCGCGTCCCCGAATAAAATCTGAATAATTCACTCACATAACTTTATTTACTTTAAACATGACCAATACTTCCTATCACTTCAAATTCTAATATAGAACAAGAGGCCATATTGCAAAGAGCGCGTATTAAGAGTGGGTGGCTTATAACTACCGTTCAGAGAATTTTTTTTCGAAAAAGTTTTCAAATAGCCTAATAGTAGGCCTATAAGCACCCCATGAATAAAATTGAAACGGAATCGTTAGAGCTGTTTTCTAGAAAATCGCGACAAACCAAACTTTCTTCATGTAAAGTCTCCTTAAAAATGAGAGAATCTTCGTGTCACATTTGCAATAGGCATCTAACCCAAATACAAAATTTTGTTTTCATACGATTTTCCGTTATAAGAGGCAGTATTCCAAAGAGCACATATTCAGAGTGGGTGGCTTATAACTATCCTTCAGAGATTAAAAAAAAAAAAATCAAATAATAGTTTTAGTTCTTGGTATAAGCACCCCATGCACAAAATTTAAAGAAAATCGTTAGTGCCGTTTTAGAGAAAATCGCGAAAAACGAAGTGATCTTCATGTAAAGTCCCCTTAAAAATTAGAGAAAGTCGTCGCAAATCTTCGTGTCACATCCTCACATCCTACCTAACCCAATTACAACATGTAGTTTTCATACGATTTTCAGTTCTGGAGCCAGGCTGTTAACAGACATAAGTAACACACACAGACACACATGGATAGCCTATAGGCTACATGTTTCCGAAAATAGTGTTTTTGGATTCACCTCAAAACGTGTATTTATAAAAACTCAACTTCCAATTTTGGGGTAGAAAACAATAAGTTACTTCCTCTACCTATGGTACTTAGGCCTATGGTACGGGCAGAGATAGTAGTGTCACAGGTAATAATTAAAATGGTAGCAAATATAGGCCTAATTATACCCTATGTGAACAATAATAAATATAATAAAGTTAATGGAATAAAGTTGATACAAATAACGCTGCAAAGAAAAAGACGCACTGGGTGGAGATAATTCGAGTTTTCACCAAGATAGCATGAACGAATAATGGATGAAACGCTATCATAAATTACTAGATTAACTAATGTACAAATAGTGAATAAATAGAGATAGATTGGGGCAAATTACCATAGCTGTACAATAGAAATTAGGTCTAAAGGAAGATTAGATTTGTACCTCTACTATAAAATATACTACTCATTGCAAATGTAGATTAAATATATATAGCATAGGACACAGGAATAAAATGGAATCCCCGTTCGATATTTTTAACTTCAAATATTACAAATTTAAGTAATTGCAAATATTTCAAAGTGCCTGTAAAATTATATGTACTGTTAAATATTTTAATCAAGTTCCGCCTTAACCCTTAACATACAACTTATCTGGATCCACTCAAAAATAGCATTTATAACACTGACACAAATAAAATATGTTAAGGGTTAAGGCGGAACTTTATTAAACTATTTAATATTATAACCCTTAACTGGAGAAAGTGAAATTTCTTAATATTATGTACTGTATAAGCAAGCACGTAATACATTTTACCCTGTAATGAAGCGTGCTGTATAATAGGCCTATTATAGTATTTATTGTAGTTGCACAATTGGACCACCCGTTGGAAATAATTTATTACATAACTGAGTATGTTTATGCGTAGAAAATTAGTTACATTTCTGGTAGAATAGGCCTATATTAAAATATAAGGCGTAGGCTTTAAACTATTTAAAATTACTTGGAAAACATAGGCTAAACATTTCAGAAATTAAACTGGGACACTTATTTCCACAAACATTAAGGATCAGTGGCCTTGATGTGAAATTCGTTCCCAGTTAAGTGAAGAGGCTGAAAGAAAAGGACAAATAAGAAACGATTCTCGTTCTGAAATAAGCAATCTTTTCGCGGAATCAAATCTTTAAGCTATCCCTAGAGGTAAAGACAAGTACTCTCCTTTCGGGAAAGGAAGAGATTTGGGATCGGCTATACGAGAATGTATTGCAACCGTCTTTGACTTCACTTTATTGCTGCTTGTTTTTCCTATGGGAATTTTCTTCCTAAACTGCACTTACCTTGAACCCTGAGTGGGGAAGCAAGAAAAAATATCGCCATTCCTTTCTGTAAATGATAAAACATTGAGCTACCGTGCTGAACTATGGTACTGGGTAACACACATTTCCAATGATTGTTTCCCTCAGACGGCGGGAAGGTATTTCTTGATTATTCACAGGCATAACCTAGTCTACATAGGCCTACGTTATAAGAATCAAACTGCGAACTGGAGTCTTTATAGGTCCTCTATACTACATCATCACCATATTCATTATTATTATTATTATTATTATTATTATTATTATTATTATTATTATTATTATTATTATTATTAACTTATTATTATACTTACTTCCTCGGCGCTACAGCCCTGGATGAGCTTTGGCCTCCCTCACGACTTGCCTCCATCTTTCTCTATTCTGAATCTTTTCCCACCATCTTCCCACCCGCATAATCCTCAAGTCCTCCTCTAGGTCCTGTATCCATCTCTTCCTTGGTCTTCCACGTCTCCTCTTTCCCTCCATGTTTCCATGTAACAACTTATTTGGTGTCCTAGCCAAGCTAAACGACGGGACTTCACAAATCTCACTATGTCTTCACAGTTGAGAATCCTTTCTATTTCCCCATTTGTTCTTATTCTCCACCCTTCATCCTCTCTCACAGGACCATAAGTTCTTCTTAAGACTTTTCTTATTATTATTATTATTATTATTATTATTATTATAGTTCATTGTTTTAATCGCGGGCTATGGTGAGAGTTGTTTATGTAAGCCTACGACCCTGTTGGGAACCTCCAAATTCACACTAATGAAGCTCGTATAAGTAAACTCATCACTCTTAGTCTTGATTAATAGCAATAAAACGGTTCATGGCAGAATTGGAGCTTAAATGACTATTTATTGGCTGTGTCATGTGTGGCTAGCTTATTGCTGATTAAATGTAGGTCTAAATAGTGGCTCCCAAAGTTTCAACCAACTCTGGAATTTTTGTCCCCTTTTGGCTCAATTCCTTGAAATCGGTTCTAGCCCAGTTCAGGTAAATGCGTAAAGTAAGCTTATGTATTTATGAAATATATATAGGCCTATGTTTAGTTTTCCAACAAATTTTATCCTCTTTTATTTGAAATAATTTGTGTCTCATTTATGACTGCTAGCTTAAATGAGTGCATTATCATTGTTCATACTATCCGTTTTAAACGTCCATCTTCATTGCCCAGAACCTGTGAACTGCGTAGGCCTAATATCCACACTTTTACAAGATAATCAAATAACCAATGGAGACAAAGAAGACTTCTTTTTTAATCAATGGTAAGCCTAGTTATTGCACAAATGGTGCCCGTATCACACTTGTTTTGAAATAGGCCTATAATCTACTACAATTACATTCAGTAAATAAATAGTTGTGGTACAAAAAGACAGTCAACTCTTAGATAGATTCTATCACCTCCAGTATTTCTTCGTTCGATTTCTGTTATAAGAATAGTGATGGTATAAAATTTCATCGTTGTTTAATTATCAGAGATTTGTTCCTTTCAGCAATAGGCTATATCAGCGCCACTGTAATTTTTAATGAAATGTCAACATGCAAATGTATTTTTGAATCGCTTAGGTCACAAGTTTACCTATGCGGGCTGCATTCGCACAGTTCCGAAATTAAACAAATTAAAAAACTCGATTATTGCTCATTTTCTCACCAGCAGTTGCCACCAAATCAGTGGAATGAAAGAAACTTTAAAATGGTATAGACTAGCTGACCGCCTGCGTGGTCTAACGTGTTCGCTTGCTACAGATCCGTAGGCCCGGATTCGATCCCCGGTAAGTCTACCTCCTCGGATTTTTCTGAAGTGAAGAGGTCTGGAAGGGGTGCATTCAGCCTCGTGATACAAACTGAGAAGCTCCTACTAGATAGAGAAATATCGGCTCCGATCACGGAAACCACATGCTGACCACATGCTCCCAATCCTGCCATCTGCCTACCGCAGTGGTCGGGTGGTAGGCGTAGTACCTTCAGGGATATACCGCTACGAAGTTTAATTCTTTTATAGGCTACGCTATGGACGAAAAATCCTGAACGCTATTCAATGAACTAGACTCATTAGTCTACTGGGCAAAAGTACAAACGGACGAACATGATCTGGACTTAGTCCATTGGATAGACTTGGTAACTGGACGAAGTTGATCGAATATAAAGTTCAAAGGACAAAAAAATAAATAGACAAATGTTCTCGGAACCAAACGAAACTACATAATTCACTAAATTGATTACTAACTTATCTTTAAGTAAGTCTATTTTCATGGAAAGGGATTTCAAGAGGGCTTTATCCATTGGAAAAAGAAATATTATGACAATTTTTCTCTTTTCCTTGGATAATATTGGTCCTTCTTTCGGGTCAACTCGGAAAATCATTAGATTAAGCCCTATTTGTTGTTGTTGTTGTTATTGTTGTTATTACTATTATATCTCGGCATTAAGTAAGCCTATTTTTCATACCAATTTTACAAACAACTTCGCTATTAACTTACCTATAACTTTCCTATATTTACAGAAATTAAATTAAAGATCATAAAATCAAGAAACATAAATTCACCTAATACAGTAACAAACTAAAGCACACAATCACAAAAGAATGTTCTACGGCGGTTATAATGGACATGTGACTTTGTTCTTCATTCATGAGCAGTTTCTGAGATCACCTTAAATAGATTGGAGGGGTATAAGACGAAAGAACCTATAACAATTCTGACCTACGGTTCATAAAATCCAAATATCGCTTGAACTCTTTTATAGGAAAATCGTTAAAATCCGAAGTAACTCAATGAAAACTGCTCTTGTAAGGTCGTTTGCTGAGGAGAAAAGAGTAGGGAAAAGCCTAATGATGTCTGGTATAAATCCTACTATAGCTCTAGAAGGAAGTGAAAATACTGCTAAGCACTCAGACTCTTAATAAAAGTGAGTGCAGTTAAAATTAACGATAACGGGAATCTATAGTGGTAATAGGCAGCGGGCATTGGTGTTGAGCAGCTGCAGGCTAGAAACAAACAAAGAATTCGATTGAAGGAATAGGCCTACGCAACAATATAAGCCTAAATTACGGCAAAAATTAAGGCGAAATGAGGCAACAGATAAAAACATCTCCCAACCATTTAATTTGTCTAGTTAATTTTCCTATATTATGAATCAGAACTGCTTCTGAAAGTATCAAAACAAATCAATACCTAATAGTTATTCCATTTTACTAGTAGTCTTCTTCGGATGCAGAATAGATTTGAAAATATGAGAACAAAGGGATTTAGGAACTTTTGGACTCATCAGGAATGAGCTCACTAGGCAGAGTAAAAGGCGATGAAATTTAACTTATTTAGGCCTTTCTCTTCCACATAGGCTAGACCTATTGCATTACGATTAAGAGGGTTGATGGGAAGTTATTTTAGCTTTTACAATGTTTGATCTATATGGTTAATTGTTAGTACACTCATTCCTCCTACAGAGGCTACAAAATTTTATTCATGTCTCTCTGATGTTCTAGTTATGCTTTTTTATATAGGCTTAATTAGGTACAAAGCCTACAGTTTTGACATTGCAACTAATAAATTTAAAATAGGATTATATAAACTTTTACACAGCAAAAGATAGACCTAGATAAAACGCTGGGAGTCATATTTTAGCAATAAAATAGTCCTATAGATTATATTATTTTTAATTTAAAAGGCTGCCGAAATAAATAAATAAAAAAATAAAAAAATACTTTCCACTCATGCAATCGTTTGCAAACAACATGCAAAAATGCCCAACTTAATAGCTGCGAAAATTGCAGAAGCCTTTAAATGTTTAATAACTTAGGTCTATATCGAAGGTTAATTGTTTAAGTTCATTAAATACACTATAGACCTATCTCGCATGGGACGTTCTGCGCGTACGGATAGGCCTATCTGAAGCTTATTGACTATTACATTAGGGTCTTTAGACTATAGGCTATTAATTTTATCCAATGAAATGAAAAAGGTAGGCCTATTTATAAAAAAATAACAGTATACGGTACTATCACCCATGACTTCTTATAGGCGTATCACAAATTACTAAAGACAGCTAGGCAATTTAGCCAGAATCAGAAATAACAGAGCAGGCTTGCCGTAAGAAGTAAGTTATTATTAAAACTCTGGTAGGAGACTAGGAAAACGTTAACGTGGAAAGGAGTTTGGATTGAGGCAAACAGGTTAAACAGAAGAAAATGGGGGACAGGAAGATAGGCCTATAAAGTTTTGTTCCTGTGGCATGGAATTCTGGATTTTTCAATTGCTAGTTATTATTTACGATTATGTAGGCCCTAATAAACTGTTGTTGCAGCTTCTGAACAAACTAGTTAAAGGAGCATTTCTAATATTGTTAGAATTTTTACAATTATTTAGGTCACTTAATTATTACAGGCAAAGTGAAGGTAGAATAACTGTTTCAAGACGCATCCTACTATTATAATTCACGTGCTGTAATCAAAGCCGCCTCGGCGAAGGAGAAATCAATGAATAACTACAGTACATGCGCACAGTATAGGCTAAGGAAATATCTGTTACGGTGCAAGAATAATTAGCTAACCACATGTTCTTCCGATAAGCCTTATGTAATAAACTCGATCTATAAGGGGAGACTAATAAATATCTGGGAAGGATGTAAGAGAGGAACGATCTTCGTGTCGACAGTAGCAAGTTCACATACCGGTATCATTAGTTATCGCATTCTTGTCTCGTCCTTTCAACGACAGAGAAGGAGAGAGTAGTGCCATTTAAACCCTCGACAACGAACGTTGCAGCCTACACTTAAATATTTTACAGCACATAAATTTATTGTAATACGGTATAATCGTATTGCTTTTATATACTCATTCACAGAAGTCTAATGTAACATTATTTACTCTGTAGTATATATTTCATTTTCGTTGAGGGTTATGTTGAGTTTGCTAAATACCTATACCCACAATTCATGTTTTATGAGACACCCTTAAATAGGAGGCCTAAAATCTATTTGCTTTACATTATTATATAAAATGTTATCAACTCAATTACAAAGTGCTGTAAAGTAAACTTATATAAAACAAACTTACCGTATATCTTAAAATAGTACAATATAGGTCATCTCGTCAATGAATTAAAATATTGAAAATTACAACAAGTCTTTTAAGTTGTATTAGGCCTACTTTCAAAAAAATTATAATATTAAAATCTTGCATTTCTACCATATTGCAGAGACTAGGCCTATGTGTTATTTTCAGCCAGCAATCTGTAGGCCTAATAATAGTTTAATACTTATAATTAGGGCCGGATGTTTATAGGGTGACATATTTTCTTCTTGGGTTTTAATTCAGCCATAGGATTGATTTGAACAAGAACTGAATGTTCCTCATTACTTTTAGATACTTTTTGTACAATATTTTATGAACCGTATATTTGCACAATTAGCCTAGGTCGTTTTGAGGGGTTTGGGTATATTGTTGCATGTGTTGGCGCTTTTAGGTCATATTTGGTTGTTTCTGTGGATATGATCTTACTTCACAAGAATTAAATGGTTGATATTTTTTGTATTTTTGTCTAACTTATAGGCCTATTTTGAAAATTACTAATTCCTAGAAAGTTAGTTATAGGCCTACGCGTATTCTGGTCTTACGTCAATGGAATGCGGCCTAGTTACTAAAACTGCGCAGTTTTCCAAATCGTCCAACTTTTCGAAAGACAATTATTGTGAGATGATATTATCTGCTAATCTTCCTCTCAACAAAATAAACGCTGATAATTTAAAAATATTTTTAAAAATAAATAAAAAACCGTAATGGAACACGACCTACCAGATTCACGACGCATCAATATTGAGGGAAAATTATATATCTTCTTGTTATGAAAGTGCATCGGAACGAATTAAAATTAGTTTATGGAGCAATGAGATTTCGGTATCCATTGAAGAAACATCGGACGCTTGTAAGAGATCCATTTTGAAGGTTTTATACGGCTTGCGCTTTTCTGACCGTCCTGATAATAGACTATATTTTTACTGGATTCACAAGCCCTTCAGGCAGTAAATCGTACAACAATAGCGATATTATTCAACAATACCATGAAACTATTAAAATAGCATGATTTAAAATTCAGATAATGTTGACATGTTGTGCGATTCATTAGATATGTGTTTGTTTTGTCTTAATGGTCTTTTTGGGTAATTTTTAGCTATTTTTAAGGTCTATTGTCTTGCATATTTCTGGATTTTTTTAGACCATAAACATTCGAGCATTATTTATAATGATGCAGATTTACTCGATTTTGTGCGAGAAATAAAATGATGTAGAATGAATTGCCTGTAAGAAAAATTTTATTGTCAATCATCTCATTATTAAGTCCCATTCCCATAATGGTGGCCTACTTTCTATGGTGCCACAAGTGGAAATGTCTAAGAATGAACAGTAGCGTAGCATATAAGAAATTATGTACAACAGAAAAGAGGTTATAGCCTACTAAAGAAAATGGGTAGATTCCTTTTTATAATGAAGAGAATATGGGGAAAAAATTGGGGGGGGGATAGTAAGGCGGTATAGTTGGCTTCAATAATATTTATAAAAAGTAGGCTATATTTAAGGATTAACATGTTGAAGCAATTAAATTATCTTTAGGATATTATTGTGTTTATTCTTATTCTGATAGTAGCATCCATAGTTTTCTTCTTCTTTTTATTTATTTTTTCAACAAAAGGGACTCTGCGGCAAAGCATTGTTGTAACCGAGAGTCCCTGATGTAGGGATGTATTGAATGATGGAATAAATCAATCTATCAATCTAGTGCTACAAGTTAAATAACAAGCGTGTGAATATTCGAGCTGCGCATCGACCATACCTTTAGCTCTTATTCCTGCGTCTACTTGCTTCTCTTGTGCTTCTGCGCATATTGTTGTATAACTTGTCTCTCCATAAGATTACATGGTGGACGGGAAAACTGTCTGTCCGTCTCCGTTCCTCTGTGTGTCTATACGTGCGATAACTCGATATTACGCTTTATCGGATTTTCATGAAATTTAATGTAGGCTAGTTTAGTTGGGAGTTAGTCGTCGCGGCGACTCATGCTTAGCGCGTGGGCTTGGCATGCAAACTGTCCCGAGGTCAAATCCGGAGGCAGGCGGGCGTGTCAAATGTGGGAGACGAAGCCGTGACTTAAGGGGTATTCTCGGGGAATCTCCCGTTTCCACCAACACTCTCCACTTCACCATCAAACTTCCCCTCATCCCGTTTCCTTTTCCGGCTTTCGGGCTATCTCCTACTGCAGCGTCCCGACCTGCCCCGTGACTTGTGGTCATGTGGGTTGCTGGTGGTGTGCTGCACATCCAGGGTCTCGCTGGTATGCCGCGACCCTACGAAGTCTCTCTGAGGGACCAGGGGTGGCGCCTTACAGGCTCTCTCTGAGGGGGCGGGGGCGTTGCCCACGATGGTTACCTGGGGGCGTAGTGCAAGTGGTGTGTTTTCAGGTACTTGTTGGATGTTGGGGAATTCCGTGGAGGCTAGCGGTGGAATCTGCTCCGTGGGGTCTATGGGCATGCCAATTATCCCATTACCAAGTGTTGGCACAATGGGCCCGGACTTGTGGACTAAGTGCTTAGGGTCACTCCCAACCCGCCTCTCCACCCTTCATGAGGTTCCTTACATGCATACATAGGTTACAGATGGGATTTTATCGAAATCTTCAGGTACATAACATGGGTTTATTGTCCAATTTTAATTTTTAAAAAATGACCGGGCAAATGTTAGATAAAATCATTCGTTTATTCTTAGTTCAATGTAAGGTTACTTGCTGTGGATGTTTGACATCCCGTTCGTAGGCTATTTCTTCCTATTTTCTTCATTTTATGTGTGAAAGGGAGATCTTATATGGTTTGGATCAGTGAGCTTGCTTATTGCGAGAACATAACTTAATCTTGTGTCAACATGTCGACATCCACAGCATTTAATGAGCCGCTACTTCATAATCAAGTAGCTCCTCATTTTGAATCATGAGGCTGAGTGCATCCCGATCCAGACCTCCCTACCTCAGAAAAATCTTACTACCGGGATCAAATCTTAGCCAGAGACGCTAACCACGAGACCACCCAAGTGGTCTATTAAAGACGCTGTAACACTTTTTTTTTTTTTTTTTGGTGAGAACCAAAGAACTTTTATTATTATTATTTTACCATGAAAATTACAAATTACAAATTAGAAAATACAAATTAATACAAAATTATTACAATACAAATATAAATAATATAAACAAAATTATTACAATTACAAAAGAGCATTATTTACCCCGCATGAGCATAGCTCGTGTTCGGGGTCAGTTCAGTTATACTAAAATTATATTTTGAACATTATATATAAAAAAACATACATATTATAGTTTTAGGCAAAAAATAAGAATAAAAATAAATAAGATTGCTTATATGAAATAAAATACATGAACAAAGATACGAAAAATAAATTACAATAACATAACATAGTTATAAACAAAATACCTTATGTTAAAAATTAAAAATTTACAGTTAAGAATGAATAACGGAAAAAAGTGGGTAAAAGTACAATTACAAGTTAGATTTAACCAATTCGAGTACTTGTTTTTTAAACAATTTATTGTTTAGTGGTATCAGATTAGGGTTTCTTCTAGTAAAATTGTTGTATAGCCGTGGTCCGAAATTTATACTATGCCTTAGACCTGCTTCTGTAGCACATTTTGGTTCGAAAAGAGGACAAGAGATATTATACCTCCTTGTATTATAGTAGTGATTTCGTGTTATGAATTTTTCATGATGTTTATGGAAATAATTTAATAAAGTGTAGGAGTATAATTGTTTAATATTCAATACGTCAAAATCTTTATATAAACTTTTAGATGGTTAGTCGATTGATTTTTTTAAACATATCTTGATTATTCTTTTCTGCAACAAAGACAATGGGCGAAGTGCAGTCTGACATAGGCTATCCCACCCCATCCTATTATTCCATATTGTATAACTGATTGGACTAAACTTAGATATATTAATCTTAAAGTACTCTGTGGCATAATGTTTCTTAATATAACAAATTTATATATAGTTTTCCGTAGTTTAAGACACAGATATTGAACATGTTTTTCCCACCGTAAATTTTGATCAATGATAACACCTAGGTATTTTACTTGTGTTGATGAACTTAATTTTGGACATTTACAATTAAAAGGGATAGAACAAAATATTTCATGTAAGATTATATTGTGTTGTGCATTTATCGAGGAAAGTCCTTTAGAGTTTAGTGAAAAAGGTAAATATGTTGTTTTATCAATGTTTAAAGATAGAAGGTTTTCATCGAGCCATTTTTTTTATTTTGTTTGTTCCAATGTTAGCATTACTAAAAACGTGCTCCCAACTGTTTCCAGAAAATATGATTTCTGTGTCATCAGCGAAGGAATAAACATTGCCTTTGATGAGATTTATATCTAATTTAAGAAGATCATTGATATACGTATATTAAGAAGAGCAAAGGACCTAACACAGTTCCTTGTGGGACCCCGATATTTAGCACTACGTTTTCACTTTTTTCGTTGTTAACTTTAGTACTTCGGTATTTATTTGATAAATATGATCGAAATAGGTCTAAGGCAGTACCTCTAACACCAATATTTTATAATTTATTTAGCAAAATGTTGTGACTTATAGTGTCAAATGCCTTTCTTAGGTCCAGAAAAATACCTAAGCATTTTTTTCCTTCATCTACTGCTTTAATAATTGTGGATATAACGGCCATTATAGCATCATCTGTACTCATATTACTCCTAAAACCAAATTTTGATTCCGCTAATAGTTTATTTTTTCTAAAAAGTTTGTTAGTCTATTTTTTATGCATTTCTCTAATAATTTTGCAATGGTAGATAATAAGGATATTGGCCTATAATTATTTAAATTGCATTTGTCACCTGATTTGTACAATGGAATTACTGTCGCATATTTTAATTCATCCGGAAAAAAGGCTTGAACTAAGCATAGGTTGAAACTTGAAAGATTAGAATCGCTGGTCTTGTTCAGTCCCAACTTGGAGGTTTCTACCAAATACCCACTAAAGGAAAAATACGCAATTACCTTAAAATCTCGGTTTTACGTAACTTAGGCCCACTTCCTTCATAACTTTAGAAATCTGAAGAAAAAAAATGGAAATTGAATTTTTAATTAGGATTGCTATTGCGTTGTAGGCTACTCCCATTTTGCAGTGTTCTACAGAACGGTTTTTGAAAGCAAGCAGTCCTGCTTGTAGCTTATTTACGTTCTGAATATGCAGTACACATGACAGCTCACAGCGGGGCTTAAAATGTTGCAAGCCTTGACCGTTATGTTCTGAGCGCTTTCACAGTTACACACTTGCTAGGTTATGTCATGTCCATAGCCATTTAGATATTAAAAAATCCGATGTGCTAATCTCCCATGACTTTTTCTATCTTGTTCACGCATTTCTCAATCCCATGTAGAGTATTGCGGGAGTGGGCATTCAGTTGCCTCAGCCTCATGCATTGATCGTGAAGCAGCAGTTAATAGTCTAGGTCAGTGGAAGAGATGACCTGCGTGCAAAAAGCTTTCGATGAATTTATACGGAAAATGTTTCAAATTTACTTTAGCCCTTTATAGGTTGGTCTGTATCGACTAACAAAATTAAAACAAGAATTGTTGGAGCCAATTTCGAGAAAATCCAGAAAAATAAAATTCTCTTCATGTAAAAATGGTAATAAGAATAAGAAGTGCCTTTTGTTGCAAACAGAATTTTGTACACTAACGGCCAGAATTAAAGATAACTTTTAATTGAATTTTTTTATGTAAATTCTCTGGACGGTTGCTATCTTTTCTACATATTCATGTTGTCTCAAGAGAAAAATGTATACGTTTTTTTATGGAGTATGAGACAATTGAATGCGCATTCTCGCTCTTAAGTGATGTCGGAATGTGAAAAGATAAAATTGCATTGTTCATTCTTTGGTAGAAACAGTCCTGTGCATGATAATTAATGGTTTTTATGGAGGGACTTTACTGAATATAGGTCTACGTTTCAAATTATTATTAATTGGCCTACATCGAATTAACTTTTTGAAAAATCATGACTTTCTTCTATATCATTCCATCTTTGTTTCAATTCAAGCCTACAAATTGTGAACATAGGTCGACACCCATGGTGGGAATACAGTTGTAAGACCGTGAGAAGATGACGACGGAGTGTTTTTTTCCTTCGATTTTAGGCTTGCTGCAAGCATATGTGGAACTTCAAATATGAGTTAACATGCTTTTAGCGCAAGTGGATTTTAGTGAAAACCAATAATGCATATTACGACATCGTAAGACAACCCGGAAAACGGCATTCTTGTGCGAGTTTCCGTAACTGAATGTCAGCAGACGATATTTTGACGACTGAAAAGCATAGCATTGTGGACAGCTCATTACTTGTGTTTTTCCTGCATGCGACTCTTAACCTACAACATACTACAGTAGTTTCATCAATTAGCATGCGTAAAATGCATGAAAAAGACAACGTCTGAACAATGCGGTAGACATTTTTTTACGGCATAGCTGATAGAAGTTTATTTTCGACGACTCTTATTTGTACCTTACAGTTTGTTTTCGTGTCTGATATCTTGCATTTAATCTTTATTTCATGTACAATTTTCATATGGGCTTCAACATGAAAGTTCTACTAAAGTTCCTTTGTAACACTGCAGCCTGCTTATAGGCCTAATATAATTTTTAATTCACTACAACTTTAATTCGAAAATTAAAATATTGTCCTACCGTTTGACGAGAAACTGACTGGTCATTGAGTATCATGGCTGTTCATTCTCCTCGAATACACTGGTAAACTCCATCTTATTGCATGAGGACTTTCCACCTACCTGAAACAAAGAATGGATAATTTATTAAATAGTCCCATAGGCCTATGAGAAATATGGCTAAGAAAAGTAAAGTTCATTACGAAAATCTATATAAAGATACAACAGGTCACTGTACACAATTACTAGCCGTTTCACACCTGACCTGTTCTTTCCACTTGAGATTCATTCGGCTACACCCCTCTTAACTTCAGGCTTTGAAATTTTCCTTGTGATAGTAAGTTATGCAAAAAATATAGATTCTCAAGAAAATATATTTTTAGATAAGTTGAACTCAAGACTTGAAGAAAAGATGTGTTTTGAAGTGCTATTAATTTATTAAATTAAGTTTAGGCCTACATTACGAGTAGGCCTAAATTAGGAATATTATTAGAATAAGCTTATGAGAATATACAGATCTAGACTTAGGCATATATCTTTATATTCAGGGATGCCCACAAGGGGATTAATGCAGAGTGCGTTATTGAAACTTCTGAAGGAGTGTTTGAAAATTGTTACAAAATTATCATTTTATATGTTAAAATTAAAAACGGTCAAATTTTACAACTTCAAAAGGCAATAAAGACTTCCAATTTTTTATAAGTGACTAAAATATTTAATATACTGTTCAACTAATAGACCTAACGATGTATCACAGCGAAACGCATTTTCTTGTAAACAAGTGCCGCACCTAGTTGTAGCCTTATGTGCGAGTGCGAGCTCAGCCATTGTGCCCGTCGCGCCTTTGTCTCGCCTGCATTGTTGTTTACTTATCTTTTTTAAATGCCTATTAAGGAGTTAAAACATTCAGCTTTTCTTAAATATATTTGTCTTACAATATAGGATTCTGTATATAATAATTTATTAGTTATGTACATATTGTAAAAGCAGCCTCATTTAGCATACTTTTTCAATTGAAACTAGCATCTGCCCTCGGATTTGCGAGCGATTATTAATTCAACCACTAGGTATTTTATATTTAAACGATTTCTTCAACAGAAAAATAATTATAACATTAGGCTATATTCATCACAGCTGACATGGTTTTTGCATAAATTGCATGAATTACACATTTGATTTACAATTATATTGTTAGACGTAGAAAATAAATTAAAACGAATCTTGTGCTGTCATATGGACATACGGATTCAAAATTAACCTTATCCTTACGCGCAACTCACGAATAAACAACTAAAACTATTGATAAGCTAAAAATCCGGCTTCGAGGTGCAATTCGGGATTAGAGTGCGGCCCCCCCCCCCAAAAAAAAAACCGCATACTGAGTTTCATCCAAATCATTCACTGTTTTCAGGTTTGTATTCTGTCCACCTAAGTACAAAATTCAGATCTCTGGGTATCGTAGTGTAGCCTATACAAATGAATAAAAAATTGAAGCGATCGGCAAATTGATGTGTTATGTAAAAAAATATATTTCAACGATGCTGCTTCTTTCTCGTTTGCTATGGCAGCAGAACAAGCCCACTGCAATTAATAATCTAATGTATTAGCCAAAATTGGTACTTCGGTAATGCAAAAAATCACTTTCGTTCGTAACTCTCGAACGAAATACAAAATTTAATATCCGGCTTCCAGTTGCATTCAAGTCCTTCAGTCCATCTATGCTAAACATTTCAGATTACTGCGTGGTGGGGATTCGGCTGGGCACGGCAGACAGATAGACAGACACTTCCTCTTGTTACATAAACTAGCAGTCGCCAACTTACTCAACTTCTATGTTTTATTTAAATTATTTCTTTAACAGAAGCCTAATTAGAACATTATATTATACAGCTTTTACAAAATTTTATTTTTAAATACAGTCCCTATTGTAAATAAATAGTAATTATAAATATAAATTATAACTAATCCTGTGCTGCCATAATATGGACACACAGATTCGAAATGAAACGATTAAAACGAACCACTATTGATAAAAAGCTAAAAATCAGGCTTCAAAGTGCATTTCAGGATTAAAATGCGTTGCCTGTGGAAGAAACGACCTCAGATTAGAATTTCCTGGCCCCAAACCCCCCTGGATATGGCAGACAGATAAAACACAATCGAAGCGATTAACAAATTGATGAGTTATATTGAAGATACATCGTTCGGCCATGCTCTTCTTTACCGGTTGTTATGGCAGTAGAGTAAAGTCACCTGCAATTATTCATTTTACAATAGAAATATTTTAGCGAAAACCGACAATTTGATAAGGGAAAAACCACGTTTCCTGCCATTATTTTGCTCATAATTCACGAACGAAAGCTACAATTAAAAATCCGGCTTCAAGGTGCATTCGGACATTCTTCAGTCCATCTACGTTAAAAGTTTTATTTCTCTGCGTTCCTTGGATTTAGTTGAGCATCACATACAGCAGACAAACAGACTGACTTACACTTATAACTTATAGGAGAGCCGTCCAGAAAGTACAGAACGATTTGGCATAGCCTAACTAAATAATAGCCTAACGAAATAAATCAACAAAAACTTTATTTACAAAGATAGGGTAGCTTACTCTATTTCTCAACGTAATCGCCATTGCTGTCTAGGCATTGTAACGTGGCACCAGTTTTTCAATGCCGATGTTATACTCTGCCAATTTCTGCCAAGAAGACAAGTAATAAACGCAGAGGCCTATTGTGCAACTCTTCAACGACTACAACGTGCCATCCAAAACAAGAGACGTGGAAAGTTGTCTGAAAAGGTGTTTTTTACTCACAACAACGTTCGGCCTCATTCGGCAGCTCAAACACAGGCACAGCTTCAACGTTTTAATTGGGAGATTTGTGGACATCCTTCTTACAACCCTGACCTGGCACCTGGCGATTTACATTTGTTTCCGAAACTAAAGGACTTTGTGGGTGGAAAAGAGTTCCCAACCGATGAAGACCTCAAAGCGGCAGTGACATCCTGGCTCAGGTCATTGGCGATAGTAGAGTATAACATCGGCATTGAAAAACTGGTAGGCCTACCTCGTTAGAATAAATGCCTTGACAGCAATGGCGATTACGTTGTGAAATAGAGTAAGATAGGCTACTGTATCTTTGTAAAAAAGTTTTGTGTTGATATTTTTCATTATTATTTAGTTATGCCAAATCGTTCTTTACTGTCTGGACGTCCCGCGTAGATACAGTATTAGCGTACCTTTTGTTTGGCAAGAAGTTTTAGTGTAGGCCTACTGTTAACTTATTCCAATATTGATAAGGGGGTTGCTTTTCATGAAACTGGGGGGGGGGATGAGTCATGAAGCTAAGGGGATGGGAACCCCTGTTATATTTATGAATGCCTAAGGACATATAATCCTAGGCCTGTAATATTGTTTAATAGTAGGGCCTACATATGACTAATTGCAGTAATATTTATTAACATGCTGATTTATGACAAGTTTATTTTGTGTCAAATAGGCTACGGCCTATCAATATTAAACCATCGCTACACAAAATACAGGCAGCAGTTATATTAAATAAAGAGGCATAATTATAAGCTTATTTGTAATATAGTTCGATATACATTGCGGCTTATTAATTTATACGTAGGGTAGCCTATTTTCTTTCTGACATTTAACTTAAAACTTGTTGTACCCGTACGTGGAAAAAGCTATTTCGCGATAACATTATTTGTGGAGCAATTGTCTCAAACCTAAAGGCTAAAAAATTGGAGCGGAAAAGGCAACATGACAGGTTTCTCGTGTGAATTCTGTTCAGTGAGTTTTTAAATCATAAAGTAAACACGAAAACTCTAACGAACAAAAATATTGAGCCAGTGAACCAACATTCTCTTCGCGGAATCATGCATATATGGCATGTCACGGGAAACCACCAAGTTTCCTGGAATATCTACGCCCACCTAGCGCCATTGTTTCCAACAGCCTTAATGGAATGATGGAAAATAATAGGTTAGATGGGTCAGATTATAACTCAGCGCATGACAGTGGAGTTTTCTGTTTCATGCAAGCTTCCAAGGATTGGAAAGAAATTCTATGAAATTGCTAACTCACACTAAGTCTCAATATTTTATTTAAGCTAAGTTAGTAGAAAAGTGGAAAGTTAAACAAATATTTCTACAATCTATACGCCTACTTTACACTCAATGGTTCAATGTAGCCTAAGGCTTAGGGAAAATTAAATTGGTGGAGAGTACAGGTAGGCCTATTATGTAGTCTAACTATTTTATTGATCGAGCTCAGCGATAAGGAACTCAACGTGAATTCAAACACTAAGATCCTATATTATTCACCGTGCGTTGCATTAATTGATACACCATGAATAGATGGCTAGGTAATGCAGCTTGAATGGTAACTATTAAAAACTACGAGGTTTTACAGTGTAGGATAAGACTTTAGATCAGGGATTACTCCAAGGTATGTAGGGATGGATTAGTTGTTTGTTCTCGTATTTAAACTACAGGAGAATACCTCGCAACAAACACACACACACACACACACATTATTCATCAACTCTCTTCAATAGTGGCATACTGTATATATTTAGCTTGTTTAGTTTGCAAACTTCATTACAATATGAATTGCTTTCCTAATATCAGCATTTGAGTTTGAGTGTTCAAGGCTGTGAAAGGCTTTATCGTAATCTATAGAAAATTCAGTAACATCGGGAAAATTCATGCAAAGTTGGGAAGAGAAGAGAGAGGATGGGTATGGTATAGGTTACGTTCAATCCGGGTTTTTAGTCTTCCTGCCTAGTCTCGGTTCAGTGCGGTCCTGCTTGCAGTTATGCAAATGTAACCTAACCTCATCCATTTTAATTGGCTTGCTTCTCTCTCTACAACACAGACGTTTCCTTTATACATACAAACCCACGCACACATACACACAGATTTTGGCATATTGACTTCTGTTGGAAGCCATCCTCTACACCCAGGCTGTAAGATTTTAGCCCTATAAATATTCATATATTAAAATTCTAGCCAACTCTGATTTATTTTGAGATTCGCTTTCATCATACTCTAACAAGGAATTCTGGGGATATTGCATATTTAATACTCCATTTACAATTTCAAGAATACCCATAATTATGTTATGAATAATGGCGTAATTGATAACTTTCAGGATGAGACTAAATCTGAAGAATGAGAAATGTTATTCTAAAATATGGAAATCACCAGTTCTCAATAGAATTACAGCGTTATATATAGGCCTAAAATTTTTCGATAGCTTATGGTGTGTATGTGTGTATTAGTTCGTCTAGAAGATTCTGATCAGTTAACAACAATAATTATTATTACAGGTAGAGTATTCATCCAATATAGCCTAATATCGTAATTGTTATAGTTTTATAGGCTCACATAAATCTGTAATCAACTCTTAACGTGACGAACATGTAACGAAGGCACCAGAAATAGGCCGCAAAGTATTTTACCACTCCACGTTTCGGCCTAATTAGACAAGTTAATAAAAAAAATATTGCAAATCATCTTTGTCTTCATATATTTTGATGTTTCCATTCTTGTAAAAATATTAACAAATTATATTCTACTTTCATCTGACAGCCCCTGCACCCCCCCGTTGTTTGCACACCCTTGTTCTACTACCCGATGTGTTTTAATGTAGGCTACAGCCAAACTAACCAATAATATGCAGATAAAACATTCATAAAAATCATTATTTGCCCTTGAAAGTTGTTTTGCCCTTAAAATAAATAGATGCAAACGCTTCACAAGCGGTGTGTCTACCAAGGATGGCACTGAAACGTTGTTACTTACTGGTTTTGAGAATCATGACTTGGCTATTATGTGTGATTTGCCCAAAGCCTTAGACTGTCCATCTGAAGAAAATTTGATTTGGATTACTGGTGGAGCCGAAAAAACTGAGCCCTAATATTTAATCGTTCTCAAAGGATTTGAATCCATAGACAGTTCTCTGATGCCCTAAGTATCAGTGTGCTGGTGTGCCCCAGGGGGGCCTCTTTTATTCTGGATTATGACCAAGGACTTAGCCTACTTGTGAATGTTGGTAGTAGACGATTCTACGTTCTTTGCAACAGATAAAAAATAAATGAATTAACTTATTATTAATAATGGCAGTAGCCTACTCAAGTTGATTTATTCTAGCTCTGCTTAAAAGGTGAAAACTTAGAGATTACTATTTGACTTTGTAATAGTGATTCAGAGTCTAGTGTCAACATAGACAAAAATAAGAAACTATTCATTAGATCTATCTGAGTGTTTCCTATATAAAAGGGTTATGAAAATCCTCTGTATAAGTTAATGTTAATTTCATTAATGGAAATTTATTTATGTTAATGCTTCTTAATTAAAAGGATTGGGCCAAGATTGATATCATGAAGTCTAGAATTGCCCGTTCAAATACTGTATTTGTACTTTTGATTAATGGTAAGATAAATGCAGTAGGTCTATGCATATTTACATAATTGTGTCTGTTGCTTTAATTCTATTTTACTTATCATTTTTTATTGTACCGGACGCTACTCTATTGTATCAGCGTTCACAACTAACAAACATAACTAAGTAGACTATATTGCTTAATTCATAATTTAACGTAAGTATTGGTAATGTCTTCAGATCCATATTAACAAGAGATTCAGGCCTATATATGCATCGAAAAGAGCGGTTAAGCTATCGCTTAGGTACATATTCTTATTTCTTAAATTAACCTATTCAATCTTTTTTAAAATATGAAATCTACGGGGGTAGAACTATATCGAGGCAAAGATAGGCTACTACAGCTACTGACTTTTTAAAAAAGGACAATCTTAACTTATAGGCTTACAGCATACTTTCCAAAAAGACTGGCTAGTAAATTTTATATTCCTATAACATGGGATAAATAATGGATTCTATTATTTAACTCGAACAAATACTTACTTCATACGAGTGTTATGTCAATTTAAATACCTGCAAATCAACAGTCAAGGGATTGGTCGCGTTTACTCACAGAAAAAAAAAAATATATATATAGGCTATTGTATAGATCTATGAAATACACGTGTGTATAATTGAAATTTTAGTTTCGAAAATGTGCTCATTTTAAATAATTATATTACTCTTGTAATGGATTTATGTCGGCGTTGGCCTTAAATTGTGTTTACAAATTTGTCGATTTATGATGGGTTGCAAAAAAATAGCAATTTAAATAACTTACTCCATCACTTGTTAACAGATGATTAATTTTAACGAACCTTTGAAAACGATGGAAGCTGCATACACTTATAGAAGCTGCATACACTTATAGAACAGTTAACACAATACGTGGCGAGATCACTGAACCATGCTCTATCCCGGTATTTTATTATTTTGATTTTCGTCATTGATCGAATTTCATAACATGTTCTGAATAAGAAGGCGGTAGGCCTTCCTGTGATACATAGGCTAAAGCACGTATAAAAAAGTTAACATTTTTGAATATTTTTTTAGGGATATATTTGTTTTCATTTACGCAAAATATAGGCGTAGATTGCAAAGAACAGTAATAGAAATGAAATAAAAATCTTTTCGCTGTTAAAAATAATTACCAAAATTTCCACTTGAGCTGTGGATTCTCTTGCAAGTATGCTCAACAGCTTCGGTAACATTCAGTAACAATTGTTTCATAGCCGTTTGAAAATACTGATTTCTGGAATGATGCGTTTTTTCTTTTGAGCTTCACAATAAGTTAACACTATAACATGAAACTGGCATACCCTTTGAATCCTCCTACAAAAAGAATGTATAATATTCGAGGATATATTGGGAGCTGATTGCTGAAATTCCACACTTCCTACCGTTTGTTTCTCAAATTTAGCAGCAAAATATTCACTAGTGCTCGACAAAATAAACCAGAACTGGAATGCAACCTGATTCATAGATGTTAAGAAACAGTGAGGTTAATACATAAAGATAAACATTAAAATTACTGTATGATTTTAAATGAGTGCTCACAGTCCAAATCAGTTTTTGGTATCTCGTATCGGTCGATGAATACGATATTCTCAGAAATCCTAAGGTATTCTTAATAGGGTATTTATCAATTCTCCATACAATAGGCCTATTGTATTTAGAGAACGAACACACAGCCTATTTTGAAATGAACAATCTGATCGTTTAGTTAGCGAATACTTTTGTGAATAACTAATAACTACGGCCCGGATTCTTAGGTTTTAAACTTTTTAGTTCCTTGCTAGCTAATTGTGATATTTTAACATAATTATCAGTTTCATTGCCTTAACAGTCACAAAGTCCAATCTTACAAAACCTAAAAATGGCTAAAACTGTTTTAATGAGAATAAGATAAAATAAACTACTTAACAAACTAACAATTACTTTTTAAATATCTTCCTACAGTTTGTATCTTGCTCATTGTTACCAGTACATTTGTAAGAAAAAAATAGGGCCTATAGCTTGCATTTTGAAATTTTGTAACCCCATTCTCCCTGTAAAGGAAATAGTTAGTGAACGCAAATCCCTGGTTTCCTTAGAAGCAAATTGAGGACATTCTTAAGAGGTTCAAGCAAGATGCTGAAAGTGAAGTATTCTGAAAATTGGTTGATTAATTGAAGTTCTTCTTCAGTTTATGCGGTGGAGTTGGAACAGGATAATTTTAATTTTTTTCTATAAACTGGAAAATTAAGCATAGGGGGCCTAAGCGTATAGTTTTGTGGTTCAGAGTTAAGGAAATTGTAGGTAAAAATAGAATTAACGAAGAGGCCTATATTTGTTTAAACATGTTTATTGTACGTTTTGAAATTAAACTTTAAAAAAAGAACTTCTCTCAAGTGGTAAAAAATTAAAATAAAACCATTTTAATATGTTTAAAAGCTAATGCAGGGTTTATAAAAACATAAAAATCCGGGCCCTACTAGACAATAACATTTTTAGCAACACTTCATTTAGTAATTAGCCTACCCTATAACTTGACACCAATGAACCAATAAAATGAGTAGTGCTGTTGCAGCTCTATTTTTTTAAATTTACTTCGTGCTAGGTTGTATTGTGAGAAATGAACACAAAGGCTTTTGTGGTTTCAATAGTCTAATACGACTCAATAGGCGCGTGTACAGCAGGCACATACCAACTTATCCTACCATTAATCGATTATGGGCCTATTAATTTATAATAATTTATTTTTAACAACTTCAAAGGAAATTTCATTATACATATAGACTATTTGATGGTGTCTGTTTTCTCATGCTGACTGCATATTTTATGTTTCGATTCCTTTTCATTTTTTATTATCCCTTTTCTTTGTTGATTAGAACACAATAACTAGATCTGAGAAGCCGAGAAATCTATCAAGTACTTATTATATATTCAATGTACTAACATAAAATTCCGAAATCTTGTGAATTTCATTTATTTGTTCTATTTGCGACTAAACTTGCTATGACTACAAGGATAGACGTTTTCTTCATTTACCTTTGCATCTTATGAAATATGGAATGATAACTGTTTCACACTGGCCATGTACTGTATATGCCTTTCCATCTTATGAAATAGTTTAGAGAAAAATATTATAAATATATTATAATAATTTAGGGCCATGAACTTATAACTGATAAGATTAGCTAATATTGTAATGAAATAGAATAAAATAATATTCGTCATCATCATCATCATCATCTTCTTCTTCTTCTTCTTCTTCTTCTTCTTATTTTCTCTCTTTTACGGACGTTATAAGCGACCCATGCAGTCCGGGAAGATTAATAATATTTACTACTATGAATTAATAATGTTTAATATTATTATTATTATTATTATTATGTTTTTACTAATAATTAATAGGCTCTTAATGTAAAACTTCTTTAAAACAGGGCCCTGGTGTATCTTTCTTAATTTTCTTCTCAGGCCGATTCTTATTACTGAATCGTAATAATTCTGTAGTGCTCTTTCCTTGGGTTGTACAATTAACGAACATTTTTAATTTGTAGTAAGCAATAGTAACCAGCAGGTTGCGATCCCAGGCTGGGGAAATACAGTATTCTGTTACATCCGATTGACTGCCTGTGTCCCTATCTAGCGGTTTTTCGTGAACTAGTAGACAGCAGAGGAGTTTCCAAACCCAAAACGACGCGTGCCGCGCATTCTCTCGGGGAAATCTCACACTACGTGGCGAGATCACTGAACCATGTTCTATCACTGTATTTTACGACTTTGCTACCAGACTTCGTGTCCGTAGAGAGAAAAGGACGGAAGAAGGAAGCTATATAATGTTAGTTACCATTTAGGGCTCTGAGGTTGATGAAATATCTTTTTTCGAGGATCACAGACAATGCAGGGTATAGTATAAATTCGTCTCACCTCAAAACAAACTAAACTGGCCTACTTTTATTTTTATTTATTTTTGCATTTTATTCTCTACTGGTAATTTTTAAAGAAATTTTCATTCCCTCGTTGCATTTTCCCCTATTTTGCCTTCTGAATGGACTTTTCCCCCATTACGGACAAAGAGATCTCATAATTCCTTAGGTATGATAATAAATATGGAAAACATAACTATAACAATAGAAAACATAATAATAAAAGTAGTAATATAAAGCATTTAAATATTGTCCTTGGTTTATTATTACACTACTGTATATTCCCTTTCTTAAGTATATATTTAGAAATATTAACACGTAACTGGGGACATACATTCGATTTTTTTATTACACTAACTTCGATGTGATGTATTTTCTATTAGCCCTAAAAATGTTAATTTTTATGTTCCGAATGAAAAATAGAAATACAGTTCCTGAAAAGGTACTTCTAATAATCTACTGTTTTAGTAATCAATAGGATACATGAAGATAAATATTTTATGTAATTGAAAGCTTACTTTCAGGTATAAAATTTTATTTTAGCAATTTTCTAACCATATATTTTATCACTTGACTTATACACAAAGTATCCAAGATATTCAAGATCTTTAATTGTCATTCAGTAATACATTGATTACAATAGACGTCATAATATTAAAATTAAAAATTGTCATTAAAGTTAAAACTAAACAGGTGATTGATAGGCGTTAAGTTCACTATACTTCACTGAACCCAGATTGTCAACTTACACAGATAACACTACAAACAAATAAATAAATATAAAAATAAATAATTAGTAGATCCTTCTAGTAATATAGATTCATGTAACATGCTTTTTCTTTATGAGATCGCCATAGCTATAAAGGAAACTTATTAAAATGTACCTTGGATGTGGGGTATTTCTTACTCACCTGGAGGTGAACACAACCGTTTTTCACAAAAATCGACAACTAACTGTTAGGTTGGTTGCTTTTACGGTTATTTAACGACGGGGATGTACTGCAACTTAGGACTGTGACCTTCGCCGGTGTGCCGGAATTTTTTCCCGCAGGAGTTCTTTTACATGCCAGTAAATCTACTGACATGGGCCTGTCGCATTCAAACACATATAAATGCCATCGACCTGGGCCGGGATCGCATCCGCAACCTTAGGCACAGAAAGCCAGGGTGATGCTAACTGCGCCACCCAGGCTGATACATTGTTTTCTTTAAGATTTATTAAATTTTGATAATACTATTGAAGTGCGAGAAATTAATTCTGGTCCATATGCAACATTAAAATATACTGTCAGTTCCAGCCACAAGTTTATCACCAGTAGAGACTTGAATTTTATGGAACCAGGCTACTAAGATCATAAGTCATCACATTCAGCTTAACACTACACATAAATCACTTTATATCCCACTACATTAGACATTTTAATATAATTAAATATTTTCTCCATTAATATCTATGCTAAATATTATTTGATCTAACGTATTGTAAAGATAATTATTAATATTTCACCATAAGTCAAAAGATGATAACATTATAAAAATACTGTAACGGTATTATACCTTAGGTTTTAAAAATCAACTTAATCCCGACATAATGGTGTCGTGCACATTGGCACAGGTGCTCATCGGCACAGTCGCATTTTCGTGCACATTGGCATAATATTTTTATCTTGCAATATTATCGTGCTCATCGCCACACAACCCGTTGTGGCTAGGAGTGGACATAGAGACTCAAACCTACAGCCTCCTTCACCACGGCTCCAAGAAAGCACCCCTTAGCTACCGCGGCTAAGGAAAACGGCCGTTGATATCGTAGATAGGTTAAGTCAGGTTAGGTTAGGTTAGGTTAGGTTAGGTTAGGTTAGGTTAGGTTAGGTTAGGTTAGGTTTGATTAGATTAGCTCTCATTCAATCAATTCATAAGTCTCATTCAATCGCAGGCAGATACTTTATGAATGATTTCTAAACAATAAAATTATAATAGTAATGTAGGCCTACACGGTATGTATCTATAATAATAAAAGGAAGTGTTTGTCTTTCTATCCAGCAGTTAGCCTACTGTGAACTCCATTGCAGTCAATACGATAATGTACTCTATGTCCACCCCTACGAAGGGTGTGTGGCGATGAGCACGATGATATTGCAAGATAAAAATATTATGCCAATGTGCACGAAAATGCGACTGTGCCGATGAGCACCTGTGCCATGTGCACGTAACCGACATAATAAAAGTGCAAATTTCAGCAATTCTGATGGATTCTCTCAAGTACAAACTGGTATTTCTCTACTCATGTTGACGCCTGGGGTATTAAATTATTATTCATATTTATCTTTATTCAAAGTGAAACTATTAAAATTATCTAACAAGTTTAATTTCCTGTGCTATTTTGTTATTATAAATTTAATACACATTTTGAGTATTGTATTAGGCCTTCATACTTATGAATATATTTTAGGATAGTAATATAATCTGACTATAAACGACAGTGACTTAAAATCAATTAAAAAGTTACATCTTCGTGAACCATATAGGCTATGAAGCTATTGTCTAATGGTAAGGAAACTATAGGCCTAATGGTTGTCTTTTTTACTTCCAAAGCACGTAGATGCAGATTTACATCAGTTAAAAAAAAGAAAGGAAGAAATAAATCGAGAGAAAAAGATAAAGAAAGAAAGAAAGAAAGAAAGAAGGAAAGATAAAGAAAGAAGGAAAGATAAAGAAAGAAGGAAAGATAGAGAGAAAAACTTAATATTTTCTACTTTACATTTTAGGTACAGACGAGGCGGATTTTCCATAACGTATTAATGCCTTATACCTGTCTTTATGGCTTTATCTTTCCGTCAATGCTGAAGTCAGATTCTGTGACCATCTCACTGCACCGTATTTGCAAAAACTCCGTACAGTCCCCTCCTCCCACAGTAAGTATCTTATATGTCCAATATGACCAACATGTCTAAATTGACATACTATTTATTTAATACTCTTCTACTAAAATCGTTTTATCCTGTAATAAAAATAGATAACATCCTGATGATAATGATAATGATGTACTGCTCGAAGGCTGTCCAGACCCGGGATCGAGCCATGGGATGATGAGCACTACTCATCCAAGGCTCTTTCAGGGCGTGATACCGAGAAAACTTATTATTACTGCCTCTCGCGGGACTCACATCCTCTGTGGAATTATTTCATGGTATTTAACTATATGAAAAATGAGAGGCTCTAAATATCTAAGGTTAACGACAGACTGTCACGTAAATTGGGACACAGGCTCAATTTATGTAGGCTATATCAGTTATGCTTTTTTAGTCTTTAAGCTAGCATCGTATTGTATTTAAAAACTCTTCTTTTGTATTATTATGGCTAGGCTACAAAGGCTATATTCTGGAAGAATATATAAAATTATTCCTTGGGAAATAGGGGATCAGTTATAATACCCCAACAACCTTGATTTCTGCAACCCTTATTTAAAACGCAAAACACTCCCACTCCCATGTATTATTTTTGAAGCTATCCTTGTTGCTTATGCCGGTATAGTAAATAACGGCCATGGGCGTCAGCATGCTCACCAAATGCCCCCCCCCCCAATCCTGCCATCTGCCTATGGCAAATGATGCAGTGGTCGGATGGCAGGCCTAATCCCTGAAAGAGATTTAGCGCTATGGAGTTCAGTTTAGTTCAGTTTAGATTTTACCCTTATTCTCATAAATAGTTTTTCAAAACCAATGCTATCATTCTTACGCCACATAAAATAAAAACAGCATAGCATCCAATGTATGAGCACTCTTCTCTTCTTTTTGAGTCGTCTCCATACTACGCCTAGCCTAATTTTGTTCTGCAACATTTAATTCACTCCCCTCCCACATTACATCACAAAAAACATAAAACTTATTTTAAAAAGTTAAAATCATTTTTAGTAGACTGCTTTAATAACTTAGCCTATAGTAACAACATTGTTATCAGTAATTGCGATATTTCTTTATGAACTTTATTTCTATTTTGTTGTTGTTGTATTTTTAATATTTTATCTGTAATTGGGATATTTCTTTGTGAACATTATCATTTCTAATTTTTTGTATTTTATAATTCAAATTGAATTAAATTATCAAATAAGCAAATGAACAAAATAATCCTACATTACAAAACCTTGCATGTGTACTTTCTTTGAGAGCTCCCAGATGAACAAAGCTCGTGTTCAACGGCTGCTATTAATTATAGGCTAATATCTGCTAAGTAAGAGGGTACAAAGTAATTTACAAATGGAGCCTAAACTTATACATACATATGTACAAATTATATACATAAACTGAAAGCAGTTAAACAATTTTTACAAAAGTAGGAAATACAAAATTACAAAAACAGAAATCCATATAAGCTTAATAAATATTTATTTTTAGTAATATAAATAATTGGAAGAAATTAAAACCAAACAAATGAAATGCAAAAATTACAAGATCTGATTTTAGATAGGCCTATTAATTGTTTTTCAAAATTTTATATTAACAACAATAAGGTCATAAAAATTGTACTGAGAAGAAATTTAAACTAATTAACTAACCGAATAAAAAATTATCTAAATAAATTTTACTTTCGAATTGGTAGATGTGAATTTGAGTGACATTTCTACTTGCTATAATTTGATTTGTTTCTTATCTGGCAGAAACAAATAGTACTCCCTTGGATTTTGCCAAAGGGAATCTGCTTATTATTTATGAGGTAGGCCTACTGCACATAAGAGAGGCAGAAACCAGTTTTGCATTGCTTTCCAAATCAAGTGACCAGAGCATTCTCCTATATAAGTTATCTCTTCCTGCTCGGAAGGTTCGTCTCTAACTGACAAGGTAGGTTTATATCGGCACCGTAAAAGTTGGTAACATGTTTTGTATGTTAAGTTACCAACTATTTTTCTGAAACCCAGGATTGATCTACGTTCAGCCTACATAGACTGTCACATTTAAATCACATTTTTACTGTCATCCCATCTGTGGTAGGCCTATTAAAGAGTCTAAATCAACTTAAAATTGTTTGCGATGTCAACAGAGAAGTATTATTATTATTATTATTATTATTATTATTATTATTATTATTATTATTATTATTAATATATAATATATTATTAATAATAATATATTAATAGGCCTATATTAATAATAATAATAATATATCTAGTCTGTAGATATATGGCCTAAAGAATATCAATTTGCAGTATAAAAAATTATAAGAATAATAGGCCTACAGTGAGCAAAAAATAGCACTGAAATCAAAATTAAGGTATAAATAGGAAAATTTCATCAAATCAGTCGAATCTAGTAATTATGATTTTTTTTAATTACTTACGTCGTTCACTATGATATGGGCCTGCAGTTATTTAAATATAGTTTTATGGAATAGACAGACTTATTCATGTACAAAACGAAAGGTCCGAGTGAGGTATCCAAACAGATCTTGTTTGAATTCTCTGACAGTTTGACAGGCAGAGTGTTCCATAGTCGAAAGGTGGAAATGGTGAATGAAGAGGGGTGATAATCTGTGTGGTGGGATAGTAGGCCTATTGAGTATTAAGGCCCGATTCCAAAGAATTTTTAAAATGTAGACTCCCACTTGTACTCGAAATATTTTCGATCGTACTTACAAAGCTAATTGTTTCTATAATGATTTCCATCAATTAAGCTATTGAAATTAGTTATTCACAGAAGCCCAAAGGATGTGTGCAACTAACCTCCACACAAGATTAGGTTGCCATACGAAAATTGCAATTTTATCATTTTACACACGCAGGCCGAAATCAGAATCACATTTCAGGTCGAGAAGAACCAAGTGCGGGTTGGTGAAGGAAAGTAGGCGAAAGCAAATGAGAATTTTCACACTTGCCTTATGGAATCCAACCTATCTCAAGTCATGAGCGGGCGTGGGGCGTATTAACGAAATAAGACATCATATTTCAGGGTTTGTGGACTCGAAGTTTTTTAGCTTCAAAAAGTTTATGATGGTAGGCACGAAGCCATAGCCAATGTTCCTATCTTTAAACTTATGTATTAGAACATAAACTCATAGTCTCTGAAAAATGGTAGACTACGGAAGAACAGTCTAAAATGACATACTCGGGAAAAATAACATGATGGTATTGGCTAAACGAATGTAGTACTGCTTTTTGTGAAACTCTAGTTCGAAAAGTAGTTTGGTAACAGTGCTCCTATGTTAATTGGGACAGTCAGTCAGTTTGGTGCTATGAAAGAAAATGTAATGGTCAATATTCATTCTTTTTCTGAAATGTTTATTCGATTACATTGTTAAAATAACGTTTGAGCAAAAGTAATATGTTCTTGAAGGGCACTCTTTTGGCATTCTATAAGAAAAGCAGATATTTAGCAGACCAATTGGTCTTCACATAATTCGTCAATGAATCAAAGATGGTGCTTCAGTCTAAAATGTCATACCCCATGCGCGTGTAAAATGACGTAGGCTACTATTTCATTTTAGACTGTCTGGAATTTTGCCTTATTAGTGAACTCCCTGTTCCATCCTCTTCATGCCGTGATAGATTTAAGAGAAGATTAAATGCAGAAATCGTCTGAAGTAGCCTACATACTAAAGTATGTAAGATTTAAATTGGCAAAAGTGCCGGGCCTGCTGTATGGGTTGGGAGAGATAGGGTTTCCCCTCAACTGAAGACCCTTTAAATGGCTAGCGACTTCCTTTTGTTAACTGTCAATCATTTGCCGTCACAAGCTGGTCAGCGGTGGGCTATCATTAGTACAGTTGAAAAATATTCTTGGCAAGGATCGTTAGTGTTGCAGGCTCATATAAGACTATGCTGCCACTGATTCTACGGAGTACACGGAAAGGATTTCCCAGTTACCGTCAAATCCCTAAACAAAAGAGAAGGTGAGCATATCTACCTTTCTCTCTCTCTAAAATCCCTTGCCAACTAAAGTCTCACAGGCTTTAATAGACCCTTTTCGACAGTACTTGTGCTGAAATACCAAAACGAATACGAAAAAATCCCTTTAGGCAGGCCTACAGGCTGAAGTAGATTTCAAAGTGCTTTTAGTTTAATTTATTATCGCTGCGCAGCACTCTTCTTTTTAAGCCTTGGCATGGCAAACCCGCAGTAATAAGAACTGAATTCGATAAAGAAGAAGAGCCTACAATCATTTGTTTTGACAACAAGAATAGGATATAATATTCTGGGAGGCCGTGCGCAAGATCAGCAATGAATAATATTAGCAAAGCCAATAAACAAGACAAAATTATGATATTATAATAATTATTTTAAGTGTTATTATTTTCAAACATTAAAATCTCGCGTCATGTGAGAGCTATCAAGAAACTAGTTATTGATTTGTAGAGTACTCATCAAGAGCTTTTCAACGATACCCCACAAGACGTGGTTTCAAAAATTTCGAATTTCCATCCCCTCACCCCCACCCCCACTCGTACCCCCAAAAACCCCCGAATTGTTGGTGTCACTGTGAACTCCATAGGGAGTACTCTAATTTATTCACACAAAGTTTCCCTCTATACTTCATAGGGGCCGAGATATAAATGTTTTAAAATTTCAACCCCCTCCCCCGACCACCCCCTCGGGCCAATTTTTCCCATTAACGAACTTGTCCGAACTATTGGGCCTAGAAATAACATAATAAAATTTGGTTCAAATATCTTCAAAATTACGGCCGCTATCGTGTAAAGATATATATATATATATATATATATATATATATATATATATATATATATATAGGCTAAATATCACAAAATTTTTTTTTGAACGGGCGGTGGTTTCGTACTTAGGGGAGCATAAAACGTAAAGATATGAAAGAATTTTTCGAAAATCATGACATGGTATCCATTGCAATAGGTAGATTTTTCTTCGAAATCTAACTAAAAGAATAAAACTGCAGCACAAAAAGCAAAGTAACATCTTAACTTCAGATTAGAAGAATTCTGTGAAAATAGCATATTTCTTATATAGGCCTAGCCTCAGAGATAAATCTGTATTCATTATCAAGTCCTCCTCCTATCAGTTTGGAGGCCTCTAGTTCTATGTAATCCTTCCTCTTCTTTTGTAACATGCCTTTGTACTCCTTTCTGAGGACGCAATAGTTCGTATTAGCCTGTTGGACGTTTGATTCCTTTGCCTGATGAAGGGCTCGAAGCACTATTTTCCTTTTTGCATAACATTCCGAATCGAACCATTTTTGGGCTTTCCGCTGAGACTGTGGGATCGTTGCCCCTCTGATGATAGCGTGAATTTTTTGATGCGCTGCTTCCAGATCTTGCTCCTCTATAAGCTGTTGTATTTTTATAATTTGCTTTTCCGCATCTTTCCGGAGGATTTCTGTGTCGAGATTCCGTGAGAGGTTCTTTGTTATTGTTGTTGGAGTCACCCTTGTTTGTGACGTGTGTATCTCTGAGCATACGGGGATGTATATGATATTTTCCCGGGCTACTAACCAGGTGGTGAATTGGATTAATTCCGACGTTTCGAAGCCAAACTGAGGCTTCATTGTCAAGGAGAATCCAATTAATCCAATTAATCCAATCACCACCCGGGAAAATATCATATATTACCAGCACCAGGAAAAATTCAAAGCACATACGGGGATGTGTTTCCTGACTGGAGTGCTGCTCTTCTTACTTATTTGAGACATCTTCATGTTGATATTTGTGTCTCTGAAGAATATAAGGTCGATCGTGCTTGAACCATTTGGTGCATAGTAGGTCTTGTCTGCTGCCTTGTTTAGAAGTTTGAATCCTTCTTCCTCCATTGCATCCGTGATTGCGGTTCCTCTTCTGTTGGTTGAGTCTATTCTGCAATTGAAATCCCCCGCTACAATCGTTGCTTCTTTACTGTCTGTTTTGCTGATAGCTTACATGATGCTACCCATTATTTCCTCCGTAGGGGTCAGGGGTGGGCAGTACATGCCGATGATGTTGAACTTGCCTGTTCTTATTATTACGGTGTTTTCACCTGTGTAGATGACTGTGGTTTTGCCAGTGTTGGGTTTGAGGTAACATGATACGCCTCCTGACGGGCGTCCTAGTTGGTTTTGCGTCGCATAGGCGTGTGCTGAGTAGAAACCTTGGATCTCTATTGTTTCTAGTAGGAAGGTTTCTGTGAAGATTAATATGTCTTGTTCTTGTAAGTCCGAGACAGACTGAGTTGTAGGAGGCCTTTAAGGCCCTCTACATTCCATAGTAGTAATTTAGTTGTCGAAACGTCCTCCTTGTTCGTTCCGAAAGCGAAAGCGCGTGGCTCTCACTCCTCTTGGCCAGAAGTTTTCTTGTGTTCTTTCTAAATCCTTGAGGGGAATACCTACCCTGAAGGCTTTGTATTTTCCTTTGACGGGTATTTCTTCACATTCCGCGTCGGGAAATCCTCGTCTTTGAAGGAATCTCAATATCTGTGTGCTTGTAGTATTGTGATGTAGTTTATCTAAGAAGAGCCATGCTTGTCTTTCTGCTGCTTGCAGTTCCGTGTCATCGTCGTCCTCGTTGTCTGAAGTATGTGTGGATGTTGATGCTTTCCTATCTTTATATTGTTTTGCCCTTTCTGCATAGCTTTCCTTCATGTTGTCGACCTGGCTGCCCGCTGAGTCGATGTTGATTGGCTCGTCTTGTGAGACCATGTCGTTCTCTTTGCTCGTATTTATTCGAGTCTTGTCAGCTGCGACAGGTGCGGGAGGGGCATTTCTCCTCTTCTCTCTTGCTGTCTCCACTGACGCTCCATTTGTCCTATTCACATCTTTTATTATTTAATGGAAATTCGCACAATGTGCATTAACAAGAAAAGTTATTGTCATCTGCATAGAATTTAAGGGATCTTGTTCTAGCTATACAGTCAAGTATGTGATACTGTTCACATTTCTGGTTACACAGCGTACACACGCACTGATCTGATGCCTGGTGAAACCCTCTTTGAATACATATTCTATAGTGAAAACCGTGAGCGGCAGTCCTCGTGAAAACGTGTCGCAAGTTAAAGTTCGGTTCCTTCCATTCCACAGTGTTCATTGCTGGGGTGAGGTAGAATCCTTGGTCAACATCCTCTGCTTTTCCCAATCTGTCTTGAATGTGCGCATCGTAGGCTACGGTATGCGGCAGGTTGTTCCTTGTTGCTATTTCCCTTATGAAGAAGTCCTCATCGGTTAGCAGATATATCAGTCTGGATTTTGCTGACCTCGGCAGGCGAAGCACTCTTCGTAGATAAGCGGTTTTGACTGATTCTAATGTTTTTAGGTTTGCTGCATTCAGCCGAGTCCAGATTGTTGCAATTGCATAGGATGCTATTGGGGCTATCTTGATGTGAAATAGCTTTATTGCTGTTTTAACTGACAGCTTTTCCACATTTTTAATATCGAAAGTAGCCTTTATTGCTGCGTTGCATCTTTCTTGGATATGTTTGGTGAAAGTCTTTCCTGTTACTTGTAGGGTTAGACCTAAATACTTATAAGAGTTGACCAATTCTAATCGGGCATTCCCACACTCAAAGATATCAGTCTTGCTCACATTTCCTCCACGTCTGAATTTCATTATCTTTGTTTTGCTTGTATTAATTTCTAGCTCATTTCTAAGCGACCATTCGTGCATTTTGTCCAGACTTGTCTGAAGGGCTGGTTTACTTCTCGATAAAAGAACCATGTCGTCTGCGTAGAGAGTGATCGTGACTTCCGGTGATGATACTTCTTGAACTACGTCATGAGTTAGTAAGTTAAACAAGAGCGGGCTAAGGGGATCACCTTGAAGGACGCCATTTGTTTGGATAATGGGCCCCGATTGACTTACTTTGTCGTTGATGGTCATTAAGTTAAAAGCCAGAATGCTTTCGATCAGATGCAACAGGGGATTTCTCTGCCCTAGGAGTTTGGAGATCTTTTCCATTAGGATGCTTCTATTTACACTGTCGAACGCTTTGGTGAAATCGATGAATGCAGCGTATACATGGCCTCCTATCGTACTTGTAGCTTCCCAGATGATTGAGAGTACTCTCTCGATGGCTTGTATAGTGGATATTCACATCTTTTGTGAGCTCCTCTTCTTTCCTTTCATTTGTGGGGGCTTTTTCTTTGGGGGTGTGGTTTCCCATGATTTCTGGACGTTTTGTGTTTTCCTCTGCTTTCCCAATTTCGGAGACGATAATCGCTCTTACTTTTTCTTCTAGATTTTGATCTTGGTTCATGATGTGTGCTAGGATCAGCTCCACTTTTTGGTTAAGTTGGTTCAGTAATTTCTCTGTGCTGTCGAGGTGCCTTATCTTAGGTTTGCAGGTGTCGCACAGCCAAGTAAGTTTGCAACTGACTCTCTTCAATGTGTCAAATTCTCCTTGCGTCATATACCATTTGCGGTGGGACCATGTCTTGCACCCTTCGCATTCGACTGCGTTCTCGTCTTCGTTTATTATCTTTTTGCATGTTCTGCATTCTACCGCCGTAGCGTTGTCCGTCTGCTTTCCTGTCATCTCTGATCTTTCGTCACTTCCGGTGCTATTCGATGCGTGGATTTGCTAACTTTGGGGGGTGGACGCTTCCCTGTTTTCTTTTATGGTAGCCGCTTTTGCTTGGGTTTCCCTGGTTCTAACACTTGTACCGTGCACTGGTACGTACCTCAGTCTTTGTGCGCCTGGATGTTGTTTATTTCTACTTGTTTCTTGTTTTGTTGTCTATAAATGTTGGGTTCCCGAAGCCTACACTGTAGTTCTTACCGGAACTGTGAACTGAAGTGAAATCTCTAGCGGTGCACGGGTACCACCACAAACTGTGCAAAAACAAGGCTTTCCACCCACCAATGCCAACTTGCATATGTGAACTCTGTGATCAACCCTGTGAGAGATACCATATATTCAAATGCAAAGAACGATGACAAACAATTACGGAGCTATGCTCAACGAACCAATGACGTGACTCACATTCATCCTTTGCACAACCTGTGCGCATTTCATTATTATTATAATCAAGTCCTGACGAACAGTAGAGTAGTTACTATGCAAAATTTTTCTGAGGTTGGGAGATCTGCATGGGATGTCAAACCGCTGTTAGAATTAGTTTGTTTAGGAACAAACATGTAGGCATTCAAAATCATAGAACTAACACGACATATTTAGGCTCTTAGGCTGTCATAGTGGTCAGTACCCTCTGATACTAATTAAGACGTAGCCTACTATAAAAGTATCTAATTTCGAACAGTAAATAATAGCCTAATTGAATAAGTCCAAAATTATTTAGCATATTTAAGCATTTTGGGCGAAAATATTTTGTTTTAAATGTATAGTCTCCACACCACCTAAGGCCTGGGCTGCCTTTGCGGGATGGCTTCGCAATGAATCCTTTCCTAATGAGGGTCACTTATTGTTCGCTATCGCAGAGGCAGTGTATTTAGGGAATCGCGGATGACCATTTTTACACCTGGGTCAGAAAAGGGACATATTGTTATTATGCACTAACACAGCGGGTGGAACTATTAATACGACACACGACACTGAACTGAACAATATCCAGAAAAGACAGAAACCTATCAGTATTGCTTCTAAGGTTTTTAATGAAGGTAGACTATTTTTGCAGGAGGAAGGGAAGCCTAGCTCCAATAACTGAGGCTCTTAAGAATTGGTGGCGACTATTATATTGCAAGCAATTGCTTTTCTGACAACCTCTAGTTTTCCATAAACTTTTTTGATCATATTACGAAAATACTTTATTGCCATTATGGTTGTTTGTAAGTGTTGCCAGAATTTTTCTTTTGATTTTCCCGTAGTGCTATAATATTTCCCAAAACATGAAAGCCTCAGCAGTTACTAGAGCTACCCACATAGGCCTAACACTTCCCCTCTGCTACGTAACTGTTGAGACTATTCAACAATAGGCGACCCACATTAAATGCCTAAAAGCATTTCTGTATTTTCCCGATAATGTTCAATCCAGTTTTGTGTATCATGTTGTATAGTTGCAGCCGTTGTGTTAGTGCATAATAAGTCATCATTTTTTCAGACCCAGGTGTAAAAATTCCCATCAGGGCCACATCAGAAGAAAGTGTACTCGCTAAATACATTGACTCAGGGAATATCGAACAATGAGCGAGACTCACTAGAAGGAGACACCTTGCAAAACCATTCCTCGGGAGGTGGTGTTTGAAAAATACTATAGGCTAATAAAAATGTCTCTAATATACCTTCAAATTCCCGCCAAAAAATGAGATTTTATACATGAGATTTAATAAAAACAGGTAGTAGGCTTCACATAACAAGGCAACCAAGATTATAAGCTGTAGATTAACTAAAAGAAGAGAAGTCGAGTCTTCTATGCCGATGCCTAGTAGACAGACCTATGTTCTTTGCATGGACATATTATCAACTATAAAAATTTATAACAACTATCGTATTTAGTTGTACTGCAGATCGAGTGTTCTTAATTATCCATACACTATGTTCTCTGCTTCAACCAGGAGGATCTTTTGTTTGTTATTCTTCAGTATGGAGCAATCTAAAATCTGCTCAAACTTTTTAAAAAGCTAAAATCATTTCTTTCAATAAAGGGAGAAGATGGTCATTGCCGTCGAATAGCAACTGTTTTCTGTAGAAAAGGGTGAATGTTTCATCTTCAACACTAGTTAGACCTAGAATTAAGTTAATGTTGCCAATAACTTGAACACTTTTCTGGTGTTTAACTACGCGCTAAGCACTTCACTTTTCTAACATTTTAAAGACACAAGACAGCACCATTGCAGGCAAATAGATTACACCAGAATTCCTTGTTAGCCTATTAACTAGAATTAGTTATGATTTTTTTTTATATAAAGCCACTCTTCATTAAGATACTTAAAGATAAATACTTGTTCAAGTTTCCACTCAAAAAGTAATTTCTTAAAAATTAATACAAGACAGAACTTGATATAATTTTTCATTAATATTCACTGGAAGCCTAGACTTATAACTTACCTAAAAGAAACCACGAACACTAGCGCCACTAAGTAGGCCTCACAATAGGCTTATTTTTTGGATCCACATATATACTCAATATTGGTTAATTTAAACTGGTTTCAGAATGAATTTTTCATGACTTAAAAATAACGAAAACAATTTCCATTATAAAATTATAATTCTATTCAAAACTTTATTCATATAACCTAGACCTAATTTCCCCGCAAACCTCAATTCTATCCTAAAACTTTCCTTTTTCCATTGCAATTTTTTTAAAGAGAAATTTCCCCGTCACCTTTCGACAATGAGAATGGTCTACACAGCAACATCTCGTTCACTCTTTTGTTCGCTTCCTCACGCTCTCCCCCTCCCCTCCTCGTAAGACAACATCATTTATCGCTTTTTAGATATAATTATTGTAATGGTTTCTTTAATTCAATTTTAAATAAATTATAGCCTATTAAGTTCTCAGATTCACTACTTGTAAAAAATAGCCTACTTATTTCTGAAGGTCAACTAGCTTTTCTTGGATAATAGTTGGTAAAACTAAGATGTATTATTAGAGATTATAGTTAATAGTAAATCTTGACTCAGAGTTCTAAGAGTCAATACGCGAAATAGTACCACGGTCTGCTACAATGCAGAAAGAAAAATGTTTGGTAGCAAATTTGATTAAGAAGTGGTTGATTTTAGATAACATATCTACATATCTAAACAATTCCCTGAAGATGGTAAAACATTAGTGAAAGGCCTAGGCGTTGCAAAAGTTGAGCTGAAAATACATCATCCTTTTTTATGAAATTAATATAATTAAATAAAATAAGCTAAACTGATATAACAAAGTTCCAGATGAGTTAATAGTCCATATTTAAGAAATTATTGAGTTTTAGACCACGGTTTCTTGAGAAAGTTTTATAAGCAGATGTGAAAGAATAAGTGAGATATCTAGTAGCTATTATTAACAGAACGAATTTACAACAAATTCCTCATGTAAACGTCTATTCCTTTATTTTTGTCGAAACGACTGAAACCGTTCAAATACGGAGTCAAAAAATTTCAAAATTTATTTTGGAGTGGAGAATTAAAAAAAAAATTGAACTTCTCAGAAATTGCCCATATTCTATAGATTAAAAGCTATAAGTTTGCTAAATTTCAAGTTTCCAGCTCATTTGGAAGTGAGTTAACACCAATGTTAATAAGTGGACTGTTGTAGTAGTGAATGACATCACGGCTATCCAGCCAGTATTTTCATACCTACGGGGCAGTCAGAAACACCAAATTTTGCTCGCTTATGGCTATTGTATGTACCAATACGACTGCAAAGTTTTACGATTCTGTCTGTCCTATAAGAGTGTCAAAAATTACATAAATATGAGGAAAATGTACATTTACTTAAAATAAAAGAATCGAACTCAATCTAAGGAACAACCGACGGAGATACGACAAAAAGTCTTAGGACTAAACTTGTAGATCTCCCAAAAACCTGGTTACAGCCAGTGCAGTCTGTGATTGATACGGCTTACCGTTTAGCTACTATAGGTCTAAGCCTCCAAAGAAGGTCTACCTCTGGTTATGACGTAACTGTATGCATGACGTAAAAATAACCAGTTTCAAAAATCTGGTATAACTTTTACCAACTTTATAGTGATTAATCGATTACTGGTGAAGAATTTGGAATCATCTGATGTAGTAGAACTTGCGTGGCGATCAACCAAATACCAGTTCAACGTCCGTATTAACAAATATTTACTAGTAATGCTGACAGAGTAGGCCTATTATGTTCAAATGAGGCTGAGAAAGTATTATGTTCAAATAAATCCCTAAACAAAATTATCATACAATATTACCCTTCTTGCAATATTGTGAATAATGCTAGAAAAATTCCTATAAAAATTACTGGTCGAAATTGCAACGCTGCTCTGCTTCTAGTTAATTCGATTCTCAAGACTGGACGAAGTGGCAAAGAGGCTGACAATCTTCAATGCACATCAAGGAAAGTATTAATAATAAAACGTAGGAATACTGGCAATAGTGATAGACTGCTACTGACAGAAACATAACAGCAATTGCAATAACGGCAGCGACGTTTTTAATTTCTAATTACAATTTGCTTTGGCATTGGCTAATGTTCAATATTATAATGCGGTGTGTTTTTTAACTACAAAATTGTGCTATTCATTCTGGAAAGCAAATACTGTAGCGGAATGGTTTACTTGGCGGATATCCAGTTTGTCCACAATTCAAAGTGACATGACACTTCAGAAAACCACCCAAGTGGAAAATAACAGGAGGAATGTAACCTCACAATGAAATACGGGATCTCTAATACAAATTGGAACCCACACAAGAAACAAGCAAGACACGATTGTCACTACCAACTCTAATTACAGCAATTTGAAATCAAACAACTTTTCTTTAGTTAGACCCGTTGAATTAGGAAAGTGAACAACGTTCCGTGCGAGGTATAAGCAATTAATCACTGCCAGATTTTGACACAACATTACCTCCATAAATCATAAATCATGTGCTCAAAAATCGTTCCTTTCGTAGTGCGTCGTGGGATACGATTAATAGTCTAATGAAGGAGTCTGTTCTTAAAGTACTGTCAAAATACAACAGAGCAGGCCTGTTAGACGTATAAGCATCGACAGATATTTAGAATTAGGCTTGTCTAACAACTTTTAGGCTGGTTGTAAAAATTGGTAACTGAGCTTAAGTCATAAATTAACTCTCAATAACCTCGAATACTTACATAAGAATGAATGTTAATTCAAGGCCAATTTTTGCTTTTATCGCCAAATATGGTTTAAGGGTGACAAAACTTCTCATTCTTCAGATCTGCTCTTTGTGGACACCTGCTTACTGTTATACGCAGTCATGGTTCTGGGATCGTTTGTACTCAGATCGGAAGTTTATTTCATATTATTGTAACCATAAAATTGTTAGCCTACATTATGATGAATAATCGAAATATGATTGTGCACTTGAGCCTCTAAATGTATACAATACTATGCATTAACGTGGTTATATTATAGGCCTATGTCTATTAAATTTTATAATGCTCTTCCTTTGTCTGTAAAACTATTACCATACCTCAGATTTAAAAAAAAAGAATTACAAACAATCTTGACCAATAACTGTATAGGCTATATAAAATAGAGGAGTTCTTCGATATTAATTTTGCTGTTTAGAAGTCTTGCTCATAGGTTTAAATTTACATAAGATTATATCACGTGGAATAAATTTGAAAGTTATGACTAGGGTGCGGATGTTTATGACCTAAAAATGTGGAAAATATGACTGCAAATATGTCCTTAAAAATCACTCAATATGACCAAAAAACCCTAAATATGACCTTATAAAATAACGTAATTTCAAAAATTAAATGTTCCAATTTAAAACGTAAAAAGACACAAAATTCTTACACCACACGAATTCAATCAGATAATAACTTTTTAAAAAAAATTTTGGTAATTTACAGTTTTACTTGCAATGAACGTATATTTTTAAAGAATTTGCTCCTGTTTGCTCGTTTAATCAGCTCAAAATACTCGTAATATTTTGTAGACTTTGCGTTTTCCTATAAAATATGAACAATTGCATTAATTTTAAAATGTAAGTTACCTATTCATTTGGCATAGTCTAAACTCTAAACATTACATTAATGAAATAATTTCAAATGTAACTCGACCATGTAGTACATACACTGTATAATTATGCTCTTTTACCGAATTTATGAAAATTACAAATATGTCCAAAATATGACCAAGAACACAAAAATGATCAAAATATGACTTTATATGCAAAATAAAAACGGACCGATTAGGATAACAAGCGTGCAATTCGTGTTTGATTTCTGTTTGCGGCGAGAACGAAGGTCAGGATAAAAATATGACATGTCATAAACATCCGAACCTTAGTTATGACAATGTATCTTGATTATTTACGCATGTTATTAGAGTATTAATTTCGATGTTATTAGTAACTTAGTTTATTTAGATTTTGACTGCTATAATATATTTGATGTACTCACTTATTACTACAATAAAGATTTATTTATTTAACCAGAGCCCGGATTCTTAGGTTTAAACTATTTTATTCCTTGCTAGTTAACTGTGATATTATAACCTAATTATCCATTTCATTGCCATGCTAGTCTTATAAAACCTAAAAATGGCCAAATAAGATGTTAAAAACAAAACAAAAAGACTGGCAAAGACTGCTCTTTAATTAAAAGAACATAAAATACTTAAAGAACTAATAATATGTAATTAATCAAATTATTTTTCTGATAAAAATGACTTTTAAATATCTGCTTGCATTTTGCATCTTGCTAATTGTTCTGCCAGTACATTTGTAAGAGAAAAGACAGCATTGTGTTTTGTAACTCCATTGATGGTAAAGCAAATCGTTAAGGAACCGAAATCCCCGGTTTCTTTATTAGCAAATTAAAGGCTTCTTAAGAAGCTCACATTTGCAGTTTATTCAGGGTTTGCTACAACAAGGATCCCAAAGTAAAGTATTCTAAAAGTTGGTTGATAATAATTCATACACATTCTCGTTGAGTTTATATGGTGGACTTGGAAATGGCAGGGTTAATTCTGAAAATAACTGTCTTCTATAAATTATAAACCGTTGAAAATAAAGCAGTAGGCCTAAGTAAAAATAAAATTAATTATTATGTCAAACTTGTTTCAATGTTTTATTGTACTTTAATAACTTATAGTGGTTAATTTATAGTGGTTATGACAAAGATCAAAATCGAGAAAACATGTTTAGGCTATATTATACGAGGGATCTGATAGAACTTTGCGTTGTAACTTAAAAATACATACGAGGAAATTATAGACCTACAGGCTTAGAGCTCAAATGTATGGAACGCCGCTTAATGTAATCACGGATAATATTATCAATCGGGTAATGTTATCATTTTTATGAAGTACCCTACGAATTAATACTGATACATTGAAAAATTTTGCTTATTGTGATCAAAGATTCCGTTTATTTTATCACATTTTCCTTTTTTTCGGCTATAGGCCTATTCCCAGGTAGACTATTGCACGTCATTCAAAATTTTGTTTTTAAAGGTTTTTTTTCTATCTCAACTAAATTGTATTGTGTTGTAGTGGCAATACCGTTCCCAGCTCACAGGATGACCAGTTCCCTACTTTCTCTTTTAAGCAATAAAACATGTTTCACCCCACAGTTAAGCTGCAGCTTTTGATTTATAAAGATAACAGTGTTGACATACAGTGATGAGTGGACTTGAACAGACAGGCATTAGATGTTTTGCTACTAGGTGTTCACCACAGATCAGTATAGACTTCCAAAAACACTCTTAACTAGTAACTGAGTATAGAGTATTGGTTAATGGACTCCTAAAGGAGAGGAAAAACAATTAAAAACTTTGTTTCTGGTTGAAAAAATAGTTTCATTCCGTTACTGTATTAGCCTGTGAGTGGTTTATTGATTCACAGTTACGTATTATTTTGGAAATAAATATTTTTTTATTCTGTTTTGTAGTGTATTATATGATATATGACTAAATAACCTTCATTCAATTCCTTCGGCTATTGCTATCAGTCGGTTAAAATCATCAGATTAGCTGCGTCCGGAAGTGATCACAATAAGCGGCGTGCACTGTATTCCATGCACAGCTAGAATACAGCACAGAAATCTAGGAGGTTTCTTTCTTTTCTTTAATCGTGCAAGGAGATATAAAATCGTGTGATATTTTCCTACATATAAGACCAATAAATATGGCAATACGACATATTAGTGCTTCAAGCTGTAGTTAAACAGCCTTAGGGTCAATTGGTTGGAACTTTTTTCTTTTCAGCAGTCACTAAAATGTGATTGCAGTAATACAGGCGTAGCTTTTAAAACCATTTCCAACAAAAAATAATATAACTAGCCTAGTATTGGACTTGAACATAATCACATTTCACAAATAAGAATGATACAACAAAATTCATAATCCAGCTATGAAAAATTACAAGGCATAGGCCTAGGCCTATTATAAAGCTACGCTTTACTGAAAAAGAGTAAAGAATTGTATGAAGAAAGTCATTTTGTTTAGGTTTGCTGGCTTTGCATCTCTAAGAATTATGATGTCATATTTCAGTATGGAACACAGAAAGAAACCGGAAGAAGAGCATGTAAAACAGCACGAAAAGAAGGAGCTAAGAAAGGGACGAGGGTGACAACGTGTGAGGGTGGTAGGCTATACAAGGGAGGAAAGAGGTTCCAACAAAGCTTTCCAAAAATTATGGGCTTTTGAGCCCATAAATTATTAAAGGAAACAGTACCTCAATTCAATGAATAATTGCCTTCTCTTAACAATAAACCTAATGTGTAATAAGTACATGGCAATTCACGGTAATTAATAAGATTTTTCTTTAAATAATTAATAAGTATCCTAATAACTGTGCTTACATAACTTTATTGTAGGCTCACTGTTCTTCAATACTCTGTAGAAAGACTTGGTATTGAATCAGTGTCAGTGAAGCCTAAATCAATACGGAGCTTTGGAACAGCCTAATTTCAGAGCGGGCATGGAAATCTTGAGTGGGTATTTCATATAGGCCTACAGCATTAAGAGTAAATAAATTACGACACAGAGAACAGAAATGTGGACAGAAGTTCCCCAAGACAAACACACAATCGGTGTGAAGCACCATCAGTATTTAACAAAACAACATATAATGTTTAGTCAGGTTATTGTCTTATAAGTTTGTTTATAATGCATTAAAATTAATATAACTTAGGTATATTATAATTAGAAAATTCAAATTCTAATTATTTTGTCTGTATAGGCTTAAGTAGGTTACGTGTAAGTTGTATATAAGCCCTACATAAAATCATGAACATTCTCATTGCGTATGTGATCAAAATGCAAAAACTAAAGTGGTTAAGGGGGTTATAGGCCAACATCGGTCAAGATAAAAGAAATTGCAACGTATACTTTGTGCTCGCCTAATAGATTTTCTTAAACATGTCCATGAATTTTATGAATAAATTCAGCCTTTTCATTGAGTCAAATCTTTTTTTTAAGTATGCCTAATGTGTTCTCTTTTCGACTCTGGTATCAAAATCAAACTTACTAAAGTAGGCCACAGTTTTAAAAACGTGATAGGAAGATGGTGTGGTAGCCAGTAATTCAGAAGTAGCCTATATTTTACTTAAGCTTATGTATCAAGTGCATTTCAGTAATAAACGCAGTAGGAATGCGTTTTAAAATTTTATTAAGTTTTGTCTAAAATTTAGACCTATATTTGCCAGCGTGGAACGCAACATCAACTCACAATGAAATGTTTAAAGTGTACTATTGTATTATAATCAAATGTATTTTGGAAACCAGGAGGCCTAAATTATGTTAGGGCTGGAAGTCTGGTTTGAAATCTTAAAGTTTTTTAACACATAGGCCTAACATAAGTCATATAAAATATTTGAATTTTTATCATCCTGGTTTTGTACGAACACTTCGCTTTTATCGTGAAAGAATTTTTAAAATATCTACAAGGCTGACCAAGTATTTTTGTATTTTTTAGAGCAGCCACAATTAGGCCTATTCTCATTTTCTAAAAACAAATTGAAGTGTAGATGTACCGGTAGGTATCTCGTTCTGTAGGTCCTATGTATTTCCGTATTGCAGAGTAATAAGTGCCCATCTGGAAGAGCTTTAATGAATTAGCCTAATTGGTCTATGTGAATCATTCATGTTTCTAGTAGTAGGCCTACGTCCATTATCACTGAAATTAGTTTGCATTTCCTCAATATAATCTAAGTAATCATATAACACATAACAGAATACGTAATTATATTCCCTTGTGAAAATGAGCTAGGCTACTTTCAATTCTTCAGGCGGCTTACACGATTGTCTTGTTTTTCCTTCCACTCATTTATTCTCATTACTCTTTTAGGTAGATTTTCGAAGAAAAATCTACCTATTGCAATGGATACCACTTTATGATTTTCGAAAAATTCTTTCATATCTTTACGTTTCGTGCTCCCCTAAGTACGAAACCACCGTCCGTTCAAAAAAAAAATTTGTGATATTTATATATATATATATATATTTATATATATCTTTACACGATAGCGGCCGTAATTTTGAAGATATTTGAACCAAATTTTATTATGTTATTTCTAGGCCCAATAGTTCGGACAAGTTCGTTAATGGGCAAAATTGGCCCAAGGGGGTGGTCGGGGGAGGGGGTTGAAATTTTTAAAAATGTATATCTCGGCCCCTATGAAGTATAGAGGGAAACTTTGTTTGAATAAATTAGAGTACTCCCTATGGAGTTCACAGTGACACAAACGATTCGGGGGTTCGAGTGAGGGTGGGGGTGGAGGTGGGGGTGGGGGATGAAAATTCGAAACTTTTGAAACCACGTCTTGTGGGGTATCGTTGAAAAGCTCTTGATGAGTACTCTACAAATCAATAAATAGTTTCTTGATAGCTCTCATATTACGCGAGATTTTAATGTTTGAAAATAATAACACTTAAAAGAATTATTATAATATCATAATTTTGTCTTGTTTAGCGGCTTTGCTAATTTTATTCATTGCTGATCTTGCGCACGGCCTCCCAGAATATTATATCCTATTCTTGTTGTCAAAACAAATGATTGTAGGCTCTTCCTCTTTACCGAATTCAGTTCTTATTACTGCAGGTTAACCATGCCAAGGCTAAAGAAGAAGAGTGCTATGCAGCGACAATAAATTAAACCAAAAGCACTTCGAAATCTACCTCCGCCTGTAGGCCTGCCTAAAGGGATTTTTTTTTGTAATTTATATATTTTTTCCCTGTAAGAGTTGCTCCAAGGTATGATTCTATACTTCATTATAGAGTTAAAATATGCAAAATATATCATGCGCAAGGCATCCTGTTGTAATATATAAATCAAAACATGAAGCATGAAGAATTCAGTTATGGAATTATCATTTCAATGTAGGTCTATGTCTTCCAGTCAAGATTTTGATGAATTTGTAATCCTAAAATAATATTATTGCTGATTTCTTCTATGGCTTGATTTGGAAATTAATTAACTTATAAATTGAATAGTCCACCGCTGTGGCTCAGGGGATGCGTTCAATCCTCTCACGCAGCGGGCCCGGGTTCGATTCCTGGTCGGGACAAGTTACCTAGGTGGGGTTTTTCTGGGGTTTTTCCTCACCTTTGAGACAAATGTCGGGTAACTTTAGGCCCTTGTGGTCTCCAGATATCATCTGGCCGTCATTATCATCTTCATCCCATCCTCGCCTGGTTTGGAGTGAGTGTGTGTGTGTGAATGGTGTGTCTCGTCCTATGTGTTCGTGTTGTCTCGGAGGTGGCCCCGGCATTGGGCTGATCACTCATCCGGGGAGGCCCTCCATGTCCTTGTCTGGTCAAAAAAGTATGTATGTGATCCAAAGATAATCCCTCTCCCGACAGGTCGCGGCCCTGTAAGGCCCGGGCGGCTTGGGTCGCTTAAATCCTAAAAAAAAGGGAGAGGTGAAACTACGGTAAAGAATGAAAGAAAGAATAAATTGAATAATGATTGACACATGATCTTGTGTGTAAATCATAAATTCCCCCATTTTGTATTGCTCCATGTTTATCTTATCTTTAACAGAAATTTTATAAAATAGTTTTATTTTTTGAACTTAAAAACAATCAAATAAGTTCTTTGAAAAATTGTATACTTTTTCTTCTTCTTCTTCTTGCATTGAATAAGCCTATACTTCAACAAATCTGCTAGGTTGTTTATCTGATTTACGAGAAAAAATAAATATTACAATTAATTTAGTGGGTAAATATTTAAAGAGCAGTTTAGTTCGAATAACAGAATGAAAATAAGGGACAATATTATATTTTTAGATTGAATAACAAGTATTAAACAATAAACTTGCTCTATAAATTATCATAATTGGTCTGAAGGATATGATGGAATACAAATTATTTTCTATTGGTAGAGCCTTTGCTCTTATGGGTCTGATATACAATTCTGTTTTTCTTTTCTGTGTGTTTTTTTTTCTTATTGTTGTAGCATTAGCTTAATTATTTTGAATGTCACTTGAATTTTTGAATCTGGTGTATTATGTAAGCGAGAATATTGTAATTGGGCATTAGCCTGTAATATTCTTAGTACAATAAATAAATAAATAAACAGGCATAATAATAATACATTTTAAATTAGTGTTGCGCATAAATTAACGTGCCTCATAAATGAGCAATAGAGCCTACTAATGTTTCTTAAATAGAAAACCAATCCCAATAACGTTATTGTTATTACTTTTGTTAGTGCGTAGATAACGGAAGGCAAATCTTTTCGAAAAAAAAAATGTTAAAATATTTAATATAAGAAGCTGGTAGACGAACATGTTCTATGCTAATTTAGTAGAGGATAAAATTTCAAAACATGTGAAGAAACCTTAATATCAAGGACAGAAAAGAAATTGAAAGAGCTATTGGTGATGTAGACTATTTACTGTGAAGTTAGACATCCGTCACGTCACCTCCGAGGGGCTGACAAGACATTCGTAAGGGTGCTTATTGAAAGGGGACGAATGACTTACATTGAAGTAACATACGCCTTCCAGGGTAACTTGCCAACTCCTGAAATGGTTTACTTCGCCAAGAGTTTTAATCAGAATGAAGTAATCCATTCCTTTCTCCTTTATATGCAAAATAAGTTAACCAGTAGAGACGAACAGGGGATGGGCTCGGATGAGTTAACTCCTGAACCTTGGACAGGCACTGCGAAATATTTAGTTGGAAACAGTAGTCTACAATACAATAGTATTATTATTAGTGTTATTAGGCTAAGTGTAAATTAATGCTTACAAGGGAGAGTAGTATAGAAGAGGAAGAGGGGAGAAAAAGAGATAGGAAGAGGTGGATAGATAGATAAATAAACAAATGGATAGATAGCTCAGGGACAGCGTGTAAAGGAAGAAAGAAATAAAGAAAGAAAGAAAGATAGAGAGTAAAGGGAAGAAGATGCTTATACAATAAAATAATGGATTTACAAAGATGTCACGGATAAGAATTTAATTAGGAAAACTGCAACGAATAACTAATTTGTTTGGCCTTATCCAAACAATAGTTCGATTAACCTTCAAAAGCCTAAGATGACAACAGGAAGCCTAGGACGAGTGGCGGGTTACTTAGCTTAGATTTCTAGGCTACAGTTGTAAGTTCTATTTGGAAATGAAGTCTATGTTTATTTTCGACAACCATTTTTTTAATGTAAACTCATTCAACTAGGGCAAGCATTCTGATTACTTATAAATTACCCAGAAAGTGTCCTATAAACAATTATGACGCAGAAACTCTCAAAAATGCCCTAGAAATTACAAACAATACCGAAAAGTATATTTTAATATTCTAAATTCGTTTAGTGGAAAAAAGGTTTTGAATTTTTTGTTATTATAACGAGAGATAATTTTAATTAAAAATTCCATCATTGAATTCAAGTACCTTACTAACATTGAAGAACGGTTACTAAGGTACTCAATAATTTACTTTATTTTGTATTTTGCTGACGTTGTGCGTTAATAGGAATAGCCTGTAATATTGGCCTAAAAAATCATCATACCTTAGACCCTAAAAAGTAACTCCTTGTGATATTATCTTACACGTCGAGCTCATCGTAGCTTATCTTGCTTTTGAAGTTTACACAACCGAAGTAGAGTTTATCTAGGTCATTTGTAACTCGTAATAAATAAATCATTTCAGTATACAGTTGAAGTGCTGCTTTGCCGTTACTTCGTTTCCTTTCCTTCTTTTAATTCCTACACTCCAAAATACAAACATTATTAAAATAATTAATATAAAATGTGATTAAATAACTCATTAAGATTTTGCTGACAAGGCAAATTAATGATGGGCTATTTTTTAGGTTCTGTTTAAGTTTACCTATATTAAGTGCATTATATAAATCTACATGTTAATTGTTAACTTATATTACAATCCTATAACTTACTCCATGCAGTTTTTTTCACTTTAAGTTATAACTTAGGTCTAATGTTCTTATACCTACAAGTTATATTGTCCTAACTTTGAAAACTATATAGACCTAATTAGGAGATAACAGAGTATATTGGAGTTAGTGATGTGTGTCGTTCATTATTATTCGGTTATAGTAGGCCTATGTATTGAGACTATTAGAAACATAATTCGACCTAGAACATTAGCTGTGTGGCTTGCAGCAAATATAATTGTTGGTCATCATGTGGGTTTTTAAATTATGTAGGTCTATGCCATTTTAGTACAGGTAGTAACAAGGTAAAGGAAATGTATAAATTATTAACTCTTTTAGATTTACAGTAAGAAAACCATATAACAAATATTAATGGAAGAACGCTAGATATAGTATTTACAAACATGAGTCTAAATATTGCAGAAGACGATCATAATTTAGTGCCTAAAGACACATATCACCCACTATACTCCATAGAACAACCCGAGGAAACAAAGGTAATTTAGAAGCAATAACTTAACTAACTTAGATATAATTATTGTAGAGTTGATTTTAATAGGTAATATTTACTCTTAAGAGATTGCACATGGGATGATTTAAATAACTACCATGATATAAATCAAACTGTTACTATGTTTTATAATAAGCTATAGTGTATTCAGTTATAGAACAATTTGTTCCTAAAACTTCATTATATAAACAGAAGTATCCCATTTGGTTCACAAAACAAATTATTAAGCAATATCAAACTCAAAGAAAAGTACAGAAAGAAGAAAGATGATTTAGAGAACTATTTGTTTTTATATATACCTAAAACTTGTATGGCACGAATTAAAAATTATATTGAATTAGCTTAACTTATAGGTCTTACCTACAGAATACAGAGGAGAATATATAGCAAAATATCAACCAATTTTGGAATTTTATAAAAAGAAATGAAAATAACTCAAATCTATTGTTGAGATGGTATTTAATGGCCAGCCTTTAAAAACCAATGTTGAAATTGCAAATGGATATTTAGATCAATATATTCACAAACCAAATCTACATACAATTTAACGTTTAATACGAACAATGGCAGTACAACCGAATTGGAATGTCTTGATTTGAAAAATATAACTTTTAAAGAAGTGAAACAGGCCATAAAGCAATTAAAATCAACAAAATCTTCTGAACTGGACAAAATATCCGCCTATATTTTTAAAGGCTGGGGAGAAGCATTGGCATTTCCACTAACCCTAATACATAATAAAATACTAGAATACTAAATAAATCCTACAAAAATAATAGAATACATATCATCTGAACTAGATAAGTACAAAGAAGATGATACTATATAGGTCTATACTGATTTTCAGAAAGCTTTTGATAAAGTAGATAACGACTGCTTATTAAAGAAATGAACCTTTTATGGATTTCCCCCGCAATTACTTAAACTCCTCAATTCATATTTAAACAGCAGATCCCAAATAGTCAATTATAAAGGTCATTTTTCATATAAATTTACCGTCAATTCAGGTACCTCAAGGTACAAATCTGGGTTCTCTATTATTTTTATTACTCCAGATATAATTCAGTATTCAAATGTGATAATGTTTGCTGATGATGTCAAATTATATAAATCTATAAAGTCGGCAGAAGCCTGTTATAATCTTCAAACCGATATTAATTCAGTATCAAAGTGGAGTACAGATAACAAAACACACTTCAATATTTGTTTCAATGTGAAAAAATGGCATTCGTAAGAAGTAAAGGAACAAATAGAATTCTGAGTAAACACCAATATGGCTTCTTAAAAAAATCCAGCACGCTAAATGCAACTGTAGATGCCATAATTCCATTACAAAAAGCACTTGATATGAATCAAATTGCAGCGTGTCTTTTTATTGACCTAAAAAAGGCATTTGATTTAGTAAATCATGACAGACTGTTGTATAAAATGGAGCAAATAGGGATAAGAGGAATGCCATTGACATGGTTTAAAAATTATCTTGGTAATAGAAACCAATATGTATCTATAGATGACAAGAGATCAAGCAATCTTGATATCTCTTGTGGTGTACCCCAAGGCTCAGTCCTTGGACCTATACTCTTCCTAATATTCATAAATGATGTTGCAGACCTAACGCTTAAAGGTAAACTCATTATGTTTGCTGACGATATGTCTATATTCTATCAGGGTAATAATGAAAATGAGATAATTAAGCAAATCCAAACCGACCTCAATGTACTATCAAAATGGGTTAATACTAACCTGTTAGTCTTAAATCCCTCTAAAACTAAGTACATGTTTTTTAGGAAGAGAGGATATCAAATAAAAGAACATGATGTAATAAGAATTGAAGATACGATTGTTGAAGAAGTTCACAGCACCACTTTCCTTGGACTAAAATTAGATCAAACACTCAGCTGGAATGATCACATTGAACATATTAGTAATAAAGTCTCAATCGTCACTGGCATCCTGTTTAGACTAAGAAATATGGGACTATCGAGGTCAATACTAAAGGGTATCTATTATGCTTTAATACATTGCCATTTCAACTATATGGATATTCTTTGGAAATCTGGCACAAAAAATCACATTCATCAACTTGAAATTCTACAAAACAGGGCTTTAAAGATCATTTACAATTTAGAGTACACAACCCCAACAAAATATATCTACTCTCATACTGGTATCATCCCACTAAATGTAAGTATAAAGAAATCCACAGCAATATTTGCTTATAAATTATTACATAACCTGTTCCACTCAAACATCACCCTTAGAAAATTTGATGATATACATAACTATGCCACTAGAGGTCAATTCAATATTACTACCTCTGCTAGTGAAACTACAAAGTATGGTGTGAATAGCCTAATGTCAAGAATGACGAAAGTTTATAATGCACTCCCTGATAATATAAAAAATTCAAATTCCATTAGTATATTCAAAACCAATGTCCAAAAATTCTTTTTAGATGAATACTTTAAGGTATAACTCAGAGCTATTACAGATAAGTTATTTATTCTTGTAATGCACACTGTTAAGGTAAATTATACTGCAAACCAGCTTATCATAATGTTTTACCAACTAATGTATTATGTTCTAACAACCAATGTTTTGAATTTTTACTTATTTTATGTATTTTTACTTATTTTATGTATTTTTTTACTTATTTTATGTATTATCATACTTATCCTTTGTATTATATGTATGTATATTGTAACAGTCCCTAAGCGCGAGCCTTATGGCTCATTGGGCCAATTTATGATGAATAAATTGATTGATTGATTCTGATTAGATTTCATTATAGCATTTACAACATTCAATTACTTGAAGTAAAAAGTAAAAAGTATCTAGGTATTGTTTTCACTTCTGATCTAAGATTAATCAACAAATAGAATTAACAGTTAGGAAAGCATTGGGAACCCTTGGTTTCATAATGAGAAATTCATACATGCTAAGCCAGGAAACATTAACTCGTTTACATTATTATCTCGTTAGACAAAATTTGAAATATGGATGTATCATTTGGGATCCATTTACTGTAAAAAAGTAAATTTAAAAAAATAATCGAAAAGTACAAAAAAATCATTTAAGTTTTTAATGTTCAAAGTTTGTGGCTATTTATCATATTATCATATGAATTATGATAAACTCCTAAAAAATTTTGAATTCTAAGCTTTGTCACTTAGAAGAGCATGTCAGTCATTAAGTTTTTTATATAAAATAATTAATTCCCATACTGATGATACAAGCTTATAGAAAGAATTTATGTACCCAGTAAAAATCGTAGATTAAGAAAACTATTTTTTACTCCTAGGCCTAATAGGCCTAATTGAATCGTATACAATTTAATTCTACTGCAAGGCAATTGTTAAAATTTGTCGAAAATGGTAATTCACTTATTACTTTTTTCTTTTTTCTTTAGATTCTTCATACTTGCTTTCTTCTTAGTCTCTCTGATTCTCTTTACTCTCTCCTACTCTCTTTCTTACCTTACATCGGTAGTTAATAATTATCCTAACTTTCCTACTTTTTATTATACCTATTTCATATTTGTGTCATTGTAAGTGCATGATGTTGGCCCTATTGATAGCATGGTTATGAACATTGCAATTGGGTGTATATATGTAATGTTCATTCTTGATTAAATAAATAAATAAAAATGTTCGTAGATTTTAAAATTTTCGTTTAAAATATTTAATTTTTGTTATTAAATCTAAAATTATAAATAATATAATAATGTTATATATATAATTAAACTAGCTTAAAAGGCCCGGCGTCGCCCGGGTTTTTTATTTTGTAATTGGAAATTAACTTATGAAGGACTTCTGATTTTTAAATTCTAGGTCCTTATATAGGTATTTATAATTTGAAATAGGAAGAACGACTTATCACACTCAAACTATTCCCTCAGAAAACACTTGATATAGGGAACTGTAATTTGGATTTGATAATTCTGTGTAAAAAGGGATTAAGTATACTCAAAAACATTTGATTTCTGGCATTTAAAATTTAAAAAAAATTGCAAAATCCTTTCTTAGTGAGCACTTACATTATGAAACGAAGGTACTGTCAAAATTCCAAATCATTATAAAACGAAGGTGCTGTCAAAATTCCAAGTATCTACCTTTTATAGTTTAGGCTCTACGTTGATTCTCTGTCATTAAGTCAGTCAGTCAGGACAAAGCCTATATAGGCCTATATATAAGGTAGGTGCTCTAGTTAAGGCCATGCTCCTGATAAGGCCACTAAGGCCACTAATACTTTAACGTGAAAGTATCATACTATGGAGCCCAGATTTCAACACCTACTTGAAGCTCGTCCTTCGAAGGTCAACTGACCAGAATTTCACTGTTCCTTCTCCATTCCTCGAGGAAAGGCAGATACTTTTGTGAAATACGCGCTTCAGAAATAAAAACAAGATAAGAAATAAAATACATCTAAATATTTAAGTAGATTCATATCAGCATAAAATTTTACGAGGATATATAGCTTACATTGTGATCTTTTAAAGCATCTCTTTGTTGTATCTGCATTAACATACCAAGTTTAATAACCGAGATTGCAAATAAAAAAATATAGTGCACCTGTTAAGATCACATAGGCCTACAATGCGATGCGATGAGGAACGCTATTTCTTGATCATAATGTTCAAGTTCTGTTGGTGAATATCTACTTAATTTATAACATTTAAACAATAATGTTCACACTTTTCATACGGACCTGGGTTTGACCACGGACACATATATACTTTGCTTAATTGTTTATAATTATTTAATTAATCCATTAATTAATTAACTTTTTATTATTTTTACACTACTTAACACATGTTGATGTGCCTATACGTTCAATTTATTTCAGATGGATAAAAAAGTGAGGCAAAGAGTAGCCTACAGAGCTGGTCAGAAGATTACAGTGTACCCAAGTGGCCTTATCATGACTACATGCTCCTCATAAGGCCACTGTCACTTGATTTCATTATATATTTTTTGCTATAATGTAATTAAGTAATATCATTGTTTCTTGCCCGAAACAACTTATTATAGTCATCTGTTGATAGCTGAGTGTGAAAATTATAAATTTGGAAATTATAAATAGGCTACTTTGTTTTTTATTTTGAAAATTAACGTGGCCTTAACTGGACCACCTACCTTATATATATATAACTTAGGTAAGTTAGATATTATAATTGTATATAGACTAGGCTACAATTAAATCATAGGCTTAAATTTTAATAATTACAAATGAAATTAGTAAATAACATAATTTATAGCAACAAAAGTTAATAGACTAAATATAAAACAAATCAAACACCCAGGACTATATTACCATAGCTTTCTTCATTATTTATCAACATTAACCAACAATAAATAATAAAACGAATAGATTTAAAATAACTTGAGTGAATTATTAGGCCTGTGATTAAAGCGGATAAAAAATGTTCCATGATGCAGAGCTCTTCAAAATTGTAAGTTAGACTATAGTTTAAATAATTTTACCTGAATTCTCAAGAACAATAGTCGTAAATATGTTTCAGTGTGCTGTCTTGACGTAAGCAATGTTTAAGCATAAATTTGAATAAAACAATTTAAAGTTATGAAATGAAAACCATAACATTATTACGAGAGAAAAATTTGATTTGTTGAAACTCCACATACTAGGCCTATATTCTTCCAACTGATTGGTTACCGGTACTGTTTCTTTAGCAAAATAGGCCTATGCGATAATCCGAAAGATGATCACAAGGTTTATTTAAACTAAAACTCAGTGGCGGTACATCCCTGGAGGGACAAGGCCTACCACCCGACCGCTGCGTCATCTACCATGGGCAGATGGCAGGATTGGGGGGCATGTGGTCAGCATGCCGACACCTACGGCCGTTAATGGTGGTTTCCATGACCGGAGCCGCTACTTCTCTATTTAATGTGAATAATTCATCTCTGAACTCTGGGAACCTCTTAAAACTCAGTTCTACATGCGTCTGCGGGCTGATGAGAGAACACATTGGAATCCAAAGGTAAAAGGAGTTCCCAACAGTTGACATTGAAATTCGAAGCCAATTCCTTCCGTGTTCAGAACTAAAGTAGATACGGATCAGCTAACACAAGTAGGCCTACCAATAATAGTTTCCTAGCAATTTTCCTTCGCAAATTATTCAAAACTTCCATAGGCTTATTTTTTCCTTAAATATTATCCAGATGTAACATTTATATTATTAAACTACTCAGAACGTTAACATGCGACTACATCAAAGGCATGCGATATCATTATTGTTCTTCGCCGCCTTGTTACTCAATAAGCATGCGCTGTTGTCAATGTAACTTAGCGCCCACAGACCAGTCAGATGAAATAACTTATACAAACAATCATTAATAAACTCGCTCTTAATAGTTTGCATGCACGGCCAAGAGATTTTGTAACTCTGCTAAAGTACTCACGGGGAGTTGACATGTAGCTGTCAAAATGCATTCTTAGATTCTGATTGGTTGAAATTCCTCAGGTAACGATCTGATTGGCGCGGCAGGAAATAAAGAACATTGCTATCTCCTGTATTAAATATCAAATGCATTCCGCATGATAACCATTTCAGTCTCACAATAATACCAAGAAGTCAATTGGAAACAGTACTAACTTAATAATCCCTGTGTAAAGGTCTAGTTGTGTTCAATTCAATACCAGTAAATTTTACACGCTTTATACATGACCTGACATCCTGGTTTAAAATTTACGCAAGCTTAAATAATAAGGATGGTCGATATCTGTAACAGCCGGTTGCTTAGCAGGGAAATGCGTTTTAATTGTTTATGCATCTATCTTCAGACATTTTATTAGCAAACATCGTTAGCTACTTTTGAGGCATTGTTAAAATTTTTCCTTGTTTGTGGGTCTTATAGGCCAATTCTTAACTTTACCCATGATTAGACTATAGGTTTCTGAACTCAATTTAATGCATTTCTGGATCTATAATTTTGCACGACAGTCAACATAGTCTACTGTTGTTAGTTCAATGCTCGCATAGCCTATATGGCAACACTGGTTGAGTGCGTGTCTTCCTTTAATGCCACGGGCGATAACGTCATCACGAGTATGACGTGTTTGATGACGTTACACAGGCAAAGCAGGTGTAACTCTTCCCAGCTACACAGGGATTATTAGTGATGAATATGAACTCGGTATATGAAGGACTTGCGCGATGATCAACCAAACATCCTATCAACTCCCATATAAGCAACATTTTATTAGTAGGCCTAAGGCTGGTATACTTAAAATATTTAAAGGCATAATCAGAGAGATTTCTCACAAAACAAGCCCTTATGTTAGGCCTATACAGCAAAAAGTTATGTTATTATTTTCCTCATTTGTGCTAATTTTTTAATCACTCGAAAATTTGCTTGAAACCAACACTAAATTGTCGGAATAGGCTTTCACTTAATCCACATAACAATCGAATGTAGAAGAGCTAACCTGCAGAACACATGGATTACTGTTTGTTTTGCCACTTATGATCAGAGAGGAAAACCCGACGAACTTGCTCACCTAAGCCTCAAAGAAATTTTAAATTGTAATTTAAGGTGAATGTTGTAAAACGAACAAATTGTAAATTTCATACAAAATGAAATCTAATCTCTATTGTATTAAACATCCTGTAGCCAATTTTGTAAAATGAGAAAAGTAAAAAGATGTCTGTTTGATCCTGAGGCTCTTTAATGCCATGTAATTAAAGAGAAAAAAACTGCTAAACTGGAAAAGCCGTTCGGTGACAACGTTAATAAGATACAGTTCCTACAACAGCACATTGGCCAACATTGACTTTAGTATCCAAGGATAGTTGCTGGCTTCTTGAAGTAAGAACATAATGGTTAACCTATGAAATAATATCATATAATTTATTGGTTTTATAATTTCCTTATCCATTTTAGAGAATGCCAAATTAAAACACAATTAAAACAGATGAATTATTTTACGCAGCAGTAAAAGTTGTTTATCTGGCTACACTTGTATATTTATTAAACGCTAGTACGTCCAACATTTAATAGCACTGGACGTAAGTGAATGAGAAATTGTCCGGGTAATTTAATGAATGCAAATGCATGTGCATTTTATAAATCAGCTAGTTTGGATGACACAAACACTCGTACACACGTAGGATACAAACACAAACACACGCACACATAAACCACAAAATGCAAGGGTAATCGGTAATTTGGATCGAAACTTACGCATACCCCACACACATATCGATATTCAGGTCTGTGAGGCTTATGGTGATTTCATCAACCATTCGTGTCTGGAATAATTAATCAACTTGTTTGTGAGCGAAAGAGAGAGGATATCGACATGTAACTGTCCATGCCATCGCTTCCCTCTCATTTACGAGTAAAAAGTTCTATTCGACTATTTCAGTAGAAATTACATTACAAACACATAGACATATGACCAGTAAGTTACTATTATTTGTGCATAGTAGACATGTGACTGGTTAAGGGATGATAGAAGTTTGGTTTGCACATTTTGGTGAAAAAAAACTATTTCTGAATGTATTCTAATATAATCCAATATTCCCTAAGTAGACCCATAACTCTCTAAAAATTTTGCCGTTTGGGTGCATGGAAAGGTGTTGCCGATGCCATATTTAAAGCAGCAAGTGCCTTGAACTGCCAGTGCATGCAAAGTTTAATCCCCCGTTATCTCAATTTTAATTTTCATGTTATCAGACAAATTCAAAATCTATCTTCTCCCACAAAAATAGACACTGCTCTGAATTTTTTTCACCATTACATCACAATGTAGCCCATGCAACAAAATTACTAATCAGGATTTTGTATCGAATTAGTTATTTAAAAATTGTATCACTACAGGTCATATGTTTAAGTTTTCATTTTCAAATGTAAAATATTTTTTTTAAACAAAAAGTAGGCTATAAATAATATTTAAAAATCTGTCTGTAGTTTTGTAAAGCTATTAGCAAAGAATGAAATTTAACAAATTCAGGTTTATATTTTAATATTTTTCGGAAGAGACAAACTTCAAATTATATTAAAAACCAATTAATTAATATCTCATAAACAGATTAAGATATTATGGTATGTGTTAATGTTTCAGGACAATACCTCATTTAGTAACCAGATTTTAAATTTTTTAAGCAGCCTGTGGAATAAGATTAACATAATGCTCTGAAACTTGAAGTAGTGACACTTTTTTTCGAAAGTAGACAAAATCAGCAATAAAACCTATAACAAAGGCACCCATCACAGTTGTATTTTTCAGAGTAACAGGAAAGCCATAGTTCAGAACATTTCTCCATTCATCAGTTTTAATTTGATGTAAAAATGAACTTTTCAGCTAAATTTTAATAGGTAGTCTGTAGGTTCTGTTCCTTTGAAAGGTAATAAATCCAAGAAAAACGTTTGGAAGAAAACAAGGACAAAGTTGCATTCAAAATAATGGTGAAACGTGTGCAAACTATTCCACTTAAACTTGTTTTTCATGTATCTAGATATCATTTTCAAGCAGACAGTTGTGAAAACTCTAAAAAATAAAAGAAGGTTTGACCAAAAAATATAATTTCATACGTTAATATATATTTTAACTGAAAACTGGAATCGGAATTTCTTTTCAGCTAATAGTTTTAAGTTTGTCAAAATTCAAGGCTAGTTAAAACAATTCAACACTTCCTTCTTTTCCTAATGCAATGCAGAGTGATTTATAATTGGCCTACATATTATGATAACATTTTCTTTGCTGAATTTTAATTATACTGACTATTTAGTTCATGAATCAGCGTCTAATCCAATAAAAGAATATCTGGAGATTCAAACAATCGCAAGTATCTATAGGCCTAGTCATAATTTTATCGTTTGATTTTCGTCACTTTCTTTTTATCGCACATTTCTGAAATAGTTTTTTATGCAAATTTGCAAGGTCTGAACACTGAAACATCTTCATACGCCTACTTGCAGCATCTTTGATGAAAAATAATTAATTAATCATTGAATACAATGATTGGGTTAAGTAAGCTGCTATGAGCAAAAGGAGATAAATAAAAGTAATAGGTCTATTTATTATGTACTTATATGTGTAATGAAGCATTATAAATCTCGTCTAATAACAAACTGTACAATATTATTTACACCATATAGTTATAGCAATGAGGTTAATATACAAGATGGACCAGCTTATCTTAACAAAATAAGATAAGCTAGGAAGCAACGCCTCCTACAGTTGGGAGCTGACGAGATGATCCCTGGCATGTCTATGGGGCTCTTATCTGCAGCCAATAGCAGCGCTCCCCTACACGTGCAGTTATAGCACAACACCGTCTTCCCCCTGCATGCCACCACCAAATCACGGATCATCTCGTCAGCTCCCAACAATAAGTAGCTTTGGTTATCTCGCTTATAGACTATGAAATGGATTAGTATAGCCGGATATTCATTAATAAGAATAAATGCCATATTAAAATCAATATTAATTAAAATATTAACATGGACATTATTTTATTAATTAGAATAAATGTAATATTAAAATCAATATTAATTACAATATTATAATGGACATTTATTAATTAGAATAAATGATATAGTGAAGTCAACAGTAATAAAAAATTTGACAATATTGAAGATGAATATGTTCCCAACAGAAAAAATAATTTATTTAAGAGCATAAAGAACAGCAGTACAAAGGGATAAAATTAGTTTCACAATGATACTGTTATTTATTATGCTCAGGGTAGAGCTATATTATCCTTATTCCTTTAACAAAAGATGCAGCCCCACTTTCATTAATAATACAGTTTTCCACCAACCTTCCTTAGTGAAAACGTTAACTGGTTCGGAATAAAAATTGCTTCCCCTCTTTGCTCAGCGGATTTTCCATTCAATAAAATTAAAGAGTTTTAAACTATTTTCTGGCCAATCCGTATCGAACTTAGAGAACTCTTGGGTTATTTAAGAAAACCTGAATAATTATGAGAGAGACACACTTCGCTCGACACATCGCAACTCAACAGTCGAAAGAACAAGTCACTCTCGTCACGTAGGCCTACAGAATAGGTCAGCATCCGGTTATCATGTAGATTTCGCGGTATAGGCCTATTTTAACCCTGCACAAATTGTAAGTAGTTGTGACCTTCAAGTTTTCTTGCCTAAGTACGATCAGTATTCTTTAATTGTGTTATTAGATGTTTAACCGACGAACAATTACAAGGTGTTAACTGATTAGTCAATAAAATATTGTTAAAATGCTTACCTGACTACCCCTGATTGAGTGCCTGGCTCTTGATATTACAGTGCATCCTTTATTGTTCCTGTAATTTTCCACGCCACTGAGTTAAGCCGAGAGAGACTGAATTGGTACGCAACTTTTTCGACTTTGGTAACGAGTTCTTCAGAAATCCGAGGTGATAGGCCTACAACTATGGAGGTGTCGTCCGCATACATGGATTAATTTCAATCAATAGATTCTGGTATGTCATTCATTTCAAGAAGAAAAATGAATACCCCAGCAAGGAGCCCAAATCCTATTTCAACATCCGAAGAGTTTAACGCTTTTGAAAAGTCGAAGAGCGCTTAGTTTCCTGAATCAAGAACTATATATAGTCAACAAGGCTATGAAACTCAAGTATTTTGGTTTCAGTTGACTTATCTTTCAGAAAACCATGCTGGGCACATGTTAATAAGTTAAACTTCGTTACATATTTCGTAATTGTCTTAGTCTGTATAAGAAACGTTCAAATAATTTGAAGGTCGGGTTCAAAATAGAAATAGGTCTACAGTTATTATGAGTGATGTATTTCCTTTCGTATGAACTGGAATAATCAAAGCTTTTTTTTTTAATTCAGGAAAGGTTCCTTCATATATAGAACTATTATAGATGTATGTTCAAGTTCAGGAATATAGCAACAAATAGTTTTAATAATTTTAATATAAATATTAACGTGCTATGTCCTCTAACAGAATGAGTACCAGGAGTATTCCTGGGGGTAAAATAACGGACGGTGCGTAGGGCTGACAACCTTCCTGCGCCGTATGTCACAACCTGCGTGCCTTAACCTCCCGGAATCCCTACGGGTCTCCATGGCCCATACAGGGATCGCTTTACCTTTTATCTGTGCTAAGTGCATCTTTCAACTCCCCAGTCATTTTAGCTATTCGTCGTCTTTCGGTGTCGAAATAGCTGTTATCAGTCCTTACAACTGTCATTTTATATCTGTGCCTCTCGCCGACCGTGGGAATTATGTTACAAGTGCTTGTGCAGGAGCAGGTAGTCCGTGTATTCCAATACAAAACATATCCAGTTCTCTTTCTAGCCAGTGCTTGTCCGAGCTCAAATCTGTTCACATCTGCTGCCCGTTGTAAATTTAAGAAATGTTTTTGTGCACGCTAGTAGAATCGAACCTCTCTCTCTTCACCTGCCAGGAAATAGTCACGTGACAGACCGGCAGAGATATAATACGATGTCTGTACATAGAACAGTTAGGAGAAACAGGCTACTCGAGTTAAAATGATCGTTCATGGGTATTTTTTCCGCTACAGTAGAATAAAATTCACAACAATAAATTTGCGACAACATCTAATTCTTTTATTACTTTGTCGTTTATATTTAAGACTATCTTATCAGCTTTCTTAACCCTGCACTGGCTTATTCTTTGTAAGTTCGCCTTTCGATCCCTGCCTAGGACGATGGAACTTAACATTTCTACGTCAATAGGTTTACAGGCGCACACCGGCAACTGCTATAGACCTAAGTAGCAGTATAGGCTACAACCGTTGTTTAGTAACCATGATAAGGAGGTTAGGCTAAAGAAAAAAGTGAAAATATATATTCAGGCCCACATAGCCTAACTTACTATTTAATGGAAATGAAGCGTTAATCTTACCAGGAAGACACTAATTAGGACTACCAGTAGGCCTATATACCAATTAAACACATTTCGAAACAAATGTTGCACATGGGCCTAAATAGTTTCTTTTATTTCTAATAAGAAGTCGTTTGTAGTTAAAATTGTAGTTGAAATTATCTTCAAATGTATCATAAAGTCGCTTGAGAGAGAGAGAGAGAGTGAGAGAGAAAGAGAGAGAGAGAAAGAGAAAAAGAGAGAGAGAAAGAGAGAGAGAGTTAGCTTTCATATGCATCTAGTTTGACAAGAAACTTTTACAGAAGTAGGCCTAAGTTGGCAACACCTGGAAGGCATTTTAAGTCCAAAATCGCGGAGATGAGAAATATGACTTTCTGACAGTGTGTCAGACAGGGAAGTTATTGATGGTAGCTTGTATCTAAAATCCAATTTTTGTTGTTTTACACTTTTAGTCTGGTCATCCTTAATGATCTCTATACGATTTATAAAAGTAATTATGTAATGCGTCGCAGCTACTGAGGTCCACATAATACTCGTGAGCTATTAATTAGTCAGACCTGACTTGAACCTTTCCGAAAGGCCAATGTTAAGGCAATTCCAAAACTCAGGCCTCCAGCAGACCTCCATAGCTAAATTAGAATTTTTAAGGCTGAAAGTTAAACTTATTAACTTTTTAGTGTTTTACGCTCAGAGATTTTTTCACCGTTTGTCACGTTATCAACCTGTAATTTTGTATATTAAAAATTAAGGAAACGATTGGACCACAGTAGCCCACATTGGCCCTACTAATCATTAAGTCATTACATCTAACATTATAGATATTAGATAAATTAGGGATTGTTGGTTCTAATAGGCCTTAAAATACGCTAAATTAATTAAAATAAAGTAAAATGAGACTAAAAGATTGAATTGAATAAAATCATTGTCTGCTCGACGATTGATTGGACTGAAATAAATTCCATGGAAAAGACGGTTTGGAAACCCCCTGAGGATAATATTTGTACGGTGACGGATGGAGAAGTGAAGTTCCAAGTTCTCTGTAAAAGAATTAATAGAGAAGCATCGAGCAAATTGGCCTGCCACAAAATCTAATAACATGCTTTCCACGTATGAGTTATGGACGACCCATCTCAATACAGAACTCGTCTTTTTCTTTCCATACCTTGGTTGCTTTCCGACACGGTACTACAATCTTCTTTTTTACCTTTCACAAAAGCAACTATGGAAGAAATTGAAAGGCCGCTGTTTTCCATCTAGCCTATACGTGTGAGTTGAAAGCTACGGTTCTTTCACATTTTTTCTTGCTCCATAGTAGCCTATTGTTTTATTATTATTGTGCACTCATAGGCTATACCTAGATTTTTAACCATTAGCACATTTTGGTCAAAAGACTAATTTCCAAGAATTGAAGAGTAGCTAATTACATCGGCACTCTCTAATGAACGAGCCAGTCCCTCAAAACAATTTAAAGAAGCACTTTGCAAATTGTCTAAATATAAGCAAAATAATCAATGCTTTTCTTCTAATAATTCTGCATTCTGTTGTTGAATTATGTCATAATATCAGTGCAGATGAAGTAATTGATCAAATTAACAACATGACTCTCTTAGAGAAGTAAATTATATTGTGTAAACAAGCCAGATAGTAAATTATCATAAGGAACTTAATTTGTTCAGTCTATTATAAACACTTATTTAATTAGTATTGCTTTTAGTATACTTACAGAATTAATTTTCATCAATAGATTCAATTTCAGGTCATATTGAAAATAATTTGAAATCATACTAACAGAATATGTTGAAATTTGCGTACTTTTAATGCATAGGCTGAAAGTCTATTGTTTGTTGAAACAGTACGTTAACCCCTGCTCTATTGGATGATGAACTAAATGAGAAAAACTAGGCTTAAGTGAAAAAAAGCTTAGCCTTTTCTTTATAGCCCTCTGGAATCTCCTGTCATAGGCTATACTTAAGCCCCCATTACTATCGAAGTCTCCGTATAGGCCTAATAGGCCTAATGTTACCAGAATCGCCTATGAGGTAAACACATGGAACCACATGTCTATCACATGTCTATCAGCACTTTTAAGTAAACTCGATAGTATGACTTCTTTCGTCGAAATGCATTGGCCTAATCTGAAAGAAAAGATCCCTCGGCAAATGTAGGCATACCGGGTGACATGAGCCCGAATATATTCTACTGCCGAGCACTCATCCATACTGGCTTAAATGAACTGTGAAATCCTTCAGGAAACGGCATTATCTTTAAGGCTTCGCGGTAGCAAGAACTCGTTCCCCCACCCTCACACATAACCATACACAAATTATTGTGTAGCATGCAAGGCCTTTATAGGCCTACGTCTCCTATTGCGCAATACGATGTCGACCTAAATTAATTCAGCGAGCGAAGCGAAGTCCTGCTTTAACTTCACAATTTGGCATTTCGTCTGTTTATAAATTTGTTGTTCGATTTTGTCCAATTTGGCATACTTGTTCCTTGAAAACATTAAAGATGACGAATTTGTTCCTTGAAAACATTAAAGATGACGAATTTGTTCCTTGAAAACATTAAAGATGACGAATTTGTAAGGCTTTTTATTTGTCTATTCTCTGTCAAAATGATGGCCATTTTAACTAATGAAGAGCAATCTTAGTTTTTTTTTGGGGGGGGGGGGGAGAGGCGAGATCCGCCGTTCACAATAGGCTACTAGGTCTACTAGTTGACCGAAAGAAGCTAGTCCTGTTTAAACTCAACCGTTTGGCTTTTCGTCTTTAAATTTGTTTTTGTAACGATTTCAGGACCAAAAGCATTATTCGATTTTCTTCCAATTTGGAACAAATATTAATTGAAGTCATTAAAATCGACGTAGGCCTACGTGAAAGAGTTTATTGTAAGACTACAAGATGGTGACCTTTTTGGTTCCGTTTCATATAATTTCACATTCTTTTAAAGATTCTAGTGAAACGGTTCTTACTACGAAATTTGAAAACTACTTTCTCGCTCGATTGTAAAATTTTATACAACACTGTTCCAGTTACCTATATTTACGATGCTACTCTAATGGTATGCAGGGATTTCGTCTCATTGTCACTAAATTAGCTTTAGTTTGCAAATACGACCATGCGTTGTTGATTTCTTTCAATTTGGCATAAATGTTCTTTGAAGCCATTAAAATGTTGAATGTGTAATGATTTTTATGTTCCGATTCTGTTTCAAGATTGTGGTAGTTTGAACAGATGAAAAGCAGATCTTAGATTAATTTTGGTCGCGAGGTATAGGCCCACTGTTCACAGAAGTAGCCTAAGTCTGTAGTACTTAGTAATAATGGGCTATTAGGCCTAACTTATAAAGGTATAACCTATAAGAATCTAATAAATCGGCTCTTTTATTAGAACAAGTGTAGGCCTGTTTAGCCTAGTATAGGTTGTACATAGCCTAATAACTTTAGTTTTTTTTTTCAGTTTTGCAGATTTTGTAGACTATGAACAGAGGGATCTGTTAATTTTCATTATAATATTCTGTAATGTTACCGAAAACGTAATTTCTTTTAGGCCTACCATATTTTTATTTTCCGTTATTTTTGTACTAGGCTACTGCAGTAAGAATAATTTAGACTACAAGTTATATCCTAAAGATCCTCGATGAATTGCATTTAACTTAGGCAGAAATAATCCCACTTGCTGATTAGTAGCCTGAAACAACATATTTAAGCTAATAACTGAGGATTATAGGCTGCATAGCCTAAATAGGCATAAATATTTAATTAAATGGAAGAGCGAAATTGAATACTAAAATATGTCAAACAATCAAAATCACCAGAAATTGGGTAATGAAAAAGAATCCCCTCAGAACAAAGAAGGTAAAGGTAAAACAAAAATACCCATAAATTAACATCCCTGCTTCATTGAATTCGTATGAAGAACCCTCATAAAACCGGTTATTATCGCTTTACTAAGCCGGAAGCTAGAAGACAATGCACACGGCAACTACGGTGGTCCTCAGTCTTGTGAAGTATGTGATGCCATCTCTGCTGTTAGACAGACCTGGAGATCGTGGTTCTAGGAGGTGTTTAGGAGGGCGGTCTAATAGGTTTATAGGCCTATTAACATTAAGTGACAAGGTATCTCTGCACTATTACATTTTCGACAAGGCTAATCTTATAACGTATAGGCTTATAATAAGAAGAAGTGTTTGTCTGTCTTTCTGTCTGGTTTTCGTTCGTCTGTAATGCCCAGCAAAATTTACGGCATGCAGAGACCTGAAATTTTTATCACAGATGGACTGCACCTCGAAGTCAGATTTTTAGTTTTCTCTCTCGATCGTGAGCAATGAGCAAAAATCTGGCAGAAACCGTGATTTTCATCACCAGATTTAGCTATTGTTACACCGCTCTGCCTGATTCATCTGTTTATAACGCAACTCTAAAAACCCATTGGAATGTATGTGGGCATTAACCTACTAGATAGAGTACAATCGTTTTTCTGTTCTCTCTAAAATCCATTATAATTAATTAACAAGAAATTGGAGACAAAACTTCTGTCAATACCGGTAACTTAATAGTAGGTTGTGGCTAGGCCTATGCCTATAGGCCTATATGGAGATAGGTTCAGAAAAAGAGGCCTATAGTGATTCTCAGCAACCTAGTTCCCTATAGAAGAGAAACAAGGTTAAGCATTTTGGGTACGAAAAGCTGGGGCGATAAAATGAAGACTTTTGGCTGCTGCGGTGTTGAGTTAGCTATCATTTATCAAGTGACTCTTAATAAGCTTACTTCAATGTGTGCCTAAGTTCCTCTATAGACCGACATAAATAAATTCTTGAATCTCTTCAGGCTTGAAGGCCTATCTGCATTAGGTAAAATTATGCAACGAAAGCAGTTATTCCAATTTGTAAAGTCTGCAGAATTTCGATTTCAATTGCAATGAACATAATGGATCAGTGAGCACTGAAATAGGGGAAGAGACTACAATTCATTGATTCAGCGTTAACAAGTGATATAGATTATGGAGACCGGTGGAACGGCCAGGTTTGAGCAAAAAAGGCCTGCGTGCAACAAATTCATACTTCGGCAGAGCAGCTTGTTCTCTACAACACAGTTTAAAAACGGATACTTTATTTATCTTCTAAGGAAAATTCTATTCCTTAAATGCCAGTTGGGAGAAACAGTTCATAACGTCATTAACTTTCTGTTTGCTGGTTCGAACTCTGCCTAGGTCGATAACATTTATGTGTGGCTGTTCCGCAGTAGGCATTCTATCCTTTGAAAACTAGACAGAAATTGACAGAACAAGTTGACAGCTGATTTAAGTCACAGCCAATCAGGAGGCAGAGGGTGGAGGATGTGCAATATGTTTCCATGGAAACACACCTGAGCTATATAAAGCTTACCTACTCTCTCCGTCCTCTACCTGCTGACTGGCTGCTAGACAAGAAGCAGCTGCCACACGCTCTTCTGCCAATGTAATCGCTTCCCAGTTTTGTATGGGGTTGAACGATTTTTGCCAGGAAGTAAATTTCTTCCATAATTTCGTCCTGTTTCCCTTCCACTATCTTCATTTCAATTTATTCAACTTATCCACTCCACCATGATGTTCTTAAGTTGAATGTAACACGAGAATCAACCATGTAGGGTTTAATCGAAGTGTTAAAGTTAAAAAAAAAATCTTAAAAGTGATTATATACACACACCTTTGACTGTAAATGTTTTAATATAATTTTTTATTCACGTAGATTGACATTTTCTCTTCAAAACAAGACTTCCGTAAATTCAAATAGTGGGTAAATCTCTAAAAAGCCTAAAAACAGGAAGATGATGGAAATAGATAGGCATTAGTAGTGACTCGAAGCTTAACATATGTATAATATGATTTGAGTAATTGATATCTGTACAGGCCAATACCTTAGTGTCAACACAAGAAATAAGGATAATTGAAAAATCTCAACAACCTCAACGTGAATTAAAAAATCACGAGAAGTAGGCCTATTGACATCTTTGCAAATTATCAGGACAAAAATAAAAACACTCACAAAATAGGCCTACATTAAATATCTAATTCCCTAGTGAAAGCAACACAGCTTATTTAAAAAGCTTTGAGTGTTTCCTACGCAGAATTTAATTGTAGTTGCGCATTTCTGTAGCTGAGAAAAACGTTATACATATTTTTAAATATCGAACGTTTAGATACACAAAATCGCCAGTGTACATTGTTAGTCAAGTTATAAATAACTTACCAGCTAGTATTTTAAATGTGGAAAATCTCAGGTGAAAGAGTATTTATAGGAGAAAACATTTTATTCTTTTAAGGATGTTTTACAAAATGATTACTGCAGTCACTGTAACCTTATTTGTTCTAAATAATATTGGCAAATAATATCTATAGAATGTAAAGCTACAGATGTAATAAATTATTATTGTTGTTATTATTATTGTTGTTATTATTATTATTACTATTATTATTATTATTATTATTATTATTATTATTATTATTATTATTATTATTATTATTATTATTATTATTATTATTATTATTACTACTACAAAGTGCCAAGTGAGAATTTGCCAAGCTGGTTGGTGGAACAGTTCCCCAGATAGACATGTAGCCCAGACTTTTAAGTAACTTACATAGCGTCTTAGTTCATCTGCAGAAAAATGTGAATGTGTTGTGGTTGCTGGAGGTGTAGGCCTATAGCATCCTGTAGGCTAACGCTAGAGAGATCCATTGATTAGTGAACGGGCGGTGTAAAGGACCAGAGTGGGTGAGGGCGTGGTGAACGTCTTTAACCTGTCACGTCACCTGCCATGTAACCCTCCTCCACGTTTTTTGTTCTAATTGCCCTTATTATTTAATTCTCCTCCTTCTCCAATGTCTACCTGTAATTTTTCTCTGTATACAATCTGGCATGTCATGCAGACAACCTATCATATTGCATTTTCAAAGTACTCGTTCATGAAGTTTTTCAGTTCTAGCAGTGGAGTGGATCCAAACATGAGATATGTGCTAGCTTGAATGTTCTCAAAAAAGAGTTCAAGAAAAGTATTCCCTATGAAAGGGTATACAACTGATGGCTACGGGCTACATGCGGCCCTCGACTGAACTCATGACTAATGTCTCATTCACATCGAAAATTATCAGTAAGCGTAACGTAAACTTAAAAGCTGATGCTCCAAATTTTCACATTCAGCTTATACGAAAATAACGAAACAACCAATCAGAGCCTAATGCTCAATTGAACTCCAGATGACAGGAGAAGAAAGTAGAAGTAGTTAAAATAAGTGATGGCGTCTATGGAAGAGAAACTCTGTTCCCTGTCTGTGTGATAAAAGCAACCCATTACACAAAGATGCAACTTTGAATGAAAATAGGTTATATGGACGACAATATCCCAAGATATGAACTGCAATAGTAAGTTAAATACAATCTGTATAAGCTTAGATCTATGCTGTTCATTTTGTGTTTATAATGTAGAACTAAAACCTATTGCTGTGCACTTTTATCATTTCAATTTCTATATGCTTGTTCTGTTTCGTCTCTGGCAGCCATTTTATGAGCTGTTCACGTTTTAATTTGTGATTGGTTGTTATCAATGTTAAAGTTTTCCTTGTGAATGCTCAATGGCGTGCTAAAGTTCGTTAAGTTTTATGTTCTTAACTTTACGGTTGTTTTACGATGTGAATGGAGCATTAGCGTAAGTCTTTTACGTTGCTAAAGAAAGTTTAAAACATGACTGAATAAAAAAACTTTTAAAATAAACAAAAACTTAAAAATATTATGTTTCAGACTATTTTTACCTATCTCCAATAGGCCTCTTGGTTTAAAATATTACTTGCCACAAGTGAGCCAGAACAAAAGGGATTGGACTTAGGCAAAATTCCTTGTGTTGTCACTTCTCCCTGCTTCATTGCCTCGTTTGCAAGAAAGCCAAAAGCCCACACTTTATCAATAAAAGCATATGTCAATGCTTATGTCAGACCTAAGTTATGTCGGCGGTCAAGTTAAAACTAGCCTACTACCTAGCTATTTAAATCTAAGGCCTATATTACATGCTTTCAACCTAACAGTCTTTTTCTCTGTCACTATATGTCACTGATTAGCAGTTAGTTAGTTAGTTAGTTAGTTAGTCAGTTCACACAGTTCAGTGTTTTACAGTTATTTTACAAAGATTACAGAATTCTTACAGCTAACATTTTTATACAGTATAGGCCTATACTCTCCGTTTTCCTATATCCACTGGTATTAAGGCGTAGGGCCTACAAATGGAGGTTTCTGTTACCTATGTGAATTCTTGATACGCTTATTTTCCGAAAACTGAGGTAGGCCTACTAGGCCTACTTGGACGTGAAAGGGCCGAGAAATTTTGTCCAGAGCTCTAATTTAGGATTGAAGTTCTTCTACGTGCCGTAAATCTACGACTCGGGTCCCCAGCTTAAAGTTCCACCCGAGGACTCCGTGCCCAGGATTTTTACGTCCTGAAAAATCCATCGACCGCGGCCAGGTTTGATCCCGCGACTACCTCTAGACCACCGCGCCCGACATAGGCCTATAGTGTATAAGAAAAAAAATCTATATCAAACAAACTAATAGGCCTATTTGACAAACAAGCAGAGGAAGAAATAAGTAAAAAAAAAAGCTATCTGCAATACATTAGGCTAATAAGTTGTAAATTACATACAACATCAATCATTAACATAAAACAAGAAAAGTTTGTACATTGAATAAAAGAAGAAACTGTGTGAGTATAATGATCAGGGCCCGGATTCTGATGACCTAAAATTGTTTGAAAAACGACGTATAAAATTACCCTAAATTTGAAAGAAAATAACCTAATAATTATAAAAAATGGCCTAAAACAGATACTATATTTATAAAAATTATTATTGTACACACAAATTTATAGACTAGTTTGTACATACTGTAATTGTAAAAACTGTAAATAACTGTAATGTTGTGAGTGTTCTTTTCTCACGGAAATTTATACTGGCACTGAGGCACTGGCGAGTCAAAATTCGGCATTTCCTTTTGTGGTCTGCCGGATTATATTGTTGTTTATTGTGGGTAAAAAGTAGTTTGCACTCTCAAATCCAGGTGGCAGACTCTGGTGTCAAGTCAATCTAATAGCAATAGTAATATACTACAAAATTTTGGTGTTTCTTTGATTCTCATTTCCGACTGAGACATGACAACACTTTAACGCCGAATTTTTCCTTCTTGTATTAAACAAACAACACTTCAAAGATAGCACCACTAGCGACGAAAAAAAGTTAATACACTCAATGTAAATACATGAAAATGTAAATACATGAAAATGGCTAAATAAGGAAGCAAATGACACGAAAATGACAAAATAATGGCCTAAAATCGAAATAAATGCCGTAAAAATATAAAATTGCATAAAATGACAGAAAATGACCTAATAAAAATGTATTTCTATAATCTAGAGGTCATGAGTAGGATTTATCTACAAGTTGGCAATGTCTATGCAGCATCAATAAAAAGATGACATGTCATTATAATCCGGGCCCTGATAATGATTAACGAACATTATAGAACGTGTTGGTTTATCTAGTCATGGGACATATCTAGAAAGTGACGTAAGTCATAGAAACAATTAAGTTGCTTATTAGCCTAATATCTTTTTGAGGGAATTTTTAATAAGACTACAGATGTTTTGAGATATTATGCCAAGAGGGAAAGAGCTGAAGACTTTTAAGCATAGGTAGTGTGGAGGTGACTGGAATAGTTGCGTCTTGTGATTAATTAGAGGTATTTTATCTTTGTTCTTAGTGCCACAATGGTGAAAGTCGTGGTTTTAAAAAAATAAGCTTTTGTTCCTGAAGGCAAAAGTGCACATTCAAGTATGATTAAGCAAGGTCAAGGAAGGATGCTTTATAAAGTGGTTTAGATGAATCGAGAGGTTTCGCGTTTAAAATAATTCCAATTATACGCTTTTTAATATTAAAAATTATTTCCAATAAATATTAATCTGCACCCTCCCATTCAATAATATTATATTTAATTTTGGATTAAACATAACTATAGGCCTAATAGCATGTTATGAATACTCTTCGATTGCAACATGTAGATGGTTTTGAGAAAAGGTATGAGGATTTTGATAAATGTTGAGAAAGGTTATTAAGGTGATTTTGCCAGTTTAAATTAGATTCAATTTTTGCCAAGCAATTTGGATTTTTTTTCTCACTGACTGGAAAGATTGTTGAAGGAAATTGTGTTCATATTAGAACCCTCTTTCTTTTGCCTGGACTTAAAAATTATGAATTTTGTTTTCACGGTGTTAATCCGTAATTCATTTCCTGCACACCATTTATCAAAATCTGTCATTGCTTTCAAGGTTGATAATTGTAATGATTCTAGAGTTTCACATCCTAGAATCTACATGCAGTCATCAGCATATAAAATGGGTTCCGTCAAATGTTGTGGAAGATCGTTTATAGCCTATGTAAGTTGAATAGCAAGGGACCAAGGATTTAGCGTTGTGATAGGGCTACTCCTATTATTATTTTTGTAGGTTCTGATAAATATTCAGTTCCTCCTTTATTAATTTGAATTATTTGAGACCTATCTTGCAGGTAGGATTTAAGTCAATCGTGAATACCATAGACCTAATCATACAGTTTACTGAGTAATATTTCATAATTTATGTTATCTAGAGCTTAAAATTGCAGCTGTGTAATACTATTATTTAATTTATTAAATATAGATTTTTGGGCGGAAAAGGTTGCAGTTGTGACAATTATTATTTACGTTAAGTAAATAGCCCATCCAAACCGGCATTTGTCTTTACGACTGCAAAAGCTACGAATAACCAAAGTCCAATTGGCAGGCAACGGGATTATAATCCGAGGCCTACCAAATGCGAGTCTAAGACGCTATCTCGGTCAGTTACAGGTTATGGACATATTCAAACCAACTTACAGTAGAAAAATTGTAGGGGGATGTATTGATTTTGAAAAAAGATGCAAAATATGTCTTCTGCTAAATTTAGGGCTAATTTAAGAATATCACGTCGACCTAGAAGCATATTCCTTCCCCCATAAAAAGGAATCACAGAGACGCCTATGAAAACACGCAAGAATAGCTAAGAACGCGTGCCATCATCCAATTTTTTTTCTTATTACAGTGCCCTAAACAATGTTCTGATAAAAATCTTTCCATTCGGATTGTCAGTACCTATTGCATCCATCCCGGAAATCCTACAGATAAAAGAAAACGAAGACTCACATCAATACTAAGCTTAGTACGAGTTTCTTGGATACAACTAAAGATAGTAACAAATCTCTGCTTATACGAACATAGGCAACTTCACAAGCTCCCTCTTTCCATTGGCTTTGATTGAATTAAGCCAGTCAATGCAAGGTGAACGATACCAATCGACATGGGTCTCTTCACTTTGAAGAGCTCTCCATTAACCAATCCCGTCTTTCTTAGGCCCGAATATTGACCTTAGGACTTCGTTTTCAAATACGTCTATTCTTAATTTAAAGTTCCTCAAAATAAGCGACATATTTCACATTCACATAGTAGACTATAGTCTGGTACATTTCACTCCTCAGATTTTTTGACAGAAATCGCGAGGATAAAGATTTTGAAATGAATATTAAGGCTATAAATAATTTCGTGCCTTAATTTGATTTATGTCCACCGCTGTGGTGTAGGGGATGCAGTGGGCCCTGGTTCGATTCCTGGAAGGGACAAGTTAACCTATACCCTTAGCAACCAGGAAAGGCGGTTGAGGCCAGGTAAGTTCCTTCACCCGCTAGCACCCTCACTTTTACAAGCAGAGGGAATTAGGACCAACCGTAATTTCCTCCCCATGAGTCACCTAGTCTACTTCAATCAATCAATCTTAGATTTTTTAAATATGTCATTTTATCTTAAAATGTTAGTTATATATCAATTCTACACATAATTACAAGAAAAATGACACCAAACAATGTATAATTTACTTTAATAGGAACATTTATAACAAATACATGAATAAAAGTTACGAGAAAACTGCTTTCAAATTCTATGTTCCTATTAAAGTAAATTATACATTGTTTGGTGTCATTTTTCTTGTAATTATGTGTAGAACTGATATATAACAAACATTTTAAGATAAAATGACATATTAAAAAAATCTAAGATCGACTGATTGAAGTAGACTAGGTGACTCATGGGGAGGAAATTACGGTTGGTCCTAATTCCCTCTGCTTGTAAATGTGAGGCTGCTAGAGGGTGAAGGAACCTACCTGGCCTCAACCGCCTTCCCTGGTTGCTAAGGGTATAGGTGGGGTTTCTTCTGGGGTTTTTCCTCACCTGTGAGACAAATGTTGGGTAACTTTAGACCATTGTGGTCCCCAGATATCATCAGGCCGTCATTATCATCTTCATCTCATCCTCGCCTTGTTTGGTGTGTGTGTGTGTGAATGGTGTGTCTCGTCCTATGTGTTCGTGTTGTCTCGGAGGTGGCCCCGGCATTGGGCTGATTACTCATCCGGGGTGGCCCTCCATGTCTTTGTCTGGTTTAAAAAAGTATGTATGTAATTCAACGATAATCCCTCTCCTGATAGGTCGCGGCCCTGTAAGGCCCGGGCGGCTTGGGTCGTTTAAATCCTAAAAGGGAGAGGTAAAACTAAGATAAAGAAAGAAAGAAAGAAAGAAAGAAAGAAAGAAAGAAAGAAAATTTGATTTCTTACTGTTACTTGAATATGAAATATTACAGAGACCTAGTAGGCCTAACTATTGTCAGACTTTGTATATTTCCATCACGGCAGAATGACAAAATTGTAGTATGTACTAGCATAAATTCGGTCTTAATAGGCTATAGAGAAAGCAATCTATATTAGTGTCACAAATATTTTGTTTGCTTCTTGCAATAAAAAAGGACAAAAGATTTTAAAGTCTGTTTGACTGCAATATTCGAAAACCAATTTTTACATTGCGAATTCGATAAGTTATGTAGGCTGCTATAAGTTGCCCTCCTTTACAAACACAGGAAGCCTAATAAAATTCTTACACTAAGGACGTCCATAACCTTTCTTTTTTGTATTCTTACGTTGATAGAAGAGCATTTAAGCGATTTATGCAAAAGAATATATTTTTTCCTGTATCCAATACAATTACATATGAGAATATGACAAGCTAGTAGGCCTTCATAAAGGCACGGTGTTGATGTTGGTCACAGAGTGTAACTGGCGAAGATAAGTTACTACTGGTATTACATGGAAAATTTGGAAACGTTATTTCGTTTTTCATCCTATGTGTATGTTTGATTTATCTATGTCAGTTGTGTTTTAAACGCTTGATAGACCCAGTAAGGTTATTCGTTATTCGGAACCAGCGAAAATACTCTAAAAAATAATTTTGCCAGCACGTTCAATCCATGCAATCAAACCGTACCACCACCCACAAAAGCCATCTAGCTCTACTAAAAATAACTACAACCTCCGTTTATAAATATACATGGGGAAAAATCGTATTCAGCTCACCCTACACAAAATGACCATCACATTTCAGAGATAAGCTACACATATCCCCACACCCACTCTCAACGAACCCATACCATTTTCCTTTCGTGCGTAAAAATAGCAGCATCAGTTAGACATGTATGATTTGTAGCGTTAATTTTAATTTTAATTTTCTCTTCTTTATTCATCAACTTTACATAGGCTACACTGCAATATTCCTACAAACAGAATACACAGAAAGAGAACGTTAATGACGAAGGGAAATTAAAACAAAAAGAGAGCGAAAGTTCATTATTTAGACTAGTATAATAAATCGTCTTGCAGTAATGTGCTGAACCTAGATTATAATAAAGAGCAAGACTAGGTCACCTAGCATTGTTTTATTCATACTTACAGTTTTGTAGGCCTAACTTACGTATCATAACCGTTTAACAATAAAATTGATTTAATTAAGTTACAACAACATTAATAATTACACAATTTCGTTTACTCATAATTACAAGTTCCATTCCTAACGTTAGTTGACTGTTTTTTTTTCAATTAAGTAAAGTTAAATTTTGGTAGATGAAGGGGGTTTAAAAGCAGCCTTCAGTCCGATTCAATTACAATTAAACAAATGAAGAAACTGTTAAGAATTAGTACAAAATCCTTACTTGAACGAAGGAAAGAGATTAACAGAAATAGAAACCTGGGCCTACTATGGTCCACCGCAGTGGAGGGGGATGCGTTCGCTCTTCTCGTGCAGCAAGCCCGGGTTCGATTTCCGGTCAGAAAGTTATTATTGTTATTATTTTTACAGGGTTTTAATTTTGATTCAATATTATGCCCGCGAGTCGTAGAAAATTTCAATGTCAACCGTGGTCTGCAGACCACTAATAATTTTAGTCTCTGCACATTCTAACTTATTTAACCTATGCCTATGTCTTCAGTGGAATTCCATGTGCCGGTATTTTTTCTTCTATCTTGAAATGAATCATTTATAACCCTACACTTCTTGCTATTGTGAGAATGTGCCTGCATAGATATTTAGCACTCCATGGATCTTTCCCTTTCAACGCGTATTTCTAGATAATTTGTTCCGGGTAGATTTAAGTCTCTACACATTATCCCACTCCTCGGGCCAACTGCTCAACCAATTCGACAATTAGGGTATTGTGCAGGTAGGTTGTACTGTACAACTAAACCAACTGTTGGGTTGATTAGATGGGTGGAAGAATCAAACTTCCAACTTTGGACTCCCCCGCCACACACCCGACAAGTTGTAGCCTATAGTGTCAAGGCTACTATATGGTACTAGCCTTGGTGTAGTGTGTAGCGTTGTCAGGGTAAGCAGCCGAACAAAATTTTCTTCGTTCGATGAAACGTTCGATAAACCACTGCGTTCTTCATGTAGTAGGCATTATAATGAGAAGACCAACTAAAAAGTAATATAATTACTAATTTCTAGAGTGCTACAAATGTTGCAAGTGTCTGAGAGACACAGCAAACAATAGCAGCAAGAATGAGTAAAACTGTAAAATAATAAATGTAACACTTTGGGTTTCACGACACCATCATCATCATGGCATCTTGTTTTGAAGCGTTACTATTTAAGATGAATAAAAGTATTCTACTATTGGTGTCATTTTACTTAAAATCACGAAAAACTTTAAATTATCTTAAAATACCAGTAAAATTCACTTCTTCATTCTTCCGGTGTTGTGGCTTTAAATAGTAGTTTATTAGGCTGTCTAATTATTATATCAATTGAGTTAAACGGTACCCAACAACATGATTTTAAATAGCCTACTCTGCGAAAATGAGATCCATAAGAATACTGCAAATATTCCGAAATATTGGCCTACACGGTTTTCCTTATTATGGTAGAATGTCAGCACGGACAGCGGGCCCCGGTATCAGATGAATCTTTCTCTCAGTTATTCTCATATAGGCTACTGTCAAAAGGTATAATAATCTGTGGGAACACAAAAATAGACATCTTCACTTTGTATTACTATGCCTATAAGTTTATTTATAGACTAGCTATTGTAGTATTTTGTTCTGATAAAAACGCGAATGTAAACCAAATATTTACTACTTTGTTAATGTCCTTACTGATAGGCCTAATACACATAAGTTATACTGCTTCACACAGCCTTAAAGTTTCCGGATTATGACTCATAAACTGAGTGAAATTTTAAGTTTCCATTGTTCCTTCCCTTCGCCAAAAATGAGTCCCACCATTAGCCTTTCTTTTGCACCTACAGACTCTCTCCGAATAGCAATTTTTTAAATGGAAAGATTTCACCATACTATTGGAATTGGCAGAAGGATTTCTCGTTCATGCGCACAAAATAACAAAAATCATTTATGTCCAAATCTTTCAATACAAATAAGTAACAATAACTTAAAATACAAATTAGTAACTTCGTAAGCAACGACTTTGATGCCCACATCTTTTCAATTCATTTTCCAACATTATAAAGAACTATTAGAAATTGGGCAATCTCGAGCGCTACTATTAAATTTGGACAATTGCTCCAAAACATCACAGTGATTGTATGACACCATTTATATGGCACCTAAGAAGTTTATTTTTTAGGTTTGATGTTAAGTGTTATGTTAGATTATTTTCTGGTTCAGTGTGTGTGTAGTCAAGTTCATTATTTTCTCTTCCAGAATAGGGAGGCTTTCAAAATAAAAATAAAATACATTGTTAATTTTGGATTACAATAATTGCTGTTAACGCTCCAATAACGTGGTGGCATGATAAACGTTCGCACCAAGAACACGACCTGCACTGATCAATTAGGTAGTGTGTAGAGCCTTTCGTCCACCTCGTCCGACCGTCGGACCCAAGGCTTGCGTCGGACCTGCCAAGTTGGTTAGTGTGTGGCCAGCTTTACATTACTTCCCTTCTATTACATTCCAGTCCGTTATTAGGACTATTATTATTAGTAAGGGTTTCTAAATCCCTAAGTTACTGACAGCTTGTTGAATCAAAGATGGTTGAAAATTGCATTGTATTGAATTTGCAGGCCTCTAAGCGTTTCATTGAATTAGTGCTTGCCGATGGGAGTCTTTGTAGATAAGTAGCAGGGTCGCAAAATATGCAAGAGGGGAAACTAAATAATTTAATTGTCCCTGTGGGATGTCACCCTGTTATCGCTCTTTTTATTGTGGTAGGTGTCCTTCAAGTCATTTTAATATGATCAATGCAGAATGTTAGAAATATCAGATGATGAAATAGGTAAAACAGTAAAAATTCAGAGTACTTAGGTCTAATTTTAATTACGATCCGATACATTAGTTTACAAACGCTAGGCCTACATTAAACAGCACAAAACTACAATTGCCAAAAACTGAATCAAACCTATGGTTTTCAAACGTTTGTATCGTATCGCTGCTAGTAACATTATGTAGGCCTATACAAAAAAACTCATAGTCATATGACTACCGTTAGACATTTAAAAAAAAATGATCACAATTAAATTGCTAACTTGATTTGATAACTTCCAATCTTCAGATTCAACGGTTAATTTATTTCATTGCATGAATGCTTCATCCCTAAAGTCTACTGGTCTTTACAACAGATGGTCATGCCCATAAAGTCACCACAAATGAATGTACAACAATACCTGAATAATTAGTTAGCTTTCGTAACATAAGCTAGGCTACTAGAAAGTAAAGTCGTCTCCACAGAGGCCGAGAAGATCCTTAGGGTTATAAAGGAGGTTGATGCTCCAAGAATTTTAGACATCGGCACATTAGGGTGATAAGAGAATCGACCCCAAGGGTCATGGTGCCACCAAAAGGACTAGATTAATTGAAAATTCCCAACGACCACATCGGAGATCGCACCCGAGACCTTCCGGTTGGGTATCACATATCATAGGCTACTAGCTAAGTTCAATTATCTAAGTTAATTAAAGATCTGACGAGAAGTTGATAAAGATGAAAATTGAAAATAGCATAGAACCTATAGGTCATTAGCAGCATATTATTAGAACTTGTAAATGGCTTAGGCCTAAGCTGTAATTTCCTTATTTCAAATGCAATGGATACCCATGGTAAATATTACATTTTTCGAAACAAAAGATTGTTCTATCAAATTACAATGCAATTTTGCTATCTCTCTTCCCCCTCTGTCTTTGGACTGGTAGGCAATCTCATCACGCAAGCCCTTAATGCACAGTTTTATGTTACACCTTGGAATGAATACCATGGGCTTACTCAAGGTGAATGTCTTGCCTTCCGCAAGGTGATGGAACAGTAAGAATGAATTTAAAACTGATGAATACTTGATTGTAGTGCAGAGACATCATTCGTTAGTCTTATAGCTAGTAGAATAGATGATTAAGCCATAGACTGGGAAAATAATAATTTTACCGTTAAGTGAATTTTGCTGATATAGCAGTAGACACGACACTGAGGTACCGAAATAGGAATGATCGATGCGCTCACAACGCTACAACTTAGCAATACCGCTACTAGAGTCACTCATTGCATACCCAGGCGGCTTCCTTTCGTTAGGAGGAAAAGTTTGCCGACAGCTCAACCCATGTTCTTTGTTTTTACCGCACCAATCAGCTAGTTACCCCAGCCAATCAAAATCTAAGAATGTCCTGTGGCGATTTTGGCAGCTACTCGTCTACTCCGCGTGGAGTGAAATGCGCGGTTGCAAGATCAAGTTACAGTAAACAATAACACGTGTGAATTGAATAAAGCGAAGGAAGAACTGAGGTCAGTGATAACAATGAGAGAATATTGCAACGTTGCTTTTGTTTTGGAAAGCGGAAGCCCAAGACCGATTTAGTCAGATCAATTAACATAAAGAAACACCGAAACCTTTGAAGCCGACTGGCCATCCAATGAGTAACTGCACTATACCTACGTTGTATGCTATCCATAGATCTACTATCACCGCAATGGTAACTTGTAAGCAATCCATAACATGACTATATAGAACTGCAAAAAGAACAATACATAACCTTAAACAAAATTGAACATTAAAGTAGTCCGAACCAAATGTGCTATCACGATGAAATTTGAGACAGACACTACCCAGGTCAAGGGGAACATCTCAGTTCTCAGGGCGCATTTATTAATTTATAAGATGATGATTCTAAGGGTGGCGTGCACCATCCAGGAGTAAATCTTACTAAAGTAGTAAATTTAAGACGGAGACCTGGAGTATACAAGAACCAGTACATCTGTCTCACTCTTAAGTCATACTAATGTATGTGCTAGAGTGAGACAGACAAACCGGTTTTTGTTACGTAAGGTTCCCTTCCTAAATTTACTACTTTAGTGCTACTCTTTTAGTAACTTACTCTTTTAGTTGGTGTTGGAGAGCTCAATTGATAGTTACTTCTTTAGTTGTTACTAAAGTAGTAAGCGATTTTTACTAAAGAAGTAGTCGAATTCTGCGCAGAACAGAGCAGAAACGTTAGTGCAGCGCAGCAGAACACGTGCATTTCAATTGCCAGTATTATTCAAGTGCCAGATAATGAAAAGGAAAGGTTCGCTGAAACAATGAATATGAATTTGGGTTGTTCCAAATATTACTAATGACAATCTTCATGTTTTAAAATAGGTCTAATAGTAATGTTTTATTCATTACTAATTTTAATTCCTTCAATTGAGTATTTTCAGTTTAGTAGCCTACGTATGGGTACTGTGATTACAATTTTTGTGCAAACTATTTCTGTATTATAATGCAAACAATTGGAATTTCCAGTTGATTTTCATAATTGATTCACTGTCAATATTATAATTATTTCTCTCATAATAATAATAATAAAGTTCTAAAATATATTAAAATATTTATACTTCCTAAAGTTACATATTCTTCCCCAAAAACGATAAATCAATTATTCTATAGTTGTTTATCATAAATCTCACTTTTATGAATTATTAATACTTATTGACTGTTTAACAATATTAATAAGAAGTATTACACAAAATCATGAAAAAGGGGGGATAAAAAGGATAACAAAACTAATAAGGGGCATTATGTTTCTGTCCTTTTTCAAATGCACAGAACATTTACTTAAAAAATATTACCTTATAAAAATAATAATATTACAACTGAGAAATGTAATATTTAAACAAAAAATGGCGGTACAATATTTCGGAAGCTATATACTCCAATAATAATTATGTAGATGGTTGTGTGTTTAAAAATAATTTCAGTGACTACTTCTCTAGATCCTGTGCAGCTTCAACCTCCGGGCCCCTCCTTAACATTTTCTTTCGGCACTCATGTTTGCATTTTTTTTCTATATAGTTTATAATGCTTCTCACTTTCCTGTCCACAGGGTTAATTAAATAGTTAGCAGCATACTATAGACCTGCAGCATCTGTTATAGTTTATTCCCAAACATGAAAGTCTCGTCTCACTCCACCATTCGAGACTTGGGGGGTCTTTAAGGAATGGTTTTACAATGTGTCCCCTTCTCAATGTACGCTAATCCCAGAGTCAGTCAAATTTTCTTCCGATGTGGCCTGTTTGGACATTTTTACACCTGGGTTAGAAAAAAGGACATATTATTCATTAACACTGCGGGTGCAACTATTGAACTTTTAGCTCTTATAATTATTATTATAATCTGACATTCGCAATGTTGTGCTTTAAGTTAAGCTATAGAAGTGTAATGTAATAAAATTAATTTACAATAATTACATTAAATCGTTTAACAATGCGAATCACCTATTGTTCAGTAATTCTATGGTTAAGTAGCAGGGGGAAGTGTTTTATGGGTAGCTCCAAGAACGGAGGCTTTCGTTTATTGGAATGTACTATACCTCGCCGATATCTGTATCCATGTAATTAGCTTGAAATGCATCGTCGTTTTCTGACCCAAAGTTAGGGAGAACTGCAACATCTAAAGGCCGATCCAGCTAGGAAGATATTTGAGAGCACATGCGCTCGTCCCTTCCACTCACTCTCCCCCTCACCTTTGGTGGACGTCATCCTAGTTGGACCGCTCTCCGCAATGATATTTCCACATTTGACTGGCTGAAATCACATGGATGTAGTGAGAATCTGACATCGTTTCTTCCAAACGCCAAAATTTCATGTAAGGATTTATGAGCTTAATTATTTACGTTATTAAATGCCCTACTAGGTATGGTTTGCTTAATATTTATTAAATCACCTGCCACAACTCTCATTTTTGGTATACAACCTTCTTCATCTCAATAACTTATCCTCAGTTTGAACTATGTAATCCATTTAATGTGATATGTAACTCATAACTCACGCAAATGCCACAGAACACACTTACTCCACAACTTACTCCACCCCCTGAGTAGGAGTAAATATTGGCCTTATTTACTCCACAACTTACTACGTTAGTAACGTACTCCGTGTTGGTGCTCTCCACCACTTGTGGAGTAAGTTCATTTACTCTGGGAGTAAATAAAATTTTTACTTCTTTAGTACAATCCTCTATGTTGAAAGCCGCCGAGTTTAGTTTACTCCTGGTTGGTGCACGCCGTCCTTACTAAAAGAGTACGGTTACTAAAAGAGTAGCTTACTAAAGTAGTTAGAACTAAAGAAGTAAGGCTTACTAAAAGAGTAAATGGCATGAGTTTGGTGCACGCCACCCTAAATCTCCATTAACCACCGGCGTCCTTTATGGAATATTCCATTGTCTGGCCTTAAGGAAGCCTAAGACTAATGTAGCTAAGGAAATAACAGAAGTTAAATGAGTTGTAGGCCTAGATTTCTCAACTTTCATGTGGAGTGTTATTATACGTTCTGATCAGAGCACCTATAAATTAGTACCGAAAACGAAATTGAAAACATTTTGGAAATTTATATTTAAAACGTAAATATACCCGCCACTGAACAATTTTGAATGCTTTAAGCGAATGATTAAAGTCTTTTTATTCAGCCATAGGCCTATTATGATAGTTGACGTTCATTACATTGACATAACGTTATTTTAATGATATTAATTACGATACAGAATTTCATTATAACACTGTTGTGGTATCGATTAATATAGAATACTGATCAATCTTCAAACCTTGAAAGTAAAAATTCAAACCGCTCAATATAGGCTAAAACCTACAAGTAAAATAAATTATTTCCGTTAAAGTTAATATCAATTTCACGCTAACTTTAGTTCATTTCGTGTGAATTTAAGCGCTGCCACAACAAAGTTTAAACACCAAGAGAAGCTCTGAGTTTGCTGCACGCCGTGACCTGCCATCTATCACAGAAGTGGAGAACTACGAGAACTTACTAACAGCTGGTCGCAGAGGTCAGTTAATCTAAAAACTCAGAACTTAGATTTCTGATTTTGGTCGAACAAAAAGAGGTGTACTTATCCTATTCATATTTTTAATGAAACGAATTTAAATTTTCGAGGAAAGATTCAGGATATCGATGGAAATTTTGATAAGTTTGGGCAACACTATAAGACGCACGATTTTTGAAAGCATATGAGCTAAACGTTGGTAACGTTAAAGTGTTGCATTCTGAGCGAGTAAGGCGCAGAAGAATACGGTGCGAAACAGGACCATAACCTACGCTTTGTTATTCCTGACACGATAAGTTGAGAACTTACGGTGCAGAAATGTAGAGCTGGATTAGCTACTTCCAAATTTCTTCCTGCTTAGCGTATAGCTACGCACATTATGATGACGTATTTTCAAGGTATTTTTTTGGGCGCATGAGAAACAGGACTCGATTGCTCACGCTTGTGTCCGCAGGCTATAGGTCGTCTGGCAACATAAATAAATTAATTAATTAATTTAAAAAAATACACACACACACAGGACAAGCTGTGGTATATGGTGAGTAAAATAGTAGGTCTGCATGTCTCTCTTACATAAAACCTATGTAGGGTATTAATAGTATAGGCCTATTGGGTTTCTTTACCACATTATACCTACAATGAAATGCGTAGAGTACACTTTAGATACGGTACTAGTAGGCCTATATTATTGTAAGTTATATTGTAGGCCTACTTGTATAGGCCTATCACTACAATAGTCCAGTTTTTGTGTAAAAGATGCACATTTGTTTCAAATGTCTGTTCAACTTATCCTTGCTGATGTTAATAGGCCTAGGCCTACACGGTACAAAAAATACCATTACATTTGTAACTATAAAAAGTTAAGCCACTATTAAAGATGGGTCGTCAAACATAATCAGAAGATAAAACAGAAGTAAAACAGGTTTAAAATCACTATACATCCTTGCTAATGCCTTGTACTATAAAATATCTCCTACCAAACCATTATAAAATGCATTTCGGATTAATTAAGCCATCTTCAGACCATGTTGGTCTTATCTTCTGTTTATGTGTGTCGATACATCTTTAATAGTGTTTTAACCTTTTAAAGTCACAAGTGTAGCAAGTTTATAGGCCTATATATTAGCATCATAAAGGATAAGCTGAACAGTCAGTTATATTTGAAACATGTGTGCAACTTTTACACAAAACTAGACTATTGTAGTGATAAGCATGCAAGCACAATAAATAATAATATTGATACGTGAAGTCAGAATGAAAAATTCAATGCCATAGCCGGGATTTGAACCAGGATCTTCGGCTCTCCGTGCCGATGCTCTAACCAACTGAGCTACCAAGGCAACGTGCCGGTATAACATTAAATAATAAGATTGTCTTACTAGTGTCATGTGTCTAAAGTATACCCCTAGGCATCTTACTGTGGGTATAAGGATGAAAAACCTAATAAGCCTAATATTAATATGACCCTCGTTGGACTAACATTTATTAACTATAGGTGGGGTATGATTTAGGATTAAAGCATGGAAAATGGTCCAAAATTCAAAAGTATCTGTTAAAACATAAACAGTTATAATTATGTTTACGCAAATATTATTTTTAATTAAGGTGGTTGATCATAACAGCTGGTAACGGAGCTCACAGATTGATGTCGGGTGCCTCGATCTGATTGATTGCGAACCAGATTCTAATGGTTGTAAAATAGCTCAATGCTGAAAAAAATCATCTACCAGCGTTCAAAACACACCAAGTGCAGGTTATGTTTGATGGACTACATTGAGCTTAGTGATTAACAGATAGTTAAATTCGACGAAGCTTACATTGATCGACGGAAAGTCCTCTGCAAAAATTATAAACTATCCGAGCGCATTAGAAAACACTGCCCCTACGAGGGCCTACTCTAAGGACAACGGTTCCCAAGCTTTCGGGGAATTAGAATACTGGTCACCCCTACCCACTCATATTCTTAAATTGCTCTAAAACATTGCAACAATAGGATAGTGTACTGTCAGCTGCCATGAAGTCCGCGTAGGCTTACATATTCCAAACGAACGACTAGACAATATTGTTACCAAACGTAATAAGTGGACCATACGAATCCGGTACTTCGCCTTAATGTAACTGAGATTATGTGGTCCAAATACCGTCCCTAAGCACTAACTTATGTGACTCAATATCTTAGCCTATAGGAATAGACTGGAATTAGAAAAGATAATATAGGCCTATGTAACGAACATAGAATCAGACATTGAACTATTAGCTAAAATAAGCAAGCTCACAAAGAATACAATGATAAATACCAGGATTGGAACTGTATTAGTTAACCACATCTATAACAACACGGTGAAATACAGGAAGTTCAAATCGATTTCGTCAGATGTTGATTGGCTATCCAGCATAATCAGAGCAATTGTAGCTATCTATCACTTTTCATAGTAACGAGAAAAATATTTGCAAAATGACTTTTGAGAGGATTCAAGCGGTATTTGTGGAATTTCAGTTCTCATACAGAAAGAAAAAAAAAGAGCAAGATGGATCAAATCCTGTCTCTTGTTCTTCATTTCCATGTGGCAATCATGTCCATGTGTCACGTTCAAGCATTACGGGTAAAAACTTTTACCATTCTTGAAACTTTCATAATGACATTGCACATTGTTGTGAGTCAAGCTTCATTAAATGTAGGTCTACCTTGATTTTTTGGATTAGCGAGTTTCGGTCGTTTTCAAAATTTCATTTTTAGGCGACTGAGGGGTCACGGTACCCATGAGAGTCAATACCCTCATTTTGAAAAACCCTGATCCGGGAGTAGGATAAACGCTAAAGCTCATTTAGGCCTACAGGAATATACAATTTACCGCTGTGGCTCAGGGGATCGTTCAATCCTCTCACGCAGCGGGCCCGGGTTCGATTCCTGGTCGGGACAAGTTACCTAGGTGGGGTTTTTTCTGGGGTTTTTCCTCACCTTTGAGACAAATGTCGGGTAACTTTAGGCCCTTGTGGTCCCCAGATATCATCTGGCCGTCATTCTCATCTTCATCCCATTCTCGCCTTGTTTGGAGTGAGTGCGTGTGTGAATGGTGTGTCTCGTCCTATGTGTTCGTGTTGTCTCGGAGGTGGCTCCGGCATTGGGCTGATCACTCATCCGGGGAGGCCCTCCATGTCCTTGTCTGGTCAAAAAAGTATGTATGTGATCCAAAGATAATCCCTCCCCCGACAGGTCGCGGCCCTGTAAGGCCCGGGCGGCTTGGGTCGCTTAAATCCTAAAAGGGAGAGGTGAAACTACGGTAAAGAAAGAAAGAAAGAAAGAAAGAAAGTGTTTAGATTGCAAGTTATTAAGGTCATTACAGGCATTCTTTGTCAGGTCTAATGTTTAGCAGACAATGAGCTGATAGACCTTATACAACTGCAGAACACGGGTCATGAGGATAGATGAATATTAGCCTAATGTTTAGTTACATAAATTTTTAATTGATGGAAAGAAATAATCTTGACTTTCAATTCAGATTCAATTTCCTTTATTCTCTTTGAGATAATATAGGTCTATTTGGTGTTGTATCAAACGAAACTGCGTGATGAAAGGTAATAATTCAGGAATATAGGCCAACATGTTTTCTCAGGCGCACAATCTATATTTCCCGACATTAAAAGGCGGGGTAGACGCCTGCCGTCCCCGAGAGAATTACACAATCCCAGAGATGTAATTTTTATCAAATGCTGGCTTTAAAATTCTGTTAGCCTAACACAAGATGTTAGTAGATGATTTTAAACATTAATAAACTTATATGTTAGGGCTATAGGCCACCAAATATCACTTATCGAATACGCCCAAAGAATGGCACTCTCGTATTGAGTAATTTCCTCCTCTCATTGTGCTGTAGCAGGATTACAGGTGCCATTAAAAAAACTCGTAACGAGGTTCAAGTAGGCCCATTGCTCTCAATTAAGGCCACTTTACCCATTCCTGCCCCAGATCTGTAAATGAGTTATGTTAAGTAACACGTCTACTGAATTTACACTCATAGCGCTAATCAGCGCTTGGGCTTTTACAGGTAAGCTAAACTTAATTATGTTTGAGACATAGACCTATATATAGCCTACAGGACCCTATAGGCCTGGAAATCCTGCGATACATAACCTCCCCTATATTTACCAGGATCCCTAGGACGTTGCCAATTATTACATTCAGGCTATATGAATGTCTACTCTAGAATTTGTATTTTATTTTTCTAAATCACTCTCATTATTGATTAGACCTATCATCTTTGTATCATTGTGTTTTTTCAACTTGTTAGGTAAACGTTTCTAATTTCGCAGTATCTTATGTTATTTTATTTATTGAGAAATTCGCAACAGTAGGCCTAATGAAAGAAGGAAACGTTCTAAAATAAAGGAGAAGCTGCCATTTCTGATCAATAGACGTGTGAACAATTCCCATTACTTTGCCCTATCTTGTTAATAGATAAAATCATGTCTTGCGAAATTAGAATCGTTTGTTACTATTTGTTGTGTATCTTTTGCAATATAGGCCTATTGTAATAGTCCTATTATATGATTTCTGCGACTTTTGTGATTTTTTTGATTTTTTTTCAGCCCTCATTGAACCCTTTTCAAAAGCGCAGATCACGTGAAGCACAGCACTGAATATTTCTGGTTGAATGAAAGACCTTATGGCCTTAATTCTGCCAATTAAAATAAATGATCGTTGTTGTTGTTATTATTATTATTTAACTAAACAGCTTTACACGCAGGTAAGTACACTGTAAATGTAGGCCTATATAGTAACAACTACTGTTCTGTTGTACACAACTTCTACTGGTTCACTTTTTCCCCAAGAACTCTTCTGACGATGTTACCAGTTTCTAGGATTACCGCACGCTGCATAGATAAGTACAAATATTTCTGTACTTTTAATCTCTTTAAACTGTCATGAAGCTTGAAGGGAATCTCACCAGTACATCCCAGCACAATAGGCATAATCTGTACAGTGTCCATATGCCACATAGCCTTAATCTCATCAGCAAGTGGTAAGTATTTATTAATTTTTTTCCCCATAACTTAATTTTTTCTACATTGGCTGCTAGCGGAACCGCAATGTCGACGATGTAGGTGAGTTTTTCTTCCTTCAAGGAAAGCACAATATCTGGAATATTATTTTGTATGGTCTTATCTGTGATGATCTTCCTATTCCAGTACAATTTCGCCTTCCGATCCTCACATACAGGAATAGGAACATATTTATAACAAGGCACCGTAGGTTCCTTATCAAAGTAGGCCTACACGTTTTTCAGCTCTTGGTGAATAATATTATATATGATATATTATAATATTATTATTATTATTAAGTGCCAGTATGGTACTTTATGAGATTGTGTGGTGGACGAAAAAATGTCTGTCCGTCTTTCCGTCTGTCTGTCCGTGTGTCTGTACGCACCATAACTCAAATACGCTTTTTCGGATTTTCATGAAACTTGGAAAACACATTTATAATGTCCATGGGAAGAACCCTATTGATATTGAACCAAATCGGTTCACCGGTACCGGAGTAATGCCCAATTTAGTGCCTATTTTAATAGATTATGGCGCCTTTCTAGTAGAAAGGCGCCATCACTCAAATACGCTGTATTGGATTTCCATGAAACTTGGTATACCCATTTATGACGTCCATAAGAAGTGCCTTATTGAATTTGAACCTAATCTGTTGACCGGTACCGGAGTAAAACCCAATTTAGTGTATATTTTAAAGACGCGGTAACTCAAATAGGCTACGCTTTACCGGATTTTTATGAAACTTTGTATACACATTTATAATGTCCATGGGAAGACGTCTATTCATAATGGATAAAATCGGTTGACCTGTTTCGGAGTAATGCTCAATTTAGTGTCTATTTTATGGTAATATACGTATTCGAAAGAATTTATAAAAAAAAATGAAAATCAGTTATCTTGACAACATAGCCTATTGTTTTACTGTGATCGTATAAGGCCTTGGAAATTAAAATACAGGTAGCTATGACAAAAAACATATTGATTTACATGCGCTTATCCATCTAGACCGTTAAAATGACCCAGGTGGCCGAGATGGTAGACCTTTCTTCTTCCGTAAGCCCTGCTTAATGAATAAATCTGGAGCTTAACTTGGAAATCAATTAAAAAAAAAACACACATTCTGCATATCATAATTGCAGTCTGGACCACCCTCCACAGCGCAACAATAGGGTAAGGATTGTGGAAGGTTATCGCTGGGCACCAGAGGCTCTGAAAACGAATAAATGCACTGGGGATGGTACAAAGCAAAATATTTCGAATAGCCTAGAGTGCTTTCTAGCCTTTTCGAAAAAGTGGAAACACTACAAGAAAATATTTTAAGTTTTCTAAAAATATATATATTAAACTATTATTTTACAACAAGAATTAAAACTGGACATGCATTTCATTGTAATGATTCAATAACGTAGTTAGATAGATTGCCCTAAATTTAAATTACATATTTTATGACCTCTTCTTTAAGAAGGTTCTCTTAAATCAATAAATTCATACTATCCACAACATGCTTGTCATACATTTAATACATGCTCTTATTAATAATGTAAGTTTTCATTGCACATTCATATTCTTGGTATTAATTAAACATTTCATGCCAAATTTGATTCATATTTTGATCCTATTAAAATACCAATATTTATAATGAATACGTGCTAAATCCTTCACATAGTATTGATTGAATTTTACAACATTAGTAAAACAAGTTGGGCAAAATCACCAGACCTAAAATATTACAAGTTCCTTTTTTAAAATCCAGACAAGAAATCCTTCACATCAATCTTTATAATTTATTTTGAAGGAGATGATCAAACTAAACAAATAATATTTTAAAAACCCTTCACAATTTTAAAATAGAACATTAAAACTACACAAGATAGTTAAGGGAATACAATCTAGAAGTCAAATTCATAAATCTTCATATTTGGTTAGATTGTATTTCCTTCATAATTATTTTAAATATACATAAATAAATTAAATGACACTAACCTGTTCATTTGGGCCTCACATACTTACAAATAATAAATATTCCCTTCCTCGGGGCCCAACGAGGAAGGCCCTCTTTCTTGAAGCCGTTAAAATTTTGCCTACGAACTAAAATGTTCCAGTTGCAGATGAAAGAAGTTAAGATTTACATAAAATAATAAAAACCCTCAACTGAAATTAATTATCAACTTAAAATTCCAAGAAGGAACTCCCAAATTAAATCATTAATTTGAAATCAAAAACCAAAATTAAACTATATCCATTTTTCAGTTACAAGTTTACATTAATGAAACGATATAAGCCATGAGGCTTTCACAATCAAACATGTTTCAGAACATAGCGTTGCCAAAATATTTTCTTAACGCCAGAAAAGAAACACGGATAGATAATAAATGCACAAGATGTTACTTGATAAAGACTCACCCTACAACTGGAAAGCAGAAGCCTGGACGGCCATTGATTTCTCCTCTGCCTTTCGGCAGCCATTGTTTAGAGCGACCATTCTTGGCCAACAGCCTAATCAAGAAAGAGATCGAGTGGCGGGATTACATACTGTTATATAGGATCTGCAATCGATCTTCTATTGTTTCCTTGACATGCGTATTAGCTTCTTTAATCACACCAGAATTGCTGTCGTTTATAACAAATGAAAAACATTACTGTAATGACAAAGCATTTTGCTCCCAGCTAGAAGAGAATTCACTGCCGCTTAGATACATACCACAGCTGAACTGAAACTGTGCGAGCGAGAAATGCAACTGAGAGAGAAAGATAGCGGCACATGAGGACAAGGGGGGGACGGAGAAGACAAGGGGTAGCTCGCTATGAACAGGCATCAGTCTCTCAGGGACTACAAGAGCGCGCTTTCAAACTAAATACATTACAGATTTACTTTGAGTTATCATAATACAGGCATTTTTCTATGAGGAGAAAATTCGTGGCATTATTTATTTTTAATAATGGCACAAATCACCCCCCCCATGACTTGGAATATATGTTGGAATATATTCCAAACCATACAGGTAATCTCTCATAGAAAAAACTTTAATAAACAAGTGGGAAGAAATTCATAGAGTTCACTGAAAGGATATCAAGTCAGATGAGCACTTCGCTGTGAACCGGATCCAACTAGAGCACTTAATTATTTGGGAGGATTTTACCTTGTTTACGAGTCCATTCTTACAAACCAGGTATCCAACCCTTTTCACTATCGTCCATGTCGGTGCTCGCTGGCAGGCACTGTATTTTCACGGAGATGAGACATTATAGGCGAGACGACGTCTTCTTTTCTCCCACAGTGAGACTGTCCAGCTTTTCAGGACCCGCGTTCAGGAAGTTGCCCACTCCGTCTTGATCTCCCAGTGACTCCGCATCTTCCACTTGCATAAAGACCTCCTGAAATGACAAGACTAGCGGCAGATCACAGTAATTCAAGACAGCATACAATTAAATACTTTACCCTCCTGCATTGAAATTTTAAAATGATAGCTCTAAATTAATTCAAATTTTTAAAATTTCTTAAAGATTTTTCAAAAACATTTAAATGCAAAAATGAAAATTCAACATGCAGTCCTATCATAACATTATCAATCACTCTTCTAAGAAACTTATCTTTTGCATGGTATTTACCATGACATTAATCTAACATAATTAAAATACACTGCATCACTATATTTACAATTTAAATTATACCCTTAATCTTTATAAGTATATTACACTATTAACAGAAATTAATGTTGTCTGACGCCTTGGCTTTCTCTTGCTGTTTAAACAAAGTTCTGGGAAAGATTGCTGAGATTTGAGAAACAAAATAAACAGAAACCATTTTTCACCATCTTTTCCTAGATCGGAGTCCAACTCGACTTGAGATCCCCTCAACTCTTTCGACTGCTGGGAATAGGTACATCCAGTATCTTCTGTCTTAGTCTTCACCAACTCTCGCCCTGGTTGGTGTCGAATCAGAAGTCGTGTAGCAAACCATCTTCTTCCTGGTACTCTGAAATTCTGTTCTCTTAGGAAAAACTTAAGATCAGGTCTTTTTAACATGACTAACATGAGCCTTGACTGTTTTATCAGATACACAATCTCTTAAAAGCACAGTCACAGGGGTTAAGAACCTGATAACGTCGTAAGGACCTTTGAACTTTCTAGCGAGCTTCGCAGAAAATCTGTCCACTGCCTTACTCTTTGGAAAGTTTTTCAAATATACCCTGTCTCCTACCATAAAATTTACTGGCCGTCTATTAGCATCATATCTCTCTTGAGTCTTTTGGTGAGCAAGTCGCAGATTGGCAGCTGCCTTTTTCCAAATCTCTTTAACTCTACCTGCGTCTTGTTCTTCCGGCAAGAGCTCTGCTAAAGACCAAGCATTGGAAAGGGGACTATTGGGCGGAAAAGCAAACATTAACTGAAATGGAGTTTGTTTGTGAGCTTCATGTCGTGCGGTGTTAAACGCAAACTGTAACCAGAACAGTTCCTTGTCCCAGGCGACATGCTCGTCTGAATGGTACGCAATAAGCGCTGCCTTCAGATTTCTATTAAAACGCTCCGAAAAGTTTGGAGAAGGGTGAAATGGAGCTGTACGGATGTGCTGAATACCTAACGAGAATAGGAATTTCTTAAAGGACTTAGAAATGAAGCAACTAGCGTTATCTGAAACTAAAGACTTCGGAAATCCTGTCATAGAAAAGATTCTTTTTAAACTTTGAATTGTAGAATTAGTTGTAGCATCTCTCAAGGGAAATAGCCACACAAATTTAGAAAATGCATCCACTGCTACAAGAATATAAGCATTTCCGCTTCTTGAACGGGGTAATTTGCCAACAAAATCAATATGTAACCTATCCATTGGTGCGTTAGGCACACTAGAAGCTAAAAATCCGATTTTGGTACATTGAGCAGGCTTGGATATGGCGCACTGCTGGCATGCCTTTATCCTTGCTTTTATGTAACCATCCATACCCTTCCAAACAAAGGATTGTTTAATTTTCGCCCGAGTCTTGTAGAACCCTAAATGTCCTCCTACTGGAGACTCATGGTGATATTTGAATACCATGTCTCTTAATGCAGCTGGTAAGACAATTTTAGAGGGTGACCTACGCGCTGGGGCACTATATAATACATTATTTCTAAAGACATAGTGGCGTATGTCTTCTCCACCTTTAAGGCGGGCTATAAGGGGAGCTAACTCTTCATCATTGGCCTGATGATCAGTTAAAGAAGTGAAAGCAAGAGGAAAATCGCCTAAAATGTTTCCGATCATGCCAGATAGCTCTTTAGGCTCATCCAATACATTTTCTGGACTTTGTAATATTTCTTCTGGACTAAACATACGGCTTAAGCCGTCGGCTACTACATTGTCAGTCCCTCTAATATGTTTAGCTTTAAATTTAAATGCGGAAAGCCTGACTGCCCACCTCGCAATTCTTCCTGTGGTACGAGGCTTGGCCAGCACCCAACTCAAAGCTTGGCAATCGGTTTCCAGCAAAAATTCTACATGTTCTATGTAAAGCTTGAATTTCTCCACTCCAAAGAGTACAGCGAGAGCCTCAAGCTCATACATAGAATACACGCGTTCCGGAGGGGTCAAAGTCCTAGAGGCATACGCCACAGGCCTTCTACCCTCCTCGAATTCCTGTAGGAGAACAGATGCCAAAGCTACAGGCGAAGCATCGCACTGCAAGATGAATTTCTTGGAAAAGTCTGGCATGGCCAAAACAGGGGGAGACATGATCAACATTTTAAGTTTTTGAAAAGCTTCCTGGCACTCAGGTGTCCACACAAACTTGACATTCTTTTTTCTCAAATTATTCAAAGGCGCTGAAATTTCTGCCATGTTAGGGATAAATTTTCTAAAAAAATTAATCATACCAACGAATCTGGCTACACCTTTTACATCTTTAGGAGGGGGAAATTTCTGAATAGCCTCAGTCCGTTCCGGGTCAATGGTGACACCATCGGCAGACACCAAGTGACCAAGAAAGGAAAGACGGCGAGCAGCAATATTCACTTTTTCAGGATTAAGGGTTAGACCAGCATTCCTTAATCGAGAAAATACCTCCCTTAGATGCTCCAGGTGCTCCTCAAAGGAATCAGAGTAGACTACTAAATCATCAAGGTAATGGTAGACATATTTAAACTTGACGTCAGAAAATATTTGATCCAACAAGCGTGTGAGGACCTGAGCCCCAGTGGCGAGGCCGAAAGGGATTCTAGAGAATTCATAGGTATTCCAGTCACATATAATGGCTGTATAGCGCTTAGATCGCTCTGTAAGAGGTATCTGGTAATAGGCTTGGTTAAGGTCCAACGAGGAGAAAATTTTGGCACCGGAAAAGAAACTGAAGGCTGAATGAATATCAGGTAAAGGCACTGAATCTATCTTGATCTTGGCATTGAGATGTCGATAATCAATTACCGGTCTGAACTTCCCTCCAGGTTTCGGTACTAGAAAGACCGGACTACTATAATCGGACTTGGAAACCCTGAGGACTCCTTGTTCGACCATAGTATTAATATGTTCTTTCAAGATGGCCATTCGGGGCGGAGACAGCCTGTATGGAGGTCTACGAACGGGTTGAGTATCGAGCAGCTCAATGTCATATTCTAGTACATTAGTCAACCCTAACTTCGGTGTCAAAACATCTGGGAATTCCTCTAATAGACGCGTCACTTGGTTTTTGTCACTTGGTCCCAAATGCGCCAAGTCTACAGAGACAGTACTAACATTCTCAGGTAATAAATCAGATGGATTTAGAAAATTAATTAACTTACTGCTGTCAGATGACATTAAATTGCAGAACGGAGCACCGAAAAACAAATCAAACTTGAAATCAGGAGAAAATTTGAAATGACACTTCTTACTGCCAAAATCTAAAAATAAACCTGCCTTCTGCATAAAAGGATAGCCTAGAATGACAGGCATCACTAAATTCTCACAAACAACAAAATGACACTTCCAAGTGAAATTCCCAATTTTGATTTTTAAAGACACGGAACCTACCGAAGAAAGTAACTGATCATCCGCTGTCCTATAGTTAGCATTTCCCTTAACGATTCTAGGCATGTGTTTATTTGCAAGACACATCCTATTGTAGGCGTCTTTTGAGAGTAAAGACACGGCTGCCCCACTATCCAGTAGTGCGGACAAGTTGAATTGACATATTTCAACCCCAAGCATCGGTAGCTTAGCGTCTACTATAGCAGCTACTTGATGTGGATTATCGGTACTTTGTACCTCCATTTTGTCACAATTAGGGTAGTCATTATTTGGTTTATTTGCACGGCGAGGGTCCGGACCATAATTTATACTGTGAGCCGCATTCACAGTTTTATTTTTGACATGTTTACACTTTTTTCTACTAACTTTCCTGTTTTTTCTGAGAGAATTTACATGCGTGGTCATGTAGTCTGTGTTCAGTTTACTAAAATCACTGTTAATAAAAGTCCTTGTCGGGTAGGAACGGTGAGTCTGGCATTTAAGGTCTGTAGCGTGAGTCCTGTTAAACAAAATGGTCCGCTTACTAGGGGCGCGCGATTCCCTAGTAGGCTCGTCCAGCAAGTCCGTCTCGTCTGTCTTCCTAACCTCACTCGTCTTAAGTCTCTTGAAAACATTAGAACTGACCACTGAGTCTCCACTCTGGTACCTAGAGTGGAACAATTCTCATTCTCCAGAGCGACTGGGAGCATTACTATTCTCCACATTTCTATTCACAGGAGCTTTGCAGAACCTCACTACATGTCCCGCTTTACCACATCTAAAACACGTAACTGTCTTCCTATTAGTAGCACTGTCAAATCTAACACTGGGCTTGGGCTGAACGGCACGAGGGGAAACTTCTTGTTCACACCTCAGCGAATCGGTGTAGCTTATGGCATTAACCCTGGCGCATAAACTCTCCAATTCCTTAAAAGACACCGGCCTACTCTCAAAAACTACCTTCGACCTAGTTTCAGGAGACATACCTTCGGCAATGGTATCTACAATCTCTTTCTCAGACAGACGTAACTTGAAAATGCTTGCACTTCTCCTAACGCTTCTAGCATATGCAGCAAGAGATTCACCGCCTGCTTGAGTGCGATAAAAATGCTTGTTGACTAGAGCAGCTCGAGCTCGGACAGGCAAGTAAATATTTAGCAGCTTTTCATGAAAATGGTTTAAACCTAATCCAGTATTAATCGCTTCCAAAGCCACGTCGCGAAAAGCTCCTGAAAGTTTAGAAAATAAATATGCCAAGATATCTCTGTCATCAAAATCAAAAACTGAAGCTTGTTCTTTCAAATCGCAGACATAACCAATAAATTCTAACACCTTTTCCACAGTTTCATCAGAAAAATGGGAACCATTTTCAAGAAGTGAAGCTAATGGGTGAGGGAGATTGGCGAAAGATACTCGGTGCATAGGAGGAAACAAATTTGGCTTAACGTCTGGTCTAGGATAAGAAAAACCACTACTTTCTGCTCGGTACGCCTGACTATGGTCTAAAAACTCAGTTCGGGTTTGTCTAATCGGGGATTCATAATCAATAAAGTGGTCCCTAGCAGTTTGACTAGTATTCACTGGCTCTAAGGGATTTTTCACTTTGCGATCAGGCTGTGCGCTCACCACAGCATCTAACTCCGTATCATTCCAGTTAAGTTTGCTTAACATTTCATTGAGTTTATGGTCAGCATCGATCCACTTTTGCTCATAAGGAGTCTTTCCGACTAACAGCTTTATGTCACTAACACGGTTTTTAAGATGACGAGCTCTATCTATCACTTTTGCTACACCTGTACTACTGATATTCTCATGACCCAATTGATCATCGAGAAATTCTAACCTATCTTGCACTTCACTTAATAAAAGAGAGGTTTGTGACTCACCCAGATAATCTAAGTTGACTGGTAGGTCCAAATTTTCTCTCAACTCCTTGCGTAATTCTGGCACTACTCGACTCTCATCTGGTTGAATACCTCTTATTTTTAGTTCGTAGATCAGGTCAGACTTCAGCAAATTATCAGGTTTCACCCTAGTTCTCTCCATTATTAGTGACATGAAAGGCAAAGTACACAATTTTAGCCAAGAGAACAGACCATTAAAACAAAATAAAACATTAAATCACCATTAAATAAAATTTAAATATTTCATTTTGATGTTTCCACTTAAAAAAAATTATTTCTTCACTATTTTGTAAAATTTACTATCGTGGGCTAACCAATTTGGTTAACAACCACGCTCTGCTACCACTAACTTTGGACCACCCTCCACAGCGCAACAATAGGGTAAGGATTGTGGAAGGTTATCGCTGGGCACCAGAGGCTCTGAAAACGAATAAATGCACTGGGGATGGTACAAAGCAAAATATTTCGAATAGCCTAGAGTGCTTTCTAGCCTTTTCGAAAAAGTGGAAACACTACAAGAAAATATTTTAAGTTTTCTAAAAATATATATATTAAACTATTATTTTACAACAAGAATTAAAACTGGACATGCATTTCATTGTAATGATTCAATAACGTAGTTAGATAGATTGCCCTAAATTTAAATTACATATTTTATGACCTCTTCTTTAAGAAGGTTCTCTTAAATCAATAAATTCATACTATCCACAACATGCTTGTCATACATTTAATACATGCTCTTATTAATAATGTAAGTTTTCATTGCACATTCATATTCTTGGTATTAATTAAACATTTCATGCCAAATTTGATTCATATTTTGATCCTATTAAAATACCAATATTTATAATGAATACGTGCTAAATCCTTCACATAGTATTGATTGAATTTTACAACATTAGTAAAACAAGTTGGGCAAAATCACCAGACCTAAAATATTACAAGTTCCTTTTTTAAAATCCAGACAAGAAATCCTTCACATCAATCTTTATAATTTATTTTGAAGGAGATGATCAAACTAAACAAATAATATTTTAAAAACCCTTCACAATTTTAAAATAGAACATTAAAACTACACAAGATAGTTAAGGGAATACAATCTAGAAGTCAAATTCATAAATCTTCATATTTGGTTAGATTGTATTTCCTTCATAATTATTTTAAATATACATAAATAAATTAAATGACACTAACCTGTTCATTTGGGCCTCACATACTTACAAATAATAAATATTCCCTTCCTCGGGGCCCAACGAGGAAGGCCCTCTTTCTTGAAGCCGTTAAAATTTTGCCTACGAACTAAAATGTTCCAGTTGCAGATGAAAGAAGTTAAGATTTACATAAAATAATAAAAACCCTCAACTGAAATTAATTATCAACTTAAAATTCCAAGAAGGAACTCCCAAATTAAATCATTAATTTGAAATCAAAAACCAAAATTAAACTATATCCATTTTTCAGTTACAAGTTTACATTAATGAAACGATATAAGCCATGAGGCTTTCACAATCAAACATGTTTCAGAACATAGCGTTGCCAAAATATTTTCTTAACGCCAGAAAAGAAACACGGATAGATAATAAATGCACAAGATGTTACTTGATAAAGACTCACCCTACAACTGGAAAGCAGAAGCCTGGACGGCCATTGATTTCTCCTCTGCCTTTCGGCAGCCATTGTTTAGAGCGACCATTCTTGGCCAACAGCCTAATCAAGAAAGAGATCGAGTGGCGGGATTACATACTGTTATATAGGATCTGCAATCGATCTTCTATTGTTTCCTTGACATGCGTATTAGCTTCTTTAATCACACCAGAATTGCTGTCGTTTATAACAAATGAAAAACATTACTGTAATGACAAAGCATTTTGCTCCCAGCTAGAAGAGAATTCACTGCCGCTTAGATACATACCACAGCTGAACTGAAACTGTGCGAGCGAGAAATGCAACTGAGAGAGAAAGATAGCGGCACATGAGGACAAGGGGGGGACGGAGAAGACAAGGGGTAGCTCGCTATGAACAGGCATCAGTCTCTCAGGGACTACAAGAGCGCGCTTTCAAACTAAATACATTACAGATTTACTTTGAGTTATCATAATACAGGCATTTTTCTATGAGGAGAAAATTCGTGGCATTATTTATTTTTAATAATGGCACAAGTCATAACTGATTAAAAAGACATACTGGCACTTTGTTACATCAGTTTACCTGATTTTATTTTTACTGTTATAAATATCACCGTACTTCTCACTTGCATCAATGATACTTTCTCCCGAGCACAAGTTTTGCTTTTTCGGGTGGCGTTCAAATTCACGTTTGTAAAATTTTATGTTGTAATTTTTAGTAATAAACTTATTTATTATTATTAATATTATTATTATTATTATTATTATTAAATTAAACGCCGTATTTGATTTCTATAAAAGAGCAGTGGCAAAATATTTTCAGCCACACCTATTCATTTTGCATTGGCCTAACTTAGGGTGTCCATTTGTTCCGCTTTTACCGGGACAGACCCGTCCTTTTACAAAATAGCCCGCTGTCCCGAATGTTTTAATGGGAACGCTCAAATATCAGGATTTTTTGTGATTTCGCTTGGCAAAAGTATTTTGCATTTCACTAATGAAAGTTGCAACTTTGAAGAACTTACTTATTGTCAAAACACACTTGAATGTGCTGATTTTTAAGACAATATATTAGGAAAATGCATTTGTTGATAAAATACATGAAAATGAAAAGTAGCTTATATTGACAATGAGGCATCTACTTCTGAGGAATTATCAACATCAGTCTGCGGAAGTAATTTGGGATAATTTGTGTGCACAAGACAAAGGTAAACTTTAAATGTGAACTAAACTTTGTAAATGAAATTTTGTCTCCTTTTCGTCCTTAATAGTCCAAGGTTTTCCCCGAAAATGTTATAAATTTCCCTTTTTCACATAAACATTAGGCCTATATGGACATCTTAGCCTAGCCTAGCAGTCCTCAGTCTGGTAAGCTGGTAAGGAAAATGTTAGGTCTATGATGCGGAAATCGACACCTTGCTAGTGTTGGAGTTTACACAGTTTCAATGCAGGGGTTTACGTTTCCTAAATGCTGATTTTACATGTTTACCGTCTGCGGTATGTATTACCTACATTAAACTTATTATGTTTTTGTTCTTGGTTCTGATGGGTACGATGAACGGTACAACGATACAACGGTAATTATGGAGATGACCAGGACTTCCAACGATGGTGATGCTGTCGATTACGACGTCGGTTTCAAGGAGATGGCAGGAAGAGGAAGAAGAAAAGGATGGTGGATTAGGCGGAGGAGGAGGAAGAGGAAAGGAAGGTAAACACGTAGGTTTATCCGTAAAGAATTCCCGATTTCTTTTCGAATTTTACAAAATGTTTACAAGCGAGTAGACATTCACTTGTAATCTTCTATCTAAATAGGTCTAAACTTACTTAATAGTCTACTTTCATTGGCGTTACATATGTGTCATTCATTGTTGACGGTATTGTTGGTACGATTATAGGAATTTTATTATTAGCTGTAGGAGTAATTGTAGTAGTAATTGACCTAGTAATAGCAGTAGTAATAGTAGTAGTAGTAATAGTAATAGGAACCTAGTAGTAGTAACAGTGGTAGTAATAGTAAGTTAGTAATAATCAGGGCTTACAAATGGCTGATGCACACGATTACTTTTCTTTACAGTTCGTAAATTCGCTTGAAAAATACTTTTTTGCTATATTAATTACTAGTCGGGATGGAAATTAATTAGTGCCCTTCGGCGAGTAATTACTTGATCCATTTTCAACTTTGAAGTGGCTGGCTAAGATACTGGACGTGACAAAACATTCAAATTTTCTATATCCATACAAGGTATTGAGACATTTTGTTTCAGTTAACTTGAAAAATCATATAGCCTATCTGTAAACATCGAAATTGGCTCAAACAAAATAAATTAATAGCTTACTTCCTACAATAAACTCGTAGGCCTATTTGAAATTGGCCTACTATTTTACGTTTCAGTGAACTCAGAACATGATTTGGTGCAGTAAATTTTAAATCAAATTCCAGGGTCGAACACAATATACTCTTCCTTTGCCTTAAGATAGAAAGCAAGCTCCCCAAATACCTGATACGAGACGTCTTCTAAAAAATAAAAATGAGTTTTTATTTTAATTTCAGCAGGTGGCAAAACCTCATAACAAAATTCACCGTTAGGCGTGGCGGGATGTTAAAGTATGTTGCTTGGGAAGCTAGCTCATCCCAAGGCTGTTGCATCATATGGTGGATTCCCAAGAACCGTTATTGCTGATATACATCGATAATTCAAATCAGCTGGCGCAATAGGCTAATTACATTAGATAACGACCTTATAATGCAAGGAACAGGGATCAATTCTGTAGCACATAATATGGTCGGAGATGGGCATTTATGAACTTCATAAGCTTATTTAAACCCAATTATACTAATTAAAATACTCTGTGCTTAAAACTAATTAAGACTTGTCCATAAAAATTAAAATTCATCAATAGCTTTGGACGATAATCTCTCTTTAGGACCATCATAGGCTTAGGTAAATCAACTAGCCTATATGCTTCTTAACAGTGAAATTTGTTTTGCTTTGACACCAGCAATGCGGCTACAGTACAGCACTCTTTAATAATAATAATAATAATAATAATAATAATAATAATAATGTAATAATAACAATAATATAATAATAATAACAGCGTAGTAGCCTAGGCCTAGTAAACTCAATAATAACAGTAGTAGTAGGCCTAGTAATAATAATAATAATAATGTAATAATAACAATAATATAATAATAACAGCATAGTAGGCCTAGTAAACTCAATAATAACAGTAGTAGTAATAATAATAATAATAATAATAATAATAATAATAATAATAATAATAATAATAATAATAATAGTAATAACTTGCAGAGGCGTAACGAGGGGGGTTTTGGGGGGTTTGAATTCTCCCCCCATTGATTCAAAAAAGGAAAATTGTACAATTTTTTTAAGTCTGATTATAAATTACTTATTACGAGTATAAAGCGTGGGAAGCTTAAAACTCGTTATTGTGCATCTTAATTTTTTTAATTTTCCCGGGGAGGACCCCCTCTCCCCCCGGATGTTATAACCCCCCCCCCATATGGTCGGCCAGGTTACGCCTATGATAACTTGCCCCTCAGTTCACACAACATTTTTTGTTTATTTTATGGGTAGGGAGGGTTTTACTCAGCCTCGTGATCCAAATTGAGGAGCTACTTGGTAAAGAAGTAGAGGCTCTGGATCGAAAGTAATAAGTAACCGCCGCGAAAGTCGGCATGATGACTACATGCCCTCAATCCTGCCATCTGCCTAAGGTACTGTAGATGACGCAGCTGTCGAATGGCTGGCCTAGCCCCTCAATCAGATGTAGCGCCATGGAGTTTAGTTTATTTGTTTATACAATAAAGTTACAGGATAGAAGTAGGTCAGATATCGCATTTTCGGTAGGTAGCAGTGCAATTTACTTTACACATCATAACTTATAAGTTATAACGCACTGTTTTCATTCAAATGTAAATGTAATTTAAACGTAATTAGACTGCGTAGCCAACAAAGCAAATGTTCGTTTATTTTGGTCATATCGCTACTAGCTCTGAAGACGCAAGCAGAAAGAATTAAGCCCTCTGCTACTTAAATTAGTAGGCTTAAATTGAAGTCATGCCAGCAAAAACGGGCTAAGCCATATTTTTGTAAGGTGGAGAACAATAGAGTTTCATGAATGAATGAGGCTGGAAAAACTGTTAAGTTATTTTTGTTCATTTCTGTAATTCATATGCTTCAAGCATACGTAAGTGATGATGATTAGTGTTCTGCCCAAAGGCAAGTCCAGACCAGGGACAAAGCCGTGGGATGATGACCACGACTCGCCCGAAGTGATTCAGACAAGGGTGATACCGCGGAGATTTGCTATTGTCTCTCGCAGGATGGGTATGAAACGACAAAACACCCAGTCCTGAACCCAGGAAGGAAATTTTACACCGCTGGAAAAATACCAACCCGGTCGAGAATCGAACTCAGACCGCTAGGACCCACCCACGACGGTGAAATTTACATATGTAGGCGTACATAAAATTACTGAACTTTTTTTTCTTTATTAAAGCCCAGAACAAGACCCATAGTGACAAAACAGCTAAAAAAGTGGGTGAGCCCGTTTTTGCATTCATATCTTCAATTTGACAGAAATGCATGGATATTAAAGGACGTAATAAAAGAAAATTAAAATTCAATATCTACTGAGGATTTGGTCATAAGATTTCCTTATTAGAACTTAACACCTCCAGTAAGAATAATATAAAATTATTATCTTCTTATTACCTACTCTCAACGTAGGTCTCACCTGCTTTCTTCTTTACAGTAACTGAGGTTTCGGAAGATAAACATAGTAGGCCATGCCTCTGACGTCTTGGTATGGAAGTAAACTTCCCCAGGTTTTCAATAGGATCATGATCACTGTGCATCTCGCTCGTCTCTACTAACATCAAACATAGGCCTAATGTTACGTGCAGTACGAGGCCTAAGTGTTTTTCGCCATTTTGTCTCAAGATGTTGTGGGGTGTCATTTCTATATACAATTTATTGGCCTTAGGGCCGATTTCAAAATTATGTAGCAAGGTTAAAATGATTGAGAAACATTTGCTACTAGAGGTTAAAATAGTTTTCTGTTCGGAATAGGCTACTATTTTTCACTTTTAGTTTCTCGTAGAATGCCATTTACTCCTGTAGGCCTACTGTTGCAGAAGATACAATAAAAATTAAATATCTCATAAGTTTTAATTGATTTTACCTTTCTGGAACATAGAATTTACTTGGCAAATAGGTTACATTTGTTTCGTTTACCGCATACTGTACTACATTCCAATTATTGCTCAACAAGCAAAGTGCTGTTCCAAGATTTACATTTAAGTTAACATCGTGGTCCTGCTGGAACGTTTAGGCTTACCATCCAACAGCCTGGAATGTTTAATAGCGTGGCGCTATTGAAATGCTTACCATTAACAGCGTGGAGGTGCTGGACTGTTTTGCATATAGCAACGTGGTACGGTTAGAATATTTTCTATCTTACAAAATGGTGCTGTTAGAATTTTCTACAAACCAACAGAATTGTTCTGGAATGTTCAACGTCTAACATCGTGATGCTATCGGAATGTTTAAGGGCGTTGTATGTTGGAACGTTTTCTATCGTACAGCGTGTTACTGTTGGAACGGTTGGCATCTAATTGCGTGGGGCTGCGGGACTTCTTATCAATGAAAATTTGAGACTACCTGTGTCGCAAATGGCATAAGCTTGCTCATTTTGAGAGGGCTGGCTCGACTTTAACTAATGTGGATAGAAAAGACCGAATACTTACACTTTTTGAATTCATGAATGGAACAATAAAATTGGAGTAGAAACAAGACTATGATCGTTTAACGATGGGCTATAATTACGACTTAACACTTTAATCAATTAACTAAAGAGGTCACTAGGAACACAATATGATATAGATTAGTATGAATACAATCTGCTTACTCACATTGACGACACTACTCGTAGTTCTATTTTGCGAAAGTAGTTCACCTACCTGCAAAAAAAGAAACGAATTCGATTAATACAAAAATTAACCTTTTTTTGTTATTACAACTTGAGACCAGCCCTTTACTCCTAGTTGTAGAAAATTGCGCTCAGAGTGTTTGACGGAATTGATGCGATTGCCGGGATTCAAGCTCCAGCCAAAGTAGAGTTCTGGAATTCCAGTTTCTGGCGAAACACCTAGTGAGCTAAAAAGTACTCAACATAAGACTAATATTTGAAGTTGAACATTGCACAGCTTGGATACGCGCAGTCTCCTTAGCATTTTTTTTGCAAGGAAGTCCTTTTTCAGCGAATAGCCTACAGTAGATCAATGGTTTCCAATATGTGGGCCGCAGATCCCTGGGAGTTTGTGAAATGAATTAGGCGTAAAGGGGTTCGAAAATAATGATTTAATTTACTACATTCCCCGTTTCTCAAAAGTTTTATAAATTTAATCTATGATTGCACTAAGAATGTACAAGTATTTACCATACGTTGTTATAGACTCAGAGTAATAGGCCTAACAGCCTACATCCGTTTTTATGAACGGGCATATTTTCATTTCAACCCTCGTAATAGGCCTACAAACAACGTTTATAGGCTATATTGGATTATGCCCAGGTTCAGCACAACTTCATATCTGAATGATCGATGTAAGCCTAAGGCTAGGCCTAAATAAAAAACTGCCATTCTATCCACATGATTTAGGCCAAATGCAAAAAGGCCTGCCTTCTGCGAAGATACTTTATATTTGGAAAGTAGACCTACAGTCCAAGTTCCTTCTGCAATCAAGAATGTACTCTTTGATGTATTTATGCAACTTCCGGCGGTAAATTACTTGCTATTGTGTTGTAAGTGCATGGCAAGTTTCTCACCGTTTGTCTTGATTTTATCTAACTGTTCCAGCAATATATTCTCTATGTAATGAACTCATCAGTTAGCATATCAATGACTGCATTCAGAGATTTTGTCAAAAAATTATACTCTCTAGAAACATGTCCTTGTATGTTTATAATAATACCGTAATTTATAACTTTCGACTCGAAGGTATCTGCTTTCGCATCTCAATCGTCATAGTCTGGTAATTGTAAGAGAGTAGGCTACCACTCACATTTCCATTCTACCTCCAGGTCATGAAACTAAAATAAATTGAACCCATCCATTTTGTGTGTTATTCTTTCACGCCCTAGCATGGACTATCGATTTTCATTCGAGAGTAGACTACCAGTAGGCCTATAAAACTCTGCAAAAAGTATTTAATTCAAATAAAATAACACTTGCAAAATTAGTCAGAAAATAAGCTATAATATAGGCTAAGTTATTCATTCGAAATATAGTAATACCAGGGGTGATCATTTGTATAACTTCAGATACAAGAATTAATAAATCAATCACTTGAAATTTATAAAATATAAATAAAACTCTATTCGGATTCTTATTCTTTATACCACTGTAATTATGCCTGTTTTTATATAACTTAATATAATATAATAAGTTATAATATAATAAGTTATAATATAATATAGGCCTATTACTATCTAGGCCTTTTATAGGGCTATTTCTTTCTCTACAGGGAAACTAGCAGGACCACCAGAAATACGCTATAGGACTATAGGCTAACAGGCCTACGATAGTATTGACGCACATTCATGTTTCGTGTCATCCATATAACCCTTAGGCCTATTTGAGAGAGATTTGACCACGTTTTACTTGTTATCAAATTACATTAATATATTCCTTCAAACTCTACTCTTCCATTTCTCCCACACTCTGAAAGAAGAGCAGAATTCCAAGAATTTCAAGAGCAATTTCCAAGAATCTCTGCGCAGTGGCTGCATTTTTTCGATAGCGAATAATAAAACTATTAGTCAGGACTGATTAATTAATCAGCTGTCCAAGATAGTGGTGAAGTTTTAAGGGAACCGATCTTCAAAAGTAGTGAGTATTTTAATCTCGGTGCCGATCGCTAAATAGATTACTTTAGCACAGGCGCAACTTCTCGCATCATGCTGGATGAATTTAATCTTAAGCCAATATTAAGAAATAAAATATAAACATTAAATATTCCATATATGAAACAATAAATGTAACAAAATATTGAGGGTTTGACGCACGTGGGCTCCAAAGAAGGCAAAAGACTCAGGTAGGATAACTTAACAGCATTGGGTGCAAGGAATTCGAGTTTTCATCACGATACCACGAACGGGAAATGAATAAAAGAATCACTATAATCGAAAAATGAATAGACTATTACATTTACCTCTACAGGACAGCAATACAAAGGTAAGAAAAACAGTCGGACATATGCATACAGTGTAGGCCTACTATGTAGGTTAACATCATGTAATATACAGCATACTCTCATACAGAATGTAACGATACATTTTTCGCAAAAAAAGAAAAATACACAAACACACATACATCACCGAGAACAAAGAAATTATGTAGTTTAAGATACGGAAAATCGTTGTTTTTGCAGCTGTTGAAAGACAAATACAGGTAGACAGACAAGCAGGCAGTCAGAGACTGGTATTGGGACATAGATCGAAGTGGGTGGGAAAGAGGGTTTCAGTGGATATTAGTTTGGGTGCGAACCGGAAGGGTCAGAGCCTCGGAGAAAGAGGGTTTTGAGAAAGAGACGCCAAGTTGTACACTAATAAACATGGTGCTTGTTTCGCTTTGTTGCGCGATGGGGGAATTCATCCCTATTGCATTCGTCCAACCGAATGCCAGCTGTCTGACCCCTCCAGACATCAGGGTCAGACCCTTCATGAGCTGGCTGTGCCGCTAGATATGGGCTAAGCCAGTTCTTTTTTTATTTTTTATTTTCCTTTTCCATCAGTGTAATTATTATTCATGACGAAGCTACGTAGATCCAAATTAAAATGGACTTCTATTGTTATTATCCACAACTATTTACGTACTTCCTCCTCACTGATCGTTAATACTGTAGTAGGCATTCGTAACATATCTTGCTTCATTCTGTAGCAGTGTATATTGTTTCCATTACTTTGCTGTTTTCTTTCGGGTAAGGAATATCCCATAAATTCATACTTCGACTCATATCCTCATTCTGTAATCCTGGATTTTAAAAAATTAATTTGAGAAGGTATGCCTATTTTTTTTTTTTTTTGTTTGTTTCCCGCCTTAATGTTGTAATGGCTTTCAATACTTTTTAAGTAGTGCCTTCTCTCAATTTCTCAGTGTCTTTTTTAGGTCTACCATAGGCAGAAGTGTTGTGTTCCAAGCCTGATATTCGAAGTCGAGTTTTCTGTATTAGTACACGTTCTGAAGTCGGTTGACCATGGACGTCCGCAGAAATTTTGCCAAGGGGGTGGGGGACAAATGAACAAATTACTGCCACCACAACCACCACCACCACCACCATCATCACTATGCTATTATTTCTACAACCACTTAGTTATTATTATCACCATTATTAGCATTATTAATATTAATGTTATTAAACTTATTATTATTATTATTATTATTATTATTATTATTATTATTATTATTATTATTATTATTATTATTATTAGCTTCATCATCAATCACATCCTTGATTCCCTGTAGTTGGACCTATGACGATGGATGCACAGTAAAAATTTAGTGTAGTGCACTCTCATGACTTTCTCTACCCCTTACAATTTCACAGATTGGCCTACAATTCATATAAATGGGATTATATCCATTGTTTTACCTTCATTACAATAAATTGCTTGGTTGGAATTGATTTCAAGTTTAGTGGAATTAATTATTCCTACAATGTCGTATCTAAGGTAGTCACCTGTTACAAAGAACTCATATTATAAGTTAGTATGTGGAAGCCTAAGCCTCACTTCATATTCAGTAGTTGCTTATAGTAATTTAGTATAGATATATGTGTAAACAAAATTTCCAGAGGGGGCAGCGGCCCTACCCTGCCCCCCCCCTTCCGGATGGCCATGGGTTGAACCCAGAAGTGCAATAAATTTTCTGAAACATGTCTGTATCCATGTGTCTGTGAACAGCATAGGCCTAATCCAAAAACAAAAAATAACCGTCCATAACCGAAAAAACCAAGTAAAATGTCGTTTTAAACTGTTCTCCCCATCTTAAGATAGCATTTTGTGATTAATCTAAAGCATAGGGCCTATTGTTTTTATTGTATGAAAGAATAACAAAAGAAACAGTAAAAGAACAGGATGTGCAAACTTAAATAACATTACAAGCTACACAAATTATGCTGCCCTTAAAGAACAAATTAAAATTATTATTGGTGTAAATTTAATAGATACCCATTGCCTTTCTATTTAACAACTTGGTTAATGTGAATGCCATAAACAAAGATCACGTATTTAAAATTATTGATTATAACTAAGCTGTTATTTCCGACATTTCAATCATCAGAACTACAGGAGGCATTGCAGTACTAAGGAATTCGAATCTTTTTTTCTGAATTTAGCAATATTTAAGAAAAGACTAAATTATATAAATAAAATGCAATATTTTTTGTATAATTAGTGTATTTCTAAAAAGAATAATGAAGTTATTTAAATCTAAAATTATTTTTGTTGGTATCATTGTGCGGTTCAATCGGAAATGCCCAAGTATCAATAATATAACAGGGTGCTGGAAAACTTGAGAGGTCATTGCGATTAATCTTTATACCTGGTATAAAGCGATTCAATGGAAAAGTTGAAACAGGTTTGGTAGGATATCATGTTGCTGCAGATACGTGGCCAGGAAATATTTCACTGAAGATAAGGACAAAGGAAATGAAAAGAAGGCAAATCGCGTGTATTGCTAATTCCGCTTATGTTTTTCCTATTAGGCCCTAACGGAATTCATCTTGATAAAGCTACATATTTCTTTAGCAAATAACATGTTTTAAAACAATAAATTATTTAACAAGACGACGATAAATGGCTCGTATTAGCAATGTTTACAGACGCTACTTTATTAACTTAGACCACATGAAGTGGTTCGGTAATTTATGGCAGACAATACAGTTAGTGGCGCAATCCCACTTGCTTCTAAAGTTATGAATAATCCACACAGGACAAGCCCGTAGGCCTAGGGACAGATTTATCTATTAACAAAATATTTTAAATTACATTAACCATGCCTTCCTTGAAAAGATCAAAATGATTTCCATTATTCATAATGGTGTCTATTTGAATGTGTGATGAAGTAAAATAGCCTTCATCTTCCGTGTTAATACCTAGGTATATTTTCCACCAAATCAATTCATTGGTTTTATAAATAAACTTCAACATTAATGATATAACAAGTCTTACAATGATTTAGGTCTACAACTTTTAGAGCAGAGTGTCTGAAGATGACAATAAACAGGGTTGTCGAAAGCTTATAATGTCTTCTCACTTGGTGATTTCCTGAGCCGATTTAAATTAAAAAGTGTGTTTCAAAACAAATGTCGATTTAAATATGCAGCATGTGATCGAACTCTTCCTCCATACGTTGGAATGCAAACCATGGGGGAATTAGGTTCTAATTTGCTGTAGAAGGAACTCTTTACCAGCAACATTTTGGTAAGTTATTAGTGGTATGAACTCATTACAAAATACCTCATTTAGGAGCAGGCTTGTAGTTTAAAATGTAGGATTGTCACTACTTCTTTTGCTAACATTCCTAAAATCATTAGTATAGGGAATTACTACGTGTTACATCACTCCCAATATGTCCCAGCACATTATATTTCTCAACGAATAGTCTAATAAATGAGACTTATAAAAAAGGATTGTCTCTTTGCGCCTAATAATATAAATAAATCAATTAGTCTTAAATCTGTTAGCTACCATGTAGCTTTGAAAAAGCATTTTTGAAGGGTCAACTTGGATCCCACTCATAAAATTGACTTCAATTATATTATTGTGGGCCTACGTTTCATAAGCTTAGACAGATTTTAAAACTTGGAAATTGTAGACTAAATCTGTGGAGTAGGCCTACCCTTGAATGCACTTGATACACAATGATGCTTAAACTTTAGCCTCTTGGATGGAGTATTAGCTCCATAGCAAGGTTTTAATTTCATAATTCAAGTGTTTATTTTTATCCCCTTTTAAATGCTGTATTTTTTTGGTATCTACATGGAAGACAGCAATGATCAATGCTTTGGCTTAAACTGAAGATTTAGGCTTCTAGCTCTTTAACTTTCAATATTAAGTTCAACTTTCTATGTAGCCTATCGTAAAGTAGTATTTAAAATAATGAATTCTAATCGTAGGCCTATTATTAAAGTTATTGCCAATAAGAAAGCAAAATAGCTTGTTCCAAATGTGTTTAGTCTGTGTGTGTAATTATGTATATAGGCCTATGTGTTTGTAAGATATAGGGAATAGAATTAGGCTATTTATTTTCAGGACTGTTGCTTAAATCTATGTTGAAGTTGAGATTGCTAATTTATTTTTGTTTTCAGGGCCTCTAGTATTGTGAGTGAAATGATGGCATCTCAATTAAATATAGCCCGACCAGAAAAACCCTGAAGTTGTATACTGATGGTTTGTATTGTTTTTTATTGAAGAAGCATACGGTGGGAGTCGTTTAAAACAAATGATTCACACACCATTATTTTATTTAAGCAAACTTAAACATGCTGATTCTAAAGTCCTTATCTTAGGTATGGACTTCATAACTAGCCTGTACAAGAATCAATCCAACCATCACAAAATAACACTGTAACAATCGCAATAGGCCCACAACACCTATTAACGCAATTAACGCCTCTTATTCCAAACATATCATTTAATTTTTCTACGTGTGTTTTTGGCATTCTCCTGCTGAAAAGAATGTCATCTGTAATTTCATAAAGTCTAACCAAATCCTGATGCTGATACATTTGTTTTAAACTATTGCCAACAATAAATTTACGAAAGCTTAGACTTTAAAAGTGAAAAAACTGCAAAAATATGATTTAGACATAGACCTAGAGCTACTTGTTTAGCTTTTTATACTTTCTATTATTGAAGCTATGTCTCTCGATGCTTTCTACATTATCTTTAGAGTTCTTGAGAGTTAGTGTAAAAAACCCAATTAGGCCTAAAGAAAGGGAAAACACATTTAAAAACGTTAATTTACGTGAGAAATCCTATTTTTTAAAAGTAAACCAATTCTATTATTTAAATTTATTACGATGTGATAGTGACTTCAAAGTTTTTATTGATCTATAATGTCATATTTTGGATATTCTACCTTTCTTTTATTTTTCATCAATAGGCCATATTTTATCAGACAATAATCCATTTTGTTGCATTTACTCACTAATCCTCTAAGAGGTCAATTTCATCACTTAGTTCTTTTAAATTTTTCATAATTTCTTCTTCAATCAATGTGATATTCACAATTAAAATTCCAAACTTCAAGTGATAGGCCTACCTTTTTGTAGACCTAACCACAGAAATCATCTACTTGTCTGGTTTAACAAAATTGGCTTATCTCGTGTAAATTATGATTTTTTAAACGTGTAAGAAAGTTTAATTAAGTCACATTAGGTCTATTAAGTTCACAGATTTAAGTAATAAACATAACTTATAGGCCTGGTCAAAAAATAGGCCTACATAAATATTATAGGGGCTACTGAGTATGGGTAATTCTTAAAGTATCATAATATTATAGGAATATAGGCTATATTATTAACATATTATACATTATATATATACCATATAACATATTATTAATGCATTATAGGCCTATAAGTTATAATCTTATTTGAATAATGTTAAGACACCGTGCAAGGTGCAGATTTGTGGTCCTGTAACCGTAGTACAAGGTTCCTGAGAAGTAATGGTAGCAAATAGAATTGAGAGAAGTGGCGTTTAGATAGTAAACAATTTAGCCTACCATTATAGTTACTATAGCTCAACTACGTATCATGCGAGCTTATAGCCTACTTTTATTACAGGTAAAACTTGTTCTGTTAATACATAATACAGCTTATGTCTAAACAAAATGTAAGTTACTTAACATGGGATGTAGATCTGACATCCGATTAATTAAAAACTGGGAGTTAGTTATAATATGCAGCGTGCTGAACACAAACAAATGACAAACCTCCCGAACGGAAATGGCGGGAAGGACAAAACACCAAATCATCGAATCGTGAAAACGCCACAGACGCCCTTCCGGCAAGTTGCATGTGTCTTATTTCAAATTGTTATATGCGTATTGCTCAACCAATCCTTAGAACTTCGAAGAGAATGAATGTAAACAAAAACCCTCCTCAATTTTTACTACTTCGCACAATATTCAGAATAAGATTTTTCTTAAAGTGCATTCACCGAAGAAGGGCACAAGTGAACCGATATTTAACGAACTTGACAGTTTTAAATACTCCATTATAGCCTATAATAGGCTATATGTAATCATGTTGCTCCGTGTTTTAAAAATGTTGGAGTAAGCTAGGCCAAACTAAGTCTTGAAACCAGAGCAGAGTTCTTTATGATTTGCATCTCCTAAGATAGTTTTAAATAGTCACATAATAGCCTATAATAGGCTAGGTCTATCTGTATTTTTATTGCTTCCTGTTTTAAAAATGGTGGAGTAAGCTAGGCCAAACTAAGTCCAGAAACAAGAGAAGAGTTCTTTATGTTTTTGGATCCCCCAGATAATTTTAAATATAAAATAGCCTATAATTGGCTAGACCTATCTGTGTTTCTACTGCTCCCTGTTTTAAAAATTTTAAGTGGAGTAAGCTAGGCCAAGCTAAGTCTAGAAACCAGAGCAGAGTTCTTTATGTTTTTGGATCTCCTATACTAATACCAGCAAATATGTGGGATTTAAATAATACGATCGAACAGACCTACCGAAACACGTACAGTTCTTTAAAAATTGCTTGAACAAATTTCCTGTTATTAAAATCTTTTTTCTATGATATCTATTATTAGTAACTTACAGGCCTATTTTACATTTAAATCAACTTTTAAAATTTATGGGGAAATTTAATATTTCCCAACAAACTTTATAATGATTTTTCAATTGGAATATTTTATTTGGCCTATATCTTACAGCTGTAATAGGTCTATAATAGGCTATCTGAAATTATGTTGCTCCCTGCTTTAAAAATGTTAAACGGAGTAAGCTAGGCCAAACTAAGTCTAGAAACCACAGCACTGTTGTTTATGTTTTTGGGTCTCCTATATTAATAAGAGTAAAAATGTGAGATTCAAATTAGTCTATTCGATCAAATAAGCCTACCAAAAACAGGTACAGGTCTTTAAAAATTTCTTAAACTTGAGAAAATTAATGCAATATATTATTAAGATCTTTTTTCTATTATATATAATATTAGTAACTTATATATTATAATATTTACATCTGCTTTCAAAATTAATGGGAAAGAAATAATCCTTCCAAACAAACTTTCTAATCATTTTCACTTGAAATAAGTTATTTGGCCTATATCTTAAGAGCCTAAAAGAAAAAGTGGATTAGATAGTACAGTGGTTATTGTCACTAATGATGAGACCTTTAAGAAGACTCGATATTTTTTATACTAATCATCAGTAGGCCCTACAAAATTTTAAACATGTTCTTGCAGTTTTGGGGGGAAATACATTAATTGTTATTACTTTGCAAGGTTCACAACCATTATACAAATTTTATTAAAAACTTAGACCAAATTTTAATTATCACATATTCTAAAACCTTTGTCCACAATTTCAATTCATTCTGAACAAAACAGTTGACTGCGAGTAGGAGAAAACTCAGACAACTTATATTGCATTTATCGCATTATAAGAAGGCCTAATACGTTTGATTTCATATTTTTCTATATGTTTCACTAGATAAATTTAATCACCCTATCTTATTTATTTATTTTTTATTTATTTATATTTATACAAAACAAGAGCACCCGAATGAGCAAGCGCTCGTGCTCGGGCACAGTTCAGCCATTTACATTATAAAATACAAATTACAAATACATAAAGAAATTATAATATTAAATCAATACCTAAACAATAATAATAAAAAAGAAAGAACAGAATAGTAAAAAGAAAAAAGGAAAAGTAGAAAGAACAAAAATTGAAACCTTGCACTAGATATTTCAAAATCAACATTTATTTTCATTCATTAATACAGGATTAATTTTTAAATTTCTCGTGCAAAGTTGGTTGAAACTTTTTGGATACAGTAAGCAGGGAATGTGAACTGGGGACATTTATACATCCTTGCGCTGACATTGAAATAACTCCTTGGTGCTACATCAATGGAGGGACCAGGCCTACCATCCGATCGCTAGGTCCTTTAGCCTAATATAATAATACGACTACATTTCGGTAGAGTCAATATTTATCTATTTCTTGGTGACAAAATTAAAAAATCAACTTTATGTTTAAAAACCTCCCGACGTTTCAGTATAGGCCTATTGTCCCCTCAATTAATCAAGAATTAAAATGGAGGCCTTTAGGGTTGCTAGAACCTGAGGCTCCTAGAATTTTCAGACACTGGCCGGCATTTTCCCCAGGATTGCTTCCGATACTCACTGAGGCTGAGTCAGTTCCAGGGATATAGTGTCACCAGAAGGTAGGCCCACTGAAATTCCCAACAATCACATCGAAGATCAACACACACCTACCAGTATGTAGCGCAGTGCCTCAACCATGCATAGGCTACTTCCTTAATTAATATGGAATAAAGGCCTAATTTCTCTATGCACCGAGTGAGTTGACAGAAACTGTACTCTCGTGGATTCACATTTAGGAGGTTCCAGGTTCACATCCCGAGATCGGCCAATGTGAGTGAGGTTTACCGAGTCCCCCCCCCCCCTCTTATGAGTTATAGGAGAATACCACATTCTTGTTTAGTGTCTCTCTTACTCTCGAATTTAGAATTGATGGATATAGTCCTAATAAATGGTATAGGGCCGAATGACTTAGCCATCTCAAGAGTTCCGTCAGATTAACAAATTAGATATCAATAATGTTAGGCCTATAATAACTATAAATATGATAATTATTTAGAGACCTAGGAATTACTTACTTACTCAATGTCAAAAGACAATTCTTAAGCAAACTAAAGGAATATTATCTATTTTATGGAACCCGAAGGTTCATTGCCGCGCTTACCTGAGCCCACCATTCAACCCTATTCTGTGCTAACTCCATCCATCCATCCCTCGCAAATCCGACTTCCCTTAAATCTAGCCTAATATTGTCCTCCCACCTCCGTCTAGGTCTTCCAAATGGTTTTTTCCCTTCGGGTTTCCCAATTAATATTTTTGAAATATGTCTTTCTTCCCCCTTGCACACAACATGTCCAGCCCATTTCATCCTCCTTGATTTAATTAGCCTTATTATATCCGGTGACCTAGGAATACGGCATGTTAACTTTTGAACATAGATGATATAGGCCTAATGTAATGAACATCATATTGGAAGACTAGACATCTTACCGGTATGTATACCTACTTTACATACCCTATATTGATTGCTTTACTGTATATTCGTGAGTTTGAAGAAAATTTTCAAAACAGCCTCCTTCTTCTCCCTTCTCTTCTTCACATGGAATTATCTAGACCAGCGTTTCTCAACCTTTTTGAACCCGAGGACCTCTAAAATGTCTAAAAACATTTATGGATCCCTCATTTTATAGTGGAGGCTAGACCTATGTAGACAGTCAGGATGCTTTGAGGTTTAAGCCATTGTCTGGCACTTACGGAGTGGTATGGTACTGACTGAACGGCACTCGTCTGGTGCCTCACGTGGAGTCATAGCTTAAATGTCAAAAATGCAGAAATGAGCACTGATTGGTTGCACACGAAATTCTATTGGCTGTCAGGCAAGTTCAACGCCCAAGAAATGCGCTGAAAATCCAGAATATACAACTCTATTGTCCAAGACACCCTCATTTCAAGTTATTTACTGTGGATTATAAGGGTCTGTCGGCATTGCCTTGAAGAAAGTTGTATATGTAGAAGTTGCCTCCACTATACATCCCATTTTTAAAAGAAGGCCTATATTCTTAATATTTGGGGTATTAATTATAACGAAATATGAGAAAAAATTTTAATTCTTTACTTTCCACTTGCTTTATGACAATTTTAAATTATGTCTGCGGACCATCTGCACCATCTTCGCGGACCATAGGTTGAGAAACGCTGATCTAGACGAATACTACTTGTGTTCAGTTATAGCCTAGTTACGTATTTTATTTTGCTTTTGAACTCACGATTCTTGACAAGAAATATTCATTTCGCTAAATAATTAAATTGCCAGAAAAACTTTCATAACTTGTGGTAATATTGTAGATAGCTGTACAAACTAAGGAAACCTCTAAATCTGTAATAAAGATTACGCCAACAATATTATTTTATGACAGGCAAAGTATTCGTTTCGTTACAACAAATTGCAGCATATTACTGTAAAATATACTTTTATAAGAATACTTCAAGTCCACCACTGTGGCGTAGGAAAACTGTTTGCTCCTCTCATGCAGCGGGCCAGTTGTCGATTCCTGGTTGGGACAAGTTTCCTAGGTGGGTTTTATTCTTGGACTTTTCCTCACCTGTAGGACAAATGTTCCCGGATATAATGTGGTCATCATTGCCACCTCCATCCCACCCCCGCCTTGTTCGGCTTGAGTGGCCCCGTCATTGGGCCGATAACTCATTATGGAGGACCTCCATTTTCTTGCCTGTTCAAAAAAGTAAGTAACTTCTCTGATCCGTAGGAACTCCCTACCCAGATAGGTCATGGTCCCGTAAGATGGGCCGCATAAACATCCCTACAACAACTTATGGAAAGAAGAAGAAGAAGAAATAGAATGCTTCAATGAAGGCCTATGAAGGCTTATCTAGGAGTTTCTTTTTCCAATAAACAATTCCCAACGATACTTAGGCACAGCCTGACGAGTATAGATTAACTTTAGGCTATTCTTAATTTCATTTCCTGAAAAAGTACCATACTAAATTATTTATGAGTTGTATGATTTCAACAGCCTACGTAAGAAAAGCTCCAAATAACAGGATATAAACTGTTATCTCCTATGGAATTTGTCTTCATTAATTTATGGATTCCTAATGTATGATGCAATGAATCATTCAGTGATAAGAGATTCAAGACAGCTTTCACAAAGATGTATTTAATATAATAATATTAAATACTTAAGCAACCTCAAATGTTAAAAGACAGCAGCTTATCAATATAGCCCTACTTGTTCACTGTTCTTAACAGCCAGGATTGAACATTGCTTTCAAGAAAAACAAGAGGACGCTAATATTGTCACGTGAGGTGAGTTTTTATTTTATATGAATAACCTTTTTTAGTTGTAGACATTTTAATCTTGTCCATCCTATCTGGTTAAGTGAATTGAGTTATCAGGTTACGATAATTCAGGGAGCACGCTCGTCGCAACGCACCAGGGAACGAACTGATACTACGGACGAGGAGAAAAATTATGGACATTGCTCAGGTGTTTATTTCAGGTTAGACAGTTTTTGGTTAAGGTTATAATATTTAATCTGCGTGAAATGACATTCAACGGAAAATGGGAGACAAAATATTTTCGAAAAATGTTTTTGTCAGATCTGGTTACAAACCGTTTTTGTTGTAATCAAAGGGCAAGTAAGATTATACAATGATTATTAAATGATTGTACACTCAAGAATAGGCGTGTTTCCATTTTTAACTGATTTCACAGAAGGGGAAGGGTCTCATATTTAATGCTACTCATTCCTGGTCCCATTACCTAAATATAAATTTTTAAAAATTGGTTCAGTAGTCTTTGTAATCCTGAAATAAGCAATGATTATAAGATGATGCTAACCCATGATAGCCTAATTTTGTTGCTAATGTTAGTAACTATGGTTGCTGAATCAATAGGTCGTGGACTTCTGTAGACTAGTCTATTAAGCTGTAATTCTGAGAAAGTTATTATTATAGGATATAGTAGGAACTCCAGAACGATAGCATTTATTTTTCGAGTTTAGAGTATGCCATTTTCAGAAGAAAAAAAGTAGTGTATGGGTAAGCTTGAAAACGAAACATTGTGTGAAAGCAATTAAGTTTGAGGTCTGTTAAATTAGGCATATGCTGGTAACACGAATCATATCGATTAATTCATATCACTTTTTTCTTGCTCCCGATATAAAATATGGGGACCATTAAGGTAGACCTACCTGGGGGTTCAGGCTCCAGGTTGTTTAGACATTCGGCTCTTGAAAGACTTAGGCTACATCCAGTCAATCTTTACTCCAAGAACCGCTCTCGGTAGAATGGGTCAATGGTAATTGTACCACTAAAAGAATAGGGTGAACTTAAAAAACACAACGACCTCGTCGGAGATCAGATCTTGGACGTTCCGATGTGTCTCATTCAACTGCACTACGGCGTACCCCTTAAATTTATTATTGTACCTATTCCTGTACATGAAGAGGTTTCTTTTTAAAAAACACCTTTTAACGATTTTGTTTAAATTCATTAGACCTAACCAAGTAATATTTACTGACATAGAACTATTGGAAGATCTATAAATGTGGAGAATCCAATCTAAACTGGAAGGGGTCGGATAAAGGTAAATGTAAGATAATACGTAGGCTACAGTAAAAACACAGAAATAGGAATTAGGAAGCATCAAAATGCTAAAAGGTCAATTACTTACGTCTGTAGCTCTCGCTCGTGTATATGTAATTGAATAGACAACAGTTTCAAGCCATAAGCCTAACAGGTTATTAAAATAACTTCATTGTGGCATACAGTAAATTAATGTTAAGTATTTATGAAATTATAAAAACCCGACCATCAGACCATCAGATTTGAAGCCACGACCCGATGCCTGCTTTCTATTTCTTACCATTAAATGGAATTCAGAATAAAACATATACTAGACTGCGGCCTCTTGCAGTCTTTCACTGAAATAATTTTCTAGTTTAACCTAATCCCAATAAGTTCCAATCCAATTCCTATTGCTGTACAAAAATATGCATGATAAAATTCTGAAATGTAATGTGTCATGATATTTAAAAAAATGAAGTTTTGAGTGCACGGTAGGTTTAGTTTACTTGAAAACGTTAAAGTGGCATTTTCAGAAGTATTTGTAATTGTAAAAGTGATAAGATAATAATTATCACAATTATTGTGAAGTATTACTAAAATGGTTAGAAAAGGGAACGGTTACTTACTGATTTTGCCTTACCAAATGAATGAATAATGCCACACCAACACATACTTCTTTTATTGACCATAAAATACCGTCTTAAGCAATAAAACTTTTTAAGGGAACCGTAACATCCCTCAAAGCTTCAAGGACGGACCTTGAACGGATATCCTCATGAACACAAAAGGAAACCTGCATTTACTGCCCAACGTTTCCATCCAATTCATTTTTCACTGTGGCCCTTTATAACATTTAAAACTAACTGTAAATAAGATCCCGTTACTTGAAACCATTCTGTATTTTAAAATTGGGAGGAATGTGTAAATATATTCCATGGTAGGATCTATTGTGCTCATTGCGTAAAACAGAATTTGTAAGTCAGTTTCGTTCTAGCTTCGTTTCTGTGAACGTTTTAAGAGAGAAGAGAAAATAATAAGCGAGTTTCAGTTACAACATTATAGTAATTTCTACTTTAATCTTTCTTTAAATAAGTAATTAACTTTCACGTTATTATTAGTCGTTCGTTCAATTACGTAAGAGTTGGGCGAATTACTATCCAGACTTTTTTTCAGCGACCTGCTTACTTTAAATAAAAAATAATAACAAAGATAAATTACAAACTGTAAATTCTTGCTGTAATTTTGTAATTAAAAAACGCATCTGTAATGGTTATAATTAATTACATGATAACCTACAATTCATTTCTGAACTAAGTTATTATAATTTCTGTTTTTACTCAGCAGCAAAAAAAAACAAGTAGTAGGCTTACTTGTAATAATAATAATAATAATAATAATAATAATAATAATAATAATAATAATAATAATAATAATAATAATAATAGCAAGAAATAATTACACAAAGATATAATAAAATAATTCAATGTTTTAATAACGATCAGTAACCCAGACAGCACATAGTTCAAGGTCAGCTACATTGTTAACAAGAAGGAAGAAAAGGAGAGGATTCCGAGAAACAAGAAGAATATTTCTACCCTGGAAGTTGGTAGATATCACCATCCCCTGTCTTCGATATGTGTTCCAGCAGTCTCCAAGTGAGTATGACATTTCTATAGGTTACCAAATGACACGTACTCCAACAATTTACTTTTTATTTACACATCTTTTTTTTTTAAATCTATCTCTTGTGTGCACGTTGATCTGTTATAGCTGAGTACGATATCCTGATTTACCATACATGGGTTCTAAAAAGTGAAGTTCCTTGGTATCTGTCACTGTGTTAGTGAATCATGCAATAGGTCTAGTCCCAAATTAAATCAGATCTCTTTCTTTACGTTAGTTTCTCCTTTTTAGGGAAATTTAAGCGAGCCACGCCGCCCGGGCCTTACAGGGCCATGACATACTATAGGCCAACTTCAAACATTAATAATATATTTAGAAACATGAATCTGTTAAAGAAGTTAATAACATAAAAACGCAATCCACATTGGTAAGCTATGGTGTGTGATGTATCGAAAGATCTACTGCTTTAACAAACTTCAAGGATTAAAACTATTATATTAATATTTCAAAATCTTAGGGGTAGAAATGTGGTAGTATTGCTATTTAACGACAGGGCCCTGTTTCACAGAATTTACTAATAATATCAGTTAATAATACTAGCACTAATAATATGATCTATTAGTTAAGAAAATCTTGTTTCATAAAGATATGTTGACCTACACTACTCCTAGAATCTGTTCACTAGTCAGCTGATTGATTAGGCGGATTATTGTTTGTGTTTTGTTTCTTATTCTTCGTTTCTCTACTAGCCTACACATTCTTTCATAAATGTAATGCATCTCATTATTCAGATATTTAATGACATCTATTTTCATATATTGCCTTCAGATTGAATATTTCTTTCCTAGCCTATTTGCTTTTTGACGAACAGCTTCTTTTGTGAATTAGAACTTAATAACTAGCTCTGACAAATCAATAAACCTATCAAGTACTTAGTCCTATTAAAAACCTCACAGTCGAAAATATTTTTGTGACTAAAATGTCTTTGAGGGATACATTTTCACAATTTTAAGGTAATGAAATCTGTGTCACATAGATTTGAGAAAATTTTATTATTCCAAACACACTCTTATCTAATAATATGACTGAATTTTATTAGATTAGCCTAAAAGTTATATGAAACAGGGCCCTGGGCTGTATTGCGACTTAAGCCTGTGACCGTCGCTGGATTATTTTTCTCACAAGCCAGTAAATCTACAGACATGGGCCTGTCACCTTTTGCACTAACTGCCATCGACCTTGAGCATAGAAAGCCAGTACCATACTCTCATCGCTACCTAGGCCGACCCCTGTAATTTGAAGTAACAACAATAGGCGTATGATGAAGGTGGTGATAGTGTTATCTGAAATAGTTTCTGTAGATTCTTTACTCCTAGACACAAATAACGAACATACCCTTGACTAAATCGAAATAGGTTCTAAATGTTAAATTAACATGATTAATAACCACTGAAAGCAATAGACAAAAGCTACTTTCAATCGAGCGGACTAGGTCTAACATCATATCTAGCAGTTGTAAGACATCATGAACAATTCCTGCTACAAATCTTCATAAGTAGGGTCCGGATGTTGATGACCTAAAAAAGTGGGTAATATGACTGCACATAGGCCTATGATCTTAAAAATAAATGTTCCAATTTAAAACGTTTAATGACACTAGAATATTACATCTCATTAATTCAATCAGATTATCAAATTTTTAACAGTTTTATAGGTGATTTACAGTTTTAATGTTTGTAGATAGGCTAACACTGCAAATATTTAAACAAAAAAAAAAACAAACAAAACAAGCAAAAAAAAATAGCCTATTGTAGGCTATATTGAAAGTTGTTAACAACAAGGAGGAACAGGTGACTGTGCTGTTACTTGTTACTATCCCTTCACATTTGAGTTAGGCTATATGACTCTTTTTCTGAAAAAAATTTAAACCGACAATTTAGTACATGTACTACATAGGCCTAACTGTGTTCCTTTACCGAACTTATAACTGAAATATGACTTCAAATTACAAATATGAGCGAAATATGACCAAGACCATGAAAATTACCAAAGTATGACTTTGTCTGCAAAATAAAAATGGTCCGATTAGGTTAACAAATGTGCAATCCATGTTTAATTTGTGTTTGCGGCGAGAATGGAGGTCAGGATAAAAATATGACATGTCATAAACATCCGAACCCTATTTATAAGCTTTGGGTACATAACCTAAATCTGTACACTTCATCACAATACAATAGACTTATTTTAAAGAAATATGAAATAGGGATTTTCTATCGTATAACTTATCATAGATGCTAAGTGCATTGATTTATGGCTCTTCAAATTCCAAATAAAACAAGACTTCAAATATAATCTTACATATCTCGAAAAAGTATAGTCTATTATAAATTTTATAATAGTTATTAATACAGGTAAATAGCAATAAACATTCACGGAAAAGGAGGACGAAATTTCATACTCATTTAAAATTTCAGACATTTTTACCTACAACATTTTAATGTAGGCTATGACCACTCACATGAAAGTTCAAAGTTCCAGGGAGCGAGAGAGTTTTCCTGTGAAATTTCAATTTTTTAAGCAGCTTTTTTGTCTAAATCCAATGGAGGACAGTTTTAACAAAACTCAACATCTCCATTTTTTTCAAATTCCTTTTTTTTAAATGGTTTTAGGTGCTTTGAAATTAGATCTTTAAGATGGTGAAAAAAGAACATAAGAAAAGTCAACATAACCAATTGATTTTGAAGCCTCAATATGCAAGGTTTCTATCTTCTATAGGGCCTATGTTAATAAAAACTAAAGAAACCTTCTCCTGAACAATTTATGTTTTGGCACATAGGTGAGTTTTGGCAAAACGGTCCTCAATTACGATCGGGAATAGTTTATATAACTGCTACAGGTGTCGAATAGTAGGACCATATTATAAATTAAGTTATAAATATTAAATAAAACATATATCTATTTTGAAAAAAGTTTTATTATTTGTGAAGAGTAGCTATTTTATTCCACAGAAGAAAAAATAAGAACCGCTCTCCTGCCACCAGAAACTAAGAACGGAACCACTACATATTATTTTATAATATTTCGCTATCAGTGTGAGGTTAATTTTCATTTGGAAGCTCACACTTCACAACAATATGTTAGTGGACTGTTAGTAATGAAAGGGGTTTTGTAAGGAGACGTGGTACGATCTGAAGGACAGTCCATAATTATTATATTTAGGCTACCGAGAAAAGTTCGTCATCTAGATAAGAAATGTTATTGGCTCTATATTCACTACTCTGCGTAAGTACGTAATTCTAAGTAAGTTTTAAACAATACATAATTACACTAAGTAGCCTTGAGAGTTTAAAATCGTAAATGACGTAAAATGGTCAAACCTCTTTGGGTTCAGTAGATGTACATAGTATGTTACAGTGTTGCCTAATAACATTTAAATTTTTTATGGTGTACGGAAGAGTAAGCTAAATGGCCTTAGCTCTGCCAAAATAAATAAATAAATATAATTTATAACCATTCGAAGAAAAGTTAGTGTATAAAACATACGTTCTTGAAATAGGCTATGTGCAGTATTTAGGCATCAGTTGCATGCATGAGATAAGAATCTTGATTTTCAATAATAGCATTTAGACTATCTTCTTTATAGATTAATATTTTGGCATAGCTAGTAAGAGAGTTCCATATAGGGCTTTGATGATTTTTTAAAAAATATTATGGTTGATGACAACTTTTAACAGCTTTAACATCGCTAGTAAAATATTAATGTAACTTATAATAGGCCCTTTTTTAAAATAAGTTTGTTGACCAGTAGGCCTAGTCTACTTTGAATTCATGGAATGTATTAAGTGCAATTTTATCTTATCATACCTTCATTCTAAGCCTAAAGCCTTCAGGTTGATGTTGTGTTAACTTGATCTCCAGTACCCTGCAACTTAGAAGCTAACCTGGCAGACATTTTTTGTTAAAATTTATTCTGAAAAGGGATTGTCATTCTTAGTTTTAAAAAAATACCAAGAAACTGACGACCAATGCTTGTGCAAGCGGAATGCATGTAAGAGGACTGTTAAAAAGTAGAATTGTACAGACCTACCATGCGATAATAGACCTATGTCAGCTGTTGCAATACTAGACTATGGGCCTATTAATCCGTATCAGCTGGACTCTACTCCATGTTAGAGACCTACCCACTACGAGGCCTAATATAGGTGGCGGTGCAGTGTGTTCACTGTTCAGCGTCAGATTCCTCGTCTTGTTGAAAATTATCAGACTGGGATATTTATTTTTTTGATGTATGTAAGTAAGTAACTTATAAATAAGGGAGTGAAATTAACGAGTGTGAAGAGATCGTAGAGACATTCATTTAGGGACGGTAAGACATGTAGGGGCCTACAACATTTTCAGCCTTTGCCAATGGAAATGTATGGGTCAGCCGGAAACATATGCCCTGAAGAGGAAACAACCTGTACTTCCATCCGGAATCACTTGACCCATTATGCCATTAGACCTACAGTGGTCCAACTAGTTTCTTATCTAACTAAACCACTTATAATAAATAATGAATTAACTTATAATATGTTGTAATGCAGTGTCATTAGAACCTACGTAATTTAATCAACAAACACTTTTACTCGAAATTTATTTCAATATTTAGGCTTACGGCTGTTATTGCTTGAGTTGAACCTTGTGAGAGTGCATCATTAAAACATTCTGGATACGTGTAATGAATAATGATCTAAGTAAAATTATTAGCCTATTAGTAAGAGAGTAGATATTACTAAGTTACATTATATTAGGCTTCTCTATATAGGCCTACTAATAGAGTAGTATAATTCATTCAAAACTGTTTTATTCTATAGCCCTATAAATTTATATGGGCCTACAGTAGAAGGTATAATTTAAATAAAATTAACCTAACTTTGGATATGAGTTAAAATGAACTTCAGCGGCAGCCTTTGATAACCTACATTCCTTGTTGCGTTATCTATCTACTAGTTAATGACAAGTTGCATACTTCAGTTTAGATAAACGAAGTAACTAATAGCATGTAACCAGAAGCAATGAAATATAGCTTAATGCTATTTGCAATGGACAACTTAAGAATCATAGCTGATGCAAACAATAAAAAATAATTTTAAAAAAAATTTCAGTAATGGTCCTCCAGAAAGAAAATGTACTGCTCTACCTGCCTGCTTAAAAAATGTATTTTAAATTTGTAAGTTAAATAAAAATTCAAATTGCCAAAGAAGGTAAGTTATTAGGAAATTCTAACAAAAGCAGGCATTAAAACTGGTAGCATTTTCTCAATTCCAGCTGAGGCTCAACATTATATTTGGACACCCAACATATTAAGAGTCTTGTTTGCCGTTAAAAACTTATTGTCAACCACCCTCTCTTGTAATTTGAATTTTTACCAAATATCCCTTTATCAAATTTTAAGATGGTTTAAACCGTTACCTAGAGCTTGATTATTTTCTGTTTTTATGTTGCATGAGGGTTTGTGGGGATGGACTATAATGCATTTCGTTCTGAGATACGCAGGGTACCCAACAATATCAGACGAAAGAGGTAAATTAAACATTTCCAACCGTCGTACTTTTCACCTGCTCGCGTTACAACTGTACGATCAAAATAAACCACAAAACCCTTGAAGAAGTTAAGAGTAAGAGGTCAAAATTGTTAATACTGTATCTATTAAACGCCAGCCTTTCGGGAATCGAATCCAATGCTTCTAATTGGATGAATAAAAAATGTTTTATGGTTGGCTGCAGATAATGTGAAACGGATTGTTACAGATTGAAGTATTTCAAAGGAATTCGCCGGCAATGATACTTTCGTCCCTCCACTCTTGGCCTTGTCCATTCCATATCCAATGGGTTGAGTAATATTAATTTGAAAGATGGTTTTACTTTCAACACAACAAATTTCTTTTTTTGTTTGTCTCCAAAAAGTATAGATTTTTCAAGCAAAAAAGGCTAATAAATTTGACCAAAAACCTATTAGGAGGAAATTAAGTTTCCTTATGTTTTTATATCCCATATAGGCATTTCAGGTACTACAGAATTAATGTGTGTGAATTCTATGGATAGGACTCGGGAAAGTGTGTGATCCTTTCCGGTTTTGGTAGTAAGAAAGAAAAAGCAAAAACCTAAGAATCCAGTCCTTAGCAATAATATACAGGCCTATTTAAGCTAACTTAGACAAGTGATAATTATTGTATCAGAAATGTGATTGACTTTTGTGGGTTGTATCAGATTTGCAATACCTTCTTAAACGTCTTTTAAAAAATGGATAGGTCTAGTCTTATTGTAAGTTTAAGCGATAAATCGCCTACATAGGCCTAAGTTAATTTCATAGCAATAATGTGGTTAAAACTATTAGCCTTTATTTATTTTCCGAGAATTTTCTAATTTTTCTTTAAGAACAGAAATAAAATAAATTCTGCAGGTCTAGGTATTAAAAAAGTATTTTAGGACATGTACTGTATACATCAGTTCGTATACATTATCAAAATAAAAATGTTATCCCTGATGATGGCTTAAGAGATGTAAGGCATCAGAATCTGAAGTAGGCCAACGTTATTTAAGTCTGAGTTTTTCCTTTCTTTAGAATTCTAGTATATGATATCCTGGAATTCAACCGGAAAAGTTGGAAGGATAGAAAAATGGTATGGATTCAAAAAAAAACATTTTGAGATAAGGCACTTATAATCTTTGGGTTCAAATATAGGCCTAATGCAATAACGAAAAATGTGTTTAGGGTTAGCATGTCACTGACTAGATGTCCATCTTTAACAGAGACAACAGATAACAAAACTGTAATCTGTTCTATTGTTTAGTGAATTTTCTCATTTTTACGACTGCCTTTATTTTTCTTATAATCACAGTTGGTTGTGCTATATCATAAACATTCGAACGGCCATCAGTTGCTTGCTTCTTTAGCAGGAAATCCAATTTTACCAAAATCAAAAAAGAATTCCAACTTTTTAAAATACCGTCGAGTTTAAAAATCATTTTCCAGAAAAAAACAGTGGAATCATACGCATTAAGAAAAGCATAGAAAAAGCATATATATATATATATATAGGCCCTATATTTAATAATGATCTATCAACGGTAATGCCACGGGAGGTTGTGGGTTTATCCATCAATTTATTTAAGGAAAATAATGCCTCGAGTTGTATTTATTAGTGCTATTTCATAAATAGTAGGAAATGAATACTTAATTTTAAAAAATAAATTGTACAAAACACTGAATTACTTAACCTACATATTGTTTTACTATGTAACAGAGAGAAACGAGTGTTACCGACATGCTGTTACTTCTTGAAGAAGTTACAGCATTATTGTCTGAAATTTTAAGTTAAATTACACTTCATTGATATCGAAAGTGGGACAAAGTCATAAGTTTGAAATAGTCAGTAAAAAAAAAAAAAAAAAAAAATCTGTTTGTCCGAGTCCAGTCTATAAGCCCTACAATTTCTTTCAGTTTAATTTTGGGTAGGGCCTACCCGTATATCTAAATATATAACGGAAATGGTTTCATTAAGTTGTGTTACATTATCATGTTCCACTAGTTTGCCTGAATTTGAAATGCAAAATTTTAAAATTATGAGAAAAATAGACATAGACCATGCTAACCATGATTTTGCCTTTTCTGTTTCAAAACCTACTACATAGACTACACTCTGTACAAGGAGATAGCGATTACTGTAGGCCTACAGCCTAAGATTAACTTATTTCATAGTGTGTAGGCCTACTCAAGTGAATTGTAGGTCTATTACTCGCGATATTCTCTTCTCCCGACGAAATCAGTGAAATCCCTAAGCGAAATGAGACTATCCCGTTTGCAGCTAATAATATTTTGTGATTGCGTTAAATTGCCTAGTTGGTATAATATCCTTTGTTGCTTTGTATTAATAATATCGATATGTGAGATATAAATAAACAAACAAGTTAACCAATGTTTAAGATAATTTAATTATAATAGGAATACTGGACTAATAAGTTTTATTTTTAGTAAAGAAATGTTCCTGAGATGTAAACTATTGCAAATACTGAACTTGTGTGATTATGAAGTCTATCGAGACTATAGTGTAAGCTTATCGATTAGGCATAATTTAAAATTTGTAAAATATTACCATTAAGAGCTTTACGCTAATTTTTAATTAACACAACTCTTTTAATTAAGTACAATATCATTAAAATGACCTACATTCAAAACTAGTTTACCCTATTGATTATCTCGATTAGAGAAATCTGGATTAGAATAGGCCTCATCCCGATTAGCAATAACATTGTATTGTGTACGAAGTAACTTCGTGATTGGACCTAAAATATTTTAGAGATATCAAACTGAACTTAACTAGACTATGATGTCCTAAAATATTCTTGTTTATAAGAATCTGAACCTCACACTATGGAAATAAACAAAGTGGTAATGGCTGTTTTCAAGATGGATGTGCGCCTGGAACGAAAGGTTTGTAGGCTATATGAGATCACCAGCATGCCAGCATATCCTATCACATGACAAGTGTCTGTTCCCTTTTGAAACTTACATTCGAACTGCTCTGGCGGACAACCATGGAGGTGGAGAGTAAAAAATAAGGAAAAGAAAAAAAAAGCTACGGTCCGATTCACACACGGAGCTGAAGTGAAGAAGAATTATGGAGGTCCTTTGACATTGATAAACGGCCTGGGCCTGTAATACAGACTCCCATATACTCCAATAACACTTCGTTTTCTTTCTTCCTTTTTAACGTAGCCATATTACTATTCTTTCTGATTTTCTTTTGAAGTTTTTCAACGTTTTTTGAACTCACATTTACAAGTTAAAGATAAAATCCTGAAATGCCTTGAGAAGTGTTCTTTATGTAAATTATATTCTTCTGTTCACGTGTCATATCTTGCATCATATGAATTGTTTTCCGCCGCAGGCCTACTACACTTGCTGGTTCGAGGCTTGGTGTAGTTATTCACGGCTTTAGAGGTGATTCTAGTTGGTCATTTCAAACAGATCCATCAATACAGAATAGTCTAATGTTTGTCGGAAGTAATTGAAGTGATACCTGATAGCAAGAAAAAACTAACGGTATTTGACCAAACTTTGCTTTTAAGGGAGTGAAAGGTGTAGCTACTTTATGGCAAAATATATTTTTATTTTATTTTTAATATACCAGCCTAATTTTTAGGGAAGTCTGCGGAGTTTAAGGACTTTGTTTTAATAAAAACGTTGTTTTTTAAGTTTGAAAACATTAGGCCTACTTTTATGTAGGCCCTACTGGAAACTGTTTCATTTGCGCTTTCTCTTTTGCAATTTTTAACGCGTATCCTTGATTCAAAATAGCTTTTTCAGGAAAAAGGTAAAATATGTCGCCCCTGAGTCCCACTCTTTCTACTCCTATAATTATGAAATATGATTTTTGGTTCAAGGGTCTTTTTTTATTGAGTAGAAGGGGAGCTTGGGGGCGACATATTACCCTTATGCCGCTTTTACAGTTTTCAGCTAGGAATTTTTAAGTATGGCCTATATGGATAGGCCTGTTCTATATTAGCTACTCGACTATTATCAACTGTAAGTTGGTATGCACAGTTACTTATAATTTGCAGTTATAATTCGTACTTATAATTTGTAATGAGGGTACTTATAATTTGTAAAGAGTAGGCCTACTTTATCGCAGTGTTCAAAATAATTAATAATATTTTTATAAAATACATACAAATAACTTATTTTCTTCCATACATTTTTACCTTAATGAATACTAGAAGTTAATTATTTAATGATAAGAATAGTAAATTTTACTTACATTTTTAGCAATGAAACATACTCTACTGTAATATTTATCTTGAACAATGGCGATCGTTTATGCACTGCCATTTGTTCATGCATAGCAACCACCTGGACAGTCTATACATTAGGTTTTGTAATATTAAGGGCCTTGAATAAGGCCATAATAATTTTTAATGAAATGAACACAGTGGTTTTTCTCTCCTTTTAAAGGTTAAGTGTTCAAAATTTAATACAATTCCTTTCAGAAGGTATTGAAACTTTCCACACTCTGGAGTAGTGGCGAAGACAAGGCTACTATCGAATTATAACTTACTAAATTTTCCACGTATTATAACAGGGCTAACACTCTGTATTGATGGTGTTGTTAGTGTTTAAATAATAATTATTATAGCTTTTTATAATAAAACAGCGCTAATAACCTCATTAAATAAATTCATATTAACACATAGCCATGATTTATTTTGATAATGTAATATATATAGCCTATATTACATTAATAAAATAAATCATATATATATAAATAAATTATGTTACATTATCAAAATAAATCATGGTTATAAGTTAATGTGAATTTCTTTAATGAGGTTATTAGCGCTGTAATAATTAAACACTAACAACACCATCAATGTTATATATAAATATATATATATATATATATATATATATATATATATATATATATATATATATATATACATTTTTTGTCCATTTCTGATGAAACTAAGGTATTTTTTAAAACAAAATTCGAAATAGGTTTGATTAGAAGTAGGCCAAAAAAGTGATGGTACAAGAGGCCTATCAAAATAAATTATGGCTATAAATTAATTTGAATTTGTTTAATGAGGTTATTAGCGCTGAATTAATATAAAAAAACTATTATAATTAAACAACACCATCAATACAGGGTGTTAGTCCTGTTATAAAGAGGGGAAATTTTGTAAGTTACAATTCGATAGTAGTCTTGTCGTCGCCACTACTCCAGAGTGTGAAAAGTTTCATTGTCTTCTGAAAGGTTCTAAAATATATTTATAAGGCCTAGTTACCAGTACCTAACAACCCCAAAAGTAAATGTTTTACTTCGGGCCTTGTATGTAATATGAACGAAGATAATTTTAAAGGACGAAAGAGAGAGATAATATTATAAGGTGCATAGAGAATGAAAGAGTGGAGATTCAGGTTTGGATCATAAATCACTCATATGCCGTGTGATTTATATTCGTCGGAGAAAAAGAGAAAGAGATGGAAAAAAGTCCAGGAACTGTAGGTTCTTCGGAGTGACGTCGGAAGAGGAGAAGATTTGCAGCTATTGGTGGCCCCATTACAACAGGCCTTACAGGACCAAGCCTCTACCGCATGCCATCAGCTTCAAGTTCGCTTGCTTTTGTGTTGCATTTTGCCACTTAGTCCGTGGTTATGGAAGGGTGATAAATGTGTTCAAGCTTAGAAATTGAATTACCGGCTATCTCTGCTCTTCACAGAAATATGTGTTACACGGAATGACACAAAGCACAGAAGTAGATGTAAGTGTCCAACTACAGAGGTGTATGTCGTTTAATACAAGAAAAAAATGTAACCCCAAAATTAGAGATGCTTTTAAATCACAATAACAGCCTCTACCCGTGACACAGGTAGGGCAAACGTTTCTATTTCCACAGTAGTCACATTTCCACATTTTTACTTATTACGAAATCGAGAACAGTAATGGAACAAGGAAAATCTGTAAAAAAAAATATATAAGGATCTGCCCTCTTTGTTCAATAAGAGGAACTACTTCCATAAGGGTTTACAATTTCGCAATAAATATAATAAGATAGTGCGAATTTAGAGGTACCCTACTGGGTAATTTGGAACGTTTTCTATACTACAGGTAGAGAAATATTGCCTTCGACCCTGAAAATCGTTGTCCAGTTTTCAGCATAAATATGAGTTTTGAGATTCCCTGAATCGTAGAAAAACGGGTTTATATTTGATTAAATGCCCCACGTTTCAGAGATTCGATTCGAAGATTGATGACGACTTATGAAGACAAGAGTTACAGACCCATGACTATCTATATACAGAAGGTATTTAATTTAATTACCCGTATATCAATACAGGCCTACACGATGAAATTAAGGCCTAATAGAACAGTATATATATTCTACTAGGCTTAGTAAATATGCCTCCAAACCTCCTGGATATTGTTTCTGATCGCACCAGAAGAACTTGAGAAGTTAATTTAGATTCCAGAGTGGAATGACCTAAAAGTGATTATGTTTGTAATGAAGCAAAATTTTCTGTGTTTGAAAAATTTGTCATCAATATGATAGGCCTATAAATTATTGTATGCCTATATTGTAACAAAATATGTTATTTAATGGGGAGAGAAAGGCTACATTTTTGAAAATCAATAACATTATTTTTTGTTTTAGCCTATGCATTTTCCTCGTTAACTTAGCGAAAAGATTTAATTTGCTTGCATTCATTTGCTTGTTCCCTTTAAATCGATAAATTTGTGACTTGTTTCCGAAACTTGCGGTTATTAAATGTGTTCACATTGCAATACACGTACTATTCCAAACAGTCCTATTGTAATGAAATGTTGCATGGCTGCGTGGTTGCATAACCTGAACAACATAGGTCCACTGGGAATATTTTTTGTATTTGTATTTATATGTTTTATTTTTATAGCCATATGTGAGCCTATAACTATAGACTATGTCATCTGATCTGTAAAGAAAAATGCAAATTATATAGCCTATTTGTAGGTCTATACAAATGCAGGCCAAGTGGTTCCTGTCTGTTCTTAAATGTTACAGAAATTACTAAACTGATAAAGCTTAAATTTTGCATGAACAAAAGTTTTAGGACCATAGTCGTTGACTCATTTTGCTGTTTAACCAATATCATGATAGTTAAAATACAAATTATCAGTTAAAATGAACACAAGCCACGACACAATAACACAAAATTATGTACATCAATTTTTCATGGCCTACTGGAAAATCCCAAGATTGTAGCCTACTACTTGATAAAAGAACTTTCACGACTATTTTATCAAAATTTTCATAACAAGAAACTTTAATCAAGAACAATATAATTTTTGTCCCATGATTATCAGCTCCTGTGTTATTATAGGCCTATTGTCTAGTTTATCCGTCCTTCGTATGGATGAAAAATAATTATTTACTTATTAACCTTACCAGAGAAACATTACGTAGCCTAATTGGATGATAGTGCTCCTGACATTTTTCTGGAGCTTGAGAATGACGTCTTTCTGCATCTTATGTCAATTTTTCGCTCACTGCTCTAGCTTTTTATGAAATATTGATATAGGCCTATGCATAAACACAGGTAAAATGTTGGAAAAAAAGTTGCTCTAAAAAATCAAATAAAAAGTTTGCATAGAGTTTGACGCAGACAGGCGTCATTTTTAAACTCCGGAAGAACGTCAGATGCACTAAAAAACGAAGTAGGCCTACCTAAGGTTACTTCCTCGTGATGTTTGTCAAGCAAAGCTAAAAACTTGTGTTGGGAGTTCTCGAATAAAAATAATCGGAATTATTCGAATCTTGCAAGTTCGAGATAGGCCTATCAAGAATCGTATAAAAAGTAGTCTATTCCAATGATCACTAGAATGATTTACACAAGAAGCATGAAGTGAGGAGTTGGCGGTTCTCTCAGTTAGGCCTACTCATATCACTTCGGTTAACTTCGTTAATGCGGTATGTTTTGCAGGCAAAAAAAGGCATAGGCCTAGGCCTATATATAAACGCCCAGCTCCATGAGCACAGGGCAGTTCAGTGTTGCCAAACTGACAGTCTTTAACAGACCACCACGCGGCAGACGAGACAGCATTATTATGCTCTGTGAATACTTGTAATGGAATGCCGTAAACACAATTTCTGACAGCGCTGCGTAAAATTAATTCCTATCGGAGGTGGTTCACTGTATGGGTGAGCCACACCAATTGCAGGCACCAACACCAGTAGATCTTGTAACATGAGGATATTGCTGAGATGATCAGCTGAATGGCTGAACGGAGTTATCAATCCAATCAGTTATTAGTAAGCCTAGTCTTCGGGCACCGATTCGAGTTCTCATACCTCGCATCGTGAGTTCTTGTATCCATACATTCATCCGAGAACTTTTTCATTCAAATGATCACTTGATTCGTGATATTACTCGAGAATAGATTAAGCCTAATTGATTCTTAAGATCATTCAAATCTGCCCATCACTACTAAAATCCGTGAAAAATACTTTTCCAGCCTATGAAAGACGAGTGAGCAGCTACTTAGTATTTTACAAAAGTAGGTCTCTACGGGCCTTCAGATAATGTATTTTTTCACTTATTCAGGCCATGACAGAGACTATTAACATATAGTCTGTTAACTCACCAAGACGATAAAATTCTCTCCGTCATCATAGCAATAGGCACCGCAATTGAGTAGGCCTACTCACCTAAAATAAAGAGAAAATTAAGTTGCAAATATAGTCTATTTATATGCTCGTACTATATATTCAAACACACACATATATATTCACACACACATACAGTGGCGGCTCGCACATATTCAGTGACTAGTACCAATACCAGAGATAAGAAATAACTAACCCTGATCAATGTTCAGTGGAACCGAAAGGCTTAGGCACTAAGCTGAGAACAAAGGTACAGTACAGCATTATGTAGTTATTTCACTGATCAAGCTCAACGATACCGAACAACATGATTTTAAACCCTTTGCAAAAACGAAGCCCATAAGATTAGGCCTACTACAAATTCAAAATATATAGGCATACGGTTTTTTTATTCTGGCTAGCTCAGCTGGTAGAGCGTCAGTACGGATAGGGAATTCCGATGTAAAATTAATCTTTCCCTTATTATTCTCATGTAATGACAATAGATAGGCCTATACTAATCTGCAGAAACAAAAATATATATCTTCATGTAAATGCAAAATTGCAAAGCAAACGTTTGGTTATCCGAGCTGTACTGATACATTGGGTAGCGTATGGCCTCCCATCCAACTGGTTGTCACGACAAGTTGGAAGGTGTATGAAGGCCTCGGGTAGTGCTTCTGTGGCTTTCTGTTAGAACTTGGTAGGATTAGCTTTAATATTGCGCGCGTACCCCATTATATTTCTTATGGGACGCAGTGACGGGCACTATGATTGCCGCAAGCGTTTTGAAATTGTGACACTCTCGAGTATCGTGAACCTGGTGTTAACTTTACGAAATATTTCCATGCATTATTTTGTTTCTGTAGGCCCTATAGTTGTGGCGTGGTAAATATGAAGTCTTCTCTTCTTATTTAGTCTTGGTAATGCCATGGCACGGGGGCACTATCTCTTAGGCCGTCTCTTATTGCATTGAACTTCCTTACACTCACGTTGTTCGTTATAGGAAAAGGCCTATGTTCTTTTAAGAAAAGTAATACAATAACTAATTAATTAATAACGTAGCCTATACAGCAAAAACTTTTTAGATAGCATCTACTCCCTCTGGGATGAAGGTGAGATTAGCATCAATAGTCCGTATTGGTGGGATACTTCATCATCAGTCATCCCAGCATAATCTATCATCACCAGCATAGTATATCATCACCATCATAATCTATCAAGCATAGGCTAGGACTTATAATTGCGCATTAGCTCCAATTCTAAGCTGATTAGTCTATCTCGTCAATGGTCGTCCTCAGTCTCTTCGGCCTCTGGGCTTACAGTTCAAAATAATTATTAGCGAACCGGTAGGCCTATTCCGCAGATCTCATTCTACAAATATGTTTATATCTCTAACCTAAAAAAAAACTAAACTCCGTGGCGCTACTTCCCTGGAGGGACTTGACCTACCACCCGTAGGCAGATGGCAGGATTGGGAGGCATATGGTCAGCACGCCGACACCCAAGGCCGTTAATGGTGGTTTTCATGACCGGAGCCACTACTTCTCTATGAAGTAGCTCATCAATTTGAATCACGAGGCTGAGTGCACCGCTACCAGACCTCCCTACCTCAGAAAAATCCGAGGAGGTACCGGGGATCGAACCCGGGCCGACGGATCTATAGTCAGCGACATGTTTTTTTATCTCTTTGTCCTGAATTGTTCTATTTGGCGACCAAATTGTAGGCCTATTTTTTTTAATTCTCTACGAATCGAATGTCGATCGAGCTTGAGTGTACGCATGAAGCCTATAGCCTATCGGCAATGAGCTCATAGGTGTTACGTGAATGTGATTTTGGATTTACTCGGATCTGTTTACAAAATTCGTGAGGAACGCAACTCTTCAATGTTATAAGGAACTAGAAGTTACTGCTAATGCCATATTATAGGCCTCCTGATAATAAACTATCCCTTCAGCAGAATAGTAGCCTACAATACTTAAATTCTAGCAGCACATCTGAATGAGAAATTCTCGTGTTCAAGGGCGGATTTCTCAATTAGTCAGACGTGCAAATTACAATAGATCTAACTAATAAAATTACCAACTAATTAGGTAGGGTGAAGTGAGGTTACGCTGTGATGTTTTTCTTTTCTGGTATCACAGAGTAGCTTTCATTCGCATGGGTTCAAAAACTTTCCGGCAGACGGCAGATGAATTCAGGGTTCAAGGAGCTCAAAATGACTCGCCTAGAGCTGTTCCTTGAAGTTTAAGAATGTTTTCGTGACAAACTGTTGACGCTGCAGTTGGGAAACCTCCAGTAAGATTTATGGTTGAGTATTTTGATTGTGTAAAAAGTGTTGTGCGGACATATGGGCTATTTTTACTTTTACACCAGATACAGACAAGACATGATTACTTAGCATGCGAAAATTGCATATAGGCTTATATAGAGTCAAGTGATTTATGTGTGGGGTCTTAAAATTTGATTGATTTTCTTAGGTTACTCTAGATATCCCATCAAGGGAGCATAGCTAATGGATAACGGTTTCCTTGCATGGTCCCTGGTTTGATCTCCAAGGGTGGGTCATAGTTTTTTTAATAGGCCTAATCCTTCTGGTGACTCTTTGACACTTCTGTCACAAATCAGTACTAACAGTAAGACTAGTCCTAAAGATAAAGGTGGACGGTGCATAAAACTAACAATCTTAACACCTTCACTTCCGAATGATTAATCATCTGATAGCCTCAACCTATAGGTCTCCACAGCCTGTAGGCCAATTCATAACTTACAGAAAACCCTGTATTTTAGATGGACTATTCCATTCGTAGGCCATGTGTTTGGTATTGACCAATAAGATTTAGCAATTCCTCGGATAAAGACCAGTCACGATCGTTCATCTTCTAATATGCTTCCTCGGATCGCAAGGGTGCAAGTCAGCTCGTTACTGGTCACGTAAGGCATCAACGTGCGGTGATTGATGTAACACATGCTGCCAGTGAATAGAATGATAACACATTTTATACAACATAACTTGTTTGGAAGTCGGAATAATATAAATGTCTATTGATGGAAAACACAATTTCGATTCGGTGCAAGCCAGTTCATGCTTTTATAGTGTTTTGACGTAAGAAACTATAACGACATTCTCCATGTACGCACTATCGGTAACATTGGGAACTCGGATCGATTCATGAACTGTTCATTCATTTAGCACGCTGTGATCTTATGGCTGAGAGAATATTATCAACAAAGTAAGAAAATAATTATTATTTACAAAATCCGTTACATTTTATTCATAGAATAACCTTAATAAATCCTACTCGAAGTTACGAGTTTCATCAGATAAATGTAGCCTATGGATAAAATCGTAATCTCTCTTAGGATTACCTATAACAATTTTCCACTAAGTTCCTTATTTACCAATGGAACATAAATGCATTCTACAAAAACTGTAAGTAAAAATATTATTTATCCCATTTAGATTAAAAAAAGCGTATTTTATAGTTAAAATCGTGCAATCACGAAGTCACCACTTCCAGTGCCTATTTTTGTAAGTAGGCCTATATTTCTCGAAGCGACACACAATAATTGTCAATGTATCAGTGATGAGTTCTTCTTAGGACTTCGCTCTTTCATATACAGTATATGTAGGCCTATATATATATATATATATATATGTAGTTTTTCATTACATACCCAGGCAGCTTCAAAGGAATAAATCATTAAGTCGGCGTTTCTTTATGTTATTTGATCTGACTAAGTTTGTCTTGGTTTCAGCTTTCCAAAACAAAATCAACGTTGCAATATTATTCTCTCATTGTTATCACTAACAGTTCTTCCCTCGCTTTAATAGATTCACACGTGTAATGGTTTACTATAACTAAATTTTGCAACCCCGCGCCTCTCTCCATACAGAGTAGACGAGTAGCTGCACAGCCGTCACAGGACAATCTTGGATTTTAATTGGTTGAAGTAACTACATGATTAGTGCGGTAAAAATAAAGAGTAGGCCTATGGGTTGATCTGTCGGTAAACATTTCCTCCTAACAAAACGAAGCCACCTGGGTATGCAAAGAATAACTGGCTATAAATCGAATTCACACACCAAATCTTTGATGTAAATCAACAAAAACGTAAAACGTATTAGTAGGCCTATCACGGAGTAACCTGATCTTATCCTACAACTTATTATAATAAGTTAATAATAAAAATCAAACTATCGGTAATACAAATTTTATACAATGTTTCTATACTCTGTTGTGTTGTTTTAGCCAACAATAACAATTAATGTGTAAAGTAACTCGTTACAGTATAGAAAGAATAATGCATTAGCCTATAAATACGAGATAGCCTAACTGTAATTTTTAATTATAAGTTATTATAATTATGATAATTACAGGAATTCTTTCTAGATAATGTTTTTAATTTATGAACACTGAACTGCTGGATCTCTGGAAACATCCTAATAATTCTATTATTTAACGTAGAACAAAAAAAGTGACTATGCTTGAAGGCGGCAGTTCTAAACGTTTAGGCTCAATTAGGCATAATCACATTAAATCATAGCGTTTGGTTTTATATTTATTATGGGAGAAAATGAAACATAAGCTTATATTTTTTTCTGATTTAATAAACATTGGATATTTGTTTACATTTGTAGTTGGATATCCTAACGTCCATTATTAGCCTATAAATAATTTCTGTAGCACTTTAATATGCAATAGAATAGGGTCTAACGGAAATATTGGTAAGCTAAAGTTAAATATCAGAATAGACGAAATAGGTTATGAACTGAGGGTCAGTTATTAATTCATTAATGCTTTACATTGGTTTTAAATGTGTCTAAATTTGCCAAAATTGTCACGAAACCAACAAGGCATTAATTTGAATAAGGTTTGGATTTTGAAGCCAAGTTTAGAACGTTTAAACGGTCGTTAGATCAGATAAACTACGTGCTAAAAGTTGAACAATTTTCCTCTAAAACATAAAACAGGTTTGTTAATAATATGCCATTTTGCCATTCGAATTTTATAGTCTCGCCCGATTTAATTTAATCATTCCTGATACTATAAGTTTTGTCTTCCATTATGTGAAGTGGCCTAATATTTATTACATTCAATTAGGTTTAAAGTGTTAGTAAAACGCATAAAGTATTAATTATTGCTGAATGGCTTAAAGGAGAGGTGTAACGTGGGCTTTAAAAGCTATGAATACTGTTATAAAACACTTTAAACGCTAGTCTTCAAACAGGTTGTTGGCAACGTTAGAAGTCATAAAGGAGGGACGTGTTGGATCATAAAACAGTAGCTCAAGTGATCTCAAAGAATCCCGAAGCAGCATAAAAAAACACTTGATTAATAAAAAAGAAAGCAAATCAGATGTTACTTGATCCAACTCTTCAATAGTCATTTTGTATCAGTGGCGGAATGACAGCGCAGGTGGCGGACTGGTAATTCTACCCACTGCTCTGCTGGTGAGATAATTCCCATTGGCATAACGGTATAAAAAGAGTAAAATTTATGTTTCAATAACAAGATTGGACATTCAATTCACGTTAATGGTTGAAATAGGCTATGGGTCATTAGACCTACAATGTGTAGAGAGATATGACTAAAGAACTGAATTAGGTACTAAAAACTCTAAAATATGCAGGCAAAAAGGAATTAAATATCTTTAAAATAGGCACTCAAATAGGCACTATATTTTAATTTAATCTTCTGTCCTTCAATAGACCTAGGCCTAGCGGCTAAATGTTGAATATTTCGAAGGACGCAAAGTAGTCTATGTGCGTAAGATGGATAGGCCCTAAAAGTCTACTGCATTTCACAAATAACTTTATGCATAATCTGTAAAAATATTACAACTGCCAGGAAGTAAATAAAAGTCGACAATGTGACACCTGGCATTAAATATCAGTCTTTGTGGATGATGTATTAGACTACTGAAATTAAATAAAGGTCCTCTGTCCTTCCTCCAACTTTCACAGTGAATGCAGTGATATAAAAGACAAGTGTTCGAAAGGTTAAGGACTTTTTTTCGAACTGTGGGTCAATAATCTTCGTCTTTCGACTTTATTATAAGATAGCGTGAAGGATAAAACATGTGGGCCAACTCTTAAGAACGTTAATGGGGAATTTCTTGATAAGTAGCCAAAGTATCTCTTAGTGTAAACAATAGAAAACCTATTCGATAAGGGCTAACAGGCCTATAATTTCAACCGAATTTTGAATAGGCTACATGAAATGTTATAATTAGGGCCTAAGTAGGAGTGGAAGTTAGGACACCAAAAACTTTTGCTTACACTTTACGTTGTCATTGGATGATGTTACTTATGTAAGTCATACAGACTCTACGTAACAACATTGAAAACTTTAGTCGGAAAGAGAGCATGACATTGGTTGATGTATTTTGATAAGGCTATATGCTTTATTCTGATTTTATTCAGATGTAGGCTAATTACCTATTGCTTCATTGTAAAAGCATTCAGTTATTACAAAAAATGAATAGGCCTACAATATGAAGTTATAGTCTAGTTCTATAGAGAACTATCTTCTTACCCCTGGTGTTAGGTACACCCTTGAGCCAAATATTCTAATATAGGCCTATTTCGCTGAGATAAATAAATGTTTGTGTATAGTTAGGGTACTCTCAACTGCTTCTTAATGTCCTTTAGTCCTTTATTTGTTACTTGTCGGTTGTGTTCCTGTACGGTTTACAGGTTTCTAAGTTTCTAGGCCTGTGGAGCTGGAGGATAACACCTCAACGAGGTCTCTCGCAAGTGTCAAACAAGACCTCTTTAACAATGCTGAGTTCACAGTTTCTTCACTTAAGTTTTTCAGGTAACTACAGGAGTACTTCAAAGGGACATAACGCTGTACTAGTTGATTCTAAATGGCAAGGTCATCCAAAACCCTCGACAAGCGATTTTTTTTTATTGAATAATAATAGTTAACAACATTTAGAACAGTTAGACCTAGGCCTACTGTAATCTACTGATTATTTTGTCACTCTTACGTTTAAGACTGATATCGCATGGATATCAGTCTTAGACCTATAAAATTGCTCTGTAACGTTACCAGAAGGATTACACCGATTGATAAATCCAATGACCTCAACCGGAATCGAACTCATATTGTTCCGGTTTGTAGGGCAGTACCTCTACTAACTACTCCATGGTTTTCTGTGGTAATCGACTATAACTTAGACCTACTCATAAATGGCATTTTAAAGGTTGTTAAACACTTTAAAATAGGCTACTATTCTGAATAATATTAATAAGTTAGCCCACAGTTTTTTGTAGACCTATTTGCATTTTATAAACAACTAAACACATCTGTATTGTGTTTTATTTTATTGTAGAGCTCAGAGTCACCCAACAACTTATGTTAAAGCACATTAATTATATGATAAAGAATTATAGTTCTGACATATTAGTTTTGTCAGGGTTGTCACTGTTATAGATTTTATTGAGAAAAAAGTAAGATTTATTAGAACTTAGTCGGACTAATGTCTATTAATTTCATCTTGAAATATTTTTCTAAATAAAAGCTATCAGTATGTAAAAAAATTGCCATAATAATAACTTCATAATATTAATGACAACTCAAATCTTAAAAAGTAATGTCTAGGGAAGAATTTCATCATTCATCAGTGACTAAAAAAAGTTGGAGCACTACAGCGGTTCGGTGGAAGGATGGTTGCCTGGGCGCCACAGTATAATGCATATACTGAAATATTTCTGTCTTTATTTGTCGAACTCGCCTCCGGTCTGCCAGTCGATCGTTGAGCACTTCCCTCTAGCTTCAGGGTAGGAAGCGAAGAACACCTTAATATTATTGCTTGAATAATAATGCAGTTTCTTTGAACACTGAAGGAATATTCTGTTTATTCAAAACGTTGGAAATACAAGTCCAGTCATTGACAATAATTACAAAATTTGTTTGTGAATAATTAATATTGTTGCAAGTTCTCGGTAGATCGTTACTAGTGATACAATTGCTGCCGTATATGATTTTGATTAATCGCGATTGAAAGTAAGAATCCTTCTAAGTCGATTAATTCCACAGCGAAAATTTTATAAGTCCAATTAATTCTGTGGGCACGAAGCCACAAAGATAAGTAGAGTGATTTTATACGGTGGACACAAGTCCCCGAAGTAGAATTGACTTGACTGCTATAGGCACGGGGCCTTGAAGTAGAGTTGAATATGACTGTTATAGGCGCGGGGCCTTGAAGTAGAGTGATTTTACAGTGCCCCGGTAGGCCTAAGGAAAACTTACTTGGACAAACATTTATCCCTACTCTTCTTAATTATTATTCGTGAATCCCGGCACGTGGTACTATAAATCAATTCCTATTGGCAAATCTCCCGACCAATAATAATATGTTAGTTTCCCACGGAAATCAATTGGATTTCCCTTATTCTCAAAACCCACAACTTAGCGTCTCGGATTTCTAAGAAGGTTCGGACAGCGTGTTGTATCAGTAGCAACATCAGAAGCTAGGCTTAAACACAATAGCCGACTTCTTAGAATTACTTAAGTGGATCAGTACCCTTTGTGATAAGATCTTGGGAGATTCCCGATACATTGTACCTGAGTACTGCATTGCCTTATCTCGCACCCGCTAGGTCTGCTAGGGAAATTCCCAGCTTCTCCGTCTATACACTGCAATCTCATTTTAATAGTTCTTTAAAATGATGTTGTTAAACTTTTTACCTTTGCCTTCTTTCTAGTTAATAATATTTATAATGAATGTTCCGTCTTTTCACGGTCATTTTAAGACCAAACACGGGCTATGAGATTTTATGATTTTAGTTTGAATAAATTTGGGCAATTAATCTGTCATTTATTATACTTAATTTGGTTATCTTGTTTATTTCTTTTTACCGAAGTATCTGAACTGCAATATATGCCCCAGTCTATTAAGACAGGAATCATCATAGCCTATGATTGACTTACTGGCTGAATATACTGCATCTCTCCACAAAATATTATACCTTATTTTCCTCCAGTGTTGCAACTATCTTATACAAATACATAACTAATTTAATTCCTATCCTGACACGAGACTTCACCTTAAATCCTGTCCCACATGTACAAGTTTTGCGACCCTATCACATTCATGCCTTCATACATCTTGCGGTTTTCTGTAGTGTTACGTTGTTTGTACGTATTACTTGGTTTATTGCACGACCAAGACATTACAACAAAATTTTACGTAAACACCATAAATTTACCGATATACCCTCGTGAGACCATGAAAATTAAGCTCAAGCAGTTCTCACTGAAATTTTATAAAATATATTGAATGCATAAAGAAAAACAAAAACACTTTTTTTTATATTGAGACTTTGACAAGGTCGATCAAGCAGTTCTCACTACACCTACACTATATTATAAAGAATGCAAAGAAACACTCTTTTACCATGAGACTTTGACAAGGTCGATCAAGCAGTTCTCACTACACCTACACTATATTATAAAGAATGCAAAGAAACACTCTTTTACCATGAGACTTTGACAAGGTCGATCAAGCAGTTCTCACTACACTTGCACTATATTATAAAGAATGCAATACACACACGTATATTTTACTCTCATTCACACACATTCCTATAATCCTAAACCTATGTGGGACTGATAACCTATCATGCCAATAGCTATTTCGCCGCGTAAAATATACATTACAGGTTATAGGCCTACATTATTCCAGCTCAGTACAATGCCTTTCGGTTACTCCTTGCTTTCCTCTAATTTGTTCATATTTACAATACATTGTCGATAAATGACGTCACACAAAATCACTGATCATCTGAATACATTTTACGGATTTATATCCTTTATTGGTTCTGCCCAAAAATTTTCTGCTTCTATGAATAATTTAAGATAACTAGAGTCAAAGGTTAAACGTAGTTTTCCATGTGCTTTCACTACATTACAAATCGGATTTATTTGCTTACAGGCTTCTTCCATCATTGAAATTGGTACAGGCCTACTCTTATAGCGACGCTCAGGAATATCTTGTTTTAATTTCAATTTGCGTTGGTAACCCCGAAATAGGCCTGGAGTTGAACTGAACACTGCTTTGTTCTTATAAAGCATGTTATATAAAGTCGACTTTTGACCATCTGATAGCACATCAATTTCTTCTACTTTCTCTCTGAGAATTAATTCGATATCAACATTTTCCTCTTCATTTCCTCCATTCTGACTAATGTTAGTAAAATTCGCGTGTACCGTTTCACATTCATTTTCATCTACATAATTATTAGACCCCTTAATGCACAAATGACCATATTCTTCGTCCTCTCCAACAATATCAGATTCCATTCCCCGTAACTCTGCGACACTTTCGTCACAATCAGCCTCATTATCACCTTCATATACGAATACGGCCGGTTTATTTCCCATAGGCCTATATTCCTCACTACTATTTCCCTCTAGCACTCCAACTGATTCCACCACGAAAGGTTCACGTAATAATACATCTTCATTTTGGCACTCCAATTCCTTAGTAATTATATTTTCATTAGATAAAAACGGTACACGTAACTTTTCTTTCTCATCTATTTCCATTTCTACCCAATTTTCTTCAAAATTTATTCTCATTAGTTGATCTGTCATAGAATCACAACCCAGAATTAATTTATGTGCTAAATGTTTTATTGTCAAAAAGTAGACTTCTAACTTCTTTCCCTCAATATCCACTGGCAACATACACTGATGCTCAATTTTATGGGATTTGGCACCAATTGCAGTTTGTGCGTATAGGCCATGTACTTTCAATTCCTGAACGCGCACTCTTGCTGCTTTCAGCGTTTCATAGAATTTTTCGTTTATTAGAGAAAAACTACTGCCAGTGTCCACCAACATATCGACTTCAAATTGGTCTATTTTTACCCTTATTAATGGCGGATATGTGGGTGTTATACCCTCTCTATTTGCACATCCTACTACGCACCCCTTCTCTCGTGTTTTATTTTCATTATCAGGTCTTTTTAATCCTTTTAATCCCTCGGTCTGTGTGACGTCATTTCGACCTCCAAATGCGTCTCCTAGTAGTTTAAAGGCCTGTCTTGCGCTACATGCCTTTCGTCATTTCTGTGACGAATGTCTCCCTGAATACCATTGTGGTTTCCCGTGCTATGCGCCTGATTCCTTTCACCTTCTATGTTAATGTCCCCCTGGTTTTCTGGAATTCGTTCTCCTACTTCGTTCTGCATCCTGCCATGAAATCGAACATTATTTACTTGTCTGTCTTGAGGCCTATTCTCTTGATTATTTCCCCTCCAGTTTTGGTTCCCATTATTTCTATATGAGTTATTATTAGGGGGTCCTCTGTTCGATTCCGCATTTCTGTTGGCATGTCCTTGGTTCCATCTACCTCTGTCATTATTTGGACCTCCTCTCGTATCTTGATTCATTTGCATATTATCCGGTCCATTTTGTCTCCTATTATCGCTACGCTCTTCTCTGTTAGTTCCTACTTCGAAACTAGATAATAACTCCAAAGCCTTGCTATAAGTTTGGGGACATGATACTATAAGCAGGTTACATATTTCCGGCTGAAAATGTCTCGTCACAAGCTGAATGGCCTCGCGTTCTGGCATTCCGGGGTCTAGTAACTTGATTAGGCCTATAACTTTTAGGAAATGGTCCGATAGAGAGACGTTGCCCCTAGGTGAATATCTCCCATTATAGACCTCATTTCTAGCTAAAGCTCTCTTCGCCTCACCCCAATATCTTGCTAAGAATAACTGCTTAAAATCCTCATAGTTGCACTCCGGGTGTACTGTAAGTTCAAACCACTCTTTTGTTTTTCCTTTTAAGGCTCTACCGAGGATCAACATTTTGTACTGAGATGGAATAGACCGCAAAGTAAAATACTCTTCAACAGATTTCAAGAAACTCTGAGGGCTCGTGTTGCTCTCATTGAAGCTGGGAAGTGATACCTCATTTCCTATTAAATTACATATATTAATCCTATTATCGCTAACTACCGGCATGCTGGTGGCTACCGTCTCGTGTACTGTATTACAGGACTCATTTGCAACACTAGGAGGCCTATATGTATTTCCTATTCCATTGCATATACTCTCACTACAATTTACAGCATAGTTATTAGCTACAGGCCTACGATTTTCGACCTCTTTAGCTACCGTGCTTACTTCTTTAGAGATTTCCCCTATTTTCTCAGCTAATATATTTTCTAAATGCACTACCTTGTCATTTACTTCTGAGATTTTATCTCCTAACCCTACTTTTACTTTTCCCACCTGAGTCTCCATATTCTTTTTCAAGCTAGACTCCGATTTCTGTATTTCTTTCTCCAAAATTTTCCTTTCATTTGATAATTTTTCTTCATATTTCTTGCCCTGAATTTCTATTTTCCTATCTACCGATGCCATATTATTCTCTAATTCAGACCTAATTTCCCCTTGACTTTCACTAATTTCTTGCCTCATTGCTTTTTCACTTTCTTTAAGTTCCCTACAGAATTCTCCCCTGATTTCGTTGCATAAGTTAGATTGGACCTCTTTTATATTATTAAGCTCCCTCTCAAGCCTATCTACATTCAGCCTATGTTCTTGGTCCGATTGGTCTATCCTATCTCCCAGTTTCTCTATCTTTTCCCCGGTATTTTTCTCTAGTTCCTTGATACTTTCCCTAGTTTCACTACTTGACTTTTCTAGTCCCTTCATCATAGCTTCATTAGATTCCCTCATACTTTCCTTAGATTCCCTCATCATAGCTATCAAATATGCAATAGAATTCGGGTCTATGGTTTGATTCATTTCCCTAGGCCTATTATCAACTCCCTGCTCCAACACTCCGTCACCTGTCGCGACACTGTTCTCATTGTTAATCTCCATTCTACAATTATTTATTTCCTCACCATTAAGCAAGTCGTGCCCCTCTCCACCTTCCATATTAATTTTATTCCTAGTAATTTTTTTTCCGTTTCTAAGCCACATACATAAATTATAAGGGTACTGATACACTCTTACGATCTACCTTACCTTTGGTTAAGAAGTTCAACATATAATGCATAACATGTATAATTATACCCTTGCACAATAAATATTCGATATGCCTGAGTTCTTTTAATTTGAAAAAGATTTTATTTTACTTGAATTTATTCTTTAATTTACTTAGTGAGTTTCAGTTTAATTTTACTTTGATCTTAAATTGCAAACTTTTTAAAAAAATATTATTTGATGTCAGGCTTACTAATTTATTTAATTAATATTTACTGTTTCATAAATTATTGATAATAAAATTGTTTACTTTACTGAAACTCTATGTATATTTAAGTTCTTATCTGTTGGTGATTTTTGATGTTTTCTGCGACGGTCTCCGGAACTGATGTACCACGATCTTGAATTCCAGCGGTGCCTTTACGGGTGACGTTCTAGAAATTCTGCGGTGTCTTCCTTCCGTTTTGGGATGATTTTTGAAGTTGGTGATCCTTGATGTCCAGCTTCACTCGTGCCTCACGTTGGGAAATAGCCATGTACAGCGGTTCGGTGGAAAATGATGGTTGCCTGGGCGCCACAGTATAATGCATATACTGAAATATTTCTGTCTTTATTTGTCGAACTCGCCTCCGGTCTGCCAGTCGATCGTTGAGCACTTCCCTCTAGCTTCAGGGTAGGAAGCGAAGAACACCTTAATATTATTGCTTGAATAATAATGCAGTTTCTTTGAACACTGAAGGAATATTCTGTTTATTCAAAACGTTGGAAATACAAGTCCAGTCATTGACAATAATTACAAAATTTGTTTGTGAATAATTAATATTGTTGCAAGTTCTCGGTAGATCGTTACTAGTGATACAATTGCTGCCGTATATGATTTTGATTAATCGCGATTGAAAGTAAGAATCCTTCTAAGTCGATTAATTCCACAGCGAAAATTTTATAAGTCCAATTAATTCTGTGGGCACGAAGCCACAAAGATAAGTAGAGTGATTTTATACGGTGGACACAAGTCCCCGAAGTAGAATTGACTTGACTGCTATAGGCACGGGGCCTTGAAGTAGAGTTGAATATGACTGTTATAGGCGCGGGGCCTTGAAGTAGAGTGATTTTACAGTGCCCCGGTAGGCCTAAGGAAAACTTACTTGGACAAACATTTATCCCTACTCTTCTTAATTATTATTCGTGAATCCCGGCACGTGGTACTATAAATCAATTCCTATTGGCAAATCTCCCGACCAATAATAATATGTTAGTTTCCCACGGAAATCAATTGGATTTCCCTTATTCTCAAAACCCACAACTTAGCGTCTCGGATTTCTAAGAAGGTTCGGACAGCGTGTTGTATCAGTAGCAACATCAGAAGCTAGGCTTAAACACAATAGCCGACTTCTTAGAATTACTTAAGTGGATCAGTACCCTTTGTGATAAGATCTTGGGAGATTCCCGATACATTGTACCTGAGTACTGCATTGCCTTATCTCGCACCCGCTAGGTCTGCTAGGGAAATTCCCAGCTTCTCCGTCTATACACTGCAATCTCATTTTAATAGTTCTTTAAAATGATGTTGTTAAACTTTTTACCTTTGCCTTCTTTCTAGTTAATAATATTTATAATGAATGTTCCGTCTTTTCACGGTCATTTTAAGACCAAACACGGGCTATGAGATTTTATGATTTTAGTTTGAATAAATTTGGGCAATTAATCTGTCATTTATTATACTTAATTTGGTTATCTTGTTTATTTCTTTTTACCGAAGTATCTGAACTGCAATAGCACACTGACCTAGTAACTTTTAGGCCTATGTCAGCTGAAGTAGGCCTATAGATTATATTTTTATAAGTAAAAGTAGGCCAATAAGCCTATATTTGTATGATATACGGTTTTTACAAATACGTAAAGGCTCCTAAGATTTCCATGATTATTCAAAATTAAAAGTAATTAACTTACTTTTTGACAGTGTAAGTCCACTCATGGAACTCAAACCATAAAAGGATAGGCATAAGTAAAGGGGTACTTAGTTTCAAAAAAAATAGCTCTTTTGTTTTTGGAATTCGTATAACTTATAATAATATAAACTTTTTGTGAGTAATAATTACAATATTCATTTTAGCGTGCAATAATTAAGTTATAATACTTTTCAATTAGTCTAGGATGAAAAGATTGATTTCCAGTGATAGTAGTTATGAATATGAATTAAATAAACCCATGTGAATAACAATTACCTTAATATTGTCTCTTAAGGACAAAAATCCGTCATGTTAACGAAAATTGTTACGTTAACAACATATAGGTTGTATATAGTAATTATCCATTTAATTCAAGACAACAGGTTTTCAAAAAAATAATAATGCATGGAAATATCGTTGCGTGTTAAGAGATTATTAGTAGTGAACAAGTAAATTAGTATCAGAACGCAAGGAATAACATTGTCCATAAAAACTTACTGTTGGTCAAAAATGAGCATGCTTCATCCAAAGGTAGGCGTAACACAAACCTACTGTAAGTGATCCATGTTTTTATGCAGTCTACTTTTTTATAGTTTAATTTAAAAAAAACACATTTCTTGCTGGAATCCACTCAATAAGTTGTTTAAGAAATTTATGATAGAATTTGGGATTTCTAGGGATTCTCTTCTGATCTTGTTGTATTGTTTCATTTATTTTTTCTTTCTTATTTGTTCATTCCTTCTAGTTACCATGTCGAATTATCATTATTATAGGTTAAATTTTTAAATAAATAAATGAAATATTACGAGTAAAAATAAAGGTTTAATCATACTTTTAATCAATATGCTTTTTATAATATAATAGGCTATAGGCCTAATTAGCTTATGTTTTGCTTATTTATTCTTAGTTAGATTATTTGTTACTTTGAATGTATCCACCTTCGGTTAGCATAAGAGAAGGCCTTAACTACACCAGAGGGAAATAAATAAATAAATAAATAAATGTTTAATTCCCCTCCCCTTTCTAATGGATAATGCTTGTTTTCTGCATTGATTTAGGCTATAAACTTATTCCATTTTCCACTGTAGGCCTATAAGAGAATAAAAAAATCAGATGAGACTTGAGATACATCAGGGCTGTCTGACAGAAGCTAAATAAATATCCGGAAGCTCTACAAACAGAGTGTCAGACACACCATATGTGACCGCTAATAACCTCGAGCACAATGACACATAAGAGAAAAACTGGGGTAAATAAAACTTTTGTCATATTCCAAGCTGAAATAAAATAACTTATACTTAACTTTTTAATTAAAACTAATTCATTATATTTTAAATAAACGTGTGGCCAACTACCAGAAATAGAATTACAGATGCTACAATTAAACCGATCCTATTCACTATGAAGAAAATATCATACAGCGTATCCTTAGTAATTTCTTTGACTATTTTAACTTTTTACTAATGGGCTGATAGGGGAATAAGATTAATGTTGAAATAATTTTTTCGAAACTCTCACTTTGTATTATTATTTAATTATCTGTGTAACACTATAATAGATTCACTCTGTTAGGCCTATTGTAAGAAATGAATAAATAAATTAAATACAATTTCTATAGTCTCTAATTAAAATAAAAAGTTACAAAATTTTGCACTATTTTCCTAGATAGGCCTATTTTAGGAATAGACTATTTGCCAAACGAATAATCTAAGCAAAAAAGCTAATAATTTTTATCAGTCATCTGCTCCCTTGCTTTTAATTTAACTTTGCTTTAATTAAGTCTATGGCATGCATTTTTTTTTCTTCTGTAGTCCTATTTAGTCACTTTTGTTTGAGGTTTGAGCCTGCTGTCCTTTAGTCCTTGTCTTGAGTCCTTTAGGTTTATTTTAGTATCTGTAATTTTTTTATTTGTTTAAGAATTACCCTGCTGTAAATCTTAACTTACAGATATCTTAATTGGTCTTCTTATTCAGGAAGCCCACCAAGTAGAGTCACTCATTTTTAATATTGTAAAATAATAGATTGGAGCATAGAAAAATGTGCCTATAGTCTAGCGATCCACATCCACGACGGAGGATAGCCAATACTATTGCGGTAACGACAAAAGCTATTAGTGACACACAACGATTAAAAAGAAAATAGTTGCACGAAAATACTTACTGGCTAGAACTCGTACTGTCACTAAAGTACGTGAGACTGAGGTTGTCAAAATCGTAATTTTACATTTATGTTCACGTAAAGAACAACAAATTGTTCAGGTTATTATAACCTATCCTTATTTCATATTCCCAGAAGGAAATATCTCAAGAACTCAACTGTTAAGGAAGCGGGCACACATCCAAGTTATGACGTAACAACTAGCCGAAGGTCGATGACGAAATTTCCTGTATTCTCCCCCTTTTTTTATTTTTATTGTCCAATGTGAGAGATACCGTATCGTTATTTTATTAATGGTTTTTAGATTATTTAACGAGACAGTGTTATAATGACATGTTAAAATAAATCAGAACTAACAATATCGCGATGTACAGCAAAATGAAAATGACTTTTATATTATAAAGTGTTAAAACATTCCGTGACAATCTATTTAGCATTATCAACACTATTACACTCGTAACACTAGTCTACACCGACCATTAACTGCTGTCATGTATGATGGAAAACCATTCTGTACACTGCATTTAGCCACTAAATATATTTAACGTACGTAATTTTATCACGAAAGTCCAACCACATGTTCGTCACACACAACAGTAAAATAAATAAAGAAGAAGAAAAAAATATTCCCACACGCGGAAATGAAAATAGCACACGTGACCCAAACAAACTCATTTCATTGGTCGACCAGTTTACGTTGTAAACTACAATGCTGTTCTATAACGTGAGGAGGGAACTCTAGAATCATTTGTGATAGTGGAGGGATATTTCAAGTACAGAATAAAAATACATTTAGCTTATTTTTTACGAACCTTGTATGTGAATGGTGGTTTACCATAAATTGAAACTTGTGCCGTTCGCAGTGTGAAATCTACAGCCACTGTGATCGATTGAGCACACTCAGTTCCAAGCACTCGTGGCCCTCCTCCTCCTCCGCTTCCAACAGCCCGCCCCACGAGGAGAAAACCAGACCAGACATAACCTTAACCAAGCACGCCATCTCCATCTAGCACCTAGTTCACTAATGTTGCCAAAAGATAGCAGCACGGACCGCGGGGCGCGCTAAGAGACGGCGAAACGATGAACGACAATGGCCGTCGCTTGAAAAGTCTCATAACTCATTTTAATCGTCTTCGTGAATGAAAAAGTACCGACTGGTCAGTTACAATTATTTAATGCAAGGCAGCAGGAGTATAATGATTACAACAATTCCTAAATTTCTAAGAAACAGTTATGAAATTTTAACCATACAGTTGGCCTATTAATCCTATCCATGAATGGAAATTTCCATGCTGCTACTTTAAATGGTATTGGAGAAATTAATTATTGCATATAATATTATTTTTAAAATTAAATATTTCTCATAAAAATTCGATATTTTACAATGATTTTTTCGTGTGCTGACATAATAGCCTAATAGTTCTAACAGAAAACGAGAAAAGAACATTGAGATTTTTCTCTTTTCCATTTAAACCCCCTAAAGTTTTGGTTCCTATTTTTTTCAAAACCATTTGTATTTTATTCATATTATATTGTTACTGAATGAAAATTTCCATGTCGCTTTAAATAGCATTGGAGGTATTAATTATTATATAATTATTTTTTATCCTTTCCATTCGGTCCCCCAATGTTTTGGTACCTTCTTTATAAAAGGAGAAAAAAAGCTTTTTAGGAGAAAAGGGGTATGTGCACCTGCAAGCTTAGGTCTAGGCCTATACCTACCTGTCCTAGGCTATACAACACTTGAAATTTTTAATCAGAAGGTGCAAATGTTAATCGCATGATACATTTTCTTCAGTTATTTGTGAAAAATTGTACAGTATTTTTAGACAAAAATTTTAAGTCCGAAATGCAGCCTAGAGAGCCTAGATAGCCTAGAGAGACTCTGTTTGCTTCTCCTAGGTAGGTCTATAAAAATAAAATAGCAAATCTTCAGCATTTTGACACATAAAACATACATAATACACGGTTACGTTTACTTATAAAATGAACAGTTTCACTAACAATAAGTGATCAGAGAACAGCTTAAACGTGTTATGCGCCAGAAAATATTAATAGGCCTAAAACATATTGATTACACATATGAAAAATTGAGTTATCAAATTAATAACCCTTCGGGCAAACAAGCTGCCATTGCAATTAATATTGATATTGTTAATACATCAGTGTGTATGTCTCCTTTCTTAGGTCTCATTTGAAGTCAATAAATAACTAGAATTAGTTGTTTACACGCTTAGAGGAAAACTAACCATAGACTTCTGCTTAGGAGGCCAAATATATAACGTCAAATTCAAAACATTCAGAACCATGGCAATCATTCAATCAATGGCAACATTTTGCATACAGATAAAAATTTAACCACAAGAATGCAGCACGGTCCACCGCTGTGGCTCAGGGGATGTGTTCGCTCCTCTCACGCAGCGGGCTCGGGTTCCATTCCTGGTCGGGACAAGTTACCTAGGTGAGGTTTTTTCCGTGGCTTTCCCTCATCTTTGAAACAAATGTCAGGTAACTTTAGGCCCTTGTGGTCCCCGGATATCATCTGGCCGTCATTATCATCTTCATCCCCATCCTCGCCTTGTTCGGAGTGAGAGTGTGTATGAATTATGTGTCTCGTCCTATGTGTTCGTGTTGTCTCGGAGGTGGCCCCGGCATTGGGCTGATCACTCATCCGGGGAGGCCCTCCATGTCCGCCATGTCTGTCTATGTTGTGATCCATGGTTCATTCCTCTCCCGACAGGTAGCGGCCCGGGCGGCGGGGCCGCATAAAGATCCCTACAAGGGAGAGGTAAAACTACGAGAGAGAGAGAGAGAGAGAGAGAGAGAGAGAGAGAGAGAGAGAGCAGCACGGCTAAATGAGGCCCTACCTTCTCCTTCTACCTCATGCTTATGTGTATCAGTAAAGGTGAATAATGTTGACTTCGTTATAAAATTTGGCGATTTATAACGTTTATGTTAGGCCTAGGCCTATATTCCAGTAGTCAGGTAGGCCTACTTATATTCAGCCCAGGAGAGTGCGAGATCACCAGAAACAATATTACTGATTTTTTACTGTCTTTGTGAAGGGATTAGTCAATTTATGTTGAAATGAACTCGTGGGTTTTGCCATTGGATGCAGGAACATAATCATTTTGAAATAGTGACAGATTAGTGACAAATAGTCTACTTCAAAATATTTTAGTTATTCCTGTATATCGCGATTACTTCTTTATTCATCACATGGGCGAGTTACATTGCTGAGCAAACTATTTGATTCTAGCAATTGTAGGCTACATAACTGAATCTTATCCATGGGTTGAAGATATTGGAAACTTGACCTTCTGTTATAGACAATGAGAATGCTACTTCTTGGTAAGTTTTATTCTGTGTAAAAATAACTAAGATTATGAGTAAATTCTGAGGACCTGAAAGTGTTGAGCAAGAGAGATTTGAATTAACTCATAGACTATTAACTATTCCCACCCGTTTAATCTTCTTCATATTTTATAACCATAATTTTCGTGAAACACATGTGTACACCTCCATTTTACACAGAAGATCGCCACAACATGCTTTCGGGCATCCTGATTGACGTTTAAATAGTCGGTTCCATTATGTTCAATGCACTGCAAACGACTTGGACCTCATGTGGTCCTGCTGCTATAGTGCAGTTATTCATTGCATGGCCAGTCGGCTTCAAAGGTGTTGGTGTTTCTTTAGGCCTATGTTAATTGATCTGGCTAAATCGGTCTTGGCTTCCACTTTCCAAAACAAAAGCAACGTTGCAATATTCTCTCATTGTTATCACTGACCTCAGTTCTTCCTTCGCTTTATTCAATTCACACGTGTTAATGTTTACTGTAACTTGATCTTGCAACCACGCATTTCACTCCACGCGGAGTTGACGAGTAGCCGTTAAAATCGTCACAGGACATTCTTAGATTTGGATTGGCTGGGGTAAGTAGCTGACTGGTGCGGTGAAAACAAAGAACATGAGTTGAGCTGTCGGCAAACTTTTCCTCCTAACGAAAGGAAGCCGCCTGGCCATGCATTGAATAACTGGACTATACCTATCGTGAGTCGCTGACAATAAGGCACCCATTGGATTCATTCAGCATAGGCCTTGTAAGTTTAAACTTCGATTCCCGATGTGTAGCCTAACTTTTAATTTTGGCAAGACAGGAATAGAACTGACCTTAAAGTCAGCATACCCAAAGAATTAGTAGGCCTATAGCTCCTAGCGATGATATTTAAAACTAAACTAAACTCCCTGGAGGAAATAGGCCTACCATCCGACCGCTGCGTCATATACCTTGGGCAGATGGCAGGGTTAGGGAGCATTGGTCAGCATGCCGACAACAACGGCTGTTAATGATGATTTCCGTGTCCGGAAGCAATGAAATTTAGTACATATATTTTCAGCTTTAAAGTCTAAACCCTTAAATTTAACTTTGTTTTCCTATTATTTACCAGTTGGCCTATTTGTCTGAATCGGAGCCTAATACATGCCTAAATAATAATAATATTAATGATAAAGGTACAAAATTCATTTCAGTTCGAGTGATCTATAAATAATTACTGCTACACATAGGTATAATGATTTTGTATCTCACCAAGTGTCACTCTCTTTATCTCGCACTCCTTTTCAGACATTCTTTTACTAATCATGCTCCTTCTCAGCATTCGATTCAGTAAGATTATTATTTCTTATTTTGATAAAAGGATTTCTAGAAAACCTCTTCTCCCTTATTTTATAATATGTATCCAATTTAGTTTAGGTAACTTATCCTCTTCCTGTCCTCAGCCTCTTTAATCATTTATTCTATTAGTCCTCATAACTTACTCATCCTTTTCATGTTTCATTCACTTTAAGGTTCCCCGAGGAGAAAGCAACTAATTGTGGGTAATTAGGCAAATTCATTACATTACACTGTAACATGCTTGGTAAATCGTTAACAAATTAAGAGGGAGGATATGAAAGGGGATATGGCCCACCTTCGATGGCTGCATAATCTATTACCAGCTTTGAACTGTTAACATGCAGACTTCCACAATCACTATGAACATTTTCCTGGCTGGCGTTTGAAGTAAGCCCTGATGTTCCCTTTTTTTTATTATTCAACTATAAAGCTATAGGACTATTTTTTAAAAATCGGAATTCACTAGCTTGTAGATAGTTTGCTAACCACTGAAGGAATAAACGTCCAGTAGGCCTACTGTATTTAAAAAGAAACCATATTTTATCTCCTCCTATTTTTCCTCTTTCCTTTCCTATATTTCCATTCCCTTAAATGTCAAGTATGTGATCCGCCATATAGGCCATATTTTAAGCGATTATGAAAAGAACGATCTTGAGGAGTCCTTAACAACTTAGTATTACAATTCTTGGTTGTTAGCTACTCTTCGGGAAGAACATAATCTGAGTGTTCGAAAATAGGGAGCTTAGGAAAATATTTGGTTCTAAAAGAGATGAAAATGGTGACTGGAAGAAACTGCATAACGACGAGCTTCACCAGATACAGTAAGGGTAACTAAATCACGGAGGATGAAATGGGCTGGACATGTTGAACGCATGGGGGAGGAAAATATAAGTATTGAATGGGAGACCCGAAGGAAAAAGACGACTTGGAAGACCTAGACATAGATGGGAGGACAATATTAGGATAGATTTAAGGGAAGTAGGATTTGCGAGGGATGGTTGGATGGAGTTAGCGCAGAATAGACAGTCATTTCATAATTAAGGGTGGGACATTCTAGCAAATTATAAAAACTATTTTTGTTTATTACATATCATAAATAATAATCTAGAATTGGTTCTTCACATTCTGGAAAATTTACAATGCCTTCTCCTCCACACTACATGCAAAGCATTATTTAAAATTTATTTTAAATATTTTAAATTTGTTTTTAAAAATCTATTACGGGTGGGACATCATTTGGACACTGATTTTAATGATGCAAAATAAAAGTTCATTTGCTGTTCTCCTATTACTGTTAGGGTCTTAATGTTGTTATTAATGAAAGTATGAGGGATTAAATACAAATTATAAACTGTTTCCAGGTTGTCAGAACATTTATTTAACTGATCAATAATAATTTAACAAAACTATCACCATTACGGGTGGGACAAAAAGTCACTTGTTTGTTATTTTACATAGTAATTAACCAGACATATTTTTTGAAGTTAATCTTATACCAAATTGTACCTTAAGATGTATATTTTCTCAAATGAAAATGGACATAGCTGATTACTCTTGACTACTTGGTATTAAAGAGCGTTAAAATCATGCTAAAAATGGCAAAAAAAAGTAACTCAACGCAATAAATAAGTAAATCGACAGATTTTACACATGAAACCACTTCAGATATACCTAAGTCCTTAATATTCAGAGAATTTGAGGTTTTAAACTTATTTTTGACCACCCAATTACAATAATTTTATAACTTCTCTCTTTGGGGAAAAAATTCCCATATTTTATGAAATGTCTGTAGAGTTGAATGTCGGGCTCAGGTAAGCGCGACAATGAACCTTCGGGTTCCATAAAATATTTAATATTATTTTAGCTTGCTGAGGAATTGTTTATTGCCATTGAGTGAGTAGGCCTATTATTATTATTATTATTATTATTATTATTATTATTATTATTATTATTATTGTTGTTATTGCTACTACTTCTAAACATTGATAATCCCTGACATAAGAAATGAACAGCGACTTCTTTTTCAGTCTTAACAGGACGGGGAAGAGTTGCAACGCATCTCCTAGCTTCATCTACACTTCATGCTTTGCTCGAGACGTCAGAAGTCGTTTCTTTCTTAGTGGAGTCTGTGATTTGGCTGTAGTTAATAAGAAAGCACAAACTCGCTGGGACTAGCTCATCAACCTAGCGATTCCCTGAGTTCACCTTGCGATTCGTGGGAGGTCTCGTTCCAATGGGATTACGAGGCATATTTAGTTATTTATTTATTTGGTAAGGCAACTTAATCAGTTTGTAAATAGGCTAGTTATGAAATGAAACTATAAGCTTTTAATGGTAGGCAACTTACATATTAGGCTATATTTCCTATAGGCTAGGCCTGTTATCGTACTGGTACGTAGATTCAAACTATCTAACCTACTTAGGTTAATGTCAATCGAATTTTTTTGACACATCTTCACATTTAAAGAACATCAGCCAAATATCATTATAAATTACGTTATTCACCATTCATGCTATGGCGAGAATAAAGGTTCCGGGGTTTGTGGTTAACCTTCAAAACACAGTCCGCGTTGAAAATGTTAACGTAACCTTTTCGCTAAATCATCGAAGCGGGGAAACAATTTCACACTACCTTTATTAACTCAACTTTTATAAATAGAATCAAAGGTGTTCTGAAAAGGGCAAATATATTATAAAATATGAATCAATGTTCTACGCCTCTTCATTAATTTGTCAAACAAAATGTTGAAAATATGGCATTCCGTAGGCCTACACGAGAAAAAAATCTCACAATTAATAAATTGTTTAAAGATGCTACACTATTGGCCACAAGCAGTAGCTTATGCGGGAGTATCACACTTATGCTTCAAATATAAATGTAAAATTAGTATATTATAAATGAAAAGTCTAAAAATGATTCAACTTGATTCAATTTGTTCAACAAAATTTTAATTTAATAGCTAGGCTACCATAAAAAGATAAATAATCTATAGTTATTCTGTTGATAGTTGATTGACTCTAACCTACTCCTAACTATAGGCTAATGAAAGCCATAAGTAAGCCTAAGTTAGTAGTTTTAGCCCGAAAATATTGCCATCTTAACAATCTATTCATCATTTCATATAACTTATATGTGTACATATATATATACCCCTTATTTATTTGCCAGAATAAGGCCTAATGAATTCGCTGATGGATTGTTACAGTATGAAGATGGTTTTGCTGTAGGCTACTTCCGTAGGCTAACCTATACGGCCGTGCTAAAGCTATAACCTAAATGTCCATGAATCACAATACAATATTAGCATTAATTGCCAGTGCATTCTGCAAAGATAGCATATATTATTAACAATTTCTTATTTGATTTTAATGGCTGTAAAAGAGTGTAGCTTACTTAATTAAGTTACTTTAGCTAAATTCCTGTTGTCATGGCTATTATCAAAAGGGGGAAGTGCGAAAGTTCTGCGCAGTAATTACTGTAACTTACTAGTTAGGCTATATGGATAGGCCCTATATGCATTCATGAACCGCAGATTATTGTCTCTGTTGAACATTACATGAGAATAGTCTACTAGCCTATAGGAGAAAAATTTCCCTGACACTGGGATTCGAACCCAGGACCTTCGGCTATCCGTGCCTCTGCTCTACCAACTGAGCTAAGACAGAGTTCGCTTCATAGTGACAGATGGAACCTATATCCGAAGACTGATTACCCTTATAAATGTTAATTATAATATTTTCAGTATGGTTAGAACAAATAAGTAGACCTATTTTGAGTTAGGCTAAGTTAAACCAATAGCAAATATTCTATAGCAAATATTCTCAAACTTTAAACTAGTAGGCCTATTAAGATCATTGAAGAATTTCACTGCAGTAGAGGGTTGATAGGCCTACTATTATTGTTTTCATACACAACATTAAGGTATACCCTCGTACATAAAAAAGTCTTAGATAGTAAAATTCACAGTAGCCTATATGATACCTTTGCATTAGGTCTACATAAAACTTGTTACATTATATTATATGTAGGTTTCGCTTAGCCTATAATCACTAATAAAATTATCCTTTGTATTAATGGACAATGTCAAGAACTTAAAACCTAAATTAGCTTATGCGTCAGTAACAAAATAGGTCCTACTATGATAATTAAAAGTATAAAAATCGTTGGTCTCTCGATCTATTCAGTTTTCGGCAGACGTTCTGTCATCATCAGCGCTTAGGATGCAGTTTACTTAGCAGTATTTAGCACTGCTGAGAATATTAAGTTACTAAAGTCTGGCCGTTCTTAGAAGGAAACCTGAAGTAAACTAAAACTAGTAGGCCTACATCTGTCTCACTCAAGCACATTGCTCGTATGACTTAATGAGTGAGACAGACATAAGTTAAATTTACTGGTTTTTGTTTACTTCAGGTACAGTAGAATTAATAGTCTAATATAAATTACATTAATATTAAATTCTACTTCTTCTACTTCAGCCTATTTTAAAATTCGTACAATTAGCATAAATATCGTAGAAACTGATAGGCAAGATCTGACCTGAAATAAGTTGCATCTGAAAATAAAACGGTGGAAAAATAGTTTAAAAGTTTACATGCAGGGGAATGTAATCCCAGATTTATCTGTAGGCGTAAATGATTGGTCTGAATAGTCTATTCATCAAACATCACAGGCCGAATTAACATACAAAAATAAAAATTAATAAGGTGAACTAAATTATCAACATAACTTATAACTCATCTCCCCTTAAGTATTACGCGTATGTTGACACTTCTGTGCACATTGTTATTTGACTTTAAGGCATAAGGCTTTTTATTTTATTCTATCAATAAAACGGATTTGTAATATGTCAGTTCACTTACACCAAGCAGGCGCCAATGAATCTGGCTGTTGATGCGCCCTTACTAGGTACTAGTCTATTTCTACTGAACTACTCAAAGGCCTACCTCGCCTACAACTGGATTCGATATAGGCTATTGCAGCAAATGAAGATATAACTTACGATAGCAGGGTAGCCACATTAAAGACCAAATCTTACTTCATTCAAAAATTTGCCCAGAAAATAAGTTACGAACATTTCATAATTTCTATCATCTCTCTCAATTCTGGAATGTTCTATTACAACACAGGTCAGCCTGGAAATAATAATCTATTTTGCTGGGATTTCCCCACAGTTGTTAATTTTTACATATAGGCTATTAATTTAATCCACAACTCCACATCCATTAGAGATAGAAGGCCCCCTTTGACATAAGATACTCTGAAATAAGAACAACAACGAATGACGCATTAAATTTTATAAAAAACACTTGTGATGAAAGTGTGAAAAAACTATTACTGATGAATTTATCCGTAGCTTGAAACGAAACGTTATAAATAAAATATTAACTGAAACGGCTCACATCCCGAAAAATGTATTTTATTCAAGATTCCATCCGTAGAAACTTCAGATTGGCCTATAACTTATGAAAACAAAAATTATTTTGATGGAAAGGTTATATTTCACTTATCTTCTCCCTGTAATTGATCTCCATAAAAATGAAGACTAGGGGTAAAGTGCAAAGTTATACATAACCTACTGTTACATGGTCGTCATATCTAGACAGTTTCCTTGCGAAAGAAAATTAATGGCTGACAGAACTGACATAAAAATAAACGAATACTTCTCTTTTGTTTATGGCTACTAGCAAGTTTATGCCGACATCGTTAAAAATTCCAAAGCAAAAATCATGAAAGCATCACTGAAGTAATTGTTTGAACTCATGAACAGTAACAAAAAAATACAAAGTAATATTAAAATAAATCTGAGATTTAATTTCCTCCGGTTTCTGCATGGAAAAATGATCTTAATGAGAATTATTTTCAATACGTGTTTGATTTTGGAAGCCTTGTAGAGGTAGGAACACATACGACATGTGCAAAATGATATGATTTCGTTGTATTTCGATTGCAAGATTGCGAAAGGAACCTAGCCTGCCCGTCGATGAAGGATTTGTGTTATTTTCAGGGATCGTCAGTTTTTATGTAGAGGAATTATTATTCTCTCATTCTGAAAATGATATTGACTGATAAAAAAAACTCCGTGGCGCTACATCCCTGGAGGGGCAAAGCCTACCACCCGACCGCTGCGTCATCTACCATAGGCAGATGGCAGGATTGGGGGGCATGTGGTCAGCATGCCGACACCGACGGCCATTAATGGTGGTTTCCATGACCGGAGCCGCTACTTCTTTTTCAAGTAGCTCCTCAATTTGATTCAAGGCTGAGTGCACCCCGTTCCAGACCTCAGAAAAATCCGAGGAGGTACCGGGGATCGAACCCGTGCCGACCGATCTGAAGTCAGCGACGCTAACCACGCCGACGGTCGATATTGACTGATACAGAGTCCTATTATAATTACAAGAGAATAACATCTTTAAAATGTAATGTTATCTACGAGTACAAATCATTGCAGTGGACGCCAAAGATAAATTTACAAAACACATGTGACATCCTCTCAGCTCAACTGATTTCCCTAGCTTTCATTTTAAAGAGTAGGCCTCCTATTTGTAAAGCGCTCCAGCAAACTATGTTAACAAGAAGACCCGTGACAGTTCACGTAGGGTACCCTGTAAAGCGGGAAGAACTCAAATTGCTTGCGGAATCAGTCGGATGGAACGAATTTCATGCGGCGTTTTTTAAACGCATACTTGAATTGCATGCATCATTCAATACTGAAAAAGAACAAGGTGTTAGATTCTAACTGTAACGCGTATAATAAAGGTCTACATCAATAACCATACGAAGTCATTACATTGAGTGTAACTATAATTTATTACTTCCTCTGCCTGTACCATAGGTACTATAGGTAGAGGAAGTATTGTTTTCGACCCTAAAATTCGAAGTTGAGTTTTTAGCATATATACACGTTTCAAGGCCCCCTGAATCCAAAAATACTATTTTTGGAAACATGTCTGTGTGTGTGTCTGTGTGTGTGTCTGTCTGTGTGTCTGTCTGTGTGGAAGTTTGTGATCAGGCTAGCTCCGAAACGGAGAATCGTATGAAAACAAAATTTCGTATTTGGGTCAGGTACCTTCTGAAGACGTGATTCGAAGATTGGCGACAAATTTCTCTTATTTTTAAGGGGACTTTACATGAAGAAATTTTCGTTTTTCCCGATTTTCTCGAAAACGGCTCTAACGATTTTCTTTAAAATTTGCACATGTGTTCCTTTTACTGAGAGCTAAAACTTTTATTTGAAACGTTTTTTCGAAAAAATTCTCTGAGGGTAGTTACAAGCCACCCACTGTTCACCCACTATTTGTAGAAATTTTGTCTTGTGTGATGAACAACTGAATAGCGCTCTTTCACTGCCTCTTATTCTATATAACAATGTGAAGTGAGAAAGATGTATTGTTGGCCATGCATAGAGTAAAGAAGTATCTGAGGGAAATATTCGATAAATTTCGGAAATTATTCTTTACGGCGGAAAGTCTGCAGTCACTTGTTCTTTTTTTTAAGTTTGTTATATAGCCTTGCGCTATTAGTCGCATCATTGAAAGAAGAGATATTTATAGGATAATTAGCGTAAAATTGTGTCTTGCGATTCTGTAAAAGGATATGTGAATACTGCTAACTTTTATTTGGGCAGAGGAAGTTATGTGACTTTCACATCAGATTTTTTTTACAGCTTTTCAAATAAAATAAATTAAATTAAAAGTAACTAAGCCCACATTGTTTGCACAGAAAAAATCCATGCACTAGCAACCAACAAGATTTAAGTCAGAATATTTCAAGATCTGCTTTGATTTTGTAATAATATTCATGTATTTCATTCCTTTCTTTATGTTTTAATAGCAATTAATTGGGAGTAGGCTTACTTAATCCTATTACGTTGTCGCCAGTTATTAGGCCTACTTTGTTAGTTTAGTACCTTTATTGAATACGAGGGAAAAATTGTATAGGCCTACTAAAGTCTGACCGTTCTAATCAAGGAAACTTGAAGTAAATAAAAACCAGTAGGCGAGCAGGAAAGGCAACTGTTGCAACAAGAACATGAGATCATGATCCTAATAGAGACTCTTTATTTTAAAAAAAGTGTTGCCAAAATATACGCCGATTTCATATGTACTTTTTTCCTCCCTACGTTTATGCCGGAGCGATGAAGAGTAGATTTTCACTTTGCCAGAGGGCCATTCCTGTCCTTTCTGACTCATCTTCAGAACTGGATACTATATCCCAGACGAGCTAAGAGAGAAACCTGAAGTAAACAAAAACCAATAGGCTATGTCTGTCTCAATCTTAAGTCTTACGAGTAATGTGCTAGAGAGAGATAGATCGCGTCGCTATTGTGTCGTAGGTTTCGCTCCATTGTAAATTAGATATTAAGTAACATGAAGTCAAATGCTTGGTAACACACCAATGAAAATAGTGGTGGGCAGTCTCCTTTTCATGGAAACGGGTTTAGTCCAGAAACCACCCTTACCTTTTACTTGTTCCCATTGGAAGATTTAAATAGGTCAGCAGGTGTCATGCTGTTATCTTCACAATACCTGACTTGTTATTTATGGAGTGTAGAATTACTCCTCTCTTCTCTAGATTGTCTTCGACATGGAGGACTGAAGATACATATTATTGAAGTATTCTTTTATGTCCACCGCCATTGTATAATAGGTCTATACTCAGGCTAATATATTACTTAAAAAGTCATGATTTAACCAATTAGATATTAATGAGCTGGTTTTAAAAGCTTTTCAATAAAAGACTGAAATAATTTGTTCAATAAAACCTTGCTAATACAAGTTACTTATACGGGCAGGCGTTGATCGGTTGTTTCGTTGATCACGCGCAAGCCGGTGTACACTCAATATAATGACTTCGTATGGTTATTGCTTAAGGCCTATAATATACTCGTTACAGTTAGATTCCAAAACCTTGTTCCGTAGCAGTACTGAATAATGCATGTAATTCAAGTATGTGTTTAAAAAACTCACATGAAATTCAGTTGTTTACTTTTTCCACCCGACTAATTCCGCATGCAATTTCAGTTCTCCGAGCTTTACAGGATTCCCTGCGTGAACTGTCACGGGGCCTTTCTTTAACATTAGTTTGCTGCAGCGCTGTAAAGGCCTACTCTTTTTAAACGGAAAGCTAGGGAAATCAGTTGAGATGAGAGGATGTCTCATGTGTGTTGTAAATTTATCTTTGGCGTCCATTGAAATGATTTGCATATAACATTAAATTCCATAGATGTTATTCTCTTGCAATTATAATGCGACTCTGTATCAATCACTGTCATTTTCAGAGTGAAGAAACAAGAAAAGAAACAATTTCTGACATTTCGAGCAAAACGCATAGAAGAGACAAGGACTGTGTTGCAATTTATCCCCTGTCCTGCTGAGGGTGAAAGAGAAATGACTGTCCATTCCTTAATAGTTAGGGATTATCAATGTGAAGGAATATTAATTAGTGAATATTAATAATAAGTTAAGAGTCATATATATATATTTTTTGGCCGAGGATTTTGGAACTGATTTTAGCTTTATTTAGGTCGCTGAATATAAGTACGAAATCAGCTCGAAATCAGCTCTACTGTTTTATATAAGTGTTTTTATCGTGCAGTTATTTACACGAAATGTGCAGATCTTACTCCATTTTTGCCATTCTAAATCACATATACAAAGATTGGTTCCTGTATATTTGCCCCATTGTCAGTCTGCGGCTAGTTAGTTACAGGAAAATTCACCAGATGGAGTATTATATCAAGCTGGGCCTTATGAAGCAGTTCATAAAGGCTCTTGATAAGAGCGGATCATGCTTTGCTTATATAGGGAGGAAAATGCCTCAGTTGAGTACGGAAAAAATTAAACCAGAAATATTTGACGGCCCACAAATAAGGCAACTCATTAAGGACTATTTGTAAATTCGATCAATGAGGCTGAGCGAAAAGCCTGGACTTCATTTGTTGCAGTTGTCGGAAATTTTTTGGGCAAACGCAAAGCTGAAAACTATGTTGAACTGGTAAACGAAATGCTTAACAGTTTCAAATCTCTTGGGTGTAACATGAGTATTAAAATGCACTCTTTACACAACCACTTAGACCGTTTTCTATATTGTTTGGATCTATAGAAGTTTCTCTTTAAATTAGTTGCTGTATCCATTTAGTTGAGAGTTTTGAAGGCAAAATTTCCAGGGAGGGGCTTAACAGTCCTCATCTGTCCTCCCTTCTGGACGCTCATGGCGGGGCTATCAGACAGTTAAAGGGTGTGTAACTTGGCCAATATTTAGTTGCACATATTCAGTCGTTTATGTGGGTATTGTTAGTAAAAATTCTATTCTCGGCTATATAACTTACATTTATGGTATAAAAATCATACTTTAAAGGTATTAAGGACCTATTATTAAGACTTGAATTTGTTATTTTTCCGATACCAGTTCCCGAGGTAATGTTTTAATCCTATTTACTCCTTGAAAATACAATGAAAAAGGGAGAAAATAATAAAATATCTAAGGAAGACAAAAAAGAAAAAATACATTCAGTTGGCTATAGCTTAATGTTACAGTGTATGGGAAGTTATAAACGATTCTATGAGATCTGGAACTCATCACTGCACACCGCGTGCTTTCTTGAAGTTCAACGCACCCAACAGCATCATCTCTTGATAGAAGCGAGGTGAAAGCAGTTTTGAGAATCTGGTGAGGGGGCGTGTTACTGGACAGTTACAAGGCGCCATTCATGTCAATTTTCTTGACATTCCAATTTTAGGCTTAATATTATATTAAATGTATTGCTTTCTTAAATATCCCTATATACAAATTATCAAGTTTTGTGGTATGATATAGGCTAAATTACTTTATTGTTTGAACTTAAGATCACCGTGTGCATGTGGCGGCAGTAATAGGCCTACAGTAAAACATCCGTATAACGATATTTGTGGGCACTAGTAGATTGTATTGTTTTATGAGGGTTATTGTTACATTGAGGGGTTGTGATTACTATATATTAGAAAGACTGCATGCAGAAAACTGTGTAATCTACATGATAATTCATGGAAAGGACATGCGAACCAATTTTGTTACTCAACTTACTGACTTCCGTTGAATTATTGTAAGCACTGTCGAGTATAGTACAGAACGGTTAGTTCAGTTCTCTACCCAATAGGTACCAGTTTTGTTGCCACCGAATACAATAAACTTAGGCCTAGGAAGTGTACTTTCATCCAATCTCGGCAGATGCCTAATCATAAACCTACATATACTTGTACAGTACGCCATTTAAGGGCCATGTGGAACCCTTCTCTGACGTCGTTTCGTAGTAAAGTGGTCGAGTGTGCATTTTAACGTTTTTACAACTCATATGCCTAGTAAGTTTGGCGCAGTAAAGTGGACGCCTTAAGTTTTCAACTATGCAACCGCTCAATGGAAACTGAGGCAAGTAGACTAATGCCCATATGTTCATACCTTTGAATACTTGGTTCTGGTTTTAGTTCACGTTGTTGGTACTCTAATAGGATACCTTTAAAATAAGCAGTATTGGCCAGACGTGTTATTTTTCATGAATCCTAAAGGCCTACTAACCAAACACTAATTTTTTTTTTCAATCTTGTATTGCAATAATTAATTAATTTTTCTTTAAGATACAATTTTATACAGCTGCATATGAAAGACTTTTTAAAGATAAATTTAAAATTTTCTCTTTACCAAGTTTATCTTTCTTTAAGGAAATATTCTGGGAGTACAGTAGACTTTTATTCCTCACTAAAAGACTATTTTTTAAACTTTTAGAGAGCTGTTCTATGTTATATGTTTTCCTAAATAGGACGGAAATTTAAATTAAAAAATAATGCATTGGCTTACAATAAGTTTATCCTTAATTTAGTTGCAATTAACAAAATATACATGTTAATTATGGATCAAAGATTTGCAATAATCACGCAGGAACAAATATGCAGCAATAAGTCAGACTTTCATCATTTCCTATTTGTATGATATTCAGAGATTGCAATCTAGATTGTGTAATTTATAGAGGATACTAATAACAATTCATTAGCAATGCAAGCTTTAATAAAGTGAAAATAAATTGGACACTGCTTGCAATTTATTGACTGCCTGAATAATCAATAAATTGCTTTTCGTCAGTAATCATCTTTTCGAGTGTTCATAAATAATTGACGTGACAAACTGCTCCATTCAGTGGCCGTAATTCAGCCATTGTGTATCCTGTAGCCTAGTATGAATACTCTGTCAGAAGTGATCAGATTATGTGGGCCAATGAAAGGAAAATAATCTATCCCGATAATGCATTTTTACTTTATTTATGTATAATCAAAAGTTTATGCCTATGTGTATGTTTATCTAGCCTAATACAGGTCCACTAGAATAGAACGGGAGTTATTAATACTGTAGGCTACTTACTTAATGGGTTGACGGTTGTTATTATTATTATTATTACTATTATTATTATTATTATTATTATTATTATTATTATTACTATTAATATTGCCGCTGTTGTTTTCCTCAGCAATTTTGGTTGATATTAGAGGAGGAATTAGTTAATTTTAAATTTAAGGCCTATGTAGGCTATCTCTCTACCTTCTCGATTGAGATTTTAGATTGTTTTATTAGAAATAGCTACACCACAGAAAGATTAAAAAATAACTTATCTCATCTATTGCAATGTATAGGCTACTCTTATCTTTTATTTTTATTATTGTTTTATTATTTTAAGTTTGATGTAATAAACTTAATATTATGATTATGTATTATTTAAAATAATGTCAATACTATTATTATTATTATTATTATTATTATTATTATTTTAACATTCATTTCCGTTATGTATGGGTTTCATTTACATAAGCTTAAGTTCTTACACTTTTTAATGTTCGCCTACAACATTAGGCCTATAGCCTGCCTGTTTCTAGCAGATTCTTCTTCCAAATAACATATATTCCTGTTGTCGAAATTCTTCAACTCTACAGTACAATTTCGTTTTGAATAATTTTATATTTCCTTATTTACATCATAGGCCTATCAATTTCTTACATCCTGTTGAACGTCATCCATCGATGTTTCTTCTGTTATATGAGAACTTTATTTGCTAATCTATCTCATTATTATTATTATTACTATTATTCTGGTTGTTTATCCATATTGGTGACAATCATGTGCGCGCCATTTATTATGTAATTACAAAGTGTGAATAGGAAATGACCACTCCAGGATGCTGCTAAAAGGTTTGTTTCTCCGATAGTAGGCCTATATAACTCACCAAGAAGATATGGCCATGTTAGGGTCACTTGATAATGGAGTTCCCCTCTTGTAGACTAAACAGTTCATTTTTCCTTTCTATTCTTCTGTAATCTTCACTTTAATTCGTAGGTTCACCATTGGCCTAAAGACAGAATTTATGGTCTATATTGTCTACATATTACTTATAGGCATGGTATATTCAAGCAAAAATTTTATATCTATTGGCACCGTACTACAGCTGCAATTGCAGTTTCGTACTGATGCACACAAACGAAACGCGGGGAAGCAGGCTAATGTAGGCAGCGAATTGAAAATGATTTGCTGCAAGTGCTGCATCCCTGTGGTATGAGTGAATCCATATCCAATTGCTTTTATATGGGAGCCAATTCCCCTAAGCAAATGGTGCTGTTTGGGAGAATCATATGATTCTGTCATCTTATAGCAGAGGTAGGGAGAATCTGAGGATCGGTGTGAAACATGTAATTATTTGTGTGCAGTATTCAAACAATCAAACAGGTTTCTCATAAGGGAACGTCACCATAGGCTATAAAGCCAGTCGTCGTCAACCCAAAGCACAGTCGTGCTGGCTTGTGCTGCACTCTGCACAAACCTCCCCACCGGGCAGTGAGTGTGCTGGAGCTTGAAGAGGGAGAAAGGGGAAGTGAAATCGGCTCAATGGCGATACTGCCATTCAATCATTTCCGTATCCTATATGCTTATACTCTCATAGACTATCGATCATGAACAATTCGATGTTGCCTACTTTGTTTACAATATGCGTATATAATCCTAAAACTTACATAGGCCTAACTTAAAACACGAGATCATTAATTACCTCTGGCAAATCGGTAACCAAACCGAGCCCATTCAACATGTTGACAGGAGTCACACAAGTCACTGCGTTCATCAAGTTGTTTTCTTTCTTATGCTAGATATTATGCATAAAAAAAGTTTAATTTTAATATAACGTGTTCCTGTTTTAACAATCGTAAGATAAAATATTAATGGGAATAATGGACACAAATATGTAAGCCACAATACTAATAAGGTAATGAACGATATTCAATAATTATTGTTGTCCATCAAACTATAAGAGTAAGAGTATTGTTATCTTTTTATACTTTATCTGTTCCTCTGTTTTTACTAGCCTATTAGATAGAGGAAATATTGTGTTCAACCCAGAATTTTGAAATTGAAATAAAAGTTTTGAGGTTCCCTAAATCCAAAAAAAAATCTATTTTCAGAAACATATCTGTTTGAGGTTCTGTGCATCTTTGTGTTTATGAACAACCTAACTCCTGAATGGAAATTCGTATGAAAAAAAAAATGTTATATTTGGGTTAGGTATCTTTTCGGCATGTGAAACGAAGACTGGCCACTTTACAGAAAAGTTCTTTTTCTGCAATTTTCTCGAAAATGGCTTCAACGATTTTGTTTAATTTTGTAAATGAAGTGCTTATATTAAGAACTATAACTTTTGTTTGACATTTTTTTAGGAAAATTCAAATATAAGTCGCGCCTTCGGATGATATGTATCCCAACCAACCCACCCTCACCGATGCAGTTTCTTTTATACCACGATCTAGCGAATTCTCCTGTCCTCTTATTATGAAGAGGCTCGTGATTGAACGTTGGAGTTGTGACGTCATACCGCTACACGAGAGGTGACAGGCTGACAAAGCTCGCGGGAGATATAATAGCCTATGCCAAATTTTCGAAACCTACAAATAGTGTATCGTACATTAATGGAAAATGCAAGGGCGCTTCGCTACAGTTGCCGCCTCCGCTTTGCGCACATGTGGTTAGTGTTATGCATTATTTAGCTATAGCCTATGTAGAGGTGGATACAAGGCACTTGCGACAATATAGGCCTACAAGGACAGTGGGTTCAAGGCACTTGCGACAATATACAAGGATTCTGCTTCGCTCAGAAACAAAATACATCACACAGTCTGTGCAAATGTGAATATCGAATGGGCGACTTATATTTGAATTTCGCCACTTAAAAAAAAGTATCTGAAGTGTAGTTATAAGCAACCCGCTATTTGTAGAAACTCGGTCTTGCCTGGTGACCAATGAGGTCATGCATCAGGTTGAAACAAGTGAAAACTCGCTATTTGCAACACGGCCTCTTATTCTATATCAAAATGTGAAGTGAGAAAGGAGTATCGCCCATGCTTAGGGTAAAGAAAGTTACGCGAAGACTCTAATCACATTTTCTTTGGGTTGTGTATTCTTCGGGATGCGATGTGGTAACATTATCTTCATTTTTGCACTTTACATGAAGAAAATGTCATACACAATATAGGCTACTATGCTAAGATGGAAAATATTTATTTGGGCAAAGAGAGTTGTACGCTTTATTTTGTTTTTGTACTAGAACTATGATGATTAATACACTTAGGCCTACTTTCAGATCACGAATTACAAAGCAACCAAAGCTAGTAGTATTAACTGTTGTGTTGTATAGAATAAAATTGTAGAGGATGAGAGTGGTTTGTTCTTGTCCTTTCTATTTTTGTCATAACTGGAATATTGGGAATGTTTGGTCTTTCATCTTTTTGTCATTTCTTTATTTTAGTCGTTTGTATTATATATTATTCAAGTATAGTGGAGGCTAGACCTATGTAGACAGTCGGGACGCTTTGAGGATTAAGCCATTGTCTGGCACTTAAGGAGAGGTATATGGCATATGGTATACTGACTGAAGGCACTCGTCTGGTGCCCACGTGGAGTATGTCAAAAATTCAGAAATGAGCATTGATTGGTTGCACACGAAATTCTATTGGCTGTCAGGCAAGTTCAACGCCAAGAAAACATGCTGAAAATCCAGAATATACAACTCTATTGTCCAAGACACCCTCATTTCAAGTTATTTACTGCGGATTATGAGGGTCTGTCGGCATTGCCTTGAAGAAAGTTGTATATGTAGAAGTTGGCTCCACTATACTTAATGTTTGTTTTTTCTTTGTATTTAATGTACGTTTCTTGTATTAGGGGCCTATTGTATTCTTGAATTAATTTATTATTATTATTATTATTATTATTATTATTATTATTATTATTATTATTATTATTATTATTATTATTATTATTATCTTATAGGCCTATGTAATCATGTTTTTGCCCTGGCTGAGTGGTAGAAAAGGCTTTATGGCCTAAACTCCGCCAGGTAGAGTAAATAAATAAATAAATATTTCAGTTGAAGGTTGACATTCATCTGTTGTTCAGAACTTTACAACAAACCAAACACGTGGGCGTTACCCCATCCAGTAATCAGAAATGACTTGCCATAATAAATTAATGGTGTTGGTGACCTAACGAACGTCCTTCTTTTCACATGTTTGGTCCGCCACTGTGTAGGCCTACAGCCGAGAACGAACTGTTACGGGCTAGTGCACACACAGCGCTACACAACAATCGTGATCTTGCACATAACAAGAGCTACGGCCAGTTGATGACGCCTGCTATAGCCTATCTAAAAAGAAACCATACTTTCTGTGCAAAATAGGTTTTCCACCTAAGCTCAATGGAAAACCTATTATTCTCAGATAACTTAAATATTGCTCGACTGGAAAATGAAAATAATTATCCCTAATGAAACTAGAAGTGGAGAATGACGGATAAATATTAACCCTTTATTGACTGATCTATTTAAATCATGCAATATTCTCCTTAAATCAACGATTAGGTTGATTTAATTTTCCTATACTCTACTTTAAGTAGGCCTATATAAGAATGCTTACAGTATAACCACTAATAAATGAGTTGAACTAAGTTCAAAAAATGGAAACGGTGCGGTGACCGGTAGGTCTACTTAGTTCATGAAGATAAAACGTTCGAAGAAAAAATGAGCTCAAATATATATTTCGGTTGGTAGGTCTAAAGCTGCACTTATGTGTATTTTATATATATATATATATATATATATATATATATTACAAAAGTATCCTATACGTCACCTGTGGTGTCTCAGAGGTTTTGTGCTAGTCTAAAATCTCAAGGTTTTATGTTAAAATCCTATCGACGTCAATAAATTTTTCATAGCGAAAACCTTTACTTGAGACTCTTTAAGGAGTATGAATTAGAACTCTTGAAGAAAATGTCTGTCATCTATCCTGACACAAAGTAGGTCTAGTGTAGCCTACTGACAGAAAAATGTTCGACTTCTACTACTCTTTTCAATGGGGATAAAATCAACAGTCTACCGTAGCCTAAGAACAATTCTTTATTGCAAACAAATGGTCATATTATGATAATATTTTAAGTGTTCCTTTCTGTTATCGCCCACCTACATTTTTCACTTTCTATTCGGACATGAGGTGACATAGGCCTACACTTGTCAGCTCTAATAACCTAGATAGAATGAAATAGATAAAGTGAAACAGCCTGTCGCCTGACACATCAGCAACCCGTTAAACATTTTTGTATGAAAGATCTAGCCGAGACTGTTTATGCTTGGCCTTTTCTATTGTATTTACCTGTACTCAATACGATCCCTGCTTACATGGAAACTTCAGGGAGATTATTGAGATTTTTTGTACTATTGGATAACATTCGTGTGACAAAGATATGTAAACAATCGCCGTCCTTTATTCCATGATTAAAAAGTATGTGTACTATGGACAGTTTCTAGTCACCATTAACGAATTGCGCCTATGGCATAAAAGAGTAAGACAATATTAATATTATAGAGTTAAAAATTCTTCTAATATTGACGATCAGATGATAGAAAAAACTACAAATGACCGTGCGAGTGTATGCGCAAGCATCAGGATTGAATTCTCTAGCGTTTAGTCTACAAGGAATTTAATTCGACCTGAATCCGGTTCGATCCCATCGTTCCAAAGTTCATTCCGTCATTCAGTTCGCGTTTACATTTACATGTCAACCTTGATACGGGGAACGGATTCAGATCGATCTGAAGGTCCTCCTCCAGTTCTAGGCTATGTCAACACGCTAGCATATGTAAACACGTTGATTCGTGCAAAAAACTATTGTTTGTACTCTTTAAGCCTACTAATATTGTAATTATGCATAAGACAATTTATTTTGTTTGAATTAGGCTATCATACATTGATTCTTCTTCTTTCTCGTAGTTAAACCTCTCCCGTTGTAGGGGAATGCGGCCCACGCCGCCCGGTCTACATTAATCCTTGTTTGCTACAATTTTAGTTAATATAATTGAGAAACATTTCTCTAATTGAATGAGAGACTTGTGCTTGTGCGTATAGTCTGCTGTATTGGAAAGGCTGCAGGCAACTACTGTACACACAAATATTATATCCAATTATGCGACGGATTAAACGACGGCTTGAAACAATACCCTCTCTGCATATAAAACCTAGCACCGAATCCCACAACGGCCATCCATCCCAATAGGATGAACTCACAACCTGTAGGCTACCGCACACATGGGACGACATTGAACATTTTCTTTCAGCTGTTTGCGCTTACAGCTGTTCCTGCACCGAACAGTCACCTGCTACAACCCGGTTTGATATATACCTAAGCGGTGTTTATTTATGCCAGCCAACTCTGTAGCCTAGGCAGTGTAGGCCTATAAGAGAAAGCAAGTGGTCAAGTACTATGTTAAAGGCTCCAAATATGAAAGTTGAAAGTAGGTTTATCGTCTTGAATAAATGTTACATAGACCTACAGAAATGTTTGTTTACATTTTTTCAAATTTTTTTTATTAAGACTCCACACGAATGAGCACATGCTCGTGGTCGGAGATAGTTCATAAATGGATATAAATACATTAAATAGAAATGCAAATAATTTTAAATAGAAATGCAATCAATTAATATATTCATTTACAATAATAACAGGATATAAATTTCAAATAGAAGAAAAAACATGAAAAATAAATATTTATGTAGTCTAATATTATAAGTTAATTAAATGTGTTTTTGATCATTAATTTTTTTTAAAATCAAAGTTTGGATTATCTAATCAAATCTAATCTTTTCATTAGTCTACTTTTTTATAATTGCAAGCCTAAATCGAATTTATAACACATTCTCATTCTTATACCAGAATGTGAGGGGCAATGACAATGGCAATTCTCCGTGATATCACCCTTGTCTGAAAGAGCCTTGGACGGGTTATGGTCATCATCCCATGGCGTTGTTCTGGGCCCGGACCTATCTTCAGGCAGAAAACTCTTCATCATCATACCATAACTTAATGCAAGTAAAATGCTTCCTCTTCCTGAATTGAAACTGAATAATCTAGGTTTATAGGAAAATCAGCCGGGTTTAAACATGGTTTTAGTTTTGCTATAATAGGCCTATTATGCTGTACAACACTTTCAAATGTAGGCCTATTTCCCTAATATGAATGTTTTGTCCTATAGTAATACTTTTTATATTTTACTTAAAAATTATTTACATTGTCATGGCAACCACTAGCTAATCAGTAATCACTTTAAAACTGAGAACCATTTAACGTAACATAGATGGTTAAAACAGGTTGCTCATACCTAAGAAAGATCAATTCACTTACACAGAACTTGTTAATTCATTTCATTTACATTGACCAATTTCCTGTATTTGGGCCATAATTAAAAATGAATCTTTAGACTATTTCGTGGGGCAACCGTGTGAACTAAAAGCCTTCCGCAGCCATAGTGTTCTTTAGTTCGCTGTTTTTACAAACATAGCATCTAAATTAAGAAAGGTTGTAGCTTACTTCAACAAATAACTCTCCTCCAAACTTGGACAGTATAGTCGTGTTGGCTTATTCATACACAGCGTTAAAATGTGTAGGCTTAGTCTTCACTTTAGTTGTAACTCAACTCTTATAGACCTACGTATCCATTTAAGGTTAAGTAACATCAATTAGCCTATATGAAACATAGGTTATAGCCTATAGGCATACAAGTATAACATTATTAAAGAAGTGTTTATTGCGGATTTTCGCTGTGCATCTTTCTTTCTTTCTTTCTTTCTTTCTTTCTTTCTTTCTTTCTTTCTTTCTTTCTCGTAGTTATACCTCTCCCTTTTAGGATTTAAGCGACCCAAGCCGCCCGGGCCTTACAGGGCCGCGACCTGTCGGGAGAGGGATTATCTTTGGATCACATACATACTTTTTTGACCAGACAAGGACATGGAGGGCCTCCCCGGATGAGTGATCAGCCCAATGCCGGGGCCACCTCCGAGACAACACGAACACATAGGACGATACACACCATTCACACACACACTCACTCAGAACAAGGCGAGGATGGGGATGAAGATGATAATGACGGCCAGATGATATCCGGGGACCACAAGGGCCTAAAGTTACCCGACATTTATCTCAAAGGTGAGGGAAAACCCCGGAAAAAACCTCACCTAGGTAACTTGTCCCGACCAGGAATCGAACCCGGGCCCGCTGCGTGAGAGGATTCGCTGTGCATCTCAGGACAAAAATAAATAGGCCTAAGGCAAGGAATCAGTGGCTACCTAGAAATGTCGTTATTTAACTTATTATTATTCGGAACGGAACCTAAATGCGAATCATTTACTGATAAAAGAAACGTCTTTTATTCTGACGCAAGCTCTCAGTGATGATATGTTCGTCTGACACAAAATTTTAAACATAAGCAAATAACTTTATAATCCAGGTTGTGACGGAGCTAGAATTTTCATCTTAAAAATGGCGCCAAAAATCACCTTACAGCGCGTAACGTTTACTGATGAAATGGGCGCAAAAAACCAAGGACAATGTTCATTTCATTTTAAGTAAGTTTATATGGGGAACTATTTACGACGTAGTTTCGCGCCCAACCTACCTAATAGGCCCTCACTTATTATTTCTCAACCTTTCATCTTTAGGTATCTAGCCCTAGGTTTGTAATTTGTTTTCATAATCAAGTGTATAGTTTCATCATAAATTGAAGCTAAGCGATAGACTACAAGGGTTTATTTTCAGCCTGTCAAACGGTAGGGCTATTGTGATTTAAAATTATAAAACAAGAGGCTCAACTTTCAATACGCCTAAGATTGGGAGTTAGAAATCTTGAAATAGGTTTGCCTGTCTTATAGGAATATAAGATGCACGAAAAGATTACATATTGTCGGAATAGGCCTGTTTGGATCTCTCTAACTTGTAGAGTAGGCTATAAAGACGACGCATAAATATTCCCAGTAGTTACACAGGGAATTATAAGCCTTATTAAATAGCAAACCATGTAAGTCGTGATTTAAACTTGATGAACTGCAGTCCCAGTTAATGGACCATGAACTGACTCTAAATGTCCAAGGGTCGTTGGAAAAGATATTCTTGAGATAAACGCTGCGTAACTGCAGCTAGACCTAGGCTATTACTAAAGGTAGGTAGAGACCAATAGCCAAGTCAATCCTGCTTTCTAGTAGCCTACAAAATAAAGGATTTGAACTGAATATCGAAGACTAATTGGTTTCCTGTTCTAAATTTCAATATTATGCTTACTTTTTAATAAATATAGGTAGAAAAGGGTAGAAAATGATGAAAATTGTCATTACCGTATTACTTTAATGGTATCTAACCTAGTTAATATAGGTCTATATCTAACCTAGTAAATATAGGTCTACAAACTATAGACCTAATAATAAACAGGCCTATGCACAACTTAGGTATGTATAGCCCTACACTTATCACTTACAAGTGTCTACTTAATTATATAGCTAATATTGTAAACACAGTATGTCCCATTTATTCTATGCATCTCAATTAACTTTTGTCTTTGCACTGATAAGTTATTGAAAATCTTTTCTTTGGAAATTATTTTACAAGGGGTAACGTCATTGCTGACCAGCGCTTAGACATTGGACCCATCAGCTTATGGACATGGTGTCTCATCCGTCTTTTCAGATACTATTAGATGATAAAATTTTTACATAACTTATATGAACAATAGGCTACGTAGGTCTATTGTAGCCTATTGTAATCTATAGGTTTGTTTCAATTAGCATTTTTTTAAATAACTGGTTCAAGGTTTAGGCCTATTAAGATCAAGAATGGGAGAACAACAGAGGAGTTTACAAAACGCAAATCCACATGAGTTAATTAAATGAAGGTAAGCCATAAACTACAATAATTTTTATTCTACATGTCCCTCCTGAGATAGATGCTCAGTAGCATGGACGAGTCTATTATAAAAACACTGTCATTAGAAGGGATAGCCTCCATTCGTACGCCAATCTTCAAGGGAGTCACATCGCGCTGACTAGGGTATTCGGTTATGGCTGCCATGACTGGTGGCAGGGTAAGAATAGCTTGTCTCTCTGAATTCAAAGCTGCATACTGGCTGCGGACGGATCCAATGGAAACGCTAAATAAACATCCGGGTTGTGGTTACACGACTAACCGTAAATAGCCTATACCAGTTGCGTACACGATCTTTTCTCTCACTTGGCGAGGTAGACGAATGTTTCGTAAACGCTATTACGGCCATTCAACCAGACGACGAAGTTACACGTCAGTTTTCAGATTTTGCGTTAGATCAGTGGGCTACATTGAACTTAATGTAAATTTCCATCATCACTATGGGCAGAATTTTCCTTTTATCTGACAGGAACGACGAATGCGTGCGAAAGTTTTCATTCGAAGCTGAACGGTATGTTCTATGGTTCACACCCGAACATGTCTATTTCAATTATTGGAAGCCATCAGTGAGGTACACACCACCACTTAACGTAAAAATTAATAGTGTGAATTTGAGAAACATCTACGAAACAAAAGAACAGTGGACAAGAAGGAATTTCTACAACAGGAAATGATTCAATTTAGACAAGGTGAAGTAAGCAGTTTACAGTACCGGTATAACAAAGCAAATAAATTTTTGCCGTAAATGTTACAATAATCAGTCACACATTTTTAACCATTAGGCCTATGTAGACTACAAAGCCGTACTGCATTTGTTGGCCAATCCTCAATCTGTAAGTGGGAAGGAAAATGTGCTATTATTATTATTATTATTATTCTGTTTATTTATTCTGGCAGAGCTAAAGCCATTTGGCCTTCTCTACCGCTCTACCGCAAATTGGATATCTCAATGTTCAAGTGGGTAAGCAACTCGGGTATCTGGTAAATAGTGCGGGTAACGCAACTAGGAAATATTTTCGCGCAACTAGTTTACACCGGAATTCAACTCCCACCTCTGAATGACCTTGATAAATGATTCACCGAAAATAAGGCTACTGTAGACCTTCCTAAACCATAAAAACTAGTGCCAATGATTTGCTTTGCAGCTTTAGTACTTTTGAAGTAACGTCTTCCAGCATGTCATAGTCTATAGGCCTAAATCAGCTCATGAATTTTATAAATAAGATAAATAACAACATATCAGCGTTGCATTCCGTTGTTTACTTATTTAGGCCTACTCGATGGCAATAGATAATTACTCAGCAAGTTAAAGGAATGTTATCTATTTTATGGAATCCGAAAGTTCATTGTCGCGCTTACCTGAGCCCGCCATTCAACCCTATTCTGCGCTAACTCCATCCAACCATCCTTCGCAAATCCTACTTCCCTTAAATCTACCCTAATATTGTCCTCCCACCTACGTAGCCTATAGGTCTTCCAAGTGGTCTTTTCCCTTCGAATCTCGAGACATGTCTTTCCTCCCCCATGCGTGTACAATGGAGTGCAACATGTTGCATGTTGCACTCCGTTGTTTATAATATAAATTTTGAAAATAATAATTTTTTCCCAAACTTTGAATTGACTTCATTAATCCATCGCTGACGACAGGGTCGGAATTTCATTCTCTACCCCATTCCTTTTAAGCCTATATCTCACTGGGAGGTTTAAGTTATATTCTAGAGAGCGGTGGAATCAAACTCGAGTCTCTAAACGTATATGACGATACCGAGACTAATAGTTTCCACTCTGTCCCCCCCTTTTTTTTATTTTTTTTTATTTTTTTATTTTTTATTTTTTTAATATGCCTATGTGGGTATAAAACACTAGCCTAATAAGATGAAAAATCAAGTTCGATTTCCATTCAGTATAAATAATGTCCGTGGTACGCCGTGGTGCTATAGAGAGAAAGATCGCGGGTTCTACCTTCGATTATTCGATAATCCTTCTGGGTCGACTCCCAACATAAATGAGTACGGCAATCAATCCTTGGGAAAAGGCGGCCGGTGCTTAAAGCTGACAAGGGGGAGGGATTATCTATTGGATGACATAGATACTTTTTGACCAGACAAGGACATGGTGGGCTTCCCCGGATGAGATATCAGGCCAATGCCGGGCTACATCCGAGACAACACGAGCACATGGAACGAGACACACCATTCACACACCCATTCGCTCTGAACAAGGCGAGAATAGGATGAAGATAATAATGACGGCCAGATGATACCCGCGGACCACATGGGCCTAAAGTTACCCGACATTTGTCTCACAGGTAAGAATAAACCCCGGAAAAAACGCCACCTAGGAAAATTTATTCCGACCAGGATTCGAATCCGGGCCAGCTGCACGGGAGAAGCGAATCCATCCTCTGCGCCATAGTGGTGGACAATCTTACCAATTCAATACCATAGCCAGGGTTTGAACCAGGATCTCCGGCTTGAATTTTCCAGTCTGACTCTACCTTTCCACCTTAGCCTACACGTGGCCAGTGCGAAAGAATTATCAATCTTACCAATTTCTGGGTCCGAATGTCTAAAAATGTGAAACCTTATCCCCCTGGAATCCTCTTTGCCTCCATGGCGTCAATAGAGATCGCTTTTTCTTTACTTTACAAAAAAATAAATTAAAATCACGCCTATGCATAGGCTATATATGAGGGTTGAAGACGTAAAATATTATTACTAGGCTACTCCCATTACAAACATTTACAAGCCTTAACCTACAACGTTAGTTTATTTTATTCCCAAATAAGGTAATGATTGATGGCGTGAAAGAGCGATTTTTACGGGTAACTGTTAAAGAGACAGAAGTTAGCCTACTCCCATTAGAAGTTTAGGAGTAAGTTATAAAATAGGCCTAACAGCTCTCTGTTACAGCTGCTGGAGCTAATGTGTACGAAGGCTTGATCTTACTAAGATTCCTCAGACTGAATTTTGCCTGCAGTTTCATTAGAGCAGAGAAGTCACAATTCTGCCACAAATAAAGTTATGTGAAGAACATAAAAAAAGTTGCAGATGAATTCCAGAAGTTGCACAATCTTATTTCGTTCAATACATCTTTCTTGCTTTCAGTCTGGGAGATTTTCCAAGAAGGGTAGGGGTACTCTATAGCATTTTACCCATTCTTCACGTCACTTCTTTACATTATATCATTTATCATCCCTTTCCTGCGTCTAAAACTCACCCCAAACTCCCTTCTCCTTCCCGTTTTCTCCAACAACTTTGTTGCTCATCTTTCGTTCAATAACTCTGCATCCAAGATGGCCGCTCAGGACCGTTTCTCATTGGCTGAGGGAAGTGGGTGACGTAATCAATCACTATCCTTTGCAAAGAAAAATAAAATGGTAGAATTTAAGGTGAGAATTATATCACTTCCATTGTTATTTGTGATTTTTTCTTCTTGTCTAATAAAATGCGATGTGTATTTGAGTCTTCTAAAGTTTCATTGTTTCGTAGTTTCCCTTTAAAAATATTACTGTACTACCTATGCCGATATATTCGATCTTAAATCCTGAAATATTTAAGTAAAATATAATATCTGCTACTCATCCAATTAGCAGAACGTGCAATCAAGATAGTTAAATTAACAATTTGGGGAATACGAGAAAACATTTATTATGTTTGTTCCACCATTTTATTGTCCAATTTGCCGTAGAGGGAAATGAAGCATCTGTAGCTCGTAAACCACTGCCATCTGGGGTAAAATCCATCAACTACTAGAAGCAAACTTCAGGGTATACAAAAAACGGCGCTCTGCGCACGCGTGAACACGTGCGAGGGAGACGCCATTGATCGCTCCTCATAAAAGAAAATAATGGAGGGATACCGTAACAGTAACTCTAATTATGTAAGTCGATGGTAGAAGTAGAATTCAGACAACTCCACAACTGCAAATAACTAGTTATTAAAATCACATTTTTATTCCATACTTCAAGTTTCATTGAGATTTAAAGCCATTTCCCCAACTTAGCCCGATACAATAAATCCATCTGAACTTCATCATGACAGTACACTGCTTTTGGGAAGCAAATAATATGCAATTGGGAAATCAGTGTGTGTGTAGGGTTAGGGCTACCTTAGGTTTTCTTAAGGAAACACGCTTGTTCTTGTAACAGATGCAGGGAAAAACAGTAGCCTAGACCTATTAAAATTAATCACTGATCCCTTAATTAATTTGTCACGTTTAGACCATTCATCATTCTTCAGCATATTAATCAGGGATTTTATAATAGGTTATTATAATTTAGTGATAACAATTGTTTTTGAAAATGTAATTACATAAAATGATACCCATCTCATGTTCGAATGGTTAGTAATCCTGACCATGGATCTGGTGATAGGCCTACGAGTTCGATTCCCAGCTGGATAGAAGTCTGGATAGAAGTAGAAGTGAGAAGCTATTTGAATAGATAAGTATTCTGCTAGCCACATGCTCCCCAATCCTGCAATCTACGAATTAAGCACAAAAATGAAGGCAGTAGACGCAGCGATCGGTCCTACCCGTCATAAGATTTGAATTTGGACCGGATTTAAATATAAATTATAGTCTTGCATTTCAACTTATTTAGTCCTAGTAAATCCTACTTCTTCAGCGGAAAGAACTAAAAATTAATGCTTGGCTACTAAAACTGACTTAGGCCCTATAGGTTGCAGAATTTTACTTCGGGGGCAATGAAAACTAACATCCATAAACTACAGAAACACCTGCAAATAGACATAACTTATGTTACTTACTTACTTGCTCAATGTCAATAGACAATTCCTCAACAAGCTAAAGGAATATTATCTATTTTATGGAATTCGAAGGTTCATTGCCGCGCTTACCTGAGCCCACCATTCACCCCTATTCTGTGCTAACTCTATCCAATCATCCCTCGCAAATTCTACTTCCCTTAAATTTATCCTAATATTGTCCTCCCACCTACGTTTAGGTCTTCCAATGGTATTTTCTCTTCAGGTCTCCCAGTTAATACTTTTGAGATGTCTTTCCTCCCCCATGCGCGCAACATGTCCAGCCCATTTCATCCTCCGTGATTTAATTACCCTTGCTATATCCGGTGAAGAGTACAGGTCATGAAGCTCGTCGTTATGGAGTCTTCTCCAGTCCCCATTTTCATCTCTCTTAGGCCCAATTATTTTCCTGAACGCCCTGTTTTCGAACCCTCTCAGATTATGTTTTTCCCGATCAGTAAGCGGCCATGTCTCACATCCATATAATACAACCGGTAGGATAACAGTCTTATCAATCTTTATTTTTAGTTTTCTAGACAGAAGACGAGAAGATAAGAGTTTCTGAACTACATAAAAACAAGCATTTCCTGATTTGAGTTTACATTTAACTCCTGTCTTAATATTATGTGTCTGAAATTATTGCTCCCTAATATTGGAATTTGTCCACTTGTTCGAACGATTTGTCGGCTATTATATTATTTTGTGGAGCATTATTTTGACCATAAACTTGGTTTTTTTTTTTGTATTCATTTCCAATCCAACATTTCTGTAGGCATCGAAATGACTTTCTGCATTTCTCTCGATTGTGTTTATGTCATCTAACAAGCGAACGTCATCTGCATACGCTAGAATCGGGTGCCCGCCATTTAATTCTAGGCCTACCTTGTTTTCCTAAACTTTCCTAATGTCATATTCCAAAGCGAAATTAAAATAACTTATGTTACCGGTATAAATAACTTAGGCCTACGTGTTTAGCTGTACAGGTGAGGAAATTTCAGGCGGAGAGAAGGATTCCCTCAACCCCATCCCCCTTAAAAATATCCTACCCCTGTAATCTGTAGCAGTCTCTTGATAGGGATTTTTTTCTTTCTTAAGTGAAGTAGCATAATCATGAAGGTCTGCATTATAATCAAATCAACGAAATCAAATGTCAGGTAGGCCTATATAAACACACTAGGTACATTTAATATAGAATAAAGTTACCACAATCCACTCTCAGGGAAGCGTGTGACTCTGACTAGGAAAGGGTAAATTTAATTGTCACTTAAAAATAAGATAGCCTAGGCCTATTCATTTCGTTTATTTTTCAATCCTTACTTACGTTTTATAATTTCAAGACGTAAAAACGGCTTCCGATATGAACAGAGTGGGCCTATAATAGATTAAATAGCTTAAACTAAGTTTTCTTAAGGGAATATATAATTTTTTTTTAACTGAACTGCAAGTTCAGAAATATTTAACCTAACTAGTGAAAACTACGCTTACTTCCCGTCACTTGCCTCTAAATAGTCAAAAGAGACTATGAAGCCCCATTCTGTTAAGAATATTGATTATTTAAAACCTTGGGCAAAAACTAAGTAAAAAATAATTCCCCCATTTTTTCTCCCACGTGCACGGATCCTTAGTATAAAACACTTTTGGCAAAACATCAGCAGCCTTTTTTCAATGAGTTTCGTTTCCAGGTGATTTTAATATGTTAAGTAGAAATGTATTACCGTCAAAAATACAACCACTTGTTTAGCATTAATTCTGGTGTGGAAAACATTATAAAGGATGTTAGTTACTACACTATAGTCAATAATTACTTTAAGACAATATGTATGTAGACCTAATTTTATTCTTTATGTGTTCTTTTTCTTGTTAATACATTGACAAAATTTCATACTTAAAAAAGTTATAAAACACATTAAAAACATGTAAGTTATATATTTAAAACATCTTAAACTTCAGCTCAGAGTAGTAGGCTATATAATTGTGTCAATAATTAATACAATGTTAAGTTCAATTGATCAGGTAGGCTTTGTGAAATACGTAAAAATTCTTAGTCTGAAAATAAATATGAACATATAGACATAGCCTATGGCTAAAACTCCTCATATGTAGTCTAAAATAATAATATTTTTTTTCATAGCATGGATATTAATACATAGGTGTAGTAGGCCTAACAATATTTCAATTAACTTGTGTAAAACTTCGTTCACTAAAATGTACCTATGAAGTACTGAAGATCTTGTTTAGTGTTTGTCTTGCTATGTACAGTTAAGGAAAAAAGAAACGGACCGACTAAAATATCTAAGTTGCTGATATGAGCCACTGCTCATGCCTAGCGGCATTCACAGGATAGCAGGGAATGTATTTAAATTTTTTCTAGTGTCGAATGTTGACTTAGCCCATTTCGAAACCCATTAGAAAATAAGCAATTAATTTGTCGGTGTGTTTTCACACAGAAAAATGCACAGATAGGCCTAATAGATGTATATCAACTGAAATCAGCTAAAAGAGTCGGTCAGCTTTTTTTTTACCTACCTGTACATTAATTCTTACCGTTTCACAATTAGGAATTTGTTGCAGAAATTATTTGTTATGTATTTCGGTGTGAATAGACCATCATCAGATTTGATTGAGAAATAGAAATATTTGTGAGTTCACGAGATTAGAAATGTTTTGATTTTATAAAAAAAAAATGTTGCTTTAAAACTTTACCTCAACACTCTAGGAGTTTTACCATACATTTACATATTTAATTTTAGACTAAGAGGCTTTACATGTTTCATAATACCTGTTCAATTGAACTTACCATTGTAACATATTATTGATACTATTACATACTACTATAAGCTGAAGTTCATTGTGTTTTAAATGTAGCCTATAGGCCTACATGTTTTAATGTATTTAAGTGTGCTTATGACTTTTTTCACATGAAATTCTGTCAGCAGATAGAATAAATACCTAAATTCCTTCATAAAATTTCCAAACCGGAATTAATGATATAATAATTTGGAGGTATATTTGGCGGTAATAAATTTCTACTTAAACTTCAGCCTATGATTTTTGTGCTATACTCTATGCTATAGGCCTATAGCCTGTTTAATCATCTACCAGATCGGAGATAATTGATTCGAAACAAAAGAGAATATCACAATTATAAAGAGATGTAGCTTCTAATCTGTAGGCTGGAGGCCTAAGTTCAGGATCAAATTTAGAGTTTAAGTGTAGTTAGAAATGAGCGAGCGTACACAAGATAATATCCGCCTCCTCCCTAGCAGATGGTAAATCATTTTACTATCTTGCAAGCCTCATCACCGACTCTTAGCCAACTACAAAAACTGAAAGGACGCATAAATTTCTATTGGTGTCCAGCTTTTAACACAAAACTAAATTCATGTCCCTTTCCTTGAAAGTTACTTTTTTTTCTCTCTCCTCCTTTTCTTACATTTTTTGTCATGTCAGGGCCGACAGCTTTTACATAGATCAGGTAGGAAAGAAGAGGAGAAAAACTTTACAATCACTCCATGAATGTTTTTTTGCTTTGCACCTTGACCATTACAAAACTGGAGAAATTCCGTAACTTATAGGCTAGGCTTATGCTCTGAAATCCAAGGTATTTCATTATAGCCCGAACTCTCGTACAAAGTCCTTCTAGGCCGTGATAGGCGCATATAATATAACTTAACAAGCCTGTTACTGAAAATCCTTGCTTAAAATCACAAACAGAATTAAACCTGCTTTGTTTGATAAGTCTTGTATCACATTAGGCTATAACATTCAGACTATAGAAAAGAAAATTTAACAACAACAACCAACTGATGTAGACATTAGTCTTAGACTTATGTATTATGATTTTTAGTGGTTGTGATGATGCTAGAAGAAGGGAAATTAGGATTCAGAAAAATAAACGAAATTATTTTCAGATAACATATGGTAGTCTAATAAAGTAATAAACTTAAAAATAGTAAATAGATTGTGTGTTGTACAAACCTTAAACAGTTTTAATAACTTACTAAACGGGCTGAGGTCATTACAACCTCAATCATTCTACAGCCCGTAATTTATTTTTTATAGAGGCTCAAGTCATTTCCCAAAATAAACACAGATCACTTTCGTAGACTACATTCTCCCCCCCCCCCCCTCTGCAACACACTGCAAATTTCCCTCAATACTTCTGTGTGGGTTACAAAAAGTAGTGGCTCAGGTTGTGTAAAAGGAATAGGCCTATTCTTTCTCTATAACCATTTTCAAATGCAAGACTATGTACCTATAGTCTACAATTTATTTTTCACAACTAGGCCTAGCTAGATAGGATCGCCCAAACAGGCATGGCCACTAATTAACCTAAGCGATTGGTCGCGGACCATATGTAGGCCTACAGTTCGACAAAATTATATAGGCCTAAATATGAGAATTTATGCAATGTCAAAATGGCAAACTTGGGTTTACCTAATGCTTGTAGAGGCATTCGTTTTATTTTATACAGTGTATCTGTATCTGTATCTGGTACCCTATGATCCCCAGGTGGGGCGAAGGGGCCTCCAAGTGGAGGTTTCATTACCTACACTAATTTTGATAGGCCTATGCTTATTTTCCGAGAGAGGGTAGAGGGACAGGTGGTAAGCCCATCGCCTCGCAACCCCCCTCTGGAAACTAAGTATTTCTTGGACGTGAAAGGGCCGAGAAATTTTGTCCAGAGGCTCTAATTTAGGCTTGGAGTTCTTTTACGTGCCGTAAATCTACGACTCCCGGAGGACTCCGTGCCCAGGATTTTTACGTCCTGAAAAATCCATCGACCGCGGCCGGGTTTGATCCCGTGCCCTGCGGATCTAGAGGCGGGCACGCTACCTCTAGACCACCGCGGCCGACTTTATACAGTGTGAAAGCGAGTTTTGTAGAGCTTTGTGCTATAAGTGTAAAATAGTGTTCAAAATTAAGCCTACTATCGAACGCGGCCGCGTTAGTTTTCTCTTCTAGAGATTAGCGGATTTCCTCTTGCAGGGGAAAACATCTAGCAAACGTTTGACCCTTATTTCTGCAAAGTAAATTACATCACCTTATTCGCTATTCATTTCATGTAGAAAAGTTTTAAAACTGCTGTGGGTTAAGGCCACTTCAGATGAAGTTCGCTTCCTATCAGCTCAAACATCGCATAAAGCCTCCTGATGTACAGTAGATGTTTTGGACCTGGCATTGCACAGATTGATATTCAGTAGCTCCGACGAGTCTACTATCGAAATGCTGTCATTTGAAGACGTGACTTCCTTGAAGACTGACGTACAAATAAGCCCTTCAAATGACAGTATTTTGACAACAGAGTCGATGAGATTTCTGAGCATCTATCTTAGCAGTGTCAGGTCTAAATATTTGATTATACAATGCAATAGGCCTACAACTTATGCAATCCCCCCTTATGCTTCGGGTTTTTCTTCACAAGGTTTGCCATTCCAAGGTTACCTCTCGCCATGTTCGGTGCACCGTATGTAGTTACACTGCACAATCTTTCCCATTTAAGTTCCATGCTATCCACAGTTTTTACAACTTCATGAAATAAGTCATTATCTTTTGTGGTTCCTTTAATACTTCCAACCTATAGGCCTAAGTTCTTCCACACCCCAGCAATCACCAATAACTGTGCAGTATTCTCATCACAGTCAACATTTCCCCTTCTCAATTAGTTGATGCCGAACTAGTAGCTAGTTCTTCCACACGCCTATTTGCAGTGTTTCTTGAACAGTATAGATTTGAAGTCTCAGCAATAATCAGAATACAACTTTTATAAAATTTAATTCGGTGAACGGTTTTTGCATGCTCAGCGATAAGTTTGGAAACCTCATAACTTGGTTTCATAAAATTTTTGTGTTTCAAATTTCCGCCCTGAATTAGAAATTGTGATTCTCTACACATTTCTTTTCCCTTCACAACTTGCTCATGGCCAATAAATGTATCAAACTCAGGAGAATGTTTTGTCTGATAATGTATTTTTATGTTATATTACGGCGAAAGTTTTCCACCAGCATGTTGTTGACAAATTTTACAAAACTTTTGACTATTCACTGGAATATTGTTGAGACATTAGAAAATCATGATTCAAATAAGCATAATTTATAAATTAATTCGTTCAAGCAACCTGATCCTTTCTGGTACCTGTTTGTTGCAAATAGTATTTATTACCGGTATAGGTATCATAATTTAATTATAGCTAATTAGCCTAACGTATTGTGAATGTGTTCGTTCCCATTCCAACCCCATTTCGTTAAGGAAAAGTGTGGACATAACTTAAAAGCAAAAATAAAATTAACTTATTTCTAAATCAATACGATTAGTTGTTATAGACTAAAGATATCCCAATTTTACTCTATATTTGTCTAAAATTTGTTTAATCATTCATCAAAGTTAGAAATTTTTTTTATTTTTTATTCGAGCTATCTCTACGCACAATATAGGCTATCAAGCACTAACAAAACCATATTAACTTATAAATTGGTAGCCTGGCCGTAAGGGTGAGTGAGTGAATAGTAAAACCAATAGGCCAGTTGTTCCAAGGAGAGAAAAATCGGGGTTTTTGACCAAATGATGCTAAATGATTATCATCTTCTTCCCCTGAGTTTTACCTCACCCTTTGTGGTACATTTACACGGCCCACACTGCCTAGGCCTTACAGGACCGCGACCTGTCGGGGGAGGACGTTTCTATGGATCACATATGCCTAACTTACATAATTTTAGACCAGACAAGGACACGAAAGGCCTCCCAGGATGAGTGATCATCCCAATGCCAGGGCCTCCTCCGACACAACACGAACACACAGAACGATACATACCACACTCATACACACACTCATTCCGGACAGATGAAGGCCCAGGGGCATAAAGATTCCAGACATTCGTCTCACCTAGGAAGCTTGTCCCGACCAGGAATCGAACCTTGCTCGCTGCATGAGGAAAGCGAAAAAGCATCCACTACACGAAAATTATTAACACTCTATTGTATTTAATAGGTCTATTAACACTAAAAAGATAATGTAAACTGTCCTTTATTTGGTTCTCGCGCAGGGACCACACGACGACGAATATGATAAAAACAATTGTTGGAAAAAGACTACAGGACTCAATAAGAGAACCACGAACAGAGAAGGCTTGACATCCATAATGTCATTTAGCTTGTACCTGACTGACTAGAGATACCATGCTCTTTTTGCTTCGGATGAACACTATAACTTGCTTTCCAGAGGAAGCTGCAAGAAATAAGGAGTGAGTAAGAAAATATAAAAAAGAAAAGGGTTAGGAGGAGGGAATGAACCAGCCCGAGGAATGCCAGCCTAGTGTGTGTCTGTCAGAGAAATAAATTACCGGTACATAAGAAAGACTATACTGTATTTGTTAATTTCTCACCCTGCACAATCGCGAAGAAAATACAAAACCAGAAAGATACTTAGCCCACACGGACTGCCACCTTGTCTGATCTGACCATTCCAAGAAGATTTTCAATGCAACCTGTAAGTCTACAATAATTCTAGATGATCTCTACAAACAGAATAAAAATCTTTATTAGTCACCCTGTTCTGCGCCTGTTCGGGTCCAAGGTCTCCAGAAGGAAACTACAGCGACTGCGTGAAGACGTGGATCTAGAAACGTGGCCGAAACAAGTCAACACCACCTAAGAATTGCACATGGTCAGTGGCGCCAACTTATATGGGCCCGTGGGGCTCAAGCCCATCCAATAATTTGCCGTGGTCCGTCGCCGTGGGTGAGTCGGTAGCGCTCCTGCCTTCCACTCTGGCGGCCCGGGTTCGATTCCCGGCCGGGTCGGGGATTTTTCAGTAGTGAAAAATCCCTTTCCCGGGTTCAGGACTGGGTAGGTTAAGTCTTAGGTTAAGATAATGCACATTGTGCGCGATTCCTTAATTATTAATAATTTGCCGTGTACTATTATAATTATTTATTGCTATTACTCAAAATTGTGTTTATTTGTTGAATTTGTAAAAAGAAAACCAAGGTAATGTGGACATATCTAGTGCGATCTTCTCTTGTTCCAATTCCCTCACGATAATTTGAAATCGTTCTACAATTCATTACATTTTTACATCTGTCAGTGCAGTTTCCACAGCCACCGCTGTTCTAAATACTGTATATTAAGGAGAGCACAGTAAAGCTAGATTTAGAATTTAGACGAAGCTTGTGAGAAAAAATCACAGGAAGGCTATTAATGGACAAGGCAATTGTGATATAATACAAAAGTGTGGACATTGAAAGAGTGGATTGAACATGTAGAAAGAATGAATTATAATGGTCATCAAGGGACAATAAACCACGAAAAAGATAGTGTGATTGGGGAGAATAGGCTCCTGGTCTAAGGAAAGACGAAGAAGATAATTTACTCTAATCAGGAAAAACACATTTCGGAACAACCGTTCTACATACTTATTTTATTTTAGTAGGCACCTAAAACAACAAATTTTATAATATAAAATTATTAATTTTATAGGATTTCCGTTAACTAGGCTACACAATTATTTCTCTAGCGGTTGAATTACGTTGATTGTTATTTATTATTACATACAAAGACATCGTTTCTTACAAAATTCTACCGAATTATGGAACATTTTTACTCCTATGCGCGCAGCATATTATGTACCAGGTTTTTGGAGAGGAAAGTATGAAAGTGGAATTTAATTTTTTTTTTTATTTTAACCCCGAAACGGTAAGATAGAAGGCCCAAGACTTCTTGTATGGTAACACGAGAGTAAGAAATAAAATATTCCATAAAGACAATACAATGTTATGTTACCCCGGCATTCTTCTTTTTTTCTTATTTCAACCCTTCTCAGGCATGGTGTGTAGAAGCAATGAATTGCAAAATTCGACATCCTCTATGAGCCATATAAAGCCATAGGTTTTCTAGCGTTTTCTGAAGGAATAGTTTTAGGGATAAGTCGTTCTTCCTTATATCAAATTCTACGTATCTATATAAGGACCTAGAGTTTGAAAATCGCAAGTCCTTCATAAGTTAATTTCGAATTACAAAATACAAAACTCGGGCATTTTAAGCTATTTCTTTATATTGCGTAATGTACGAGAAAATAGAACTAATGCATCCAACACAAAGGCCTGTAGATCATGGCAGTGTTGCCAACCCCTGTTTGACCAGAAAAAGGAGGTTGGCACTAAAAAGGAAGGAGATTAAAGTAGATTTTCAAATTTAAATGGGTACCACTTTTCCATAAATATACACGGAAAATATTGGTCGTTTTCAAAAACATATTCTAAAATTCACATCAAAACGTCTAAAGTGATGTAATTTTTAATGTAAGAGACTCCATCTTGTCATTCTCACAGCTGCATCCACACATTTTACAGGGTTGTCACTTTTAACTTAATTGTCCTCACTCTCATACATGTCCACTTTCACCTGATCTGTCAAGGACCTATTCACCACAAATGAATGGCAGTCTTCTCCTGCCATAAGTATTTTTGTATGGAGCAAAGCACTGATTGTTTGTGTTCCAAATCTATTTCTTGATTTTGTTTTCATATTATAATATGAAAACAAAATCATAGCTATTAATCTGTGAAAACACACGCTCTACAGCAGCACTTGAATGTGGGAGACTCAGTACACACCACACAAATGTTGATAATGCTGGAAATGTGGGGTTTCCATCAGAGAACCTCTTTTGTTTTACGCACCTACAGAAGCCTTGCACTGACGAATCACTTTGATTCGATTCTCCATGTTCAACACCGAACTAAGCTGATTTTTATCTCGATTTACATTTAACTATATCCCATGAGAAAGTAAAATCAGAGAAAAAATGCGTATTTTAAAAGGAAAATATCATCACGTAAGGAAATTTGCTATGTTTCTAAAAGTTTTAAACTAGAAAAGTAGACAATGTTAGAAAAAAAAAAAGGAAATCTCCTTCAAATAAGTAGATGTAGCAAAATGGATTATCGTATACGAGTCAAACATATAATTGTGTATTGCTTTTAGCAATAGTCTTGAGTTAGTGAAACTTGTATGTTACTTCGGAGAATTACGTCGCCGAGTTTTAGGGTTTTAAGTTGATCAGATAATTGGTCAGTTAAAACTATGAACAACCAATCAATTATCCAAACATATTATCTTATTTTTCACCAAATAAACAACACTGACATGTATAAACTACTAGGCAACTATAATATAATTAGGCTAACATAAAATTACATTGAATGAAAAAAGTATTAATTGCATTTGTGGACGAAAAATGGAGTGGTCACACTAAAATAGTACATTATGCAATGAACCTAAAATAATGCTACTGTTTGTTCGACCATAATTTATTCAATGTTTAAGTTTTGAGATTTTAGATTGAAAGAAAGGAAAACAAAACGGCTGAACGCGGCGATCAGCTGTTTCTAAGTTCTCGTAGTTCTTGACTTCTGCAATAGACGGGTAGCCAATGGCGCCAACTTGCATGGGCCCGCGGCGCACAAGCCCACCTAATAATTTACCCAATAATTTGTATCTTAATTGTTTATTGCTGTTACTACAAATCGTGTTTCATTGTTGAATCTGTATACAGCTAATATAAAGCTATTGTTGACATAGGCCTACTTAGGCCTAGTACGATATTCTTTTATTGAATTCCCTCATGATGTTTGGAATCGTCGTTAAAAAGACAGGAGTAGGTGGAACGAAAATATAGAAAGAATATATTAACTGCAAGAAGGATTGGTTAAATCAGCAAGGGACAATAAACCAGAGCGAAAAGGGAGCTCGGGTCGTCTATGAAAAAGATGGTTTGATTAGGCTTCTGTTCTAAGGAAATACGAAGAAGATAATGGTTGTGACGAATTTATTGTGAAAACTCCAGTCAAGAGAAACATATTTTGTAACACGCCGTGCTACATATAGGTGACGCCATGTTTGTTTTTAGATTATTTTATTTTGTTTTATTTTAACTGTTACTTAAAATCCAAAATTTAAAAAAAATCGTATAATTTTCAAATGATTTGTGTTCACTTGGCTACAAAAAACTTTCTTGGCAGTTGATTTACAGTTTGATTGTCATTACAAACAACGAAATTGTTTCTTGTACAGTCTTCTATATTTATCCGAAGTCATGTCAATTTTATAATATATTGTTCGTGCAAGCTCCAATATAAGGGGTGGGAGTATGAAAATTTTAAAATCTTTGAGCCCACCCAAAGTCTTTCAAAATTTGGCGCCACTGCACATGGTTCCGCCTGTAGCCTAGACCTATTTTATAGGGAGTTCAAAATTAATTGAGTTAGCAAGTTACCTCTGTGAACAGTAGGTCTCACAATATGTAACTGAATAAAAAATTAAAAATCCGTCCTTTTTAATGACTTCATGGAACATTCTTACCTATCTGGAAGAAAATCGAACAACTGCATAGCAAACAAAATATAAATAAAATTTATATTAGAATTTATTTTAGAACTTATTCCTTGTGTTAACTTATGATAGGCCTACTAGAATTTCGCAAACAAACCGAGGAAATGTTTAATTAGCGTTCATTATGCCAGTGAGCTAATCAAAGTCAACGAGATCATAGGCTATCCTAGTAGCTTAACAATGTAGGCTATGTAATGTAGGTCAAGCTGTGTTAATTCATCATGCAAGTTACATTAACTTTAAAAAAATTAAAATAGTGATCCCGAAACATTGCAGTTTTAGATTTCCAAATAAGTATAGGCCTAAATCTCTCTCTAAAGAAAACCATTATAAAGAACCAACGTCTGTCAATACTGATCATTTCTTTCTATAACAAATTGTTTTCCGCCAACTTATTCAAATGAATAAAGGGTCTATAAAGGATTATGATGATGATGATGATGATGATGATTATTATTATTATTAATAAGATATCCATAAGAAAATTGTTTGGATTTAAGTAATCCTTGTCAAGGGACACTAACAACAGCATCAATGCAGGTGCTACCAGTATTTTGGATAAGGCTACAGAGGCCTACAGTCCTATTGGCAAACTTAATTGGTTACGTAAACTTTAAACAGGGCAGACAGGTAGTGTAAAGAGTAAGTTATGTAACATGCCAAAGTATTAAGTTACACCAAATGAAACGTTTAAATAGGGTTTAGGCTAATAGAAAGTTAATATCTTTCCTTGGCTATGTTCATTCCTGATAAAAAAAAAAGTTACAGACTGTAAGCAATCTTAATTTACTTAACTTATAGGCCTAGGTCTAGTAAGGAAATAACTTACCGGCTGGTGATTTCTAAAATTCAGCCCCTCCTTGTGGACCTAATAGACTAAATCACGTAGCCTATTCCTAAATATAGGTTAGTCCACATAGATTGCGTAATAAAGTCTTTGCATTAGATGATGAACTGAACAAAGGGACATACTGGTTCGTGCAGGGGCTTCTTCAAGTTTGTGGTAACAAACCAACAATCAAAGCCGCTAGCTTAGGGTAAGCCGCAAATACCACAAAGAGCTATATCAATATTATTATCAACCATACAGCCCAAGGTAAGGAAGTCCATTACATCTCTCTCACTTCAGCATGCTTAGCCTACTGCAGGTGATCATTTTAAATATGCAAACTCTGACATCTATGCTATCTTTGTCTTTCTATGTTATGTTTTATATTTCTATAGATGTTTGTAGGCATAGGCCCTACATTAGAAACTGCGGTGTCATTCTATGATACTCGTACCATTGGTGGCTCGCTAACTAAGCTCTTGCTGGGTAGTATTTCATTGAAGTATAAAATTGTCCGGTAACTTATGGAGTCAGTAGATGATTATGTTTAGCCGCTTCAACCAGCTAATAATAGACTTACAGAATGCATGCATGCTGCAGAACAAAATTGGCTTAATGTTTCTTGGATTCGTTATAAAAGAAATAGAATTAGGTAAACTGATGTAACAAAGTGCAAGAATGCTTTTGTTTAATCAGTGATGACTGCAATTATGATATGCAGAAAATAAGTTACTTTTTAATCGATTTCCGAGTTAAGCACCAGATCGATTCATTCAGCAGGGCTTACGAAAGAACAAAGTCTAGTTTGATAAGCATATTAGCCTATGTGAAGGAATATGTGGGTAGTGTTATTTGTGAAAGCTACCTGTATTTTAACTTCCAAAGTCGTATATGAACACTGTAAAACAATATGTTGCCATGAGAACTGATTGGCATTTGATCAATTCTTTCTAATATATTACCATAAAATAGGCACTAAACTGGGCGTTACTCCGGTACCGGTCAACCAGTTTTGTCCAATGTCAACAGGCTTCTTCCCATGAATGTTATAAATGTGTATACCAAGTTTCATGAAAATCCAATACAGAGTATTTGAGTTATCGCGCATGCAGACACACGGACAGACAGACGGACAGACATTTTCCGTCTCACACACAAACTCATAAAGTACCATTCTGGCACTTAATAAATATTGTGGATAAGCAACACGTGATCCTTACTATTATTCTTAGGTGAAAACAATATGTTACTTTTTGTAATAGTGAACGTTTGGAAAATGTTAAATAGCACTGTGAGAACCAAATCACAGATTTCAGAGAGTATTTCCTCAAAACTTGGTTGAGAACATCGGATTAGTGATCCATTTTCTATTGACAATACATTGCCAGAACCCTTAAAAAGTTCCGAAAAAGACGAAATGATAGCGCTCACGTGTAAAGGAAGTCTGACTTAGGTGATTAAGATGACGAATTTATCAGACTTTTGGGTAAAAGTGGAAACTAATAGGAAATAAAACTTATAAAACTACCGTTTATGGTATTTACAGCTATTTAATTTAACAAATTAATAAGTTTTTTCTTTCCATTTAATTAAAAATCGGCCTACATGAATAAGATGATTGCTGAACCAGATTCTAGACAAGTTTACTCAACTGAAACCAGATATCAACAAACATAACCTTCATATTGAAACTGTGTTTAATAATTTGATAGTTTGTAGAATCTTGTTTTAACTGTGTTTATGCTATTATTATTATTATTATTATTATCACTAATATTATTATTACAATAAAATAATAATAATAAAGATTAATAATAATAATAATAAAGGCTAATAATAATAGGATAATAATAACGTAAACACAGCTGATGATATACTAAATAACATACGTAGCTTATATGTATAGGCCTATGCATTATTCAATATCCCATCTTACTTTATGGAGCAATGAATACGTTCAAAGAGCAACTGTTTCTAACACCCCTAACCAAAACAAGTAGCCTAATTCGAATGGTTTAGCATTGAAACTTTAGTTGAAGCCTTGAGAATGACACATCCCTTTTCCCACCGAAATAAATTTATACAGGGGAACAATTATTTAATGTCCTAAATTTAAAATCTGAATCCAAACATTCAATTAGCCTCCTCTATTCTTTATATTCAAACATAGATAAAAGGCTACAGGCCTATTGCAGTAGAGAGCATTCAGAATAGCATTATTTGAAAGCAAAATAACTTAGGTCTACAACTTGAGTTTGTGAATGGGTTGAATGGCTTTTAAGTAGTATAACTTAGCCTTCAGATAATTTATTGAAAAAAAAAGTTTCAAATAAAAGCTTTAGCTCTTAACAGGGTAAATCTCATACAATTCCTGTAGAAAATTTAAACAAAATCGTAGATCCGTCTTCAAGAAAACTGCGAAAAAGAAAATCCTCTTCATGTGTGATGTAGCCTAGGCTTAATAGCCTACACTCGCATAACTTTCCCTATCCTAATCATGGCCAATACAACTTTTTCTCTTCAAGGCACTTAGCCCTATTCAGTTGTTCCGCCCTCACGTAAAGGTGAATTCTTCGCCATGCAAGATTTATCTATTCTTGTTAAAATAAAATCTTGTCAAACTATAGACCAAGAATTACTTGCAGGCCTACAGTTTCGTAATCCTTGACTTAGCCTAAGCTCAATCTCTAAAAATAGACTGAAAATATAGACTTAATTGACTCTATTGGTTCTTGTACTTGACTCTTAAAATAAATTGAAATAAAATCTCTTAGGGCGGCAAAAATCTCAAATTTTCTGCATGTTATAGTCCCCATACACTGAACATCTATCAATACATCATTCAGCAGCTCAAGATGCCTTTATATTAGCATACGATAATCTGGTATCTAATCCCTTATCTGCTCGTTGTTTTGGCGTAATAAAGATGTAATGAGATAAACATCCGGAACTAGAGAAGACAGTAAGACATGCTAGTCACGAGCCATCATTCCTTGGCGTTCGACGTTATGTTGCACATTGAATACATAAGTCTAACTTAGCTGTAAGCAAGAGTATTTGTAGCCTATCTATATACTGATTCTAAATAGATCGGCTCCTACCTCAAGTAACGGGTTTAAAACACGCACAGAAGCAAAGTGATCTCTTGCCAAATAAGCTAACAGATTGATTGATGCGTATAAGCTGCATTATATCAAGCAAACTGTTTTCCTCAAGTCAATTCTGATGTCATTTTAAATATGATACATCAATAACCGTACGGCAAGGGAAAGAAAGTTGCAACAAATGTAGACAAATCCCATTTTCAGGATTCTTTCACGTCAAATCTAAGACTAATTATGAGAGAATGAGATGACCCTAATTAGCCTGTGATGAAGATGGCGGTGATAATTAAGTCTGTGATAATGCTGACGCGGATAACAAAGCAATTCGGTATCAAGAATTAGGTGACTGAATGGTCGGTTGATAGATATAGCTAGGCCTAAACCAGGAGTGTCGCTGAGGAAAATCAGGTGGGGTATAGCTATGCCTGACTCCAATCCATATAGTTCCGCTCCATTCCTTTTCTCTGTTTAGACATGTAGGTGTAAGGAACACCACACTTAGCCTGATATGTCTGGCATATTCTACTAACCTTGGACTAGATCTTAAAAAAACACCTTCGGTACCTATGCTGATTCAACACTCCCTCTCGGTTTTCCCAGTTTGTCTTTCAGTGCACTGTTTTATTGATACCATCATCACCTGCTTTATTCTGTTGTTTTCTTAAATCCACAATAAAATTATCGACCGAGGACCACAGAGACAGGTTTTCTGTCATTGATTTTAGTTGACAAGACTGGGTTGGAATTTTCAACTCCACTTTCCCTCTCGTTTCATGTCCATTCGACTTCCCTATTCACTTCCGTCAAACCACTATCAAATAGGCATAACATATAAACAAAATTCGATAGTCCTCTGGTAAAAATCGGGAATCAAATCAAATTTCAAGTATGATCCCCGTTCGCGACTTTACGCCCTGTATGGTAGCGCTGAAACAGCAATGTTAGTCTGGAATGTCGTAGGCCTATGTTCGGGTACCAAAGAACGATAGGCCCACTTCTTGGTTCATTTCGTGCATAGTCTACTTATGTTAAACTATTAATAGGCCTACCTCGTGAGTCCTAAAGGGCTAATTGGTATAAGGTTTGTAGTTTGCGCTTTAAAACATAAGGTTCTATTTCGATTAGGCAATTGTAATTTCTCAAATGACCAATTCTTCTGCTGGCAACATTGCCCTAGGGATCAACTCAGCCCAAAAGAGAAATGACTACCAAAGTAATCGGTGCATAAGGCCTGTAGCATTGCATGCAGAACGACGTGAGAGCCTCACCTGTTGGATCCCTAAATTTCTCCACGGCCTGTATAGAAACTACTTTGCCATTATTTATTTAATTTTATTCTTTTATTTAATACTTTTTGGTATCTGTCCTTGATATCTATCAGAGGCCGCTATAAGCACTGTAAGTTTTATAATTCACACAAGTTTTTAAAACTATTTACATCTCAATAAGTAAAATAGAAGAATAAGAAAATAGTTCACGAAATTAAGAAAGAAAACAATACTATTAGGTCAACTAATAAAAATACTGGCCATTACTATTACTGTAATAAAAAATATAACCTTTTGTACTTATTGTAGCAAATAGAGTTGGATGGACAACAGAAGGAAACGAGTAGGCTTATGGGCGACAAGTTAACCCGGTTTGATGGAGTGTAGAGTAGAGTAGAGTAGAGTAGAGTAGAGTAGAGTAGAGTAGAGTAGAGTAGAGTAGAGTAGAGTAGAGTAGAGCAGAGTAGAGTAGAGTAGAGTAGAGTAGAGTAGGGTAGGGTAGATTAGAATACAGTTGGGTAGTTTATTATTATATAAAGTTTGCATTAATCAGCCGGAAGCTGGTAAACTAGACACTTGTCTGTCATATTTAGCCTAAGTGAAAGTAAAAAGATCACATGATAAAGAAAGGAATCTATTCAATGCAATTTTGATTCTGTAAAATTTCAGGTATTGAGTACTGTAATATGCTTTTCTTAGCAAAACAGTTTTACTTTCTCTACAAAACTTTTTTTTTTTGGGGGGGGGCTTTCGATGGTTTGTAATTCATTGTTTTTGTTTCTTGTGGCAATTTGTAATTTGTTTTGATGCGCATAACTTATAGTCTACTGTTGGCATCAATCATAAAGGGCTAATATTTATGAAGAGGCAAATTTAGCATTTGTTTATGTCTGGTATTATGACTATGCGACTGTTGAAAGTTATAGTGATCAAAATTTGTAGCATACATAGGTCTAAATGTGATATTTGCTGTCCTAAATGATATAAAGCTAATGATGGAAATGTTAAAATTTTTAATTTTTATGATATACAAGACTGTCAAGAAGACGGATGAGTCCTCATTCGAACGATTTTTTTTAAAATTGTTTCCCCATTCTCCATATTTTCCCCGCATTACTATAGACTACCATAAGACAGCCTATTATAGAGTGAAAGTAACTGTAGTAAACTGCTTTCATGATTTGCAGGCTTGTTATTTGCGCTAGACATGTCATGTTAACTTATAGCATGCTTAGTTTAGTTTTAATTGTAGACCTATATTTTATGTGGGCCTATTCTTTCCAGTTTAGATTGTTCAGAAGTTTTGTTAAATTTAAAGACTACAACTTAATATTTTCTTGTAAATCTGCATTAGAATTTGTTTTAAGCTGAGCAGAGAAAGGAATAATAGAAATAGGCCTATACCAAAAAAAGATGGGTCATTGGACATTGGCCTCATGTGCATGAATGTGTGCATGCGTCTCTTGTTTTGTGTCCAAAGATCTGTTAGAACGTTACCAGGCCCTCATTTACACTTGTTTACATGCATGTGAAAAACTCTAAAAATGCAGCAGAGCTTACTCTGCCAAAAATACTAGTCCGAAGTGTGAAAATACAATACCTTCTCTTTTAGTGCCACTTTCAAGAGGCTGCTTATGTGAAAAATGTGCTGCTCATTGCTACAAAAATGCAAGCTATATTCCACCTACTAGCTTCTAGTAAGTTTAACTGAATGGTAATCTAAGAGATTAGAACGTAAGATTAGCTTATAAGCAATGGTTTACATCACTCGCTACTAAATGTCTGTAAATATTGGGTTGGAGAACTTTTAATATTCACGGAAACTAAATTTTTTTCTACGAGTGATGAATTCTGTCATCAGTGAAAACTAAATTTATCTTTTCAATAATATCATTTAAATAGGCCGATTACTATTCAGGGCATTCGACTGATATCACAACTATTATTTGTTCAATTGTCACATAGTTCTGCTTTCGTGCTGTACCTGAAAACTATTAAATTACAATTTTGTGATAATTTATCAATCATTAGTAGATACCAGTAGGCGAAATTTCTACCCATTTCCACATGCATTTATACAGATCTAGTCCTATATAATATATTAAGTTAGTAATTAATCCAGGCCAACCATGAGATAGATCCTGTCAAATAGCCTATGTTATAAGATTATTACGGCTAAATATTTTTCTAATTAGGCTTATTAAAGCTTGGCAAGACAATTATTAACTCGAGGTATAATATCTAATAACACGAGGTAGCTATCTAATAATTGTGTATCAGTTGTTTTTATCGTGATTAGACTATCATCGTTCCCATAATCACATTTGCATAATTGCTGACATACAAAACTGGTTGCCCTATTATCTAATGTTTTTCTAAGTTGGCTAGCATTAATGAGGCAGTGTGTCATGAACGAGTGGAGTTTCAATTCCGGATTTTTTTATTATAAGTAAATAGTCTACTCTGTAAGACTGGTAGACTTAAGAGCATACGGTAAAGGGTTTGAGGTCATGAAATTATAAATCCAGAGTTCGTGTAACCTATTTATTAAAAAAAGTTTGCTGGCATACGTCCTATTACTAAAATTAAATGGATATAATTATTAGGTGTATTTAATACAGTAAAATTAAATCATTTCGATACCTCAGTACAAAAGTGTTACAACTCAAAAAACTTCGATTTTTAGTTATGACCACTACTAAATGAGGAACTATTTGTTCTATGCACTGTTAGAGTGTTACACCTTAAAATTGAACCCTTAATTTTTTAATTGGGATGATTCAGTTTGACACTGACAATATCTTGAGTAGCTGCTCCATGCAACACTGTATCATTTTAAGTTGTAACACTTTACGCTCTGTATGATGTTAAATGGAAATGTTATATTTTGAGTTGCAACAGTTTTGCAACATTATTCAATGAGAATCTCGGTTGTGAGGTGTTAGTAAGACTGTAATATTTTATTTCAATATGCCTTTTTTCTGCAATGTCAGAGTTCTTGTATATACAGTATTATGTGAGTGTTATGGCGATTGTATAAGCAATCTATTGTGAATCATAATGCAGTAATGTCCAAAAGGTCTAAACGTATCGTAGAGTTATGTCTTATGAAAGAAGAAGAAGACACACCCTTAATCTCAGCTGAAAGTAGATTGGTAAGTACATTGTTTTGTATTTTATACTTGCAATATTTAATTTAATAATATTTTGCTGATACTTTGATAAAACTGTAAGGTGTTCTCTTTGCGTTGTAGTCTGCTTCAAGTATCTCTAAAGAAAATGAAAATATACTGGAAAATTCTGATGCCTCAGTCAAAAATCCCAATTGGGATTATTCTTCCACGTCTGATGATAATGATGATGATAATGGACATGGACAACACAAGCAATACACAACCCTGCTACCTATAATTCCATTTGATGAGGAAAAGGAAGTACCCGTTAAAGTAATTTAATCTATTATTTCTATTTTAATGAAGTAATGTTACGAGTTTACAAAACAATGTTCTTAGCAACACTTAGTGTTAGTAGTCGTTATGTGAGCACAACATGGGACAAAATTACTAATGAAGGGACAATAGTTGAAGACAGACGAGGGAAACACAAGATGAACCATAAAATACCTCAGCATAATATGACAGATGCTCTCATAGATTCTTTCCCCAGGGTAGAATCACATTACTGTAGATCTAGATTTAAGAAAGAGTGCTTAGAAGGTGATCTAAATATAACTAAACTGTACCAAATATGCAAATAGAAATGCATAGCTGAAGGAAAGTCTGCTGCAAAGCTTCACTTCTTCTTTCTCGGCTCTACAGCCCTTGATGTGCTTTGGCCTCCTTCACAATCTTCTTCCATGCATCTCTTTCCTGAGCCTGTCTTTTCCAATTCTTTACACCCATCTTTTTATTCACATATTTTCAATTTCAATTTTAATTTTTTCTTTCCAAAAAAAGATCAATGCAATTTTTGTTCAAATTACAAGCAAATAACTTCGGAAGAAAGAAGCGAGATTCAAGATAAGTACAAAAGACATATATTAGAAAAAGAAAAATGTACAGAAGAGAAAACTTCAGATATTGAGGCATGTAAAAGAAGTGATGGAAAAAGTGGTGTTTTTGCATTTGACTTACAAGCAGTTCTTCCAACACCATGCAGTAAAGTGTCTGCTTTGTATTATAAACGGAAGCTCTCCTGTTATAATTTCACAGTCTTCGACTTAGTGAGCACTGAAGTCACATTTTTCTTCTGGCACGAAGGGATAGCTAAGCGGGGATCCAATGAAATTGCCCGTTTCCTTCTAAAATTTTTAGAAGAAGTGAGAGATGCTGGAGTTGCCAGAATAAAAACAGACATCTAACATCCCTCTTTTCTATATGCAGTCAGATTGATAGAAGGCATCAACACTATGGTTGTGAAATATTTTGTCATTGGGCATTCACACAACGAAAATGACTCCGTGCATGCTACAATTTCCATAGAAAAAGAGAGTATTGAAAGCAAACAGAAAAACAGATACACCAATTGCACATCCTCACCATTGGATTACGCTTATCAGAATGGCAAAGAAAAACGGAAAGCCATATTCTGTCATTGAGATGGACACCATAAGACATACACAACTTCAAAGCACTGTCAGAATGTATGGGGCGAAACTACAAAAAATATGAGGAAGGGCAGACTGTAGTTTGGATGAACTTAAAAGTTCTCCATTTTCTAAGAATCAACCATTCACATTTTTGTAAAAAAACAGTAATACTGCATAGGAAGAATTCAATGCACTTCATATAAGAATTAGATAGCCGATTCTCTCTCTTGTACCAGCATATTTTGAATTTCCACAAATCGACGCCAACAAGAAAGTAGATTTATTGTGCCTTTGCCATGACTACGTCATTCCTAGTGTATACTGGGACTTCTACAATAATATGAAGTGTTCGTCTGAAGCAAGACAGCACGACAGTTGTTCCTCTGGCGATGAATGATGTCTGAATGATATTAAGTCAAGAAAGTATCTATTGAAGTTAAAATTTAGCAAATGCAATGTCGTTTTAGACATTTTATTATTTTTATAAATTTAACTTATTTAAGAATATATTATTAATAACTTACAAGCATTGTAGAATACTCGAGCAACAAGTAAAACAGAGAACTTCACACGTTATACATTCTTATTTATTTCTTACAATTCCTATCACTTCCCATAGAATAAATGGAGAAAGACTAAAAATATGATTAGTTAAATAGTTATAAGTCAGAATAGGAAAGCTTCTACTTGACATTAAAGTGTTACAACTCTGAAAAAACCGTCACAACTAGAAGTTTCTTGCCTTTGATTCAGTGGAACACTGTTACAACTCAGAAATTTGTTATTTTTTTCTAACCAATCAAGTTCTGGATTTTATGTCTTAGCGTTATTGAAAGAGGCCTATGAGATGCAATAAATCCCAAGATAACAAGTTCATAGCAGCTCCTTGTGACCAAAGAGAAGATGTTAAAGAAACAAGGATTTTGTTTTTTCTCTCTCCTGAAAATTTACTGATTTTGAGTTGTAACAGTCTAATTCTGAGGTATCGATTTGTTCAATCAATTTTGAGAGAATGTGCATTTATGTTTTGAATTGAAATAATAGACCTGATTTTTAGTCTAATTTTGGTCATATATTCAATTGTTACGAAGAGTTTTCCATTCAAAGTCGATGTCCCAACATCCAATTATTTTTTGGCAAGGTGTAAGTCATGCTTAACCATATAAGCTACAAACTATTCTGATTTAGATCCATATAAATTTAATGCTATATTTGCATCCAGTTCTTACAATAAGTTACATTAAAACACAATTTTCCAAACAAAAGTATGAACCAACCAATCCGCTTAATAGAGTACCAAATTACAAAGAAACCTGGCAGCTTCATAAGAACAGTAAAATAGCTTCATGCAGCAAATAATTATATAAGTTATTAGGGTTTCGTTATACCTAGCAATGTCAATTGAATGAAGCAATTAGAGAAACATCAACATTCCTTTTATCTAAGTTTTCTGTTATACTAGAGAGCCCTCGTCCACATTAGCTGGGACAATGGAGGTTAAGTCTAGTTGATAGCTTACTACAAATATTTTACCTTTGTTTACTTGCGAGTCTCTAATGTGAAATTGTAAATTGTAACTGTCTTTATAATTCATGTAAATGTTCTGATAATTTAATTGAATTAACTTAAGTTTCAGTATTTGTAATAAAATTTGTAAAAATAAATAAATATTGAAATTATTTAAAGATATAAATCGATAGGCCTAGGCCTAGGAACGTCATGTGAAAGCGAACTCAGTCCGGAATGAATTTTCGATCCGATGCTCCGCAAATGAACGGATCGGATTCAAGTCGTAGGCCTACTCATTTCCGTGCAAACGTTAGCGAACTCAATTCTGGTGCGCGCGCAAACACTCGCATGGCATTCGTCATTTGTTCTGTCAGCTGATCGTCTATTTAATCAAAAATAATGGTTGGTTGGTTGGTTGGTAGGTTGGTAACTTATATGGTTATTTAACGACGGGGATGTACTGCTACTTAGACCGGTGACCATCGCCGGTGTGCCGAGTCCTGCAGGAGTTTTTTTTTTTTTTTTTTTTTTTTTTTTTTTTCATGCCTGTAAATCTACATTTATGCACACATAAATGCTATCGACCTGGACTGGGATCGAACCCGCTATCTCGGATAAAAACACTGTCTCATACTGTAATATTAATATTATGTTACAATTTTATGCCTTAATTTGTTTAGTGACCAGAAATTATTAATAGAACACAGACTTTTTAGCATTTTTAATCACGGAATAAACACGGCAATTGTTTACACAGGTTAGCCACATACGTAATCAAGTTACCCATTAATACAACAAATCTCAATACACTCCCAGAAAGTCCCATGTAAACAGGAAGTGTATTGAATTGGGATCGGATTCAGATAGATTTCAATCCCGCAAGTAAACGTGGTAATTGTAAGCATGGAATAGCCTAAATAAATAGATGTTTGAAAGGCCTACTCTTTTGCGAAGTGTCATTAACGAGGTTCTTTATTATAGAAAATAAAGTAGGATATGATAGGTTGAATTGGGAAGGGCGGTATCACACTATAATTCACTGTTTCTTCATATGCACTTTATACTTCAGAGAGGGGAAAATGGAATCATTTCTTATATCAAGTGGTACAGTACAAGGAGGCGATACCCTCCGAGCATCCTGAATGGAAGGTGGTGTTTTGTGGAATTAAATTCTTATCGATCGGCAACCGCCGTGGGAGAGGAGACTTATTTCCTTTTGTTCAGATACTACTCCAAAAGTCTGCATCTTGGGTAACCGAGATAACTAAACCACATCCCTCCACCGTGCTTAGAAGACTATGGGTTTCCAGTCGAGCAAGAGTGTTATAAATCATAAATTCATTATAAACTGCATAAACCTTCCCTATGACATTATCTACAATAGTTGGCTATAGATGAGGCAGTTGGCAAGACATACAGTAAGCTTTCTGTTCTCAAGTTTTACAGCGGTTCGGTGTTGATATGTGATGTTTACCTGGGCGCCACAGTATAATGCATATACTGAATATTTCTGATTTGTTGAACCCGCCTCCGGTCTGCCAGTCGATCGTTGAGCACTTCCCTCTAGCTTCAGGGTAGGAAGCGAAGAACACCTTAATATTATTGCTTGAATAATAATGCAGTTTCTTTGAACACTGAAGGAATATTCTGTTTATTCAAAACGTTGGAAATACAAGTCCAGTCATTGACAATAATTACAAAATTTGTTTGTGAATAATTAATATTGTTACAAGTTCTCGGTAGATCGTTACTAGTGATACAATTGCTGCCGTATATGATTTTGACTAATCGCGATTGAAAGTAAGAATCCTTCTAAGTCGATTAATTCCACAGCTAAAATTTTATAAGTCCAATTAATTCTGTGGGCACGCGGCCTCAAAGATAAGTAGAGTGATTGATGTAGGCACGCGGCCTCGACGTAGAGTGATTTAATACGGTGGACACAAGTCCCCGAAGTAGAATTGACTTGACTGCTATAGGCACGGGGCCTTGAAGTAGAGTGATTTTACAGCGCTCCGGTAGGCCTAAGGAAAACTTTCTTGGACAAACATTTATCCCTACTCTTCTTAATTATTATTCGTGAATCCCGGCACGTGGTACTATAGACCAGTTCTTATTGGCAAATCTCCCGACCAATAATAATATGTTAGTTTCCCACGGAAATCAATTGGATTTTCCCTTATTCTCAAAACCCACAACTTAGCGTCTCGGATTTCTAAGAAGGTTCGGACAGCGTGTTGTATCAGTAGCAACATCAGAAGCTAGGCTTAAACACAATAGCCGACTTCTTAGAATTACTTAAGTGGATCAGTACCCTCTGTGATAAGATCTTGGGAGATTCCCGATACATTGTACCTGAGTACTGCATTGCCTTATCTCGCACCCGCTAGGTCTGCTAGGGAAATTCCCAGCTTCTCTGTCTATGCACTGCAATCTCATTTTAATAGTTATTTAAAATGATGTTGTTAAACTTTTTACCTTTGCCTTCTTTCTAGTTAATAATATTTATAATGAATGTTCCGTCTTTTCACGGTCATTTTAAGACCAAACACGGGCTATGAGATTTTATGATTTTAGTTTGAATAAATTTGGGCAATTAATCTGTCATTTATTATACTTAATTTGGTTATCTTGTTTATTTCTTTTTACCGAAGTATCTGAACTGCAATATATGCCCCAGTCTATTAAGACAGGAATCATCATAGCCTATGATTGACTTACTGGCTGAATATACTGCATCTCTCCACAAAATATTATACCTTATTTTCCTCCAGTGTTGCAACTATCTTACACAAATACATAAGTAATTTAATTCCTATCCTGACACGAGACTTCACCTTAAATCCTGTCCCACATGTACAAGTTTTCTGAACCTATCACATTCATGCCTTCATACATCTTGCGGTTTTCTGTAGTGTTACGTTGTTTGTACGTATTACTTGGTTTATTGCACGACCAAGACATTACAACAAAATTTTACGTAAACACCATAAATTTACCGATATACCCTCGTGAGACCATGAAAATTAAGCTCAAGCAGTTCTCACTGAAATTTTATAAAATATATTGAATGCATAAAGAAAAACAAAAACACTTTTTTTTATATTGAGACTTTGACAAGGTCGATCAAGCAGTTCTCACTACACCTACACTATATTATAAAGAATGCAAAGAAACACTCTTTTACCATGAGACTTTGACAAGGTCGATCAAGCAGTTCTCACTACACTTGCACTATATTATAAAGAATGCAAAGAAACACTCTTTTACCATGAGACTTTGACAAGGTCGATCAAGCAGTTCTCATTACACTTGCACTATATTATAAAGAATGCAATACACACACGTATATTTTACTCTCATTTATACACATTCCTCTAATCCTAAACCTATGTGGAACTGATAACCTATCATGCCAGTAGCTATTTTACCGCGTAAAATATACATTAAAGGTTATAGGCCTACATTATTCCAACTCAGTACAATGCCTTTCGGTTATTCTGCCCTTATGTATGGTTTAATGAAGGACAGGTTGTATCTTCCTACAATTCTGTCTTTTTCCGGGTCGTATGCCTCTACTGTAATTCCGTTAAAAACTTGGGTGACTTGGTACGGTCCGTCGTACAATAAATTCATCTTTGCATACTCCTTTCTTAGTGCGCTGGATAAGTTCTTCCTTTTTACCATTATTTCTTCCCCTATCTGAGGTAGCCACACAGTTTTGTGCCTCTTTGCTTTGCTTCTCCTTTTTTCGTTCTTTTTGCGGATTCTCTCTACGACCCGATTACAAATTTCCTCCATAGTCTCGCCATTTTGGTCGTAATCCAGCGCCTCAGGCATCCCTTTTACCAGTTCTTTAGGCTCACCCCCAGTCATCAATCGAAATGGCTCTATCCCTGTTATTGGGTTGACTGTGTGGTTCAGAATATCTTCGATTTTCTGGCAATATGGTACCCAGGCTGAATGCTTCCTGTGACACAGCGCCCTAAGATACAGTGACACATTTCTGAGTTCCCGCTCACTCCGGTTCCCCTCGGGATGATATTTTGATACCTTATATACCTTCACTCCATGTTTATTTAACACGTTCTTAAACCTCTCACCTGTGAAAGGCGCTCCGTTGTCCGAAATTAGATTTTGGATGGGGCCATAGGTCGGAATAAAATCCCCTGTTAGTTTCCTGAGGCATTGGATACGGTCTGCTCTTGTCACTGGGTAGAGTTTTACGAAATGAGTAAAAATGTCTACCACTATAAAGATATACTTCATCCCGAATCTCCCAGTGGGAATCGGTCCATGGTAGTCTATAGCTATTAAGCTCCCTTTTTCTTCCCTTGTGATCGTCAAAGGAGGCCGATCAAACTTCTTATTTAGCGGTTTTACCCTCTGGCATAGATCACAGCTGCTTATGAATTTTCTTACTTTCCGCCCCAAGTTCTTAATGTACACCCTCGCAGATATATAAAGCATCACCCTCTCCGTTCCACTGTGGCCTAAAACTGTATGGACTGTACTGATGATGTTTGTTTCTATTTCTCGGGGCACATAAATTAGCCATTTCTTGACGTCCTGCCCACATAATTTATATATTACATCATCGATGCACCTGTATTTTAGCTTTGTCTTATTTGCGTCATCTTCAATAGGCCTACTCAGTTCATTAATTACTCGTGCTATTTCTGTGTCTTGTCTCTGTAACTCTACAATATTCGCAAAGTTCGCTTTTAAGGATGGTTCCCTTATTAGGCGTACCGGCATCACTTCGATAGGCCTATTTGACGATTGCTGGTTCTCCGGTATTTCCTCCTTCATTCTAGAGAGATAGTCACACAGAATATTTTCCTTCCCAGGCACGTGCCTTATCTCAATGTCATACTGGCTAATTTCGTGAATGATTCTGCTTATTTTACTATTACTCAATCTGCATTTATTTATGAAAGTGAGGCTAACGTGGTCTGTGTACACGATAACATGCCTGTTGAAGATGTACCTATTGAATCTTGTGAGCCCAAAGTACACCCCTAAAATCTCCAATAGAGTAACTGATCCATGTGATTCCAACTCGCTAAGGGCCCTGGAGGCCACAGCTATAATATGCTTAGTTCCATCGTTATGCTCCTGCATAAGCGCACAGCCAATTGCATTACTCGAAGAGTCCGTGTATAGAATGTATTGTAGGTCCTGTTTAGGCCGTTCTAATAGGATAGATTCCTGGAAAGCCCTTTTTATACTTATAAAAGCTCTGTCTTCCACATCTCCCCATTTGAACCTTTTAGATTTGCTACTCAAGAGCTTTCTGATGGGTGTAATGAGCTCCGCATAACCAGGAATAAAGCGTGATTGGTAGTTGAAAATGCCTAATAGCTTTCTAACTTGCTTTACGCTAGTAGGCCTAGGAATGTTCCTTATTGCTTCAATCCTCTCCGGATCAGCCCTTACGCCATTCTCCGATATAATGTACCCGAGAAACTTAACCTCTTTTCTCATAAGAAAGACTTTCTTCGGGTTTACAGACATTCCGAACCTCAGAAATGTTCCTAATACATTATCCAGTTGTCTCACGTGTTCTTCAAAGTCTATTGTATGAATCAGGTAGTCGTCAACAAATGACGTCACACAGGAGCCTTGCCCATCCGGAAACATTATTTTCAACGCTCTCAGTAGCGCACTGCCCGAGGTTTTGACTCCAAACGCGCAGCGGCAATATTCGTACGTAACACCACAATGGTTGAATGCGCAATATTGTCTGTCTTCTTCTCTTAACTCTATCTGCCAAAAACTTGACGTCAAATCAATACTGCTAAAAAATTTTGAGTCTCCCATTTTGGCAAGTAAATCTTCTACTGGCTCCGCCCGGAATTGATCTGGTTCTATATATAGGTTAGTATGCCTAGAGTCCAGGGTTAAACGTAGCTTTCCATTCGCTTTCACGACCCAACAAATCGGATTCAAATACTTTGAGTCCGATACTCTAATAATATTTGCATCTAGCATGGATTTTATTAGCTTATCGGCTTCATCCCTCATTGAAATTGGTACAGGCCTACTCTTATAGCGACGCTCAGGAATTTCTTGTTTTAATTTAAATTTGTGTTGGTAACCCCGAAATAGGCCTGGAGTTGAACTGAACACTGATTTGTTCTTATATAGCATGTTATATAAAGTCGACTTTTGACCATCTGACAGCACATCAATTTCTTCTACTTTCTCCCTGAGAATTAATTCGATATCAACATTTTCCTCTTCATTTCTTCCATTCTGACTAATGTTAGTAAAATTCGCGTGTACCGTTTCACATTCATTTTCATCTACATAATTATTAGAACCCTTAATGCACAAATGATCATATTCTTCGTCCTCCCAAACAATATCAGATTCCATTCCCTGTAACTCTGCGACACTTTCGTCACAATCAGCCTCATTATCACCTTCATATATAAATACGGCCGGTTTAATTCCCATAGGCCTATATTCGTCGATACTATTTCCCTCTTGTACTACAACTGATTCCACCACGAAAGGCTCGCGTAATAATACATCTTCATTTTGGCACTCCAACTCCTTAGTAATTATATTCTCATTAGATAAAAACGGTACACGTAACTTTTCTTTCTCATCTAATTCCATTTCTACCCAATTTTCTTCAAAATTTATTCTCATTAGTTGATCTGTCATAGAATCACAACCCAGAATTAATTTATGTGCTAAATGTTTTATTGTCAAAAAGTAGACTTCTAACTTCTTTCCCTCAATTTCCAACGGCAACATACACTGATGCTCAATTTTATGGGATTTGGCACCAATTGCAGTTTGTGCGTATAGGCCATGTACTTTCAATTCCTGAACGCGCACTCTTGCTGCTTTCAGCGTTTCATAGAATTTTTCGTTTATTAGAGAAAAAGTACAGCCAGTGTCCACCAACATATCGACTTCAAATTGGTCTATTTTTACCCTTATTAATGGCGGATATGTGGGTGTTATACCCTCTCTATTTGCACATCCTACTACGCACCCCTTCTCTCGTGTTTTATTTTCATTATCAGGTCTTTTTAATCCTTTTAATCCCTCGGTCTGTGTGACGTCATTTCGACCTCCAAATGCGTCTCCTAGTAGTTTAAAGGCCTGTCTTGCGCTACATGCCTTTCGTCATTTCTGTGACGAATGTCTCCCTGAATATCATTGTGGTTTCCCGTGCTATGCGCCTGATTCCTTTCACCTTCTATGTTAATGTCCCCCTGGTTTTCTGGAATTCGTTCTCCTACTTCGTTCTGCATCCTGCCATGAAATCGAACATTATTTACTTGTCTGTCTTGAGGCCTATTCTCTTGATTATTTCCCCTCCAGTTTTGGTTCCCATTATTTCTATATGAGTTATTATTAGGGGGTCCTCTGTTCGATTCCGCATTTCTGTTGGCATGTCCTTGGTTCCATCTACCTCTGTCATTATTTGGACCTCCTCTCGTATCTTGATTCATTTGCATATTATCCGGTCCATTTTGTCTCCTATTATCGCTACGCTCTTCTCTGTTAGTTCCTACTTCGAAACTAGATAATAACTCCAAAGCCTTGCTATAAGTTTGGGGACATGATACTATAAGCAGATTACATATTTCCGGCTGAAAATGTCTCGTCACAAGCTGAATGGCCTCTCGTTCTGGCATTCCGGGGTCTAGTAACTTGATTAGGCCTATAACTCTTAAGAAATGGTCCGATAGAGAGACGTTGCCCCTAGGTGAATATCTCCCATTATAGACCTCATTTCTAGCTAAAGCTCTCTTCGCCTCACCCCAATATCTTGCTAAGAATAACTGCTTAAAATCCTCATAGTTGCACTCCGGGTGTACTGTAAGTTCAAACCACTCTTTTGTTTTTCCTTTTAAGGCTCTACCGAGGATCAACATTTTGTACTGAGATGGAATAGACCGCAAAGTAAAATACTCTTCAACAGATTTCAAGAAACTCTGAGGGCTCGTGTTGCTCTCATTGAAGCTGGGAAGTGATACCTCATTTCCTATTAGGTTACATATATTAATCCTATTATCGCTAACTACCGGCATGCTGGTGGCTACCGTCTCGTGTACTGTATTACAGGACTCATTTGCAACACTAGGAGGCCTATATGTATTTCCTATTCCATTACATATACCCTCACTACAATTTACAGCATAGTTATTTGCTACAGGCCTATGATTTTCAACCTCCTTAGCTACCGTGCTTACTTCTTTAGAGATTTCTCCTATTTTCTCAGCTAATATATTTTCTAAATGCACTACCTTGTCATTTACTTCTGAGATTTTATCTCCTAACCCTACTTTTACTTTTCCCACCTGAGTCTCCATATTCTTTTTCAAGCTAGACTCCGATTTCTGTATTTCCTTCTCCAAAATTTTCCTTTCATTGAATAATTTCTTGCCTCATTGCTTTTTCACTTTCTTTAAGTTCCCTACAGAATTCTCCCCTGATTTCGTTGCATAAGTTAGATTGGACCTCTTTTATATTATTTAGCTCCCTCTCAAGCCTATCTATGTTCTGTCTATGTTCTTGGCTCGATTGTTCTATCCTATCTCCTAGTTTCTCTATCTTTTCCCCAGAATTTTTTTCTAGTTCATTGATACTTTCCCTAGTTTCCTTACTCGATTTTTCTAGTCCCTTCATCATAGCTTCCTTAGATTCCCTCATCATAGCTATCAAATATGCAATAGAATTCGGGTCTATAGTTTGATTCAATTCCCTAGGCCTATGTTCAGTTACAATATCATTCTCGGTCAGCTGAATATTTGTTGCAATATTTTCCTGCCTATTATCAACTCCCTGCTCCAAAACCCCGTCACCTGTCGCGACACTGTTCTCATTGTTAATCTCCATTCTACAATTATTTATTTCCTCACCAGTAAGCAAGTCGTGCCCCTCTCCACCTTCCATATTAATTTTATTCCTAGTAACTTTTCCGTTTCTAAGCCACATACATAAATTATAAGGGTACTGATACACTCTTACGATCTACCTTACCTTTGGTTAAGAAGTTCAACATATAATGCATAACATGTATAATTATACCCTTGCACAATAAATATTCGATATGCCTGAGTTCTTTTAATTTGAAAAAGATTTTATTTTACTTGAATTTATTCTTTAATTTACTTAGTGAGTTTCAGTTTAATTTTACTTTGATCTTAAATTGCAAACTTTTAAAAAAAATATTATTTGATGTCAGGCTTACTAATTTATTTAATTAATATTTACTGTTTCTTAAATTATTGATAATAAAATTGTTTACTTTACTGAAACTCTATGTATATTTAAGTTCTTATCTGTTGGTGATTTTTGATGTTTTCTGCGGCGGTCTCCGGAACTGATGTACCACGATCTTGAATTCCAGCGGTGCCTTTACGGGTGACGTTCTAGAAATTCTGCGGTGTCTTCCTTCCGTTTTGGGATGATTTTTGAAGTTGGTGATCCTTGATGTCCAGCTTCACTCGTGCCTCACGTTGGGAAATAGCCATGTACAGCGGTTCGGTGTTGATATGTGATGTTTACCTGGGCGCCACAGTATAATGCATATACTGAATATTTCTGATTTGTTGAACCCGCCTCCGGTCTGCCAGTCGATCGTTGAGCACTTCCCTCTAGCTTCAGGGTAGGAAGCGAAGAACACCTTAATATTATTGCTTGAATAATAATGCAGTTTCTTTGAACACTGAAGGAATATTCTGTTTATTCAAAACGTTGGAAATACAAGTCCAGTCATTGACAATAATTACAAAATTTGTTTGTGAATAATTAATATTGTTACAAGTTCTCGGTAGATCGTTACTAGTGATACAATTGCTGCCGTATATGATTTTGACTAATCGCGATTGAAAGTAAGAATCCTTCTAAGTCGATTAATTCCACAGCTAAAATTTTATAAGTCCAATTAATTCTGTGGGCACGCGGCCTCAAAGATAAGTAGAGTGATTGATGTAGGCACGCGGCCTCGACGTAGAGTGATTTAATACGGTGGACACAAGTCCCCGAAGTAGAATTGACTTGACTGCTATAGGCACGGGGCCTTGAAGTAGAGTGATTTTACAGCGCTCCGGTAGGCCTAAGGAAAACTTTCTTGGACAAACATTTATCCCTACTCTTCTTAATTATTATTCGTGAATCCCGGCACGTGGTACTATAGACCAGTTCTTATTGGCAAATCTCCCGACCAATAATAATATGTTAGTTTCCCACGGAAATCAATTGGATTTTCCCTTATTCTCAAAACCCACAACTTAGCGTCTCGGATTTCTAAGAAGGTTCGGACAGCGTGTTGTATCAGTAGCAACATCAGAAGCTAGGCTTAAACACAATAGCCGACTTCTTAGAATTACTTAAGTGGATCAGTACCCTCTGTGATAAGATCTTGGGAGATTCCCGATACATTGTACCTGAGTACTGCATTGCCTTATCTCGCACCCGCTAGGTCTGCTAGGGAAATTCCCAGCTTCTCTGTCTATGCACTGCAATCTCATTTTAATAGTTATTTAAAATGATGTTGTTAAACTTTTTACCTTTGCCTTCTTTCTAGTTAATAATATTTATAATGAATGTTCCGTCTTTTCACGGTCATTTTAAGACCAAACACGGGCTATGAGATTTTATGATTTTAGTTTGAATAAATTTGGGCAATTAATCTGTCATTTATTATACTTAATTTGGTTATCTTGTTTATTTCTTTTTACCGAAGTATCTGAACTGCAATAGTTTGTGGGTTCGAACCCAGCATAGTTTGGTGGCATTCTTGTGAGCATAAGCCAGTGGCGCCAACTTTTGAAAAACATTGGGTGGACTCAAAGATTTAAAAAAATTTCACACTCCCGTTCCTTGGTTCATGAAATATATACATACTGTATATATAAAAGCGGGTTTGTGACTGACTGACTGACTGACAGAGAATCAACATAGATCCTGAAATATAATACAGTTAATTTTGAATTACAAAATACAATACCCGAGCGAAGCCGTGCCTTTTAAGTTAGTGAAATATGAGACAAAATACCGCAAGGAAAAACTCACGAATTCACCCAGTTCAAAAAGTCTCATTTCACAACAGCACAGTCATTGGAATTATGTGTTAATTACAGGCCTATTAATACGGTCCAGATATTTAACTATTATGCTATTTGGTGGTAATTATTGCAGTAGGTTTGGTAATCGTCGTACTTTCTTTTCTTAAACAATAAATTACCTATAGTAAAATAATACTAAAACTCGCGAACGAAATTCTCCGAAATAATGTATAAATCAACCAGTCACTATACTATTGCCAAAGCAACACTAAAATGTTTACATTACTTCTAATGACTTTCTTTTTGTTACTTTTCCGAAATACGTATAATAATACTAAGAAAGAATACTGATTAATTTGATCTCCCTCGCCTGTTTAAACAACCCATTGCGGATGAACAGTGTATTGCATTACTTTATTCGAATATTATGATACACAAAATACAGAATATAAGTTTAACACCCAAATGAGCTTTGCCTTTGTGTGGGTGCCGTGTAGTATTAATTGTAAATAAATACCATTAACAGTCAATAATATGGTAATTATTAAGAAAAATTATAGGTCTATTTAGTTTGAAAAACAACTTGAGATAAAGACGGAAATTTACAAATTCATATACTCATCACTAGAACTTCAACTAGAACAAAAGAACCGTAAATAATACAAATATATGTAAAACTCAAGTTAAAATTAAGAGAGAACTGTAAATAATACAAGAAAGTGGACTGGAACTTTATATGGATGTGACACATGGTCCCTTACTTTTCGGGAAGAACATAATCTAGAGTGCTCGAAACAGGGTGTTTAGGAAAATATTCAGACCTAAGAGAGATGAAAACGGGGACTGGAGAAAACTGATTAATGACGACCTTTATAATTTCTACTCTTCACGGAATATAGTAAAGGTAATTAAATCATGGAGGATGAAATAGGCTGAACATGGGGGAGGAAAGACATATTATATCAAAACTATTTTGAATTAAGACCCGAAGGGAAAATACCACTTGGAAGATTTAAGGGAAACAGAACTTCCGAGGGATGGTTGGATGGATTTAGCACAGAATGGGAACCTTTCTGTCAGCGACTCCCGATAGGTGGCAGCAGGGTCAAAAGAGGTCCAAGCATGTCGTCTGCTGTCCATTGAACATAATGGAACAGACTATTTAAACATCAGTCAGAATGCCAGAAAACATGTTGTGGCGATCCTCTGTGTAAAACAGAGGGGTACACATATGCTTTACGAAATATATGGTTATAAAATATAAAGAAGATTAAACGGATGCTAATAGTTAATAGTCTATGAGTTCCTTCAAATCTCCTCGCTCAACACTTTCACCTCCTCAGAATTGACTCATTTTATTAATCATTTTTACAAAGAATAAAACTTAACAAGAAGTAGTATTCTCATTATCTACAACAGAAGGTCATGTTTCCAATATCTTCATCAAATGGACAAGATTCACTTATGTTCTGTTGCTTTAAACAGAAAGTTCGCCCAGCAGGAAACTCAACCACTTATTCTCTTTCAAACTATGATACAAAATTACTTGTTAAGAAGGTATGGACAGTATTTGATAAATACAACTTACTTAATTTATTAACTTCATAACAAAAATTCACATATTTCTGTTTCACATTTATTATAATTTGTATAATAAAATTATGAATATTTCTTTTAAACGGAATTTGTAAGCTTTTTCATTGCAAACATTAAAACAAACCGTAAAATTGAAACACTTGCAAAACTAAATTATTCTTACAGGCATTGGTGGTTCTTGTAAATTGAAGATTAAAAAAAAAATTATTATAAAGAAGACGTCAAAGCATATTTTTCCTTTCTATACTGGCAATTGGCACTAGCTATTTTCCCCCTCTAATTACAACTACACTGTTATTATATACAACTCACTTTTATAATGCACATTAATGATATTAAAACACTATATTAGAACTGGAATTATCGATGCACGTAGATATTTTAACTCGAATCGAAGAGAACATAGTATTTTGAATTATTAGCATATGAGAACCCAGTACGATGAATAACAATTCCCTGCGAGCCATAGGCCTAATTCTGAAACTTATGTAATATAATTCTAAAACAAAAAGTATGAACCTATATTATGGATGGGCGTTGACGTTAAAATATTACGCATTTAGGCCTATAGTAATAATCACAAGAAAACCATTCCCTTATTACCTTATTTTGACATTCCAGCTTCTTTCTAATTACGTTGACTTCATGAAAAGAACATTCTATTACTAATATGATACACTATTCAAATACTATAATTCGTATTTGTTTCCCACACAAAAACTTAATGACAGCTATAATTCTGGAGCATGTCTTATTCGTAAGCCTCTAAAGGATATTATTTAGAAGCAAGCAAACGTAACCTAAATTTATTTATAAAATATTAATGATAATAGGAACAAAATATTTAGATTTATATCCAATTCTTTACTTTCTATAACTACTGTGTTATGTTAATCAAATACTAGCATCTGTCTACCACACAGTAAATTCATAACCGAAGGCTGAAATACATACAGAATATTGTGAAAGCAAACAACCATGAACCTAAATTACTTTTTACAAATGATTTACAGTATAAAGATTTTTTTTTTACATATTTACGCCTATGGTTATAAATCTAAAGAAGATGGGATGTTTTCTTTGTGGTGTACTGTACTACAAGCTTTAAATACGTTTCATAAAATTTGAATTATTTCTTCACCATTTAACGAATAAAAAATGCCACCGCGATATAGAGGAATAACTTAAATATTTTGAATTATCTGTCACTAAGCTACACATGTCTCTGCCACTGCAAAGTAATTATTGTTCCTGTTTTTGCTGACACACCCCACGGGTTCTTTTCAACATAATAATTACAACCAATTATTACTTCAGACAGACATTAATTCGTTAATTCTTTTAACAAATCAATACTTTTTCTGGCGATCTCACACTCTCCTAGGCAGAATATAGGTAGGCCTATTTAACTTCTGGAATATAACTTAAACGTTATTAATCGCCAGTTTTTATAAGAAAGCCAACATTATTCACATCTATTGATACGCATAAGCATATGGCAAAACGAGATGGCAGGACCTCCTCTGACCCTGCTGCGCTCTGGTGGACAAATTTTTAACTGCACACGAAAGGTTCCCATAGGGTAAAAATGGCGGGCTGTAACCAAGGCAACGAACCTAGGTTCCCGCGATTATTTACTTAACTACTAGATGCTTTTTAAAATCATTTATTTACCATGGAATGCACCCCAAAGCCGGATTTTTACCTTTTTCGTTATAATTATTAATAGTTTAGTTTATGAATGATTCGTATGTAAGTGTTAATAAATATGTTTTAATTAATTTGCTCTTATTTTTTGTTTTTCAATTAATTATCGCGGCCGAAGCCGCGGGCACTGCTAGTAAACTTATATAATAACGATATGACTACGGTATAAATATAATATTGTAGGCCTACATGAAATTATTTTATTGTTTCTGAAGACAAACTTAGTAATAGGCTAATTGTCTTGTACTCCACACTCTTATTTTATATCACAATTCCTTCCTGTGATTTTTATTCACTACAAGCATAATCTAGATTCTTCATTTAACTTTTCCGCACTCTCCTTATTTATATTTTGAACAGCAATGTGATTAAGTTTTTTTATGAATACATAAAAAGCATAAAATATGGCGGTGGATGTGGAAACTGCAACAGATTAACACGTAAAAATTTAATGAACTGAGAAACGACTTCAGATAATCGTGAGTGAATTGGAACAAGAGGAGATATTATGTATGACAACAATACCCTGGTTTTAACTTTCCAGCGATTCAATAAGGAAACATATTTTAGTAATGGTAAGAAATAATTTAACAAAATAGGCCTAAGGCAGATTATTGGGTGGGCTTCAGCCCCACGGGCCCATAATATAAGTTGGCGCCTCTGGCATAAGCTATGTGTAGCCTAGGTATTTAAAATAACTCATGTGGGACAAATATGTGGTGCCCCGGGGACGGTTAGGTCTACAAGCCTAATTAGCCTTAAAGTATTGACCTAAGTCGAAGCTGAAAGTATTGTGCTTAGGCTATAGACGTTCTGAGCATTACAATAATTGCAATTTTTCATTTTTTAACCAATAAACTTGACAATATTACACAGGTAAGTGCACCTTCAATAATATTGTAGACTGATGATTTGTCAAAAATAAGTTAGCTGTTTCATTGCAATGAACTCGATAATAATAGTCTATGATTCAAAATTTAATTTGAGTAGGCCTAGACCTTTCTCCAGCGCGCATACTGTAGTGTTTAAAGCTTTCTGAGACAACGTAGGCCCTAATATTTACTTAGGTCTGTGTGCTGGAGTAAATTAGTAGGCCTAAGGATTAAGTTAAATTTTATCATGTCACGTCAAAATGTCTAAACAATAGGGTACAGGATGTTTCTGCAACTCCTTGAGTCTTAGGTAGCCAAAACTGATTTGCAATAGCCTTTCTATGAACTAAAAACAAAAATTTCAAATAATTCTTAAACGACATTCACAAGCAGAGAAGACATTTACAGTAGTTATGTAAAATAGCGTCCTCCATCTCATGCAAGCAGCATAAGGTCATGGTAACATCTGTCGTATCCGGTATAACAATCCTGGAGTCTTTAACTGTAGGCTATAGCAGATAGATAGGATTCTTGCCAGAACTGCCTTTTCGGTTTCTCCAGGCATATCGTAGACAGTACTTTGTTATGTGATCTCATAAGAAATAAAGTGCGGTGATCAGGCGAACGAGCAGACCACTTTCCAAGGGTTTCACGAGCACCATGTGAAAAGTCAGGTGTTAAATCTACGAGAGGGATGTTTCCAATAACGACTTCAGATACCCATTGCATTGCTGATCCAAAAATCATGTCATCTGGGTTACATGCGAATTTCTTTCCCAATCTTCATAAATACCTACGTGTTGGCCGGCTTGCCTACCTTAGCCTATTAGACAAAACGGGTTTGCTTCATAACTTGCAAATAACAAGTTACGTCCCAAAGTTCCCCATCTCAAATTGATGTAAGTTAGGCAATATGGTCATTTGGCCTTAACCAACATCCCCAGAAGTTTAAATCGTCATCTCGAAACACTGTATGGTTTGCATTCTGCTTATTAGTTTACGGAAAACCAAAGAATGAAGTTAAAAAAAGAAGTTAAGTAACTTAAGTTAATGGAGCCAATTGGTACGGAGTCATTTAATCCACTCAGGGTGGAAGAATTTCAGCTTAGGTGGTCTACATTTTCCCCAATTTTTTTTATTTCACTCATACACCGCGTGTTTGATATTGACCAATAACGTTTATCAATTCCTCGGATATAGACCAATCACGAACGTTTATCTTTAAAAATCTTGCTTGCTATTAATATGAAGATGCGGTTTTAGCTCGTTACTGGACATGTAAGGAATCAACGTACCGTGATTAATATGTCACATGCTGCCAGCTGAACACAATAAAAACATTATTTTGTCCAACACAAATCTTTGTAAATTGAAATAATATAAATGTAAGTTACATTGATTAAAAACACAATTTCAATTCGGTACAAGCCAGTTTGTGTGCTTTTATTCTGTTCTGCTGTTAGCTTACCTCAATTAGGTTAGGCCTAACTATTTATTATAGGTTTATGCACCATTGGTAACATTGCTTACAACATGGTAACTAAAATCGATTCATGGTTGGTTTATTCATAGTATGCCGTGATTTTTCAGCTGTTAGTTTTGTTTTTATATAACGAAGTAAGAAAGTAATTTCTATCTTTATAATCCGTTACATTTTTATTCATGGAATAGTCTTAATGAATCCAACTCGTAAACTCTCGTGGGATTACCTATGATAAAATTTAAAATTATGTACTGAGTTAATAATAGAAAGCATTAACTAATTACGCACCTATCCTATAGGCTTACAAGGTCATAACCATTTTGTGAACCATCCGTCTTTTTTAAGGTCTCATAGGCTTAATAATCGGCATTCTTACTCAGACAGCCTATTCTATTGGTTAGAATGGTTCTTTGTAGTTTATAAAAAAAAATATGTTTGTCAGTTTTCTGGGACATTAGGCCTATCCCCTGTAAAGTTGGCAGCTTGTATTACTAAGAAGATGAGATTGCAGTAAAGTAACTTAAGAGTAGGCTATCAAATAAGTCCCACCAAAAGTTAAATAGCATAATTTATACAGCTTATTTTCGGTAAAGGCAGTTCATTTAGTCCTCCATCGGAATAATTTTGTCACTTCATAGGCCTATGTAGGTAGACCTATATCTTACTTTATATAGACTGAGAAAAAATGTCGACAGTAATATTATTTACATAGACTGAGAAAAAAATGTCGACAATAATACTATTTATTGAGGCATATTAAATCTTGGATTGCAAGTAGGGCCAATGGGATAAAACAATGTAGCCCTAATTAGATGTAAATTTGCAGTGAGATATACTGAAAGCTTGTCATTAATAGGTTACAAGTTAATAATTCGAGTTAGATATTTGAATTTTTACTGTACAAAATGAATCTTCACGATCACGACACATAAATCGTGTTCGGCAAATAAACACGCAGGTCTAAGTTTCTTTTAGAATTTGTGCATAATCGTATGTGGAAACCAATGTTTTTGTCTTATCTTAACTTAACTATAGCCTATACAGAATATGGCCTCCCTGGCTTTATGAGAGATTCGTTGTGATTCACTCTTCTCAGCACAACTCTCAAAACACTAGCCTAATTTTGTTTAATGGGTATATCCTACTGATTTAAGGTGGAATAGGGATAAAATATTTATTTGGAAATACAGCGCAGGCCAATAATATTACAATAGGTTACTTACAAAGAATAGACTAAGAAAAATCCTTGAAAATTATGTTAGGTATTCATCGTTAAAAAATGGTCAATCGACAAATTGGCTAGGGCTATATCAAAACAAAATGGAGACCAACCTTTTAACTAATAGACTAGCTGATTATAGGCCAACCACATAATATGTGATAGGCCCTACTAGCGTTGTTAAATGCCCAACTACAAAAAGATTTTAACAGCAATAAAAACATTTATTGAATAGGCTTATAACACATGTGAGAGGAAATTGAATGGCATCTACATAAGCCTACTAGCCGTAGGCCTATGCACGATACTCACTAACAGATAGATGTCACTGAAGCTGCGATCTGGGTGCTAATGTGAGCTGGCAACTTACCTGAAATGACAAAACAATGAACATTAGAACAATGCTTAAGAATGAACTCAAATTTTAGCTTACGTTTCACTAAAAGTAGTCCTTTTACAATATTTATTTTTCTTCCTGTGTTAATGTTAGCTTATTTTCGTTTCGAATAAGCGTCCATAATGACTTTGCTTCAGTTAGTAATTTTCATTACTCTGATCACCATAATTAGGCTACTAGACCGCTAACTTATTATTGTTAGTTATCTTACTTATAGTCTGATAGCGCCAATTATTGGGAATAACCTATCCTTTACATTAAAACTAAAATTGTGGAGTACTCAATATGGCCTATTTAAGTTAACACGATAAACTATCTTTAAAACCGCCTAGCTTGTATAAGAACTGTCCAAAAATAAACTCCATGAAACACTATAACTTAAGTTATATTTAGCATACACTTCATAATCACACTGAGCTTATTAGGCTAAGTAAGTAGCCTTTACTAAGAACTGGAAATCCAAAAGATTTAGCCTATGTGCCTAGTAATATTTTACTAATTATTTTCCATGAAAATTAGTAACTTAAGCTCAATATAATATAGGCCTAAGTTATTCCCACATGAATACTAAACTAAAAGAATGGACAGTCTATCACAAAAGGCGTTTACTTTGAAATTAAATGTTCTGAGATAAAAGTTTTCAATGAACATAGTAATTTTAATCCTAGAAATTTAAATAAATTTATTTTAAAATCTATTATCATCATCATCAAACATAATTTGGGGCCGAAATAACCCTTTACAGAGCTCAGAAACTTTCGTTTATAATGAAAATTGTTTTCGTTTAGTTAAGAGATAGACTACTCCTTACCTAAGTTACTGTGTGTGAAATTGAGAAAAAAATTGTGTGGCGAATAAACATAGCCTATTTAATATGAAATAAGTCTAACTGAATAATAAAAGGCTAATAATCATATATTATTCATAATAATGATAGTGATAATTATTATTATTATTATTATTATTATTATTATTATTATTATTATTATCATCATCATCATCATCAAGGTAGACTTTCTTCTGTAGCCTATTCTGTTTCATATTCCTTCCTATTGCTGACATCGTTTCTCACGTTGATAAGGTATTCCAGTCGCCTGTTACTCAATTTCAGGATTTTTTTTTATCCTGTTAGGCTACTGTTCAATCTTTCAATCGCAAAACCAATAGCTTTGCTAATAGGCTGACGGACGGCCAACCAAGTTACTGGTGAAAAGCAAATTTAACGTTAAATCAGCTTTTCAGTATCAAAACAAGAATAAAATCAATTCTTCGGGTTGGTGAACACACCCTTACCGCTGAATCTATAGTCCTCCCCCAAGTAAGCATGCTTACCTAGCTAGGTGGCAGCGATCGAGAGAGGTCTGCTACCTGGCAAACCCCTAGCGGTCTCCCAGAACTGTCACCAACACGCTTTCCGTCTGCAAGCCACGTGGCACGAACTTCCCGCGTCAACTTTGACGATATGCTGGAGTTTGCAAACTATGTGAAAATCATAGACGAGCAAGCGAGAAGAATGTTGTCGTAGCAATATGTAAGCGACATGGAGGACCCTTTTCACAAATATAGGGATCGCAAATTTATGTTGCAATTCAGATTTTAAAGGTAAACAAACAATGAAGACCAGTTCCTGCTGGCCCCTCCCCTGTGCTACTGCCGAAGGCGTGCGTAGCAGGTGGAGATGATAGGCGCGGCCTGCTTAACATATTGCCAACATCCACTTAGAATAATACAATGTTCTTATGCTTAAAACTATTACGATAATCTTTTCATAATAGTAAAACTAGATGGTTTTATTCAGAAAATGTTTAGTATTCCTCATAAATGTTCTTAAAAAATACAACTGGTGAAAATGTATGCTGACTTTCTCCCTATCATATTGGTTACTATGAAGTAGCCATTTTAGCTCGACTGTGATGCATCTACACGGTTGCCATTTACTGCAGAATCCGAACTCCTGCTGGAACATCCGCTGGCAGAGGTATTACGATATGGAACTCCAAGGGGCCTGCCAGCTGGGTATGGGTAAGCCCCTATACCTAGGGGACGACTATAGATTCGGCGGTTAGATGTAGGAAAGAAGACGGAACTGGAAATGTTTATAAACTTACATATAATTGTTTAAATAGGAGTTTAAAAAGCAAACTGTGTGAAAATGTTCTCACTTCACCACAAGCTTACGTCATCAGAGAATGTGATTATTTTCAATTTTCACTAAGCATAGCTAGGCATATTTGTCCAAATAATTTTCAACTAATAAACGCGTGCGATACTTCCGCACTTCGCTCTTTTGACAGGTGCCCAGGAAATGTGGACAATTAGTTAGGTAGTGAAATATACAATAGTCAGTCTTTTAAGACTAGAACCGGCTCTAAAGTAAACGAGTATGTCACTCTTACGTAGATAGGAGTAGTGTGTTGGAGTGAGACAAACTTAGGCCTACTTGTTTTCTTTAGGGCCGGTTCTAGGGCGGACAATATCTACTTATTTCACTATCTCAAAATACTCTGACCAAAGTATACTTACACTCTTATATGGTTGTAGCCTACATAGGCTACAGCAATGTATTAAAAACTTTACATATGCCTAATATAGGCCTGTATGTAGTAAAGATAATCTTATTCTACCTAAAAGTGAGCCAATACAAAGGTCTATAAACGAAGTAGCAATCTAAACAAAGCCTAATTGTAGAGGCTTTTGACTGAATGTAGAATGTAAACCTCGGCGTTAATTTTGTTATGAGCATTGTATTTTAAGGACAGAAAATTAATGAAATTTCTAGCTGTTATGAAATTGTGTAGAACCGATCGAAGTATCTTTACTGTCATTCCTCCTCCTGTAGGCTAAATCTTATATTTATCAACATTACGTTTGGCTATAATATGAAAACATTTGGGGGAAATTTTTAGCGTCCTTACCATATCCCATTGGTAGGCTTCATGTAACTTGCAGTCTTCATGGGCCATGAAGCATCTATCATTCCTTTTGCATAAGGAAGAACAAAGCATATGTGAAGATGTTATTTGTCATGAAGCTACCTGTAATGCAACTTCCAAAGTCGTAGGCTATATGAACACTGTGAAACAATATGTTATCATGAGAACCGATCTGCATTTGATAAATTCTTTCTAATATATTGCCTTAAAATAGGCACTAAATTAGGCTTCACTCCGGTGACGGTCAAACGATTTGGTTCAATATCAATAGGTTTCATCCCATGGACGTTATAAATGCGTATACCAAGTTTCATGAAAATCCTATAAAGCATATAGAGAGGGACAGACAGACAGGCGGACAGACATTTTCCCGTCCCTCACATAATCTCATAAAGTACCATTCTGGCCCTTAATAACAGGAATTATAAGAAGGTTATGAGATTGATCACCGATGAGCAAATGGGGTTTTTAGACCTGGCCTCTAACAGAAATCAACAGCAGAAGAAATTCTTAAGGTAAAGGGCACGGTGCGTACTGATTATCTATTAATACGGAAGCCTCAATTTCCAATAACCCTAAGTGCCCCCCAAGGCCTCTAATGGGGAGCAAGTTCTTTTACTTATTAAGGCTTTAGCTTAGACTTCTTTTTTGAACTAACGCTGAACGAAAACTCTTAATACAGAATGTCGGATGAATAAGCACATCTAAAGAGCCTAATAGACCTAGCCCCTCGGTACGAAAATCAAAGGCAAAAAGGCTTAGTGTAGCCCACTTGAAAAAGTTTCGTAAGAAAGGCGTTGGTTGAGAGCCGTTTTAGGCCCTTTATCCGCTCTACTGGTTGTATTCAAAGGTTGATTTGGCCTCCAAACATGTTCATCTTTCCATGCTGATACATTAATTATAATTAATTTTCAATGTAATTGGTTAGGCCTATTAAAAATAGTAGGCTAGTCCTTATGCAGTAGGCTTTGTTCCGGAGTCAGGCATAATAGTCTACTCATGTTCTTTTTTTAGGAAAAATATTAAACAGATGTTGAGACGTAACATTTTATAAGTAATTGCTTTTACTGCCTATGATTTGGCCTATTTAATAATAATTATTATTGGGGCAAATTTCGTTGAATTAATGGAAAGATGTAGGCTACTCAGAGTTATATCCTGTTTGTTTTTCGCACACCTAGGCCAACTGGTAAAGTTTTCTGATATGGTTTTCTGGCAGGCCTACATTTGGTGATTTAATTAAGCGGTGATCATTATAAACGTACACAACATATTTTTCTTCACTAAGCGCACTTTAGGATGGGCTATATGAACAGAGCACACAGATGTTCCCATCCCGTTAATAATTAATTATTCAGGATGCTATTGATAAGTTTGTAGGTTCACATAGCCTAAAGTTAGGCTACTACAGTATTTTTCAAATGGGAAGCGTTTTGCTCTTCCTCTTGCTTAGATACGCGGTCCAATCAGAGACGGTGAGACGGAAGGAAGACCCTTCCTGATAGCGGTACTCTTTTAGCTCGTACACGTGATTGGCGGTGAAGGAAAACGCTTCCCATTTAAAAATTACTGTAGTATTATTACTATAGTCTACGTAAGGCACGGATGTTTATGACATATTTTCTTCCAGGCTTTTATTTCAGTCATAGCATTGATTTAAACGTTCCTGATTACTTTCAGATAGCCTAAAGGCTATTTTAGGCTACGTCATAGGCCTATACAGGCATAAATAGGTCAATTTTGCAGTTTTGATTATATTGTGCGTGTTTTCGCGATTTAAGGTATAAGGTAGCCTAATATTCCGGTTACATTTTAAGATATGATCATATATTCGGATGAGTTAACTTACATGGTTGGTAGGCTACTTTGACCATACCCTGTTCTGAAAATTACTATTTCTTAGAAAGAGTTAAGTTACTCATATAATGACCTCATTGTCAATGGAATGCGACTTGGTTATTGGTTACCAACTGAAACTGCGCAGTTTTCCGAATTGTCTGACTTTTCGAAAGAACACTGTGAGTTGATGTTAAAGCTAACAATCCTCTCAATAAAGAAAGCAATGTTAATTTTTTTTAAATGAAAACTTCATGAAACCCAACGAACCAGAGTTCATAGTTCAGGAAAAATGATTTACCTCGTTGTTATCAAAATGCATTGTTCATTATTGATTGACGGATATGCGTTCCAATTTTTAGTCAGTCATTAATGTGTTGGCCTATGAACAAAGTTTAAATTAGGGAAAACTTTCACTCTGTGCGTGGAAAGATGTAGATCTAATTTAACCCAATCTGAAAATGTTTCTTCATCAATATAAGCTTACAGACTAAACAATAAAATAACATTTTATAATTAATAGCTTATTAATATAAATTTTCGGAAAAATATTCTCAAGGAGGCTTAAGTTGCAGTCTTTAGTAGCCTCTGTCTGGAGGGCATTTTAATTTTTTAAAGTAGTTGAATCTATAATAATATTTTACCTTTTATCGCCTTGTAAATTGGTTTTGTTTTAAGTGAATTACGTTTACTCAGTATACCTAAATGAACATAAACCATTTAGTTACGTAAGTTTTATTGCAAACATTTATTCGGTAAAACACATTATCAGTTCACAAACGTATAATGAACAGAAGGAATGAAAAACTGAAGGTGAGGTACCCTCAATTAAAATGGTCATCCATGTCTGTGCTTTGGGTGTGCCTACACCCCATCGTGGTTGAGACACTGGCCTATAAACTGGCAGTTCTTGGGTTTGACTCGATAGTTTCATTGCAGTTTTTCAATTTACTTTTTCCCGCTATGTTTCGGGGCCATTATCTGCAACAGATTAGTAACCTACCATAATTAATACTTCGGCTAAGGTCTTAGCTAGGTTTACATGATTTTCATGTGAAAAGTCTTAATGCCTATGTTAAGGCCATCTTTGATTTTGATTATATGGTAAATTACGAAGATATGCTGCAACTTATGCCTTTGACCGTCATCAGTGCACCAAAATGTTGTCCCGCAGTTCTTTTATATGTCCGTAAATGTACAGACATGGGACTGACATATTTTTTACACTTATAAATGTCATAGACCTTACACAAGGGCATTTTGGGCATGTAAATGATTACTTTAGTAGTCTATTTCATAAAGGGCGTTAGGAAATTCCACATAATGAGATCTGGTTTTGTTTACCTTGATCTTAACTTGTTAAACTTACCTTTTTCATGATGCAGCAATCCTGTTCCCAGGTTTCACAATTCATAGAAAATAACTTCAAATGAGTTCTGCTACAAATTCATGATCGTTCTTCCATTATTACGCTCTATATAATTTTACGCAGTAAAACTACTTTACAGACATTTTCTTACTATTGCTCGACGAAGGACATAAATATTGCTCGTCATACAACGAATTTAATAATACACGTTCAGAACAGCCAATAGAATCTGTACAGTTTGATATTACTGAGGTTTATTAGTAAATAAGTTTTTTTAAAAATAAAAAAATAAAAAACTACTTGCTTGTTTATATACGCATTTCGTTTTCAAACCTAGATCTTATTTTAACAAAATAAATAGCAACTTATGTAGGCTAACTTATTTTCTTCTGGCATTGCACTGCTTATCCTTTCCTTTTGAGCAAATGCACACTTCACTGGAGCCGAATGAACTTCCGTTCGTTCCACCGACACTCCATGTTGCATACTACTGGTTTATACACATTTATACATTTTCTTCCTCAAGCAAGCAAGCAGGGATATTTGGAACACTTTGGTGTATAGCATTTAGAGGGTTGTGAAATGTGCTCAAAGCATCAAGGGTGGGGAATACAAAGGACGCGGGCTGATCCAACCAGCTTTGAGGGGGTTGATGCCTTACAAAGGAACTTGCTTCAGACAAAAAATGGAAGACCCACGAAGGCCAGTTTAGAATGGCTGATGATGAGGGTTGCTGCATGTCAGGATTCCAGAACGGGGTGGGGAGATGAAAGAATTCTCTAATCCAACATGGCGTCCAGTCTGCTCTTCCATGAAGAGAAATAGTTTTGTTGTTGCAGTCTTAAAAACTCTTATGCCCAACATCCTCAATTTTAAATTTCCCTTCCAAATTTACTTTTCGCTGTCGTCTTGTTATCTGAAAACCTGAAGTTTCAAGTTTTAAATGTATTAATGTACTTTTATTTTTGATCATAAGCTACTTAGCAAATTAATTGAGGTTTTATAGAACGGAAGAACTCGTCGCCTTTATAGTGTGAGAAATGCTCTTTTAAACTCAAATTTTCCGTGTTTATTTTTTCGCATTTTACATTAAAGCGTCAGCAGAAATAGCAATGACATAGCCTATGTACATGACTCACACACAAAAATGGATGTTGCTAGGCGAGGTGGAACTAAAATAATATATTTTGTAGGCTAGCTAATGCTTGTGGTCGGAAGTGTTGCTAACAAAAACAACAATGGTATAATTTTTTAAAACTATTTCCAAAAATAATAAATAGGTGGTTAGGCTATACATTTTACTTTCAGATTAATTAGGGCTAAGTAGGCTACCGGATATTATCCGCAGAAGGTGCTAACTGCCTAACTAATTTTAAAAAGTAAGGCATTTCTGTAGGAGTGTTGAAAGTGCCATGTATAATTATAAGTTAAACTTAGGTCTTTATCAAAAGGGCTAACTCCTCAAAAAATAATTATCGAGTGCATTATAATATAGTAATGAAGGAAGGTCCAAGTTCTAGAAAGGTTGCCTAGCGCATAGGCCTGTGGAGATAAAAATGACTCATACAGTAGCATCTTATGATAGAGCAATAAAATTTGTAATTAAAGGAAGTCTTTATTAATACCGTACCGCTTATAATTCTGACACATAGCACATATCCAATTCTAAAAGTATGTTACGGAGCTACATAAACGTAATTTCGGAATAAGCCCTCTCAAATAGCATAATTTACGGTGTACTTCGTTTTTCAAGTTTGCCTATAGCGTATTTTACAAGCCATAGAGCCATAGGCTACAACCTATAAATAACTAGAAGTAATAATGATTTGTTATAAGAAGAGATGTGCTTGAAAGAGGGATCAAGTTATATTCCTGTGCAGTGTAGTGTGCGAGTTGGATTTATGCGAGCTTGTGGCGGTTGTAAATTTGCCTTGTAGTTTCCTGAATACATCAGCCGCTTATGCCTGCCTCAGAAAGCACAAGAGAACGGAGGAATGCAGAAATAACAACATAGGGCTACATTATGGGTCTGCTTAGCAATAGGCTTGTTTTTTTCAACAACTTAATCTTTAGCCCTATAGGCCTAGTCATAGGCTTTACAGAAGTCAAGTTATAGTTTTCCTGCAATTTATGAGTTATTAAAATTAAGACAAATTGTAGCTCTACAATAAGTTATAGGCCTAGATATTTTACACCTAGAGGCCTACGGCCAATTATATCAAAATTAAAAAATACGGACCATATGTCTTATGAAAAAAATTGAAGTGATTTCCATGTTAATATAAAATATAATCCAATCATATCCTACTGCTTGAAAGAAAATTTATCAATAATAGTAAGTAGCCTACATACAAAACGTTGAGTTCCTACAGGGATGATAGGTATACCACTCTTCAGTAGGCCTATAAGATACATGAACTAGACCAGTTTAAAATCATAAAACTTTCATTTTAATGAACATGCAGACGTATCAATATGAAATCTAAGGTAGGACTAGGACTACATTATTGGCTATTTTAAACATTTGTACAGGTAGGGGAAAAAAAGCGGACCGACTCTTTTAGCTGATGGGGGAAGGATTTATTTATTTATTTATTTATTTAACCTGGGAGTTAAGGCCATAAGGCCTTCTCTACCACTCAGCCAGGGCAAAAACATGAAATACATAATGATAATAATAATAATAATGATTAATAATAAATTAAAAAAGAACTGATATACATGAATACAAGAAACGTACATTAAATACAAAGAAAAAATTCGAACATAAGTACTTACGCAAATATGAGGATATTTACAGATAAGTTAAGCTTTAATTGTGACGTTATAGCTCAATTTACGACCCTCTTACATTACCTCTAATGGGTTTCGAAATGGGCAAAGTCAACAGTCGATACTAGAACAAATTTCAATACATTCCGTGCTATCCTGTGAATGCCGCTAGGAATGCGCAGTGGCTCATATCGGTAACTTATTTTAGTCGGTCCGCTTTTTCCCCCCCTACGTGTACATACGTTTTTAGCATTTTAAATACTGTAATATCATTACGTTATAAATAGACCTGGGATTTTAGGCTCTGAAAAATTAGATTTAGGCACCTAAAATAGGCTTTTAAAACAAGTAAATAGGCTTTTAAAGAGAAAATAGGCACTAAAAATGCTTTTAAAATGTGTAAATAGACAGAAAATAGACTTTAAAATACTACAGTATGCCCTTAAACTGTAACGTGATTTTCTTTACTGTAAGAAGCGTAGTATAGCTATTCTTAACAGAAATAACTGCAAAATTAAGACAGGATTTTTAACAAGTTTATCAAAAACAGTTTTGGATTATATAAAAAATTAGAACACTAAAGGCCTTCAAGGGCCTTGGCTTTCAATAACGGCTGCTGCCCAGTTCATGGCCTGGAGATATTGGGTGGTCGTGTGGTCAACACGACACATCCCTCAGCCGTATTGCACTGCCTCCGTGACCGCTGCTCACTGTAGCTTCCCAATTGTCCTCACAACGCTGGGTCAACACCGTTCCAGACCTCATGGCTTTCTAAATTGCTGTCGGTACTGAACATCCAACCCACGGATGAGGTCTCTAAAATTAATTAGGAGCCAATAGCAAAACCTTAGTTTTAGATAAATATGAAAACAATGCACATACTGACAGAAAATAATCTTACCATCAAAAGTCATTCCCGGAAATTGTATAAGCCATTGTTGTACAAGCGAACTCTTAGGTGATTTCGTTTTAGGCATCACGATCTATATTCACTTAAACAGATGGTCTTTCACTGGCGACTTGTCAGAGTATGTCCCTCTTGCTATACGAGTATACCTGCTAGTTGTTCTTTTGAGTTAATACTCCCCCTCCCTCCGCCAGTTAGCATTCCTTTGAAACAATTGTTTGGAAAAATCTAGTTTCTGTGAAAAACCCACCCTCTGCTGTTCTGCTCTTCATTCGGGGATGTTCATTAAACGATTGTAAAAGTTACAGAAGTAGAATTTTATTTTATAAGTACAAAATAGGAATTTTAGGCACTAAAAGAGTAAAAATAGGATCTAGAGGCCCAAATATGCATTTTAGGGCACTATAAAACTCTATAAGTTAAGTGTAAGCGATTTATCATGAAACGTCAACATTTTTAAAAATTCATGTTATTTCATAAGGAACAAAATAGGCATTTGCCTTCAAATCCCAGGTCTAGTTATAAATCAAAGGAACGTGTCCACAATGCAATAAGATACAGTAGATGCTAAACACATAGGCCTACTGTAGTACTGCTTGAGAAAAAATGCAAAGTAACAGAACACTGGAATATGATTTTTATTGACAATAAATTGTTAAACATGAATAAAACCGTAGATCTAAAGAAAATCAGCAATTTAGCAAAAATTGAATTAGATAGGCCTACATGAAAAAGTTTGATAAATACATAATAGTTGGTTACTTTTATTGTGTAATTAAAGGAAGTTATTAGTAAATAAGAAAGAAAGTGATTCTATCGTTAAGAATATTTAAGCAATTAAGCAATCTAGAGGTCTGTGACGATAGCCTTCTTTTTTTTGTTCAGTGTTTTATTTGTAGTTTGTATTGAATGTTTGGCTTTCTTCTTCATAGCCTATATTAATGACGCTATCTTATCTACGTTATAAATCTTACACTAAATTATTATTAATAACCTAACATCCACGTCCATATCATAGGCCTACACAACGATCATTTTCATATTATATTATCAAATAATGATTTCTTAATCTGTGTAGGCCTAGATGATAAGCCTTGTGAAAATCAGAGGTTTTACGATTTAAAAAAAAAAGTCGTACATGTGTTCATTCTCCTCACGAAGCAGGCCCGGGTTCAATACCCTGTCGTGACATGTTTCTTGGATAGGCTAGTGGTTTTCCTTCAACTAAGGAAATGCCAGGAAAATTCCTCGGACATCACCTCTTTGACATGATAACTTTCACCACATCCTCTTTGTTCAGAGTGAGTGTTCGAGCAACTGATGTGTCTTATCCTCTGTGTCCGTGTTGTCTCGGAGGTGCCCCCCGTAGGCCTATAGGGCTCAACACTCATCCGGAGAGGCCCTCCTTGTCCTTGTCTGGTCAAAAAATTGTGTTTCAGTGGTAATTCCTCTCCGGGCAGATCGCAGACCTGTAGGGCCCGGAAAGCGTGGGTCACAAACAATTCTTACAACGGGAGAGTTAGAATAAAACCGAGAGAAAGAAAGAAGAAAAACAATCTAACATATAAGATGGGCTACAAATAGCTTAGTGTATAGCCTAGCCTAGTGTAAGTTGTTCAAGTGCCTTAATGGTAATGTGATCCAATGGAAATCGCTCTCCCGAAAGGCCACGGACCTGTTGGAATAAGGCCCGTGCGGCGTACGGCGCATAAACAGTTATGGGCTACAAATAGGCCACATTCTTGTGTATATTATATATTATTCAAGTAGCTTAACTCCAAAATACCTTTAATAGGCCCATATAGGGTCACCTGAATTAAGCCTTTTCAAGTTACTGAAAAGGTAAAATTTAGGCCTACCATGTTGAAGGGAGCAAATAAGTCCCTTCCTTGAACGTGTATAGCCATACCTTAATTCAGGCTATAATTATGCTGTTTATACACTAATATTATCAGAATTGTAAAGAGAAAAGAGTATAATGTAGCCTATCTACTAGACCTACAAATAAGACACTATCTTTTACCCTCATATGTGCATATCTCATTCCCTTTAAAGAGAGAAATGTCTGGGCCTTTTTCAGTGAGGAGCACAAGATACAATCTCTTGATTAACGTTCAGTAGTCTAAGCCTATCAGGCATGAAGGAAACATGGCGCTAATTTAGGAATAAATTATGCAGACTTAGAGCCTATATTCTCTAATTAGAGAAGCCCTTATGATAGGTCTACTTCTTAGAGATTAGATCAGTTTATTTCTGTTCAAGTAGGCTATGACAGACTATGTATTGAACGAATGCTGTTGTGCAATAATTTCAATTTTTCCTTTTTTTAGTTTAATGAAAATTCTAAAATGAAGGAAGGAAATAGTCCTAAAGAATAATAGGTTTTAACAAGCCGTATAGCATTAACTCAATACTTAAAATATTAGCCCTATAGGCTACAAACAAACGCGTAGTTATTATTATTATTATTATTATTGTTATTATTATTATTGTTGTTATTATTATTGTTAGGCCTATTATTATTGTTGTTATTATTATTATTAAGGTTGATTAGATCCCGATGAGCACGTTAAGCATGTTTTCTTATTGAACACAATGTTATCAGGCCTAATGTTATTTTTTACAATTTGGACAAAAATAGCAAGGACTGTTTGTGACAAAATACAAAAATTATAACAGCAAAACTTATAGAACACGATTTCTATTATCCTATAATTGGTTTCGTGTGTGTTAGACCCCAATGCTTAGGGACGACGGACATTTTAGTTGAGTCACATGAACAGATAAGATTTGTCCATGTTTTCAATCAGCATCGTCATCTAATCATTTTAAGCCCATAAAATTAGGATTTTCACTGTCTTCAGTACCTACCGGTAGGCTATATTCTTTGAATGCAAACACAGAAACTCTCATCGAAGGAAATATGTTTTTACAGCCAGGACAGAAATTAAATGAGTCATTATAACGGGTTTTCCAATAGGGACTTCCGAACTTTGACAGTTCGTAGCGGTCATATTATTGAAGCTACAACTGTCGAATTGGCTGTCATGTATTCAGTCTGTTTTGCCAAATCACCATGGACGGATATAGTGTTCAACAACACGTCCACATGATAAAATTGTTTTATCAAAATGGTTGTTCTGTTCGGGTAACGTTCCGCGCGCTTCGCCCATTTTACGGTCGCCATAATCGTCCTACCGAGAGGACTCTTCGTAGTGTGGTGGATGAATTTGAGTCCACTGGTTCAGTAACCAATCAACCAACACCCGTACGACAACGAAACGCAAGATCTGCTGAAAACATCGCCGCTGTCCGTGAGAGTGTGTAGGAGAATCCGACGCAGTCGATTTCGCGTCGCTCACAAGAACTAGGCCTTTCGCAGAACACAACTTGGCGAATTTTGCGTCGTGACTTGGGCCTGCACCTGTAAAAAATTCAAATAACCCAGGAGCTGAAGGTAAACGACCCTAGACAACGACGTGTGTTCGATGAATGGGCTCTGGAGCAGTTGGAAACTGACCCTAATTTTCATCGAAAAATCATCTTCAGCGATGAGGCCCATTTCTGGATGAATGGGTACGTCAGCAAACAAAACTGTCGAATTTGGGACGATACCAGTCCGCATGAGATCCAAGAGCGTTCAATGCATCCCAAAAAAGTCACTGTTTGGTGTGGATTTTGGGCTGGCAGCCTCATTGGTCATTATTTCTTTCAGAACGATGTTGGCCAGGCCATCAGCGTCAACAGCGAGCGCTATAGGTCGATGATCAACAACTTCTTTGGCCTAAACTGGATGATATGGACACCAACGAGATGTGCTTTCAACAGAACGGCGCTACGTGCCACACGGCTCATGCCATATTGGACACTCTGCACGAGCGATTTGAGGGCATGGTCATCTCACGTGGAGGTGATGTGAACTGGCCACCGAGATCGTGCGATTTGACCCCGTTAGACTTTTTCTTATGGGGTTTCCTTAAGTCGCAGGTCTATGCGAATAAGCCATAAACCACAGCGGCCCTCAAAGACAACATAACTCATGCAATCGGTCAAATTCAGCCTGATTTATGCGCCAGAGTCATGGAAAATTGGACATTTCGGTTGCGCGCCCTCCAGCGAAGCCGCGGCGGACATTTGCAGGATGTTATATTCCATACATAATGGCATCGATAGGCCTTTCAAACGAATAAAAAATTTCGATGATATCTCGTACATACTTAGTTTTATTTAAATTTAAAGATAGGAAGCGCTTAATGAAAGACCCTATACTTATGCCGATTCTTTTTCTCCTTCTACAAACCACTCAGTTCTGGGTCTGGTTCTTGTTTCGTGCTGTTCCTTGTCTTGTTTATTGGCTCTTCCTTGTTCTTTTGCTTCTGCTCAAGTTCTTTGATGAACTCAGAATATGTGAGCTCTTCACAACCTTCAAACTTTATTTTTTATCAGAGTTGACAAAGCTCTTACACCTACTATGGACAAAAGAGACAGTGATTCCAAAGATGAATTGGTAAATGTCAGAGTTTCGACTCTCGACAACGAAAACGATAAAATAGTTCACTGGGAGAAGCGAAGTAATTTTTATTTTCATTTTGGCTACCATCTTAAGGGATGTGTCTGTGCCAGGATAATGAACAGAAAACGATTCAGAAACGTGTTTTGAAAGTCTTTGTTGGTTAAAAGGGTTAGGCTAATAGTTTAATACACAGGCTAAATGAGAAAGATTAGGCTAAATGGTTTGCAAGGCAGCTGTTAGGAATTATGAAGCGTGTCCGTCAGACCCCAATTTCATATTACTAATAGTTCAATGTGGGGTCAACAGAGGGCACAAACTACAGTGTTGTAATTCTAACCTCGTGTAATCAACGAATGAAGGAAGCAAGCCCACTAGTGATGAGCGAGACCAGTCTTGGTCTTGCAGTCTTGGTCTTGGTCTTGCAGAAAATGCAAGACCAAGACCAAGACCAAGACCGCATCTGCGTTAGCAAGACCAAGACCAAGACCGAGTGTGCAAGACCAAGACCAAGACCGAGACCGAGTCTGCAAGACTCGGGCAAGACCAAGACCGAACTGCAAGACTCTTGCAGTCTTGCTATATTGAAAATGTTTTAAATGCTCGATTGTGTACGCAGCAAGCCAGCAACCACTACTGAAAGGTGCCGTTACCGTTACCGGTAGAGGTGGGAAAATAAGCTGTTTCTAGATAAAGGTTGTAGCCGAAACTGTTACGCGCACATAACAGTTTTATGAAACGGTTGCAAAAGACCGGTTTCACTTGCATTTTTGTTGGAACTGTTTCGGCTAGGCTGGCAAGGACGAGAGGGGTAGCAGCCGAGACTAAAGACTTGGGGCCCCGGCCCGGCCGACCAGGTTTTATTTTTTACTTTCTAATTTACTCTAAATTTAAATGTTTTATAAGTCAACAAACAGCTTAAGCTATGTTTTATGTGTTTATTTTTTATCTGCATTGTCCTGTCGCATAACGGTGACACGGAATTAATCAGGTAATCTGAAACGGATTATTCTTGGAGAAATTTTTTTTTTTTAAAGTAGAAGCAGAAATCCTTTTGGACTCAACAGTAGGCCTCACTAACGTTCGGCATTTAAAATAATAATTTTCGAATGATTAATTTTGATACATAGAATACATATAAAATTGGTACATATCTCTGCAAAATTATCCCCGGGATTCCTAGGAAATTCATTACCTCTTATAGCATTGACGTTTTTGGAGATATCTTTGCTAAACAACTGAATTATAATAGTATTATTGATACTTTTGCAAAGTAAAAAGCTAGGAAAGCTATTTTTTAAGACTGTGGATTCTTAAGACATTCTTTTAATCATTACTTTGTAGTATAGCCTATTACATGTCTCAGTAACAATAACATTTTTCCTTTTGAATACTTTATTAGCTCAACCTTTGTCTGATATCGGCATAAGATAGACTGTGCCATAATATAATAAAAAATCAGGTAAACTGATACAAAAAAGTGCTAGATGTAGTTAATTGGTCTTTTTTTTCAGAAACTATATAGTTTTAGACCGAACTCTTGAGAAAGTTCGTTAAACACATGTGGAGGAATAAGTGGGATGACAACAGAACGAATGCCTCACATCTAAAGCAAGATGTGATATAATAAATTTACAAACATCTGACTGCATTGTGGTGAAAGCCCTCAGTGATTAGCTAAGCGGCTTTGTAGTATAGTGATGATTTGCCATTTAATAAGCATGTGACCGTTAATTAGTTGTTACTCCGGTACCGGCCAAGCGATTTGGTACAAAATTAATAGGTTTCTTTCTATGGACGTTATAAATATGTATATCAAATTTCATGAAAATCCGATAAAGCGTATTTGAGTTATCGCGCATACAGGCACACAGACAGACTGACGGACAGACACGGACGGACAGCCATTTTCCCGTCCCCCACATGATCTCAGAAAGTACCATTCTGGTACTTAATAAGAGTTCTTATGTCATTGTGTCAAGTTTTATTGTCAATCGTATATGTTTATCTTATCTTCAGTTTATGTTGTTCAAAACAAGCAAATTTTTCATGGTGATTGAACATAGTTGGGTACCGATATATAATTTAAATGTTGTTATTTATAGTTGAAAAGTAAGACACTAGTTGTACAGTGATTAGTTTTTATGATTATTGATAGCATTTTGCCAAAACACGTATTATTACCTCTGTGTGCACAACTGAAAAGCTTTTAAACTTACATGGTTTTATTTTTTGTAAAATATGACTAACTTTTTAGTGATTAACAAAAATATCATATGTCTTCAAGTAATAGGATACTTACATACCATTACATACATTATATAATAATTATGTAATATTTTTATACAATCTTTTTGCTGCATACTTTGGGTTTTAGTGGTGAAATTAATATTTGACGGGGCCCGGGAAATTTTTCCCTGAGGTCCTTTGCTTTCTCTCCACGGCCCTGCAGAGAACTTGTTTTAAACTACTTCTTGGGGTAGGAACAATACATTCCTCCCTCATAGTAAGAAATAGCAAAGAGGAAAATTGTCTCCAAGGACAATTGTAAATCACATACCTTCATTTGAAAGATATGCTACGCCGACCCTTGAGAAATTTATGACATGGTGTAATGCCGACACTAAAGTCTGTTTGTTGTAAGTTGGCACGGATCAGAAAATTGAGACAGAAGATGTTTGGCAGAAGTCAGTAATTGAACAGAAAGAGATAGAAACATACTATTGTGAAAGGTTACTCACTCCACGAATTTGTATAATCAGGACTTAACATAAACACCATTTACAGTAAGAAGCCGCCACGTCTCTTTCCTAAACGACAATATGACTGCTTAAACACATCTGGCGATTACTTAAACCTCGAAATTCTGGTTTTCCCCCATTTTTTCTATACACCCTACTCCACCCAGTGGGATAGTGGAGTGAGCAACAAACTTTTGGCTACCTGCTGAATAGTGGCAGGGTAGTTTTATGACTTCAGTGCCAACATAACCCACACAGCCCATAGTCCTTTGCGGTCTTTCTAATTACCTTAACTTGGAAAAACTGTTACAATGTTTTCTCACATTGATACAAGCATAATAATGAATCTTCTTGATTAGTACTTTAAATGAAATTACTTAATAAAAAAGTGAAATACATTGAAATTCTTAACCAATACCTAAATTAATGTTTACATGTAACAGAAAAAGAACAAGTACTATAAGAAAATAAAATGCAAAGTAAAAATCCAACACGTTTTAAATGCATTCGGTACTGTTAATACCTTTTTAAGTTTTACCCAAAAAATATATATTACGTTTCAAATGACATTGTACTTAATTTTTTGGACATAACTTGTTATTGTTAATATTTATATATAAGAAATTTCAGACACCGGTCGACGGATAGTTTTAATGCTTGTATAAAATCAACTGCTCCACCTATTCCCAATTAAACATTTTTTAAATTCTAAAATATGCATATCAATGGCAATAAAACAGCAAAATTTGATAGGCATAGACCAACAATTTTTTATGAATTTAAAATAGACAACATCAGGAGGCAAGGACGTGGGTCCGGACCGCACCCCCCCCCCCAAATATGAGATTTTTAAAGTATTAGTTAAAAAAATATTTTTTGTATTACTTAGGAAGAGAAGCTGTCAGTAATTTCTGGTTCATCAGTTTAGGACCCCCGGGAAACTGGTTTCTAAATATGTACTTGACCGGGACATTAAATGGGCCTTGCTGTGTGGGTGGCTTAATCCTACTATACTGTAGCCTGAACTCTTCAAATTTTAAAATAAGAACGGGACACAAACCATTTTAATGGTATATCCATTTACAGTCATTTTATAAAATTGATCTCTTACATGTAAAGTAACGCCACACAGACCTTGTTTTGTTACGGTTACTCGTTTTTGTTTCATGTTGAAACACTACGTTACAACAATCAACAACACAACGAAACGATAGCTGTTTCTACTTTCTAAGGAATGAAAACGTGTAACTCGTCTGTGCGACTGCTTGCAAGTTGAAAGGAAGGTATTTTGCTAATCACTTGCAGGGGTTGCAGCCAGTAGAAACGCAACAGCGAAAATAAATAAGACTTCTTCCTATGGATGTTGTAAGTGCGTATACCAAGTTTCATGAAAATCCAATAAAGCGCATTTGAGTTATCGCGAGTACAGACACATGGACAGACAGACAGACGGACAGACATTTTCCCGTCCCCCACACAAATTTCATAAAGTACCATTCTGTCACTTAATAACTAATGGCTAAAGATGAAATAGCTTTCAGTTGTTTTGTTACTGTTTTCACGGTTCAAGCAACTAAAAGCAATTAGCTTTCGTTACTTTCGCAAGCAATAACACACATGTAATCGGTGTAACTGTAAATCACGTAAACGCCATCAATCACAGTAAGATGCGTAAAAGAAAAATTCAAGACTCTTGCAACAAGACCAAGACCGAGTATGCAAGACCGAGACCAAGACCAAGACCGAGTATGCAAGACCAAGACCAAGACCAAGACCAGGGTTACCGATGCGAGACCAAGACCAAGACTGAGTGTGCGAGACCAAGACCAAGACCAAGACCGCCTTAGTCTTGGTCTTGGTCTTGCATTTGCTCATCACTAAAGCCCACCATAATCTGCTTCATTCTACCAAGTATTTAGCGACCAAACGCTAGAAAATTACACAAATTTTACATTACTATTCACAGAATGGCTACATCTACTCACCTCGAGCTATTTAAACGATGATCTCGTTAAAACATTTAAATAATAATCATGACACTTATACGAACGTACACAACACAAACCAATCTAATTGGAGAGCTTTTACTTTTTTTAAACTCCTGCGGGAGTGTAGTATGCCTGCCTTCCAATCTTAATAATGCTCTGGACCATATGCCCTATTAAACCCTAAAGTATCATATTACTATTATCATCATCATCATCAAAATCATCATCATTGAACCTGATTGAATTAATACTAACTTATAATATAGGCTATGTTTTGAATACCAGTCTGTTCCTACATTGATACGATTGTTTGACTGATTGTTGGATAAGTGCTATTCTAATGTTATTATAAAAGAGATTTATAATTAATATTAATAAAATCAGGTAAACTGATATAACAAAGTGCCAGTATGTTTTTGTTGAATCAATTATAATTGCAATTATGATATGCAGAAAATAAGTTTGTCTAACCAGATTAAAATCGACCAGCGTCAGCAGAACTACAGATTTGTGATACCTTGACAATCGCGCAGTCACATAAAAATTAAAAATTAAATTAAAAAATCCATGTCAAATCGGCCGGCTACGGGATTTGATCCGGGAACCTCCAGAATACGAGTCCAAGACGTTATCATTTGGCAAACTCAGTCAGTTTGACGGTGTTGTTTGATAAGCATGTGTGAAGGAATAGTGTTAACTGTCAAATTATACCGGCAGACAAAAATTAAAAAAAACATGTGACCTTTAATTAGTTGTTACTCTGGTACCGGTCCAGAGGCGCCAAGTTTTGAAAAACATTGGGTGGGCTCAAAGATTTTAAAATGTTCATACTTCTGCCCCTTATTCCGTTCTTCCATCTGGTTCATTGTTTCTTGCTGATTTAACGAATCTTTCTTAATTCATTCTTTCTATTTGTTCGTTTCACTTTGACCTTTTTTCTTTTTTCAGTCGCCGATATCTTTTATTCCACACTCCTGGCTTATATCACAATTCTTTATTTTGTCAATTAATATCCACCCTGTCATTTTTCTTAATCACAAGTATCATCTCTCTCCTCTCCTCTCCTCTCCTTATGTATACTTAAAACAGCAATTTGATTAAGTTTGTTTTTCCCCTGAACATAAAAAGTATCTTTTTTTAAACCGTAAAATATATTTCGGTAGTATCTTAGGAAATTGCATAGACAGGGTAAGCCGTAAGTAAATTAATGAACATAGGAACAATTTCAAACGATCATGAGTGAATTGTAAGAAACGCCCTTAAAATGTATGCCAACAATTGCCTGATTTTTCGCTTTAGAGCTATTCTATTCAACAACGAAACACGATTTTTAGTATTAGCAATAAATAGTTATGGCAATGATACACAGCAAATTATTGGGTGGGCTTGAGCCCCACGGGCCCATATAAGTTGGCGCCACTGTACCGGTCAACCGATTAGGTCAAAAATTAATAGGCTTCTTGCCATGGACGTTATAAATACTTATACCAAGTTTCTTGAAAATCCGATAAAGCGTATTTCAGTTATGGCGCGTACAGACACACGGCCCGACAGACAGACAGAAAGACAGATAGACAGATAGATGGACAGACATTTTTCCGTCCCCCACACACAATGTCATAAAGTACCATACTGGCACTTAATAACTGTAAACCTATGTTTGTGAGAGAATTATGATTATGGCTTTGTTCTTCGACAGAGAGGGAAGATAACTGTTATGCATTTTCTCCCTCTTGCTTCACCTATGGGGGAACCATATTATAGTTTTGACCTTGACATTACCTGCATTGTGAAAGCCACCAACATTAGGCTAGTTAGTTCATTACCCAGCTTTGCAGTACAAGAATCGATTACTGTTAGAAACGTTTGTTTCTTATTTCTTATTTATTTCTTTTTATTGGGCTTACTTAAGCCTATATTTAGTACTGAAAATAGGTCTACTTGAATTAATAGGTTAGTCTATTGCTTTTTATTTTGAAATATGCCTAGCGTTCTTTAATTAACTCATTTTGCTTGAAAAAGTACTCTGTAATAATATTAGTTTTGTAGGGCATACCGAATTCACGCATTTCGAAAATGTGACAAATTATACCTCCAGTTCACAAAGAATAGAATAGGGTTATATATTATTAAACCTCTTCACATGTAGGCATAAATAATTCTTGAGAATCCTCTCATGCATTAATATTTAAATTCTATGTCTGATAGGGAACTTTGAGTATGCTATCTTACCAGCAATTTACTAGACCTACTGTCAGGCAGTAAATATGTTCCTAGTCTTTAAGTTTATTTACTTCCAGTGCGAGAGACGCTGTATTAGGCTACTGATGATCAGTTTGGAAATAGAATATTAATATTGGTACTGTAACAGTTCTAAACTTTTCCATTATATTGAGATCATGAAAATAAATGGCAAAATCCCATCTACGGGGACCATTTTTTAGAACCGAGATTCTCTTCATAAAACACTTATATAACACGAATTTTGTTATAGATAGATGTGTGGAGAGGAGAATGATTGGCGAATGATTTGGTCCAAAAATTTATACACTTTCTTTTATATCATGATCTAGCGAAAACTCCCTTTTCCACCATTTTTCTGTCCTCGTCCTCCTGATTGGACGTTGGAGGTGTGACGTCATATCGCTAAACAAGATATGATTGTGGATGAACAGTGTGACAAACCTACAAAGGTACAAGCCTCTAGCTGCTCGTAAGTAATGGTTGTGCTATTCAGTATATTGTTCCTTAACTAACATAAACGTTCCTAACCTAACAGTTGGTAACCGTGTATCGCTCATAAGCAAAAAACATCACACAGTCCGTGGAAATGTGAATATCGCGTGAATTGGTCCCCGTAATTGGGATTATGCCAAATAAATTAATGAGATTTACTTTACCTTGCAAATGTAGGCAAACATTAAGAAGGGTAGAGCACTATCTTCCTAGCATTGCAATTTTCCTTCGCGGAACTGGAAGCTTCATTAAATGTACTGTACTTACTTTTGTCCAAGGAATTGATTAAGGGGCGAAATTACTAGTTTTTAGAAGTTTATCTTGAATTTTTACCAATTTCAATTAGTTCATTTTTATTACTCATAAAACACTCCAGCCATATTATGGTTTTGAGTGAAGTAGTATGAGCAACTGCGAAGCAGAATGACCAACTGATCTTCTTGCTATAAGGTAAGTAGTGGCAGGTAGATTCTTTTTAGTGGCAGATATGTTAGGTTAGGTTGGTTAGGTTAGCCTATGAACAGTGATATTAGTTTTGTAGGGCATACCGAAATCACGCGTTTCGAAAATGTGCCATATTGTATCTACAGTGAGGTTTGTCGTATTGGTTAACCTGTTTACCCACATAAGATGGCCGTCAGTTATATGGTATTATCATGAATTTCGTATTTTAAGGTAAGAGATTTACAGGACATATTCTTATATTATATTACATTATATTCAAAGCTAATTACAATCCTTGCACCTAGGGACACAGTTTTGACATTGTTTCGTTTAGTAAAAATTAAAACTGTAATACTAAGGAGATAGGGTTGGACCCAGTTAAGAAGAATAGGAAACGTCATAACATTAAATTCAATTAATTGGTTACGTCTATACTTTCAACGTTGATTTATAAAATTCTTCTTTTAAATTCATAACAATAGTAACATTCATAATGTCGAAGAACATAATATGGATTGATACTAAAACACTGTACAATATCTTAAATCAAAATAGTTCTTACAAAATTATTCTTTGCTCTTTCTCTGTAGAAGAATAGGTTTTCATAGAACGATTTGTATTCTGGGGGTCGCATAGCCTATTTCACATCAATCAGGCTATAGGCTACACGAGGGTAAAGAAAATAGATGTATGTACGAACCTTGTTGGTTTACTTTTTGTTACCTCTTTACAATGCCCCCACCTACTGATCGGTCTATATTTAAAATATTGCTTGGAGTTAGAGCTTGATCAACTTACAATTACCGATGAGAAATGAAGTCTTCCCTTCAGAATGCACAGCTGATCACAAGGAAGACGTTAAGCTGACTGGAGTAGTGAGTCATAAGGATAGCAAAACATGCGCAATGAAACCTAACAACAGCAACAACAGTGTTTTAAATTCCTTCCATCGGTAATCACATCTTACCAATTTTCAGTGCAACTCTTGCAATCGTTCTAACACAGTTTTTTATTTTTATTTATTTATTTTTATTTATTTTTACTTATTTATTTATTTTTATTCACTTACCGGTACAACGTATCATAAGGTTCTTATTAATGAACAATTATCCTCAAAATTTCAATTTGACGAAAATTGTAACCTCAGGCCTATATTGAATTTCTGGATCTTATGATGAGTCTTTTGAGACCAGCTGATTTATTATTTTAATAAATTATGTCTCCTCTTCCTTCACGTATTCCTTTTTTTAATAGGAATTTTCCACTTGAATTTTCTGGAGTCAAGGCCCCTGTTCGCTGATAGATTTTTTGAGTTGATTGGGATATTTTATAATAGGCCCTAGACTACTTCCAATGAAGGAAAGAGCAACTAACTTTTTAGACGATAAGTAAGGAAAATTTTTAAAATTTGAAGGAATAACATATCATAACTCGGGTTATTTTGTTTTTAAAACAGAACTGTCAAAGACGTCTTTGGTTCCAAAACAAAACAAATATAGGCAAATATCAGAAAAAAGCATAATGGAGTGTGTGACAGATTCGGGTTCAACTTCAATCGATAGACAAAATCTCTAAATAGGGTTCTGTGAATCAACCAGAAAAAACTCTACAACTGACCTATTCTCTTTCAAAAGTAACCGATTCATTATTAAAATCTGGAAGTAATTGCTAAAACGTAAGTTTACTCACTGATTATTCATCTGGAATCTTCTAGGAGAAAGATCACAGGTATTACGGAAGCAAGTTAGAAAACGTGTTTGAGAGGAAGGAACGCAGTCCAAACCTTCCCTACACAATGATTCATGGTCTCAACTTTGTCTTCTTTATGAAGAGGTCGTGTAATTTATGGCAAGTCCATAGAACACACAGAGACATTCTTACAAACAAACAAGCCTAAAAAGTAACCAAGGAAAAAACTCTTCCAAGAGATACACTGCTGGCAATTTCCATGTAACGCTAGAAATTGTTTTCCACTCCTTTAAACGCGGGAAAGATGCTAAACTGTAAGCAACATTCCATATTATAAATAAGATCAAAGTCAAATTTAGCAACAGACAATAACCAACAAACAAAAAACAAAACAAAAAACAAAACAAAAAACAAACAAACAAAAAAACATGGTGCAAAAGCATTTTCCTGTCAAGTTGTAGGCTACATCTACCAGTTTTTAAAAATTAAACTTTGTTTCTTTCTTCGCCTAGCCTATCTTATTTTCATGCAAGTCCGAACAGTCTAATATCTCACAGTAAATGAGACTACAGTATCATTCTACAGGCTCTAAGCCTAAGTGATAGTAAATTCTGCATATTCCAAAGAATGAATCAAATTCACAAAAGCAACCTCAGCATTTCGAAGGGTTCCCAACCTTTTGGCGCCACCCTTTTGAGATGTGGCAAGTCACTACGCCTCCCTATCGTTTTTAAAAAATATTGAAGGAAAGAATGGAAACTAAAGACACCATAAACAAAACACGTTTAAATATAGACTAGATAATTTAAAAAAAAAAAAAAAACATAGGCCTAATATTAAATAAACTATTGAAAGTAATGATTAAGGCTTAATTAAGTCACATTGTTTACAAACCTCGGATGTTTGTTTTCAAATTTGAAATTGCACAATGAAGATCATTTACAAACCTCGGATGTTTGTTTTCAAATTTTAAATTGCACAATGAAGATCACTCACGACATGCAGTCGACAACGCTGTTTTGTTTTCATTACAGTCAAAGTTGAGAATCGTAACTCATATAAATAGGTAGATAGACAAGAACGCCACAATAACGTTTACTGTATTGCAATGATGGCTATTTGAGAATAAAATGCAAGATGATTTATCCAAAAGTCCTCCAGTGCCGAAATTTTGCTCTTAAACCACACTTCACTTCTATGGCTTTTAAAAGGACGTACAATTTTTCCGACCTCGTATACATGCCTAATTTCGCAGTACCCCTAATTTCGCAGTAGGCCTATTTTTATTTTATTTACTGCAAAATCAGGAAAAATAAAAAAATGTATAATATAGAAGAGAAGATGCCCTCTTTGATGAATAAGATGAAATATTTCCACTACTGTTCCCAATTTTGCAATAAATAAAATAAAAAGATACTGCGAAATTAGGGGAACTGCGAAATTAGGCATGTTTGCTATACAAACATCCAAATCGTTCTGCGCCCCGAACCCTCAAGACTATTAAACGCCCACTGGTCTGGTCACAGTAGTGTAGTCAACTTCCCAATCCAATACAGAAGCAGTGTCGGTTAAAAGGATTATCTTTAATTTGAGTCTTCTCTTTACTTAAAAACCATTAATAGTAGTTACATTATATTTTAATATAAGGTAATTCTTTTCGCTTTTAAATAGGTATAAATTCTTACGGTTTAAACAATATTGCAAGATTACTTTTCAATAACTACCAGAAATAAGTTACTTGGTATTCTGGCCAATTTAAATTAATGTTTTTGCTCTGAATAAATTTTCGAAGTGCACAATGTAAGTAAAGCATTTCGAAGACCGAAAGATAAGATAACAGCTTAGAAAACAGAAACAGAAAAAGCTTAGCAGAAGATTGAGTGCAAGAAAGATAAATCACTTTGTATTACGCAGGTGTAACATATAACTTATGAAAGAATGAATTGGCCAAAGTACTGCATTTAAGACAAAAATCTCCTATAACAGATTAGGCGCACTTAGGCTACTTGGTAAGCCATTCCAAGGATATCGCAGTATAAATCCCCGATAACCACCGACAATGAAGCTAGTTCCTGATCCTAAGGAGTGAGAGCAAGAAAAAAGGAAACAACCAGTAGGCTAGTTACTGACCGAATAGACAAAGCTATAACTTAATTATTTTAAAACTCCACGTAGAATGAAGATGATTTTGTGTCAACTTTTCGCCATAGCCGTACACCAGGGAAAGGGAAAATACAAGGTAAGTCAAGACAACCTAATTCACTCCTTCCACAATATTTCGGACAGAAATTTTTAATGTTTAGGCCTCCCTGTTGCGATGACATAATTCCCTGCTACTGTAAAGCATAAAAAATAGCAATACGAAATACCAAACTAGGCCTACTTCTTATCCCGTAAATAACAATACGGTATTCTGACAACATAGGCCTACATAGACTACTTCTAATATTATAGGCCTAGTAAATTTTTGAAAACTCATGATTTAGAATATCTTGATATCTTGTATGCCCTGAATAACTTCATACAGAACCAAACCAACGTTGCTTGCAACGAAACATAATCCCTATTGTTATTATCTGTAAAAAGGGTCTATTGTAGAATATGCAAATTTTAAAATGAATTATTAAAAATAATTGAACAACAATAGAAGAAAGTGGTAATGAGAATAAGGCTCTGAGCAATGCCTAGTTTTATGTAAGGTAATATAATTATTCATTAATTGCCAATATATCCAGCACACATTCCTCCTCTCCTTCGGCGAGAGACAAACAAAAAGTGGTTAGTGTTGGAACTTTTATTTTTAATGCAACATCTGAGAGGCACGTAGGAAGCCAGAGCAATGTTGATGGTGTTTGGGAAATAAATCACTAGATTTATATGCATGACGTATAGAACCCTGAGTAGAAGCCAACGTTATAGAACCCCATCAGCCACTGCAGCACGATTCTTAGCCTACCCATGACACATCGTTATTCAAAACTTATTTCCCCTTATCTAATTTCTCTCCCCATTCATCCCACAAATTTCTTCTGCATTTCACCACACACTCTCCTTGCAGGACTGAAGTCTAACTGTAATAATTCATTACAATAATTATAAGTTAATGTAAATAATAATAACAATAATATTAATGCTTATATTAGTAGTTATGTAGTTTATAATAAGACTACTAGTAACTTACCTCCTCAAATTTTTTCTTGAAACTAGTCTGCTTAGTTTTGACAAAGCTGAATATTTACAAGTAATACAACTTAATATACCTTATACATTTAGAATACATTATATCGTATATGTTTAATAATAATAACTTTTTACCCAATTTTCCTGATCAAGTAATGTTTATGAATAAACATTGGCTTATACCCTCAGAAATAAACTTATATACACCAGCTGGATACAAATTAGGAGCCTCATACTGCATGAAAGACTCACAAACTTTAGGGTAATGAAGATCATTACAGTTTTAAAAGATCCCTTGTAAGAAATTTGGTGTAAAAAATGTTTTCATGGATTCAGACTAAGTAAGTGTAGTTAACATATTACACCACAACCTAACTTATAATTTAACTTCATAATTCAAAGTCTAATAGTACTAACTTTGTAAACTTCCTGGAGAATTTTCTACACTTAGTGATAAAAAGCCCAACTACATATTTTTCGTCTTGTCAGCTGATATTAGGGAAGATAAACCAATAGTGAATAATCTGTTTAATTATTAATCTTATCGAGAACTGGAGCAAGAAATACCATAAAGGGAAAGGAGTGCTCCTACATAAACAGTTTACACACCAGCTAATAAGTGTATGAGAGAGCATAAAGGAATAACTTGCAATGAATGGCAAGAAGCAATCAAGATGACAGCGAATATATCAGCAGTCCATAGTGTACCAGGCAAATACCAGGACGGTAACCTCTATAGGCGTTGCCACAGGGGCCTGTCCTTATGGTAAAGTCGTACGCAATTGGCATCATCACACAATTAGATATCTAACTGCTAACGCCTTAAGGAAAAACGGTTATAGACTACTGCTTTTAAAAAATGCATGGTCTTTCCAGCGAGAGGAGTACCCTCAGGGAGGATATTGCTGCATTCAATCCTCAATCTTCTGAAGGATACATAATCGAGCCAATAGTAAGATTCGAATCCCACCAAGATCAACCGGAAGAAGTAAGCGACGAGAAAAGACGAATACTTGAACCCACCATTAAGTGCTAGAAGGAAAAATACCATCTAACATCCATAACAGGAGCAGAATTAATGATTGGAGCACGTGGTACCATCCCAATACCACTACTTGAGTTCTCCAAATATTTCTGCCTGCACAAAACCCTTCCTTGCAGACATACCACTAGTGGCACTAAAAGGATCTATTGCCATTTCTCGTAATCGCAGCTGTGGACCATGACTTCTAGTTTTACGTTTGCTGTGATTTATTTATATAGGCCTAACTTATTCAGTGCTAATACTGCAATATTTATTTAATATGTTTTTATTGTAAGCCTATACATAGGTCCACAGGCCTACCCATTGTTGTTGGTAATATATATATATATATATATATATATATATATATACTCTTTGTCATCGGCAATCTGCAAATGTTGCAGGAAGAAATAAAAGAAATATCAAACTTTTATTGCATAGATTATTGTCCTTTTTTCTCAGAATACGAGGAATGGAACTTGCCTAGACAATGTCATCAAACATCACTAACCATGACACATGTGTAGTTGAAATAGACGTAATTAAAACATCTGCTATATCTGAGTACGATATATTTTGGTTGAAATTGTACAGCAATTTAGATCTAATTCAAAACTCAAAAACTCGAAATAGGCTTATAAAGTTAGAAACAGAATAGAAGCACTATTGTTCTAACAGTTCAAAAATGACATCGTTATTTCGGAAAATGAAATCCATTACTTATTTCTGTCTTATCAGCATTAACCCTACATTTTCATTAAATTTATGGATATGCTGTCAGGCTGATTTATTTAGAAAGGTAATAAAATTCTTAAATTTAGTTATTCTTTAGGTCTATAAGTTATAAGTTAAGTTTAAGACATTACAAAATATGAAATGTTACCGTAATTTAGAAAATGATTAAATTTATGTTTACTCATAGATATTAGCCTATCTATAGGCCTATGATATTCTCTCCGTGTAAATTAGCTTTAAAAATGAAGAGAATATCAGTACCACATCCCTGAAGGATATAGAAACCAAGTAAAACCTGATTAATGCACTCATGTAGGCTAACTTTCTTTATCCTAAGCATGGACAATATAGTCTACTTATCTCACTTCTCATTCTGATAAAGAATAAAAAGCGAACAGCCGCGTTTTCAGTTGTTTCAATCGGATGCAGAGCTTTAGTGTTCACCAGGCAAGAGTTGGGCCTGTACGACGACCACCTGATAGCACATTTATCTGCCAGGTAGAGAACTTATCTGGAAGTTGGCCAAGAATTGCGTTCTACGGTCTCCTGGCGAAAACTGTCCGCAAGTCAACCCCCTGTTACGTTGGCAGGAGGATGGGGTGGCCGATAAACTACGAACTGCCAGCACTCCGAAGCTGCGTAGCCACCTGAATTTCAGAATCGATGCTGGAAAATTTATCTTACACAATAATGCCGTTTTAGGCTCACATATGAATGAAATAGAATTGCACAAATTGATTGATGTGCTTAAAACGATATGTTCTTATGTAATTTAATTGCACAAATAAAAATTGAAGTTGTCGCACCAAGCGAGGCCGATCGAACTACAACAAGCCCACCTCTTCCCTCAACGGGTCTAAGGATCTTTTTACGAAATTTTACTGCGTGCTTCCCGATAGCAGTTCGGCAGTGGTATTGCAAGACATCTTCCAGTTAAGCTATCTAGATGTCTTGTATTGGGAGGAATTGTCGGGAGATGGTAATGCAGGCCCTGAATTTCTAATAACGGTGGGTGACTTATAATTTCCCTTCTGACAATTTTTGCGAAAAATGTTTTAAAGTTTTAGCTCGTAGTATAAGCACTCCATGTACAAAATTTAAACAAAACGTTAGAGCTGAAAAACGAAATTTTCTTCATGTAGGCTTAAAGTGGTCGGCCATGGTGGTCTAGAGGTAGCGTGCCCGCCTCTAGATCCGCAGGGCGCGGGATCAAACCCGGCCGCGGTCGATGGACTTTTCAGGACGTAAAAATCCTGGGTACGGAGTCCTCCGGGAGGGACTTTAAGCTGGGGGCCCCGTGTCGTAGATTTACGGCACGTAAAAGAACTCCAAGCCTAAATTAGAGCCTCTGGACAAAATTTCTCGGCCCTTTCACGTCCAAGAAATAACTTACTTAGTTTCCAGAGGGGGGTTGCGAGGCGATGGGCTTACCACCTGTCCCTCTACCCTCTCTCGGAAAATAAGCATATCAAAATTAGTATATGTAATGAAACCTCCACTTGGAGGCCCCTTCGTCCCACCTGGGGATCATAGGGTACCAGACAGACAGACAGACAGGCTTAAAGTAAGAGAAAGTCGCAGCCAATCTTCCGTGTCTCATCCCCAGAAAATACCTAACCCAGGTAAAGAAATTGTTTTCATACTCACACACACATGGACATATTTCTGAATATAGGCCTAGTAGGCTATTTTTGGATTCAGAGGATCCATCTCACTAGTAGGTGGTGGTGAAGGCAGTGATGATGATGATGATGATGATGATGACGACGACGACGATGATGATGATGATGATGATGATGATGATGATGATGACGACGATGATGATGATGATGATGGAATGTTCTGCCAGAAGGCAGGTCTAGAACGGAACGAAGACATAGGAGTCGCCCAAGGCTCTTTTTTAGGCATGAATAATAACGCAAACAATACGTAAGACTTGAGGCTTTCTCGGCGTTGATTAACGCAAATAGGCCTAATAGCCATTGCCTCTTGTGAGATGCAGATGAAAAAACAACACAGAACCTGGGAAGGACGTATTTCACTACTGAATAGGCCTATTTCGCGATCCGGCCAGGAATCGAACCCGGGACATTAGAGTGGAATGCCAAGCTACTAACTTCCCCACGGCTGTGGACTAATATCAGACAGGCCTACTTCGGATAATAGTCGTCATGTGAAAAGCTTGAGGGCTAACTTATTTGTCTGATAAAAATAAGGTATTAATACGAATGTAAATGCTATCATTTAGGCCTGTAGTAGCCTATGTTCTTTGAACAGACTTGATGAAAATGAAGACCATAGAGGAAATTATTAATTTGGACACAAATTGGGAGGTAATTTGAAAGCATAATATCTGAGAGCCAATCCGGACGACATGTGGGAGTTAACTCGCAAACACGAGCTTAATTGCGTTAAATTTTTCAGTAATTAATCAAGGTTTATATTAATATGTTAAAGACTGGTCTCGGTAATTGTTTAGGTATAATGAGAATGTTTTAAAATAATTTGATTAATCAGCAAACTTGATAAATATGTACACCAAAAATATGGTTATCCTTATAGGTCTATGAGAAATACGAACTAGCCTATAGGCCTATCAATTGGGTCTAACAATAAGGATAGAATGCACTTTGCCTTAATTATACTCGTATATTTTCTGAGAACAACTTACCACATAGAGGTCTATAAATGAGAACGGATAGGTTTTGCAACGAGTGTGGAGTACACGAGAAAACAGCATTTAAAGATTTTCATTATAATTTAGTGATTTTCTTGTCACTTCAACGAATATTTCTAATGATGAATCAGTAAAACCATTATTTTAATTATGCCTAATGGAAGAAATTCTTTAATGGGATATTAAGTTTTTCTGGCAATAATTACAAAAGAAAAGTATCTGCATTCGCTCTTTGTGATATTCTCGTTATTCTCTAAGTTAGAGTGAACAAAGTTTTTTTATAAGCCTATCGTTGCAGAGTTATATTGTAAGTTAAATTTAGGTCTAAATAGCCTATACGCTTATCATCTATAGCGTGAATTGAATCTCGAAAATTTGAATTATCAATTCATAAATGACAAGTGTTTTTTTTTTTTATATTTATATTTTTTGCACATGTTATAATGCTGTTGTTATTATTTAACTTTTAAGTTCAGAGATTCAGCAAGTTTCATAATGTGCACATAAGTAACCCTGAGAGTTGCAAACTTTTAAAGTTTCTGAGAAAAATTAAGAAAAATTTTACAACAGCTTCTGTAGGGCTGCAGATAATAATCGATCATATTGCAATATGGGAGATATCAAAATTAAATTTCAGAGGTAAACAAGAAAATGCGTTAGTCTATCCCTTTCCCACAAAAAGGGCGTTAGATGTATACGCCCCTTTTAATAAAACTCCTCAATTATTACTTATAGTTTAGACGGAAACAATAGAAATACAACCACAAAGCTATTTTTTTTTAAGATAGGCATCCCAACCACAATATTATAGTGGATATTGCGGTACTCACTCACCGCAATAGTACACTCTCCTGACACTGCAGCAGCACCTACCTATCTGAGCGTTATGGATGTGTTGGGTTGAGTAAGCCTAATTAACTTGGCTTTGTAATTAATCCAGGGACCAAAAACGTGTGGAATGGGAAGGTAGCTGAGAAGAGATGAAAACCATACTCTAGTTAGACCACACTGAAGTGAAGGCTTGTGTTGCTGTGCCCCTACAATATATCTTGGAAACACTAGTAGGTTAACAGTAGTTTGAAAACGCATTTAAGCACCTTTCGAATGAGGGAAGTTTAATACAGAGAGCGAGAGGGGGCAGATGGAGGGAGAAAGAGAGAGAAGGAGGGAATATTATGCACATTACATTGCCCATTAAAGGTAACGTAATATTTGCCGGAAGAAAGAGTTGAGGAACAAGGGTAACTTCGAGAACAATTTAAATATCAGTCACCTTTCTTTTAATTAGACCTCTTTTATCTTCCCTTTCATGGGACTTCTATGATTCACAAGATATTTACGAATGTTATATGTAGCTTCAGGTATACCGTAATGAAAGCTGAATAGGCCTACTATTTCCATGAAAACATTTATAGCCTACTAAAATGTGTCCAATTCACAAAATTATTGAGCGAAATTGGTCTGTTGTTTCGCCTAGACTTTACTTACAGTCACTGTGCCACAACCTCATGGTATACCACCATGTTTATCTTGGAGAGTGTATTTCAGGTTCATTCGCGCGCCATTTGCTTTATAAATGGCAACTCAAGAAAAGATAGGCTACTTGAAAGTGTCCGATAAACATAATGTTTTGAAATCTAAGTGCAGTGAAATCAACTGTATTAGAATCATTAACGTGAGATGAAAGTATTATTCCCCATCTTGTATTAACTTATATAGGCCTTAAATAGGCCTCTCTATAAATACATTAAAAGTTATCTCGTTTTGGATCTGTTCAAAATAGACTACATGTAGGAATAAATATGTTTTTTCATGGAAATGATATCAGCTACGAAACTATTTTTTTAAATTATGTAGCCTACAAAACTTGCGAATCATTTTGTATTTAGATTTAGGTAAGCCTGGTAGGCCTACTCATCTGAAGCCTACGTCATCTTCTTGATTGAGGGCCTCGTCTTAAGACAAAAGAAAGATACACAGAGAACGGACAAATGTCATTCGGGATAAGCAGTAGCCTAATATGTTATGGGAGTTGAATTTTTAAAAGGCCTAATGAGATTTTTAAGAGATAGGCTAATTAGTTAGAGGAACATTGGCATCAGATGCCTTTAGGGAAACTCGAATTCTATACCGCAAATAAACTCTTAATATCGTTATAATATCAATAGTAAGTTAACCAATGCAAAAATGAATCAAGTTTGTACGTTGTGCGTCTGTATTAAGTAATCTACCTACCTTAGGTATGATATAGCCTACTAAGAAAGGCACACAGTCTATGTTGTGTGCCTTAAAAGCCATCAACAACTAGGCCTACAGAATTTGTGGGCTTGTTTACAACTAGAGCTTGTCTGCTTAGGAGTCGAGAAAGGTGGACAGAAAATAGAATCCGTCATTTTGTACTTAAAAGTGGTGAAATTCTTGAAAACCCATATTCAAATTGGCGAGTCCATTGTCAGGCCGTTGTCACGCCAATCCGAAAGGTACTTGATATCTGCTATACTGTATGAAAAGAACTTAGTCCAATATAATGACGTCATAGATCACATTTATACAGATGCCTACATTCGGTTTAATAAAAAAAAATAAAAAACTTGAAACTAAAATGTGCATATCATAGCAGGACGTCTTTTAGAGGAGTATGAGCAAAGGCGCTTAAACATTTGCACGATGAATATTATAATGACCATACTAAAATATTAGTTCTGACGTTTTTGGCATTCAAATACAACGATATAGGCTACACCGGAAGGAAGAAATAAACTTAAGAACGTTGAAAAAAGAAACATAAATATAGACGATGTTAAAGAATAAACAGGCAGAGACCAATACAAAAAATGAATAAAGTAATAGGCCTACAGCACTCCCTAATGATGGAAAAGACGACTCTGTTGATAAATAAGCTGCAGAAAGAATGGAGGTAGGTCTACTGTAACTTGAAAACATAAAAAAAAATATATTCTGAATTATCGCATACGATATAGGCTACATACTGCACAGAATTACAAACACAAAAGGAAGTAGCGTCTACATTCACGTAATGGTGGAGCCAGGGAAAAGAATGTTAAGAGTGGCGAAAATAAATGGGAAGAAGAGGAGAGGTAGCCGCCAGCCAGCCTCTAGTATCTTAAATCAAGGATGATTTGTAGAAAAATCCAACACAAGAAAGAGATAAGCAAGGCCATTCTAATGTAAATAACGAAACTTTACATTTTAAATAAGCGCAATAATAGAATACGTTACGGTATTCTTGATCATCGTTATGAATTAGGCTTAATGTTAAATAGCAGATTTGTCAACATGGAGGCTGTGGACATTCCATGGTCACCTTCCTCGGGTAGGCTGCGTGTTAATCAGTTTTACGTTCAGATGATATTTTGATTTAAAAAGGACCTAAAAGACCTCAAGTTGGAATCTTAGTTCATTATAACTTAGATGCAAATAGGCTGCATATGATACTAAAATATATAAGTACGAAATAAACGTAACCGTTAAACATTTTCAATTACTAATAGGCCTATATTTTAATCGGTCTTTTGAGAAAACCCACAAGTCAAATTTTCACAAAATTGAGTTTATTGTTAACTCCTCTTTTATACATTGTGAAAAAATACCACGAGTTCAACGGTATTTGTTGTGATTTTATGTGTGTTGGAGAAAAAAAAAAAAAAAAAAAAAAAAAAACTTAGCCTTTATTTCGTTTAGGCCAAAAGTTCAGTGATTTTTTTAATCAGTTTTCAAACTTGCCATAAAATAAAGAAATTTGTAAACAATTTTGAGAAACCCATAAGTAAAACATTTTGGAACATGAATATTGAGTAGGCCTATTAGGCCTATTCTATTTGAAAATTATTCCTTTGCAAAGGCGATATAAATAGTCGTTAGGATATTACCAACATTTTCCATTTCAAATATTCCAATTCTTAACTCATGCGTTTCGTTTCAACAGCTTTTTGTGTTTCCGAAAATGTTGTATTTCGTGACTTAGGAGTATGGGGTTTCTGAAGAAAAAAAACCTATTCATTTTCACTATAACTTATATTTTGCAGTAATTTTGGCACAGAATTAGACGTTATGATAATCTAAGCAATAAAAATCTTATTTCTGACCTTGAGCAAGCCTCAGTGATTAATTTATTTCATTGGAAAAATATTCAGCGATTAGATCTTTGTCTATTATAGAGTACGGTAATGAGTTTCCAGTATCCTTGGCAAAACGCATATAAAAATATAAGGGTAACACTGCTTCTGTCGTATCTCATAATCTGAATCTCAGAATTTATCAATGTGGAGGCTGAAAATACTGCACAACGGGAGGTTTTCTGCGAGTACCCGTATTCTGGTTTATATCGTTATCTTAGATTCTTAAACTTAGATTTGTCATCACGGAGAAAGGAACAATAAGGATTTTTCAGAGTAGGATTACACTTAATTCTGTCGAACAACTGCTAGAGTTGGCCTACACACTGTACACATTATGATGATGAAGGGTTGTTTTACCCGAAGGTAGGTCCATACTCGAAACGAATCCATGGGAATATGACCACGACTCGTCAGTCACCCAGGTAGATAGGTAGATAGCCATTTATAGGTATACAGTACTGGTATAGGTAAACAGTAGACTATTGCCATGTAATATAAGCCTACATTAACAAGATATCATCTTACATTTAAGGTAATGCTAAGAATGCTGTGATTTTTTATATAGGCTAATAGGACTACTGCTTTGTTTTTCCTCAAAACACTTTTTTTTTAATTTGAAGGTTATTTTAGGTTTATGAGTTTAATCATGGCCTTCTTCATAACTTACAGCTGTGGTGTGGTCTGAGAGAGGGAGAAAGAGCACAGAGTCCATGGAGAAAATTCACTTTGGAAATAAGCCCTATAGGCTACCGAAAACTAACAAAAAAAACGCAATCTTCATGGAGAATTGCATTAGTCTATTGCAGAAATGTAGCCTAGGCCTATTGGCATAAGATTAACAAACAGATGTTTATTGTTTTACAAATTTATATGTCGTAATTGGATATATTGATCTACACACAATAATATTATAGGCCTAGTCCTACAAGTAAGAAACTTGCGCGGAACGAAACTACTGGAGAAATCAATGAAAAGACCAGCCATAAAGCAAGACGCGTTCTTCAAAAGCTAATATATTAACCATTAATTTTTCATTCTTAAACTAGTCCTAGACAGGGTCGAATTGAAAAATCTAGACGTTTGAAGATAATACCAAGTTACTTTGTTAGATTTGCACCATTTTTGCGCTTAAGATGCTATATTGCTATCTTTTTTATCTTCTTACTCAGGCTTCTTTTCCATGCAAAGCGCAAGGAAAGAAATTGCAGTAAAGGCATCTTGGGAAATCGCCATCCGTTATGGACGTGTCACAGTGTGCTGAATATTTAAAAGGATGTTGCCTCCAAATTTATGGCATCCGCTGCCGTGTCCGAGGGAGATGCTCTATATATGCCCTCATCCTAAGTAAAGAGAGAAAATGCAAGAAAAGAAGACAAATATAAAACTTACCCATCCTTTTTTCCCATCCCCTTCTACCCACTTCCCTATCCCGTCCGCTTTTCAAAAGGAGAAATTTTTATCTTCTTTTGCAAAATATAGCAGTGCTACAGTAGCAAAAAATAATGAAACCTATAGGCTTAGAGTTAAGGATTGTTAATAACTGGAAGAAAAAACTTAAATTATAATATTCATCGAAATATGTAATTTTATTTGTATAGGCTTATTGCTATAATTATGATCTTGGCGAATTAAGAAATTAATTTAACATCAGGCCATCAAAGTAGGTATTATGACAACTAATATCCCAGAAACTACTTCCAAAATTCCGTGCGATGACTGCAACAGGTTCCAATGACAAAGACCTACACACGTTAGGATAATACTCGTAGATGAATTATGTGTTCCAGGTATCTTGAAAGATAAGCTTCCGATCTTTTAGTGTAGGTATTTACGTAATGATGACGTACTTACAGCTAATGTCGTTTCCCGCAGGCCTAAGTTATAAATTAACCTATGTAATTCTACAATTCCTTCAGGCCCATGTAATAAGGGGTTGAACCATCACCTATGCAAGGAGAAGAAGAAACAGAATGGGCGTGAAGCATCAGGGGACTCTCGAAGAGGGTTGGGGTTCTTCAGTGGCGAAGCGTGGTCTCAAGACAAGATAACGGAAAACAATGTCCAAATCATTTTAGTCTATTATAAAAAAATCTCCCCCCTTATATCAAGGGTTCACTTTATCACTTACTATTACTGTTAGGCTATTGATATTATATAATAAGTTAAGAATTATCATTTCTGTATTATTATTGCAGTTATGATTATAATAATAGGTCTATTGTTATTTTGATTTTACTTTAACCTACTTCGATTGCTTTCTTAAAGTCAAAATGTGAAGCACAGACAATGCATAATTTCTATTCTTGAAACGGTTCCCTTACGCAACAAAAATATAATAGGTGCTGTCTAATGTTCTTCTGACTTAATTTTTTCTCATTAGAAGAAGTCACCCGCAAATTGGTCGACATACTTGACCACACTGTAATTAAGTATTAAAAGTTAAACGTTAATTTATTTTAAATTGTGTTCAACAAACAGGCTTTCACAATGTGTGAACAAGATATGAACATGGGGTGAAACACGTCCATATTTTTCGTTAATTCATCGGCGGATTGAGAAAGACGATGCTGAGGATTGCCATTTGCTTAAAATCTGCCACTTGCCAAACCTACCAAGGATTCTCTCATTTTATTAGTCTACTCTCAATTTGTGTTGCACACAAGAACGATTGCCCGTGATGGCTGCTTTCCTTGATTTGAATTCTAATTATGCGCACACCAGATTGAATACCCCTTTTTAAACCATTCTGACCAGAGACCTAAAATATAAATGATGAAACAGATGGGCCTAGCATATATAAGGTAATTAGGCCTATATAAGGTAATTAATATTTGTGAGCAGGCTATGCCTGATAATAATTTGTGCATTTCTGTGTAAATAAAGAAAGTCAAACATCTAAAATGTGTCCAAAACAAGAACAACTTTTGAAATTCCCTGCGCTAACAATTCTTGCCTTCCTTGTTCTGATCATTCTTAACTGAGTTTTTTAACTTATCGTGAAGTTAAAACATCCATTTATTTTACAAATATTCTTTGACCCTTGTCCTTTCTGTCTAATATAACTGAAACTACAGGCCTACAACAAATTTATTAATAATAAAGAAAGAGAATATTAGGAAAACGAACTTTATTACGGGGCAAACTGCTTTACTATCCTTCCACACAGACAGCTGACCGGGCGATGAAAACAGTGCACAGTCGGTATGAAATCACATAGTCTACCCGCTGTTTTCAGTCTTAATGAACTGGTATGTGATATGGGTCCAAGGGAATGATTGCCCTGAGGAGCGAGTGGTTAAAGGTCTTAGCCAAACACTTGGCCCATACTTAACCCAAGATGTGTACGAAGCAAAAGTAAACAACAGAGTTGCCTTGACTAACTGTGTCCTGTCGTTTCATTGGTTAATCGCACCAGCGCATACTTCACGATAGTGCGACAAGCTGTCAGATGTTAACTTCCATTCAGTACACGTCGTATCCTATAATTATTTATATCTTATGTAATGTAATTGTGAAAACATAATTTCTGTTAAGCGAACTGCTCGCTTTCGTATTTACATCATAAGCTTACATGTTTTACAACATGTAGGCTATATCTAGCAAACAAGATTTCATTTTTTTATCGTTGCCTTGGCAAATTTGTGGATTCTGAACAAAAAAACAAGTGAGATGAGTTACTAAATACAGGACGTATTTTATAACATAATTAATTAATTCGCTGTACTTTTCATTTACATAATGTGTGATGAAGTACACCACATATTGTAGGTAAAAGTAATAGGTATAACCTTTAATAATTGTATTATAGAAGAACATTATGTCACAAACGTGCGATGAAAAAATCTGTCCAGCGGCGGGAAGATACAGATTGTAAATATACAAAACATTGGGAATCGAACCCGGAATCCTTGGCGCTTAATCTAAAAAAGAAGGCTTAACTGACTTTAATAAACAGTCGACTAAACACTGAAATCGACTAAACACTGAAATTGACTAAACAGTCCCAAAAACGAGCTCTTGTGAACTGTGCTTTGTACTTTCACATTAGGTTGTTTACTTTTGCTCCGTACACATCTAGGATCAAGTATAGTCCAGGTAGCTCTACAACAACATCCCCGCGAGACGCCCCCTGGAAAAAGTTATGTTAGCATCCAAAGATGAGTAATGCAGTGAAGAAGCAGCCTTTTACTTTTTAGTTAAGTTAATACTTTAGGCAGGGATGGGTTTTGGAGCTCAAGAGGATAATTTTAGCAGTTTAACACTGCTAGGCAGTAGATTGTACCACCCTGGGAAACTGATTTCGATTGTGATAATGCCATCATACCTGTGAGTAGGTTTCAGCTATCACTATCACTGCTCGATCCACCAGGCAAGAGCACTCCCCTGACGCAATACCAATGCCCCTCTCTTCCTCCGCTTCAACGGTGTCTACAATTCATCAATTCTATGCAGCAGTTTTTCGCAACAACCGACTGAATTGACGTCACAGAACTTCCTGTCCTCGTCTGCTATAGGCTTAAATGTTACGTGAGCCTACTATATTCTGTGGGTACATTTAGTGCATGAGAAAGAAATCCTGAATAGAAACACTCAGGGCAGAAAAGTAATATCCCAATTAAATGGGATATCCCTATCCTACATGACATTTTGAACGTTATAACAGAGGTGTAGGCATAGCCTACAGGCCATAACCCCAATCATTTAAGATCAGTTTTGAAATCGTAGGTTTCTTTGTTTGATATAATAATTTATTTAAGGACAATTGTAGGCCTATACTATAATTAGACGTGTAGTTGTCGCCTGTAAGTCGGAATATTGTCTCGCCGAGTTCTTCTATAGGACTAAGTTATGCCTATCAATATAGCTTACATGAATCATAAATTTCATAAACCTCATAAGCCTATGTCCATGAAAGCAACTTCTTCTGGAAAGGCCATTTTTTTTTTCGAAAGAAAAGAGAATAGGCTAACAGTTTAATGTTTTATTTACCTGAACTGTAAGCCTTTAAGGGTGAAAGTTACATGTGAAGTGAAAACAAAATATTTGTTGGATAGGCCCTATATGAGAAAATGGAATTTGAAAGTCATGGTCTTGTGGTATTTCTCAAATGCATGCTAGATATTTGGAAATCTATTATCATAAATTATCTTCCAATAAGGAATTTGTATAAATTTCAGTAGGCCTATTTGTTAGTATTGAAAGGAGTTCTGTAACATTAGGCTATATAATGTACGGTCATTTTAAATAGTAAACAGTAGGTTTAAAAGTCACGGTCATATGACATCTCTCAAATGCATGTCTAGTTGAACATCACAAACAGAACCGCCAACAAGTAATGTCTAGGACATGTGGGAGCCTATCTCAGTTTCATTACAATTTCTTTCTGCTCTACTAGGCTAAGAAACTACAGGAATGTGAGTTTCCTATCATAAAGTGATTTTACTAAAAAAAAAAAAAAAGGACATCTGGCGTTTCTCAATTTCGTGATTCACATTAACTTACAGGAAACTGTCACATTTATACCCACGTAAATGGCATGGACCTTGACTTTCTACGACCTAAAATTCATGTTTCCAATGTTGGTTTTTTTCCTTGATGAGTAACTTAGGTGTTAATAACTTTAGAGAACTTACTTTTATAGTCCTATTTTGATTTACTGTCTGTTTTAAGTATGCCTACAGGCAAGTATTTTATACTCATACAATATAGGCCTAAGGTCTACCATTTATTATGTCACCATAAGTGTACACAGAAACATCTTCAAACAATAAAACTTTTTCTTTCACAGAATTATAGCGTCTAAATGCAATTTTCTTACTCCAGTTATTATGTAGTGTTATCTACATGCTATGTAGCTCTTCAATTAACTTGACCTTATTTCATAATTTCGCTTCGCTCGTTGGGAGTTCTAAACGTAATTTTATATTTTTGGCGAATTAATAATTATGTTAATATAATTTACTCATATATCACACCATTAAGCTTTTTAAATAAGTTACGCCGTAAGAATAGACTCCGCATTTTGTTATTATCTGGTTTTATTTGGTAATTTTTCTAATGATCTTGAAAATATATTAAATTATTGCTTGGGTTTTGTTAGCCTACTAGTTGGTTAATAAAATCGACTGACTGAATGGATAGTGAAAATATAAAAGTCATCAAATTAATCAGGGAGATTATTTACTTATATGTCCTCGGCTGAGAGCAATATATCTCTGTCCATCAAGTTTATCTGTCTGGCCGGGAGTACATGGTGGAGTATAGAACCGAGCGTAGACAATAGCCTACCAACTCCCTAACCACCCAGAGGTAATCAGCACTTGCCGTATCCCATGAGTCATAACAGAGAAGTGGAGTTGGTTGGGATGCCCATCCTCTACGAGAGTGGAAAGGACTGGCTTGTTGCATTTCCCTTTTAAGAGAGAAGCTATGTTATCGCATAAAATTAAAAGGAATGATTAACTTCCTCGTTCTCTCACTTTAATTTAGGTTTTTTCTCGTCTCTGTCACTACACCGCACACATTTGTCTCTGTTGGAGGCAGAGGCTTATAGGCCCATTCTGAACGATCGGTTCCCAATATTTTAAGTATCACTGCCCCTTTTAAGTCGGCCTACTTCTTTATTATGGGAATTACTATCATTTTTTTTCGTACCAGGTAATTTAAGGAACTTAGACTACCCAGTTTTGTCTGACAGTATACTTTGTAACATTAGGGCTTATTACGTTAATATTTTAATGAGGACCACATCTTTTGGTTAAACACGCAATGTTATAAAACAGCTTTCCTTAGCTAGTGCATTTAGTTGGCTAAAATATCTTTACTAAACAAATTATGTCCACAAAAAATAGCAAAATTTGTTGAATTTCACGAAATGTGAAAATTTGCGCGAAATCGCCAGCTTGTAAAGGATTACTGAGAAGTGTTCATGAAGATATTATTCAAAATAATAACTGTTGGAGTTTTCAAATTCTTTATCATTCCCTTAGTAGCACGCTCTCCTTTTATGCTATCTCTATGATTGCCGAGTAGTTATTGGTACTTAAGTTATGTTGATTAGAGAATTAATTGGTATTCAGCAGATTCCATACCTCATGGAATGTGGTTGATAACTTACTTTTGTTTGCAATTTGATATTTTTCATTAACAAAACTTCCCTTATTAAAGGCATCACATGGACGAACTGATGAACAGAATAGAAGTTCTTAAATTGAAAACTGAAATAGATTATCACAGATGTTCTAATTAAAGAAATTAGGAAAAGCCTATTTTTCTACATAAAATGTAGGCCTACAGTAATTAATTATGTTTTATTTTTCTAATTTAAACTAAAATTTATTTTCATTGCCAAATTATGTTTTATAACAAGTTAATTTTGGTTGCATATTTCATCACTATGTCTGAGAATGAAGGTAAATAAAAGAGGAAACTTTAACAATGTCAAATGTAGCAGAAGGCCTGTATAAAATAATAATAATAATAATAATAATAATAATAATAATAATAATATCCCCATAATAGAAGTTAATGAAAAATAAGCTGTTTTATTACACCAAAAATTTAGGCTCCTAGGTTTTATACTACAAATTACTCCTGAAATCTATGCGTTTACATAAGGTTAACACTCAACTAACAATAACTTTAACATCACTTGAATTAGTCAAAATCATGGTTGAACCTAATTTGAAGCTGTCAGTTTCGGAGATTTGACTGAATAAAATATACTCTAACTCCGTAAACTTAACCACAAATCCATATTTAGACTAATTAGGTCTATACAATGTTAAAAATCACGAACACTAAAATACATCATAATTTAAGCTCAGTTGACTCTGGAAGTGACATCCCATTTCATTTTTGCCTTAAAAAAGAAGTGGAGCTACGAGAAGATATTTCCGTTTATTCTATAGGTAGCCTATAAAAATGTTTCCAATAAGTATGACTGCAAGGACTTCCTAAACATAAGATTAAACCACTGTAGGCGTCCTGTAAAATATTCTCCACTCCGGTGCATTTAAATCCCCGCGTGTACTGCTGTAAAAGGTATACAGAGCATTTAATGTTAAAATGCAGCATTTTATAATCAGCGTATTATTGTTGTTTTCTGGCCAAAGACGCAAAAATTTTAACTAATTTGCATATTCAAGAGCAGCACATGCAATCACGTTAAAATTTGATCTCAAATTATGTTGTTCATTTGATTTTAAATTAATTATCTTAATCTTACAAAACTAGTTTTTTGAGCTAAGTGGCCGAGATGGTAGCTTCTTGGACACCCCATGGTTCAAATCCGGTTAATTTGGTTTGTTTTTTCTTTAATGGTTTCCCCTGTCACAAAGCGCGTTTGGATATTTACATACCGTGATTCATCGTTACTATATCGTCTTGCATCATATTCATCAAAATTCAGTCAGTTTATACGTGTATAAATTAAGCTTAAAATATATATTGTACAAATTTGTAACTATTTGGAAGGACTGAACTCTTCAAAAGCCTGTAGGCCTACACGTCCTTTTATATTTTTTGTATAAAATTATTTTATTTTCCAGAAACCTTGCTTACTTGGGGAAGTAAAATATTGCATGCTTACAGAAAAGATAGTCATTCGGTTTGGGGTGATTTTCAAGATCAGGTCTGTTTGCATTCCTAACTTAAGCAACCATCCGGTCACTCGAAATTTACAGGATAATAAAATAACCGAACAAAACGTTGTCTTCTTTCGGTACAGAACTAATGAAAAGAAACTTTCCTGACTGAAGGCTTTATATTGTAGGGTTGGCTTTGCAACTAAAAAAGGGTAAAAGTAAAGACAACATATTTTAACCCACCCGTTTTCTGCCCTGTAACTTACAAAAAAGCCAAGTTATAATAAAACAGTTACGCTATTATAGTGAACGAGACAGTTCAACGACATGACAATAGGCCACCTGCCAAAATAATTTTGTGTCACTTTAGTTATATGCGACAGTATTACGAGAAGAGTCATTTAAAAGTATATACTGGTATACGAAAATTTGTAGCTACTAAAAATTGTATGCAGTTACATACAATAGAAATTTATGTCTAAATAAAAATAAATTTTAGATAGACAGACAAGCAGGAAGTCCAACGGAAATAGTTGCAAAGAACCAGATTTTAATTTTGGTCTCTATACAAGAACAGACTTTTCTCACCTTTGGAATCAGTAGGCCTATACGAAACTTCATGTTGGACGCATTCCGACTCGAAATGTTGAATGCACTCTAAACTCCCGACTGAGAGGAAACAGTCCTTTCTAAGAACATTTTTCACCCATTGTTTGTATAATTCCAGTTCATTTGGAGAACTGAAACATATTAGGCCTACATAATCACTTTTAGCATCCCTTATTGTATAATTACTCTTGCAACCTGGAACACAACATTTTTGAGGCTTTTTAACTAATGCAACGTAAAGATAACACTGTTAAATTCACAACGCGAACGGTTTAAAGCACGTGGAGTAACAAGCGATGGCCTATTGACGTCACACCTCCTTCCACTAACATTACCGCCTGAGTAGAGTACGCCTTGGACCAGCCCAATGCCGGAACTCAATTCCCAGGTAACACGAGCACATAGGACAAGACATCTCTCTCTCTCTCTCTCTCTCTCTCTCTCTCTCTCTCTCTCTCTCTCACACACACACACACACACACACTCATGCCGACCAAGTGGAAGGAATGAAGGTAATATTGACGGCGAGGTGATATCCGCCGCACAAGGACCTAAATTTCCCCGATATTCGTCTCTCAGGTGAGGAAAACCCGGAAAAAATTCTCTTACAACAAACTTTACCCGACCCAATCGGAAATCGAACCAGGGCCCACTGCGTAAGGAGAGAAAAGGCATCCCATATCCCACAGTGATGGACTGAAAACATAATTTACATGCCTAAAATCTTTTCATAAAAATAAAAATCGTGCTATTTATTAATTGAACTAATTAATGTGATAGTTGGTCTTGTCTTGAACCTGTCGTGATATACGGCTCGGTGGAATTCACTCGGAATTCTTTTTCAGCATTATGTCTGTTTCTCTCTTTGTTCTTTATTATTATTATTAATTATTAGAGCTGGAAATATGGAATTGCTTGGAATATTAAATGCAAGTGATGTTTTATGATGTGTTGCCTTTCGGGAATGTAATCTCCAAATGATCCATGCTTATTTATACAAACGTGGAAAATCACGAGTATTAAAAGACAAAAGAGTTTAACATTGAATAGGACAAAATAACTTATTACGAGAAAAGAAATAACATAAAAATGATATCCCAATTTCTGATCTTTTATTGATGAATTCCCTAAATGAGAACATGCAGAATTTATTGAGGATTGAAAAAAAATCATGCCAATCCTTTGAATGAGATTTATACAGCACTTGAGACCAGTACTCTAATTGAAGGCTAATTACTCGTACGCATACTCGTACCAGGTAAAAGTTTTGAGATAAAATTTATGAAAACTTTTGAGAAAGAGAAATATGGCAAGAAAAATTAAGATTTTTTGCGGACCTCTTTCATCGTGCCCATGGACGTCCAAGAGTTCCGCCGACTACAGGCTGGGAACCGCTTGTCAATACTTATAAACATGTTGTTATTGTAGTTATTTTAATAGCTTTTTTTCAATTCACTAAACTGTTCATTTTCTGTCTAGAACGACTCGTGTCAAGACATCGAGATATTTCCGGCTTTTCTCCAGAGTTAAGAACATTTAAGAATATTGGTGAGCCTACTACCACCTTAACAGATTGTCAGTAGGCCTATACTGTATGTGTATATGGTGCTTCCACTGTGAGCTTTTTTACACGCACCAAAACCATGCTTATTAATAAGGACGGTTTGGTAAACACTTTTCGATATGAAAGCAACAGGAAAAATCTACCATAACACGTGCCTGGATAAGATACCTAGTCTACCAATACATACCTATTTTTCTCATAGATTATGTTCGGATTTTTATGTTAAGAGGTAAATAGGCCTAGTGTAGCAAAGTTTGTGATTCCCAGATGTGACCACATGGTCTAGTGGCCAGTTTCATAACTGTGAGTAGGTTATACAACAGTGCTAGTATTAGTAAGCCTTATCATTAATCACCTTTAGCAGGGTTAGTCATAACTCCATTTTTATTATTATAATCATTTTAGTTAATTGCTTGTTCAATTTAAAAATGTGAAGCCCTACACTTATTTATTTTTTATTTCTATGATAGTGTTTTTTCATCCATTTTCTGTTACTGCTGTCATGGTGGAAACTGGAACCAGTATTTATAAATTACATGCATAGAAAGAAAATTTCCGAGTTGCGTGCCAACGAAATTTAGAACCTATCCAAGTTGCGTGCCAACTTTTTCTAAGAGATATCCAAGTTGCGTGCCAAGCAAGTATACAAAACATGTAACATTTTTCCCCCCATTTTTAGACTATTAAGTTATATACTATAAAGCACTGTTCGTTAATTTTAACATAGGCCTAAGATTCACAGTCTCTATTTAAACACGCCCATTTTCCCTTTTACTTACTCCCTTTTGAAAATAAAATTTGAATCCGTAGATGACGAATATTTTCCTGTTTTTCTCACTCAACATAGTAACAATAGTTGGTTCCTTGACCCAAAAGTCTCCTGATTGAAGTCACAAGGCGTACTTAGACAAAAGAAATCTTATTTTCGTAAACCGTTGAAAACTGAGATTAAATAGTGTTATGATCAATATAGTTATTTGCTTGGAAACTTGAATTGCTAAAGAAAAAAAAATTACTTAGGCCTACAGATACAAATAAATACTTGTGATGGGCTTAGTTGAAGGCACGACAAGTAAGCGTTCTTTGAATTTAATTTTAGCCTATACCTGAAAAGCTGTAAAAATAGCCTACATTATTATTAGGCCGACACTTATATAATTACTTTGTATTGCTAATTATACATGTTGTACTACACTCATATTGTATCATCTTGTTCTCTTACAATACTGAAGAAACCACTTATTATCTCCATTACGTGATTCGCAGCCTGGTTCCTACTCTACTATTAAAGAGGTGTCCAAGGGCACGCCAGCATGGAATTCAAATGTGCGTTTAAAAATCCCGGGATGAAATTCGGTTGTTTACTTTTTCCATTTGACTGATCTGCATGCAATTCGAGTTCTCCCACCCAAACTTCCTACACTCAATGCCGGTTAACTGCTTGTTCGATTTAAAAGTGCAAAGCCCTACCCTTAATCATTTATTTTCCTACGATAGTATTTTTTTCACATTTCCCGATATTGCTATCTTGGTGGAAATTCTATTAAAACACATTCTTGATTTGAACGATATCTTTAGGCTTTAAACAGAGGTTTTAGCAGAGGTTCGGAAAACTGACAACATAAAAAATAAACAAAATAAAATTATGAAATTCAAGGATTATATAGTCTAAGGTAAAGCTAGGAGAGATAACGCGGGCGGAGAGATTGCGCACTCATTGTTTCAATGGGAGGGGGTAGAGTGCGCGCGCCTTCACTTGAGGACGCTTTACCGCTTCAGTAGCTCAGTGTCTGGTTAAATTTGTGGGCCTCTACGTTCGTTCGTCTGGCATTTGTGACTGGTATACTTCTTTGTTTTTCCAGGTAAGTGTCTGAATTTTCATCACAGTTGCTCTTAACTTTTATAGAATGACAATCGATCACAATATTTCAAAAGTAATCAATTTCTGAGTTAGCTAGTAACATAGGCCAACCGTACGATACACCATTGTTTGGTTCTCGTAACGGCAATGTTGCTTTGAAGGTTGCGCGATCTCTCCTACCCAAATAGGACAGATTACGCATTCGCTGCGTAGGAGAGATGGCGCATTACTTCCATTGATTACCATTGTAGGAGAGATTGCGCAGGGAATTTACCTGTATTATTTATGCACGAATAGTAATACACACGTATTTGGATATGATTAAATGTTGTTTTTATTTTATACTACTATTAGACTTAGTAGTATTAGATTTTATACTTAGACCTATCAGATTTTTTGTTTCTTTGCTTTAGGTTAAAATGCCGAACCTCTACAAGAGGAAGTCAAACAAAGGAAGCTGGAGCGAAGAAAACCTGTCAGCGGCTGTTCAAGCTATTCAAGATGAATCCATGACAATTCGAGGAGCTAGCAAGAGATTCAGTATTCCGGAATCTACCTTGAGACATAGGCTCAAGAAAAAAGATTTTAAGAAGCGATCAATGGTTCCAGATTCACAACTAGGAATTGAAGCAGAGAACAAATTGGCTGCTCATATTAAAAAACTCCAGTCAGTTGGGTTCGCACCAACACAAAGGAATGTAAGAATGCTAGCATATAATCTTGCTGAAACACTGGGTAAAAAACACACTTTCAACAAAGAACAACAGATTGCTGGAAAAGTTTGATTTTCCTCCTTTATGCGAAGACGTCCTGACTTAAGTGTAAGAAAAGCCCAAGGTATTAGCAGGGCAAGAACAGAAGGAATGAACAGAGAGGAGGTCAAAGATTATTTTACTCTTCTCACTTCCATATTAACAGAGAATGATCTTTTGGAAAAGCCCAATTGCATTTGGAATTGTGACGAGATTGGAATACAGCTGAACAATGAGCCTGGGAAAGTGATAGCAGAGAAAGGGAGTAAAGATGTTCACGTTGTTACTAGTGCCGAAAAAGGAGAAACTGTTACCATTTTAGCTTGTTGCAACGCAGAGGGGCAGTTCCTGTCACCTTTTTGTATTTTTAAAGGGGTGTATGCTAAACAACAATACATCAAAGATGCTCCACCAGGAACTGTACTGAAGATGAGAAGAGAAAGTGCTTACATAAATGGTGAACTTTTCATGGAGTGGCTTACTGAGCATTTTATTCCACGGAAGCCTGCTGGAAAAAATTTGTTGATCCTAGATGGTCATGCGTCGCACATGAATTGCCCAAACATGCTGCAAATGGCTTCTGATAACGACCTCATTATCTTGTGTCTACCGAGTCATACAACTCATTATTTGCAACCTTTAGATCGAGTAGTCTTCAAGCCCTTCAAAACTTATTTCAAAGACGCTTGTAGGAAAATGGTAACAGCTCGATGTGGGACAGGAAAAATTTCAAGAGAGGATTTTGGCAGCCTGTTAAATTCAGCATGGTCTCGCTCTGCTAATGTTCAACTTGCCACTTCTGCATTTCGTGCAACAGGAATTCATCCGTTGAATATCGACATGATTCCAGAGCACGCTTATCTCTTAAGTTGTGACCAAGAAGTGAATCAAAATATTTCAGAGGTAGAACTCAACAATCTCCAATCCATCTCAACAGCAGTTGATCATCTGAATCCATCAAATGAAACCAACAATTTACCTGTCGTCGACCAACCAGCCCCTCCAGATCCATTAACTTCATTCACTCCTCAACCATCAACCTCTCAGCAATCCAATGTTACAACCAAAGAAACCCCGACAAAAGTTCTGGAAAAGCTTTCACCTATTCCAAGAAGTTTGATACCCTCAAAATCGAGGAGGAAACAGAGTGCAATGAATGTTACTGATCCACACAATATAAGCGAAAAAAGGATTAAAAAGGAAGCAGCAACAAAAAAGAAGAAAACAGCAGGTCAGGATAAGCAACCTGTAAGCAAAGACTCATTGAAAACTTCTCAAACACAAAAAACTAACATCTTGAAAATGAAGAAACGGTTGGATTTTGAGGCATCTTCCACATCAGAGGAAGACAACGACGAAATGGAACTACTTTCGGACCACGTCAGTGAAGACAATGAAGACGAATGCACTGAATGCCTTGAACTGTACCAAGAAACGACTTCAATGTCTGATTGGGTAAAATGTGTGATCTGCGGCAGGTGGATGCATGAAAGCTGCACCATTTATAAAGTAAAGTGCATCGACTGTGGACGTCGAGAGATTCGTCAAAAAAATAAGAAAAAGTAGAGTTTTCACATTCTAATAACGAATTGTTTGTATTTGTATTGATACATCATGTTAAAGTGCATTCTAAGTGTGTTATTATTGTCTACAATCTCTCCTACCCATGCTGCGCAATCTCACCTTACCAGTGAGGAGAGATTGCGCAAAATATTCTTTTTTTGTTCTTCACCGTTACCATGTTAAAAATAAGTAAAACAGCCAAACAAAAATTATAATTTATAAACAAATGACCAAAGTTATTAGACACATAGATAAATTAGAAAAATAAATAATACTACCTTCCTAATTATTATTTTTTGAATTGTGCGCAAACTCTCCTAGCTTTACCTTATACAAGAAACCTGTGCGTGCCCTATTAAAATTTTAAAACTATTGCATTAGCGGTTTTATACAATAAAAGTTTGAACTTTACTTTTAGTCCGGACCTTTAAGAAAACCGGTACTTTTGAAGGATTTTAATCCCTAACATTTTTTTTTTTCGCTTAACCGAAAATGTTTGTATTGTTATCAGATAAAATGGCTTTAAATTAGTTTCAGTTTAAACTTTATTTTAACGTAATCGGATGAGCCACTCTTGAGATTTTAAACTTCAAACTCTAGTCTCTATGTTCCCCCCCCCCACAGTAACTTCCTACATTCAGTGCCGGTAACCTGTGAGCGTATTTTCCTACTTACTGCACTATTTACCTCACTGGTGCATCATGATTTCAAAGTAGGCCTATGTAACTTTTGATATAACTTACCTAATATTGCAGACATGGAATATAATCATAATAATGCTAGTTGAAGTTCACAATTTTATTCTTATCTGTCGTTTCTTCTTCTTTATTTCTTAATAGGCTATTGAATTGCGATAATTCAACAAGTTGTTGATTATGCAAAAACTTTCGACACGATGCGACTATGTGCGCAGATATGTCGCAAAGAGATATGTGCGGAGAGCACTTGTTGGCTTATGTGTTGATGGCGATAAATGCAATGTGTGTAGTGATTGTGATGATGACTTGCAAAGTGAAAATTCCAAGTTGTAACTCCAGTTATAGCAGCCTATTGTTTCATCATCTGGATCTTACCCTGCACCTCTCAGGTACCTTATTTGGAATCTCTGGTTTTTATAAGGCCCCGCAAAAATCCAATTTTGAAAATATTTACCACCATTTAGGCCTAAGTGTCAAAATATAAATTTTCAACTAAATTATTCCGAAAGAGAACAAAATTAACTGTGAATGCTGAAATAGTAGGCCTACATTGCGATACGAGTGACTAAGTGCATCCTTGGAGAATCGACGGAGAGTTTGAAATATCAAATTTAAATTTCCAGTTCACTATAAGGGTAAGCTTATGTAGGTTCATAGCACACTTTTTTTCTGTGGTAGCGATTTAGAGGATAATAAAACTGTTACATGAAAGTAATTAATCACTTAGAAAATCTGTAGCAGATTACAAACGTACCAACTTTAAAAAACTAAAATGTTATTATATTTTAATTTGGTGGCTATTGGTACATTTTTAGGCTTACATAAACGCGAGCAATGCGGAGGCGCTTATGTATTGTAAGTTAGATACCATGGCATTTCATGGAATCTATAAGTTCCTCCATCGTACATTTCTCCTGATGAAATATCGTACGTCAAAATCAAGAAGAAGAAAAAGGAAAAGGAAGGAAAGACAGGTAAGATTGAAATTGTAAAATTCAATAGTAAATATTATTATATTCCATCTCGGCAGTAATAAGTAGGATAGGCCTATCAAAAGTTAAAGCATTTGATATTCCGACATTTTAAGTTAGTTACTTCACAGAAAGTGCCCCTGGGAATTCGACTTTCCATCATGATAGCTACAACGGGAAATGGATGAAAAAAATACTATCATGAAAAGAAAGCTTTACCAGATTCAGCCGACTAAAATACGCCCATAGAATCTACCAAACTTTAGGGGTGCCTTGTTTGATATACTTAGGCCTATCTTAAAATATAGTTGTATTTTCAATAGGTCTAATAGCAATCAACATTTCTGAGATCTCGTACGTAAGTTATCAAATGGCACTTGTACTGTCTATAGTTCCATTTCGAAAGCGAACACGGGAGGTGTACACACCTGCCGCAAACACATAGTGATTACAATTGATTAGTGTTCCTGCAGCGTGTAATCAAGCCCTTTCTTTCAGATGATCTCCACACCTGCGACTTGCCATATGTGCAATAACGCAGGCCTAGAGTACTGTCAACTCAAACAAGACATTCCCTATTCAACCGATAATTAGGCCTAGGCTGTTCCTTAGGGCTGCAATTGGCGGTAAGAGTACTGAATTCATCACACGTTTAAAAATTTCATAAAACTTATACATTTCTGTAATTGTTATTACTTGCTTAAAGTTATGTAGTCTAAGCATTTAGTTTCATGATTTAAAAAAGCCATATAGGCTAAGTACAGACCAAACAGCTTTCTTTCTTTTAGTGGTCTCATGGGGACGTTGTTAGTATAATTCGAGATTAGTTTAAGTCACGTCTCGGAACCCCTTCTTTTTAAACTCGGCCTTAATGCAAATACACTATTAATGCTAGTAGTGAAGTAAGAGAACACATCATCTATTTTCTCAGATAGCCTACTGCAAAAGAAGTTACACTTGCCTATAACAGAATCGCATTAGGCCTATTTCTTGAAACATTGCGGGTACTGTAGTTGCGTAGGTTTCGTATAGGCCTACTGCTATATCTTCAGAATGCTTATTAAAGAGACGCAAGGCAGGTTTTACACACATATTTTAACATCTTACGATACCCGAAAATATTATCATTTGGCTATATAGCATTATGTAGAATTAGGCTATAGTCTATTACAGCACAAGTAAATGTAACCTGCAGTACATATTTAGGGTACGCCGTAGCGTAGTGGTCGAGGCGCTGCGCTACAAACCGGATGGCCGCGGGTTCGATTCTCGATGAGGTCGTTGGAGTTTTTCAATTGGTCTAATCCTTCTGGTGGCACTATGGCCCTGGGGACGACTCAGCTTCTAACAGAAATGAGTACCAGGAGCGGGAGGTGCGTAAGGTTTACAACTTTACTACCTTCATTTGCCGAATGTCTAAAATCTGCGAGCCTCCTCCTGGAACCCTCTGGGCCTCCATGGCCTGTATAGGGATCACTTTACCTTTACCTTTACAGTACATATTTAACTTAAATGAACACTTCAAATATACCATAACTTATAATAGCCTATATTTAATTTCATCTGCTGTATAGGTGCCTATCCGTGTTTTGTATAATTACAGGTCTGTAAGAGATTTCATTATCATGATAGAACTCAGCGAGAGTTTTATATCATCGGCGTCCATAAAACAGCAGCCTTACAAATAAATTGAGCCAAGATGGAGTGCAAGTTAATATGTGCATATAAGCTTAATCGGTTCTTGTGCTTAATAGGCTAATAGAATGCGTATCGTTTATGAGCAATGTTCCATCAATTGCGCGGGGAAAGCTGTGAGGAATTGCACTACCGACATATCAACGGCGCACAATTCTAACTTATTGAGATTTACGGGACCACAATGGAGATGTTGTCGTCACTAATGAAAAGTGTGTCTATGTGTGTGTTAGTGTGTGTGATTTTGTGCAAGTGAGTGAGAGATGAAGAGAGCGAGAGAAAGGGAAGGAGCATCTAAGTTTAAGTAAAAACCCTCTGTAGACCTATTCTGTACGTAACTTATTAATTCCAAAGTACCCATGAGGCGAGTGATGTAGCAAACCGGAAGATATCTTTCACGCTGGTTTTTTAATCCCAACCATCGATTCTCAATATCTATAACTTCAACACATTTCACCACTGACAAACGGTATTTGGAGGTTGAGTGGTGGAGGAATGTGAGATATTTCAGCTCAGAGGGGTTGCTGGCAAAAACGTGAGGAAGTAAATTGGGGAGGAAGTACCCGAGAAACTAATAAGACAGTCGACGAATGCCTTCATATCTCTACTTCTCCCTATATGAAGTATAAACCACGAGCTTAGAATCCTGATGAATGGAGAACCGCGAGGTGTAGAATGATAAATTCACTTCTAAATAATTATCTTAATTGAAACATAGAGTTTCCAAACTTTGTCAACTTTATAGAACATTAGTGGTTTCAATGCAGACAATATAGATTTATTGTAGTTGATAATTACCTACTTTTATATGTTTAATTTTATACGATTAAATAGTATTCTCACCAATAGTTTTACTAATATTCCGTGTGTAATGTCTACCAGGAATGTAGACTACACTGCCTAGTATAACGATATTACTAATAATCCCTGCGTAAACAACTGAACGTGTGCAAATCAATATCAACACTTTACATGCATTGCGACCTATGTTGAAACTTGGCATGAGTAAATGGCCGATATTTGTAATAGCCGGCACTTTGGCAGGTGATGAAGATTGAATTTTGAGGTAATGCATTCATTTTTAAGGCAGTTTGTTAGGAAATATTGTTACGTGTTTCTACGGCATGTTAATAGCATTCTTTCTTGCTTGTGTATCTTTCCGGCATTTTACAAATAATTACCGATTTCTGAAATCAGTTTAACGAAATGATAAAACTAAACTTTTTCACAGCATAGGCTACTGCTGATTCAGCTAGTGCGGAGTACCGTCATATAAATTTCTTCCCTGCCTCGGGCGAAAAACTAATGACGTATCCATGACATTTCAATGACGTGGCACCTACAAAGATGTTAAGTTTTTACATCTATATGGAGATTATTCGTGACGAAGTTTTCACAGAGGTTATGCAGAATTTTCTCAATTCACCCTACGAATGGTAGGAAGCAGGCTATGTTTAAGGGTATCGACCCCGCATTCGAATTCGTATTTTTACAGAATTAACATAAGCCACTTTTTAAAGAACAAAGCAAGCATGTTTCGGAGAGTCAGTACGTGTGAGTCTGGTTGCCTTTGTTTTTAAACAGTAGGCCTATTGTGTAGGGCAACTCGAAAATGAATATATCATTTTCAACTAAAACATCTTTCGAGGATACAAAATGATGCTTGTTGACTACCATCTCAGGATATTCCTTCTATTTATTATAGCTTTTTGAAGGGTAGAAGCACTTAGATCTCTGAGTTATAGCTCTAGCCTATAAATATAGGACTTTGTCTCAAACCGCTCAGGCAAGAAACTTGCTAAGGAAAAAGAAGTGAAAACTATATTAATATTTGAGATTCTTAACCTGTCTAAAAGTAGACCTAATAGGAAAGATTTACAAACAAAGATGTAGGCCTATGTTATTTGCGAGTACTTTTTGTCAAATATCAATCATGAATAACCTCAAAATTTGGTAAATAAAGAACATGAATAAACTTATTAGTTATTACTAGTGTTGCAAATAAACGTGCTTTAGTGAAATTCTGCCTAAATAATGACATATTCATAGCCTGTTGTGTTGAGATGTTTGGTTGGTCTATACGTTCTTCATTAAATGAATTTCATTTCATAACAACTTGTTTCATAGCCAACCAAAATATGCACTCGTCCAAAATACACGGATGTCCCCTACATGCAAACATAGCAACTTATTTTATTTAAGAGTAAGTTAGATAAGATAAAATATAGGGTAAGGTTGCTATCAATGGGCCGGCTCCTTCATTGGGCCACCACGAATTCTCCGCATGTACAGGCAAGCGGCTCGCTCTGTTGACAGTAATATGAAGTTCGTCTTGCTAGAGAACCACCATCTTAGTTTCAAGTTGTTCCAGGCAGATACAAAGCTTGAGCACGCCAAGGTAAGATTTACTGAAATTTCTTGTAATGTATTACCGCTATTGAAACAGTAATATCAGTGAAACATTAATTATTGTTCAAAATTGACGGATACTGTCTGAAAGTACGATGAATTCCACCTCTTTTACTGTATCAACAATGAAAATTTACTCTATACAAACAGAAGCATTGACGAGAAAAGCAACAAGAAGCTAGTTGCCTTCGATGAGCCACGCCGAGTTTCCTTCAATGGGCCGGCCCATTGAAGGAAACTTCATGCGATGACATTCTTAGCATTAGTTGTAAAATATTTTTTTTTAGTCGTTCGAGAAAATTGTTGACGAGAACCAGCTCGATTCAACGCGAGTCTTCAACGTTGATGAGACAGGTCGTCTACCGTTTTGTACCAGCGATGCAATTTGAACAGATGCTATCCCTGTTGTGGAATCCCCAGATAACGCCGTACAAATCAGAAGGGAAAATCATGAGCCACCTGCAGAACAAGATATGGCATTTTTGGTCTACCAGTACAGATGGCTCAAACTCTCTTCCACCAAGAGGAACAACTTTGGCATAAAAAATCCATGCTTCCTTGGGTACCATCTCTCCTCTCCCAGACAAAATCTCTCCTGGGACGAAAGTATTCTATTGCGAAAATTGAATGAAAGTCTGAACATAATAAATGTCGATATTTTTCAAAAAGTTCCTATTGTTGTGTTATTTTATGTGTACAAACAAAGTGCAATCTATGACTTTTATTGCATAGGCCTATTTCATTTTTGTAATAGTATTTTCAATACTTCAATCTTCCGTACACAATGGTTATATATTAGGTTTCATCTGGTAATGAAAACTGGAAAAATGTTTAAAATAACTCACAATGACTTTAGATCCAAACACACTAGTTTCTACGACTATTATTTTGTAAATTTTAACACATGTATCAAGTTAAGCAAGTGTCATACAGCGGCTCATTCATGGAAACTGCCTGGCTCAATGAAGGAGACCGGTTTCCGTCATTGAGCCAATCACACTTATTTTTGTTTTTTAAATATTTCTTTAAACCTCAGCTGTTCTTACTTATCTTCTTAACGAAGTGAATTATAAAAGGTAAAGTTTATATTCACTCGAAAAATAATTAAAATATTTTGATTTTAGAACACTTTACTTCAGATTTTCCTTAAGTGGCCCATCGATAGCACATTAAACTTACCCTAAGCTATTAGGCTACATATAATTACATAGTAACTATACAGTTACAGTTAATTGAGTACTGAAGCTAAATTATTACTAACTTACATTAAACTAAAATACTTTTTTCCATCTTTTTCTTAGTTCTACCTCTCCCTTTTTAAGGGACAATTAAGCGACCCACGCCGCCCGGGAGACCTGGGATTATCTATGGATCACATACATACTTTATTGAACAGGCAAGGTCATGGAGGACCTCCCCGGATGAGTGATCAGCCCAATGCGGGGCCACCTCCGAGACAACACGAACACATAGGACGAGACACACCATTCGCTCTGAACAAGGCGAGAATGGAATGAAGATGATAATGACATCGAGATGATATCCGGGGACCACAAAGCGCCTGACGTTACCGGACATTTGTCTCACGGGTGAGGAAACGCCCCGGAAACTCCCCCTAGATAACTGATTCCGACCAGGATTCGAACCCGGGTCCGCTGCATGAGAGGAACGAACGCATCCCCTACGCCTCAGCGGTGGAATAATCTAAAATACTGAAATTCAATATTGATACAATAATTTTTACAGCATGTTTGAAAGGCCTATAGGGACTGCGTAGGCTAACTTAGGCCTATAGGTTAGATTGTTCAGATCGATGGTGACCAGTGATAATTCTGACCTTGTCAAAACTTTGTTTGAGTCCATACTTGACTGACCAGAATTAGAGAAACCATAGATCGTTGTAGCCCTAGGCCTAGACCTAGAGGCCTACCTTATGAATTCTATACTCGAGCAATTCAACAGCAATGTAGGCATACGCCTAAATCTGTGAGTCCTTTGCAAATAGGTCAACAATGGTTGGTGGTGTTTAGTGCAATTTATGTTGATAGTGAACAAAAGAGGGCCCACAGTGGACCCCTGCTGGCCACCGTACGTACAAAATCATAATAATCAGTAGCGCTAGTTTATAAATATTCGCTGGGATTGAAGACTTACTAAAATAAGTAAAAACACTCATAGACTACACAACTAAATAGCTTCCGATAAGCCTACTTGTGTAACATCAGTTTTAGTAAGTTAGTTTAAGACTACTTAAAGCATCATGCTTAGTGATTTGCACGTGCGTTTAAGATACGAACGTATAACTTACAGTAATTTTGATTATTTTTCGCTTCTATTTCACTACAGATAAGTAGGCTTAAATTGTGCGTTTTATTTTATTTTATTTTAACCAATATTCATGCTTCATGAAGCTACTCGAAGACAGCAATTAGACACTCATCACAACAAATTATAAACAATTGTAGGCCTAACATTAAAAATGATAGACTATTCGGACTACACAACACATTAATAACTACCCCATTTCTTCAAAAAATGAAAATAATTTGTGCTGTTATTAAGTAAATACTGGCAAAAAATAAGTACTTAAACCCTTGTCAAAGAACCAACATGAAGGATGGGGATTATCAGAGTTTTTCCGGATTGCTTTTATAATTTATTTACATAAACCTATATTTATATGAGTGTGAAACAAATAACGCTGAAGCACTTAATACTGTGTATGTTTATGTAGCGGAAGCAAATGCGATTTCTGGCACGATTTCCAAGTTAAAAGCAAATAGAACAAAGGTTTATACTTCGACCATGTTGGCTTCGTCTGCATCCATTGCCATCCTCTTCTTTAGGCCCTGGGAGATTTCGATCCCTCCCTCTACGATTCTCTACCCTCTCTTTCTCTCTCTTTACTCCACCCCATAACTCAGCAACAATTTACGAGCCTCGATACGACAGGGAAATTGCAAGAATGGTGGAGTAATCTATCTTTGTTGGAAAAAGTAGTAGGGGTAGAAAAGCAGGGTAAAATAAGAGAAAGAGAAAATAAAAAAAAGTAAAGGAGATAAAAGAATTTGTCTCTGATGTCTGCAAGAAGGGTCTTGGACGGTGATGAGCTCAAATGCTGCCATGAACACATAGAGTAACAGTAGAAAATCCACATTTACGTATTTAGGCCTCCTTACTTAGGCCTGCTTATTAATTAGACTAGGCCTATTGATAAAAATCGTAAACTATGTATGTACGGAATTGGTTATACTCAAGCACCATACTTTTGATTTTCATTAGGCCAATTAATTGGATTTTCCAAATTAATTTCTCTTAGGCCTACTTTATACAAGCCATAAAATGCTTTATTTTCAGGGGAAAGGGTTTGTAGGCCTACACGAGGCCTACATTATGAAAGTGAGGGGAGTTATTACTGAAATCGGTTATAACTAAGTTATTTAGCTGATGGATCAGTAATACATTCGGTGTAAGGATAGCCTAATATGTAAAATGTGAACTAGTTAGGCCAATCACTGCCTATCCCTTAGCCTACTTTTATCGTCTGTTTTGATCATAACCACGTTCATTTGTTTTGATACGTCAATTCCTGCCGGTGTACTAAATACCTTCAGTTTATAGCTTATTTGACCTAGTAAACATAACCGCAACATCGATATCAATAGGCCTATCTTCCATTATTCAAACATTTATAATAAGTTATCTAAGGAAGGTGTTCCAACATCATTTAACTTAGCCTAAATGTGATTTCAATAATTGTTCATTCGATTAGTAGACAATGTCCCCCTATTATTACTACTAGCAAAGTGTTAACATAAAAATATAACCACTGATTTCCATAACGAAATCAGTCGCTCGCTGTGCAAATGTCTCGTCATCGACTATCATTATCGTTTATAATATAGACCTATCGATAATCTACCTTACAATGACACGAACAGCGAGGGAAGTCCATGTGTTTTATTCATTTTTGTAGTTTCAATTACTCATTATAGGATATGCTTAATTCTGTGATGTTCACGAAAAATATAGATCGAGTTTCGGATTCTCTTTCCCAACTTCGTTACTCGTAAATTTGTCGATAAAATCTGCACCTGTCTTTATACCTGTCGGCGAAGGATTCCTATGATCACATACATAGGCTACGTTTTTGACCAGACAAGAACATTTGAGAGCCTCCCCGAATGAGTGAACGGCCCAATGCCGGGGTCACTTCCGAGACAACACGAATACCTAGGACGAGAAACATTATTCGCTCACATATTCACTCTGAAGAAGGCGCAAATGGAATGGAGATGATAATGACGGCCAGATGATATCCGGGGACCACAAGGGCCTAATGTAACTCTATATTCTCTCACAGATGAGGAAAACTCCCACCTAGGTAACTTGTCCCGACCAGGAATCGAATCTGAGCCCGCTACGAGAGGGATGCGTCACTTTTATAATTTTTATCTACTTTATTCATCGTACCCTCCCAATTATATTCCCTGTGCCGGAAACCTGATGGGCATGTTGGATAGGACTGTCTATGAGGTGTACTAGCCTAATAATACAAAGCCTATGTTTTTGCACGCACTTGGAGAGCAAGAATGATCCTTTCCTACACGAAGAGAGAGAATCAAGGAGTCCAGTATAGAACCAACAAATGTGTGCATTTTCTGAGGGGTATTAGGAGAGAGTTAGAGAAAGGAGAGGGAGAGATTGAGAGAGAGGGGACCAAGAGTGTAGGAGAGGAAGATTTACTATTGGGTCGCAGATCTCCAAGATTCCTTTCCAGCCGTTCCCTCTCGCATACAGCAGTCCTGTCACACCAGCAGTGCCCACCCTTTTATACATTAATTCTTTCGTCTTGAATCTTCAGCAGAATGCACTACTATTTTTAGGCCTCGGACAAGAAAAATGTATAGCATAAAATAATAAATGAGGAACGATAAAACAGACGGTGTAAGAGATAGATTTCCTGTGGAGAAATTGAGAATACTCGTTCTGCACATAAAAGTAACCCCTCTTTCCTTACTTTCCCCTAGAAATTTTATATGAATGGGGTTGAAGGACACGACGAAGAATTACGGTAGCTGATGAAAGGCAGGAATATAGGTACATATAGAATGACGATGAAGCTGAATGTTCTGTTGACACGAGGGAAGAAATGAATACAACAACTCATGCTACTTTTATTGTTCCCATTTTGTGTTCTTTTCATCCACCTCATGACATATTTCCTCAGAGAAGCAATATCTCCCGATAATTCATTGCACATACGGATTCCCAATGGATCTTTGGAATTTTTCAATTTACCAACCCCTGCCTTTACCGTAGAAAATAATTTAGCCACAACATTTAAACTTAGCTTAAACCTTAGCATGGGGCAGCAGCGTCGCCAGGAATTTTATTAAGGGGGGACAAAATCAATTTCGGACCTCAATTTCAAATGAATAGGCTAAACACATTAATATTCACTTAGTTAACCGGATCGTTATTTTGAACCCAAGCTGAATTTGACGAGGCTACAAAGTTTTTTTAAGTTAACAGAATACGCTCTTTTGAGCAATATTATTATAAATACATATTATAGTTATAATTAGTTAATACTTGCTAAACTCATGATAAAGTAATTCTATTTTTTATACTCCATGCTACAACTGTAAGTTGACAAAGAGTACCACAAATAAATGAATCCATAAGGCAATCCAGAGGGGGGCAGTTGCCCCCTCTTGCCCCCCCCCATGCCGACGCCCATGGCATGGGGAAGTAGGCTACATTGTAACATAGGCTATCCTTTTTCATCTCGAAAAAGACTAGCATTACTACTAATATAAATTGCTGGTATGGGCCATTTGCTAAATGGTTGACTGGCTGATTACCGCGCGTGTTTTGCACTAATAATGTGTGTGTAGCTGATTAAAAGTACACAGCTTGGCGAGTGATACGTCATCACAAGATTTCGGACTTTTAGGTTGCTAAAATGAAATTTTAGGTGTGTAAAATGAACTCTGCATTTTTAGGAAGTAGGCTCTAAAAATCGGAAAATAGGCTCTATTATAAAATCATTAATTCCATTTATCTTGCCAATTTTCTTACATACGCCTATCTCACTTAGATTATAATAAAGATTATATTTACTAAATGCGCACTCATCAATGATCATGATTAAACAACACGGATACACGGAAATCTGCAGGCCAATATTACTTCTCTGATATGTAGTAGGCCTACACTATTTTACATAAGAATTTCATAGAGTATAGACATTTCAATCAACTTCTTTCAATTATTGTCTATAATTGGCTTCATAATAAATTCCTTTTTACTTTCAGCATTTCACATTAGAGACCTAAACTTAAGTCAACACACCTAGAGAATGACGAATTTTGTATTAGGCCTACCGTTACGTAGAAGCTGGGCCCGTTGGCTTATTCAGCCTTCTCGTAGTCATTAATTTCTTTTGTCGCTGAATAACAAGGTTTGAACCAAAATAATTAACTTTCCGAAAAAATCCATGGAATTATTTTGATGCCATTAAGTATGGCATGTAGGCCTACTGTAGCCTACAGTCTGAGTAAAAAATTCAATATGAACTGAAAATAAATTAAATAAGTTATAACAAAAAGTAGAAAAAATAACTTATTTGTAACTTGAAGAGGAAAAACATTCAGCGAGGCAATATTAATCTCTAACACCAAAAAGTCTATTTAAAGTCATATAAAAACATCAGTTTCGGGCATAGTCATCTATGAAACGCGTAGGCTATATAGCCTATAATTTTTTGTGTAGGCTTATAGGCTATATCTTTTAAGGATTAAAATAGGTTTTAACCTAGCAAAATCCGAAGTGAAGTCATATAAACGTTACAATCGGGAAGTAGTTTCTCGTCCGTGACACTGAAGGAAGATATGTGATTAGCTGATTGAACTCCGCAGTGTCGCCCTCTATCCGAGGTATGAACAGTTAACAGTTGGAGCAGGGTATGTTGTCTGTCATAATAAACATATAATATAAATCAGGCCTGTGGAACAGTACTCCCAAGGTGTGATGTCATTTCCCTACTTCCCCTTTCTTCGTGACCTCTGAAACGTTGCGATTGGTTCAGCCTAGGTCTATATTTGTAAGGATCCTTTATGGTGGAGGTAGGCCTCCCATTTTGCACAACTCATCATTTTGTCTTTCATAACACGACATTCCATTGGGAATTGGCTATCAACAGGCACATGCAGTATGTCTCTAAAATCACTTCTTATCAATATGGCAGTTTCTTTAAGAGACATTTTAGATATAATTTGGCATATGTTGAAATTTATCAATCCTAGATTGAATTTATCTGCCGTAGCAATGAAGAAGATGCAAACTTTTCTAATTTCTCCTGAAAAATCTGAAATCCCTGTGCTGGTTTGAAAGATATTTAATTATAAAAAATAGTTCCAAGATAAGGAATTGCTTCCCCATGCTACAATATTAAAATAACAGAGTTACGAAATTCTTATTGGTTGTCATATAATTTCCCCTTTTCAATACAAATTACATGATCTGTTTGGATTAATAGAAAGCCGTATTCCCTGAAATCTTCTAATGTTCGTCGGCTCTGGAGCTGAAGTTTGATTATTCCCTATTAGGCTACAACCAAATCATCAGCAAGTCCCAAAAATTAGTCAGGCTCAGCTGTCACATTAACTGCATCAAGTGAGTTCAAGTTCTATGAATAGGGTTTTCGCCACATAACTTATACAGTATATTGTTTTCCTCTATTAACATAATATTACAACACTTATAGATATTATTATGGCCTTAATTCCTTAAATTATGCAACTGTTTTATGGAGTCTCAAAAAACAAAACAAAAAATATTTCAAGGGGACAGAGACACTTCAAAGGATAGGAACCACGTCATACAAGCTACATGGTGCCTTGTACACTGCAACTGTGGGCGTAGATACACTCGATGTGATGGAATATTGAAAGTTGACTAATTATTTTAGCACCATATGTTGCAAATTCTGCTGTGTCTCTGGAACGTATGTGCGCTCTTGGTGAGGGGTGATGTGTTGTCTTGCCTATGTTCTACGGGGGAGAGATATGGAGCCAACTTTAATTTAGCATGGCAGCTGCAATGCCATTCATTACAGAATACGTTCTCTTTCTCACTCGCTCTCAGTCGAGGGAGAGCATGCGCACACGCACTTACATACAGTACTACATACACGCACACATACACATGTTTGCGTTTTTCCCCCAGCGTTGTGCAAATATCCTGAAAGAGTTTTCTTAAAATTAGTAATTTAGATAGCTTATTTAAAAGTACAAAGTGTCAGTTTCAATTAATTAATCTATTATTGAAAGTCCATACCAGTTTAACAGTAATGAAAAAAAAATTGTCATTATTAAAAACGTTGCAGTGTTACACAAGACTAATTTTTTTTTAATGCATAGAATGGGCCTATCTGCTTTCATTTATGCTGATGTTTATACTAAGAAATTGTTTATATAGAATCACCCTGACAGTTGTTCTACCTAACTTATACGTCAAAGCTATTCTCTAAGCAATAACTAAGTTATATTCTTCACTAGCACGCGAGCTTTTTCTTTTAAAAAAAAGTGACTATAGTCACTCTATACTATGCCGGAACTTGTCCAATTTTCTAAAAAACGTAAGGAAAAATGCCTAAGCATTTGATTCTGCTCTATGGGATATCAAACAGATATAAAAAGAATAAATTATTGTAGCCTATCCAGTAAGTAGGCTACAGGTTATATAACTACAGTATTTTTGAAGGCCCATCCCCCCCCCCCCCCGGTATACTTAAATTCTCTTGCTTATGGGATTAAAGTAGCCTATAGCTAGTAATAGTTTACACATAAGTAGCTTAGGCCTATTTGCATAACAAGATCTTCAGTTTCTAAAATGTTATCTTTTCTACGAAGTAGTGTTGATAATCTGACTACAGATCCGTCGGCCCGGGTTCGATTCCCGGTACCTCCTCGGATTTTTCTGAGGTAGGGGTGCACTCAGCCTCGTGATTCCAAACTGAGGAGCTACTTGATAGAGAAGTAGCGGCTCCGGTCCAGAAAACCACCATTAACGGCCGTGGGTGTCGGCATGCTGACCACATGCCCCCCAATCCTGCCATCTGCCTACGGGAGATGATGCAGCGGCCGGGTGGTAGGCCAAGTCCTTCCGGGGATGTAGCGCCACGGAGTTTAGTTTTTTTTTAGTGTTGATAATAAATTTATTTTTGTGAAAAGAAGTTAGCTAGTAGTCCTATAGGTCTATTTTAAATTATTAATATTATTTTTCTATAGGCTCCCTAGGGAGTTCCATTGGGATTAGAATTTTTTAAATAAGTAATAACACCAAACACCCACGTGCGCTTACAATGAACAAAAAAGACATAGCCTATAGGCATAGCAATAATTTTTCATTTTTCGTGAACAATTGTTTCTATTTCTCTGTGAAGCAACAGTAGCTTGTATTGTAAGGCCAATCACAAAACCTATTGTGGTTTACGACTTTTGATACATAGTTTCCATCATTAAATTAATGCATGTATCCATCTATAACATTCCATCCACTAATCTTTCAATCAATCCAAACCATCAAACCATACCATTCATCCATCTATCAGTTTATCCGTCCATTTCTCCCACAAGCCTAGCTCATTTTTTTTATAATACAAACTGATTAGTTTTAGTCCTCCACATACCATTAGGTAGTTCTACGACAGTATAGACCTATAGGCCTACAGAAATGAACATTTCTTGAGATATAGTTAAGCCATAGATTTTCTGATTTCTTTATTATAGTTATGACGATGATTATTGGTGTTGTAAATGTGGACTAGTAATTGTATAAAGCATAGAAGTTGATGTATGCAGGTTTAGTATGGCCTACACAGTATCTAGTATAGCGGGACACAGGCTGGCTAATATACGATGAAGGGAAATAAATTACCCAAACCTTTTTTTCACAGTAATTAAGCCGGACAGCAATCAGCAACATCCATATCCGGCTTATACAGTATAATCCCAAAGCCCCTCCCCTCCCGCCTCCTACATGAGTCAGAGAGAGAAGGAGAGATAGGGACAGAGAGAATTAAAAAAAAGACAGATTCAGAACTGGCCAGCAGTCGGGTGCAATTAAAATAAATGCATACTATATTACTCAGTTTACATAGACAATTCAGTTCATTTAGACTTATGTTACTCTGTCCCCATTCATGCTAAAGCAGGAGAAATAAATAAAATTCAGCATAAATCGTAGTTTTAATAATGAACAAATATGTCAGTCATAAGTATCAGCGTTGTTTTGTTTTTAAATGTTGTCCGTATTAATATTTCACCATTGACCACAATTTTCTAATCTATGAATAGAAAAATTGGGCTATTGAGTAAACATTCCTTAAATCCTTGAATTAATTCGTTAAAATTCCGGAATAATAAGTTAAGATCTTTGTTTAGTTAAGTTAAGCTATAGATCTACACTCGACATAACTAATATGTCAGTGAGCAGTAAAACTACACTAAATCTGGGATCTCACGGATCTCCAAAATGAAAGAATTTTTTTTTTAAGTTTTTTTTAATGTAATATTAAAACAAGTTTTATTTCAGATTAACTAAAATAGGCCTGCTCAAGATACACACATACATAGCACTATTTATTATAGCCCTATTTATTATACGATTGTCAATTTAAATCCAGGCATTTACAATGTAATATGCTAAATCTTGTGTAATTAAAGAAATAAGGAATAGATCCACAGTAAAATAAAACCAAATAAGCTACAAAAGTTATTGAAACATTAAATACTACTAACGAAAATTTACCCTGGATGGGAATCCAGGGGATGGGAATCCGGGTTTTCGGCTGAGCACATTATTGGGGAGGCGATTGCTCTCGACGTCAGCATACAAAGCCGATAACGCGGGCAAAGGAGACATTTTCTTCTCTGGTAATTAACAAAGATCTCTTCAGTAAGATTACACTGAAAACCTGTCAGTGATTAATGAAGCAAAACTTTGAAGAAAGTAGTCAGATGACTCAGATGAAACATTACATTAAAATTACGAAACAAGACATGCAATAAGGCATGTGAATAAGTTAGAAGTAAAAAGTCGTAGAAGTTCAAGGGAAAAGAAAAAACCAAAGGCCTATTTAAAAATGGCGAGTGTCTCTTAAATAAATGACAGACTTGCAAACTTAAGGATATAATTTACTTATCCATATAACTCCACCGCATGACAGTACACCCAACAACGGTGGCAATGATACTCTTGGGTAAAATACTATCTAGACACTCCTAACAATACCATGACTTAACACCTTAGAAGAATTTTAATGTAACAGTTATTGTATTTGACTATTGATACATTTGACACATATTATAATACGAGGTAATTTACATTTTGGATGTTTTATTTCGCTCTATCTTCTATTTTTAAGATAGTAGTTACCCTCGTATCAAACAAATTCTGCATTTTAATATACTTTGTGGTATTAGGGGAAATCGTTTACCATATCATACTCCACCACAAACGGTATGAAATTTATTAATTAAGAAAGGTTAGGTTCACTACGCATGTTCTATAGGAAGAGAGGTGTGGTGTATTACAGGATTATAAGAGTGCACCCACTTATAATCAGGAAGAGATAAAAAGCGAACACGTCCCATGTTTGCTTTTATAATGAATGCATGATCAAATAAGTTTTCTCCTATTTATATTTTACACATAAATGGGGACCTATGATGTTTATGAATGTAAATAAATGGTCGTTTTGTCATCTTCGTGTAGACTGCAATAGATGCAGTCGAGACGCGCACTGCTTATGCTGTGGAGTGACTGTCTATAGGCTACACAACAATGACATGTTGGGTACATGCTATCCTAAATTCGAGTCCAATCCCTGTGTAAACCTTCGAAGCCTAGTAATTATTTGTTATGATGCGGGATACGCCACACGAGGAAAGTACACTGACACTTGAATACTGTAAGTTAAAAGTCAAGTAGAAGCAATATGATCAAAGGAAATGTTGGTTTCCCGCTCTTTTGCAGTTTACTTGGTAATTCATTCTTGCATCCATGCTGTTTAGTTGAGTGTAGTTTCAGCTTACAGTTCTATTTAAACATTCAGTTATATGTAGGCCTAGTTCCATTTTGTGTAAAGTTTAGAGAATTAGGCATATATTTACTTTATTAAGGTACTACCTGACTCCACATGGTGAGGTTCACATAACCTATAGGTCTATGTTACCCATATTTAAGTCTCCCTGCGTTCATTTACAACTACCCGCCGTATTAGAAAACAGCGAACTTCAGATTTCCGACTAATCCTAATGCAAAACGTCTTAAAGCGAGCTGTTGTTAATGGATCTTGCAACTATTGGAGGCTATTTTGGCCGACCGCCATAACGTTCCACTACCTTCAGGATCTGTTCTTGTAAAGTTTCTGGTGCTTAGGCCTATATGTTATATGCTTATTAATCTATACCTTGAATTCACTAAGAATATTATCTGTACTCGGTAATCGTCTTATGCTTGAAAGCCTATCAAAAAGGAAGTTTGGGTAGGCTATATTTAAAACATTTAGGCCTACATTTTCATGAAAATCTAATAACACTCTACACTACTTAAATGTTAAGAAAATAGCTCAATATGTAGCCTACAATGATAGGCCTAATACATTTTTTGATAATATTGACAATCTGCTGAAGCATCGCAGCTTGACGTCATATAGCCTACATATCACAGTTGCTAAACCGCTTAAAAATTACCTCTATATAGGGTTCTTTTAGGCTAATTAATGCACTCTTACACTATTCGTCTGGGGGTTACCCAGGTAGGGGTGAAAGTGTGCCCATACATAGGCCTATGGTGCTTCATTGATTCTGTTCTTACTGCCAGTTTTCCCAATGACAGCTGTTAACTTACTATTTTTATTTAACTTATGTAAACGCTTGAAAAACCTCCGACTTCAACTTCATCTTCCCATCATCTCCGAAAAATCTTCATTTACTGGCCTTGAATGAATGGGAAATTTCTATAGACATATGGCTTAAATGGTATGGTAGAGGAATTATTCAAACAATGAATTTGTGAACAGTCAACAGTAAGAATAATGCCAGAGGGAATTTGACAAGACCTTTAAAGAGAAGAGATAAAACTAACTTATTAAAGATAAAAAAAGTCAAAACTTCTAATAATAGGCTCATTATTTGGATTACAAACGTAGGATACTTACATCAAAGAAGTAAGGAAACAGAGCTCCTGTAGTGTGTTCCATCCAATTTTCAAATAACTTCTGTTACTTACCTGCAACAAAACAAAAATAAGCTTAATTTTTTTTAGATCACCTACTTACGCGTATTTCCATTTTTATACGCAATTGACAATTAAATGTAGGCTAATTCTTCAGATGAAATAAAATATAAAACAAAAATGAAATTAAATAAAACAAAATGAATTCTACTAGACACTGAAATATGTAAGATGCGTGAACTCAATAGACTCATAAGGAATAGAAATAATTTTCTTATAGTCTTACGAGTATCAAGGCTAGTATTCTAGCAATAGTAGGCTAAGTTAAGTTAGTAACTTCGTAGTAGAAGGCCTAGAAGTATAAGTAGTAGTAGCAGTAGTCTAAAAGTAGGCTAATGTTAGTAGTAATACTAGTAGCTTAGTAACTTAGTAGCCGCCTAAAATGCTTATGGTTATGTAACGACGGTCATGTAATTCTACTTAGGCCTGTAATCGTCGCTATTGTATCCAGATTTCGTCCTCAGCAGCTATTTTATATGCCGGAAAATCTGCAAACATGGGACTGTCGCATTTGTTTACACATTAATAAAATTGAGTTGGAGAAACCGTTGTATAAGTTGTATAAGTTAGATCTATGTAAGTTATTTGTGAAAAAATATTGTTGACAGCTTTAGTGAAACGTAGAATTTCTAACACAAGACACATGAAGTAAACGTTTCACAATATCGCACTGGTGCCATGAAATGTTTATGCCATTCTATTGTTACCAACTGTGGTTTCAGACGCATGGATAATAACCTACTATTTTAGTTAAGGATGTTTATATAGGCCTATGATAATTAAATAGACTCAGTTTGATAAAAACTGAAATATTAAAAATCATAACTCCTTTTTAAATAATATAGGTAAAGTTTCTCATGGTGTTCCAAAAATCGTCATATTTGGTGTTGAAAAGCCTTGTCGACTAAATTTCACATGTTGGCAGCTGTGAAGCAGAAAATCAATAATAGCTGCATAGGAATGTGTAGATAGAACAGCGGATGGCAGCTCAGCTCGAAGATCGCATATGGCTATCTGATATGGAATTCCTTAGAAAAAATCTAATATAATATTAATTAAAAAATAGGCTATTAACGACTGTTTAAACAAACTGTATGATGCACGTGGTACAATTATGATCGTAGGATTGCTAGGCTCGCCCTTACGGCCTCGTTTCGCAAACATACCTACTCGCAAAATAAAATCTCTTTTATCGGTTGTAACTTAACATAAATAACTAAGTTATTTTGATAATGACTATAGCCTTAATAGCCTAGTTCCCAGATTTACAAGCAAAATAAAACAGTAAAATAAGCAAGCAAATAAGCAAGAAAAATGTACGAAATAAGGAACAAGATAAGCACAAAAATAAAATGAATTATAGTTTCAAAGAAATCATATTTTATTAACAGCCGTACAGTAAGGAAGGAAGGCCATCCGCTTGATTTATTGTGTGAATATTCTGCATCAGTCAGTGAAGAACGATTTGTGAAGATTATTCTTTCACAGGCGCAAGTGAAAAGCAACATAGTTCTTCTTCGATGAATTCCTCTTCAATATCTGTTTCTTCGCTGGAAAGCTTTTTAGAAATCTGACGGAGTATTTTATAATCTAGGTTTCTCAGGTATTCGGTTAGCCGTCAAAAGAAAAGAAACATATAAAGATGATGTCTAGGAGTGAAATCAGTCCTTTTAATGTGACAGTTTTGAGTGAAATATACTATTTTTTATTCAAAATCGTAAAACAAGCAAGCAAAACAGTTTTTCTCGCAGTATAAGCATAGGCCTAATAACACCATCAAATAAAGGGCTATTTAAAATTGCTTGTCAAGGATGTCTTTCAAAATAGGCCTAGACAATAACATTTCTGGTTAGGCAATGTCTAAAAATAAATATGCATTTTGCTTAGAAATCCGGGTTCTAGTTACAAGTTATTATTTGACCAAATAGTGTTTTGACAATCACTTGCATCCATGATGCTTGATGAACAGTGAAATCAGAATAACCTATGTAGGCCTATTTTGAATGGTTAGATAATTTTTGGTAGATAAAAACATTTCTGGAGGATGAATAATGGCTAGAGGATGAAACTTCCTCCACAGCTGTGCCTTTTCTTGCTTGTACAAGAGAAAACTTTTATTCAGCCCTCTACTCACAACTCTTCTTCAGAGTATTTTATATAAAAAAACAACTTTTTCTGCGCTCTTAAAGCATAACTTATGAGTATATATTGCAGTATAGGCTTGTAAGTACACACACAGGCCATTATAACCGTAGATATCGATTTTACATTAGCTGAGTCTTTGCGTTACTTATATTATTTTCCTTAGGATCTCTTAGCAAGAGGGAAGGGGGCGAATTACGACAAGAAAGTATAAGATCGGAAGGGTGGGAAAAGGAGCAAAAAAGTGCTGGTTTGTACCGTAGAAGAGGAGATAGGGAGAGGCATGGGTGCAGAAAATACATTTACGGATCTCTGAGAACGAAACCAGGAAACGAGAAAGAACACGCTCGTATGGCATGAAGTTTAGCAGAGAAACGGATGAGTAAAAAAAAGCATAGAAATAATAATGAACATAAAGTGTCTATGAAACATATCTACGGAACATGATGTACAGTACCGGTAACTTATCTGTGTTAATGGCTAGAGGTAGGGGGACATTAGAGATATAATGTAAAACGACGGAGGAAGAAAAAGACAGCCAGTCTTAAATCAAGTCAAGATCTCGTTAATGTAAAATTCAAGTACGACAGTAGTTTTAAATTTATGGAAGAAGATGGGTATGATAAATGGTTCCACATCTCTAAATGAAGGTTGAAAGCTCAAAATCATGCACACCAAAACACCGTACAAAGTAGGCGTAGGACTACATAACTTTTTGTAATTTGAAACATTAATGTCTAACACCAATTTAACACCAAGTAAGAGTTAAAACGGATATTACAACTATCAAAATCGCAAAAATAAAATATATTAAATTTGCTATAATTTTTTTGAAAGCTTGCAGCTTTTTTATAGCCTACTATTTAGCTCATGAATCAGTGACCAATCCAGAAGATATCGCAAGAAAATTGCATTATTCTTGTTAGGGTAGAGAATATCATGGGAGTGTTAACCTACCTCAGATTCAGTAGGTATATTGCCGGTTGTCGACCAAGAGCTATGCTAACTTAGCTTAGCTTAGCTTAGCAAGCTAACTTAGCTTAGCTTAGCTCACAGTGAGGGATTTCATATATAGTTGTGTAGCCTATATGTAGTTTTGTCGGCACAACTAACTTACATATGAAATCACGCACTGTAGGCCTATGTGAGCTAAGCTAAACTAACTTAGCTTAGCTCTTGGTCGACAACCGGCATATAAGTCGAGGCTAGTAATCTTCATCTAATCCAATAACCTAATTAATTAAGCAATAAAATAAATGCAATAAGCCTTATAATGATCTAATGTAACTTATTTATTATTAGTTTCCTATACGCAAATGTTTCTATGATCTCACATTTTTTAAACCTGAGACTGTTTGTTGGTAGAGTGCCTATTTAGGAAACTCACTAAATATAAGCATACATAGCTACTCTTGTTACAATGAAATGTCATCATAGCTGACGCTGTTACAAGGCACAACGCTATATATTTCTGCTCGTATATAATCTACACAACACTCTGTTAGCTTGGGTTTAACTTGCCTATGCTGTGTCGGCTTAATTGGATGGACAGCTCCTTAATTAACTAATTACTGTCGTGGATGAAGCTGAAACCAACAAGCAAGACAGAGACAACCTCTACATATTTGTGTATAATGCTTCCTGTGCTACATGAGGTTAGGTATTACGTAAATAAATTTTTAAACATAAGGCAACTCTAGGTTGAGTAAGTTTAAGGGAATTTCATATTCAGTCACGTTTATTTCATGAGAGCAGGGTTCACATTCCCCATGGTTATTCAGTTTATTTTAGGACAAAATTTTTTTATACATAGAGTTACCTTAAGGAGTAAGGAGAGGTACCACGACTGCTAAATAAGTATGTTTAAACTTCTCTCGTAGATTGCACATTTATCCGGATGTTAGATTGAAAACATGTTCTTGGAATTTAGTCTGGAAAAAATAACTTGCAAATTAGCTGTCTTGTAGATCGAGTAGCAGACTGCCTCAGAAACTGAAGTCTGGGAAAAAAATTGTAGAACTATGGCGTATGAGTGTAGTGAAAGGGTTTCGGCTACAGCACCACAGAATGCTTTAATGCTTCTTTAGAAAACTATGCTCTAATATTATTTCTCTCTGCGTTATAGCCTTAATAGGGCCCACAATTTTATGCAAAATCATATTTTTAATAATCCACTCTATACGTGGTAGTGTTAAGATATGAAAAAGTAACAGAAAATTGATGATTTCATTTTGCATATCGTTGCATATTTTGATAGTTTTGCGATAATGCATCATATTTGTTGGATATTAAAATGTTCGTGCATATTTCATTCATTCTCACGTTTTCAACGGTATATTTCTGAAAGATTTTATATAGTGTGCATATCTCTGTTAATTCAAACATTTACAGCATAGCCTAATCGTTAGATGAATGATTTGAGAACCGACTGTACAGTAATTGACCGGATAATATAGGGCAATGTTTTCGGATCTGTTGTATAAAATTAATGCGGCGTTCCACTTAATTATTTTTAAATTAACTAAAATTTGTTGCAATTACCTTGTTCAATCAACGTTTTGTAATTAATTTATACAGCTTCTATTAGTATTTTCTAATTTATAAAGTATCAAGCTAACAAGAGAACGTAAAGTATTAAAATTACTTAAAAGATAGAGCATACTTCATTAGTTTCGGAGCATATATTACAAATTTTAGAACATATTTTCATGCATATTTCGTCTTCTGGAAGAGCATTAACTTCCGGGCCTTCCCTAGACAGTATATATAGATCTATATATTATTTAGAGCGAATGGGCTATAGACTGGTAGAACTGGAATCTTCACAACTGACCTCAGGTAGTGCCTATATAGGATCTCTTATCATAAGTTATAGCAGGGTAATATAATTTCAGTAACTAAGAAATTAGAGGCATACTTAACTGTATTGGGCTAATAAATTGTGTTAGGCCCATAGATTGTCGTTGGATTCGTTAGTTTAAGATATATGTCATTATTTGCAAAATTAGGAACTTTATAAGTGTTTGTTAACATTGAGTAGTTTAATTAACTTTATTATTAAAGTATTAACTGGAAAATTAACTTTTACACATCAACCGACATAAAATAACGAAAACTGATGACTATGATGTAAAATGGCAGCCGTGCCCTACTCTCGGTGATTCTCAGGGCCATCTTTCTGTATAGGCCTACTATCTCTCTTCAACTATCCATGTTTATATTTAGCCTACATGCTTTTATGTTTACATTTAAATTTCTATAATTGTGTCTTATAATCTTATATTAATAAGAGGAAGTGTTTGTCTATTTGTCTACCTGTTTATCTGTGAGCGATCCCCAGCCCAATCTACTGCACGCAGAGATCTGAAATTTTAAACATAGATGGATTGAAGGATGGCCAAATGCACCTCGAAGCCAGATTGTTAATTTTCAGTTTCGTTTGCAAGTGATGAGTAAAAATCGACAGAAAAACGTGCATTTTTGGGCTATGGAAGCATTAATTTTCGGTAATAGCCCTACATTTCAATTGTCAAATCAATTGCAAGTGGCATAACTTTTTTTTGTCATGACTTGAAAATAAGAGGATCGTGATTTTTTCAATATAACGCATGGAATTATCGATCGCTTCGATTTTGTAAGCCAACCTGGTCGATTTACTTGTTTATAATGTCAAGGCACGCAGACATCTGAAATTTTCAACATATACGGAAGAGGGATAATGGATATAGGCCTAAATGGGCAAACATTGATCGATTTGTACGGTACTCACTATGCAGGGCTTTTCTGGGGCATGGAACTCCATTCTGAGATCTTTTCGAAAGCGGCGCTTTCTAATCGATGAATGCACTCCAAAACCGGACTTTTAGCTGTTTCGTTATAATTATTAATCTTTAATTTATCAATTATTATGTATTATTATATATTATTATGTATTCCGGTTACTTTTTTTTCCGAGATGATAGGAGATTGAAGGTTTAAGTGTAGGTAATTATAAACACTCTTGAGATAAGGCCCATTAAAAAGAACAAACCCAAAAACCAGAATTACAGACAGAGATCGAGGACCTATAGTAGTGCAAGTAGAGTAACTTATAGAATTCTCACGTCAATCCAAGTTATATGTAAATGAAAGAGATTGGTAAATGGATTAAGTGAGTTAGAGAACTGAGAAGAAGAAAGAAAATATTTGTGACAATAATTGTCAAAGGGAAATAGGTGGAAATAGAGAAGGTAGAAAGTGACCTGATGGCACATTTTTGTTAGGAAGGGTGTTTATCTACCTACCCTACTCGAATGGCATTAAGATCAGGATCGTAAACGAAGAGACATTATATAAAATTACAGAGGTGAGAGGATTCTTAGTTGTTTATAAAACGGGCATAACTTATAATTATGACTGGTTCATAAGTTCTGCGAGCGATTTTACGGAATTATGGCTGTTACCACTTCCATAAAGCATTTATTCCTATATTAATGTGTCCTAATCGAAATGTTTACAAAGCGACCTTTGTTGTTCGTTTTTAGAGGCACAACTCCCTTTGAACCCTGCAAAGTCCGTTCTATAGTGTTTATTCAGTAAATCATCTACGACACACTACAAGCTCTGTTCAATCACGTACGATTCGCTGCATTGCAGCTCAGGAACGCATTGTTGAAAATGCTTATTAAACTCAGTGTTAAGAAACAATAAGTAAATTCAACTGTAGGCCTATCACATTCATTCATGTAAGATAAAATTAGTCTTTTTTCAAACAGTTGTTCAAAAAATAAATAAGTAACTTATGTAGTCTACAGAAGAAATTAAAAATGCTCCAAAGTATGAGATAGGCCTATGTTATGAAACTTTTTCGTGGAGGTGTCAGTTTTTTACAGAATTCATGAATCACACTGTATAAGTTACAATTTTGTAGGCCATTTCATCACTCGGTTGCGTGCACATTGGCACACGTGCACATCGGCACAATCGCATTTTCGTGCACATTCGCATATTATTTTTATCTTGCTATATCATCGTGCTCATCGCCACACACCCTTCGTAGGGGTGGACATAGAAACAAAGTAGGAATTACATTATCGTATTGAATGCAATGGAGTTCACAGTAACTGCTAGATAGACAGAAAGACAAACACTTTCTTTTATTATTATAGATACATACTGTGTACATTAATATTATAATTGAATTGTTTAGAAATCATTCATAAAGTATCTGCCTGCGATTGAATGAGACTTTGAATTAACCTAACCTAACCTAACCTAACCTAACCTAACCTAACCTAACCTAACCTAACCTAACCTAACCTAACCTAACCTAACCTAACCTAACCTAACCTAACCTAACCTAACCTAACCTAACCTAACCTAACCTAACCTAACCTAACCTAACCTAACCTGACAACCTATCTACGATATCTACAATAGGTTTCCTTAGCCGCGGTAGCTAAGGGGTGCTGCCTTGGAGCCGTGGTGAAGGAGGCTGTAGGTTTGAGTCTCTATGTCCACCCCTAGCCCCAACGGGTTGTGTGGCGATGAGCACGATAATATTACAAGATAAAAATACTATGCCAATGTGCACGAAAATGCGACTGTGCCAATGTGCACGACACCCATCACTCTTATCCTTATAGCCCTAAAGTAGTAGACCGCCTGTCTGGTCTAATTGTTGCTTTGCCGACTACGGGTCCCCAGGGTTTGATCCCCGGGACCTTTTCGGATTTTTCTAGGATAGGGATATCTGAAACGGGGTGCACTCAACCTCGTGACACAAACTGAGGAGTTACTTGATAAAGATGTAGCGGCTCCGGTCACGGAGACCATCATTAACGGCCATGCTGACCACATGCCCCCAATTTTGCCGTCTACCTATAATAGATGATGAAGTGCCATAGAGTGTACTTTTTAAAATCATGTTGTACCCACCTCTTATCATGAAGACCTAGATTTAATCCTGTCATTCCTACATATCTGCCACAATATACCATGGGCCTAAGCTACCCATTATCTCCCATAGCCTATTTTTCTGCCAGGGTTTACCATAAACTCAAGAGGAAATTGACTAATGGTAAAGAAGATTTTATGGATGAACTTCCAGCGGATTGTGAAAATTAACTGAAAATGGCCTCAGCGTGACCTAAGTAGTAAAGCAGCAAAAGAACAATCTTAGTAGATTCAGAAGCTGTTGTTGACGCTATCATCAAGATAACGTACTAGCCTAGTTAAAATATGTGCATCTAACATGCAAGATGTGCTGCAGACTATTCAGTTAAAAGCTTACATTGCACTTGAAATCATAACGATTAAGCATGTTCTTAATGGGAGAGACAGAATAAACTTAAAAAAAAACCCGATGGACATGAATAAATCTAAACTCCTTGGTGCTACATCCCTTGAGGGACTAGGCCTTCTAGCCGACCGTTGCGTTATCTATTATTGGCAGATGGCAGGATTGGGGGCATGTGGTCAGCATTATGGTTTCCGTCACCAGAACTGCTACTTCTCAATCAAGTAGCTCTTCAGTTTGTATCACGAAGCTGAGTGCACCCCATTCCAGACCTCCTTAACTTAGAATTTCCGAGGGGGTACCGGGTATCGAACCCTGGTTTGCGGATCCGTAGCCAGCGACAATAACTACGAGACCATGCAGGTGATCCTACAGACATGAATAATGTAAGAAAGAAAGACTAGTTTCTCAAATATAAGTATAACAGAGTAGGCTATATAATGAATGGAAATAAGGAAGAAGGAATAAGAACGATTATACAAAGAAGAGAATGGAACTGGACTAATTTAACCAATAAATTCGATAGGCTCTAAGATAGCTAGCCTTACCACCTAATGAAAGATAGAAGCAATTATTGTTGGAAAGGGATCAATGTGTAGACTGCAGAACCAAGAGGAGCGAATCAGTCACAGCATTAGAGGGTACCAAGCTGAAAACCGTGGTTCGGTTTCCGATTAGGACAAATTTTCCGCTACAGAATAGAGCCTAATAGAAATATTACATTTTCTATAATTCAGATTAAGAACATAGACTAACTAATAAATTTTAAGTAATCTTAACCCTATTGTTTAGTCAAATGTCCACCTTCAGACAAGAACAGTCCTTCAAAAAGAATAGCTAGAAAAACTCCAGAAGATGCCAAAAAGATCAACAGCACAGAAAGTAATTTCCAGGATGATGATGACGATGATGGTGGTTATACCTGCAAGGAGAGTAAGGAATATTGCTATTCTAGAAAAGAGGAATGCGACTGGATAAGAGTACAATGTTCTACATGTAGGCTAAAACGTGTAAAAAGTTTACATTAGCTTTAAGTTAACATTTTGCATCGACTGTCACAGAAAAAAGTCAATTGAAAAGACCCTAAATGTGTGAAAAAGTGAAAACGAAGAAATTACTCAAAAGAGATAATATTAAGACAATATTCTGTTAATGTTGACTTTCTGTAATTCCCTTGTTATGTGGCTTAACTTTTTTTTTTAAGTTCATATACTAATGGGACATCTTTCCTCAACCATATGCCACAAATGCTCTTCTGCATTAAGTTATGTTTGTATTTTGTTAATAATAAATTCCGATTGTTTAATTGAACAAAAATAGACTAATTTATGGGTGGGTACCCACTGCGCGCGAAAGGGTCAATTTTTTCCCAACTGCACGCAAGCTACTGAATTGTAAACAGCCCAACTGCGCGCGAGCGGGTATAGGCCTACCACAAATAGACCTACGTCAAATGCTTGTGAGTCTTTCTCATCTAAGTAACACTAGTAAATAATGTTAGTAATTTGCTTCGAGAATAGTTGTGGCTATAGGTTATAGGGATGGTAGCACTGTTAATGACTATCGATTGTTTCGATAGTTCTGGCTGTAGGCTATAGGGATGGTAACACTGTTCCGAGTGTAGGCTATATAGGCCTAATGGCGTGCTGTGTATAAAATGATGTAGTCATTGTGTGTTTCTATAGAGAGCAATGGACTCAAACGCTTCTCTGCTGGTTATGAAAAGTCAAAGGGGACAAATTTTGGTTATTATAGATGGATAAGCCTATAAATTTCGCAGAGATAGAGAAACACAGCGAGGAGTATCGTGGAGGTGCACTGTTAAAACATGTAAGTCCCGTATTTATTTAAATTATACTGCTACTCACATTTTATTCAGTAATGAAGTAAGTCATAATCACGAAACAGTTCAGAGTTTGAATAGGCAAGTCATCTCCAATAGTATAAAGCGCAAAGCTGTTACTGAATTGTCAGAAAGACCATTAAAGTTGATTGGCAAAGAAGTTGTCTTTGAAAGATATAGTATTGATATCTGTTGAAAATTTTGGGTGCAATGTATTCGCGTCAAAGTTGCTGTTTTCTCCTTCGATGAATATTGCGCGTTTGCGCCAAAGCCTGTCCTCACAGAAAGGATTATTTAAAATTTCTTTCAGGCCTGTAAGACTAGAAGCAGACGATAGGAGAGGATAAGTCAAACTGCCTAAAAAAAGGTCAGAAGAGAAAGAAAAGTGAAACCAGAAAACATTGAAAATACAGATTTAGGCCTATAAGTTATAAAGATGAACAAGGAAAGAACAAATTCACACCTGGGTTTTTTAAAGTACATATATTATTTAAATAAACCCCTTCCCTTTTAGTTTTAACACATTTTAATGTATAAACTTATCTTTTTTTAATATAGCATATCTAATTCAAATAGGCTATCAACGATATTTCGTTCATTAACAATCGTTAGTGTAAGAGCACACCGGATGAGAAATTTATTGCTCTTCTGTCAGTCTGTTGTCTAGAAAAGTGCACAGGAAATTGTGACCAGAGGTTTACATAATATGTTACCAGTCTGCAAATTCATGTTCTTCTTAGCGGCGCTAACACAACGTGGCCCTACTGCAAAACTGACATTCAGGGATGAAGTGGCGCAAACGTGGTGGCCCGGGAATTTCAGATAGACTAAGCGGCATATCAGTGCACAAGAAACAACTACCTTCTTACGACAAATAGACTTACCCATAATTATACACTTTTAATTAATCTGAAAAATAGTTAGTCATTTGTAACTTAGAACTAGTTTAAAGCTGCCGAGCACATGAAACTAGAGATGGATTACTTATTACTTGTTGGTAAAAGGGAATCCCGAACTTCCTGATTTCTTGCCGCTGAAACCTGTATTTGACCCTCCCCCATAACAATAATACAAGATAATATTTTAACAAAGCTCCTTGGAAGTTTATACAACTTATGCCTTCCAGATAAAAAAGGTCATTATTGCAGAAAGAAGTGATGCAAGCTAGTTGAACTTAAAACACATTCTTTTTTTTAAACAAGTTTTAGAAGTTGCCAAGTTTGTCGTGACTATTTGCAAGGTCTCACACCACAGCGTGAGGATTTACTGCAGGTTGAACTGAGCCAGAAACCAAGGTCCGCCTCTGATGTATGACTTAATCCCCAAGATTCTATATAAGAATTATGATCGCAGAAGAATTTATATTTAAAAAAAGAAATGATGTATAGTTTCCTCCACATTTGAAAAAGTACTATCCTATATTCCATAGTGGGATGAAATTGATCTGCATTCCAAATTATTCTGATGTCTTAAATTCTACGGTGTTCCAGTTTCATAAAGATTTCTCATAAGGAAGGACGTTTTTATTTTAACATTAGGCTATATTATAAACGTAAAGAACTGACTTTAATATTACCTAGTTATTGTAGGCTTAAATCACATTTAAAGTTACAAGTTACAGTTAATTTACAGATTCTCTAGCCATTTGATTACACAGGAGGTAAGACACAAAAAAGAATAGGGAAACCCTCTACATTGGCCGGAATTCCATAAAAAATACTTACAGTGTATTAAATAAATTACTATCAGATCTATCTATATATATAAAAATGAATGTATGTGTGTGTGTGTGTGTGTGTGTGTGTGTGTGTGTTTGTGTGTCCTTTATGCATTACTACACCATTCATCCGATCGCCATGAAACTTTGGGAAGTTGTTGGGTACATTCCCGGGAAGGTTTCTGTCACACTACATTTTTAATTTTAGCCTTCGTTCGCGAGTTATGAGTGAAAAACGGCAAGAAAACGTGCATTTTTTTACGCTTTCGAAGCATCAGTTATTCATTTCAGTTGTCAAATCAATTGCAGAAGGCTTTGTCTATTTTTGTCATACTTTGGAAACAATAGCATCGCAATCGTTTTGGAAGGCAATGGATATCTCATGTTATTATAAACGCCAGAGAAGTTAATGATAAGGTGATGATAAGGTAATATTAAATATTTATTTAACGTGGAATATGCTTCTTATGAAAGATGGTTTACAGAAAATTCCGGGGAAGTTGCTTAGTTCGGGGTCCAGGCTACAACATTTCTATATGTAATCATGGCCTCAGTAGGCTTATTCCATTCTTCATCTATATAAATAAAAACGAATATATTTCTGTCTGTCAAATACATTTACACACATTTTTTTCATCGTGAGTTTAATCGATTTCAATTCTCATAATCTTCTGAGATTGCAGCAACGCTCGACGGGTAATCTATATAGATCTTCTATATAGCCTACATAAAAATGAATGTATGTGTGTCTGTCCTTTATGCATTACTATGCCATTCATCCGATCACCATGAAACTTTGGGAAGTTGTTGAACACATTCCCGCAAAGGCATGCTACATTTTTAATTTTAGCTTTCGTTCGCGAGTTATGAGTGAAAACGGGATTGAGACGTACATTTCTTGCGCTTTCGAAACATCAGTTTTCAGTTGCCAAATCAATTGCAGATGACTTTGCCTACTTTCGTCATACCTTGGAAATAAAAGCATCGCGATCGTTCGAATTTTATAAGCCCACCATGGCCGAATCATTTGTTTATAATGTCAAGGCACGCAGACAGATGAAATTTTCACCCTAGACGGAAGAAGAATAGTGAATATAGCCCTAAATGGACAAACATTATGCAGGGTTTTTTTAGGCCAGGGAACTCGAATCTGAGGTTATTTTTCCCATGCTGCGCTTTCTAATCGTGGAATTCACTTCAAAGCCGGATTTACAGTTGTTTCATTAATTAGGCCTATCAATCGTTTAATTTAGACCTATGAATGTTTCGTGTGCAAAGTTTTAGTAAATATAATAGTTTAATTATTTTGCTCTTAATTTATAATCTTCCTATTAATTATTGTGGGCGAAGCCGCGGGGATCTGCTATAAGCTATAATAAGCTGTAGTTTATCTAGCGTTTTCTGAGGAAATAGTTTGTGTGTGATAAGTCGTTCTTCCCCATTTCAAATTCTAAATACCTATATAAAGACCTTAAAGACCTCGAGTTTGAAAATCGAAAGTCCTTCATAAGTTATTTTCGCATTTACAAAATACAAAACCCGAGCGACGCCGGGCCTTTTAAGCTAGTGACATATAAACAAGAAAATTACGTCTATATAAATTAATTGTAGCTTATTTCGCTATGGGATTGAAAAATGAAGAGGTATATCAAACTTGCAGCCCTCGGGCCGCATACGGCCCCCTCAAGCTTTAGGTAAAATGTATACATATGTAGATAAGCCAAAAAGTAATGTAAAATGAAATTTCCTTAAACCTTATTTCATCTAGTAGGCTACAGAAGAAAAGTGTCTGGTAAAATACTGGTAGGCTTATATAACTCAGTGCAGTGCCTGTGCATTGCATTGTCTTCCAGGAAGCACTAATTTATGCCAAAACAATAAAAATGGACCATATTATGAAATTCGTCAAGAAAACAGTGAATTTTATTCGTTCCAGGGGACTGAATCAGTTTTCGACTTTGGTTAGTAATATAAGGTAGTGAATTTGAAAGTTTGACATACTATTAAGAAGTTCGCTGACTTTCATTGTCATCAAGTTTTAAAACGTTTTTGCCCAAATTATTTTTCTTAGAAATGAAAAGCGAATCGCCGGATAGCTAGGTGGCGATAGTAATTGACTTGTAGATTTAACATTCATGGTGCATTTTGCAGGGCATTTATATTAGTTTCATATACATTTACAAAAGGAAGATCGATTTGTAATCTCGTTGTGTGATAACATTGGCTTTTAAATATTAAAGCTCAGGCCTTAGAAAGATCATCTCGTAAGCTGCAGCGTACTTAATTTTCCTACCTGCCAGGATTTTTAAGATTCCCCCATTGCTTCTGACTTCACTCATAAAACAGGTAATAATAAAACCTTAAATTTGTAAGTAATTTTGTGCTAAAGTTTTATTATCTTGATATCTACACATTTTCTTTGTAGGCCTGCTGTATTTAAAATGTATTGATTTGTAATACACATAGAACCAAATGGCAAGAATTAGACTATATGTAGCATTTTATTCTCCGATGTATTCAAATTTAAACGTCGGGTGATTGCTTTGTACAAAACATAACGTGCTTAAATTTTATAAGAACGAATGGTTATTCATTTCGGCTTGCGGCCCTTGAACTTATATTTATGAAATCAAGTTGACCCTTAGTAAAAGTTGAGTTTGACATGCCTGGAGTAGGGGGTCGAACCTTCCATATTGGAAGCAGAAAGTCAGTGACAGTCGGTTCCACCCATGCCGACTGGATTTAAATTAGAAGGCATAAAAAGCAAATGATGACACATAATGATATATTCAATTTTTAACGACTTACAGTCTTACTAATAATCCAGTTGTAACATTTATACCAGGAATATACACAGCTGAGGAGAAAAAGTGTACTAATAATCCTTCCATAAGGCTGAATGTGTGCAACGCTTTTACACAGCCTGGCCCCCTTGTAGGCTATAAACTTGGCGTAAATAATCAAGATGGCCGATATCCGTAACAGCCGGTCGTTTCGTAGATGTCTGAGATTGAATTTTGAGGCTATGCATATTCTGAACTGCTTTTGCGGAATTATAAACATTGTTCCTTGTTTGCGGGACATATTTCCATACTTGTACCCATGATTACAGCTTTCTGAAAACAATATAATGAAATACTGAAACAAGAATTACTGTCTGCAGACGATGCATCGTTGTTTTCCCGCTGCTGCGACAGATGGCGTTCAGCAGTACCTTCATAGCCAGGGGCTAGTAACCTCACGACTAGAGTGACGTGTTTGATGGCGTGCACGTACAAACCCGGTGTAAATCTCGGCAGTTACACTGCGTTTATTGGTAATACGGCTTATGTAGAACTTGTGCGCAGAACAACCAAACAACCGTTCAACGCAGATATAAGCAGCTTTTATTAGTAAGGCTGAGTGTGTAAATCCTTAACTTACGTGTATCAACCCTTGCAAAATTTCATATCAAGTTGTAAATTAACTGCACCGTAAAGAGGTAAAGAAAGTATAGTCGTGGGTAGCCTATGTTCTGAACAAAAATCTCAAAATAGACTAAATATATTATTTATAGAGGTGTATTTATCCAACTTGCCTTTCTTGACGGGATCATTTAAAATTACAAAACTTAGGCTTACACTTGATTTGTCTTCAATTTATGCGAAGATTGGCAGACCCATAGGCAAGTGATTTTTCTTTTTTTGAAAACTTGACATCTATTGACAAGGTATGAAACATTTTTATTTTATTCTCGAGACACTTAAAAAGCAAAAGAGAAAATTAGCTCGGGCGGGACTGTCTGACGGTAGAGATTTTTTTCTTAAATACAGACCTACTGCTTTCTTCAAATAGGCCTACCTTACATGAACCCCATTATTTATCTGATCATGTAGCGGGATGTAGATAACTCTTTTCATTGATATAGGCTAATTCTGTCGGAGTATAGAAAATTAGGTCTATGCCTACTTCAAGTTGTTCAGGAAGAGTAAGAATCATATGAGAATAACAATATCTGAGGTCATACATAGGCCTACAACGTGCTACAATTTAAACCATTAAGCAATAGCTAACTTTATCTTCAATTGTGGTCGCCTACATTCCCGAGATCGATTTAGAAGAGTTGTATATTTATATTTTGTGCTTAATGACTTTCTATGTTTTGAAATTAAATCTTGTGAGTGGGGCTTTTTGGGGGTCTAAAATGAGATTTAGACAGCTATAAATATCATTATGTGGATTAATGTGTGCTATTTATTACTAAAACAACAAAAATGTTCAAGATATCAAATTTTGGTTTTATTTTTAGGGGATTTCTAGGGTTAGAATCTGTTTCTTTTCAACTTAAACATGGGCTAGAAATCTCGCGCAGGATAAGGATGGAGGATTTGCTTTGCTACCTGCTGTCCTTGTCACTCCACAGCCCTCTAAACCAATAGAAGCACGTGGAAAGCACGTGGTTTAGAAAAAACCCAACAGTGGAGCATTTTTCTCCACTGCGCATCCAAAGCCGTGTTTTAAGAAAGATGGAATGGCTTCTACTATATATGATATATCGGGTCTATATTTAAGTTTTTACGGTTTTTAATTTAACCATTGATACATAGCAGACAGAGATAGAAAGAAGTATGTGCATGCAATGCAGAATATATCAAATAAGACACCACCGGCCTTCATTACTTTGACACGTTCAGAGAGTGAGAAACGAATCCAAAACCTGATGTATCATAGGCCTATATGAAACAGTTCTTAATAAATTATGTAATCTGAGGAAAATTATTTTAAAACCAAAATTTCACAACCAGTCTGTATGAAAATTATAAAGAAAATTGCAATCATAAGGGGAAGTTTCATTATAATAAAATAATAATCATAATCATCATAGTAATAATAATAAGTTAATAATAATAATCATAATCATAAAGTTAAGGGGTGAGTCGTTTGTTCGAGAGGTTCAGATCTGAAATGTCAATAACCTATAATGTTGGAGGAATAAAGAAAAAGTTTTTATCTTAGCATCGGACTCGTCAGTATACACTATGCGTGCGTTACCGTTCTCAGTGTAGCGCGTGCAGACTGATCTATTTTTACTTGTACAGTCAGATCACACAGTCAATACAGTCTACTGTTTTCGATGGCGCTGTTTTCTTATTTAAGGGATAATCACGTGGAGTTCATGCAGCTGCTCTGGAGTAATGCACTAAGCTGTAATCACAACGATATATTTTATAGGCCTAAGGGTTTAAATGTTTTTCGATGCTTCGGCAAAACTACTAAGTTACTTTATTTTCGTAATTTGAATGTAGGCTATAATTTTCTACCATAATAATAAAATTGTAGACGAAAACTGTAGGCATAGTTTTGTAATTTTATAGTATAAACATTAGTAGACGTAATATGGAGACGCTGAACTCTTTGGTCAGTAAAACGAACTATTTCTATTACTGTTCCCAATCTCGCAATAAATAAAATAATAACATCGGTAAACTGATAAAAAAAAAGTGGTGCCAGATGGAGTTAGTAGGCCATATTTCCGAAACTATTGAGCTTCAGACCATGGTTTATTGTTAAAATTTGATCACCATATGTGAAGGAATAGGCCTAAGTGGAATAACTAGAATATTAACAGAACTAATTTACAAGAAATTCCTCACGTCAATAATATTCCTTTATTTTTGCCAAACATCTGAAGAGGTACAAATAAGGGGTGCATGCCATTTGCGCAAAACTGCTAGTGAGATATTGTTACATTACCGCAAAAATTCAGGTTACAGTACCGCAAAAATCTCCCAAATGAATGCTTTCGTGGAGTATGTATTCGAAAACTGCATCACTGATTATGCTAAATTTCCACCGGTGTTATGGGCTAGTTGTCTATCAAGCGATCAAGTAATGTCTTTCCATAGACATTTAAAAAAAAAAAACAATTTCATTATTTACAAGGGATAATCAAGGAATTCCTAAGCGAAATATACATCTCTATCACTTCTTTGCAGAAGAGAAAAATTAGGAAACATATCATACAGAAACACGCATACAACATGGATCTCTGGAAAAGTTATTCAGCTGGTACAGTATCGTTACTACAGTACACCAAAACTTTGGGCCATCGTTACCAGCCACAACAGCTCTGAAGAAAATGAGTGCTATGACGAATCCTTTGGAGAATCCAATGGACGCCACACTTCTAGTGCCTTAATACTCATTTGCGCTAATGACATGTTAACCTTTGCGGTACTGTAACCATGTCCATTTGCGTAAATGCAACGTACTGCCCCACAAAAATATGTTAAGAAACACTTCTAAATGTAGACAAGGACAGGGCAAAAAAAATTTAGCAGTGAAGTTATTAGTTTATTAAGTTAATTAATTTAGGAAATAAGTGTTATGTTAAATGTTAATGTATATTATGTAGTATATTTTGCGTGCCACCTTATAGTCTATTAAGCTAATTCATCTAGTAAGTTATTATGTTAAAAGTTAATGTAATTGTGTACGTAGTAGCCTATACTTTACTTGCCGTCTTAGCATTTCACATCTACAGTTCCAAATGTTAGTACAAAACATAGGCCTATAATTTATTATGTATATAACTATAACCCTAATATACCAAGGTAAAATAGGGTTACACTATTTGGAAAATAAATAAATAATAAATAAGCAGTCAAAACAATTCAAAGTTCTTTGGAGGTAAAAAATAAAAATTTGAACATTTTGTAATTTTCCCATTTGTTATAGCTGATAGGCTAAAGAATATAAATTTGCGAAATTTCAAGTTTCTAGCTTATCTGGAGGGGGGGATATTTATGGTTGGGGATAGGTCAAACGCTACAGGCCTAACTATGTCACATTTCAAGTTTCTGGCCTAACGGAAGTGAGAAAACAAGTTATGTCACTGAATGAGTTAACCATGCGGCTTTATGGTAAACTTATATGCCTAGTGATGATTTGGTATTAAAATAAAACATTCGACATTTAATTGGTCGTTACTTCGGAGACGTTCAACCGATTTAGTCAACAATTAATAGTGTTCTTCCTGAGTACTCTATATGTTCTATAGTCTGTGTTTCATAAAAATTTGATAAAGCGTATTCGAGTTATCGCGCGTACAGTCACACAGACGGATAGACAGACATTTAACCTTAGTAAGTACCATTCTGGCACTTAATAAGATAGTCTATTGGTAAATCAGGAACATTTGCAACACAGGCCTACGAAATTGATTTTCCTTACTGACCTTTGTAAACAATTAAACTTTCTCCTTTGTATTTTTTTGTTGTGTGAAAAACACGAAAAATCGATTTGACAGCGGTTGATGTGTTACGCTAAATAAAGGGAAAGAACATAATCTTTTTCTTCACCGGAACCATTGAAAGGCCTTCTCTCGATATCCCTAATAGTCCAGTCATTTGGTGCTCAAAAAGGGGGTTACCTGGAAAGTTTTCGGGGAGTTTTGAAAATTGGTGATTTTATAGATTTCGACGTGCTCTTTTCGAATTTTCACTTTGCTACCTCGTATCTTTGCCGCTCGCGCCGCCATATTGGAAAAATGGCGGGCAAAAACAGTTTTTTTCACAATATCTCCTTTACGACTCATTTTACGATGAAAATAGTTATGTAATAAATTAAACTAGAGAATATTTCCTATAATTTATGTCGTAACGATTTTTTTTGTAAAATGGATAGTTTCAGCGTACGAGCGCCGTAAAGTCTACTCCGACACGCGTTTTGGCCAAAGCCACGGAAGATGCGGATACGCTAATAACAATGAATACGGCAATCAACACTTCATCTACATTTGATTCCGTAATAGTTGTCGGCAAATATGTAGATCTTATTCTTTTGACGGCTCTATCTACGCGTTCAGAGACACACACACATATATATTATATATATATATATATATATATATATTCTGAAACCAGGAAAAGGGAAAATTTCGCAACGAATATATTCAACAAAAATAAAACAGCCGCAGATAACATAATATTATTTCTGCACGCCTTCAGTGGCTGTGATACAATATCAGCACTCTTTAAACAAAGAAAAATAAAATGTGCTAATGTATTAAAAAAAAAAAACAGAATTAAACGAGCTTGTCCAGGTATTCAAAAACCAAAATGCAGATCCAAAAATCATTGCTGAAGCTTCCTCCTTGCATTGTATGGTTACAGTGCAGTGAAAAGTGTGTCGTTAAACAACTATAGATATACATGCTTCACAAAATCAGCATATGAAAATAAATTTAATATTGCATCGCTGCCACCGACGGAAGCAGTAACACGACAACATTCGTTCCAAACCAATCACTTGTTCAGCAGTGGTATGGAGTTGAATATATTCTTGCGAAATTTTTCCTATTCCTGGTTTGAGATTATATAGGCTATGTTTGAACGCGTAGATAGAGCCGTCAAAAGAATAAGAAGATCTACATCTTCGCCGACAACTATTACGGAATCAAATGTAGATGAAATGCTGATTGCCGTATTGATTATATCAGCCTAGAAAAAAGACGAAAATTTCTGCGGTAAAAACGAAAATAGGTGTGTTTGACTAAATTCGCTGTGCTGAATTCGAAAATGCATTTCGTTTTTCTCTATCACATCTGGTTAATTGACAATTGTGAAAAATATTATTTTGACATTTTGTATAGTAAAATAACTGTATGCAGCTTTGATGCTGAATTTGGAAACATTTTCCTTTGCGGTAAGTGGTGTGATAGGTGATCTTAACCAATTTTGGGTCACTGAACATATATCTCTCGTTGTGAAGTAGCCTACCTAGCCTATTGCAAGAAAACATGAAGTGTTACGTAGAAACGGTCAACGGATTCTTGTTAGTTATTGCTTAGACTAGCTTACAGGATAAAAAATACTTCAAAATTAGGATAATTTTGATAATATTTTTCGGGGAAAAATCAAATAATATTTTCAAACAGTCCAAGACGTATGTTTTCCAGTATTTTTTGTGAGTGCAGGCCAAATAAATTTATTTTTGCCAAATCATCTGATGCCGTACAAATGATAAGTGACAAAAAATCGAAGTTTGTTTGGAGGGGGAAATATTAAAGATTTGAACTTTTGGGAATTTTTACATTGGCAATAAGCTAATATCTATAAAATATATTTTTGTTGAGCAAATGGTATCTTATTTATCTTATTACATTGATCGAGCTGAACGATTTTGAACATGTATTTTAATAAATCTAAAATCTATAAGTTTACCAAATTTCAAGTTCCTAGCTCATCTGGAAGTGAATAAACATCAATGTTAATAAGTGGAAGATTAGACTGCCGTAGATGTGAATGATGTCACGGCTATCAGGAAGTTTTTCTATACTTATGGGGCAGCTAGAAACACCAAATTTAGCACGCTTATGACTGTATGATTCTGTATGATTCTATCTTTCATACCATGTGTGCCAATATTACATAATGTGAGAAAAATATACAGAATTTATTTAAAATAAAAAAATCTAACTCAATCTAAGGGATAACCGATGAAGATACGTCAAAAAGTCATAAGACCAAACTTGTAGATCTCTTTAAATCCGTTACTGCTTCTGCAACAGGTTTTTTTATACGACTTACCGTTTAGCTACTATAAGCCCCCAAAAAAGTCTACACAGACCTTAAAATTGCGTCCGCCATAACAGCAAACACGGAAACTAGATGTGAAACAACAAAAATAATGACATTTTTTAAATCAGGAGACCTTATTTAGTTAAAATCGCTCATTAAATGCTTTACCGCAAAATGATGCAGGTAGTGGCGTATCCGCATCTTCCGTGGCTTTGGCCAAAACGCGTGTCGGAGTAGACTTCGCGGCGCTCGTACGCTGAAACTATTCATTTTACAAAAAAAATCGTTACTACATAAATTATAGGAAATTTTCTCTAGTTTAATATATTACATAACTATTTTCATCGTAAAATGAGTCGGAAAGGAGATATTGTGAAAAAACTGTTTTTGGGCGCCATTTTTCCAATATGGCGGCGCGAGCGGCAAAGGTACGAGGTAGCAAAGTAAAAATTCGAAAAGAGCACGTCGAAATCTATAGAATCACAAATTTTCAAAACTCCCGGAAAACTTTCCAGGTAAAACTACCAAATGACTGGACTATAAGAGACAGCGAAAAGTAGGCTACTAAGAGGTCTTAAACTAAAACTAAACTCCGTGGCGCTACATCCCTGGAGGGACTTGGCCTACCACCCGACCGCTGCATCATCTCCCGTAGGCAGATGGCAGGATTGGGGGCATGTGGTCAGCATGCCGACACCCACGGTCGTTAATGGTGGTTTTCTAGACCAACTAAGAGGTCTTTCTAGTAGAAAATTACACGCTTATCAACCAACCCAACCAGCTTACTGTTCGAGACTAATTCTTAATTGTTTACAACTTATGATGATACCTACGTCGGATTTACTTTACTGGTAGCCTAGATCAATGCCTCAGAGTTATATTTTTTTTTAGCTATTTCATGAGTAAAACGGCAGAAAGAAGAGAGTTGTAGAATGAACTGAAAGTAAAATATTGGTTTTAAGCATTCACTCCATGAACACATAGCATTTAGTGTAGAGAAGTGTGAACAAATTATTCAATTAACTTTCGAGTTCAAGGGCGATTTCATTGGCTCTACTCAAGAATGTTATCGCCCCTTATGAGTGAATGGGAACCTTTCTGTCAGCGACTCCCGATAGGTGGCAGCAGGGTCAAAAGAGGTCCAAGCATGTCGTCTGCTGTCCATTGAACATAATGGAACAGACTATTTAAACATCAGTCAGAATGCCAGAAAACATGTTGTGGCGATCCTCTGTGTAAAACAGAGGGGTACACATATGCTTTACGAAATATATGGTTATAAAATATAAAGAGGATTAAACGGATGCTAATAGTTAATAGTCTATGAGTTCCTTCAAATCTCCTCGCTCAACACTTTCAGATCCTCAGAATTGACTCATTATCTTAATCATTTTTACAAAGAATAAAACTTAACAAGAAGTAGTATTCTCATTATCTACAACAGAAGGTCATGTTTCCAATATCTTCATCAAATGGACAAGATTCAGTTATGTTCTGTTGCTTTAAACAGAAAGTTCGCCCAGCAGGAAACTCAACCACTTATTCTCTTTCAAACTACGATACAAAATTACTTCTTAAGAAGGTATGGACAGTATTTGATAAATACAACTTACTTAATTAATTAACTTCATAAGAAAAATTCACATATTTCTGTTTCACATTTATTATAATTTGTATAATAAAATTATGAATGTTTTGCTTAATCGGAAGTTGTAAGTTTGTTCATTGCAAACATTAAAACAAACCGTAAAATTGAAACACTTGCAAAACAAAATTATTCTTACAGGCATTGGTAGCTCTTGTAAATTGAAGATTAAAAAAAAAGATTATTATAAAGAAGACGTCAAAGCATATTTTTCCTTTCTATACTGGCAATTGGCACTGGCTATTTTTCCCCTCTAAATACAAAAAAATAAAAAGATAAATAAATCAACTACACTGTTATTATATACAACTCACTTTTATAATGCACATTAATTATATTAAAACACTATATTAGAACTGGAATTACCGATGCACGTAGATATTTTAACTCGAATCGAAGAGAACATAGTATTTTGAATTATTAGCATATGAGAACCCAGTACGATGAATAACAATTCCCTGCGAGCCATAATTCTGAAACTTATGTAATATAATTCTAAAACAAAAAGTATGAACCTATATTATGGTTGGGCGTTGACGTTAAAAATATTACGCATTTAGGCCTATAGTAATAATCACAAGAAAACTATTCCCTTATTACCTTATTTTGACATTCCAGCTTCTTTCTAATTACGTTGATTTCATGAAAAGAACATTCTATTACTAATATGATACGCTATTCAAATACTGTACTATTATTCGTATTTGTTTCCCACACAAAAACTTAATGACAGCTATAATTCTGGAGCATGTATTATTCGTAAACCTCTAAAGGATATTATTTAGAAGCAAGCAAACGTAACATAAATTTATTTATAAAATATTAATGATAATAGGAACAAAATATTTACACATTTATATCCAAATCTTTACTTTCTATAACTACTGTGTTATATTAATCAAATACTAGCATCTGTCTACCACACAGTAAATTCATAACCGAAAGCTGAAATACATACAGAATATTGTGAAAGCAAACAACCATGAACCTAAATTACTTTTTACAAATGATTTACAGTATAAAGAATTTTTTTTTACATATTTATGCCTATGGTTATAAATAGAGCCCGGATTTCCATGCAAATGCATGTTTTTATATGCGTTGGTTAGACTTCTCAAACTTTGTAGTTACTCATTACATGACTTATGGATTCCAAATAACCATATTTTTTCCGTGCATGTTTGCATGTTTCGGCCTTTTTATGGCAAAATTCATGCATAATGCATGTTTTGGATTTTTTGGGTGTAATGTAGCATATTCAGACGTTTTTAATGCATATAAACCCTCATTTTCTGGTTTTAGTGCATAATATAAAGTTACCATGCATAACTGAGCATATTAAGAATGTGCCTCCATAAAATCTCGGTTTTTTAAAGAAACGTAAAAATGTTGTATTGTATTACCATTGTTATATTTTGATTGACTTGGCAACAGAGTTTGCCACCTGCATGAATTTGAGAGTGCAAACTACTGTTTGTCCTAAATAAACAGTAATATAATACACAAGGCTACAAAAGAAAATTCAGACTCGCCGACCCCCACCACCTTCCATTGAAAGAAAACTGCTAAACAGAATGTTCACTGCTTGAATTTGTGAGTCACTAGCCATTGTTGAAGACTTTAGAATGTGTTGTAGAGAAATGGGTGTGACAATTAGGAAAAAACTTAAGAAGGTACTTAGTTCAAATCCCGATCTTAAACTTCTGAAAACAGTGAAATTGAAATATATTGCAGTATAGTGCGAATTTTTGATAGTGCATGTTTCGCCCTTCATTGTGCATATTTGGAGATACGATAGTGCATGAATGCATGCATATTTTTAAGTTTGATAGTGCATGAAAATCCGGGCTTTAGTTATAAATCTAAAGAAGATGGGATGTTTTCTTTGTGATGTACTGTACTACAAGCTTTAAATACGTTTCATAAAATTTGAATTATTTCTTCACCATTTAACGAATAAAAATGCCACCGCGATATACAGGAATAACTTAAATATTTTGAATTATTTGTCTCTAAGCTACACATGTCTCTGCCACTGCAAAATAATTATTGTTCCTGTTTTTAATGACAAACCCCACGGGTTCTTTTCTACATAACAATTACAACCAATTATTACTTCAGACAGAGATTAATTCTTTTAACAAAATCAATACTTTTTCTGGCGATCTCACATTCTCCTAAGCAGAATATAGGTATCTGATTTCTGGAATATAACTTAAACGTTATTAATCGCCAGTTTTTAAAGGACAGCCAACATTATTCACATCTATTGATACGCATAAGCATATGGCCAAACGAGATTGCAGGACCTCCTCAGACCCTGCTGCGCTCTGGTGGACAAATTTTTAACTGCACATGAAAGGTTCCCATTGCACAAAAAGGGGAGGAAATAGTTGTCACGAGACTTCTAACAGCCTTACTAATAAAAGCTGCTTATACCTGCGTTGAACGGTTGTTTGGTTGTTCACCGTGCAAGTTCTGCATAAGCCGCATTACCAATAATGTGTGTGTAACTGCCGAGTTTACATCAGGTGTGTACGTCCAACGTCATCAAATACGTCACGCTTTTCATGACGTTACTAGCCTCAGGCTATGAAGGGACTGCTGAACGCCATCTATCGGTGTAGCGGGCAAACAACGATGGATCGTCTGCAGACTAATTGTAGTTTCAGTATTTCATTATATTGTTTTCAGAAAGCTGTAATCATGGGTACAAGTATGGAAATATGTCCCGCAAACAAGGAACAATGTTTATAATTCCGCAAAAGTAGCCCAGAATGTTTCATAACAAGTTACCTTAAGAATGGATGCATAACCTCAAAATTCAATCTCAGACATCTACGAAGCGACCGGCTGTTACGCAGATCGGCCATCTTGATTATTTACGTCAAGTTTAAACAAGGGGGCCAGGCTGTGTAAAGGTTGCACACATTCAGCCTTATGCAACGATTATTAGTACACTTTCTTTCCTCAGCTGTGTATATTCCTGGTATAAATGTTACAACTGGATTATTAGTAAGACTGTATAAGTTTCAAATTTGAATGAGAGTCTAAACAAGCGTCCACTTATTTTATAACCTTATTTTAAAGTTATCTACTGGCAGATTTGTATTAAAGTTCATATGGCAGTCTCCGAGTGCATATTGGGCTGTGTGTCGGTATTCACCGTTCACAAACGAACGAATTCAGTTATGGGTAGCCTATTGCATGACAGGTTGTCCAGCCTTGCGGCTAGGCCTATAATTTACCTCCTTAGTGTCTGTAGCTAGCTGGACCATCCAAGATTAATCAGTGCTGCCGAACTTAACAGAAATGGTACCCTGGATATAACGATTGAACCAGAAGAACGCAATGAAACCGGCGGACTATTCTCTCCTTAATATGCCTATGTCGTAGGGTGGTGTTACCAACACTGTCGGAAATGTAACTGACAGTAATTTATTTATTCTTTCAATACGTATTGGCCCCTGTCCTGGATTCCTATCAGAGGCCTCAATATGCACTGTACAATTTGTAACTCACTAATTTAAAAGCACATAGGTTAACTAAATAATTTATTACTTTAATCTAAATAATATAGACTATTTATGGCCATATAAGTCTTTTCACTTAATATTGTTCAAAGATTGCACCTTGTATATTTATATACACACAAGTTATGCTATAAACTGGTGCAGACTAGTAAAAACTATGCTAGACAAGATAGTAGTACACAGGCCTAGAATAAGAAGTAGATTTGTAGAGAGATAAAAATTCTACTCAAAGTGATAATCTTAAATAATGATCTACTTATTAAGGATGGCCAAAACTGCAAATTAATTTATCTTTAGAAATCAGCAAAGATTCGATTGCTTTTTGTTAGAATTAAAAGTAATCACAGGGAAATATAAGTTACTCTGTGTTACATGAATGTAATACTGAAAATTTTCAAAATACTTGCAGTGCTCACACAAGTATTCACAGGGCAATAGGCCTATAAGTTACTATGTTAGGCCTATGTGTTATATGATAGATCAAATTGAGAAATGTCAAACTAATTGCACTGTTCATGGACATATTACTAGAAACATGAATTATTTAAACGTAGACCAGTTAATACAGTCAAACACTACCAGAAAATCGCAAAGACTACTATCCTACCAATAGGCTACTCTGCAATATTGCTAGGTTTATACAACAAACTTCCAAAAAAAGCGTTAATTTGCTATGTGTTCAAAGGAAATGCATATCATTCAAAATATCTCTAAAGCAATTTTTAATAACTTGTACCTTCTACAACATGGATGAAATTCCCATCTTGAATAGGGTTTAAGTTTAGCAGTTTACAGTAGGCCTAAAGTAGGGTAAGGTCTCAAATTGTATCATTTTCAGATTTTTTTTATGTAAACGGAATCTGTGTCAGATAGGTCAAAATTAGTTAGGCCTATTACATTTTATATCCTGGTCCTTTAGGAATGCACGTACTGATTTTGAAAGTTCAATTCAGTAGGCCTACGCTTTAAAGACAATCGTGCAAAATGTAGGATAGGCCTGTTATAAATTGTAGTCTACCCCTAGGTAGGCTTTAAAGACAATCGTGCAAAATGTAGGATAGGCCTGTTATAAATTGTAGTCTACCCCTAGGCCTAGTATTATAACTTAAATTGGACCACTGGTGAAATGAAGATATAAACTCAAGGAAAGAAAGTGTAATTTTATTTATGTTAATACTATCAACAAGTTTTCAGCTTCGGAACACCATAAGTTCTGCACAAGCTCTCTCCATGCTTTCTCGAGTCCTTGGCGCTGCCATCTAGAAACAAACATAATTTGGCAATTAATCAAATAAATAATAGTCAGTAAATTCATAAGTAAATTGAAATAAACAAATTAATAAAGAAAAAATACAGTCAATGGAATTCTTGTTCTTAAAAATCCAAATCTTCTGATATACCTAAGATGTGACAAATAATATTCTTAAAAGCTACCGATTCTTTCTATGAATTTTGGCTTAGAATTAATAATGTTCTCATGTATTTATAATAATAATTTTCTATTGCTTTCATAAACGTGAAAATACTCAAAAGAAAAAATTAGAATAACAGAAAAAATCTATCATTTCTCTAAAATAATAAAAAAATGGAGAAAAGCGTTATTATGATTATTAAGGTTATGAAGGTTTCGATAAAATTGATAATTTATTTGTTAATAATCGTTCAAATGCGCTCCAGTATAATTGACACATTGTATTCTTTTAAATAATACCGTTACAAAATATTTTAAAAAATATATATAGGCCTAAAGCGGTACAGTTTATACGATATGGCCATTTTCTTTTCTGCATAGCTTCTTCCACAAAGGAAGAAAGCATTTTTAAATGTTACTGCCAGCAATACTTAAAAAATCAGTTACGAATAATGAATTCAATACGAAACAGAATACATACATACCTGCGAAAGTGAAGAGTCTTTCGTACTCCAGCAAAATTTTACTTGAAGACCACAACATTAAACATCCATGCGTTTGAAGAGTCCCTTGGTTTCTACACCATGCTCTTACACAACTGCTCCACAGCTTCTACAGTATTTTTTCAAATGAGAAGCCATTTCCTTCACCGCCAATCACGTGTACGAGCTAAAGTAGCACCGCTAGCAGGAAGAGTCTTCCCTCCGTCTCGCCATCTCTGATTGGACCGCGTATCTAAGCAGGAGAATGGACAAACGGCTTGTCATCTGCAAAACACTGTAATATACATTCCTTCCTGTTGGAAGCGCCACTATACATGTACAAACAGTTTGTCAGAAATGCGAATGGTTCAATTTATAAAACGGCACGATTTATAAGACCTTATCCTATTGCCTATTATCTAGGAACATGTTTGTATATTTTTATTAAGTGTTCTATATCCTTCAGCTTCACTCGACACATGATCTGCAGAACGAGATATCTAGCTTACATCTATTTCTGTTGAATGGAGTTTACACAATTTAACTTGAATTTTAGAAAGGAAATTCTCTTCATCCATGTAGAGCTAGTCCCAAATATGATTTACGATAAAAATGAGACTACTGAAAATGAATTTTCGACATTTATTTTATCAGATGTGGACCCTAGATTTTTTTAATTTTCCGATAACATGCTAGTTCAGACAATTTTTTCATGAAAGGCCCATTCGTTCATATGATCTGAGTAGTAATACTAATCGGAATAAAGAAATAATATTATAAATAATAGGTCTACAATAATGTGACTATTGCCGTATTGCTCCATTGCTACATTAGACTATCCCATTTTTAAAAAGTATAGGCCTATTTCGTTACAATGGCCTAAAAGAACGATTTGCTGTGATCTGGTTATAGTAAATACGGTATTAGGCCTATTGTCATAAAGTAGTCTACTCTTATTGAATGGCATAAAGGCTAAGTTAAACAAATAGATTCACCGTTTGACTATAGGCTATAGGTCACACCTACAGAGAGAAGTAACCTGCTTTCAAAATCGTGATTAGACCTAGGCTGCGTTTGTTAACTTATTTCACATAGATAGGCCTAATAGACCTGCGATAATATACTAGCCTAATTAGTACAATAGCAGGGTTTTATTTTTAGCTTAGCCTATATTAATTTTATGATAATGATATTGTCGTTAGTAGGCCTACGCCTATAGGCCCTAGGCTACATCAATTGCAATTATTTTTTACTGCAACTAATACATTATTTTCTACAAATCTATTAGGAAAGTTGCCTTATAAAAGAACAAATAACTTATTTTTCCTTTCAAATGGAACATAAAATTATCATTAAGTCTTAGCGTACTTGAATTTAAATTTTAGCTACAGTATATGAACAGAACTGCAATTGATCTAAAGAAGAAAACGTTATTCATATAGGCCTAGTAGCCCATTAAGCAGACTACAGCCACAGATTTTCATTTTTAGCATCTTATTAATTTTATGATAATGATGTCGTCTAGACATAGCTTAATAAATTGTATCTATTGCAGATTTTTTCCTGCAACTAAATTACTTTCTACAAAACATTTCACCTATAAAATAATAATAGCCTAAATTATTCCCTTTAAGTGGAACATAAAATTAAACCTTATCGAATAGGCCTACTTAAAGAATGTAGGCCTAAGTTTAAGCTGCAGTAATATATGAACAGAATTAAAAACTGTTATTTTACGTAAAAGGCAATAGTCCATTAAGTAGGCTACACGAGCATTCTTTAATCGTTAGCCTACAGTATATTAATTTTATGGCAAACATATTATTGGATGTTCAATTAGTTTTTGTCTCCTTTTGTACTCTTCGTCAGTGTAGGCAACCCATAATTATGGGAAGATGTTAAATAAAATTAGATATAAAAGATAGGTTTTCTAACTTAAACTAAATTCCGTCTATAAACCCAAAGAGATTTTCATTATAAGTTAATAGAAAAATATTGTATGTCTAAACTCTCCCTTTCAAATGGAACATAAAATAAACTTAGCCTATTGCCGATTAGGTCTGCTTAATAAATTTAATTTTAAGCAGCCGTATGACCGTGAACAGAACTCCAATTATTTAACTAAAGAAGAAAATATATAGCTTACATGTGGTAAACATTGTTTAATTGACATGAACAGAATCGGGAAGCCTTAGTGACTGAATTACAAGTCCATTAGTTCTAGAATCACCTTCTACTCAATGAATGAACGTCTTTCATTGATGACGCCGGTTTTGTAGGTGCTCGTATAGTAGTAAACACGCATGGTTGTAGAAGACATAAAGAACTGTGTTAATGGTAGCTTCAGTAGTGCAAACACTGACCTACGTTAACAGTCAGAGGAAACAAGTGCCATAAACATGACTGGATCCCATAACTGTACCCATAAACAGTCCTCCCCTTCCTAAGCGTCTTCTGTCTCTTTCACGCTAACTCTCAGCTACTTTACCAAGGAAAGGAACATTTAAAACATCCAGCCTGCATCTTAAAAAATTCAGGGTCGTTCCATTATGTACAGTACACTCATTTTACATAACAAATTGCAAGTGTTTTTATTCCATTTATTTAAATATGACAATTCAATACTCAAGATCAATATACCGGTACTATAAGTATAGGCCTACATAAAAATAATGGCCTAGGCCTACACCATACCTAAACTTCCAGAGTCCATAGACTCAAGATAAGTTTTTTTTATAATTGAAGGACTTGTACAAACATAATTTTTTATAGCCTATTTAAATGTTGCAATGAACTGAGACTGAAATCTGTTTCTTAAAAATCATCATTAATTTGAACAAGGATAGTTGATCCGTCATTTTGCCTCCATAGGCCTGTAGGAGTAAGAAACTCATAGGCTACGCGAAGTTACATCTTTCTTGTGACTATGGACACCCTTTTTTACTGAACCACAATAAATGGTTATGTAGATAATCCTATAGCACAGGCTATAGGCTATAAATTATCTATGTGTGTGTCACCTGCTATAAGGCCTATTCAATATTTTTTGTTTTGTTTTAGAATGTAAATACATTTTTATTTGTTTATTTATTTATCGAATTTAATAAAATTGCACAATTTGTTATTACTACATAATATATTAAGTTACATTAATCTGATTATAATGTTTAATTTTTTTCATCATTTACAGTGAACATGTAGGCTATAGTCTATAAATAAGTACCATATAGGCTGCATTATGTACCATCTACAATTAGACTGCAAAACAATAAAAGCAACCATCTCTTGTGCCACCCTTAAAATCCCGAGGATTAAGTGTATGTGACTTTTAAAATAAGTGATATACAATAAATATTTAGCAAATGTTAACACTAGGTTGGCAGTACAATATTTTAACATACATTTAAACAAATATGAACACTTATCATCATCACATTTCTTAAAAATCCAGTTGTATAAGCTCAAACATCTCCTCCTCCTACTTCTTTATTCGTTATGATAGATGGACACATAGCATAAAATAATACACCAACCACCATATACTAATACATTACAAACTTCTACACTCACAGACCTCTACTACTACTTGTATGACCATAGTACTAAACGGATTTCTCTATCTCTGACTTTCCCCCACCAAGAGTCAAGCTCAGCCCTGGATTCTGTGACAGACAGTAGCTTCATATTAATTTTCTTATGTTGAACTGAAGTGTGGTTATGATATTTGAACTATGACCATTTCATAATTGAAATAGGTTTGATGTTTGAATTCAAGAACTTTTGTGGTCTCGCAGGAACAGATTGACTTATCTTAAATAGATTGGGATCCTGCAATAAATTCTTAGCGGGCTACCAAAACATCATGTCCATAGACCACCACAACAAAAGACTGTACTGACTTAAAACAACTTAGCCTATATCTTCCTAGGGCTGCGTAACCAACACGGATAAAATTTCTCGGTAGCCTATCGTGGATAATAAAGACTACGATTAATCCATTATTTCAAATAGTAAACCTTTCGGGTTTCACCACACAGTTTGTCACATTGGTTTTCAAAAGTTTGGTTTTTGTCTACTACTTGTCTGACCCTTATATTTTTTCATTAAGAGAAACCAACGTCATCTAGCGGGTGTTGTGTGAAACAGCGGGGGAAGATTGACTATTGGCTGCATCCGGGTGCTAAATGTACACGTTGCCTTAGCAACGAGAAGTTTCCATTACGTTGTCTCTCGCTAGTAGTTCTACAAATGGTCACTAGATGTCTCACTGTTTTGGGGACGTAGCGTATAGCAGATAATTTCGTTTTCCCCTTGAATCTTGTACAGAAATTAATGTCGTCATAGATGTCCAAGTACGAGGTACGTTCCTTTGTCCATTAGGGTGCCTTGTTCTGTGTTCTGCTTCATATTCCTCGCCACTGTGATTATCTCTCATGTTGATCAGATGTTTCAATCGCCTACGCGCCATCTTGATATCGCAGTTAGCTTTGTTTACCCTGTTTTGCTGGCCGATATTTTACCGATAAAGCATTAGTTTGGATATTATCGAAAAACCCAGTTACTGTAGCTGGTAAAACGCAAAATTGACAATATCGCAGCTTTTCAGTCTAAAAACCAGGATCAGACAGATTATCGGCGTTGGTGAACACAGCCCTTAGAGAGGGTTATAGGCAGTGAACAGATATTTCAATTTAGCCCTTAACTGTGGAAGAAAATTGAGTTTATTTTTAAACCGTGGAAAAAGAATAATTAGAAGCTAGGAATTCCCTAAAGAATTTATTTGAAGCCAGAAAGAATTTATGATTATTTTCGCTTCCATAATATCAACCGATTAGGCTCTTGAAGAATTCTATGATTAGTTTTAAGTTAACAAAATAGCTAGCCTATGCAGTAGACTATTGGCTTTTTTCCTCAAAGGCCTACAAGGTTTTTAAAGCTATTTTAATACTTCATTTCTTTTACCTTGATTTTACTTTTTTCTCATCAAGTTCCTGAGTTTCATGAAAAACAAACATTTTTAACCATAGGACCTAGCAATAATTGCTGAGTCTTAAGTGTGTTTAAAAGTGGTGGGATAATGTTGATGTTGGGGTTCATGTTTATGTTTGGATTATGCTTTAGTTGGGATAGAGCTCATTTGCGGAATAGCTTAGCCTATAGGGACACAGTTCATGAAACCAGACTGGTGCAAATGGAGTCTGAAGGAGGCTATCGTAATGTTCCATTTTGAACACAGTAAATAAGTCAAATTGGACAAATTATTAAAGTTATAATATTAGTGGTGGATTTCAAGCGTGTCGCTAATGTTTGATAACATCCAGTTATCAACATCTTTTCCACATTCAGGCCTAGTAAAGAAGTTAATTTCGTTGAACCCTTAATCCTTCAATTAAAATCAAATATGCTTTTCACAAGCGATTTAAATCGCATTAGTGACTTACTGAGCTGATGTAGTAAGAAAGGGCCAACTATATGTGAAAAGACTGTACTCTGACAAAACTTTGATACTTATCCAAGTCTACAAATAATCAGGGCTAAACCACAGCTATTGTATGGCAGTAACTGAAAATGAAAATCCCGTATCTCCCGTCTCACTCGTATTAACTCATACTGTCTCGTTCGCTCATTACGATTTATTATTGGCACTAAAAACGGGTTTTCGTGAATGAAAGCGTTCTCTCTCTTTCTGTGGGTACTTAATAACTCCATCCTTTTCTGGCGCTCATGAAAACTTTTACTACTGCCATTTTACGAGACTACATTATGGGATGACGCAGTGGTGACGTCACAAAACGATATCACAACGTCTGGTTTACTAAAGTAGTAACAAGGCAATAAAACTTCACCAAGCCAGACTAACAACCTGCTTAGAGTGTTACGAGACCTATCATCAATGCCAGTTAAGGGCGCAATGTTATGGCTTCTAAAGCATTCCGTGCTGGGGGGAGGGTAAATACGACGACAGTTATGGGGAATTTACTCTACTTCTCTCAGCAAATAAAACCCTGACCTATCCTCAACATTTTACATTAGCTGGTGTGTAGACTATAGTTATGCATTTCCCACGTTCGCGGTTATACAGTTCTACATCAAGACCAGACCCCTAACGTAGGCTCCTCAAGGGGTTTCGGGGTAATCGAGTAGAGCTGGGACAAATAACTACATAATGATTAACTGCATTCACAAAATAATTGACTACTACTTGAGCACATAGTTAATTGAAAATTATAATAGTCATAAATGCGATCATATTTATACCTAGGCCTAACATTTGATATTAAATTATACATATCTTACTTGAAACCAAAATAGAGGTACCTTTTTATTCCACAATATCATATCTGGTTCAGTCATCCTTATTAAAATATATTTATATACTTCTCAATTTAATAATTTGAATTATTTGCAGGTATCTTGGGTTTCTATGTCGATTAACCATAGACAGACAAATATTTCATTACAGCCGATTCTTATTCTCTGGGCTGGGTCTGTAGTCTACAGACCTACCGTAAACCTTACTGTGTTTGTCATGCCGACAATACTATACAACCCGTCGACAGAAACAGCCACATGAATCCCTATTTGTTCTGAAAAATTTCGACATGTTTTAAAAAATCTCCTTGCACTGGAACCGATGATTCGGGATATAGGCCTACAACCGAACTCCCTTTTAAAAGTTCGGTAAATGGATAACTACAAATAATTGTATTAATGGTTAAAATGACGTCATTATCTAGTTATCTTGATAACTGTTATCCTGTTATTGGATAAGAGTTAGGCCTAACGGTTATTTGAGCAATTATTATTTCAGTTAACGAATTAACTTTTTCCGTATAATCTCAGCTTTGCAATCTAGGCTCTTTCCTCCATCCACTAGCTGAACTGACCCGTAGAGTTTTGGTAAGACCTTACTATTTCAGATCCAATTCTCTACATTTATCTTTCATTAGCGGTGTCAATAGGAACTTAAAAAAAAAAAATCCATTGTCAAATGCACACCAAAATTTTCTACCTTCTTTCTAATCATATGGAAACTGCACACCAATAGTTTCTACCTCCTTTGTAGTCATACGGACATTGCACACCAACATTTTCTACCTGCTTTCTGGATATGGAAAATGCACACTATTTTCTGCTTTGATTGTGATCATATGGAAATTCACATAGGCCTATTTACAAAAAAAATTCATTTCGTTCGAGATGGATTACTATTATTTTCATCATCCCCTTAGTTTAGATTTAAAGGTTGCGCCAATATTTAAATTTTAAATAGTTTTTTATCACTTGGCGCACGGAATTTATTAATATAAATGTTGGAGAAGAAATCATTATGTAGAAGGCTTTGTTCTTCTACTTGTTATGTCACAAACATATTATAGTCGGCCCTGTACTTGCAGATTGTTAAGACGCTGTGTTGCGTCATCTAGTTTTGGTTTTATGCAGGATGCCACGTACTGACATATTGTCGTGGCTTCTGTTGCGTTTTTATCTATTGTTACTTGTGCTATAGGGAGACTTTGGTTCTCCCGTGATTGTAGAGTGTTTCTATATTGTTAAGAGCACTGACGTAATAAAAGGCTTGGTTATGTATAAAGATCGAGGACAATGGTGCCTCGGACTCACTCTCTATCTATCCTTCATTCGCTCTTGTCGGATTCTCCGTCTGGCTGTCTTCTTGATTCTGTTTCTCTCCATCGGGCAATGGACATCGACCTGGGACTCCTTGGTTCAGTGGGATGTGACTTCAGTCTCAATTAGGATTCTTTATACAGAGGTATGTACTTGTCATTGATATGTTTTCTCGGGTATTATGAAATGTGTTAAGTTTAAATTAAGCCTTTCAGGCCGATATGTAAATGTGATAGGCGTGTTTTCTAAACTTAATGCCTGTTCGTCTCTGTGTTTATCATGGCTTTAATTAATTTCTCATTCGGTTGCCTTCAGCTTGTGTTCCTCTGTTCCTTGTGTTGTTTATTATCCCTGAACCTTGTGTCTATGTCCATTGTGCGAGGAGAGTGAGCCTTCTTCTACCACAAGTCCGTGGATGGAGAAGCTGCTTCTGGTTCTATGAATAGGCCTAAAGTAAGTCTAAAGTGTTTATCATGTAAATTTTCATGTAAAGAGAAACTCAATATTGAAATTGTTTGTGTAACGTCTTTCCAGGTACTGATTATTCTTTGAATTTATGTTAAATTCAAAAGGGTTATTATTGATTTTGAGTTTAATATATATTGTATGTATTTTAAGGCCTTCAGCCGATTTATAAAATAAACCCTTTCTCTTTCTAATACGCTTCCTTATGTTTTCTGACTTGGTTAGAGAACATATTAAATGCGAAAGGCATCGAAACTTCATTTCGTAGCCTTTCGTTAAATATGTTGCCTCTTTCTCCGGTTCTCCTTTTAGTCACACTTATTTAGATCCTCTGGGATGGACCTGGTGCCGGTAGCAGAGAAAGGAAGTCCAGGTAATTAATATTCGACTTGGTGACTCGCCGGAGAAGTGGTGCACATTTTTGGTAAGCAGAGCTGTGGTTTATTTAAACCTAGGCTCTGGCTAATTTAACATACTTCAGATATGCATGAATAGACAATATCGCAATACAAATTTTCCACCTCTTAAATATAAAAATAATACCCTACGCTGTTCTATGTCACGTTGCAAAAACCCATCTGTCTCTTCAGTATTTGTAAGCTATAATGAATATTTATTTAACTTTACAGAAATGTTACTTTTATGGAAGTGCTAATTTCCTTATGGAGCTTTCATTTATTAAATTGTAACTTTCTTTCGTTTACTATGGCTTCTCTCCAATAGGACCTAACTTACTATTGACAAACTAATAGCCTACAAACAATATGCAAAGCATTCTGTTTGTTGTTGAATACCTAGTGGTCAAATCCTGTTTACCTCTTCAGTTATTCTGTTTCCAAATCCCTAATCGCCACCCTTCTGTATATTCTTTTTAATAGGCTATTTAGTAATATGTTTCTGACTAGATGGTGATTGCATTTCTTTGACATTCTTGCCTTAGTAACATGGCAGTTTGTCCGGGTAACTGTATCTCCACTGCAACCATATTGCGGAAGACATGAATTATGAAGCTGTGGTTGGAGGAAGAAATTGAACGTAAACCGCCGTTATGTGACATGGGCAATTTAGGCTACGATCTAACATGTTTCGTAGCCTGCAACAGATGACGCACTTAGCCTATGTTGAACCAGGATGCCCTCCTGTACGAGGAGCCATACAGCGTAGCCTAGGTATAGTGCGACAAGTTAAATAACAAGCGCGTGAATATTTGGGCTGCGCATCGACCAAGCCTTTAGCCCAAGTTCCTGGGCCACTTTCTTCTGCTTGTGCTTCTGCGCATATTGTTCTTTAACTTTAATTTACCCAAAATATATCTATAAAATTTTACTGTGAGACATTGATTTTATTACAAAATTAGATAAGTCATATTTCATAATTATTGTATGTGATTATTTCAGCGGCGAAGCGCGTCTTGTCCCCGGTCTGTAAATAAACAACCCGTCACGTCCCCGGCAAAAATAAGTTTCTTTAATCCAAGAACCCATCAAGTCCCAGCTGAAATATTTTTCGCTTATCCAGGAGCCCGTCTCGTCTCCGCCATTCTCATTCAATCGACTAATATTCACGGGCTGAACCAATTCTCATACACCGACTACTAGCAGATCGGTAGATTTTGAAATGACTATTCACAATGCTGTTAACGAAGTATGGCTTTGAGGCAAAAATAAGTGGATGTAGGTTTCATTTGGCAGAGGTCTGGTGGTCAAAAATACTGTGTCCTGCTATGTCGAATGACCATAAAGAAAGGATAAAATTGGGACTTGGCTGAAGAGATGTTTTGTCCTTGTGTACTTAGATTCATCTAAAGTCGAAAATTGTTTTGTTTTCCGTATGCTGCCAATCACGCCGAATGATCACGAAAATTTGGCGAAATTTGAAAGTTATTTGACAGACACATTTGTTTTCGATTTCTTCATTCCCTCTGACAATTTGGGTTGATTTTTCTGCTGCACTAATCAAAACTGCAAATGAGTAACGAGTCTTTAATTGACAATGCTTTTTACTCTCCCCAGCCTACCATAGTCACTTATAAAATGGACCCTATTTTACTCCTGAAAGACATTTTTAACCACACCAACCAACAAAATGGTAAAACAGTCCCAGGTTTGCACTAAGAAGTAAGAAATATTTTGTCTTCACCTGGTTACACCTCTTCTTGAACACAAAGGACGAGCTGGCTATAGGATTGACGCGCCCAAAATTAAGTGGGGACGAACTGGACTACAGAATTATCCCATCGAAATTTGCATTGGGATTGCGGACGGTGAACTCCGGCATATTCAAGTAAACACAGAATCTGGCAACATCAACTCCAGCACTAGCAATGTGTAAACTCCCGCACCATGACATTCTGCTTTCCACTCTACCACACTGACTGGCTAGGCGAAATGCATAGATGTGGTTAAAAATGTTTGGCCACTTCATTACTAATAAAAAATTAAAATTAGGACTACATAAAAGAAAAATGTCTATTTTGTAATTTTGTTTAAATAAGCTCATCTTTTAACGAAATCAAATCTAGATATTTCCTTTATAAAGTATCGTCACAAGTGTGAAATACGCTGATATTTAGTTAGCTCTATTGTTTTTACATTCTTCCTAGTGGTAATTTTCTATTGGCTGCTTCGAATCTTTATGTAGGTTTGCACTTGAAACTGTATAGTACTCATGAACTTGAAAATGTTCGGACGACTGCGGTGGAAGGATGCATTGAATTTAAACTGAAATGATGCTACTGCATTTGTGGTATCAATATTCTCGTATCCTCATAATGCAGAGGGAAATGCAGATCCGTCAGATGTAAGTTATAATATTTGAAACAGATGTAGTCACAAAATTTATCCGATTTGTCATAAGTAGGTTTTATAGCCTTGAAATCATCTGTAGGAAAGAGTCGTTTATGTTTTCAGCATTAAACCTTGATAAGTAGTTAATAACATTGCGGTGCGGGAGTTTACGTCTGTACTGTACTTTACCGCTCAAATCCGCGTGCCGGACTTTACATAAGCACAATATTCATGCATTTCAATGATCAACCGTGCGGGAGTTTACTATCATCCGTTGGGATGAGTCGGTTGATTCTGGGAAGAGACAGGCTATTACCCTGGAGACTTAAAGACCATTGCAATTACCTACCACTGGGTGTCCACAAGTTGGGATACAACAAGTTCTGCTGCTCCCTGTGTCAGTGGAATGGTTGGGTTATGTGTTATCACTACAAGATAAAGGTCAGGCCCCCAAGGGGAAATCTCGGAAATTTCTACCCCAGAGAGAAAAAGTCCAGCATTATCCTTTGGTAGAAAGAAGCAAAATTCATTTGCCCCTCTACACATAAAATTTGGAGTCATGAAGAACCTTATAGTGAGGATGAACCAGTATGGAGAAGCTTTCAGGACGCTCAGATGACGATTCCTACAAGTCAGTGAAGCTAAAGTTACAGAAGGTATCTTTATTGGCCCGCAGATTCGTAATCTTCTTAAAGATCAAAACTTCCAGCAACCTCTCCAGTCATGAGAAAGCTGCACCGGAGGCATTTAAAGATGGCGTGCATAGCTCCCTGGGAAATCTAAGGGTTGACAAAGCTACGTTGCATATGTTCCTTTATTCTCACCTGGACTTGTTCCCTGAAAACTGCGGTGCAGTGAATGACAAACATGGACAGCGATTTCACCTGGGCATTTTGAAAATGGAACAAAGGAATCAAGGAAAATGGAACGCTTGCGGACTACTGTTCGACAATGATAAGAGTCTCCCCAAAAATGGAGTACAACCGATCAGCAAGAGAAGACGTTCATATGATTAAAAATAATTATTTCAGGTTAGTGAATCTGTAAAACCAGAGTTATACTTACTAAACAAAATCTAATGTCACACTAAATTGTATCGACTCGAAAGGGTAGTTTAGTTATTCTGAGAAAGGAAAGAATTTCAAAGTTTAGGTTACGGTACTTTTAGTCCACCGCTATGGCGTAGGGTATGCGTTCGCTCCTGTCACGCAGCAGGCCCGGGTTCGATTCCTGGTCGGGACAAGTAACTTAGGTGGGGTTTTTTCTGGGATTTCCCCTCAACTGTGAGACAAATGTCGGGTAACTTTAGGCCCTTGTGGTCCCCAAATATTATTTGACCGTCATTATCATCTTCATCCCCTCTTCGTCTTGTTTGGAGTGAGTGTGTGTTTGAATGGCGTGTCTCGTCCTATGTGTTCGTGTTGTCTCGGAGGTGGCCCCGACATTGGGCTGATCACTCATCCAGGGAGGCTCTCCATGTCCTTGTCTGGTAAAAAAAGTACGTATGTGATCCAAAGATAATCCCTCTTCCGACAGGTCGCGGCCCCGTAAGGCCCGGGCGGCTTGGGTCGCTTAAATCCTAAAAGGGAGAGGTAAAACTAAGATAAAGAAAGAAAGGTTACTTTTAGTAAGTTCCTAATTAGTTTAGTATAGGCATATCTAAAAAATAGAGAAAACTAAATATAATATAGCCTATATTCTTTCTCTCGACCCAAAATAAGTACGGTTTACCTACTTTTTAGAAACAAAAATGGCTAATCCACAAGTACCCCACGCCTGTTCTACGCATTCAGTTGAGGGACTCTAGGCATTATTTTATCGTTTATTTTTTCTGTTTATTATAACTCTTCCTCATTACACTATTTACTATAGATATACCGTTATCAGTAAAAGGCATTTTTTTTTCATTTTGTAGTTCCTAATGTTAAATCATGAATTGCTCTGATTTTTAATTGCCACAAAATTCACTCGTGCAAAACTGTAAGAAAATTTGCATATTGGCTTTAATTTTTTATTCAAACAGCCTAATTACTTTCGTATATTAGGCCTAGGCCTATGTGTAATAACCTATTTAGGTCTATATGAGTGGGTCTAAACTCGTTAGATTAGCATTCAACGGCAAGAGCTGTTCAAAAAACGCAGATGAATCTTAAAAGATATAGAAAGGAAAAATAAGAAATCCAGAGTTAAGAAAGAAAAGAGTATGTCTTAGACCATCAGGTCACACAGATATGAGTAAAAGAGAAAGGAATTTAAATCATGTAAAAAAAGAACTACAGAATGAACACGGCGCATTCGTCGAGAGCCAACGAGGTACATGGGTCCGTAATCCATCAATCAATGTTCAGCTGTCAAGCTCTTTAAACAATGCCATGTATGTGGTATAATTGACGAGCATATATCATGCTCAAGTATGGACGCAGAGACATGCACAGTCAGTGACGGTCTCAACATTACCCTTCAGTACGGGTTCATCTTACAGGTTCCAAACACTGCAAAGTTGCGCGTTTATACGAAAGTGTGGCTTCCCCGTGTTAATTAGGAAATGCGGACGAGATTTGATTAGGTTTCACTGAGGTGGCAACACCTTTTGTATTAGTGCATCGACGTCATTTAGCCTATTGTCAGTTATCAATGCATGGTAGTCATTATTTCGTATCGTTGAGGGTGCTGTATACGCCTGATTATGTTTGCTCACTACCAGAAAGAATGGGGACATAGCAATAATTCAATTGTAACTCATTTCTCCGGATCCATTTTCCGAATTCCCAATTAATTAATATACATGAAATCGGCGTATATTTTGACAACACTTTTTAAAGTAAAGAACCATTATTAGGGTCATGATCTCCTGTTCTTGTCGCGGCAGTTGCCTTGCCTGCGCGGTTGCCATATCTTCAATGCGTAGGCTAAGTGACGAAGTTAGTTGCATTAGTTGTTATTGTAATGTAATTTCTATGTCATTAATTTAAAAAGGTAATTTAACTACAATGCTTGGTATAACTAAATAAATAAATAAATATCTGAATTTAAATGTATGGGTTTCCCGTAGAAAACATCCCAACTTCAGCACTGCTGCTTAGCCTCACCTATGTAAACATCAGATAAGTTATAGCCTATCTAAAATGCTCCAGGCCTGTTTTTAAATTTCCTAATTTAACTCTTACCATTTTCTCATACACTCTCACCATTAATCCAATTTATAGGTTTTAAATTTGTATCTGCTTCCTGTATAAAAATTATCGTTCGTTCATTTGGCCTACTGAGGCCTATTTATTAATTGGATTTTATATTTGGAAATAAAACCTATTTATTTATTTAATTAATTTCCCCCTCTGATATAATTAAGACCTTCTCTAATGATCAGAGATGATGCTTACAAACATAAACAAACATAAATAACATTAGGCTCATATATTGGCCTATTTTAAAATTATATTTAGAAGGTGTAATTTTTTCTCTCTCTGTCATTCTGAAATATGTTTCAAATTTATTTTATCTCTTTACGTTACGTCATTCCTAGAAATGTTAACGGATTGGCTTGATATAATACAATGAAAATTAGCATCGTCCCTATCTCAGTAAAAAAATAAAAAATAAAAAAAAATAACGCAAATTATAACTAATACACCACTTATAAGTAGAAGTAGGTCTACAAGGAATAATAGAAGGCCAACTTTTACGCTGAAGAACATTTTCAATATTTTTCCGATGGTAATAGGCCTATTGTATTTATAAAATTACTTTTTAGTTAATCTGGAGGTTTAAATGAAATTCAAATAATTAAATGTCATGTAGGAAAAACTATCTTGTTACAACGGTGTTGGAATTATTTGTTAGCCTTGTAGAACGTATTGTTCTGCTTAATATGCGATCAGGATATCTGGTTACCTATCTCCTGGTTTCATTCCAAGGAAATACCAAATTAAAAACCCTAGTAGTGAAATAAAAGAAAAAGAAAAACACAGAAGACGTCTACACGCAGTTCTAAGAAGCAGAAGCTGATAGAATATCCATGATCACCGCCACATTCCACTACGAATGAATTTCGCAACACGAGGGAATGGGATGAAAAAGTTGAACACAGATTATAGAAAATGTAGCCTATACAACAAACACAACTGGAAGGCTGTAAGAACTAACTTACATAATGTTCAACTGAACACATTGCCGGATTGCCACTCTGCATTGTCCAAGTCATTACTTGCGAGCATGGAATACTTTCTTAACAAAACGAATTACGTACAATCTTAATGTGATAGTAATGTAACACAATGTACTTAGTAAACGTAGAAATACACCAAAGAATCTGAAAAATAATAGTTTTCCTTCTTATCTTGCTTTCTGTAAAGTCTGTGTGTGAGTAATGCACACATCTAATTAATGAGAGTAATTATAATAATTATTTTCTAACGCGAAGAAATCCTATATAAGTACTTTCTTTCTTTCCTTAGTAGAGTATTACTGGAAGTTTCTACAGATCGCACACATACATACTTCGTTACCAGACAAGGACTTCGAGGGCCTCCCCGGATGAGTGGTCATCCCAATGCCGGGGCCACCTCCGAGGCAACACGAACACATAGGACAGGACACACCAGTCGCTCGCACTCTCACTCTGAACAAAGCGCGGCTGGGATGAAGATGATATCCGGGGACCACAAGGGCACTCATAAGTGCTAAGTACTTAAAATAATGTTATCGTGTTGAACTGGATTTATCAAACATGCTATTGTAAAGAAATAAAGAATGTAGCTAGTAGACAATTTAGGGGTCTAATACGCTACGAGTGACACAAACGACTTGTTGCATCGTTCTTGAAAATTACAGGCCTAATTCCTGCCTTATATAAAGCTTGGATTGTAGACTATGTAATAAGTTATTACATTATCCTATTCTATTCCTTGATATGGAGAAAAGAGAAAAAAGAGAATGTTGACGAACTACTCTTAAACACTCCTTATTTCAAAGCTTCAAGATATATGGGCTAAAAACATGTGCCATTTCCATATTTTTCATGAATATTTCATGTTATTATGTATTTTGATTACCTTATATTTTGAAGTCGGCCTACCATGAACTATTATCTTATTTTATTTTTATTTATTTTTTTGGCAAAATAATATAGCATTTCCATTTTACCATTTTCATTTGACCTCTAAAAATCAAACATACACTTTTTATGTTCCCACCAATAGGTATTTCGAATGGAAAACAATAAAAAGCATAGCCAGTATTAAAACGAGCAGTCTGACAGAAAAATGTTGACGTGGTTTCTTCCTGAGAATCGATGTTCAATAAATCCACATATTAAAGCTAGGGTTGATTTTTTTAATCATTGATTTTCCTTTACTAAGTTATTGCATTTCTCTGTACACTTTTGCTAAAATTGGCTACATATTTATGTAAGTTACTCTACAATTAATAAGTACTCGTATGTTCCATAAACTCCTGACTCTGGTTATATTGCATCAAATCAGTGCTTGAAATGTTAGTGTAAAAAAGGTATTCACTAAATTTCAGTGAGGAAAAAGATTAAACTAAGTAGGCTACACCAGGGGATGAAAGCTGCATGCTTTACCAGGCGGGGAGGGGGTGAGGTGAGAATGGCGGGGGTGGTCGTGTTAGCGACGTACTAGGTGTGATACAGGACTAGGTAGGTCTATAGTCTGTCCGTCTGTATTGTCTCTCTCGGCACGATTTCAATAGGCGTTGCAAAACAAAAGGCCCTCTGATGATGCTCCCATGGTGGTAACTCTAAAAGGGAGACTCATTTACTGGAGGACGGTGTGGGGTGGGGGCTTTCATAACACAAAGCACCCGACTAAATTTATTACATTTCACTTCATTATTAATACCATAGCATTTTATTTTAATACTAAAAAACTTCAGCTGATAATATATGTGTTAACAGGGGAGAAACGGGAGATGATATAGGTGGACAAAGAGAATGGGAGGGCGGAGGGATTTTTCTATTTGGGGAAAATTTAGAAGAGGGGAGGAGGTTGAAAAATACTATCTAACAGATAGCACATAATACGATATGTACATATATATGTTATATAGAGTCTGTAGTAAATTATATGAAATGATTAATGTACAGACCCCTAATTATCAGAATCAATAGCAATCCACTGTATATACAAAAGAACACATTATGTAATAGAGTGCAGACATTAATTCATGGGAGTAAATGCGCGCGCAGATAGTATCAAAAAACAGATACATACGATGAATAGCAATACGGAAGTGAAATGTGAGGGGCGACGGCAGGGGGGAGTTAATGTGGTCACGTTTCATAGAAATGCTGTATACAAAATTTGCATTGAGCGAGTATAGGCCTACTTCAAATACTGATTCATTACAGTTTAAACTGTGCCGATTGATTTGTGATCTGAGAGACATATCAGTCTGAACCGTGGGGATGAGATAGAAAAGCATCCATGAGGGATGAACTGCAAATTTTACACACACAAAGAGGGATAGAGAGAAATGAATGTTTCCCAGTTAGATTGGAAATAGTATTCTACAGAGTTGATTTCTTGTTAACTATACCACGAGTTTCTGTTATTTATGTGATTGCAAGTACTCAGCGCTATATGTTTGTCACGTAAAGGCTATAATCTGTTAATTAGACCTACAAACACGTTTCATGGTTTAACAAGAAGATACTGACTTTCAGGTGAAGTTGCAATTGATTAAAATGAGTTGAATTTTAAAGATAACACGGAATGAAATTAATCAATCTTCATTTGATATGTGGGCAAGAAAAATTAACATTCTGGTTTTATGCAACTGTCGTAAAGTGTCCTGGACCACTTCACCCAAGTAAATCGACAGCGCTGTTCAAATAATCGGTAAATTAATCATCAGCATAAAAATGTTCAAACTATTAAAAAATAATGATATCTTTGAATAGTTAGACCTATTATCCGTTACATGTTACTAATCTAAGTAGGAAGCACATTATTGATTTAGAAAGGCATACATTATGGAATTAATATTAGACTGTTCAAATAGCCTACTATACAGTGAGTAGGGTATATTTTGTAAGTTATAGACCTGTAACACTTGCTCATCTTTGTGTAACCAATTTATTCCTAAAAGGACAATGTTGTGATGTCATATAAACCTGTAGAAAAAGTCTATTTGAATTCTATACACCAGCAGAAAAACGCAGGCTCATCATGAAAAATAGTTGTTTCGTAGCAGGTCTACTCATGTAGTCCTACGCCTACAGTTGAGGGAAATATGTACAATAGTTCTTACCCAGTTATTTTTATTGGTAACTTGACTCAAGACTGAAAGGCTGACTATAGACCTATACAAGTCTAATATGTTTGATATAGGCCTAGTGTTTATTACAAATATTTCTCTTGTGGGAAGAGGGGTGGTTTGCTTCTTCAGAAAAACCTATGCTTTTCTGTTTTACCCCTTGGCCACAGATTTTTAAGCAAAATTAATTTCACAGCTAATAAAAACTCAGAATAACTGTGAAAAGTGTTTATCCTATTCTATACTAATAATAATCATTAAAAACTTTGGTTTTGCTGTTTTAATTTGAAATAGGATAAACTCATTTTAATATAAAAATATAGGCCTATTGAAGAACTAGGTAAATCAGTTTAATTCCGAACCAGCACTTATTCATTCATAAATTACTGCACTTTGGCATATAAGCCGTGCAAATGTATTAATTATAAGAGCACTTCCTTGTAAGATTCGTGTGGTAAAATGCGGGAAAACATAACAAAGAGAAAGGTGAACTTATAAATAGCCTACTGTAATATGATTCTGTGATTGAAATATTTAAAAACTAATTTCTTAACAAACCTATGGCGTAAATGCAAACAAACAAAGCCTAATACATTTTTGGAACCTTCAAGCTTCCAGATAGGCCTACTATAATGCCAATTTCTATAAGCATATTTTTTAAATGCTGGTACAAGTATACGCCAGTAATAATAATAATATAAATAGGGCCTAGTAATAATAATAACAATAACGCAATAATAAAACATAATAGTAATAATAACAATATCAATAGTTATTTAATTACTTGGAATATCATCATGATTGAAACTACTGTAATTAATAGCCTACCAACCTATGTGTGCAGCTTTTCGTATGGTCCTATTGCTATTAGCTCTTAACCATGGGTATGAGGTCCGTGTGTCCGTAGTAAAAACATAAACCAATGCTGCTGGCTAGATACCGTCTTCACAAGTGTGTTATTTACTCTACCTTCCCTTATCACCCCATAGGTCTACGCGTTACTTACACATCAGCGTTAAGCGGAGCCGTGCTAGAAAACAGTGCATTTCTATAGCGGTCTCACAAGATTTTTCATTTTACTTTTTCGTGAATAACAATGAGTGAACGGCCAGAACCTGAAAAAGCTGTTAGACCGATAATTTTAAGACTATGTGATGACAGGTTATGATGAAAATAGGGTGAAATTTTACTATGAATGTTTTGAGAGAATGCCTCATTTCTAAGAGGAAAAATTGAAGCTACTGCGATTTTGAACACAACCACTTACCTATTATGTTGAATTGTGATTAATATCTGATTGAAAGTGATGTGAATGACTACACCGAATAAGCTTTTGTGTAGGCCTACATTAGCTATTCATTTGATCATTACCTATTAACATAAATCTTGGAAACTGCATTTCATTGCATTTGTGATGTAATAACTCAATTCCTTGAAAAGTCCTATAAAATGATGGTATAAGAATATTGTTTCGGTAATTAAACATTTAGGAATCAATTTGCTTGAATTATAATTAAAATTCACAGACCTCACGTCCATGTTAATTTAAAAGAATAATTACGTCCAAGGTTAAAGGCTAGGCTTACCATTAATAACGCCAACCAGCCCCTATTATTATATCACAGGCCTAGATCTACTCATGAGCACATCATACGTTCTATGGTCGTGCTATAAGCACGCTTGGCTGCTTGGCATTACCGAACCTTAGCTCACAGGTTCAAAGTCGGCTGAAAGTGTCCATGTACGCCACAGCCCACATCCTTTTCATGTGTAGTCAAAGAATGCTATTCGCAGATTACAACATGGGGGAAAAAAGTTATAAAAATATCCCGAAGGAGGAAGAGCATGGAAAACAATTATATATCGGCTGCTTTCGTTGCAAGCCGCTGGGTCATTTGGGGGGGGGGGGATAGACTGACCTTAATCTCTTGTATTGATGGGATGGACTAAAAAATAGCTGTGTTTATAGAAATCTTAATAGAGGATAGGCCTATAAAATTCTTTGAGCCTCAAAATGTAAATCGTTAACTTTGAGAGGTTACCTGGCTTAAACTCACATCCAATTGACCTAACTCATTTTAATGCTTTATTTACTACAGAATACCTATTTAGAAAATCTCCCCCATACCTGTTCGCCGTTGTTTAGAGTAATGAAATAAATTATAGGCCTAACAGTTTAATAAAATGTTTCTTTCAAGAAGTCTTAGCATTACCATTAAATTAATTAGCTCGTGAATCAATGAAAAATCCACTGTCAAAATTCAATCAGTTGCAAGTGTCTATCGCCAAAATTTTATGTTAAAATTTTATCACTTTCGTTTTATCGCACCTTCCTTCACTTATTTTTTTAAATAAATTCACAAGGTCTGAACACAGAAACTTCTTCATACCTGTAGCTTCTTTGATAACAATTAATTATTAATAATCGAACACAGCGATAATGTACGCCTATATTCGTTTATATGCGTTAAAACGCAGTTTAAATCTAGTTTAATAATAAATAGGCCTACATTATTAATAACACAGGTTAATCTAAAAAAAACAATAGCTCACAGCTTATGAATTGAACAAAGCGCGACGATCGATACAGCCTATTTGGCCTACAATAGACTATAGGCCTATAGATTGTCGCCATAGGCATTCTCGCTTACAGTGATACCAGAATGACAGAAACAGCTTAATTATAATTGGAGGTCCTGATTTTCTCAAGATAAATTCTGGAACTCTCTTGGTATTAACTACGATAATTTATCCTGTTTGATACAGTTGTTTTCCTTTCTAATAAAATAACATAACGACGAAAAATAAAACGAAAGGTGTTAAAAATTTCAATATTTTCCTCAGAGTTCTATAAATTTCTCTTACAAATTGTATGAGTTAATGACTTTCAAATTTACTATATAAGCATACTGCAGTCTCCTGGGTTCACAGTCTACTGTTTACTTACTAGACCTATCACCTAAATATGTTATTATCGAAATACGAAACATAGTGCTTGACTGTACGTTCGGCTTTGTCCTTGACCGCGACATTCTTCAGGTTGCAAAGAAGAGACAGCTAACATTGCATTTGCACCCTCTTGGAAAAAGAGAACATACCGTTATTCTATAAGGGATATACAAAACAGCTCAAGTATAAAGGATATACAAAATGAAATTACATAATTTTGATCTGATCGCTAATTCCACTAATAGCTAATGTCGCTGAAATATAGTCTAATGTAAGTTATATTTTTTAAACGGCAGAGCAGATCATGTTGTAGGCCTCCTGTGCCCCTGTAAGCCTACAGTTGGACACGGTACATGCCGAATTAAGAAATAAAAGCGAATTTGCTAGATAGTTTAATAATTCTAGAAAACGACAAATAAGTAGCCTACTACTGACATTTACAGACATAGGACTGTCACGTGCAGTAACTTATTAGTCTATTAATGTGATGTTCATGGACTTTAATAACAAATCTCTAATTGCAAGATATATTAGGTAGACACAGGTACCGATGTCTGAATTGCAGACCTACCTAGGTATTCAATAATACAATATTTCAATTGTACTTATCGTAGGGTACTTGACGAAATAAACTATAGTCTTAAGCTGTAGCCTATTTTATACTATTTATTATTTTCCTACGGATAGATTACTCCAAACACTTGGGAAGCAATCACATTTCACCCCTTCAAAACATTTCAAGAAAATTCTGGGCATTTAACTAGGCTAACTGGACATATAGCTAAGTAATTGCAAAATAAGTAACAGCCTTGTACACGAACTCTTTAAAAATTAATGTAAATAAGCTATGTAATACAAAGAGTTTATAAAGCCTCTCCATCTATTTATTTCTACAGTAAATACCCCTTAATGTAGGCCTACTCGAAAAATAAGTCAATTTGTACGAACGAGATAGAACTCTATGCTATTTGTAGAAATATTTGATTAAAAAATTGATGAACAAATTTCAACGTTCATATGAGCATCATATTTTAAGGAGTGAAAGGTTGGCCTGCAATCCAACGATTATTATTTATCACTGTAGTCAATCGACAGAAACAACCTTAGGCTACCCTTATCCCTCTTGTAGGATATCCCTCTTGTAGGATATCCCTCTTGTAGGATATCAATAAACGTTACGTTATTAGGCCTAACGTATGGGAAAAATTTTAACTATCCGCATGGATCATGAACCATGCAACGTTGCTTTTGTTTACCAAAGCCTATAATATATATTTATATTACTAAACTAATTTTTAACTTATTTTTTCCCATTGTAGTCATGATTGTGTAATTCTTATTTTTATTTGGCCCAGATATGATTTGTTTGAAATCCCAAAATGTTTATCCGTTGGTAAATAGGACTAAAATAGGAAATTTTTCAGATTTAATTTAAATTTTTTTACCAAAATCCAACAGTAGGGCTAAGTAAATAATCCTTGAAAAATCTTTCGATTCATACCTACTAGGCATGTGTAACTTAGAATCATATAGTTTTAGCTTAGGAAAAGGGATATTGACAACATAAATAATAATATTATTGTCCTGAATTATGATTAGTCTTCTTGCACAAACCTCAAGTTAGAGGACAATCCAATATAAAAATGCTATAGCCTATATTGTGAGGAACGAAGCAATGAAAAATTGAGAACTGGATAACAAAATGAAAAGAAACTCATTAGGCCTACTTGTTGCAAGGGCCATCTTTCTCTGATATACTACTTAAATAGTTTAACTAAGACGTTTGAATTCAATGATAGCATGCTTACCCTATTCGGTACAATCATATAGGTCTACAGCGTTGTCACCAGTCCTACTGATTTAATAGACTAAGCATATTCAAAAACCGTTACGGAATAGGTTACGGCATTTAGACTGACCTACAGTGAACAATTTTAGATAACTTATACAGTTGACTTGGAAAATGGAATTGAGTAGGAAAACAATTCTTCTGTCCTCCTTTTGCATGGTTTTACCTCTCCCGTTGTCGGTATTTATGCTGCCCACCCACGCCTTACAGGACCGCGACCTGTACGGAGAATGATATAGCATTTGGATCACTTGCTCTTTTTTTTTTTTTTTTTTTTTTTTTTTTTTTTTTTTCAGACAAGGACCTGGAGGACCTCCCCGGATGAGTGAATAGCCCGATGCCGAGGCCACTTCCGAGATAACACGAACACATAGGACGAGACACATCGTTCGCATATTGGTCTACACTCATGCCGAACACGGACCGGATGGGATGAAGATTATAATGACGGCCAGATGGTACCGGGGACCACAAGGGCCTAAAGATTCCAGATATTCTTCTTACACGTGAGGAAAAACCCCAGCCAGGGTACTTGTCCCGACCGGGAATCGAAACAGAGTCCGCTGTTTGAGGGAAGCGAATGAATCCCCTATGTCAGAGCATTAGTCTGGGAACAACCTTGCCATTCAAAATTTCTTTCCTCTCCAAAGGTTACCTAATTCAATAGGCTTTTAACTTGTAAGATCTCTTGTCACAGTTCTCAGATGGATGATAACACAAAAGGTTGACGGAATAACGGTTTATGAACTTGACAGGGCCTAAATTATGAAATGTTATGTATTATGAACAAACTAAGTACGTTATGCCTATGTATCCTTATTCTATAATAGCTCAGGAGAATACTGCCATAGCGCTGCAAGGATCTGTCTCAAGGATGATGGCATTAACGCATATTGACTAATTAGCCAAAGGCTTATTAAACACGAGCTAGAAAAGGAATATACTCACAAGGGTTTTGGAATGTTGGCTGATGAATTCAAAGATCTGTGATTGATGCTATGGTGGAGAAGTAACCTCTTTCTTAGATAATGCAACCTTTTACATCCTCGATTAAATTCAGAGGCAAATTGTGCTCTTTCATAATGTACTAGTATGGATTTGAATATAGGCTGATTCACGTAGCTTAAATACTTCGCAAGATGCCTTTTCTGTGAATAAATAACACATTAGGTCTAATTTAATATTTCAGTTACAGCGAACTGTAGGATTGTTTTATTTCGTTGGAAGGATAATCATAACATCAGGTAGGCCTATACGCTACTGGCTGTTACTAACTTACTTCATCTGTTTCACTCACACTGCATTCATTGGAAGCCTACTTTCCTTCTGACCTTAAAGTTCAACGGCACTCAAAGTAGCCTATAAGCTTAATTTCTAATTGATTCAATAGCATTTTTGAAATTGTTAAATGGATTTTTTTCAAATAAAATACTGTCTCAGATCTGCTAGAGGTTACCTCGCTAAACTTATTATAGGCTGAAAAAATTAATATAAATGGTCTATTATGAAAAATGTGATATGGGAATCGGATATTTGTTATTATAAAGAAAAGCGTGTGTTGTTTTGTAGTTATTAAAACATCGATACACTATTATTTTAGCTATTAGGCTATTGGACTATTAATTTCATTCTCTGGGCATATAAAATGGCAACTCTTTTGCTTTGGCGCTTGTACAAAAACTAGCCGACGCATCCGGTTGTTCGTAACGACCATAACCATGGTAGCAGATGTAATAGCAAATTGCTATGTAAAATTAGAGTAGGAAGCCTTTAAAATCTATTCTGCTTGTAGACACAGAATCATAATGCCGTAGAGGATTTACTCAGGTGGGAGGTTCTGTCGCATTTGCTGATAATGTTTTATTTACTTATTTATAATAGGCCTAATAATGCAAGCGTTTAAAGAATAAGTTAATAGGCCTATGACATCCTACACTACACTTTATGTAACTAATTTCAGTAGGCCTACTTCATTTTGTAGGTTTATGACTATGTGATCTCATAATTGTTTTTAATAAAGTTACTTACTTACTTACTTACTGTCTTTCTTTACCTTAGTTTTACCTCTCCCTTTCAGGGATATTTAAGCGAGCCACGACGCTCGGACCTTACGCGGCCGCGACCTATCAGGAGAGAATATCTATGGATCACATACATATATTTATGACCATACAAGTACATGGAGTGATCAGATCAATGCCGGGACCACCTCCAAGAAAATACGAACACATAGGACGAGACCACCATTCACTCTGGACAAGACGAGGATGGGATGAAGATGATAATGACGGCCAGATGATATCCAGGGACTGCAAGGGCCTATAGTCACCCGAAATTGTCTCACAGGTGAGGAAAAGCTCCGTAAGAAATCCCACCAAGGTAACTTGTTACGACCACGATTTGAACCTGGGCCCGCTGCGTAAGAGGAGTGAATACATCCCTTACGCCACAGCGCTGGACTAATAAACTTACAAGCCTACAATATATCCTTAGGAAATGTAGATCTATTAAAATGTTAGCTTATGCCATATATTTATATTGTTTCGTTTATAAAATGATAATTATAGCCTGCACATATTGCACCTACAATAGGTATCTTTTGTTTCAGAATTACAGTATAGGCATGCTAACCCGCATTTCTAAGATGGATATAAACCTCAGCCTAAATTTCATTTTACTACGGTTGTAACTTGTATTAATTTTCAAAAAGAAAAGTTATAAAGACGTGCGAAAATTCATCCCTCCAAGAAGATGTTTTTTAAATTACATCGTTTAATTTCTTATGCACTGCCCTTTAAAGCCAAACATTGTGTTGTCCGTATGCCAATGATTTTCCCGTAAACAATTCTTAAAATGTGCATATTTATTTTTTGTTGTTAAAAATCCAGAATATTTTAGGCCTAAGTTATAATGTAGACTAGCTTAAATAATTTTTTGAAAAAGAAATAAACCTTAACTTACTGTAGGCCTACAGTCCTTCATCTGTCTCTTGAGAGCTCATGCTGAAGATTTGAAAGAAGTAATAAGTTAATGATAGGCTATATTCTCAAGCATATAAAACACCTTAAGTTAAGTAATGAAAAAATAAGGAAAAATTACTAAAGACTAAAATGAAATTTAACAATAAGTTTAAATGTCGTTTGATGGCATTGGATATCTATTAATTAAAAATATAAATGGATTAGGCTAACAGGTTTAGGGACTTTTTAGTGGGTGTATGTAATCTGCGCCACGGTTGACACCGAATTTGAAATAGAATAAAAATGAGTTATGTAAACTGCGGCACACATATGTAAACTGTGGCACACAGATATGTAAACTGCGCCACGGAGATATGTAGGTTGCGGCAGCAAACAAAAGTTATACCTAATATGTGAATGTTCCTTCCTATTCAGTAACAATTTTTTGCGCATGAGGTGATGGGAGCGTACTTGTGTGTAAGTTAGGTTGGTACCGTTCTGTGAATGTTGGTAACGAATGCCTTATCTACTCTATCTTTAGGTTGGTAACAATATTTCTCTAGCGAAGCACATCAAAACACATTTTCACTAACGAGTCATTCACTTGGTTTTTTACAATCTCAGAATCATTGTGTACATATCTTTCAGTGGTCACAATTTCATAGTCAGTCCTAAGTCTGGAGAAGTGGGAAGGAAAATGTAGGCCTAAGTGCGTTAGTATGACGGTGACGCCATTTAAATGTCGGTGGCGCAGTTTACACATGTCGGTGGCGCAGTTTACATATGTCGGTTACGCAGTTTACATATGTCGGTGACGCAGTTTACATCGTGTAGGTTGGGGAAAGGTAGAAGTGGCGCAGATTACTTTTTCCCCTTTTTAGTAACTTATCGGAAAGTAATAAATTTTATCAAAATTTTCTCCACCAGTATATCAATATTTTTCTGTACCAAAGTGCATTCTTTTAATAGGCCTACTTTATCAGAATTCCATGGTCTGCCCGGTGCCCAGAGGGATGTAGCGTCATGAAGAAGAAAAATTAATTTTACTAGGCCTACGGCGTGCAATTTGCATACACCCCCGAACAACAATTATCATCTTGTTAAATTTTAACTTTCTTGTTCAAACTTTAATCAAAATTAGGCTAAATTTAAAAAAATTAAAACATCATTTTATAAGCTTACCTGTACGAAGAGACTGTTCATTGAATTCTTATCTTCAAGTGTTGAAAGCAGCAATTTAAATTTCGCAATAAACTACCTGTATTTTAAATATAATCGATTCTGTTAAAGTTAATTTTAATATTATAAAAAAATTAGTTCACATCGTCCGTTTTTAATTTGCATTGCTTTGAGGTTAAAACGCTAAGAAAATTCCTGCTCCCTTCACGCCTTTGTCACCCGCCATCTATTGCAAACTACTCATAACGTACATGGACACAAGCTATCCATGTTGTTAAATAGAACCTCATAACAAAAGCATTAATCCTATGAAGAAACTGCAGATAGCGTAATATAAGCCTAAGTGCAAGTCTGAAGCCACTTGAAATAAAACAGCACAGCCTATAGTCTACAGTACAATAACTTAGCCTACATGCATTTACATCTATAACTAGGAATGTAAGACCTATAAGTTACATTCTATCTCATATAAAAACTTTCATATCCATGTATTTTAGGCCAACAAATAGCAACATAAAACTATTTAGGCTGAAGATGAATTTTTTCTTACAGAGAAATAATTTTTATGTAATTAATTGCGATGTGAGGGACTTACTCTAAAATAAAGTAAAGCATAGGTTAAATATACAGTAAGAAAGCCGCCATCGTACTAAAATAATAGGCCTATTTCTGAATGATATACGTTAGGTTGCCTCGGTTTAACAAGAACCCTGATAAACAAACACAAAGCATATTTCAATGGAAAATATACATTTCCACAGAGCTCCAATCAGTCTGTTGAAACGCACAATTTAACACAGATCTGAAGAGTATGTGTGTGTGTTTTACAACGACTATGTCTGTAATATACTCTCCTCACCATGGGAAAGCCGAATGGCTGTTAACTATGGCTTTTAAAATATCTAGAGAGGGAGAGAGAGAAAACTAAATTGAATGAATAACTGGATACTATCCTGCATATTTTTCTTTTGTGAGTGAGTGAATGAGTTGGGGGAGGTAGAGTGCATAGTTTACCGGGGTGTAGCAGGTTCACCAGCCCGGTGCTAAATCAGCGAGTAGTCGGTCGGTTTGCCGGGCCTCAACAATCGAGGTCCTAGCAAACAAACATCTCTCTACCCCACAACAAACCAACAGTGAGTTACTACAAACCCATATCTCACCCGACACTGTACATACATACACCTCCGTGTTCGTGAGGACAGGGGTGGGCAAATCTCAACCTGTGCCAATAATAACTAGTGCAAAAATATTGTGCCAAGCTATTAGGCTACTCTCATTTAGTATTCATTTTTGTTTGTTTTTTTGCATCTTTATGCAATTAATATAGCCTATTAGAAGTTTTATAAGAACATAAATTTGTTATTGAATGTAAATATTTTTTCACGATAAATCCGTGCAGTAGACCTACTTTTTCCAAGCTTGTTGGAAGGACAGTAAGTTGTGCTGCCTAATGTTACTTAGGGCTTGGAACAATCGCAGATGTGCCGGAATTTTGTCCCTCAAGAGTTCACCTACATGCCATGCCCCTACATGCACTCAAACAAATAGATGGATTATTTGACGATATATTAATAGGTTTTAACGTTATTGAAGACCACAGGGGAAAAGTATGGCAAGTTATGTCAAGTCAAATATATGTTGAAGTTTTGATACTCGGGGAAAATCAAGAATTAGACTATTGTCCGTGTCAGGAAGTACGAAAGAATCAAACCAAGAATAATTTTTAAAACTCTTCATTAATTTTCTAAGATCTAAACCAGACTATAAGTTACTAATACAAAAGATTAAACGATATTAATCTCTAAATATTTGCGTTGCGTTTCTTTTGGTTTTCATGACTTTTTTATTTCTATTAGAATTTGAAATATTGTTGAAATGAAATTGACTGCACTCGCACATAATTAGGTAGCCATCGACCTGAGCAGAAATAGTTTCCGCGAGATTGGGAGTAGCCTAGATCATTTTAGGCCTACTCTTAATAAAAAAAAATCATAGTGCATGTTTTATAATTGAATTTTTTGATCCATAGGCCTAAGAATACGTTATTAATAAATATTGACTAGGCAGTTCATAACTTACACATTCACATAAAAACATCGCCAACTGTGACTGCCGGTGGATTCATAGGCCTATTAGGCTATTATTATATTATGAATAAGAGTTCGGCCAATGCCAGGTCCCTTGAACTGGTTTACAAATTTGGTTGTCCATCTTTTCCTATCCTTAGAATGCTCTTTCTTGGGAAACGAATTTACAAAATAAATAAAAAATCACAGTGTTTAACATATTTACAATAAAAGAAGTGTTATAGAGAAATAAGTAATAGTGGTGACTCCGCGTCCCACAACAGTCCCGTCAAAGAGTTTAATGAGGCTATCGGCTTGCAAAATATTAAGCCCCTAGCAGGATTCGAATTAACGGGGGGTGGCGGATTTCCCCTTCCCGTCAAATAGTTTCCCAGGGCTCGTAGAATAAAAATCCCTTCCTTGCCAGGGATATACATATTTCTAGATTTCATAAACTTCCGTGTAATATTCCAAAGCAATTACTGGAAACATGCGGTTATGTTTATTCATAATGCCGTTTTTGAACGTAACGATATCACCAGCACAATGCTTAGCAACAATGATCTAACAAGCGTATGAGGTGCACTGTGTAGGCTAACAGAAGCGCGACAATGGACATACAGTTTATATTATTGCTTTGTGTTGGTTCTTTTTGCCGGCAACAATACGGTTAAAGAATGTTTGCTTTGACAATGACTGCAGTGGTGAATGGTGTTCTGTGGTAGTCTGTTGAGTATGTCTTTTACTGAGAGTGGACGTTCTGGTTTATAACATGGATAAATTTGGACCTACACTCAATTCCCCCGCCCCTCATCAAAATGTTTGATTCGAACCCTGGCCTTTAATATAATTACTCAATAGACTAACAAGAAACATACGAACATTTAACTTTCAAGAGTTGCCACTCACTGGTGAGCAGGGCCGGGACTTGAGTGAAAACGGGTTTTCTTCATAAAGTGTAAAAAACGCATAATGAACGTAAAATATGTAAAACAAATTCTTGCAATTTTTCGATAAGCTATTCTTGTATGTAAAATTATACATGGGGATCAGGAACTAGAACTGAACCTGCCCATTGGTGCAAATTTTCAATTTGGAGCCTGTTTATGTAGAAATTTGATTTCCACTGTAACACGTGGGCTGGGAACAATAGCTACCTTTGTTGTTGGCACTGTACTGTGAACAAACAGATTCTTAATCCGCAACGTATCGAGTGCATCGCTAACAAATTATGTTTTACCTTCTTGCCGAACAATAAAAGTTAATAAGCTTTCATGCGGAAAGAAACTCATTTGATACCCCAGACTTCCTGTTGCGAAGGAGAATTACAAAAACAGAAGGTCTATATGGGCTCAGTGATTTATTGGAAGCAAGAAGTTGAGAAGTAATAAGTCAAGTTAAATGTACTTGCTAATTAAATCGCGGTGGCACACTTACATGTGGTAATTTTTTATTAATGATCAAAGAATAATTGCATTGGTTCTACTCCATCCATTAATTGTGATAACGCAACTGAATTCAATTTGAAGTTCTAATGAATTATTATGTACTTATAAAACATTGAGAGAAGCAACAATACAAGGAGGACTATTAAAGTAGCCTAATGAGCATTGAAATTGTCAAATTCAATTAGGCCGAAATGTTAGTTTATTATAGCCTATCACATGTGTAAAACTGTTTTTACATTAGGCTATGTATTTTGACGAGTATTTTTACACATAACTATCCGATTGGCAATTTACTTCTTCCAACCCTTCTGCTAGGCTTCCATCCCTCTTGTTTGCATTCAGAAATCTTTATGAACTGAAGAAATATTTCTCGGGCAGAGTAATAAACACAGAAGGCCAAAGCAAAATTCTAAGGATCTCAGGTTTTTCTGAAACTATTTTGCTATGTTCAATTTAATTGCTAATAAAACCCACTCATTTGAAAACTGATGACACCACAAAACAAGGAAAGCCTGTCGAGTCTTGTAGCCTCCTTCCAGAAAAAAAAATGAATTACTACCTTATGTGTCCGCGAAGAGAAGGCCTATCAATAGGCTTTTTCGCACTACCTACAGGTGTGATCAAACCTTTTCATTGTTGAAATTCACAGAATTAAATTACTGGACGAACTTGAGTAACCAACATTTGCAAGATTTCTAGTATTCGACAGTCAAATTAGACCATCATTTAAAAATAACTTATAAATTCAAAAATCCTTCTCTAGTCCTTACCAAAGAATATGCCTACAGGAGTAAAACTTGGGCACTACGTAAACTAATTATTTATTGCAATCATTTGTTTATCTCATTTCTGATAAAAGGTGTTGAACCTTCCTTTAATGAATCTTAGCGACTCAGAATCGGAATATCTCACACCTGGGCATTTCGTCACCCAAAATAAAAATGCCACTGAGATATTTATCCTTTTAAAAGAGGAATGCCTCTGGAACTCTTCGACATTCAAAAGAAATGTACTGATTTAAGGTACTAGGTTTAGCCATGTATATTTTAGGATCTACTGTAACTGTTGTAAGTTTCTTCAGTTTCTACAGTTACCACGGTTACGGGAACCTATTTTTACTTCAAAATTAAATAACTATTGAAATAATTATAAATAAAGATAGACCTACCAAATGTCAAGCCTACTGATTAATCTCTTCTCGACAATTCATATTATGAAATAAAGTTTTATAAGATGACACCAAGAATTTAAAACTTTGATTGGTAACAAAAGGATCATCTTTCATTTTCATCTCTCCATTACCATTTATTATATTTAATATTCTTTGGTCTATTTCTAAATACAGTTGTACATAAATTTCCAAAATCAGATATCTATGCACCAATTAGTAAGCCTAAAAATGCTAAAATGATCAAAATTGAACATCTTGAACATCTTAAACTTACGATTAAGAGACCACGATTACGAACTATCAGTGAGACGATGTCTCGGATGCGAGTTTTTTTTATACAAAACTCCTGGAATCAAAACATAATGGCCGAGTAGGCTACTTGAAAACTCTTGAGTTAGTGTAGGCCTATAGGAATTTCAGCCGAAAAATTTTAAATAATTAGATTTAAAGGCCTATGCTTAATTTCAACCTGGGTCTCATGGGCTTATTTAGGACTTGCGTATATATTTCTAGGCCTATATAGGGTACTTACACACATACATAGGTCTATCCTATTCTCTGATGATCAATGATGCTTCACTATTGATGCCACCGATTACTATAGTAATAATTATTATTTTTATTAACTTATAATTATTACTAATATTGCATTAATAATTCAATTAAATCTGTAATATTATCACTGTATTTTAGTTATTATTACTATTATTATTCATATTTCACATTGTTTAAATTTAGAAAGATTAGGCCTACTATAAAAATCCCGTCTGAGACAGATTGACGTATAAGTTAGATTAAGTAATAGCCTGACAAAACCCAAGCTTAGTCCATTCTCTCTCTCTCTCTCTCTCTCTCTCTCTCTCTCTCTCTCTCTCTCTCTCTCTCTCTCTCTCTCTCTCTCTCTCTCTCAAGAATTGCTAAATAAATTTGGATCTTAAGATAAAAATTGTACGTACAATTTGCCAGACCTAGGCTAAATCAAGCTTACAGTTTATGATAACCCTACTTTTGACTGAGTGAGCCTATATAGGATAATAGATCATAGGCCTACTCTAGCCTTAAAAATATCTACCTTCTCATTCTCTCATCTGTAATCATGAGCGACTGAAAGAAACTAAGATCATTTTGTAGATAGGAGAAAGACACGGTAGAGTATACGGAAACATGTCGGCTATAGGCCTAGTCAGTCAGGCCTACTAAACATTATGTTCCTCAATTAATGATAGATCAAAGGCAATTATCTGTGTATTAGCCTGTGACTGCTGTAGGTGTAGCCTAATACTGTCCAATAAGTCATTTACTTGCTATTGCTCATGGCTGTCACAAGTTTGATGGAGCATAGTTCAAAGTAGACTAATTTTAGAACTGCAGGAGGTGTGAGAAACCGTATAAATCTAGTGTAACGGCAAATGATGTCTATACTAATTTAATAGCAGTTCATTTTGTAAGATTGCAATAGCATAAATTTCAATCTTGGTTTAAAAGATAAGAATATATAGCCTATGTCCAGTAAATAGGTACATCAGCAGGGCCCGGATTCTGATAACATGTCATCTTTTTATTGATGCTGCATAGACATTGCCAACTTGTAGATAAATCCTAATCATAGCCTCTAGATTATAGAAATACACTTTTATTAGGTAATTTTTTGTCATTTTATGCCCTTCTATATTTTGAGGGCATTTATTTCAATTTTAGGTCATTATTTTGTCATTCTCGTGTCATTTGCTTCCTTATTTAGTCATTTTCATGTATTTACTTTTTTTCCTCGCTAGCGGTGCTGTCTAATGAAGTGTTGTTTGTTTAATGCAAGAAGGAAAATTCGGCTTTAAAGTGTTGTCATGTCTCAGTCGGAAATGAGTATCAAAGAAACGCCAAAATTTTGTATTATATTACTAGGGACCGGATTTTTAGGTTTTTAAAAACAGTGTTTTAGGTTTTCCATTAGGTGAAATAGTTTTTTTAGGTTTTTTGTTCAAAATATCGTTTTCGAGTAGAATAATTGGTTTAATGAATTTGAATGTGCTACATAGGATTGAGTACATAATACTTGTAAAGTTTAACTTATCAAAATTGACTTAAATTTGTGTAAACTTGCTTTAAGACATTATACAAATGAAGAAAGAAAGCATAAACAATCAAAAGAAGCAGTGAAAATAAGATTGGTTACAGTATATCACTAAATATCTTTCAAGTTCTTCCTTTTCTAGAAAGGTAAATAATATGTGTTTCTGGCAGGCTTGATAAAATATTACTTTACCATCTGTAGAGAAATTCAGATCGTCGCCAATCCACTGCCGTAATAAACTCGATTTCATTTGTTTCGACATAATTAACACGTCTTCTTAAAACTCACAGCGTGACCACTCAGTATGAATAACAGGGCAGTACTAAAGACAAACAAAAAGCAAGCTCTTTAAAACACAGAAATCTATATCCTTGTTCATACACGGCAACAATGGTTGTTCGTACGAATATTTTAAAATGAATACGCCGGTATTATTTTCCTATCTTGATACTGTCCATCCTAGACGACAATGGGTTGAATGAACCGCTAGTGGTATTAATTTCTAACCGACAAAAATTATTCTCTCCCCGCAAAATATCGATTTCTCAACTGACAAAGAAAAACGACGAAAAAGGAGCCTAAATTAGATATTTTAGGTTTTATATCCCGTTTAGGTATATTTAGGTTTTTATACCCCATTTAGCCTAGGTATTTTTAGGTGCCGCAGAATTAATGTAGGTGAATCCTATGGACATGATTCGAAAAAGTGTATGAGCGCTTTTTGTTTTGGAAGTAAGGAAAAAAATAGGTAAAAACCTAAGAATCCGGTCCCTATATATTACTATTGTTATTAGATTGACTTGGCACCAGAGTCTGCCACCTGCTTGGATTTCAGAGTTCAAACTACTGTTTACCCTCAATAAACAACAATATATTCCGGCAGACCACAATAGGAAATGCCGAATTTTGACTCACCAGTGCCTCTGTGCCAGTATAAATTTCCGTGAGAAAAGAACATTCACAACATTACAGTTATTTACAGTTTTTACAATTATGTACAAACTAAACTCTGGCCGTTCTAAGAAGGAAACCTGTAGTAAACAAAAACCAGTACATATGTCTCATTCTAGCACATAACCCATATGACTTAAGAGTGAGACAGACATACTGGTTTTTGTTTACTTCAAGTTTCCTTCTTAGCTCGCCTTGGGTATAGTCTAAAACTTTGTGTGTAACAATAATAATGTTTTGTAAATAAAATTTCAATTTTTAGGTCATTTTTTTTTAATTAGTAAGTCATTTTCTTTAAAATTTAGGGTCATTTTATAGGTCATTTTTCAAACAATTTTAGGTTATCAGACTCCGGGCCCTGTACACAGAGTATTCTTGGGTGAACGAAAGTAGACTAGTCAAACTGAAGGCTAGGATCTATTTATCTACAACCTTTGGGGTAAGTTAATGTAATATGCAACCATAATGGAAATTATATTATGATGTTTAGTTTATACCAAGGTTCTCTTTTAAATTCGTGTCACCATGTTCTTGATCACAGAGTGCGCGACTGTACGTAGAAGACATGCCTAGAATATAACAAGCGCCTTGCGCATCGAGTAGAATAAAGAACATGCTACAGAATGACGTGTCAGCAGAATAACACCTTCTTCAAACTTCTTTAAGACAGCCTAAACTACTCTTTATAAAACTCCTTACCGTTATACAGTCATTAAAATGATCTAACATATAGGCCTAAGACAATTTATTGATAGTAAGTAAAAATGGGAAGCAAAGGATAGAGACTTAAAAGTCATAAAAGGACATGGATGGTCCTTAACTGTTTGCTGTATACTGTATTTGCAAATTATAAAAAGAAATAAAACAGGAAAATTAAAGACAAATAGATACGCCTATTTATAAACAAAACACACTTTTTATGTTAGGCCTACCGGTAGTGATGTTGATTAAATAAAACATTTTGTTATTCATTGTTTTGTTATTACTATTGATGGGTTTCTTTATAAATATGTAAACTGAAAACAACATGTGTAAGCCTAACAGGGGAAGATCCATGTTGTATTTATTAAGTATAGTAGCCTACTTAGCCTACGTAAGGCCAGAATGGCACTTTTAAGATTGTGTGGTAACGGGAAATGTCTGTCCGTCCGTGTGACTGTAGCGCGTTAACTCGAATGTGCTTCATCGGATTTTCATGATACTTGGTATACGTATTTATAACGTCCATGGGACAAAGCCTATTAACTTTAGAGTGATGCCCAATTTAGTGCCTATTTTATGGTAATTATCATTGCCATCATAATTAGGCTTATTATTATTATTATTATTATTATTATTATTATTATTATTATTATTATTATTATTATTATTATTATTATTATTAACGCTTGGCATTTAGACCCCATCTTTTAACCCCATAGCTAAACTATCATTTCTATGGACGATGGACTCAACTATTATGTCTTTCAGGGAAGTGGAACTTTCTCATTGATTGCATTTTTCTGTTAACTTATATAGTCACCGGATTATTTAAATATTTTATTATCATAATAACTATGTTTGGATAAATATTGTACAATTTTTCAAAATTTTAAACGATAAATTATATGCAGTACATAATATCTCTAAAAGTCGCCACTGGAATTACCCGATATATGTTACAAATTAAGCTGGCATAACATTATCACCAAAACCGATACGTAGGGCCTACACTATCTTGGTTCCCTTTAGACATCCACCTTTCTTCCTAGGTTGTGAACTTTGACTCCTACAGCAATCCATGAATTTAGTTTCGTTTTAAGTTCTAAGGTATTTTTCATCTAAACTTTTTTGTAAGCCTCTAACGATTTTAAAATTACGAAACTAACTTTACTTTCTCTACCCGCATCATAGGTAGCATAGGTACAGGAAGTAAGTTATTCTGTTCGACCCTGAAGTTCCATGATGCATTCTCAAATTAAATACAATTTTTCAGGCCATTGAATTCCAAAATGCTATTTTAAGAACATTCTGTATGTGTGTGTTTGCGAGTGTAGGCTATGTCATCACTCATGGGCATAGCTGGTGGAGGAAAAATCGTATAAAAAGAAAAAAACATGGTGTGAAACTCGTAACTTCTTCTGCCCAAATAAAACTTATGTATGATGTATCTGTAAATTGTTTGTAAAAAATGAATAGAATCACATCAATCGCATCCCCGAAGGATACACAACCCAAACAAAATGTAATTAATGCACTCACATATGTTTCTTTATCATAAACATGGGCAATAACTTACACCTTTTCCATTTCACATTCTGATATACAATAAGAGGCCGTGTTGCAAAGAGCACGTATTCAGTTGTTTCAACCTAATGCAAGACTGAATTTCTATAAACAGTGAGTGACTTAAAACTATTTTCAGATAACTTTTTCAAAAATAAAAATAAAAGAAAAGATTAAACTCTCGGTATAAGCACCTCATGTACAAAACTTAAACAAACTCGTAAGAACCTTTTTGAAAAAATCGCGAAAAACTAAATTTTCTAATGTAAAGTGGCATTAAGTAAGAGAAAGTCAACGCCAATCTTCATATCCACAGAAGATGCTTAATCCAAACACAAAATTTTGTTTTCCTACTATTTTTTGTTCTGGAGATAGGCAGTTCTCAGACACACACAGATATGCTTCTGAAAATAGTATTTTATTATTCACGGGGACTCAAAACGGGAATTTATCTTAAAAACTGAACTTCGAATTTGGGGGTCGAACACATTATGCTTACTTCCTTTACTCTTATAAGTGCCGGATCCAGGGGAGAGGCCGCTGTGGGCCGCGGCTCCTCTTGGTTTTTCTTTATCGTTGATTTGACTTTTTTTTTTATTAGCTGAAAGTAATTACCTAATAAAAAATAACATTCCTATTCAATGAAATACAGCAAGTGAAAACATTTATGTTCTCGTCTTAATTCAACAAGAGGATTTAAAAATGCAAGTTGAATAGTATTTATATTCTAGATGCCTTGATACAAATGCTTAGACAAGCTGTGACAACCCACGAAACAGCAGTTGATCGAGTTCCTTATCTTTAAATGTTATTGTGATCACAGTTATGGATTGATTTCTTGTTAACTATTTCAGACCAGCAATTACTTTAAGTTAAAGGTAAAAAAAAATTGATTAATGATTTTAATTTTTATTTAATATGCTATAGGCCTACCGACAAATTTCTCAACAGAAGTTAAACTCTGGACATAAAGAGAGTCTGCTGAAGAATTTGGAGGAATCACCCAGAAGACCTAAAAACTCATAATTTTGCCTTTCATTTCTTAATAATTTCCGGGGGAGGACGGCCTTTGTGTCGGCCCCCTCCCTTCAATAGGTTCTGGATCCGCCCCTGATCTACTATAGAAAATTGTGTTTTACCGGTATATGTTCTGTTATATTTTTTCCCAGCGGTGATAGAATTAGGTGGTCATATTGTATGACTCGAGTTCCTTTGATATCAACATTAATCTACAACGCTCCACTACGGCTGCCGCCTCCGCTCCGCGTGCATAACTATTTGGATAGTATTATGCATTATTTATACTATCTGTACAAAATTCGTTACTTAAGAAAGTGAGTTGTAGAATTAATTTTAATGGGGCGGTTCGATAAAATTCCGAAGAAGTCCTTAATTAAAAAATGAAGAAAATATAATGAACCGTTTACCTGCTGTGCTTGTCCACAGACACATGGACAGACGACATACATCATTCCAGAATCACTTTTTTCCGTTTCTAGTCATCGTAAAACATGTTTTCCTGGTGTTATCTCGATTTAATTTTTTTTCACGATCACAATAGTCTACTTTCTCTGTAAGTTACTACGCAAATGCGAAGAAGCAAAAAAGTGTGAAAAGAATATTTTATATTTTTAAGTCATAATAAGTCTAATTGTGATCAATAAAGGTGATGTATAAAAATTTGACTAAGGCTGTAACTAGGCCTACTGATTTAAATAACATATTTGGAATAGGAGCAGACTCCAATGACATTATCAATAAGCCTACTTTATAAAAAGTCACACTGATTTTTAGGGCAAAGGTGACATTTCATTTCGTTAGCAAGCCGCAAACGTAATGTTCTAGTTATATTCTAATTATGCTAATTATATCATATTCTACAGTTTACCACACTTTAAATCTTTCTATTGGTATTTGGCAATGGGCCTAGTTCTAGTTAAGACTAAATTCTTTAAAATGAATGATAATATTATAGAAGAAAAATTCTTCTGACACTGGGATTTGAACCCAGGATCTTTCGCTATCCGTACGAATGCTCTACCAACTAATCTAAGCTAGAATTCACTTCACAGCGGCAGATGGAACCTCTCTCCTATGACTGATTGCCCAGTGCCAGAGGAATTTTTCTCCCATAATATTATCATGTAAAGTCCAACAGAGACAATAATCTGTGGTTCATGAATGCATATGCATATGAAGACTAATGAAAATTACTATACATTCTAGAGGTTCTTACCATAGCCTATGTTATTCAGGCCTAGCCAACTGCTAAAGGCTAGTTTACACGACGAAATTAGGTTTCGTAAGTAAGTTTCGCAACTGTTTTTTGCTTGAATGCGCAAGCGCGAGATGTACTGGCGACAATGAGTTACGAAACTACGCAGTTTCGGCTGATTCCAACTTTTCACGAAACTAAAGGCTAGTTTACACGACGAAATTAGGTTTCGTAAGTAAGTTTCGCAACTGTTTTTTGCTTGAATGCGCAAGCGCGAGATGAACTGGCGACAATGAGTTACGAAACTACGCAGTTTCGGCTGATTCCAACTTTTCACGAAACTAAAACAGTAATTTTGATATTTTACGCTTATTTAGCTTGTTCGCGTTTCGTAAAATGAAATGGGGAAGTGAGGAAATTGTGAAATGCCTGTATTCATACGTGTTTCAAACAATTATATGGGATTTTAACAACTTGAACTTCAGAAATAACATAAAATTTATGGTTGCATTGGAAAGAAAATGTGTGTAATTAGTTTCACGAAATCACTTTCATGAAAGTGGTTACGAAACCTAGTGTCATCGTGTAAACTAGCCTTAACTTCCAAGACGAAATAAAATAGGCTTATAGCTTATGTCTATTTTCTTAATACCAAAGCGGTGGGCAATAACTTGTCTTCCGACGTCTACCGTACTTTTAATCTCTGTTGCCGGACTTGATCCGACTCATTATCTCTCATAGATGCTATTGCTCTGGCTTTTGATCACATAGCCTATGAAGACCACGTGCTGTGTCCATTTTTAGCCGAATTGAGATACGAGTGAAATCTTTTTCCTCTATGAAGGGTATTTATAACTGCTTATAGCCTATAGCAAGAAAGAACCGTGCTTATTTCAGCCATTACAAGCAGATATTTAATTAATGTCCAGTGAAAGAACGTGCTTACCACCATGCAAACAGTGAAAGAATGTGCTTTGTCCTACCATAGCCCACTAGTAAGAGCCTACAAAATGAATAATCTATTTCCTGTAACAATAAGAACACCCGCAACTTCACGCCAACAATGCATTTTTGTTATGGTTTCAATGTTTTAGAGTAATTTATACCACTATTGCATGATTTTGGCAATCCGCAATTTTCTTTCTCCTCAGACTTGTGTTGTTGGTGTATAAAAAGTTATGAAACTGTTCCTTCCAGCTAAAAACAGGTTTGTATAACTTAAATTAAAAAGATGACGTATATTATAAAAAATAGTTATGGCAGGCTCTTCAGAGAATGAAGCTGTGAGGCCTTCTACATGAAATAGCAGCAAGAAGAGGACGAGTACTGGTAGAATAAACACTGTGTTGAAGAAAGTTGGAGTGCAAACTCATGAAAATTGTCAATGTAAAAGTTTAAAACATTAAAAAAAAAGATTACGGAAACGGAAAGATCAGAAAATGCAAAGCAGTTCAGTATGATGGGAGATTGGAACCAGCAGTCAACACATTTAATTAGTTTGATTTCCATGACACCTGCAATACGTAGAAGATCGAGCAAGAAAGGGGAATGGATGAAGCTAAATTTTGTGGTTGCAACAACAACTATCGAATAAGGGCGAAGAGAGGAAATGAAGTGTTTGGATTTCCATTTTGCAGAAAAGCTTTTATTAGTCTTCACGGTATTGAAGACCATACATAAATCTTTGAAACTAACTGGTCAGTCACCTAATTACCTAGGTGAATGCTACATGGAAATGATGCTAGAAAACATAATGATGAGAAATCCAATGCAGTATGCGATCATAGGCCTATTAGCTCCTTCAAAGAATGCTCAGGTCAATAGATTCAATAGGCCTACAGTAAAACCAAGAAACAGCCAGTAGCATGGGTCACATGTGTAGTTACAAATCCTAAAAGAAATACTAAGAACCCGCTTTAAGTTGGTGGATCATCTGAATTTTTGTTCCCAGGTAAATAAAAAAAAATATTGTCTACCACTAACGTTAACGTTAATTAAAAAATTTAACTTATATACCGGTAATATTGTATTTTCTGAGAATTTCACTAGCGAAATATCGATAACTTCAAATTCTAAAACCATTTTCTGGAGAGGAGGCAAGAAAAATCTTCAATGAATTCCTCTTCTAATGCAGATGAACAATATTCAGAAATAATGATGTGTTGCGATTTTGATATTATAAAATGTGTGGTTTTGTACTGCCCCAATTAAATTTTTGAGTAGGCTACTGAATTCTGTACTTTATGACCAATTCTGAATTAATAGTTATTTAAATTTATGTTCAATGAGTGTCTTGTGCATTCTACCTTTCGACTGTCCTTACAGAAATGATGGTCACTCTATAAGTGTTGCATTCTCATAATGTAGTCTTCTGAATTTTCAAGGACAGAGCACATTATTTTCCTGTAAAGAGTGACTTTACAACAAAAATGTGCTTATGTAGCCCCAACTGTAAGAAAATACCACAACACATTTTTTAAAAATTTCAAAACAATAAAGTAAAGTTAATGATGATCAAGTGGTAATTTCAATATTAAGTGTATGGTTTCATATTTTTTGTTTATAAACTTTTAAGACGATCTATTGTAAAATCAAGAAAATGGACAAAGCTCGTTATTTCCCTGTGGTCTTCATTAGATACTCACAGACTAAATGTTGAAGTATTAGGCCATTTGCGGAAATAAACTGATTCGCAGGTAGATGCAAATAGGCGTCATTCTCAAACTACAGAAGAACGTCAAGCGCATTAAAACATTCGTAGTACCTTGTAGTGAATTTCTCAGATAAAGCTAAAACCCGTGCAAAATGCTTCATTCACCCATACGAAGCGCGGGTAACCAGCTAGTAGACTACATGTTAATATATGTGTAGCTTTAATAACTTTGTTTTAAATTTCAACAACGATTGGAAGAAATATGAATTAAGAGGCGAGGCTTACAGTGTTGTTTTATTGTGACTGGAAATAAATCAGACTGTAACTTAGAAGAAAGGAGACTAGGAAAACGTGTTAAGATATGTCTGCCGATTCTAAATGGCGCCAGCTTTGTGATATAAGCATGGGAAGAGCTTTGATGCAGGGTGTCCTGGCATAATGGAAACATAGGCCTAAGTGAATTCTGTTTAACTATAAGAGACCTAGTTCAGAATAATGCATTAATTACTTACTTTCTTTCTTTCTTTACCTTAGTTTTGCCTCTCCCTTTTAGGGACTGAACTTAATAGTTTAAGTTATGACTGTAGACCAAGAGTCTAATCTAGTTTAAATGTGGATAAATACTCACTGTTCCGCTCATATAGGCTTAGGCCATTTTATTTATAATAATTAGCCTATATCCTTTCAGAAGCCCATTATAATTGATGAAGTAGGCCTATTCCATTGTACATCTTGTTCAGATATTCAAAAGTATAAATGACTTAGATAATTTCGGTGGCACTATTGGCCGTGGCAATGAGATCACGTCAGCCTAGGCCTTTACCAGAAAAAAATTATGAGGGTAAAGGAAACAGTAGTGTAGACTGGCAATTTTGAAAAGCTTACTCATGATCTGACAATCCTGAAACCAATCTCCAATATCCTCACAAACTAAATTAGGGCTATAGCCTATAGAACAGTTATTTTCATTTTTTTTTATTATAACTTAAAATAACTTAGTCTCCTACATTACCGAAAAGTTGAATGGTGATCACCAGGACAGACTTACCTGAAAAAAGAGAAACACAAATAAGTACGCGTATAAAAGATTGGAACAAGACAATTTTAATACCAACATGCCTCAACTCGATAGACTAAGCCTACTTATTTGAAATCTCAATAAGTTATACAGGTCATAAATTATAATGAAGGCTCAGGCTTTACCATGGAATTATCTCTTCGACATACTGTACAATATTTGTCTAGGTCTACATGTAAGATATACCGTGGGCCTAGGCCTAACAGATTTTTAATTATTTCATAGTTTAAATTGTCTGAATGTTAATACTGCACTAATGTAACTTCCTGCGTGTTAAATTAGTTTCTACATAGCCTAGGCCTATATACCTATAAACAAAATAGGATCTAACTTGAAACAGGTCTAAGCTTACATTTTTTTATTTACATTTTTAGGAACATCCGACAGATCGTTTATTTTCATGAAATTTCTGAATTTTCTTAATTAAAATTATGTAGATGCATCGGTTATGCGTAAATTGTCTACTGTAGAAACGAATACCTAATTTTCTATCAATAAATAGTCTAATAAATAAATAAAAATTAGGCTATTACAGGCCTATATAACATAAGTAGGCCCTATTAAAGTTTGTCCCATTATATTAAATTCCTTATTAATTATGCACTTCACCATTAGTCCATTTCCAAATAAGTAACGTATAGCCGGGGTACGCCGTAGCGTAGTGGTTGAGGCGCTGCGCTACAAACCGGAAGGTCGCGGGTTCAATCCCCGATGAGGTCGTTGAAGTTTTTCGATTGGCCTAATCCTTCTGGTGGCACTATGGCCCTGGGGTCGACTCAGCCTCTAACAGAAATGAGTACCAGGAGCAATCCTGGGGGTAAAAGCGGCCGGTGCGTAAGGCTGACAACCTTACCACCTTCATGTGCCGATGTCTAAAAATCTGGGAGCCTCAACCTCCTGGAACCCTCTGGGCCTCCATGGCCTGTAATAGGGAACACTTTACTTTACTATAGCCTATTATCATCTTTACCCATACACTTTTCACTACATCTAGTAGCCTAGGCCTAGCTATAATGGACAACACATTGCGCTTCACCAGAAATGCTAAGTGAGATTCTTCTAGTTTCTCTCAACGAAAAACAATATTACCGGTATTCTATTAGCAAATAACTATGAATTTCATTTGCTAATTACCAAGCAACAGGAACTAGGTCTCTCGAACCTACTCACATCAGCCTTGTGAATAATTAAAAGTGGTTTTCAAGATTATTCATAGTGACAACTTATGAAGAGCATCCAGACGAAGGCCTATGGTAAAATTGTTCGCATGTAACTTACATGGTAGGCTATATATAGTAAAGATATGTCTTTTTTGTTTCTTTCTTTACTGAGTCCTAAACATCTAACTCAGCAGTCCCATTGTTGAAATTTCTTCCAAGCAGTGAAAGTATTAAAAAATAAGCACACCTGTTGATTTTGGTTGATTTCAGTAAAAAACAATAATAGGCTTTGGCTAACGATATTTTTATGTTAGGATAATTCCAACATTAAATATTTTGAAATAACTTAGATCAAAATCCTCAACTTCTGAACGTTTGTTAGTAGCCTATAGGTCTACTATGGCATTAAATTACGGCAGAATCACTTCAAGCAAATCTTCATTAATACGACTGGATAATGCTGTTTTTACGTGAAGCTTTCCTGGTGATTTGGTTCAAGGAAAGAAGCATGGAAATAGCTTGGTTCTCAAGTTGGATTCACTGCAGTCTACAAAGAAACCGCTATGCGTGTCTTCCCTCAGCTTGTTCTTTGAAGACGGGAGAAAAAAATGTCTCTCCCTGGTCGCAGGTAATGGGTGACGCCTGTGTGTCTGCATTAATTCCATGTATCAGCGCGTCCAGAATTCAATGTTATTTTGTAAACTAATCAACACTTCCAGTCTTTAGCTTAAGTTCATATTATTAACGTATGTAGGCTAGAATAATGAAGACCTGATTTCAAGACCTAGGCCTAGGCCTATAACTGGGAATATTTTATCTTTAATACTGGCAATGTTTTTTTTTTTTAACTTAAAATATTTATTACTACAGTATAACTGCTCGCCCTAATATGGACCGAAAGAGCGACGAGTTTCCGAAATGGGCTACCGTGTTATCAGGAATAAGGCCTATTACGAAAATTAAAAATGTAGGCCTATTTGTTGATCTCTAATATAACAAATGGCTTTTGAAGTCATAACACATGTTAATACGGATATAGTTATTCTTCTATGAAACAAATATTCATGTGTCAATAAATTAGCCTACAGCAAAATTGTTTCCAATTTCTTGCCACAATATTGTTTGATACTTAGACCGTTTTCATATTATCGCACCTACGTGCACTTGATTTTGTGTAAATCCAAAAGAACTTAACACTGAATCATCTCCATATCTGTAGCTTCTTTTATAAAAACAAAGAATTATTGAACTCAGCGATTGGGTAGTAGGTCTATATAGGCTATAAGCTGCAATGTAGATATGAAAATAAAATACAATTGGAAACCAATTAATAGATTTGGGAACAAATTCAAGTACACAACTGAAAATGTTGTGACAATAGAAAGTACAGAAATCTGTCTGCGGGTAATGAGGAATCTCATATGCAGAAATTGAATTGGAATGAACAATGTAGGGCCTAATGCTCCCGCAAAACTGAAATAGATCTACAACTAAATTGTGCGTAAATCCACTAAGCAGTAAAAAATCAAGTATAATTAAAAAAAACCATCCCTCTTACTAGATTTTGTCATGTCATCCATTCAGTATGAAGTTTTAACATTATGTGGCTGGATTGCTTAAGTTATTCGGTCTTTAGAAGAGTAGATAGAAAGCGCCTCCAATGATCACCCCTGTACCAGATTTTGAGGATGGCTGGTGCTTGTTTGAAATTGCAGACACAGACACAAACAGTGTAGGACTTACGCTAAATATCAGAGCCGGTGATGCGATGTGACACACTAAATCCCTGCAGTAGCTGTTGCGTTGTTACCGCTTCCCCTAGCTAACCCCCATCCCTCCGACAAGAAACATGAGTTCAAATGTCCGTACTCCTATAATTCAAATCATACGTGTACGCTTACCTATCAAATAGTCAACTCACGAATGTGACGAATTTTAATTCTAAAGAGAGTTCAAAACAATTGCAATACAAGCCAATTTGTTGTTTTATCGTGCAGTCAATGAAAATATTTATTAGGCCTAGTGATAGGCTTATAGTATTTTCTGAAACAATGAAAATTATTTAATTTGACAGTAAAATTTAGGCTAAACCTATAACTTAACTATGCAGAATTAAGAAATAGACCTAAGAGAATGTTACTTATTGTCAAATCTGAACTGAAAAGTTGAAGAGGGGGAAGAAGTTTTGTAACTAGGCATAATGTAATATGTTAAATAAGTAAGCCCATTCTTAAAATCACGGTTATTATTATACACAATTCAAGCTATGAAATAAAGCCTCGACAACATGTAGGCTAAGCTACAGAACAAAAGATGAGTAGGCTATCTCATTGGTGTAACCAGGAAAAATCCATGACAAAGGCATAGACCTATTAGGATACTTCCGTCAAAAAATATTGCTAATAGGGTTTAATTTATAGCCGAATTAAGGAGATGCTGGACGAGTGATATACACTACCTACATAAAAATACCTATTTAGACCTAGAGAAAGACTCTTGGGGTTCGTAGAAATTCTATGGAGGAAAATGAATTTCCAGGCCTATGATTGTCTACTACTTTGTATCATTTTAGGTTTAAAAATATCAAATCACAATATAATAATGAATCTATAGAATATATATTTACTTTTCATTTTAGGCAAAAAGACCTCACGTATTTTGTATTAGTGCTGTAGTTGTAACGCCCTCGAACTTCTAGATCGTATTGCGACTTAAATCTACAAATTATTTTTAAAAAGAAAGTTATAGATGTATGGTCTTTTGTAGGCCTATTGTTGCCTTCAATGCTCATGAAGTCATTATAGGCTATGAACTCATTATTAAGACTACCTTTCTCTCTCCCGCCCTGGAGTAAATAGGCCTAGGCCTATTCCAATTAAAGTTTATTAAGCCTATGATAAATGGAAAAAAACTGTAGGCCTACCAAACTACAGGGCCTAACCTGCTAACCTGCTAAATAGCCTGTACAGAATAAATAATATTCAATAGGCCATAGGCTAGTTATGTTAGTGATAAAACACTAATTCGGGAATTGAACAAACAGGCTATTATATTTCAGGCTATTTTTCACCGAAACATTGAACAATCAGGCTATTATATTTCAGGCTATTATATTATGTCTTATAATGTCCCTAATGGCCTCTAATACTAGACCGCTTAGGCCATACTGTATTTTCAGTTTTTAGAAGTTTAACCTTTTTGTTTTTATGGCCACTTAATCAAAACATTTTAGTTGACTACCCTTACAGATAAAAATTATTTCAGTCATCGCATTTAAAACAGCACCGAAACATTGCCCTTTGATGTCTAGTGCTACCCAGATGTATGATTTTTATATTAACCTTTGGTTAAGATTTATAATTTTTGGTTGAATAATAGGAATAGGCCTAGGCCTATACAACATATATCTTCCCATATAGTTCCTCAAGTTCTAATACCATCCATAACATCTTTGAAACCATTAGAAATATAATTCGGCCCGAAACGTTAACCGTACGACTCTGCAACAGATGGGCTATAGGCCTAATTGCTGGTCAGTAAAAACATTTATTTAAATTCAATCAATTGAAAAAATAAGAAATATATTTACAAAGATTCAGTTTTCAATTATATATACAGAAGTAAACTTTCTTTCTCCCATCACTCTCACGGATTAGCAGAAATCCTTTGAAATAGGGCAACTTTTAAAAACCACAAATAACTTGTATGTGATTTAAGAATTTATTGAACGAAACAAACCTGTAATTTAAAATTGTATTTGTAATAGTTTTGGATTTAGTAATAAGTTAGTCCTGTAATCCTAATTTACTGCAATTTGCACATCATGTTTAAAAGTGGGCTGTAGCCTACATTTTCTGCTCAATTCAACTATGAATTATGTCCGTTGCACGCAATATAAAAGTATGCTACTGTTTTACGAGACCTCTATTTCCTAAAGAATTTTTCTAAAGATACGAATTTACTAAAAGCTGGAAGGGCCTGCTTGGGTCAAAGAGCCTGTAATAATATGGGCAAAGGACGCCATAACTTTCGGACCGGTCCTCTGTGAGTTGTGAGTTGCCACACAGCTTAGGGCAACTTGGTAAGAAACGACTGGGAAGCAAGAGAATGACCTTGTTTTTAGCTTGTGTTGTGGAAACAAAAAGTCTGACTACGACGTTCTGACACGTTTTATTATCTATTTAAAATGTTAATGCGTCATAAAACGAGTATCATTTAATTTCACACGGAGAAAATCAGTTTACAAAATAATAAACAACCTAATACAAGCAGGTACTTCAGCGTAGTTTGCTTTGTCACCTAGGCTTATATAAATAAAATTTAAATGAAAAATAAATTAAGTCATAAAACGAGTATCATTTAATTTCACACGGAGAAAATCAATTTACAAAATAATAAAGAACCTGATACAAGTAGATAGGCCTACTTCAGCGTAGTTTGCTTTGAGGCCTGGGCTTATAGACTATAGGCCTAAATAAAATTGAAATGAAAAATAAATTAAATTAGTTTATAGACTAGCGTACTTTCTAAAAATATTGGTTTAATAACTAACATGAATGGTTACATTTTCAATCAGAAAAATAACTTCTCACAAAAGCCATAATTCATTGCTTGGTTTAACAATAATAGGTTAAGTTTATATAAAAAAAATTAGGCTAGGCCTACTTGATGAAATTATCTTCAATAAAGCCCCTTACTCGTACTTCATAATTAGGCCTATTAACCTAACTAAGTTTTTGAAAACAGAATTAGATTAAGGATGTTACAAAAAAAATACCTGTGTACACATGCCTACAATTGCAATTTGCGTAATTCATCTGGAAAGATTTGCTTATTCTTGTTATTAGTTATAATTTTTGTAGGCCTGTGAGTTAGTATCAGAAGATATTACCCAACCAATAGTGTAAATAAAAAACGCACATTCCAAAATATAGGACTGTAATTAAATGTTTTTTCCTGACAGTAAGACTAGGCCTATTTGATCAGGATTCAACATGTCGCTTACAGATTGCGGGGTCGTTTCATGACCTAGCTATGAACACATGCAACATTCCAGTGTAAGATAGGCCTACTATGTATGTCAGTAGGGTACACTACATTTACAAATAGGCTACTGTAGGCTATGTAAGTGTCAATACTCTAGTCTAACCTCTAACAAATGCCGTGAATTTACGATCTTGAAATTAAAGAATAAGAACAACATAAATGTCAAACAAAATTCTACTCAGATATTTTTAAATAGGATGTGCAGCATCAGTAAAGTCTTAAGACAACGTTTGCCGAATTGAATTGAGACAAATAGTAATTTGTACAGTAGATATTAAGAAAACCGTACCATAAACAAAGAACTTTACAGAAGAGCTAAGCGGAAATTTTGACTGGGCCTATGTTTCCCTTGAAAAAGTTCTTAGTGAAACAAACAGGACTACATATGAACCTCTTTTCAATGGAAATGGACCTTTATGCACCTTACCTCAATGCCAGTATGGTACATAGGCCACTTTCCACTAGTTAACTAGTTTATTATTATGATTTGGAGGTAGGGCTTTGCAATCTAGAAAAGTGTCCTATAAATGTATTAAACACAAGCTTACGTAAACAGGCCTACTTTAATTTCGTTATAAAATTGGAAAGATGGGGACGAAAAGGTGAAAGAAATTGGATGGGAGCCGTTGGAAATTAGGAAGTAAAAGGCTAGACTGTCTGCGCTTTTGAAATCGTACCCGGGAGTTACATGGCAAGATATTGGTTACGACTAGAGAAACCGTCATATTACTCAAAACAAATAATATAAAACAAAGAATAATAATAATGTTTTATAGACGTAGAGAAATAGTTTATTGTTGACAGGGACATAAGTAGATGAAATAATTTAGCTGAAACAGTCTTTGATGGCCATTCTCTCACACAGGGAAAGTTTTAAGGAAAATATTAATAAATTTTATTATAATTAATTTATTGCAAATTTATTAAAGTTTATTTCTGAGCACCCTGAATATGTAAATTGCAATCTTAAACATTTTAAGAGGAAAAAAGAAAATATATTAGCCTACATAATATTAATAGCACAACTTTAATTTTGTTTGGTCTTTCAATGTTTCAACCCAATTTATTCTATTTTTGTTGTTGTAAATTCTATATAAACCACTGATTAATGCTGCAAAATTATTTTTGTATACATTGTACTCATACATTTATAATTTTTAGTTTGTAGTATACTATGCATTGATATTTTGGCTAATTAGATTTATATTTAATCTACCATACCCCTTAAACACGAGCTTTGCTCATATAGGGGCATACCTTACATTTTAAATGCTAAATTAGAAATAAGTTAGTATTTTCTGTTGGTTTTTTTTGTTTTTACTTGTACTAAATATGAAATATTGTAAGTAGGCCTAATGTAATGTAATAAATAATAATAAATGTAGGCCTACTTTGAGTTTCTGTTTCTGTATTATTACCGTACTTATGTTATTATTATTCTCTTTATGTATTCTATGACTACAAAACTACCGCTTTACTGAAATTTCAAACATCAGTTATTTCTAAATATCCATTGAACGGGATCACTTGTGGTAATCAAGGTAGAAACAAAATGTCCGGGATAGTTTCCTTACCATGACAAACTGCGTGGATTAACGGATATATTACATAGGCCTATAGTCTATTTGACTGACACTATTCATTAACACAAGTTTCACTTCCTGCAATTTCTCTTCTGTGAAAATAACGTAAGTTCTGGAATTCGGAGAGATGTAAATCAATAAAGTTGCCATCCTCATGCACTGTGAACTATGAGCCATGAAATTAGTAAGAGCGGAAACAGTCCGCAGTCCGCTGTGTGGTCTCCACGGTCAGCCATTAATGATACCCAACCAACACTTAACAGTTTCTACGGACTTTAAAAGCAAATAATCCTCCAACTACAAGAACAAACACACTTATAAAGTTTAGTGAGAGTATAAACGAAAGGAAAGGCAGGGGAATTTTGTTGTTAACCACACCCCTTTAAACGGTGGAGTATTCCCCTCTAGTGAAAGAAATGGTTGCCCCACTATAGCGTTATGATGGCGTGGTTTGGTTTCTCGGACGGGAATCCATGGTTTTACCGGCAAGTGGGCTCCCAGTAAGCCGCCAACTGTAGTGCAGAGAGGCGGGCCTCGTTTTCATCGCGGGCGGAGTCAACTGCCTGATAATACTAGAACTTCCCTTTTCCACCACATCGTCCAAACAAAAGCCTGTATATGAAATATATTTACTTATTAGGGTGGGATAATACCAAAAAAATAAGAGCATGGTGAATAGCCATCAAATTATGTTTTGTTTTTATTAACAAAATTAAGTTCGATAGAAATGGTGGGGGGGATTCTTATTTTATAGACGGAGAAAAGATGGATCATTCCTTTTACTCACGTAATTATAAGTGAAAATTTATATGGCTTGTAAGTTTCTATTATTAATGAGAAAATTAGCAGCATATTAACTTCGTGCGAGATTTTAAGACAAGATTGTCTTTGAAGAAATATGAGCTAAACATGATGAGAATAGACCACAATACAGATTAAGAAATTTTAATTTGCCACAAGTGTCATTTTTATTTTCTCTACCGTTACAACAGGTAACCTTACTATACGGGAGAGGACGTATTGTGTTCGACTTATAACGTAGTTAGAATGAAATGCTATAATAAGTTATCAAATAATGTGTTAAATTATCCAGCGGAGTAGTTTAAAAATGCTCTATGACTGGTTGGTTGATCATCCATTTTATTCTTCAGACGAGTTCTTTGATTTAGTATATAGGCCTAGTAACTTATTTTATGTAGTCCTAATTTACTTATTTGTATGTAAATCTGACTTGTCTATTGCTTTTTTGTAAGTTTAATGACAATACAATTATTATTATTATTATTATTATTATTATTATTATTATTATTATTATTATTGTTATTATTATTATTATTATAGAACAACATGTCAGTTTTCAGAATTATTATAGACTTTGAGCATTAATTTACACACCCACGTTTCCTGGGAATTATTTTTCTGACCCTGAAAAAAAAAATTCTGATTGTCCCCGAATTTAGCCTCTGTGGATTTACAATTTTTAACATTGTGGCTTATGATACCATCAACATTCTAGAAAATTGGTTAAATCCTAATAATTTAACCGTGAATGCAGATCAAGTTTAAACATATTCCATAAACCACTCTTCAGTTAGGCTACCAGTAGGCTAATGGGTGACTTTTTTTAAGTTTCTATAATAAATAGGCCTATATTAAACAGATTTATTCAACTATATTTGTCGGACTCATTTTGAAACAGCATCTTATTCGGTCAGATCAAGCAGATTATGTCATTTAAAAAAGTTTTCCTATAGATGTGTTAAACAGGTTGATACAAGTTTTACCAGAACATTATCTTAAAAACATGTCACTTATTAAGCTTTAATCTATCCCCCTTAATTTAGGCTTAAATATGACCAATATAGGGATATATGATCGGCTATTGCGCTACCGGATCTAACTTATTACAAACATTACAAAAAACAGCATTAAGACCCTTATAGCCTATAACTTTCATCCACTTAATCATCATTAGAATTATAGGCTAATGATATTGCAGCATCTTCCAATTAGAGAACTTATCACATTCAGACATGTGTTGTTGTGCGGAAGTTTATGGAAAAAAAATTCATGCATTATAATATTTGTTTTACTTTTAATCACAGTTATGTTACTTGAAAATATAATTTTACACACTTACCGGTAGGCCAACCACAAAATAGCCTACCTCAAACAAACATGGTCCTGAAGGAATTCGCTTTTCCCTTTGCAATAATTATAACGAAGAGATTAAGGACATTACAAATATAAAGACTTTTTCTTCAAAGGTCAAATTCTGTTTTTCATAACTACTGTCATGATTAATTTTTTTTATTTTTACAAAGTTTATTACATTTAAAACTTCTGAGATAATTTTAGACATGTAGAATTTTTCATTGGGGTACGTCGTGTGTATTGGTTGAGACATGCGCCCTACAAAACGGAAGGTCGCGGGTTCGATCCCCGATGAGGTCATTGAGATTTTTCACTTGACCTAATCCTACTGGTGGCGCTATGGCCCTGGGGTCGACTAATAGAAGTGAATACCATGAGCAATTCTGGGGTTAAAGGTAGCCGCGGCAGAAAGCTGACGACCCCACCACCTTCATACCCAAATGTCTAAAATCTTGGAGCCTCAATCTCCGGCAACCCATAGGGCCTCCACGGCCTATATAGGGAACACTTTACTTTTCTTTTATTACGTTTATTACGTATTATTTTCCATTTAATTAACTTGTATAGTTTACAAGAAAAATACTCTAAGCAATACTGAACTATAGCCTACAATACTGAAAAATACTTTCTTCACTTAGGCCTACATGATGTCCCTTCTACCATAAGATCCAGTAGGCCTAGTAAAATGAACGGTAAAATAAATTTTATTTAATTTCATTAAAATAAAAATTGCACTGTAATAGGCACATCACCTAAATATAGGCTAAATAGGCCTACAACCTTTATTAAAAAATAATAATAAATGAGGTTTTCTCATCAATCTTTTTTATCACTCATTTAGTTTAATGCCAGGCAAAATAGGCTACCTCTCCTTCTAGTATAACAAAAACCCTTTTATCTGGTGAGAATTTAGACGGGGATTGTGTAACTCAGGTTCTGTAGTCTACTGTAACAATAATGATAATAATGATGATGACAATAATAATAATAATAATAATAATAATAATAATGACAATGTAAGGAATTTTTGAGCCAGTATATAAAACACCTACTGTATACATCCTAGGATACACAATTCCCGCTAAATACTCCCACATAAAAGGATTTTTGTTTTAATATAAGGGGATGTATTTTGCCTGGCATTAAACTAACTGACAGTGAAAATATGCTATTTTTTTAATATAAATAAAGGTTGTATTTCTATTTGATGTGTCTATTACACTGCATTTTCGATTTTTAAAAAAATGAGCTTCTTACTCATTTTTACCTGGGTCTTATGGTAAAAGAGGCATCATGTTGGCCTAATACAAGAAAGTAAGTTTTTCAGTGTATGTTTCACGTACGGTAACTTCGTAGACTATGGATATAGCCTAAATGCACAATATAGATACAGCCAAGGACTAGCGTATTTTATCGTAAGAATATTGTTGACTGGAAAGATTTCAATAGCGCTCCAAATTGGATATGTCCTTAAGTTTTTGACATGCATAATATAATGGGAGGTTCTAATTTATCTTGAGAGAATCCGGATTTCAAGTTACATTTATTGTGACAATTTAGCGAATAGTCTACGTTCCGAACTAAGCATGCAATGAGTAACTTAATTAAAACCATGAAAGTGAATAAAACATGTCGCTATTTGTGTCATTGTTAACGAGATAGCGCGGTAGGCGTTGAGATAGCTAATGGAGGAACAATCGATTTAACGAGATGGTGGCACTGCGACCAACACTTTTCATATATGTAGGTCTATCTGTACATATGTAGGCCTATATACATAAGTATATATAAGGGGTGGGTCTCTGTCACCACAGCATAGCCCGTCTTCAGGTTTAGGATAGAGGATACGGCGTCCAGATAAGGAGGATAGCTGCGAATGTAGGCTACTGAATAAGCAGTCCGGGCATTCGACATGAGGTGGTCCTCCAGCCTGGGGGATGGCGTGAGGTTAACAACCTCTCACAATAAAGAATATAGTTAAGAAACGCTTACATGATTTGTGGATTCCGTTAGTGTAAAATAATTCTGCGGTACAGGACTCGCCCTCAAACTGAAAGCATGGACGACGTCAGACTGTGGCGGCGGGAATTCGAATGCAAGCGAAACGTGCTGAGATGAAAACATTGACGGTATCATGCTAGTATCCACGTGGTTAAGTAAAGCGCGTGGAGCCATGGACTATAATTTCATGGTGGACTTGAGCACTCCACACATGTGCACTTTCAACGACATGTTCAAATTTTAACGGTCGCGAAGCTTTCAGATTCCAAGTGAGCTCAGTAAAATAGTCCCTCTTTCGCATAGAGACTTCACTAAGGGGATTCAAAAAAACGTAGGAACTACAGATTTGGAACCTGAAACATTAGGAGCTTGTATAGGCCTAGGGTACTTAAATCGGTAACAGAGAATTAGAGAAATAGCCTATAGGTTACTGTCTGACTGTGAGCTGAAGGCCGAGCTGGTGGCATAGTGGGGGAAAGACATAGACAGTAAATGCAAGCGTATGGTAAGGTAGTGGGGGAACGCTAGCTCGGCCTTCAGCTCGTAGCCAGACAGTAGCTGTAATAGCATCAGTACAGGAAGTTAGGTGGAAGGATCAAGGTTCAATACAGACAGATGCGTAGGGCTAGGCCTATACCTTTTTCTATAGGAAAGGGAATGATAACCATTAATTAGGGATCGGGTTCTTCATGCATAGGAGAATAAATTCAAGAGAACGGTGGTGTGATATCATAGATATGAACATTCATGCACCAACAGAGGATAAAACGATGAAGGCATGGAGAGCTTTATGAGGAAACACAACGAAGAATTGATAGTATCAGGCATATCAAAGAAAAATTGTACTAGAATATTTCAATACGAAAGTAGAGGGGAAGATGTTTTCGAGCCCACAATAATAGGGAACGAAAACCTCCACTTGAAGAGCAATGGCAATGGGGTTAGATTAGTATACTTTGCCAGCGCTAAAAATTTTAGTCGTAAAGAGCACAAAATTCCCACATCGTGATATTCTTAAATACACATGGTCTTCACCAGATGGAAAGACTCATATTCAAATTGACCATGTGCCATTTCTAGTAGATAGAAGGAGGTAGTCTAGACTCGGCCACATTGATGTTCGAACTTTTTGGGGTGCTGATTGCGTTTTGGATCAATATCTGGTAGTTGCGGCTGTTGGGAAGAAACTTTCACTAAGCAAAAGAACTGGGCAAAATTTCGATAGGCCTATAGCCTAGAGAGATTCAATCTGAAAAAGATATATGAAAACCAAATTAAGAACGCTTACCAAGTCGAGGTTTCAAGTAGATTTGTAGTTCTGGAAAACATTGCAGAACAGAAGCTACGAATGATATGAATATCGATAAAGCCTGGGGAAGGATTGAAGACAATATTAGAGTATCCGCAAAAGAAAAATTAGGTCCGCTTGAACTGAAACCAAATAAACCGTGGTATGACGAGTGCATGAAAATGGTAAATGTGAGAAAGCAGGCGAATGGTTGCACAATATGAAGAAACTCCTGTTGAAAATCTCAAAAACCTCAAGAATCATTATAAAAAAAATCTCAAAGAGAAAGTAAATGAATTACAGGAAAACAGTGAAGACTCTCTAGAGCTCTCTACAAGGGAATAAATGAGTTCAAAAAAGGTTTTCAATAAAGAAAAAACATAATTAAGGACAATGATGGCACTATACTCGCGGCTCCGGATAATATTTTGAATACATGGAAAAATGTCTTACATTCCCATAGTGTAGAAAGCGAACCGCTGGTTGCTGAACCGGCCCCAACAGAAGTAGGTAAACTTTATATAATAAAAAAAAAAAATAAAACAAACAAACAAACAAATAAATTTCAGCAGAACTAATTTAAGGCAGGTGGAGACATATTAATTTCAGAGATACATAAACTCGTTCTTATGAATTGGAGAAAGGAAGAAATGCCAAAGGAATGGAAAGAATATTTTATATTAGGTTCACCATTATATTATATCGATCCATAAAAAGGATGATAGGGTCGAACGTAATAATTATCGAGGAATTTTTCTCTTAACAACATCATTAAAATTTTGTCAAATATAAGTTACTTCTGTCAATATTAATTTCACATGCGGATGAAATCATTGGAGACCACCACCAATGTGGATATAGGTGAACCATTGATAAAATATTTTCTATTCGACAAATGTTGTAGGAAAATTGGGAATAGCCTATCAAAATTTAATCCCCAGATATTCATACATTTAAAAAAAAAAAAAAGCATTATGATTCAGTTAGGCGAGACAAATTGTACAACGTCCTCGTTGAGTTTAGGATACCAAAAAACTTAGTTAGGCTGATCAAAATATCTCTAAATGAAACCTATAGCTGAGTCAGGGTAGGAAAATTTATAACAGATAGGTTTGCCATTAAAAGTGACTTGAAGCAAGAAAACATATTACCGCCTTTACTTTTTTATTTAGCTTCAGAATATGCCATTAGGAAAGTTCAGAAAAACAAGGTAAGCCTAGAATTAAAATGGCAATCACCCGATTTTAGCTTATGCTAAAATTGGGATAAATTCAGAGTCTTTTCGATACATGCAAGAACGTTGGATTGGAAATGAATGCAGAAAAAAGGTAGGAATGCCTATAGACTGTGGTCATAAAACAACAAAATAATGTGCTACAAAATATTAGAATAGCCAGCAAAATATTCGAACAAGTAAAGAAATTCAAATATCTGGGAGCAATAATTATAGACAGGCTTACAAGTAATATTAAGGCAGAAGTTCAGTGTCGACTAAAATTGGGAAAGGCTTGTTTTTATGCAATTCAGGAAATTTTGTCTTCTGTCCAGAAATTTAAAAATAAAAATTTATAAGACAATTAGGTCTATCCTAACGGTTGCACTAAGCCAATAAGGATGTCCCTTATTCTTCGTGAAGAACACAATGTGATAGTGTCCGAAAGCAGAGTGCTTAGGAAATATTCTGACCAAAAGATATGAAAACGTAGACTGGAAAAAAACTACATAACGTCGAGCTTCATAACCTGTATTCTTCACCGAATATAATAAGGGCAAGAATAGGGTATTATAGGAGAAAAATTCCTCCGACACTGGGACTTGAATCCAGGACCTTTGGCTATTCGCGCCAATGCTTTACCAACTGAGCTAAGCCGGAGTTCAATTCACAGCGCCAGATGGAATCTCTCTCCTATGACTGTTGCCCTAATGGTCTACATCACAGACAGACCAGTTATGTCATATGCAGTACTGTGAGGCACACTAATTAGTGATTTTTGTGACCGGGCTCCCACTGTTATTGTACAGTCAACACTCAAGATAGATATATAAGCATTCATGAACCACAGATTATTGTCTCTGTTGGACATTACACCAACTCTGTAGGACAAATCACTAATTAGTGTGCCTCACAGTACTGCATATTGCATAACTTGTCTGTCTGTGAGGTAGACCATAAGGGCATCAGTCATAGGAGAGAGCTTCCATCTGGCGCTGTGAATTGAACTCCGACTCAGCTAAGTTGGTAGAGCATTGGCGCGAATAGCCAAAGCTCCTGGGTTCAAGTCCCAGCGTCGGAGGAATTTTTCTCCTATAATATTCTCATGTAATGTCCAACAGAGACAATAGTCTATGGTTCATGAATGCTTATACATCTATAATAAGGGTAATTAAATCTTGGTCGATGAAATGGGCTGGACATGATGCGCGCATGGGGGAAAAAGACATAGGCTAAGTTATCTAAAAATATTGACTGGGAGACCGAAGGGAAGAGACCACTTGGATGACCTAGACGTAGTCGGGAGGAGATATTAGAACTGATTTAAGGAAATTGCGGGGGATGGTTGGATGCAGTTAGAATAGAATAGGGTTGAATGTCGGACTCATATGCGGCAATGAAACTCCGGGTTCAATAAAATATATAATATTCGTTTAGCTTTCTTAGAAAGTGTCTATTGCCAGTGAGTAGCATAATTAAGTTAGTAAGTCATCTGTTTTATTTCTTTAGAGTAAACTATTTGGTAGGTTATCTGTAAGCCTAATAATATTTAGTATTATTAGGCTAATATTGTAGGCTAATTATTATTATACGCATATGAAGATGTTTCAGTATTCAGTCCTTGTGAATTTAGATAAAAGACAAGTGCACTTAGGTGAGATAAAATGAAAGCGATGCAAATAAAACAATAAAATTATAAAGATAGACATTATTGGTTTAAATTTTACATAGGGCATATTGTTATAGGCGTGTTATTCACGTGCATAGTAATCATGTCAATTATAGCCTACCAACAAGGCTTCGTTGTGGCCTTTCTTGCTTATAACCTCTACACTCCCAGATATAAGCTATTCATTTAGAAGAATTTGGTAGTTTTGAGTAGGCCTACTTCATAAGAAATTATCAGTTTTCCCTAGGAGTTATTGTTATTATTATTATTATTATTATTATTATTATTATTATTATTATTATCGTTATTATTGTTCTTATCATTATCATTATTATTATTATTAATTTAGCCTACTGTAAGTTATTGATAAACTTAACTTTTAATATCTTCGTAAAATTATCTGGTATAGTTAATGTCGTTAAAGGAGTTTAGTGTAGCCTACTTGGATGTAGGCTACACATTCAACATTGAACTTGGTCCAGACAGGTTTGTATTAGCCTACAGAATGATGTAGGTCTAGTAAAGAGGCTAATGTTGATTCTGCAAACTCTTTCAGTAACAGATCTCATAGACTATGACTAGCAATCTTTATGCACTGTAGTAGCCTAAATACAAATAGTTAAGTCTATTGAATATATTGATTTAGTTTTTCTTCCCTATAGGCCTACCTTGAATAGATAAGTTATTAACATTTTCAATGCTACTGATGTATAGCCTAAACGTGTTACCTAAAAAACTGTACAAAAGCAAGGATTAAGATTAATAGCATAATACAAGTTATTATGTTAAATATAAAGAATTTTATCCTAAGGCAAGGACTGTCATTTATGGAAAGCAGCTATTGCACGGACATTTTCACCATCGATTTCAAACTTAGTGCCAGTCGAATTCAGTTGATAAATGCCTTATTAGCTGTGTATAAATTAACTCTGAAAGGGTTAGTAAAAAAAGTAACTACCGCAAAAGAACCAGCCTTGTGTATTTATATCATTCTGAGCAACGATTATATACAACCTAATGGGACCTTTCTGTTGACGGTGTTTACAGAGTTTCTTTTCTGATATTAGGCTAATTAATGTATCTTTTGTAACTTACACGGAAAGATAAAATAAGTTAGTGAAACAATGAAAAGATGATTATGTACAAAATGATGGAAAGTGATGTGCCAGTTCGGTTTAATCTCCGATGTAGTTAATATTATACAAACACATAGCCCTATGCGAAGATACAATAGTCAGACAAAGCTGATAAAATAAATCCTCTGAGGTGACATAGCACATTCAAATATTGGAAGACAGAACTTAATCAAAATCCATGAAAAGGAATGACAGGCCGTTAAGGAACCACCCTCTATTAATGTTAATGAATGTTTATTTTAATTCTGATTTCTTGTAATAAAGAATTCGTAAGGACAGAGGACAAGACTTCTTTGCCAAACTTATTATCAAGAAGAATGAGTAAAAGTAAAACCTGGATTACAAACGGCAGATGCGAATGATTCAACTTGTGGTGATCGGAAATGTAACTTCTCCATGGTGCCCTACATTTCTTAATAATTTTTGTTAAATAGTCATTTAACTTCTAGTGCTTAATTTCAGTGAAGTGGTATTTTACTTTAACATGTTCAACGATTATGAAGCCATGAACGACTAATTATAACCTTCGACGAAGAATTATTTTATCTTTGGTGCTATTTTACCTTATTTGCATTAGACTAATTTCTGTTTTTAACAACATCAGTACCAGTTATAAGAATGATGTAAGCTACGAGGGGTATTCCGAAAGTAAGTTTCGTCAGTTTGTCACACGGACACTTTATTGACCCAAAAGCAATATAGCATGGCAGCATGACCTATACACCGTGCACTATTTTTCGACATAGTCGCCAGCGACATTGAGACATTTGTCGTAGCGTGCGATCAGTTTGAAGAACCCACTGTGGTAAAACTCGGTGCCCTGCGATGCAAGGAATTGGCGCACAGCCTGCTCCACCTCAGCTTCCTGACATTACTAAAGGTTCCATACAGACCATTTTGAGTGACAAATTGATGTTCCATAAGGTTTGTGCGAGATGGGTTCGTGGAGGCCGCACTTTGCGGGGACGGAAATCGGGAGATCAATTTCAAACAGCTCTATCTCAGACAATAAAAGGTTCAGCGGCTGCAGCAATGGCTCGTTTGAAAGAGGGGAGATAGCGGTACATGGCAGAGGCGCCAAATCTCTCGTGCCATCGTGAGCGGTACACTAATACCCGCGGGCACGCCAGTCTGCTGCGACTCGCTCTTCTACGGCGCAGTGCGCCTGCGTCATGCCTCCTCCGCTGACGCCACTTCCGTCGTGGAACCAGCCATGGGTGGGGATTCGTCTGGCGTTTGTTTGGTTCCCCTGGTGAACACGCCGCTCCTGCCATACAATGACGAAACTTACTTTCGGAATACCCCTCGTATTTACAAAAAGGCCCAGAGCTAAGAAGTAGGCTACTCTAAATCTGTACTCCTCATAACCAGTAGAATTGTAAGTTATACAAATTATCTCCTGAAATGATGAGCATTTTCAACACGACAAGCTTCAAATCAAAGCTAAAATGGTATTTAATTTATAGTTTAGATTAGTTTTACATTTTTTCTAGTTTTACCCTGTAGCTTTGAGTTATTCAGTGAATGCCGCTTAGTGTAACTTAATCGCGGATAATGTTATCAATCGGGTAATGTTATCACTTTTACGGAGTCCCGTACGGATTAATATTGATACATTGAAAAAATGCTGTTTATTGTGATCAAAGATTCGGTTTCTGTTATCACATTTTCCTTTTTGCGGCTTTATTTCCAACTACTGTAAATCATTCAGTTATTGTAAGTCATTTTTAAGGGTTTCGTTTCTAACTCAACTGTATTGTGTTGTAGCCAAGCAATTCTGTTCCCAGCTCACAGAATGACCAGCTCGAGGGGGTGGCATTACCTAACTTCCTATTTTAAGCATTAAAACATGCTTCACCCCAAAGTTAAGCTGTAGCTTGTGATTTATGAAAATAACAGTGCTGATATGCAGTGATGGCATGAAAATGAAAAGACTTTGAACAGACAGGCGTTAGATGTTTTGCTACGAGGTGTTCACCACAGATCAGTATAGACTTACAAAAATACTCATAACTTAACTCGTAACTGAGAATGGAGTATTGGTTAATGGATTCCTAAAGGAAAGTAAAAAGAATCTAAAACTTTTTTGCTGCTTGCAGTTTACTACTGTATTAGCCTATGCGTGATTGAATGATTCACAGTTAAGAATTACTTTATGAATAAATGTTTTATTTTTTTTTTTGGTGAATAAATAACCTTCATTTAATTCCTGCGTCTAATGTGGTCTAGCCTACTTAGCTGCATCCTGGAGTGATCACAATAAGCGGTGTGCACTGTACATTAATTTGTATTTTAAATCAAGACAAATTCTAAAGTTTGGAGTTTTATGTTATATTTTGTTTTTTGTGTAGGCTATTCCTTAGGCGAGGCCTAACATGCTGTTTAATTGTTATTCTATTCCTCAGGAATTCCTATTGTAGTTTTTATTTTATTTTCCTGTTTTATCAACAGTCCACTTTATCTATTAGTTTCACAGTATATGCCTATAGGCCTAAGATCATAATAAGTTCATTCATCATTTTATTTATTGTTGTAAATAGATAAATAATAAACTAAATAATAATAAATAGGCCTAATGATGCAAACGAATAAAACTTAGTTATGATTTAGAACATTAACTCTTAATTTGGATACCGAGAAGTAGCTATAGGCCTAACTGAACTGTTCCAAGCATGGCGTGGAATAGTGCACTTAGACCAAAATAGCTTTTTACCGAAGGCCGACAACACATGATCATAGAAAAAATACTAAGATTTATTTATTTGGCAAGATGTTAAAGGATAGCTGAAGAAGTACGGAAAGTGCTTAAATTATATATCATAGATAGCCTACGAATTAGTGATATTGTGTTATTAGGCATACATAGACCTATCTCATATAAAGAAATAATAAACCATAAACATTTTAGTAACTTATGTTATTGTAAAAATAGCAGTGGAAAATCTAAATAGGGCTACGTCTAAATAGGGCTAAATAGGGCTAGGTCTAAGCATAGTACCTTAGGCCTATGCTGACAAAGTTAACCTACAGTGAAGGCCTATGTTGGTAAAAGTTGGAGATTACAGCAGTTTTTTATTATTAAGCTATTATCATTCTTTATCTCATACAACAGTTCCGAATGTCGGCTAACCTTTTGAGAAAAGCTAAATGTGAACAGAAGCCATGGACCCAACAAATTGAAACCACGGTAACTTGAAGAAAGCCGTCGGAGGAACAAGTTTTTATATGATATCAAGACGATGAAGAAAACATGTGCTCTGCGTATTTGTTTCCCAAAGATGTCAAATATCCCTCCGTTAGCAGGAAGAAGGGGCAAATGACCTCAAAGTCCCCTAAATGTAACACGTGTGAGTCTGTAAACAGTTTTAATTTATGAGGTAATGGAAACTAGTACATTGAAATCAATGCCGTGGTGTCGAATTTGTCACACAATAGGTCTAGTGTAATGAATAACTCGCCTTTTGTCATTAGATAATGTAGCCTCCATAAATCTGTAAATTGTTGTTCCATAGGTCTAATATCGATTTATTGACGTTGCATTTTTAGAGTAGGCCTATAGGTTTATATTGGATTGTATTAAAATATCAAATAACCTAGGCCGTCACTTTTAATGCAACATTCAACCGAAAATAGAGAAAACGGATTTTCGGAAATTTGTTTACCTGATTTTGCATTCACAGGCCTAATGTGTTTACTATCACGATACAAAGGGATTTTCACATATTCAAATAGTATAGCGACTGCACAACTGAAGACGTGTGTTTTTCCATTTTTGATTGCATTTTGCTGAACGTTTGTTTTTCAGCTATTCAAGGCAAACGTTTTTGTTGTCATTATTTACCAACGTTGAATACATTTTACAGTACATGTAGAGTCATAAAGCCTATAAGTGTTTTTTTTTCAATAAGGCTATGTATTTAAAAATATTAAGATAAATTATAGATAAAATCATTTTTCTTCTCATGTAGTAGCCTATACATGATAAACAACATTTTTACTTATTTAATATACCACGCGGGGGTTTTTGGGCTAGGGAAGTTGAATCTGATGCTATTTTTTCGCCGGACTAATTAAAAATAACATTATGTAATTCCTGCAATTTATGTAAACATAGAATGTTCTAAGTTAAAAAGTTTTCTGTTAAATAAATGATTTTTAAAACATCTAGCGGTTGAGTAAATAACCGTGGGTGAAACTGCGGGCCCCTACCAGTTTCTGAATAGTCTACTGTGAACAAAATGAGGGCAGGAATATTATGGACAGGTAGTCCTAATCAATAGACTAAATCGGCGGATAAATCTATGTAGGCTACTTCTCTTCTTCTTCTTTCTCTTCTTCTTCTTCATCTTCTTCTTCTTCTTCGTTTTACCAACGTTTATGCGGCCCACGCCGTTCGGGCCTTACAGGACCATGACCTGCCAGAGGAGGTAGTTTCCACGGTTCACATTCATACTTTATTGACAGGTAAAGGACATGGAGGGCCGGATGAGTGTTCATCCAACACGAACACTTAGGACCGGCGAAGCGAGTCTCGTCGCCGCTCTATAAAAAACCCGTCTCGTCCCCGGCTGAAATAAGTCTCCTTAATCCAAGAAACCATCTCGTCCCCGGCTGAAATATATTTCGCTTAGGCTATCCAGGAGCTCATCTCGTCCCCGGTATTCTCATTCATCGACTAATCTTCACGGGCTAAACCAATTCTCATGCACCGACTATGGGCAGATTGGTAGATTTTGAAAAGGCTATTCACAAAGCTGTTAACAAAATATGGCTTTATGCAAAAATAAATCTTCATTTTTAGGTTTCATTTGGCAAAAGCTTGGTGAGCGAAAGTTCTGAAACTTGCTATGTCAAGTGACCTTAAAGAAAAGATTAAATTTTGGGTCTGGCTGAAGTGGTGTTTTGTACTTGTGTACTTAGATTTATATAAAGTAGAAAATTGTTTCGTATTTCTTACACTGCCAATCCTGACCTTCGCGCCGAATGATCAGCCACTGGCGAAATTTCAAAAATATTCTACGGACACTTATTTGTTTTCGTTGTCTTCATTCCCACTGGCAATATGGGCTGATTTTTCTGCTGCACCGACCAAAACTACAAATGCTTGTGAATCCTTTAATTCATATTTTGATATTGTTTTCTTCTCTCCCCAGCCTACCATAACCACTTATAAAATGAACACTATTTTACCCATGAAAGACGACATTTTCAACCACACTAACCAGCAAAAGTCTGCACTGAAAGGGGGGAAAAAAATGTCTTTACCTGGTTGCACCTCTTGTTAAACACCGGGGACGATCTGGGCTATGGGATTAACGTGCCGAGAGTTAGGCTAAGTGGGGACGAGTTGGACCGTAGAATTAACGCACCGAAATTTACGTTGGGACGAGTTGGTCGATTCTGGGAGGAGGCAGGCATTGCTACCTAGGACGAGACACACCACTCACACGCACAACAGTCACACACACACTCATTCCGAACAAGACGTGGATGGGAAAAAGGCGATAATGATGGCCAGATGGTAACCGGGGACCATGAAGGCCTAAAGTTTTCCCACACCCGTCTAACAAGTGAGGTAAAACCCCAAGAAAAACCCACCCAGGATACTTGTCCCGACCAACAATTGAACCCAGGTCCGTTGCATGAGGAATGCAAACACATCCCCTAAGGCACAGTGGAGGACAAGATGTGCAGAGACAGCATCTTAATAATCGAAATTTGTAAATACTAAAGTATGTGTTGAAACTTTTAATATTGCATATGCTTTCTTGAACTCGAAGGCCTCGGTGATGCAGACGTAGTGTGCCCCTCTATAGAACAGAGATTCACAGGTTCAAAACTGGTCGAGGTCATCGTATCGTTATGACGTTAAGATCCTGGGTACGCAATCCTACGGGAGGTTCATACACTCAGGGTCTTGTGTAGATTTTCGGCGTGTTAAAGAATTCCAACCTGAAATTAGTCTCTGGAGATTTCAATTTAATAATAGTTTCCTCCTAGAAGACTGCTGTTTGGCCCATCACCTGTCATATGAGCTCTACAGGAAAATAAGCTTAACTAAACTCGTTCTGGGTAATGGAATCTCCCAAGTGTCCCACATGTTCGTATAGGCTATGTTTAAATTTAAAAAAAAAGAAAAAAGATTGGTTTCATAGGACAAATATTCAAAACATTGGTCGGGTGTCGCCTGAAAAATCTTAGAAAATACGGCATGATCAGGCAGATAATACAGCACTTAGGTAAAACGATAGGCATATTGGTCTACGGCATGTCAATTAGATAGGCCTAATAGGCCTATGACATGACAATTTAGATAATGTAATATGGATGACCACTTAGATCAGGTGTGTCAAACTTGCGCCCCCCTCAGTTACGAAATGCGGCTCCCTAAAGCCTTAGGTAAAATGTGTAAATATGTACGCCAAAAAGTAATGTAAAATAAAATTTGCTTAAACCTGATTTTCTGTAGTAGCCTACGTAAGTGTCTCATAAAATACTTTCAAGAAGCACTTTGCTCAAAACAACAAAAATGGACCATATTTTGAAATTCGTAATAAAAAAGTGAATGTTATTCATTCCAGGGGACTGAATCAGTTTTCTACTTTGATTAGTAATATAGATAGTGAATTTGAAAGCTTTCCACACGATTAAGAAGTTCGCTGGCTTTCTTGCCATCAAGTTTTAAAACGCTTTTGGCCAAATTATTTTTCTTAGAAATGAAAAGCGAATCGCCCGATAAGCTATGTAGCGATATATAGTTGTCTTGAAGATTTGACATTCATGGTGGATTTTACAGGGCATTTATATTACTTACATATAAAATTACAAGAGAAATATCAGTTTTTAATATCATTGTAAGATAATATGTCCACCGCTGTGGCTCAGGGGATGCGTCCAATCCTCTCACGCAGCGGGCCCGGGTTCGATTCCTGGTCGGGACAAGTTACCTAGGTGAGGTTTTTTTCCGGGGGTTTTCCCTCACCTATGAGACAAATGTCAGGTAACTTTAGGCCCTTGTGGTCCCCGGATATCATCTGGCCGTCATTATCATCTTCATCCTCATCCTCGCCTTGTTCTGAGTGAGTGTGTGTGTGAACGGTGTGTATCGTCCTATGTGTTCGTGTTGTCTCGGAGGTGGCCCCGGCATTGGGCTGATCACTCATCCGGGGAGGCCCTCCATGTCCTTGTCTGGTCAACAAAGTATGTATGTGATCCAAAGGTAATCCCTCTCCCGACAGGTCGCGGCTCTGTAAGGCCCGGGCGGCTTGGGTCGCTTAAATCCTAAAAGGGAGAGGTAAAACTACGAAAAAGAAAGAAAGTAAGATAATATTCAGGCTTTTAAATATTAAAGATCAGGCCTTGGAAAGAACATCTCGTAAGCTGCAGTTTAATTAATTTTCCTACCTACCAGAATTTTTAAGATTCCCACATTGCTTCTGACTTCAATCGTAAAACAGGTAATAATAAAACCTTAAAGATGTAAGTAATTTTGTGTTAATAGTTCTATTATTTTGGTATCAGCACATTTTCTATGTAGGCCTACTGTATTTAAAATATATTGACTGTAGTACACATAGCAACAAATGTCAAGAATGATATGTAGGCCTAGTGTTGTATTCTATGGTGTGTTAACATTTGAAAGTCTTATACAAAATATAAAAACGTGCTTCAGTCTTATAAGAAGGAAAAGTTATATATTCATTTCGGTATGTGGCCCTTGGACTTCTACTTATGAAGGAGAGCAGGCCCTTAGTAAAAGTTGAGTTTGACATGACTAACTTAGATAATGTGACATAGGCTACCTGCTTAGATAGTATGGCATGATCACTTAAATAAAATAGCATGAGCACTTAAAAATATAGAGGCATCAACACTTAATACACCATGATCACGTAGATGATATGCCCATAGAATGACAACTTAGATAGTAAAGCATGTCCATTTAGATAATAAAGCATAAACACTGAAGTAATTCTGCACGATCACTTCGGCAGTGGCCTAGCATGACCACTTATGGTTATGCATAGTCTAAAAAGCAAAATTTTCAAGATAGGGTCTATTACTGAATAATTGAGCATATTACTCCTATATTCGTTCTTTTACATTAGAACAACTGCACGAAAAACATACTGTACGTTACACAGTCTAAATAATCAAACAGCCTAATCTGATCAATCACATGGATCACATGTAAGTTAATCCAATTCACAAGGAGTGAAAATAATAGGCTAATATGCGGTTATAGATCCCCTGCATGTCATAGCATAGAATTAAAATTTTCTTTTTTAGGTTATATTTTACACTTTAAGGTTTGACATAAAAATTTAGTTAGGCTATAGATCTATAGGTCTAACACCTGTAGGCTAAATGGAGAATTAGCATGGGCGAGCGCGAGGGAGCGCAGCTGTACTTTTCTATTATCATAACAAAAGGGCCTATTTTTAATGCTGTTAGTAGACCTGATCGTCTTTTCAAATAGAAAGATTTTAACAAATTCAGAATGCATAACAAAAGATGAGAGCTGACCAGTTTCCTCATGTTGGTGAAATTACACACTTATCCTATGCTATCTCTAATAACCACTTAGCCTATGGGGCCCAGGTCAAAACCAGGCAATCATTGTACATCACTGGAGAGAACCCGCTCTGCTGAGCTGCATGTTTGTTGACCCTGTTGCCATTTAAATTAACGTGAACTCAAACTGGCGTATCATGATGCACGTGTCCTTCAAAGCAGTCATTTTTATCGAAAGATGAATGCAAAATCTTTTTCCATCCGCTGCAGTCAGAGATCTTCTTTACGAGTTTTAACCTCACTGCACGTGTTGATGTGTCCAAACTTACGGACATTCATTCGTGTGCACCGTACGACGGGATAGTCTAGGCTGCACGAATATGTAGCATATTCAGCACTCAAATCCCAGAAGAAAAGTTTCCCTGGAAGGAATACACGTATCCAAATACCAGAAAACATTGGTCTTATACTGAACAGATTTTTAGCTGTACCATCAGATTAATTAGTTGGGCTCTACAACTATGACTGTTTTTTCGCCAGCCAATGGCATTTAAGGAATTTACCTACGCGGAGGTGCACTGCTTTTAAACCGATGCCTACGGGGGAGTCCTAAGATTAATAAAATCTAGGGTATTCGGAAACGTATTCTGAAGTAGGCCTAAAGTAAACATTTTCTAAAATTCAGTTTTATTTATAGGCCTACTTCTTTCAGCTTCGAGGCCATATCAAGAGTTCAGGACCTGTGTCTATACAGTAGGCCATGAAATTATTGATTGTCAATTATTTTCTATAAGTGGAGTAAATTTCAACTTATATTAATTTAAATGGATATAATAGAGGCCTATGATGAAATAGCGAGGATGATACATGGTATGTAAATTTTCACTTCGGCATTTGCCTGTACGACTGGAGAAATCATGAAAAAGCCCATGTAAAATTGGTCGGCCACGGGATTTCAACCTGGGACCTCACGAATGCGAGTCCAATATATTACAAACTCGGTCAAGTAAATATTTGTTTTTTCGTCATAAGAGTAAAGTATGAACAATAAATAGACCACTTTTTTCTCTGAAGATTGTTGCAAATAAGTTAGGTTATAGGCCTGTCATTTTCATTGCGATGTAGTTTACCTAAAAATTCCTACCGGTGTTAATATTGAGGTCTTTTCGGGTAGTAAGCCAAAATTACCAATCACCAGGTTGACATGTGTACCAGGAACTGCTTCAAGTAGCATCCATTAAGCTTAGCTTAGAACTGAGTCGAACTATGACTTGCGCGAGAATACCGCTTTGAAGCTATTTCACAAGCTTTATATCCCTATTGCTGTGGCGCATCTTCAATCCAAGCTTCTTGATAGTTATGAGTAGGGACCGGATTCTTAGGTTTTTACCTATTTTTTTCCTTACTTCCAAAACAAAAAGCGCTCATACACTTTTTCGAATCATGTCCATAGGATTCACCCACATTAATTCTGTGGCACCTAAAAATACCTAAATGTGATATAAAAACCTAAATATACCTAAACGGGATATAAAACCTAAAATATCTATTTTAGGCTACTTTTTTGTCTTTTTTTGTTTGTCAGTTGAGGAATCGACATTTTGCTGAGAGACAATAATTTTTGTCGGGTTGAAATTAATACCACCAGCGTTTCGTTCAACCCATTGTCGTCTAGGATGGACAGTATCAAGAGAGGAAGTGTAAGAGTACCGGCGTATTCCTTACTGTAACCAGGAAATATGAGGCAATCTTATTTTCACTGCTTCTTTTGATTGCTTATGCTTTCTTTCTTCAATTGTATAATATTGTCCTAAAGCAAGTTTTCACAAATTTAAGTCAATTTTGTTGAGTTAAACTTTAAAAGTATTATGGTATTGGATCCTATGTAGCACATTTAAATTCATTAAACCAATTATTCTACCCGAAAGCGATATTTTGGAGAAAAAACCTAAAAAAACTATTTCACCTAATGGAAAACCTAAAACAGTGTTTTTAAAAACCTAAAAATCCGGTCCCTAGTTATGAGTTAGCCTATGTCATCGTTGTTTTAAAATGACAATAAGTAGCCTACCATCGAACGTGTTGTGGGTACACTTAAATAGGCCTAGACATGACCTGTTGCTCAACCTACTCGACCTAGGGTAAGCAATTCTTCCGGAACTGATAATCCTATTGGTTACCATGATATAGACTATAATGACAGATTAAATGTAGGCTACCTACAACATGACTATGAAATGCTTAGAGATTTAGGACAATAAAGAATGCTGTAGTCCAATGCTTCTCTCACGCAGTGGGGCCGGGTTCGAATCCTGGTCGGGAAAAGTTACCTAGGTGGGGTTTTTCCTCACCTGTGAGACAAATGTTGGGTAACTTTAGGCCCTTTTAGTCTCCGGATATCATCTGGCCGTCATTATCATCATCATCATCATCATCCCATCCTCGCCTTGTTTGGAATGAGTGTGTGTGTGAATGGTGTGTCTCGAAGGTGGCCCCGGCATTGGGCTGATCACTCATCCGGGGAGGCCCTCCATGTCCTTGTCTGGTCAAAAAAGTATGTATGTGATCCATAGATAATCCCTCTCCCGACAGGTTGCGGCCTGTCGGGCGACTTGGGAGTTGGGTCGCTTAAATGTCCCTAAAAGGGAGAGGTGAAACTAAGGTAAAGAAAGAAAGAAAGAAAGAAAGAAAAAAGAATGCCGTAATTCGTATCCCCTCCTTGTTTAATACAAGACCTAGGCCTATATACCTGAAGGTCAGGAGTGAGTGAGTAGTTCACATTTGTTTATGTTGAGGGAGGGGTTCTTTTTTCCGAGGATGCACCTGTGCAACACTTGTAGAATGTTAATTTATATTAATATTATGTCTCTCTCGTCAGCAATAATGGCTAAGAAACCAAACAATTCCTGCCTGCAGTACTGAAATAGGTCTACTCTTTAGTGATGCGCGTCAGGGAAGGACTGGACATTTCGACAAGGCCACAGCGCCATTGTGCGAAGACCATAGTAGCGAATATGAATGTTCACACTTGAATATCTCGCAAACCATTACCGTCGCCACAAGGGAAGAAACGATTTCTGACGTTTCGAGCAAAGCACGTGATAGAGACAAGGGCAGAAGACTACGTTGCAATATTTTATCCTCCGTGCAGCTGAGCAAAAGAGAAACCACTGTTCAATTCTTACATGTTAGCAGAGGCGTAACGAGGGGGGGGGGGTTTGGGGGGTTTGACCCCCCCATTGATTAAAAAAAGGAAAATTGTACAATTTTTTTAAGTCTGATTATAAATTACTTAATACGAGTATAAAGCGTGGGAAGCTTAAAACTCGTTATTGTGCATCTTAATTTTTTAAATTTTCCGGGGGAGGACCCCCGAACCCTCCTCTGCCTGGGGGGTATTCCATACCCCCGAATGTTATAACCCCCCCATATGGTCGGCCTGGTTACGCCTAAGCATGTTAGAGATTATCAATGTGAAGAAGTAACAATGAATTTATGAATCCCAATAATCAGGGATAATGAATAATATTGATAATATTGAAATAGATAATCATTGTTACATAAAGACGTAATTCATACAGAATAACTTGCAAAACAAAGTGTGAATGTGGTTTTGTTACAACACTGTATAAACCCTTGTGTTGATTGCATGGTGAGGGAAATTGGACAGGTAATAAAACCAGTTTCTTTTGGCAGCCTACTGGCCGATCCCATATTTGGGCGGGCAGAAGGGTGGTAAGAAAAACACGTGGGAGAACTGTCAGAAATAGTTTCTTTCTTGAATAGCTAGGCCTATAGCGAATGTCGGTCTAACGCACATGAATTTCACATTTTATGCAGAAATACCGAAGAAAATATACATGTTCTATTTTTAAAAATGTTGCAGGTCGTAATTATTGTGTAAGAAAATTATTTGGTTTATATTCATCTCTCCAACTTAGTATTTTGTTACCCTGTAACGGTATTCGACTAACGTACTTCAATATTGTACAAGCTGCACGAAGAAATATTTTATCTAGGCCATCCTTATACTACAGTACACACGTACAAATATAGGCCTAGGCCTACTGCAAACGGGCTACAACTTAATAATGTTAAGAAGCTCACCTATGTTATGCTATTGTTGGGAATAAGGATTAACTAAGCTTATGGCATTTTCTTTCTAGCTCAAATTGATCGAGAGTTTTAGGGGGAGGGAAGCATTATCGTTTCGTCAATGAAATTTAGTTCAGTAAAATGTCCTTTTTTTGTTAACGTTTTCTCTTTATTTTTGAAGAAAATGCCTGTCATGTTTAGCATTTATCCTGATTGGCAAGATTAAACCCACGTCAATTTAAACTCGCACTTGACTAATTAGTTTGTAAGGTTATAGGCCTATCGTAAATAAAGATAGTCTATAAACGCTATTGAATAGTAAAATAACATTCAGATTCAGTTAAGGATTTTATATCCATGTAATGAAGATTTGTTTTTAATTATGTGTTATAAAAGGAAATACGATTGTTAAAAGATTTGAATGTAATGCGACAATTATTTGGTAACTCCTCACCCTCACTGCCTGAAGAATAAAATGTAAGGTTCAGACCCTGCGAGTGTAGGGAGGGGGTCTGTAAGAGGTTGGATTATTGGGAAAGAAAAAGGTACTTAAACCCCTGTCGAGGAGTAGAGGGGCTGGGAAGAGGGCAGTAATTAAACACTCGGTTGGTTTCACAGTGGGGGTGTGTACGGTATGACTTATTACCCACATGATTTTCCGCTATCATACCTCCCGGGGCCTGTTGTACTACTTTACTAATATTAGGCCTATACAATAAATTCATAAATTTAGAATTACGTTAACTTAGGCCTACTACCACTGCTACTACTATTAGGCCTAATACTATTACTAGGCTAATGATGTATAATAATCAATAAGTTAAAATTATAATATTAATTAAGGCACAGCCTCAAACATATCTAATACCTAAATTATAGTCATATATATCGAAAATAAATATAGACTATTAAATATATTTTTATATATTACTTATATTTATATAACTTACAATATATATCGAAATTATATATGAAAATAAAGAAACTCTTAAAAAGTAGACCTATTCACCGCAGGCATGCTCTTGAGTAGGCTATCAAACACTTCGGCAAACCGAATACTGCCGCATGTGACACGCATGAAGAAAATATTTTTAAAATAATACTTATGAAGGAAAGAGTTAAATAATGAAAGATATAAAACAGAAATGAATAATAATAAATAAATACAGAAAGAAGGAACTACGAAGATAAAATAAGCCGGATGTCTAGCGTAGACTTGTTTGGACATCGTAAAATATAGGCTAGGTCAAGACTTTTATACTTAAGCAATTTCCCTGTAAATTATTATATCGATTAGGTCCTAATGATGAAAAGCGCTTGATTGATACATGTGAGGACCAGGAGAGTGACACACGATGAAACAAAGTGACCTGCAGCCTACAATCATCAGTCTTTGTTCTCATTTCAAGGGTGCATGTTCCTCCGACAACTGTAGTGGAAACATCGATTTAGTTTGCATGTCGATATGTGCATTGTGAGAGTGCGAGTTCACAGCTACTCAGATCTGATATTTAGTTTTCATAATGATGAATACTTAATATTCATTTTAACGAGCCTCTGAAATGTGGACTTCTAGACCTATAGAATACTACGAAAAAATCATTTTTCTTGTCAAAAGCAGCTTAACCCCGTTTCTAAGGTTTTCATAAGCTAGGCTATATAGTCAGAGTATCCCGACTGTCTATGCGGTCTAATACTTAGTATTGTTGACTACGGATCGGTAAGTCTGGGTTAGATCCCGGTAGCTCCTAGGAGTTTTCTGAGGTAGGGAAATATGGAACAGTGTGCACTCAGCCTCGTGACATCAGCCGAGGAGCTTCTGGCGGCTCTAGTCACGAGATCATCAATAACGGCCTTGCGAGTCGGCATGCTGACCACGTGCCCCCAATCCAATCATCTACCTTTTGTAGGCCTAGAGAGTGCTGCGGTTTAATTTAGTCAGGGTATCCCGGGCAAATTTTCACATTGTTGTTTTTCAGACCTCTTTAAAAATCTCCTTATTAATAGGCTGTTTTAAGACGTAGTCTATAGTCTATAGTGCATAAACTGTAATTGAAATGCAAACAAGCCTATGAATTTTATCAGCAGCCTAATAGGCCTACTAAAGGGAACAATACCTAAATAAATTGTGTAGTAATAAAAATTTAGTCATATTTTTGTAAAGATGTACATAATTTACAATTATTACAAGTAGTAAGAGGAAATTGTTTAATTTCCTTATAAACATAGTAGGCCTATAGGCTACTGTTCACGGGTTGTAGGCCTATACTCAGAGCATACGCCAGGAAAACCTCAAGTCAATCAAACTTATCGGCTTAGGCAACATGTCTTTCTTTCTTTCTCTCTCTTTTCTTGCTTTCTTTCTCTCTCCTTTCTTTCTTTCTTTCTTTCTTTCTGCCTTTCTTTCTTTCTTTCTATCTTTCTGTCTTTCTTTCATCCTTTCTTGAAAATGAAAACAGATAATAGGTTATCAACATGATTCCAGTCTATCTCATTGAAGATAGGCTAAATAAAGTTGTAAAAATAGGCAAATTTTTCTATGTAGGATACAAGAAATTAGATTGCTTGAAATAAAATAGTCATGACAAAACTTCACTGCTCACTTCCTTTTTCCACTTCAGACAATTCATTACAAACGAATCTCCTCTGTAACATTATGCAGCAAGATCTTGTTTTGCGGTCCATCTCTGTGAAGTAGCAAGTTTGGTAGCGGAAACAGGAACTCAAAAACTAGACTGGACAACTAAACCACATGACTTGAGTTCTTTATTTGAATAGTCAAGAAATGTTCCATATTACTGAGTGGGGTAATCTCACTACACCCAGGTAATGTCAATAACATCAATAATGCAAATATAAAAATGAGGCATTCTCTTCACTAATGGCCCATAGGAAAAATATAGTGTTAAGAAAAACGGAAAAATTTATGTTTTAAAGGAAAACATACGGTAACCAAAAATGTACTGTAGCCTACCTAACGTGATTTTTATTTAGTTCTCATAAATCGTCAAATGGAATCAGAGGATTTCAAGTGATGATTTACTTTACTCTCTCTGTTTCAATAGATAGACTAGGCAAAACACTTGCAACATTGAACCGAACTCTTTAAGTTAAGTAGCCTGTTAGTTATCCGGTGGCATCCAATTTAGATAAATATACTGGTTTCCAAATCATGTATGAGCGTGTTTTAAAAGTAAGTGCCGTTTAAATATTTTTCCGCTGCAGCGTTGCAGTCGCGATTTGAGCATCCGCGACCACTTCCTCCATTAATGAAGAAGCCAGTCGCTGTGAGAGCGATCGCCACTTTCTGTTTTCCTATTGTTACAGCGTTTCGAAATGTTCAAAACAATCGAACGACCCGCCGACTGTGAAGTCAGTGATTCATCGCCAATTGTGCGAGGTTTATGGGGAAACAATATTGAGTGATGGAATGGTGAGGCTCATGACAATGACCGGCCACACACAGCCAAACCAACTCAAGATCTTATCGCAACGGTTGGGAACAATTCTACCACCCGTCCTATAGTCCGGATTTGACATCAAGCTATTTTCATCTGTTTTTTCATCTGAAGAAATTCCTCGGTGGAAAACATTTCAACGACGATGATGTTGTGAAACAAGAAATGCAGACCTGGCTTTCATCACAGGCGGCATCATTCTTTGACAAAGGCATACAAAAATTGGTTCCCCGTTACGACAAGTGCCTGAATAATTGGGGTGACTAGGTGGAGAAGTAGTGTAAGGTGTAAGGTAATGAATGATAGTAAAGTAAGTTTATCTGGAAAATAACGATCTGTTATTTAAAAAAAATATATCAGTACTTACTTTACAACACGCCTCCTAGATTCTTAGGTAGGCCTACAATTAGGCGTAAACCGAAAACCTAAAAAAAATATGTTAAGCCACCATTTATTACATTTTTGTAATGCCGGATTCAGTTTCATAACGGTAAAAGTAAAATTATAACTAGTTAAAGCTATTCTACGTAGGCCTAGAAGATTTTTTACAAGAACACGGTAGGCCTAAGTGCATTGGTCGACCTGTAGTCTATTAATAGCATCTGTAGGCATAGTCTACAAAAGGCTGTAGTACAAAAAAACGCAAATAGGTTACTTCCTAAAAGTTTAGCCTATGTGGGAAAAATTACTGTTGAGCCAATTAAACATACTAGTAGGCCTACCGGTACTGATACTCTGGGTGAAGTTTGGGCATTGATAACGCTATTATGCTAATACTGGGTATAACAAAAATGGTCTTTTTAAGAGGTCACGTGTAGCTTGCGTAAAGTGTCCTATGAAACAGGTTTGGGAGAACACAGTCTCAATTGTTTCTAAATCGATGTTTTTCTATGCACTCTATGATGAGCCCTTGCTCTGTTTCAGAGTTGAATTTATATAATAGGCTATTATATGTTATAATATATTAAATTATACTTATAACTTATTACATATATAATTATAATTATTTATTTATGTTAGGACCAGAATTTGTTAACTGACGCAAGGGTAAATAAGGGTTAGATTCCCCTCTAAAAAGTTACTATGTCAGATTTAGTGCTAGATTTAACATTTCCTGAATGAAACTTTGGTTTTTAACTTAGATGGACTTACTAAAGCATTTTTTTCTCGCTGAACCCTATGCAACTTTTGTGTCAAAAGTTTAATCACAAGATCAGTTTTGTGTTGAGGTTACCTAGTATCGCAAAGAACATGAGCTGATTCCTTAACATGATCAGAATTTGCATAGTGTCCTCATGAAATCTTTTCCTTTTACGCGAGCTGCTTCTTGTGACTGATTAACTATTAGCGGTTATGTTTTCATTCGGAAGGCTTTTCGATTATATAGCCCCAGGTTTCAAGTTAAAAGTGAAGGAATGAATGTGTGCAAGCCACAAAAATATGGAGAATTAGTAACGACCAATAGAATAGCTGTAGGCCTACCCCTATGTTTATTAACAAAGAATTTTAAGTTAGTTCAATAAATTCTACTTTTTATTTACGTTCAATTTAGTCTTGACTGAAGAGTCGTGGATTCCTAAAATCGATCATGAGAAAATGATCGGAATATATCTTTTAATTTTTTTTAAGAAATGCGCAAATGGTCCTTTCTTCTTCTACAGCTTATTCAAGTCACTCCACTTGCACTTCAAAACCTAATAATCACATTGAAAAGACCGGTAATAAGTTACTTACTAAGCATAAATAATCTGTCTCGCCTATATGTTAAGCAATCAATAGGCCTAGGCCTATGCTTTAAGAATCACACTATTCAATATAATACATTCCGTAAAAATGAAAAAAAAATCTCGGTTCTTATCACGTGGAAATAAGAAGAAGAACGCGAGTCTTTCTGAATTTCGTAGTTATAGGCCTAGCACCCGAAGACTGCACAAAATTTCCCTGCATTAATCATTAAAAAAAAAAAACATTCATCAGTAAGCTACTCGATTACAATAGTTAACAAATAAGGTGCACTCACATGGTTTAAACAGCGAATGATTGCTGGATTTGGTTCAACACTTCGTCTGCATCTGTATTCAGTAATTTCGTCAGTTCCGCCGCTAGATGGTGCTCACTACACTGGTCCTCGATATAAGTATCGCAAAGTGACCTGTATTATTCTACAGCCTATTGCTTCTGGTTATTCTTTCAAAATTTACCAATACAAGACAGAATATTTCTACAACTTTATATTCTCGTTTATTCTGACTATCTGCAAATAGTAATTCATAATTTGCCTACAGATTACTTAATGCGATATTACAAATTGGAAAGATAAGTTATTACATGTTTAACCAGTTTTAATAGGCTAAATTAAAGTAAAATTATCTTGTTGTACCTTTCCTCTACTGATTGGAACAGTATTGGAAAAGTAAATATTTTTTCTGGGGAATTTCTGTATTTTTCTGGGGAATTCAATTATTTTGGGTTAGGCTAAATAGTTTAAAACAATATTACAAAATTGGCAGGTAAGTTAGCTTAATTATTAGTTTATCTGAGTAATGGTACAATCCATAACATAAAGAATTTTACGTTACATAGGCCTGACACATGAGCGACTTAATAAGTTGCATAAAATGCAGACAAATCTTAAATAGCCTATGTTAGCAGTATTTGTTGCCTACCCGGGACGGTTTCTCTTAATGTGCTACAGTGCTGCAGCACACAGGTTTGTTTTCCCTCTTTATGTAATTTTATTTTCAAATATAATTTCATTTTGAATATTTTGAACTTGGTACGTTCAGACGATATCTTTTTAATTGATGTCTGGTGGCGCTAGGGTATGAAAAAAAAATCTAGCGGAGCTGCGGGTTGAAAAAATCCTAACGGCGCCACTACTTGAAAAAGTAGCCTACAGTTTAAAATGAGCTCGGTTTATGCTGTTTACTATCGGACCTTGCATCGGTAAACGCATTAACTTGGATCATACCGGAGAACCAAGTTTCTGAAGCTGGTGAAATGCAAAATGAATGGTGGGTCTATCTCGGTTTTTCGTTCTCAAAACCAGGATGAAATAGATTATCATGTTGAACGCAACCCTTAGTAAGCTATATCCTACTAAGCTTAGTTAGGGCTTAGAAGACATAACAAATAAAATGGTTATTTCTTCTTTTAAACGTCCCCACTTACTATCCAATGTAACTGAACTGACGGAAGAATAGTCCATTGTCCTGATTCAGTAGACTACGGATTAACCTATACTCGTAATGCTATCCCAGTGGCTTCTAAAAGGAAGAGCTGATTGAGAAGCAGAGAAATTACCTGGGTTCGATCCTGCACGCTGTCTCAGAAAACTACTCGCGCCCACACACTTGATGATTTCAGGCACGCAGCTGTCACAGAGAAAATGTATTACTTTATCAAGTATAACAGCTACAGGATGTATGGAAAAGCGCGACGACTATGAAATTACCTGCATTTGAACATCTGGTTCACATTCTAACTGTCGAATTAGTTGACAGTTTTTAGTTTTTGTAAGACATTCATCTGTTTCTGTAACGATCCGTAGTGACCAGTTAGAATTACTAAACCGTATTTAGAAACACAGTTCTAATAATGACATCATGAATACACTCATTCAAGTTCTTACTGTTCGGATTCTTTATCAACCAAGTATCCAAATAGGCTGCTCTGGAAATAGGCTAGTTGCCACAGCAAAGTAGTGAAATTATTAAAAAAAAAATACTAAAATTAATGCCGGAGCCCACTAAAGAATTAACAAGTAGCTTACAGTATAGACCTGTTGTTAGACAGTCGAAAAGTAAATTAACTTAAGTGCAATATTTAATAGGCCAACGTTATAACGTTTAAAGGGTGTAAGACTATAGACCTATTAATTTATTTATTATTTCATTTAAAAATACTTGTCTAATCAACTATTATTCCAACACACTAGTTCACGAAAATATATGAAACAAAATTAGAAAAATCATCTTCAATAACAGTCTTGAAGTACCTCCAAATAAAATGGTATGCGCACGATATGAAAATATTATCAAGATTTACCTCTCAGAATACCCCACCACCCCACGTCCATTGAGGTGAACCTCTGTGAACACTCACAAGATTGTGCTATGCAAAAAAACAGCATCTGATGACAACTATAGTTGGGAATGAGAAGGCGAACAAAATTACTACTATTAACAGGTAAATACTTTGAATTGTAAGAAAGCTACAGAATATTTGCATCACTTTTGTTAACTTGTACAAACTGTGCATTAAAGGTAGTAGGACTTAAAAAGAATAAAGCAATAAATAGATCCCCTAAATTTTCGCGAAATTATTTAAGAAAAAGTAATTATAAAATGTGAATCCTCCAATAAATTATTCGACTACCCCCAAGGTACCTTTGCTTCTGAAATGCAACGCACTATAACGTTAATAGGCCATCATATTTTACAAAAGGATGCATTTGCTTAATTTAGGAAACTATAAAACATTTAAGTTGTAATTTGATCCCTAAAAGGGAAAGGTAAAACCAAGGTAAAGAAAGAAAGAAAAAAAGAAAGAAAGTTGTAATGTACATTAGCATTACGGCCTTATTGTCATACCTAAGTTATTCCTTCCACAGTTAATCTAAAATAACCAATCTTCACAAATCAATTAGTTTATTATTGTTAGGCCTAATTACGATAAAACACACTATGTACATTCAAAAGTTTCCGTTATTTTCATGGTGTGAGAGTGGTAACACTCTTTCTTTACAGTCAATAATGCATAAGCACTGCATATTAAACCACACAGTTTGCATATGCATATCGGTGGCGACGTCAAATCGGCTTTGATTATATATGCGGTAATGAAGTTCATGGGCCGAAGGTTTATTAGAATACCAGTAATAGGCTAATAGATAAATAATTATTATTAACACTAGAAAACAATTTATGGTACTCTTAGGCGTAACTTAGTCTATACAACAGATGCAAAAAAATTATAATTATTAATTATTTTCAATTTGTTTTTTTCTGTTGATCTTCTGAATCAAAACTGAAAGTTCTTAACAGAGTTTTAGTAGGCCTAATTAGCTCATTTTCGTTAAACAACCTGGTATTTTATTTGTGTTGCCATGAAAATCGCTCGAATAGTTTGGCCTGTTACGTAAAACTGTAGGATATGTAGGCCTACCAAATTTCGCAATTTAAAAAGAATTTCAAATTAGAGAGTAACGGAACATGAAAAATATCTTGTATAAAAGCTTTCCGTATCTTTGAACTGAATTTTTAAATTATTATTACAATTTTCCACTTCATTTTACAATTTCTTTACTATTTGCAAACAATAGAATAATAATTATAATAATAATAATAATAATAATAATAATGTAATTAATAATAATAATAATAAAATATAATTATTAAAGACAGCACTTATTAAAATTAAATTAAATTTAGATTAATGAATTTCATTCCGATAGTGGGATATATGAAATAATGTATTTCGTAAAATATCCGCCTTTAAACCACAATCAAATCTAGATGAGGAAATAGTTACTCAAAACGAGATATAGCCTATATTAGTTTGAATAGTGCAGTTATATTATGAACAAAATCAAATTGTATTGTTGATTATGTTACATAAGTGCCCCTAAAACATTTATACAAAACAATTGGGGTTTTTTTTACAATATATAGTATGTGTGTCCAGAAATTCAGTATGATAAAAGATTAAAATGCTAAAAATTACACATATACCAATTACATAGATTTAAATATATTATATAAAAAGATGATATGCATTTCGACACGGGCATTGTCATCTTAAGTCTGAACCTATATTTTATAAACCGTTTTAGTATTTGGCATAGCCTATTATAATATAATAATTCAGTTCAAATATTATTATTAAGTTAGGTTATAAGTAGGCCTACTTACTGTTCTCAGATAAGAGATATATAAAATAGTGTACTCATGATTTAAGAAATTGTTTTTTAAACTAAGGGTACTTGACTGGTGCAATCATATGTAGCCTAACAATATTACATTCACATTTGTAGGCCTATAGGCCTATATTTTTAAATCCATGTAATTGGTATATGTGTAATTTTTAACATTTTAATCTTTTATCATACTGAATTTCTGGACACACATACTATATATTGTAAAAGAATCCCCAATTGTTTTGTATAAATGTTTTAGGGGACACTTAGGCTATGTAAGATAATCAACAGTACAATTTGATTTTGTTCACAATATAACTGCACTATTCAAACTAATATAAGTTATATATCTCGTTTTCAGTAATTACTTCCTCGTCTAGATTTGATAGTGGTTTAAAGGGGGATCTTTTACGAAATACATTATTCAAATAATGATAACCTCACCGGTTGAGCTAGCGTGACCAAGGAAGTTATTGTAGGCGCCACTTTTTGAGTGAAAAGTAAACATCGATTGAAGTTAGCTAGTAGACTAATCATTGCAAGGGAATAGGAAGGTAAACACGAAGCGTTAATAAGCCTTTACATTACTTAACGAGATGCTCAATTTAATTGTATTCAAAATAGTATGAACTTACGAAATTCATTACATCTACGGTATAAGCTATTTCCTTTCGGTGCAACCTACTTTCGAAAACTGGAGAACAACTTGTCACCAGGTGAAACTATAAAAGAAGAATTTGACATGTACTCGCAGACTAACAGAAAGCAGACCCACAACACTCTCCTACGAAGAATCACAAACTCAACTTTCGAATTCTGTGTTCTATCCAAGGTAAAATAATTTCACCCTTATAAATCCAAACATGATCATACTCTTAATGGAAAACACAGAATAGTGAAGACCTGAAATTACATTACTTAACGAGAAATGTTATTTTAGGCCTATATATCGCAAATTAATCGTTCATGCTAGCAATAAGCCTAAGTTAGTAAATGAAGATTACTTCATTCACCTAGATCAGTACAGTGTAATGAAGTAGCTTACAGTAAAACATAGAAGATGTAGCTCTGTCAACAGATACAGTTATCTAAATAACTAGGACTACATGTATGCGTATTTATCCTGTAATTTTTTAGGCATAAATATTTTCTCTAACTCTTCTCTAACTTAAAGGGGGGGGGGGACATACAGCTTTCGATGCTGGAAAATAGATGAAGTTTAATTTTTTTTGTTTTTATCTCAGCAATGAATTATTATGTAGCCTTGCATTCCGCCATGCTCTATATTGACTAGTTCTACAATTGCATACTATTTTCAGAATTAATTTAACCATTACAGTTAATGGGTAGTTAACATTACAAAATGGCAGCCAAATTTTGTGTACTGAAGTGCCATTTTCCTGATAACTCAAACATTTATTAACATATTGCAGTGAAATTTTGCATGCCAGTATATTTGATATTATTGAACAACACTGTCTAGAATCATTGATGTAACTTTCATAGTTTATTTATAAAAATATTTCTGACGTAAAAATTTATTAAAAAATTAACAAGTTATGAATTATTTTTAAAAATATATTTATACTACAGATAATGCAAAGATTCTAGAATATGTTGTTCATAAGATACTTACAAATAGATAGAAAAAAGAATCATTCAGAAATAATGGTATTTATGAAAATTATCAGGGAAACGGCACTTCAGTGCACTAAATGTGGCTGCCATTTTGAAATGATAACTACCCATTAACTGAAATAGTTAAATGAATTATGAAAATAGTATGCAATTGTAGAACTAGTCAATATAGAGCATGTCAGATTACAAGGCTACAGAACAATTGCTGAGAAAAAAAAATGAAACCATCTATTTTTCAGCATCGAAAACTTTATGTCCCCTCTTAACATACCGGTATCCGGAAGATTTAATAACAATTTAATAACCACAATTACATTGACAACAACTTCATTGAAATTCACTTAAATTTAACATTCTATCTTAGGGTGATCGCACCTAGTTTCTATAGGCTTGCTGAATATCTCGTTACTCACTGGAATGACTGGGTGTGAAACGATAGGAAATTCAGCCCAAATATCCTATTTAGGGCAAGAGGTTCTTTAGCCTGTCATAAATATTGCCTATGTCCAGCGGCTAACTTTTTAATTTCTTTCTGAAGGACGACATGCTGCGGTGTTCTAAGTTCTAAAAAAATTCTCAGCTGCGTTTAAACCACATTCCTAAGGTTCCCAGAAACAAACACGCCGAAACAAACATGCTAACTCAACCGCTGAGGGCGACTTTTAAAACACGATTTTTATAAAATAGGCTAGTTTTCCTTCTCCTTGTAGATAAATCGGGACTTCTCGTGGATTAATAATGAAATAAACTGCCTGGTTTTATCTTCATATTACAATAACTTGGTAGATGTTGCTCTTAATCTGCTAATATAGTTCTAACATATCTAATAAGTAGAGACCGGATTTTAAAGGGAAAATTTTCACCCAAAAAAGGACGAAAAAAGGGAAAATTATTGCCAAGAAAAGGTGGGAAAAAAGGAAAAATTATTGCCAAAAGAAGATGGGAAAAAGGGGATATAAAAGTAAGATAGTGTAAAAATTCAACAGAGAAATACATGTTTGTTTTATGCAAAGCCTTTGCTTGCTCTACAGCTGTTGATTCTGTAACGTCTAATGACTGAAGACTTTTTTGATCTTGTTGAAATTCTTACAGAGGAAAATAGCACACGAAACCCATGTTCCCCACCTTGTTATAATGGGAAACTTAGGCAATGGCAAGACTGTGATTTCCCTGTAACGTTCTATTCTGCTGGGAGGATTTATTTTTTCAATGGTGAATCAGTTAAAACAATTTTTAATGTTTTCATATTACCAAATACTGGGTAATTTACGAATTTTTCAAAATAAATTAGCAAAAAAGGTACTGGAAAGGGAAAGTTCCTGAAAAGAAGGGAAATGAGCCTAAAAAAGGAAAAAAAGGGACGTTAAAACCATGTCATTTGCAGTTGAAACTTACTCAGTAATGTCCTGTTCAATTTTATCACGTTTTGTGATGAAATATAAAAAAAAGGAATTCCCTTTAAAATCCGGTCTCTACTAATAAGTAGGCCTGTAGCATTAGCCTATAGTTTATGAGCCTACTATCATAATCTCTAAACGTTCTAAAATAAAACTAGAGGTAAAACTACCCAGAAGTCTATTTTAGTTGTGTATGAATAGGCTACTGTATTAGTATCTTTATTATTCACTTTAACGATGATAAGAGGTCGATAATAAACGAGATAATGTGCTCGTAATTCCTTTGATTGCGGGGTCAGAAAGTTATCGCGAAGGGTGATTAGAAATAATTAATCAGTCGTATTTCAGGCAGCTGGTATTGATCTATGAACTGTCTGACCACAGTGTATCGCAGCTGAAATATTATTGTCATTTCAGGCACAATATCAACATTCATATTGCACACTTGTACTATGTTATTCAACCGTGTTCATTTTGTGGATCCGTGAAATACTAAGGCCTCTATCAGATAGGTTGAAATGCTTGTACAAAAGAACAGAGTAGCCGTAAATTGTAAATGTAATGAATTGTAGTCCAACTTGCAGAAGAGTTTAAATGTAACTTATGTGGACTTGGTCTACCTTTTATTTATGGAGATGTAGGTTTTGACAACTCAATTACTGAACTTCACAATACTCTCGGATAGCTTAGCTTTCACACTTTCAGAACTGGATATCTTTATACTTGTAAGAGAACAGAAGCTTGGTGATTGGTTAATGACTCTGCACGTTAATTAATAGATTACGTAAGTTAATTATTAGACAACACTACCAATTATCTACCGAATTTAAATTATCGCTAGGCCTACTGAAGCCAATAGAATGAACTTACCATGGAAGTAGAAATGGTGATGTATTATTGTTTCAGCGGACTTAATAGTAGGCCTAATAAGAAAGTAATAACCGTGTGCAAACTTTATATAAATGTTAATCTTTAACTATTTTAATTCTCCTTTCCCACAAACCAGAACTCTTAAGAGATGGATAAATCTATGGATACCAAGAACCGAAACAGGAGAAACTCTGGTATGTGATTAGCACAACGCACGGGCTCCTAACCAAATATGAACATCCACACACAGGGAACGTTTGCCTTGTTGCAAGTTCAACCCAGCATTCGTCTTTGGAATGAGAAAAACCCCGAAAAATGCATAGTTTGGTCACGACCTCTCGAATGGGAGTGAACGAAGTTATCGCCTCTACCATCTAATTTGGTCATTAAGATTTTTCTTTTAGAATCGATCGAGGCTTTTCGTTTGAAGCCTACAGCAATCAATCAATTTACATAATCAATTCATCTTCGTCATATTTTCGCCTTCTTTTCTTCTCCCTTCGCTGTATAATCTCCCTTTCGAGATAGTTACAAGCCAGTACCCATAAGGAAGAGATAAACTCTATGAATAGAGCCTACATATACGATATGCAGAGAGGACATGGTCGACTCCCTCTTGTGTGGTCATCACATCGCGTCGCAGGGTCTAATCCTGAGTCAATAACACACTACACTATGGACTTGGAAACTTCAGGGTAGGTGGTAAGTAGCCTAAATTCCAACCCGGCATTCGCCTTGCGTGTGCAGAAAATGCCAGGATAGACCAAACTATGATATCTGAAGCTGGTACTTGAACCTGCGACCTTCTCAAATGCGAACCCTGAGCGTTATTGCCTCGGTCATTCCTCGGTTTACAACCATTAGGCCTATTTTTCGGGATCTAAAATGCAATAAAATATTTGTATCCTTTGATGTGTGCATATATTATTATGATTTTTAGGCCTAGGCCTATATAGGCTAGGTATCATAAGACATATGTACTCGCAAAAATCTCTCTTTTACCACTTGAAGGCTTGTCATGAATAAATATTGCGTCCTACAGGATCATTAGTCTATTAAGCTTAAGGCTACTGCGTACTCATGCGGGTTCTGGGTGTGACAAGTGCGTGTCAGACTACGCTTATGTGAGCGGTCTTTAATATTTCTTGTGTTTTTACACGTAGGCCCATCATTTAAACATTTTAAAGAGTTCTAAATCTCTATTACATTACTGTCTAAAGTGCATTCCCGACATATGATTTTAAATCATTATTCACGCTCTCCGTCGTGTCCAATTGCCTTCATTCCCAGTCATTTTTCTAATGTAGTACTTACAGCACACTATAGTCTATATCGGCAGGGCTAGGTTTTATGTGTTCTAACGAGGACTACGTATAGACCAGGGGTTCCCAACCAGGGGGGCGTGAGGCTCTTCTTAGGGGGGCGTGCAACAATTTGAAATTCATATTATGATTTAGTGTTGTTGCCTTGTCGACAAGAATTTTTAATCGGTTAACTTTAACCAAACAAATACACAGACACATACCGTAATTAACAAGAATAACAGAACAGTGTGAATGTACATTCTATAGCCTAATCTTATAAATTGTAACTATATTTTCCTTGTCATATTAAATAGTCATATCTTGTCCTCAACACGTTTATAATAGTTTGGAAATCCAAATACGAGATACGAGTGATCTGCGTTGTGTTCTATCAAACATAAAACCTAATATCTCACAGCTGGTGAAGCAAAACAGTGCCAATCATCTCACTAATATTCAGTTTTTAACTCTACATTGGAAATTTGTGTTTCTACATTTAGCTTTCTTTTTATGAACTATACTGATTTTTAGGCTTTTATAAAAGGTATTTTAGCCTTTTATTTTCGTGGAATAATCCTTTTTAGCCGTCTTAATAAAACACATAACGAACACTAACTTTAACACAGAAAATTGTATTATAGGCCCTAATTTGGAACTGTTACTCTAGTTTTTTACAAAATAAACAAGTAACTGTTCCTTATATCGGCACTCGAAAATAGCATAAAGCATAAACAATTGAGATACTTACCCTTTAATGATATATTTATTCAATACACCACTCAATTCACTTCCGATCTACAAAAATAAGTAAACTCGAGTGTCACGATTTTGTTCCTTTAATATACTTCTCTGGCATTGGTCGAAACTTGTTATTTTAAGAGAAACGACAATGGATTAGTTGCAGATATCAAAGTACAGTAAACGGCTCAAGTTTTATTTCCTGCGACGGCGAACGGCACATTTTCGAGTTACAAAGACAAGCGATAAAGTGATAGGCCTATATACATTGTTAATTTCCAAGTGTTTTATAAATTTACTTTTATTATGTATTTTCTTAAAATGCACAAATTCACATATTTATTTTCCTTTGCATTAGTTGGAAAATCTATTTAAAAATCGTGTTTTTCAGCAAAAGTCCACTTTAGCCCCTAGTTTTTCAGCATAAGTCCTCCTTAGCCCCTATTTGGCTAATCAGTCTGATTTAGTTCTTTTTAGGTTCTATAAGATTCATATAGCCTATTCGGAAGCAAGGGGCATGAAACGGAAAAGTAGGCTACTTTAAAATGTTCTAATAAGAAAGCTGGGAAAAATAGGTTAAAACCTTCAAATCCGGGCCCTAGTTATAATCATTGTAATTTATTGTAACCTATTATTGTTGTTACATTGTTATAATAATATTATAGCCTAATATTGTTATACTAATGCCCACACCTTCTCTATCGCAGATCTAGACTACAAAAAAATTGATAAAACAATTTTTGGTGGTGAAAAGGGAGTAAAGACAATACTTTTCACGAAATTAGGCAACAATGTCGTAAGATCGTATTCTGTCTTGAAAATTGTAACTTAACTGGTTAACTCGTCTGAGACGCAAGTTCTGAGATGGTTGCAGCAAAGAAACTCCATAATTACAATAATGCATAGGATCTCTCTGAACTATTCAGACCATGCATGTAGGGCTGGTGTTCATTTGATCGTACGCCGAAGTAATCTGGTGCGAAATGAGAGAGCAGAAGAGCTTATCAAGGTACCTGCAAATTCATCCGGGGGTTATGAGTAGGCTCATACTACATACTCTATTTCACACGCCAATGAATAATTAAACCTACTTATAGTATAGGCCTATAAAAATGACTTTTTCGCCTTATACCCCAATAAGAATCTACAAGTACAAAGAATTCGAACAGCAAATATGGAACTGTAGTTTTCCTATAGATTTACTTGAATGGAAAGTTATTGTGAATGATTGCTCAAAGAAACAGAAATCTGGGCTGGCATGGTGGTGATTAGGGACATGGAAACTTTAGAGGAAAAAGAAGAAATTATGAGAAACGTCGATGCCCATCATGTCTTAATATGTTCAGCGTCTTCATTATTAACACATGATGGGCATCGACCTTTCTCACAAATTCTTCTTTTCCCTCTAAATTTCCATTTCCATAATCAATACCATGCCAGCCCAGATTTCTGTTTCTTTGAGTAGGCCTAATCATTATTAGCTTACTTGTCCTGAAACTGAAACAATAAGACTTAAGTTTTTAAATATTTGTTCTTAAAGAAAATATAGAAATGGCATAGGCTATAAGAAGTGAACGATGACAAGAAATAAAATTTAAATAAAAAAAATACACTAAGGGAAATGGAAATTTTTAAAATAGGCTAAGTAATAACTTAAATGAAATGGGAGAAACATACTATTGAATGTTTTGAGGAAACTGGATACAGAGTGGATAGTCAGGTCATTAAACATATGCAAGCTAAACATTCAATAATGGTAACTGAGCTCTTATGTATGAGTTACGCCCTATGGTGAAACGGGTAAACGTTTGTATAATTTAATGATACAAGAATAAGTGAATGAAAAAGAGTAGGCCTATATATTTACTTATTAAGCCACATAGGCTAATTTAAAACAAGTAGAATACCATTATAGTGATATTATTCCAACTTAGCGGAACTTCCTGCGGACAAACAATGCAACTGGACAGTACTGGCGCACGAGTATGCAAAACTTTTCGGACGCAGTTTCTTTTTTTATTCTTAATTATGACACCTTACGGTATGTAGAAATGCAGGTTGCCACCAAATATTGTGGTCGAGGTTATCTTGACCCGCCATTAAAGATGGCGGACGAGCCACATCATGTTTACGCCATTATCTCCGTGACTCCTGGTCCAATCTTTCCGTTCTTTTTTTTTAATAAAAGGAAATTAAAAATACAACCAAAAATGTTATTACACGTTTTTTGTTATCTTCTATCCTTTGCAAGTTATTTAGGCGCAAAGTGTTCTTTTTTATATTTATAGAAAGGGTATACTGAAAAATGAAACTATGAACTACGTTTATTACATGCATTCCTAGTACATACATATATTTTTTTATTCAGTTTCAAATATAAAATACATGTTTGCAGTCCTCAGCAATACACACACATGGTGGTATTCAGTTCATTTGCTTCTTTTTTACAGCTGCAACTAAATGTCGTACAGCGAGACCTACAATTTGCACGGTGGTACTAAGTAGGCATAATCAGGTACTGCCTTTTTTGTAACATACTTTGGTAGAAGTTCATTGCTATTTTTTCCATAACTAAATTCCGTCAAGTCTAATGGCTCGCACAAGGGGTTGAAAGGGTTGAAAGCGTTCTTCCATATGTATGTTTGGGCTGATGCACGTAAAGCATGTTGATGTAAAGTATCTGTAGAGCATGAAATTCTGTCTAATGAGAAACCAGTCTCACTGTTCGAGATATGGATATATAACGTGCTTCGTCTGCTGTTAGTCCTGGTTTATTTATTAGTTTAAAATATAGTTGTTCCAGAGCTGTTGTCTGTGAGTGAGTGAGAGGTAGTCCATTTCCCAGTGGCTTAAGGTCGTCTTGTGCGTAAGGTTGTTTAATTTCATCGTAGGCCTTTTTCTTTGAAGATATTTGCTTGTTGTGTCGCTGCCATAAAAGCGTGCAGTGCTGGTAGGACATTAATATTTTTTCTCCCAAAGAGTCAGATACTAAATGGCGACCTATTATTCTTAATTTGTTAGATGTAACTTTCATCCAAAGACCCGAGCAGTCATAATTTTATAAATTTTGGCCAGAAATGAATTGCCAAATGAAAAATACCAGTAGGCCTATCTGAACTATGAATCATTAGCTCTGATCCAGTTGTACAGCATGAAAAGCACGCACGTATATTCTGGTGTCTGCTTCAGTATGATTTCATCTTAGATCCAAAACCCCTGAAGTCACGGCTCCCTGGATTTTGAAACATTTAGTTTCGTCATCAAATCTTCCAAATATCACCAAATCGTGATTTTCATTCAGTTTAACATAGTGATTTACACTTTTGCACAGGAATATTACAAGTTCTTGTTTATTTGAAGAGCAACATATAAAATTCTTGATATTTTTAGTTATGTGAGTGGATGGTTCCAAGATTTTCAGTTGTACAGGACTGGAACCTTTTGCATATCTTTTCGCTTCCATATTCTTCATAGAAATTTCACCATATCTATCGAAAAGATGTACATTCTTTGTACGTTAGGTCTGGAATAGAAAGAAATTATGTACTTGTAGAAAGCTCCTGTGAAGTCCCCAAACGTATTTAGGTAGTTGAATGATGAACACGAGCTATCCAGTCAAATATATGAATCATACAATGACCTGACGAAAGACCGTAGCCTACATCATAAGCGCAACTAACTTCATTGTCAATAACATTCATAAGAACGAGCTTATCAGGTTTTTTCATGAACATCAGTCAAGGCACGAGGATATTCTGCTAGTTCATGACTACCAATAGACTTCGAGTCATATTCACGTTGAATCGATAACGTTACAATCTTATGGATGTCAAGAGATTCTTTTGATTTCTGAAGTTCCTTGCTTGTACCTTTTTGGCAGTGTGTATCTTTCTGCTTAGGAGCGTATTTTAAATTCCGAAATCTTGCCCTCTTCATATGGTCGAAGACACCTTTTTCTTTTCCAAAAGCAGAAATAAAAGAATTCTTCATGAAGAATTTCTCCATGTTCTTCAAACTTCAAAATACAAGACGGTACATTTTCGTTTACCTATTTATTCGTCTTTTTCTGTAAATATGTTTCTTTTTTTCTGACAGGCTCCTAACTAATCTCTTTAAATTAGCCTCATCTCTCTATTCTAGAGGGACTCCATTCATTTTGCGTGAATGAATCCTCGGCTGCTCCTGTAGGATCATTGTTCATGTCACAAAAATTCCAGGAGTACATTGTGAATAGCACTCTTTGTTGGATACAGAACCATCCATTTCCCCATTGCATCTTTTTTTGTGTGTGTGATCCCAATCAATCCACCACTGACCGCTGATGAACTTATCTGTAATTGCTCAAGAGCGAGATCACTAGCTACAGTGATCCTGTACTCTTCGTGACTGACAACATACCCCTTTCAAGATCAGTTTTCACGCCACATGGAAGTTGAAGCATGTCTTATAAGTAGGCCTACATCGTGATGGTTCATAGAAAAAAAGTACGGTAACATTTTTCTTACAGGTGCAATAAGGAGTTCAAAATTGCAATATCTGTCGGCTTTCAACGAGTCGAATAGTATTCCAACCAATTCACAGTATTTCATATAAGCTTAGTACTGCAATGTATCGTTATTAGCGCTTCTGTGTGCCGTGAAATCATTGAAGCTTTTAAAGAAATTTGCATTTTCCAGACCACATTCTAAAAGAGTGTGTGTCGTACTGAAATCAGCCACATTGTGATCGGCAATAACTTCCCGTAAGATTTGGACTTTTGAACTTGTAAACAACTCCTCCAAAACTTAAAGTTCAGCATACTTAACATATTGCTCAAGCTGCAAATAAGTTAGGGCTTCATAGAGGAGCTTGTGTGCTCTAACGCCCCTATCGTAGCGATTACCGTTTAATGTGGATTGTAACGTATTTTCGCCATATAATCCTGCTTCTTCTGTCATAATAGATTAGACTTGACGGAATTTGGTTATGAAAAAGATAGCAATGAACTTCTACCAAAGTATGTTACAAAAAAGGCAGTACCTGATTACATAGTACCACCGTGCAATTGTAGGTCTCGCTGTACGACATTTAGTTGCAGCTGTAAAAAAGAAGCAAATGAATGAATACCACCATGTGTGTGTATTGCTGAGGACTGCAAACATGTATTTTATATTTGAAACTGAATAAAAAAATATATGTATGTACCCATACTAGGAATGCATGTAATAAACGTAGTTCATAGTTTCATTTTTCAGTATACCCTTTCTATGAATATAAAAAAACACTTTGCGCCTAAATAACTTGCAAAGGGTAGAAGATAACAAAAAATGTGTAATAACATTTTTGGTTGTATTTTTAATTTTCTTTTATTTAAAAAAAGAACGGAATGATTGGACCAGGGGTCACGGAGAAAATGGCGTAAACATGATGTGGCTCGTCCGCCATCTTTAATGGCGGGTCAAGATAACCTCGACCACAATATTTGGTGGCAACCTGCATTTCTACATACTGTAATTAAGAATCAAAAAAGAAACTGCGTCCAAAAAGTTTTGCATACTCGTGCGCCAGTACGGCCTGGTCTAAAAGACAGTGTTTGTTCCAACAGCCAAAAGTAAGCTAGACTAGGCTCAACGCATTATGAACCGATATTATTCGAAAATTCAAATCATATTTCCAACGCTTTAAATCCAAACGATATTTCATGCTCTTGTCTTCACCAGATCCAAACAGTTAACCACCTATTTGAGTGTCCAGTGGACTGACGCCAGATACATGGTTTAGAACGCCATTTTCAAATATATATAAAATAAGTTTCGAGCAGTCTCTAGTACAAATATTTAAAAAAATAAACAATGATGCTTCACACGGTTTCAGAAATCTGTCAGTGACTCACATTTACAAAACTCTATAAAATAAACAATGTAGCATTTAGGGTAATATCCTAATATCATTAAAGTACCAGTTATAATTAGGGTACTGTATCTCTAATAATTCCTTGGTTCGTGAATAGCGATAAAATAAATAATCTGCAGAATCTTGATCGTTTTGGCTACGATACTGCCGTTAGGCAGTAGAATGTCTAGAACCTAATTGATGTTGGTCTAGGATATGATTTAATTTAATGAAATACATAGGCATAATTTCATCTAATGAGCAGAAGAAAAGATTAAAATTGAAGGGGCTAGTTCCATAAGGGCGTAAGGCACATCTTGAATTTTGAGCTTTTAACATTTATGCCTTCTCCTCATATCTCTTAAATACTCAGTGAACAATTTATACTTGTGCCTTAAACCTCTGCTCACTCATAAGAAAAGACCTGTGCTTGTGAGTGGTAACATTGTTTAAAAACAATAAGATTTCTCAAAACTATGCTCTTGTGCCTTACGCCCTTATGGAACTAGCCCCTTCAATTGTTGCAGAGTGATAATTGAATCGGTCATTTAAGAAAGGGCTTAATGACAGAAATGATAACTTTTCAGGAGAAAGAAAAAACTGTTTATTTACAGAAACATTGACAGTTAGTAAATTCTTGCATATGCAATGTCTTATTATAGGTGTTTTTAAGATCTCTACATGTGAAACAGAAATACAGTGTGCTTACATGATGTATTATAGTAATTGAAAGTAATGGAATTGAGCCCTTTCAAAAGTATATCCCTCACACTTAACATTGAAATTGTGCAAAAACACAGTTTTAAAATAAAATAAACTATTATGATTGATTTATGTAGCATTAAAATATGATAAAGGGACAACTTAATATCTTGAATACTAAATACAGTCCTACATCAATGAAAACATACAATAAATGTAAAATACTTTCTTCATTCGTCAGCTTCTTTGGTGCAAGTAGGTCATGTAAGAATATCTACATAGAAATGCTTATGTTTTTCTGGTATACGTTATAACACATTAGTTTTGACAAATCTTGCTTGGTGTTAATGGGAACATTATTTTCATAAGCACACTTTTCAGGAAGTTTCACAGTTGATGTTGCAGATATTTCACATCAGAGGTGTGGCTGATATATATCCCTAATGTATGTTGAAGCACAAATTTGTACTGGGTTCTTTGAATCATACTGAGAACTTAGGTTTCAGTCTTTTTGTAATAATTTTGCCACTATGTTGAGACTTGTAGAATGTCATCAGCCAATACCAAATCCTCCTTGTTTTGCTGAGTTGACAATGATTTGTACATATTCCCCGATAGAAAGAATTCTATCTAGCTTATAGACACATCTCTTGATTAAACCAAAATCAAGGAACAATGACCATAAGTCTTACATTCATTGCTAGGATTCAGGAAGGTTCAGTATTGAAAGGACTCCATTCCTGGAGTTGAGGCATTTCTAAACTGAATGGTATATTCAAGCTGCTGTAGAACTAACTTTAGTAGGTGGAATTGGGTCTTTCTTTAACAGAATCATGCATCTACCCCTGGTGAACCCATTTACCTCATAACATCCATTTTGAAAAAAAGTGTCATTGAGCCCTTTCTTAAATGACCGATTCAATTATAGACGAAAGCAGATACCAATCTAAAAAATAAATTAGAAGTTCTCTTTTTTGCCACCGATTTTCATCAGGTCTTAGTATCATGAACTTTGTAGTGTTTGTCTATGCGCCATTAGGCTTGTCAAAACTATAAAAATCTTGTATAAACTCATTTGTCAAAGTTGTTAAACATGCTCACTAAAAAAGAGTTATTTTATTTATGCCTTTAAAATTTCATTATCACGGATTGGTCTATAGCAAGTTGGAATTTTAGATAGTAACTTATGAAATAAACTAAACTAAAAAATCAAGAGTTTATAAACGTTTTTTTTTTACTTTCGGCCACCATCCTCAAGATAGCAGAAGGCTCAAATACAATAGAGAATAATACAGGACACTTTGCTATATAGCCTATTGAGGGACAGTGTAGTGAGTACCATCTAGTGGCTCAACCTTGATACAGATGCAGATGAAGTGTTGAACCAAATACAAAATTAAGTTATTAGTTAAACTGTGTAAATTGTTAAATTAACTATTATAAGCAAATAGCTTATTGATGGAGGTTTTTTACAATAAAATTTGTGCGGTAACTACGAAATTCAGAAAAACTCGTGTACCTTCACATTTCCATGTGATAAAAACAGAGTATATTTTTATTTATGTTCAGTTTTTATTTTTGCCGCGACTATTAACGAATAGTAGGTCTATAATTCTTAAAAGTATTGATCGCTTAATGTTCAGAAGGCACATTATTTATGCTTGGTAAACATTACCGGTCTTTTCAGGTGTGATCAGTGGGATTTTATGTGCATGTGGAGTGACTTGGAAGGGCCATCTGCGCAGTTCTGCAAATCTTACAATACGTTCGGATCATTTTCTAATTACCGACGTTACGATTTCAGAACTATTTAGTCAAGAGTATGGTGAACGTAAATAGGCCCAAGACGCACAATGCACTGAAATAATCTCAAATATTTTGTCAGTAAACATAGACTTACACCTAATCCATTTTTCGTGGCTAATTCTTCATATTTTTTCACACTTGCCTTTCTTCTTTACTTTTAGCTAAAAACCTGAGACTATGACATTGCAAAGCCTTCCAAACGCGAACATAAACGCCAACACATCATCAGTCAAAATAAGCAGCCCACGTAAAACAAAACAATTGATGAGGAGCCTGTGCAAATTCGGATCATGTTCAGGAATCAGCTCATGTTCATTGTGTTACCAGACAGTCTCAAGACAAAAGTGATCTTACGATTAAAGTTTTGACAGTTGCATACGATTCAGCGAGTCATATTCAAGAAAAATGCTTTAGTAGGCCTATCAAAGTTAAAAACCTAAATTTCTCACTAAAACATTCTAAATCTTTAATTAAATCTAACATAGTAAACTTTATGGCAGAAATATAACACCCTTTCACAAGCTTTTCCTAAAACAAAAATCATGCATTTGGAACAAGTTGTGTTTTTGTTCAAATAAAAATCATATCAGTTAGCCTAAACATTTCAATTCTTTTCTTTTTTGTATCCCTCAATAAAATTCCATTACTTTTTAATGTTTAAAACCTAGCGGTACATGAATATGACAACATTTAAAGTCAGTTTAATCTTTCCATCCTCTCATAAGAATTTAAGCATTTGAATCTGGCGCCAAGTTCGCAGGTTGTTCCACCGGGAGCGCTGCAGCAATCTGTCCCCATGTTTCCATTGGCAAAGCAATAAGAATCTGGTATTGTTCTCAATTGCATCTGGTAGGCCATAGTAGAAAGCCCATGTTTACAAAGAAAACATAATGTATCGTAGTTTGAGCTTTGTATTCTTCTCAATTAGGCTACCATTTAGCCCTGCAACACTTATAAATCGAACATTAATGTACAAATCTAATTAACTAGCCTATGCGATAGAAAGTAATAGACTACTTACGCTTACTAGTTTAGGAGTTGCCGGAACCAGCTCTATTGCTTACCCACAAGCATTTCGTAAAAGCCGAGGGTGGCGAATTTACAATGTTTCCGCCTGTAGGCACTTGCTGATTTACCGCACCCCCTTTTTTTCTAATTTCATCCCCTTCGCTTTCAGCTCCGATAAGCTTTAGAATGAAAAAGGCAATATCCAAGACATCTAACTTAACTTAGAGGGAAGAAATGCACATCAAAACCCACAAGATACAACATTTGTGGAATTAACTTAGACCTGAGAATCGCACATTCTAGTAGGCTACACTGTACTCACAAAACATTTTTTAAAAAAGGACTGTATGTGTTTTAAATTTACACTATTATTTCCGCATTGCTTTTAATTGGTCCTCAAACATTTTATCCTTCTTCTTCACACCTAGCGTAACTGGCATAATTTTACGATAATTATTTATCGGAATATATATATATATATATATATATATATATATATATATATATATCTTTTGGTTTAAATCGTTTGAGTTATTTTAAGTTTGAGATTTAGTGTTAATGATATGTAAGTTTGTTTCTTCGCCATAGTAGGTCTAGTCTCTCCTGAGAGGAAGGCTATATAACCTTATAAATCAAAACCGCCAACAGTTTAAAGTTAGAAATATTACAAGTACCGGTAACATATTAATTTGTATAAATTTCCACTGTCAGTATTAGGAATCTGAGCCACCAGCATTGATTGCTTCACGTACGATAATGGAAGAATTGCGTTATAGCAATAATATCAGAGCTTCATATAGGCGTACAGGTTGATTTGTTAAGAGAATGATCTACATGGCTTATCAACCTTCGAATTACACCTTTTTTTTTAGCTATAAATTTTATGTTTTGACTGAAGAAGTTGATACATTTTTATTGTAGTTTTATTTTAGCCAGTAGGCTAATTATTTTTACCTATTTTAGTACTAAGCATAAGATTACTTAATCAAATAACTTATTTCTTTTCATCAACAATATTTTTTTGCTTATACAATACTGTAAAATTATTGTTTTATAGGTTTTAAAACAGAGAGGTGATAACTGATAAGCCATGTTACATATTAATGGAATTCTATTAACAGTCCAACCTCTGTATAACAAACATTTATATTACAATAAACCCGCATATAGCAATATTTTTCTTTAGTCCAGGCAAATTTCCCATCTTAATAATGTTAAATGTAACTCACTACAACGATGAAGCTACTTTAGAAAAACCTTTTTATAAAATATTTTTGTAGTTCAATAATTGTTACTGCAGTAGTTTAGCCCTGAAAATGGTAGCTGGTATCAGATTACTGTCCTCCGCAGCCACCAATATTGTTTTCTGTCCTGATAGCTATTTCATTTTTTCTTTGATACTACAAAAAAGAAAGGCAGGCCTACATTATGGGAAGGATAATAGGGCCACTTACGTGTGCAATAGCATGCAGTGAGTTCGGTTGGTACTTCAACGTAGTTAAGAAAACACCAATCTATCGAGCAAATGCTTTTCGTTTTGTTTAACTATATGGTAAACTTCTTCTCTCTTCTCACCCTCTACAGTCTTAAATTTCACTTAAAAGTAGTCTTCCGAGGCGATAGCCTTCGTAACATTCCACAAACCGTAGGCCTACGTATTCAGGTCTTTACATGCAAACAAAAAAGAGATGTCATACTCAATGGGAAGGAAGAAGTTGTCACTTTGTCGGTTTTTTATAACTAGGGCAAGGCACTTAATGACCATAAAATAGTGAACAAATGCATTTATAACCTAAAAAGTGTAAAAATGAGACAAAATTAAAAAATTTTAAAAAATTCACCATTATTACTTACGATTAGTTTTCTAAGTAATGAATTGCTAAAAGCAATTTAATGGATGAGAGTCCGTTACATATGAATTTATAATAGCCTATAAAACACACTTATTTTGTTACTAAAGAAGTAGCCTAAGTAAATTTATACTACTTGGACACTCGTAACGAAAAAAGAAATTCTTTCTGAACTGACATGCACATCAAATTTCCCCTAGAAAATACGTGCCAATTTATAAAAATAAAAATTCTTTATTGCTACAAGACAAACTGCTATGGCGTTTACAATAAACCTGAATTAAATGAACTATGAAGACTTGGCGGAGATTATGAAATAAAACAATCGTCCGTTGTTTGAAAGTAAATATTTGTACATGGGAAAGCTCCTCCTTACCTCCATTGAAACATGACCTAAAAATGCCAAAAATGACTTAAAAATTGCCAAAAAAGACTACCTCTAAAAATGACGAAAAATACAAAATAAAACAAAAAAGTGCAAAAACAATTTGCCCTTATTTAATCAATTATTTCACGATAAATATTTATGTATTATGGTCGAGCTATCTTTTAACCTTCATATAAAAAAGATGCAAAATCATCAAATGTCTTGCCCTATTAACATACACATCTAAGTAAGCAGTGTACAATCCTGTCATCTGAAAAACATAATGCCTACGATTATTTATATAGGTTGCATAGTAGTAAGTGCCTTTCAGATTAATTTATTCTGTGCACCATCTTTACGTTGGTAGGCTTACGTTTAGGTTATTAACTTCTTTGTCTTTTTATTGTTTTAGTCTCTTCCTTACAGGACTTATTCAGCGATATCAGACAATATTATAGCAAACGATCTTAATTTCTTAGTTGCCTTAATTTCGTAGTAAGTTATTATTTTATTTATTTATATCGAAATTGGAAACAGCAAGGGAAATACAACAGCTTAAGCTTTCACGCCCGGCGTTGAAATCATTACAGAAGTTTTCCGGCCTTGTAGGCCGTCGTCCAGTAGGGTTAGTAAGGGAAATAGTTTGCCTTCCTGATCACAGAGGGCAGCTTCTCCTCTATCTTACAGATTTGTTTTTTTCGTCCATCACTTACTTCCTTAGCGACAAACAATTTATTCCTAAGCAAACTAAAGGTATATTAGACCCTATCTATTTTATGGAAACCGGAGGTCCATTGCCGCGCTTGCATGAGCCCGCCATTCAAACCTATTTTGTGCTAACTCTAACTTATTCAACCAACCCTCGCAAATCCTACTTCTCTTAAAACTATTGTAATATTGTCCTCTCACCTACATCTAGGACTTTCAAGTAGTCTCTTCCCTTCGGGTCTCCCAGTCAATATTTTTTAGATGTCTTTCCTTCCCCATGCGTGCAACATGTCCAGTCCATTTCATCCTCCGTGATTTAATTACCCTAATTATTTTAGGTGAAGAATACAAGTTATGAAGCTTGTTCCTTCTTCCATTGTTGTTTCAAATTTCGCAATAAATAAAATAACAGGATAGGCCTACTGCAAAATTAGAACTACTGCGAAATTACAACCACTATTCTACGTAGGCCTTCAACTCAAAAACCAATGTTATGCTATGTTGATCGTGAGCACTTCGTTTCAGAAGTGGTCTAATGTGTAGAAGCAGCGATCCATTCATAGGCCTACGGATAAGTTTCAATAACTTAAATGTTCACAGTGAACAGTTACTGAAAATGAGGCTACGTTTGTTCGCAACCAATGGGAAGGAAACAATCTTACTCTTTAATATGCTAGATAGTGAACTTCTAATTATAAGACAACTGAAAGAAGATATTTTTCTTAGCCTTTTACAGGCCTACATATCCCAGATATATGTTATCTGAACGTGAATTCCGCTGGATTATCGTAAGCTGGGGTGTCCATTCGTCCCGTTTTTCCCGCAAGAGTCCCGTTTTTCGATAAAATGTCCCTCTGTCCCGAAAGTTTCATTGGGGACACTCAAATGTCCCGCTTTTTTGTGATTCTGATCGGCCTGTGTGTTTCACCGTTTCACGGTACATTAATAAAAGTTAAAACAGTGAAGGTCTTTCTCATTGTCAAAACATAATTTAATGGATTAATATGTGCTGACTTCTATGATAAATTGTAAGAAAAAAAAACGCACTTCTTGATAGAATACTAACAAGTTAAACAGTCAGTGACAATGAGGCATCTATTACTGTGGAATAAATTACCTACACCAGTCTGCAGAAGAAATTTAAGAAGTCATTTGGGGTAGTTTGTGTGCATGAGACAAAGTAAATTGTAAATAGGCTAGACCTTAAATTTTTTTAAATAAATTTTTGTCCCCTTTTTTCCATAATTGTCCCAGGTTTAAAAAAAAATAAAATGTACTGTTTTTATATAAACATTACATGGACCCCTATCATAAGCACACCTATGCACGTCCCGAATGCTTTTGTTATTCAAGCCCATCTGATGATCCCAAAACGTATAACTTATTTCACACGTAGCCCTACTTCAACCCAAATGCAGTGTCGATCTAGAAATGCATCTTCTTAAATCGTAACGGAAGTAGTTACACAGACTTTAATTGAGGTAAACATTTCCCACATGAGAATGTCACAAGCCTAACTTAGTCTAGCAAGAGAGGTACACATTAGTAAGTCATAAATTAAAGGAATATTAACTTCTATGAGATGCAAATGGCTCCACGTTACCAACTCAGGTTTTCGAAAGCAATGAATACCTTATTATGATGATCAAGAAGTAGGCGGTCCCAGTCCACACCTTTAAACTTTTAGCATAAAGGGATAGACTATACAGCATAATTGGTTTAAAGATTCTACTGAAGGAGGGAACACCATTAGAACCGGTATCTGATTAAGCATATGCGGTATTTAATATTAATGATTGTTATCTTCAAGCACCTGACAGCGATCATCTGCTCCATTTATGACAACATTAAAAATTATGTAGGCCTAAATCTTCTTAACTTCAAACATATTTTTAGTTTCATCTATAACACATGCTAAAATCTGCCTAATACAGGTGTAGGCCTATATAAGCCAATTAAGAGACGATGAGAAAATTGATTAGCTCTAACAGTTTCTTCTTAATTTTGTTTGAAAACTCTATTGTCATGGAATATATCTGAGGTACGGGACAAATATTAACTTATATTATATAAAATATTAGTAATAGTCTGTAATGGTCTTTACTTTTTACGATTTCATAATCTTTTACAATTTAGAAACATACAGAAAAGCCATATTTTATCTCTAGGCTATGTGTGCTGAAAAACAGGAAATAGCCTATGGTAATTGTTTTTCAAAACTTAAATTTTGTTTCTAGTACTACTCGTAGCCTACTCAAATTATCTTATAATTAGCCATTAGGACAATAGGCCTATAAAACATCTGACATTCTACTTTGATAACTGCCCATAGGCTACCCAGTCAAACATTCAGGAAAAATTAAACTCAAAGCAGCAACAAGGCAGAAGCCTAAATTTGAAATGAGCTAAAGTGAAAGTTAAAATATCAGTTTCAAAGTTCATCAATCACACTATAGCCTATAAAAGTCTCCCAGCTCTTTAAATACCTTTCATGGGGCGGTTCAAGTTTGACAGGGGTCTAAATCTTCGGAAACCCGTAGATTAAGCTCTCTACAATAATGGTATGCAATAATCTTAAAATCGTAGTGCGGATTGAAAGAAGCGTCGAGTGCAAAGGTTATTATCTTAGATAATTAACTTAGAGGTTTTAAATATGACTCAACTGGCCTAGTTTACTCACTGAAAGGCTACAAATAATGTTCTACTAGAAATGTGGACGAGCAATATTTGAGAGATAAAAGATTATTTTTAACGACTCACTTTTAAGTAGGCCTATAAAAATGCTTTCCGTGTAAGGAAAGGCCCACAATTAGACTGTGGAATTTGCCTTAAAAATTGTATTCTACATTTATTTTCCGTTAAAATGCGCATGTATTAGGTCATATAAAGCATTAAAAAAAAAAGATAAATGTAATCAAATGTAATCAATTATTTTGACAGCCATAGGTCTATTACCAAACACTTGGTGGTTATCGAGCATGTTAAACATGCTGTAGTAAGGAACCGTTAAGTAATCGATAGCTTTGCACTGTCTTCTTACGTTAGACTCAAACAATATAAACATAACTTAAGTAATTCGTGAAAACCATTGATAAAGTATAGGCTAATGGAGTTAATTATCTATCTTCGCACCCTAGGCCTATGCGGAAATCCATACCAATTAGAGCACAATAATTGGGATTTAATTTAAGTTAACTATTTTGATAATAGTGGAATCATAACCTATAGGTTTCAACTTTCAATGCATTTTGAAATATCGTATCAATTACAACCGATAACTTATATAATTTCAGAGATTTACTTAATTTTCCTCTCCAAATATAGCCTACAAAGGCAACAAATCATTAGGAGTCTAATTTCGGAAAGAATTAACCAAGATTTAGAGCAGTTTACTTCATTAATCATTGTCACTTGTGCTGATTCACTGTACACACTTCTCTACTATTTATTGTTGGCAAGAACACAACAATTTAAAATAAATCCCCCTGGTGTAAATGCAGGTCTACATAGAACGTTTTTAACAGATTAAGATATTGATCTACACAATTCGAAATTATAGGTATAATAAATTGTAGGCCTAACTACGATAAACTCTTCAATTTAGCCAAGAACATTGCAAAGAGCGAAAGGAAAATTGCATTGGAATCTTTATGCGTTTCAAGTAGCTACCACAAAAATTATTGTAAGATTATGATGTTATTATGAATTAAAGGATTTTCTCCTGTTTATGTTGCAGAACGTTTACTGAAATTAATTTGTCAGCCTAGCAGTATTAGGACTAAACAGAATTACACATAGCCCTATGTAGCCTATCTATTAAAAACGCCGGAGTAGCGAAATATTTACCTGAAATATTCCCCCATTGATATTTTTATTAGATTAAACTGCAGGGCCTATAACTTGTTATTTTTGTCTGTAGAAAGAGTTTTTATTATTAGTTCTACGCTCATTCCATGGACTATTATTTTGCCTAAAGTACATATCAGTTACAATTTGTTACAGGCATATTCATAAATAACGTAGGCTAGTTGATATTTTAAATCCTTTGTCACACTAGTAACCGAGCCTACAATTAAATTAAGTTACTTCAACTTAAATTTCTTTCCTTCTGACATGGCTATTTTTGTTATTAGCAGCAGTATTATTATTCATATTATTACGGTCTTTTTTATTTGTAATAGGCCTATCATCTTCGCTTTCACCGTCGTCTTTATAGAATTATTTTGCGGTTATTCATTCAGACTGCATATTACCCGTAGGCTAATATTTTCTTCAATGTTCATAAATAGGCTATAAGTGTACTGTAATGTGAAAATGCGATATAAGCATAATACGTCTAGATTAATACTTATTTACAAGATAACAACAATTAAAAGATAGTATAATAATTAAAAAAACGTTATAAAAATTTCCAATTATAGCAGAATCATATTATAGGGTATGTAATTAAAATAGATTTATCAGATAACTGCCTGATCTAAAATTCCTTACAGATAAAAATATATTCTAAAAAGAATAAGTTTAGCCTAGGTATACTATTCAGTTAGGACACCATTCAAACACTAACTTACAAACCCAGGCTAAAATTTATTGCTTAACGTAATGAACAAGATATCCTATTGTCCATTATGCAGATGGGAATTCATGAATTCACAGAATATTATTTTTATTCTATTGTTGATGATTAAAGAAATAGAATAGGCCTAACTACTTCCGGGTTGGGTTCTTTCAAATATTTCAAAATAAACCTATTTGACTAAACCTTAAGAGGTAGCCTACGTAGGCTATTGTTTTAAATATGAGGTTATTTCTTTCAGAAAACTAGTAGGCCTATATTGCATAGACCTAACTTATAACAAGAACTATTTATTTACCTAACATGCCCTTGATCGTCATTATAATTCAATTTATTCTGGACATAGAAGACTATTAACTGTAGGCTATCATCTGCTAGACAGAATAAGTACTAGATAGGCCTACATGGAACTCATGTCTTGATATTTATGGTCTACAAATTAGACATTAAAACGTTTATTAATAATAATGTACTAGACCTATGCAAATAACTGTTTATAACAGGCCATTGTCTTTAGGCCTGGATGGAAGAGTCTATAATGTTCTGGCATTCTTTTCACAAGTTCGGGGGTTCAATCCCCCAGGCCGATAACTTATTAGCGTGGGTAAATGCAGCGTCTATTCTATGTCATTTTAAATACCGTATAACTTATGACTGTTATGAGACAGAATTACGAAACAAAGTCGAAAGTACCAACCGTCCTTAAATAACGACAACAAAGAATCAGCTAAAATAGATCTAGCCATGCAACATCAAATTAAGGCATTTGCCACACTGAAGCTTGTAGTTATAAACAAAAAGAAAATTTATTGACAATGACTAACAGATTTCTTGTCATATTAAAATACAATAATAAACACAATGCCATTCAGTTTCACCATGCATCACGGTATATCCCAGAACTAAAATGAAAAAGTCTATTTTAAAGTAGATTCCCAAAAACTGTATGACTGAAATTCTTTAAGCCAGTTGGAATGGATTGTATTGGTGAAAACAACACATGGATGAGATTTAAAAAGCTTGCTGGGGTATGAACCTACTTGCACGTGGCAAGCAGGAAGAAACTGAAATATTAACAAGTATTTAGGGGAGTACAATGATAACTGTTAAGTCGGACAACGCCTCCCCCATTGAAAGACACGTGCATTCCAACACTCACCGTTTTAAGAAGGGATCTCGCAGGGTATCATCTTCGACGAAGGCTTCAAGATGTCCACATCGATGAAAGATGTTGCCTGAGATGTTCTGTCATCGTTGAAATTGCGCGATCGTATCAGAAATATTGTCAAAAACAAATGTTGAGTAACAAAAACAGATGATATAAACGTGGAAAATAAAACTGATCGTTGTCGATCCCCGGAAGTATTGCGTACCGGTATTACTCGTACTGCAAGTGTGGAATCGTGAACAAGTAAAAAAACAAAAAGGGAGGGGTAAGAGTCACAAACATACAAGAAGCTGGGGGAGTGTTTGTGTAGGTATGTGATGTGTGATTGCCGTTGTTTAGTAATAATAATACAGTTGTACTCTTGTGAATCCAGAGCCTGTGCAAGCTGTCTTGATAGCGATACGTGAGTTAAGTGTTAAGGCTATGCTTTACGGCTGGTGCTGTAGTTGGGAAGTCCTCCCTCCTACTGTTCCCTCCCCCCTCCTATCCCAGTACACTGAGTATGGGTCCACAAAACCGAGCAGGGCGGGGGCAACAACGGGAGTCAGTGAGTGAGAGAGGACCACACTGTGTCCGACACAGGGATGGTGAAGAGGGGCCTAGAGGGGGAATTTTAACCCCAGCAGCAATGGGTGGAGAGAAAAAGAGAGAGAGATAGACTGCTTTGATAATGGTTGCGAATGGTACAGAGAGAGAGAGAGGGATCGAAATGCTAGATGACGAAGAATAAGAGAGAGAGAGAGTGAGAGAGAAGGAGAGAGTGTGAGGTTGAAGGGGTGTCAGGAGAGGAAGGAAGGGGACAACTCACACATCCACACATCCATACTCACACACATAAAGCATAGCTATCTCGTTCCCGCTCTCATTCAAACTTCGGTTCGTCTCTCTTGAACACATGGGGATACAGTCGCCCGGCATGACGTAACAAGTCCACGTGACCGAAACTAACCTTCCAATCACATCACCTTGCGCCAAGTCCAAACCGAAACACTGGGTCTGTTTAAAAATAAAGTAAAAACAACTAGATAAACAACAGTAACAAAAAAGAAGAGGCTTGGCAAAAGAAGAAAATGAAGACATAAAATGACATGCTGCTCACTTTATCTCAATAATTTAAACCAGCTATTATACAAATTGGTAGGTAGAATTAATGGATAACAGAACAATAAATTATTGCTTGAAAACAACACCACTTTCACGGTCTTTTCCCTTTGTATTGCATAGTGGGAAGCTCAATACTATGTCATTTCTCTTCTCAGTAGAGTTCTCAAGTTCATTAGTCTCACTCAGACAAAGATTGGATCACAACCATTGCTCATCTACATTGATAACCTCATTGCTAGAATTTCCTCACTCAGCGATAATTTATAGCGCCTATCTACTCTAAATTTGTATTTCCTTTTACAAATTACGTTTGAAGGCCATTTTTGTCACCTCGAAGTGAAATGTTTAGCCTATATTGTTGAAATATGTAAGTGTAGGCCTATACTTTTATTCTGCACGATATTTTAGTTAATTAATTAATTATTTGAATTTCAAAAGCCTGCATAGGCCTACATATTTTTAGAGAGGATACTTATTTTAACATGACTTGTAATGTCCTAATTGATTTTTTCTTTCGAATTTTGCAACACTAAAGTAAAAAGAAAGTGTTTGTTATTCAGAATTGAGATATTTGCAAGATTCAAGCAGTAAATTGTAGCTAATGAATGAGTCTACGTGTGGAATTACAACTATTGCCCATTTCTTAAACATCATAATAGAAGGCCTATAGATAATAAAATATAGACTAATAATACATTATTTTAATCTGTTGTTATACGAAATTGTTTTGTTTTTCCTCTTTAAAATTTAAAAAATCAAATGTAAAATGCAATTTACTAATTATTATAGTGATTTGAACTTTGAATACAACTTGCATTAGTAGGCCAATTAAAATTCTGGTAAACACTAAAATTAAAATGGATGCTGTATCTATATGCATTCATGGATCACAGATTATTGTCTCGGTTGGACAATTCTCACTAAAATTAAAAGTATATTTTTTAAACAGCCTCCTTCCCATAAAATATTTCGTGTAAAATTTATGGCTGTATTTTGATTAGCCACACTATCAGCAGAAAAAAGCATAAATATCAGACACAACCCAGGCCTACATGTTTCTTCCCTTTAGTATAGGTAAGCAGTCTATTTTAAGGAACAAGGACTCCAAGGAGTAATAGTGTCGAAAATGGGTCGTTCAGCAAAATTACTAAGTTATAACCAGGGCCCGGATTCTAATGACACGTCATATTTTTATTAATGCTGCATAGGCATTGCGAACTTGTGGATAACCTCTAGGTTATAGAAATGCATTTTTACTAGGTCATTTTTTGTCATTTTATCCAATTTTATGTTTTTAGAGCATTTATTTCAATTTTAGGTCATTATTTTGTCATTTTCATGTCATTTGCTTCCTTATTTAGTCATTTTCATGTATTTACATTGAGTGTACTAACTTTTTTTTTCGTCGCTAGCGGTGCTGTCTTTGAAGTGTTGTTTGTTTAATGCAAGAAGGAAAAATTCGGCGTTAAGTGTTGTCATGTCTCAGTCGGAAATGAGGATAAAAAACGCAATTTTTTTATTATATTACTGTTGTTAATAGATTGACTTGGCACCAGAATCTACCACCTGCTTGGATTTGAGAGTGCAAACTACTGTTTACCCTCAATTAAGCAACAATGAACGATATAATCCGGCAGACCACAAAAGGATGTGCAGAATTTTGACTCGCCAGTGCCTCAGTGCCGGTATAAATTTCCGTGAGAAAAGAACATTCACAACATTACAGTTATTTACAGTTATTACAATTATGTACAAACTAGTCTATAACTTTGTGTGTACAATAATAATTTTTTATAAATAAAATATAAGTTTTTAGGTCATTTTTTATACTTATTAAGTAATTTTCTTTAAAATTTAGGGTCATTTTGTAGGTCATTTTTCAAACAATATTAGGTCATCAGAATCCGGGCTCTGGTTATAACAGTTTACACACACCTATTTGCCTAGTGTTTCTCCTTCCTGATTCTTCCGTAATCGATGGGCCGAACTTTCATTTCTAGGCCTAAAGGTTTTGAGAGGGAGATGGAACAATAGACTACGTTTGGGGGCATAAAGCCTCCAATGTGGAGGTTTTCGGTACCTAGAGTAATTTGGTTACACTTATTTTCTAAGAGAGAGCAGAGGAGTGATAAGCCCATCGCCTCACTCGCAAGAAACTAAGGTAAGCTATTACTTGGACGTGAAAAGCACAAGGAATTTTTCCCAGAGGCTCAAATTTAGGCTTAGAGTTCTTCAACGTGCTGTAAATCTCCGGGACGGGACCCCAGCTTAAAGTCGCTCCCGGAGGACTGAAAATCCATCGACAATGGCCGGGTTTGAATCCGCAACCCTCGGATCTACGGAATCTACCTTTACATCACTGTGGCCGACAGTAGACTACAATAGCCATGGTTAAATATACAGTACCTTATTTCAGATGTGTTGTAAGTTATATACTAGAGGTGTACATATTCTGATTTTAGCTTGCTTGCCCCTTTGAAATTCTGCAACCAGCCACAGCTTTTAACTTGCTTGACAAGAAAGCAAGTCAGATTACAACGATGATAAGAAATACTATCGCTATGAATCACAAGTTCTTCATAACCTGGTGGGTTTCACAGGGCCTAAGGAAACTGCAGCCTGGCGGAGAGAATATGAAACTGGGTGTAGGCCTATTAGTGCACTGGTAAGTCGTGCAGTTACGTAGTTAAGGAACTTCAGATGTGTTTAGAGAATTTTACCCTGAAGGAAGCCGAGGAGAAACTAAAATGTGGAGAGTTTGAATTATCAATGAACAAAGGTAGGCCTACTAGTCCGGCATGGGAAAAATTTTCAAAAATTTTCGAGAAAACTTCATAAAATCATTAATAACAATAACAAAAATCCCTTTAGCAAGCCTACAGGCTGAGGTAGATTTCGAAGTGCTTTTGGTTTAATTTACTGTCTTCTTCTTTAGCCTTGGCATGACAAACCCGCAATAATAACTGCAAAAAAGAGAACTTTTTCAAACATTCAAATCTCGCCTTATATGAGAACTATCAAGAAACTAGTTATTGATTTGCAGAGTACTCATCAAGAGCATTTCAACGATACCCCGCAAGACGTAGTTTCGAAAATTTCGAATTTCCATCCCCATACCCCCACCCCCACTCCCACTTAATTTTTTTTTCTCCATATAACAGTTGCATAAAACTGTAGGCCTAAAAGTCATTTTCCTAACAGACGGGTGGCGAAGTCAGTATGGCGCTGACTTTTTGAGTTCAAGGTCGCAGGTTCGATCCCGGCCCGGGTCGATGGCATTTCTTGTTTGCATAAATGTGACAAGCCCATATCTAATGTATTAGGCCTACATGCCAGTGAAAGGATTCCGCCACCAGCGACGTATAGTGAAGAGACAGCTCCTGGCCTGGATGCTAGAAAGAGTGGTTCAGATTTGAAGTATAACTGCTAATAATAGAACTCTCCTTCGAGACTTCGTATTCCTTAACGTAGGGAAAACCTGCGACATAGGGCTAATTGCTTTACTTCCCTTTCGAAGGAAGGAAAGCTACCCGCTTTGATGCCGTCATGAATTATATGGCATGCATGCGAACTGCTTTACCACTGACAGAACGAAACACTAACATTTATTTAAATTTACAAAGACCTATGGCATCTGCCTACAATAATGAGGTGAGGAGTGGAAAAACAGCATAGAAATAATTCATTTTTAAGACAGGCGGAAGACCTTGTGAGAGGTAAATGAACTCCGACAATTTCTCTATCTCAGCAATTTCTTCATAACTTACTAGAAATAAATGTGGAAATGTTGCTTAGAAAAAGTATGGGAGCTAGATCTTCACCACACATCTCTCAAAGCAGAGTTTAATTAATATTATTATGACTTGAAGAAGACATCGTCTAAGATTTCTGATAAAATAGGTCTACTCTAGGTCAGCGTTTCCCAATATGTGGTCCGTGCACCCGAATAATTAAACGAATCCGTTAAGTATGATTTAGTTTTCCATATTTTCATTTTACCAAAAGTACTGTATTTGAAAATTTTGCTTTGGCCTCTGTCAGGGACGCACGAGTAACGTAATAGATACAAAACTGTGACGTTCCAATTCCCTTTCCAAGCTTTCGCTTCAAGCCTCGTCTAATCCCCCACAAGCGGGGCCGGCTTTTGGAAATTTCCCACCCATAGGTTCTTATGTATTTGCAGCCCCTCTAAGCTATTTTATATTAGTAAATATTACTAACTTAAATAGGCCTACTAGAAGAATGGTGCTTATAAGTTACATCTGCGAGCAGAACCGTTCGCGAAATCCTCGCGAGCCTCAAGTTCGCAAGATTGGGAAGGTGTTTTGCGAGTGAACCGCTCTCCGCGAACAGTTTCCTGTCGATTTTTGTGACGAATACAAAGAATTTCTCATTGCACATTGGGTCATGGAGTGCTAGAGGTTCACCGTAAAATAATTTCAACGAACGATTCACGAGCAGCTTGTGAACTGTTCGGCTGTAGATGTATAGGCTACGCATCTCCGTACCGTAAACTCAAGACTAACATCGGACTGTAAATGCACGAACAAAAGGCACGACAATGATTTAAAATAATAATTATCTGATAGGTCTGCTGTTTGCTGCACATTTAACATGTCAGAAGGCGACATACCGTATTGTTGCATCATGCCATCTTGTTTTGTTTCTGACTACAGCTTAGTTTTCAGTTAGCAATTCACCACTCATATCCAAAGAATCAGTGCTACAGCTAACAACCTATTTCATGCCCTAGCTAGACTTTCTGGACAGCAGTGGGGATACAAATTCACTAACTACCGTATACTTTATTCTGCTATTTTTGAGGCTATTGTCTCGTACGCTGCAAACGCGTGGGCCACGGAACTTAATGCACATCACATCCGGAAACTCAAATCTTCCCAGCGACATTCTCTCTTGCGAATAACTAAAGCCTACTCCACTGTTTCAAATGATGCTCTACCAGTCATAGCTGATATTCTTCCTGTTGATCTCCTGCTTGAGGAAAGGATAGCCAGGCATAAAGTGAGGAAGAAAATTAATTTCCAATTAGGTATCCTTCAAATCGGACCAGGAAAATTCGAGTGCATAGATCGATCACATCTACAGTATATGAACGCATACACTCACAGTTAATAAATATTTGGCAGCAAAAATGGGTAGTTGCCCAAAACGATAGCATCACTCGTGACTTTTCCCCAAGTATCAGAAATAGACTTAAAATGCCCTGGATTAAATTGAACCACTTCGTCACACAGGCATTAACTGGCCACGGCAACTTTGCCGCTAACTTAATCAGCTTCAATCTCACAGACGACGATTGGTTTGTTCATTGAATTGATTATATATTTTGTTACTGATTTAATGAAAAAGGCGAGGATTCCAACTGAAATGGGAAACATGACAATATTGCCAGGTTAGTTTGAGATTGCGAATGTTATATACATTAATGTGCTATTGGTGTCGTGCACATCGGCACAGGTGCACATTGGCACAGTCGCATTTTCGTGCACATTAACATAGTATTTTTATCTTGTAATATTATCATGATGATTTCAATGACAAAAGAACCACTTAGGTGTTTGATAGAGAACAGAGTGCTAGATAATTCCGTTATTTAGGAAGCATGATCACCAGAGATGCCCAATGCACCAAAGAAATCAGAGAAAGGATTGCTATGGCTAAAATAGCCTTCAACAAAAATAGAAATATACTCACAGGAAAACTAAATTTGCAGCTAAGAATAAAACTGATGAGATGCTACGTTTGGAGTGTAGCTTTGTGTGGAGCCGAAACATGGACACTCAGGAAAAGGGAAAAGAAATATCTGGAGAGCTTTGAGATGTGGTTTTGGAGAAGGATGGAGAGGATTCGATGGACAGATAGAATCACAAATGAAGAAGTTTTAAGAAGAGTGGAAAAAAAGAGACACATCTTGCAAGATGTAAGAATGAGAAAAGCCAACTGGATGGGGCACATTATGAGAAGAAGAGGACTCTTGCTAGATACCATAGAAGGAAAAATAGAAGGAAAGAGAAGACTAGGAAGAAGAAGAATTGAGATACTGGATGACATCAAGAAGAAAAGAAAGTCGGCGCGGTGGCTCATGCTGTAGCGCGTGAGCCTGGCATGCTTGCGGTCCTGAGTTCAAATCTCGGGGCCGGCGGGTGTGTCATTCGTGGTGGACGAAGCCGTTCTTTGGGGGGTTTTTCTCGGGGTTCTCCCGTTTCCCCCTTTCATTCCACCAACACTCTCCGCTTCATCTCACCTTACCCCCTTTTCATCCTCATCCCGTTTCCACTTCTGGCATCGGGTCTGCTTCGGCAGTCAGAGCCCTTTGGGCGCCTCTCCCGTTCTCCCCGCTGCTTGTGGTCAAGAGGTTGTTGGTGGTGTGTGTCACGAACCTGTCGGGGCTCCCGGTTGGAGGTACCGCAGGGGGTGGCGCACACGTGGCATGGTACTAGGCTTGTTGGATGTAGGGGAGTTCCGTGGGGGCCCACGGGGGGCTTTGCGGATCCGGGGCGGCCTGTGGGCACGCAAATCATCCCATTCCGGAGGTAGGTACAATAAGTCGGCAACGGCTGCGGTGCTTAGGGGCGTTCCCATCCCGCCTCCCCGCCTTAAGGGGCACAAAATAGAATAGAATAGAAGAAGAAAAGAAATTATGGAGAGTTAAAGGATGCAGCAGAAAATAGAAGGAGCTGGAAAATGGGATTTTACATGGGAGTGTAGACCTGCCGTAAGGCAGAAGTACCATGAATGAATGAATATTAGGCCTATCGTGCTCATCGCCACAGAACCCGTTGGGGCTAGGGGTGGACATAGAGACTCAAACCTACAGCCTCCTTCACCACGGCTCCAAGGCAGCACCCCTTAGCTATCGCGGCTAAGGAAACCAGCCGTTGATATTGTAGATAGGTTAAGTCAGGGTGGGTTAGGTTAGATTAGATTCCGTTAGGTTAGGTTAATTCAAAGTCTCATTCAATCGCAGGCAGATACTTTATCAATGATTTCTAAACAATACAATTATAATATTAAAGTACACAGTATGTATCTATAATAATAAAATGAAGTGTTTGTCTGTCTATCTAGCAGTTACTGTGAACTCCATTGCATTCAATACGATAATATAATTCCAACTTTGTCTCTATGTCGGGTGTGCGGCGATGAGCACGATGATATTGCAAGATAAAAATACTATGCCGATGTGCACGAAAATGCGACTGTGCCGATGTGCACACAACCGTGCTATTCCATTTTGTGACCTACAAGACAAAAAGTCTTAAAGTAAAGAGAAATAATATTAAATGACATGGCTAATCTCGTAGCAACAGGGATAGCTCGTCTCATATTGGTATCCTTTCTTTGAACATCTGGTCCGATTATGTTACACAATAATTGAAGACCACTTTTTGCATCACAGTGAAATTTTTAAGCAGATTATAAATGATCAAGTCTTATTTCAAGACACAAATCCATTTATCCAAATACGATCTTATCCTCAGATGCCAAGTTGCGAACCGCCAGCCAAAACAGCGAAAGTTTCTTGTTCGTCTAAATACTTTGTTGGTCATTCATTCAGTTACTCTACATTCCAAGCAAGTTTCCGCATCTTTCTTGGCCAGTAGACCTAACTAATTAACTAACTAACTAACTCCGTGGCGCTAACATCCCAGAAGGGACTAGGCCTACCACCCGACCGCTGCGTCATCTACCATAGGCAGACGGCAGGATTGGGGGGCATGTGGTCACCATGCCGACACCCACGGCCGTTAATGGTGGTTTCCATGACCGGAGCCGCTACTTCTCTATGAAGTAGCTCCTCAATTTGAATCACGAGACTGAGTGCACCCCTGCCAGACATCCCTACCTCAGAAAAATCCGAGGAAGTACCGGGGATCGAACTCGGACCGACATATCTGTAGTCAGCGACGCTAATCACAAGACCACGCCGGCGGTTGGCCGGGAAATATTGAGACAAGTAAAGAGTACATATTTCCCAAGATTAATGAACAATGCTTTGTTGCGCGTCTAAATGCACCTTAAATCAACGTCAGCGTGAGAAAGAAGGTAGCTTCTGTTGTCAGGTATATATTCTTTCAAATTAACGTACATCCCCTTAATTCTGAAAAAAATATAACTGCTGCAATTTGCGGCCCTAGGCTACGATCAACTATGTCCTATTGGAAGAAATGGCCTTTTAAAAAAGGACAGAATTTTGGATGTCACTTTTCCTGTTCCTTGTGTTGAATGCTAATAGGCTTAAACTCTTTTGTCAATAAACTGGGGTTAAATTCCTGTGTCCATCGGTGTTCATAATTTTTTCTATTTGGTGAATCTGTGAATGAATTCCATTGAGGAAAATAACCAAGGCCTATATATTTTTAGTGGAATCGGAATCCTGTGTTACGTAAATCAGGCTAACTTGTTTTTTAGAAATCAATTATATGCCCCATAGGTTAGCCTACATGAAAGGTAATAATAATATGCCATTATGTTCTATTAGACAAAATTCAGTGACCGATCTGCCCAATATTATGAACAAATTTTACGAGAGTTCTGCAAATCAGAAGAAGTTTCCTAATCCCATAGGCCCGTAAATGTAAATATTGGGCCTACTATTTTCAAAAGTACAATTATAATTTACTACTAAAATAGGCTAAACATAGCGTACCAATACATGAAACTAATTTAATTGAACTAGGACGTACAATTCAAAGCATGTAATTCAGATGTAAAAGTTTTTAAAAACTCAATTTAGTTTAAAATCCTAAAACAATTAAAATAGTTACAATATAGACTATGATTCAAATTGGGATCTGTAAATACTGTGTCTTGCAATGGATTCGGGCCTACATAGAAATTTTTAGTCATTTACATAATCGGCTAGAAAATCAGAAGGCCGATATAATGACAAAATAGGTATTGTCTGCTGGATTTAAATGTAGACATGGTACACTTTCGGAAGACGTTCTGAAGAAATAGTTAGGCCTACTCTGAGAACGAAATACGATTGGCACTGAAAAGGATCGCTTATCTTAAATTACACCATAGGCCTACCTAGAAAAAAATAAAAGCAGCATATAGCCTGTGTGTCAAACATTGGTGCTGGGAAGGATCAGTATTGCAAAAATACTTAAAACAGCGCACAACTTCCCCCATCGAAAGTAAACAGTTGTTCCAGCGATGCTCAACCTCTTCAATGACGTCATATTATCACTTTACCCCCTCCTTCGTTTTGTCCATGACAGTGTATAATCGCATTTCCCCTTCACTCACTCAGTGACAGCTAATCTCAATGGCAAGTTCCAACGTAGTCTAACGTCGCGTATTCCAGAAATAGGGCGATTAGCAGTCACTGACTGACTGACTGAGTGAGTGGGAAATGCGATCATGCACTGTCATGGACAAAATGAAGGAGATGGGATAAAGCGACAACGTGACGTGATTAGCTCTTAAGAGAAGAGGTTGGGTGTCGCTGGTTGTTCCAGCCAGTGAAGAATGATCTGTGTTCGGAGACAGCGGATATATAACGCATTCATTGATAATGACCATAGGCCAACATACTACCAGTATAGTGTAAAGAACTTATCAAAACATCCATCTGATATGGATCTTATCTTACTTATCTCATCCAGATATGTAGGCCTACATAGTAGCGGTACATGCCATAATAACCAACTATCGAACTCAAGTTTGACGAGACGACAAATTCTTGCCAGAATCTCAAAATTCTAGGTGAGATTGAAATTGAGCCAAAAATCTCTGAACCGGAATGGTGGTCTAAAACTTGCAATTATCCGTTTGACCCAGAGGCGGCCGATGATCATGTGCTGATGTGCTACAGCACATTGTAAAAACTGCACTAAAATATTACTCCTGTTCTCTTCGAATGTGAGCCATTATGCAAGCAAAAATGACGAAAATATATTCTGTAGCACTCTCTCCGGTGTAACTAGAAACTACAGCGTGGTGTGCTGAAATAGCTTCAGCCGCGATTATATCACTCACGGTCACTGTGAAATTTCCAATGTGCATGCTCTGCTGGGGGTTCCTGCTTCCCAGTTATGATTGTACTACGGGACGGGAATAAAGCAAGGATGTGTTGTTCGGTGGATATTAAAAGACGTTGCGTTATATTTAAAAGGTCAACATTGTTGAATCCTTTTAATTTTAATAGAATATGTAAACAAGACGTATACCCTCTTCATTATGTAAGTAGGCTTAAAATAGTTTGTGCATTTTAAATTTAGGCCAATAGAATAGTAAATGCAGCACACCTTCGTCTTAAGTCACGAGCCGCGACTGCCGTCTGCTATCCCTGATATCAAGGAATCTTATGTGGAGACTAATTTACAAATTTTGTGGGATAAAAAAAATGTAGAGACCAACTTTCCGGAAGAAAAAGTCTACAATCATATTTCCATTCACCTCTTCTCCAATTAGATGTCTTCTAGGCCTATTCCCCGTTTACATAACTCGTCCTGTTCTAACCTCTCTAAAATGGAGCCATAGTCTATCTTTAAAACATCGGAATCCGAAGAATATTTTCCGCTTTCTGTCGATATTAAGTTTACATAGATTTCCTTGAAAAATAGTATTTTCGTACATGCGCGATCGCTCAATGAGCGACTGGTCCTACTAAGCGAGAAGTGTTCCTTGGGAGAAGAAGTGAGTGGAATGGAGCAACAACACTGGATTAGTGTCTCATTTCTCTAGTGTAACTTAGGGGCCAATGACAAATAGGACAAGAATCGTGAAAAATTAATAACGCCACACACAGTTTTACGGATTGCACAGAAAGCAATAACAATAAGCCTACTGTCTCTTTGTCATAGAATACAAAGAAATGACCAGAAAGAGTAGATCATGTGTACACAAAGTAGCCCAAGCCTGAATTTATTGACTAATTATTCATCAGAATTAAGACATCCACTGGACACACTTTGTTTCTAATGTCTACTAGGCCTAATATTACAGACTAACACACTTCTAAGATTAATTTAGAAAACATCGGTTCCTGAAGAATTCACTTCATACATGAGTTCACTTTAAATACTGTATAGCGTAGACATTCTCCCAATCAGATCGAATTTTATCACATTTGGAATATTTCGACAACGCTTAAGTTAGTGTGAACAGTGAGTTTTGCTCCGCGACTACCGAACGCCCTAACTCGACCTTCGGAAAACAGAAGAGGTAGCCTAATTTAATGAAATTTTCTAGTGCAAGAAGCGAATCGATATGGTATAAGATATAACGAAACACGCGCAACTCAGTATGCTGCTACTAAATTAATATCACTAATCCTAACATAACATAACCTTCCACTGGAGTTACATGTCAATGACTAAGAATTAAATGTCATTACTTGTCTTAATGCAGCAGCTTTGTTTTCTTCCCACACCTTTCGCAAAACGTCGTTATACTAAGAAGTCCGATGTCTTTGTTTCTAATAATTTCCTAAAGTCACTCCTACTACCATTGATTTAATTCGTCATCCTTGTACTGAATCCCAAAATCTATTGTATTTACAGTCTTATTATCCTATTTTAAATAATATATCGTTTATAATCGTGTTTTTATGATGTTGGAGATATTTTAGGCTATAAATTACTTCGTACCAATCGGAAGGCTTCATATTGAGGTCAAGGAACCCTCGAGTTTAGCATAAAAAACATGCCCTGCGAATCCAGTAGCCTAGTATAAAATTAGTCTACTCTGCTAGCAACTCCAGATCTAATATTGTTGCAGAGAGACGAGGTTTTTAAAACTAAATAATTCCACATCTAGCACCCAAGTAACAAACTATTTCTGTGATGTGAGTGAGGGTAGGGCAGCAAGTTAGTAAGACAGACACAGAAATGCTTTTTTAGGAGTAACCCTAATAACACCAATAGTGATCACTGAATTACGCAACAAAGAGTTTTAAGTAGAGAGAAAAGCGGAGCACATCATGTAACTAAGCCCAATTTAACCATTAACCATAACTATTAACCTTCCTTAACATCAGGGAGGAGAAACAATAAATTAGAATTCTTCGGCCATAGCCACTCTTTCAATTTAGACAAAAGATGAATCTGAACTGAACCATATAATAATAACACAAATGCTTTCACCAGATAGGTTACAGTTCAATGCAGGGTGGTGGCATAAACTTTAACGATGTCATTTCCGAAAGACATTGTATACAGTCTACGGTATACTTTAAACTTTTCCTACACCACAAACTCAACTCCGTTCTCACCAATTATTAATTAAACGCTGGCACTGGTACTCTATGTTGTTGTTGTTGTTGTTGTTCGTGTTTCTTTACGGACGCTACCAGTACTCAGCTGGAGCTTGAGTCGGCTACTGCGTCCCTGAATGGTGGTGGGCGATCCGTGTGTCCTGTGTCCCGTGTGTTCGCTTATCGGTGTAGTAATGTTTACGTCGGATTGTAGACATGCGTCTTCATTATATTTTCATTTTTGTTTGTGTGATGTAGCGGAATAGTGTTTTAGAAACTGGAATAGAACGTTATAATAACTTAGGAGGGAGTTCGTTATAAGGGGACTGCAGGCAGGTGTATATAGAAGGACCGGAAGTGGATAAGTTGGTGGTGAAAATCTATTAAATATAAAAGAACCATGGTCCATGGATCTTATTTGGCCACAGGGACAATAAATAGATATGTGAGGGTAAATTTTGTGCTTATAGGTAAGAAATTGGGCGGTTCGGAATTTGAATCTATAGTAGAACATAAGAGATCGCTGTGGTATCCGACATGCTATCTTGAGGGATTTCTCCAACGTGCTTTTCAGTACTCACGAGGTTAATGTCTATGTCCTGCGAGATCGGGGTCTTTAATTTGAGGAACTGTGCAATGTCTTGTAAGGGAGTCAGAAAATTCCCACCCATTTTGGTTTTTCTTGAGCTGCTTTGGCCAAGGAATTGACTATTTCGTTTCTGGCAATACCAGAATTTGAGAGGGCCAGAGTAATTAGTCTTACCCAAGTATGTCGGACTCTACCTGAACAGATTTGTAATCCCTAACTGCTCGACCTAAGGGGACTTCAGTCAGAGGCAATCCAAAGTATAGATTCCGAAGATACAAAGTGACCTCATTCAGAGGCAATTCAAGTTTTAGAATCTGAATCCATACGGGGATCCGAAAAAGTTTTTACCCAAATGTTAATGAGGACAGTGCAGAGTTACAACAACACTCGCAGAACAAGATCCGAAATTACCGATCCCACCGTCAATCTCAGATGCAGGCGAAAGCTCGAACCTCGATAAGACCGGAGAGATTGAAAAAGACGTAAAATCCATGCAGTCGTCTGTCAAAAGACTAATTATTGGAGACGCAAAATGAGAATAAAGAAGGCGATTGTTGCCTGAGATATAGGAATACCCAGACGTAAGCAAGCCCAGAAAACCAACCCCTCTGACAGCAATACTCCAGGCTCTGGTAATACCACAATGCAATATAAAAGACATGCAGAAGATAAGGAACCTCGAACAAAGAAAACTCTAAATATGGGACAAACGGAGAGTGAGGCTGGGCCTAGTACCTCTCAATTCTATAGGGAAGCTCTAACCACTGTATAGAAGGCAGTGATTCCTAAAGGACTTCCAGAAGAGAAAATAAATGAAGAACAATTTCAGCTCATACAGGATGCAGTTTTGGAGAGAATTAAACCATCAAACGATGGGGAATGTATACATGTTCTCTCCAGCAATCTGGCTGATGGTGATGATACTATAGCTTGTGCCATAATAAAACCAAACCCTGATTAGAGGAAGTGATTCCAAAATTTCGACCATGTTTAGGAGCAAAACTAGCCAATGTGATACTAGTATTGCCAAAGTGATTGTTTGTGTACCTAAATTACTTAAGAAAAAGAAAGTCTGTCGAATTCTTGAGTTACTTCAAATCCAGAACAAAGGACTTCAGACAGCTGATTGGATAAACGTTAGTAGCAAGGAAACAATATTTTAAATAATAACGAGAATTCTTTCTAATTCTTGAAAGCTATTCAATTCAAGGCATACCTCGGCACCGGCCGAGTAACCTTCAAGACTCTATCGAAACTTCCAGGCTACAATTAGAGGTCATTTGCTCCTGTACCGTGCACGGGAAAGCTCTTCAGTCCTTGGACTTGAAGCAGAGAAGATAGACTTAGCTGACAGATTCAGCCCATACCCTGGGACATGAAGGTCAGAGTTGCTGGACTAAGTACAACATAGTGTAAGGTAGTATACAGATATTCCAATAGAACTGCTAAAAGCAGTTAAGAGTGTAGCAATACCAGTAATAACAAAGTTATGCAACAGGATATGGGAAACGTTGGAATGGCCTAAGGAATGGAAACAATCTGTTTTCATCCCCTTGCCAAAAAAAGGGGACAACAAAGATTGCAACAACTACAGAACAATTGCACTAATACCCCACATTAGCAAGATTCTACTTAAAATCATTCAAAAAAGAATGGAACAATACATAGAAAGGGAGATTCCAGTAGAACAAGCTGGTTTCAGGAAAGGCAGAGGGACTAGAGATCAAATATCAAATCTGCGGTGGATTATGGAGAGGGCAAGGGAAAGGAATATAAACTTAGTTATGTGCTTTATCGACTATAAAAAAGCATTCGATAGTGTGAAACATACAAAGATGTGGGAAGTATTGAACAGAATGGGAGTACCTCAACATCTAATTGAGTTAATCAAGGCTCTATACACCAATCAAGAAGCAAGTGTAGTAACTGAACATGGAGTAACAAAGTGGTTCCCAATACAAAAAGGAGTTCGTCAAGGGTGTATTTTATCCCCATCATTGTTCAATTTTTACAGTGAATGGATTATGACAGAAGCGGGGTTGAACGATCTAGAAGTAGGCATTAAGATAGGAGGTAGGAGAATAAACAATTTGAGGTACGCAGATGATACGACACTTCTGGCCGAAAATGAGAAGGACCTAGCCCAGATAATAAAGAGAGTTAAGGATGAAAGTGAGAAAGCAGGGCTACAGCTTAATCTTAAAAAAAACCAAGGTGATGGCGTTGGGTGACAAGATTGTTGTAAATATAGATGGTGAGCAACTGACTTCGGTGGATAGTTTCAACTTTCTAGGTGTACTTATAACTAACGATGCTTGTTGCAAGGAAGAAATAAGAAGACGAATTAACTTAGGAAGAGCAGCATTGGGCAAACTAAAGAAAATTCTCAAACATTCAGACATAAGCAAGAAGACGAAGATCAGACTAATTCAGACAATGGTGTTTCCTGTGGTTTTATACGGATGTGAAAGCTGGACCTTGAACAAACAGGATAGAAGAAAGCTGGACAGTTACGAACTGTGGTCCTGGAGAAGACTGTTAAAAATATCATGGGTAGAGAAAAGAACTAACACGTCAGTACTAGAAGAAATAAGACCTCAACAATCTTTGGAGACGATGGCTACAAAATTAAAACTGTCATATTTTGATCACATAATGAGGAAAGAAGAGTCAATGGAGAAGGCACTAATGCTAGGACTCATGGAGGGAACAAGAAGGCCAGGCAGGCAACACACAAGGTGGATACAAAGCATCCAGGAGACCGTGGAAATGGAATGGGAAAATTTGATTAAGGCAACACAAAACAGAAATCATTGGAGAGCTGTAACCAGGAGAGCAGTGGAAAATCGAACGAGGTTTAATGCATAACTGGCAAGACACACTTCTTGCTATGTAAATCCGGCAGGATCTCCAGGAGTCGTCCGCGACTCAAGGAATACTACTACTACTAGTATACAGATACTCACAAAAGAAAGACCTAGAACATGTATATGTGCGCAGAAACGCTTTATTTTTTCCAATGTATGACCTCTGTTCCAGAGATATACGACAGTAGTAGAACTACGACTTAGGAAATGTGGTCAGGCTTCTGTGGATGTCATTATGGGAACCGTAAACCTACCATACCTACAAATACATGGAGGCGCTTTGTCGAGAATATATAAAACATGGTCAACCATCAAACCTGATGCGCAAAATAGAATACGATGGAGAAATGTTGCTGTCCTATGTTCCGCCTAGGAATGAAGAGGATAAGTAAGTAAACCTACCAAATGAACCTGAAGACAGACCCTCAAGGGAAATTAAACGATTGGTGTCATGGTGTCATGAAGGACAATGCAGACCATATACTGGGATGTGATGCCAATGCTCATCACACTGCTTTGGGGAGATAAGACGCCAATAGCAGAGATGAGTACACTTTTTAATTTCTTATTTCTCACATTCTTTTAGTGAACAAGGGCTCTGTCCCCACGTTCACGACAAGGAACAGAAAGCAGGTTATTGAATATCCACTAAATGTGGAATGGAAGAATGACATGTATCTGAAGAGATCTCTTTCAAATCACAAGCAGATTTGTTTTAGGCTCAGTTGGAAAAATGAGACTGATATAAAACACATCGTAATCCCAGAAATACACCATGGAAATAATATATAAAAGATCTACAGCAACACCTAGGTTATATTAATTCAAGAGTATATTGCATAAAACAGTTAGAGCAGCTAGCATGAGAATATGCCCTGATAATTTATAGGAATTAAATTCTAGTATTTTTGGAGGAAGTTAAAAGTATTTCTACTTACTCAATGGCAATAGCTAAACAAGCTAAAGGAATATTATCTATTTTATGGGACTCGAAGGTTCCTTGCCGGGCTTAACTGAACCAGCCATTCAACCCTATCCTGTGCCAACTCCATCCAATCATCCCTCGCAAATCCTACTTTCCTTAAATCTACCCTAATGTTGTCCTCCCACCTACGTCTAGGTCTTCCAATTGGTCTTCCCTTCGGGTTTCCCAGGCAATACGTTTGAGATATGTCTTTCCCTCCCATGCGTGGCCATTTTATCCTCCGTGATTTAAGTACCCTTACTACATCCGGTGAAGAGTACAGGCCATGACGCTCATCGTTATGCAGTTTTCTCCAGTCCCCATTTTTATCTCTCTTAGGCCCAAATATTTTCCTAAGCACCCTGTTTTCGAACACTCTCAGATTACGTTCAGAGTAAGCGACCATGTCTCACATCCATATAATACAACCGACAAGAAAATAGTCATAAATCTTTATTTTTAGATTTATGGACAGAAGACGAGCAGATAACAGTTTCTGAACTGCATAAAAACAAGCATTTCCTGATTTGATCCTACATTTAATTTCTGCCTTAATATTATTTGTGTCTGTAAGTATTGCTCCCAGATATTTGAATTTTTCTACTTGTTCGAACGATTTATCGGCTGTTCTAATATTTTGTAGATCGATATTTTGACTTTTCGTGACAATGTACTGTCTGAAATTATGCTAGTTGAAATCGGCATATTCAGAATTTGTTACCGGTTTCTTCTTCATTCATCGCAAGGACACTTAAGTATGTGGATTGATGAATCGCAATAGCGTTCTGCTTGGAGCTTACCGAACCGGATTTGATGCAGTGGAAGACAATGAGAAAGACTCTTCATACGAACTTAGCAAGCCAGATTATGCCAGATAAGTAATAAAGTCATCTCTCCTACCGCAACTCTCATTTCTTGTGTGTTTGTGCACGATTTATGCAATTATAAGTTATAGTTTGTTTTGTAGAAATGTTGAAGTCCTATTTAAAGTTAAAATACATTGAAGTACCCATAAAATTCAAAATAATGAATTTTATTTGAGCCTAATGTTAAGTTTTATATGCCTAATTAAAGTAAATTTTTCTAAAGGCCTAGTTAACCAATATGTTCTTGCAAGAACAATCTGGAGAGTAAAAAGAACAGGTTATACATTTATTTAGTTAATATAGTTCTGAAACTAATATGTAATATATTTTTAATTATATGCAAATTTGTAGTAAGTCGTTTATTGTTAATTTTAATTATGACTTGTGACTTTAGTCGTAGTTAGTACTCTCCGCCTAACCTCGGACTTTCTAACAATGCTAACCAAACTGCCTGGTGACTCGCCTCCTGCTTCCTGTATGTTGGTGATGCAGAGATGTACAGTAGTCTTTGGCTTAAGCTGTAATGGTTTTTGCAGTGTTTTAGTGCTGCTCACTCAGTGCTGAGGTTGGTGATTAAAATACTGCAGTTTGGTCAATGCTCAGTGCGGTAGAGCATCAGTCAGCATGGCTGTGTCTGGCCAATCACTGCTCAGGGAGTAGGGTTGGGCAGCGACAATACCTACACCTCCTCGAAACCTTAACAACAGGCATGGTTCAAAACTGGATAATTTCCTCCTATGAAGACAACTGTCCAGAAACTTCTAGGATCAACCACAAGAAATCAGCTTGGTGGAATAAAGACACAAAAATAATGAGGAAGTTGGCAAGAGAGCTTTTTAACAGAGCAAAAATTATGGCGAGTAGGAAATCTATTATTGGGCTCTCGCTCAATCTGGAAAGAGATTTGTAACGTCAAGGAATCTTCTTGAAGGAAATACTGTGAAAAGATAGAAGAAACCTCTGACAGTGCTAGACAGCATAAGATAATATCTAAGGATCCTATCAATCTATCAGGAACTTTTAGAAAGCCTACTGCAGAGTACACTAAAGCACCAGAAGAAACTCCGGAACTTTTGAACTCAGAATACTTTCCTGGATCAACTCAGTCTACAGAGTAATTGTCGAACTCCACTGTAACGAGAGCTTCTGGTAAATCTAGTAAAGAATGTTGGCAGATAGCCAAGGAAGTGGTAGCCTAACATATGAAACGGTTCGTTGGCTGTTAATACATATAAATCCCCAGGACCATCTTCTACATACTCTATCTTAAAGTAGACAGGTATGGAGATGCTCACACCCATCCTGATGAAAACTCTTCAGGGCTAGTAGTATAGCTTTCATTTATATTCATAAACCCTGGAGAGTGGTATATATTCCGAAATCTGGTCGTGTAAACTGCGATAAGGCTAAAGCATTTAGACCACTAAGTCTGATGTCCTTTCTGCTGAAAGCGATGGAGAGACTGGTTGATGGAGACATTAAGGACAGGTATTTGAGGGTATAACCCCTGCGCCAAAGCCAATTTTTTTATCCACCAGGAAGATCGTGTGAGGTGACTCTCCAAAGTCTTCTAAGCAGAATTGAAGCAACGTTAGATGGAAAAGAAGTAGCCCTTGGAGCTTTCCTCGATATTGAAGGGGCCTTCAGTAATACCTCCTTTGAGTACATCACTAATTCGTTAGCAGCAAAAGAGGTAATTCCTATAATTTTTAAGTGCGTTAACTTTATGCTAATAATGCATTTTAAAACCTCACTGTTGAGAGTGGATAAGGCTAAATCTGTAACATCTGGGTGTCCACTACCCCACCCCTTTGTGGAACCTCGATGAGCTGTTGACAGAGCTCAACGTTGAGGGTTATTATACACAGGGATACGATATTGTGGTACTCATTCAAGGGAAATTCCCTAATGTTGTAGCTGATGTAATGCAGTCAGCCTTACATACAATACTAGAATATTGTTCAGGGATAAACTTAAAAGTGAATCCTGAGAAAATTGTTCTAATAGATTTTACTTACAAAACGAACTTAAGGAGTATGAAATCTCCTAGTTTATTTCAGACCTAGGAATATCATTACAGCCAAAGTTAACCTGGAATAAGCATGTACCGTAGATAAAATTTTAAACAGCAAAATTATCTCTAATGACTGCTAGAAAGGCTTGTGAGAAAAATTAAGGATTCAAACCTAAAATTTTTAATTGACTTTACACAGCCGTAATTAGGCCTTGTATAATCTATGCTGCTGTTGTTCGGTAGCAAAAAATTAATAAAATGGTGAACATGGGAGAGATAGGCGATATGATATCAGATTACCCACTTCCTGAACATCATTTTGAAAAGTCACTATTAGTAGTCGAGACGAGTGGGAGACAGGAAAAATTGTAGCAACCTCAGGGGCTGAGCAAGTAACGTGGTATACGGATGGCTCTAAGACCGAGGTAGGAACTGGAGCCGGTATATATGGAAGCAAACCCAGGAAAGACTTAAAGCTTTTCTTAGGGAAACATATGACTGTGTTTCAAGCAGAAACATGCGCATTGCACACCTGTTTCCGTGAGAATCTGAGGAGAAAGTAAAAGCCCAGAAGATCTCAATCTTCATGGACAGTCAGGCAGTACTAAAGGCTCTTTTATCTTGTAACCTGAGCTCTCCGATAATCAGAGAATGTTACAAGTCCCTGTGGAACTGGAAAAACAAAATAACGTAAAAGTATCTTGGGTGCCGGGTTACAGGAGAATACCTGGTAACGAGACTGGGCCATTAGTCCAGTCATTTGGCGCTCAAAAAGGGGGTTACCTGGAAAGTTTTCCGGGAGTTTTGAAAATTGGTGATTTTATAGATTTCGACGTGCTCTTTTCGAATTTTCACTTTGCTACCTCGTATCTTTGCCGCTCGCGCCGCCATATTGGAAAAATGGCGCGCAAAAACAGTTTTTTTCACAATATCTCCTTTACGATTCATTTTACGATGAAAATAGTTATGTAATAAATTAAACTAGAGAACATTTCCTATAATTTATGTCGTAACGAGTTTTTTGTAAAATGGATAGTTTCGGCGTACGAGCGCCGCAAAGTCTACTCCGACACGTGTTTTGGCCAAAGCCACGGAAGATGCGGATACGCTAATAACAATCAATACGGCAATAAACACTCCATAAACATTTGATTCCGTAATAGTTGTCGGCAAAGATGTAGAGCATCTTATTCTTTTGACGGCTTTATCTACGCGTTCAGAGACACACACACACACACATGTATATATATACATATATATATAAGTTATATATATATATATATAAGTTATATATATATGTTCTCAAACCAGAAAAAGGGAAAATTTCGCAACGAATATATTCAACAAAAAGTATCGTAGATAAAACAGCCGCAGATAACATAATATTATTTCTGCACGCCTTCAGTGGCTGTGATACAACATCAGCACTCTTTAAAGAAAGAAAAATAAAATGTGCTAATTTATTAAAAAAACAGAATTAACCGAGCTTGTCCAGGTATTCAAGAACCAAAATGCAGATCCAAAGATCATTGCTGAAGCTTCCTCCTTGCATTGAAGGTTACAGTGCCGTGAAAAGTATGTCGTTAAACAACTATAGATAAACATGCATAACAAAATCAGCATATGAAAATAAATTTAATATTGCACCGCTGCCACCGACGGAAGCAGTAGCACGACAACATTCGTTCCAAACCTATTACCAGGTTCAGCAGTGGTATGGAGTTGAATATATTCGTTGCGAAATTTTTCCTATTCCTGGTTTGAGATTATATCTAGGCTATGTTTGAACGCGTAGATAGAGCCGTCAAACGAATAAGAAGATCTACATCTTCGCCGACAACTGTTACGGAATCAAATGTAGATGAAATGCTGATTGCCGTAATGATTATATGAGCCTAGAAAAAAGACGAAAACTTCTGTGGTAAAAACGAAAATAGGTGTGTTTGATTATATTCGCTGTACTAAATTCGAAAATGCATTTCGTTTTTCTCTATCACATCTGGTTAATTGAAATTTGTGGAAAATATTATTTTGACATTTTGTATAATAAAATAGCTGTTTGCAGCTTTGATGCTGAAATTTGAAACTTTTTCCTTTGCTTTAAGTGGTGTGATAGGCGATCTTAACCAATTTTGGGTTACTGAACATGAATCCGTTGACCGTTTCTACGTAACACGTCATGTTTTCTTGAATAGGTACTTCACAACGAGAGATATAAGTTATTGCTTAGACTAGCTTACAGGATAAAAAATACTTAAAAATTAGGATAATTTTGATAATACTTTCGGGGAAAAATAAAATAATATTTTCAAACAGTCCAAGACGTATGTATTCCAGTATTTTTTGTGAGTGCAGGCCAAATAAATTTATTTTTCCAAATCATTTGATGCCGTACAAATGCTCAGTGACAAAAGAATCGAAGTTTGTTTGAGGGGGAAATATTAAAGATTTGAACTTTTGGGAATTTTACATTGGTTATTTATCTTATTACATTGATCGAGCTGAACGGTTTTGAACATGTATTTTAATAAATCTAAAATCTATAAGTTTGCCAAATTTCAAGTTTCTAGCTCATCTGGAAGTGAATAAACATCAATGTTAATAAGTGGAAGATTAGACTGTCGTAGATGTGAATGATGTCACGGCTATCCAGCAAGTTTTTCTATACTTATGGGGCAGCTAGAAACACCAAATTTAGCACGCTTATGACTGTTGTATGTGCCCAAATTTCTACCAAATTGTATGATTCTGTATTTCATACCATGTGTGCCAATATTACATAATGTGAGAAAAACATACAGAATTTATTTAAAATAAACAAATCTAATTCAATCTAAGGGATAACCGATAAAGATACGTCAAAAAGTCATAAGACTAAAGTTGTAGATCTCTAAAAATCCGTTACTGCTTCTGCAACAGGTTTTTTTATACGACTTACCGTTTAGCTACTATAAGCCCCCAAAGAAGTCTACACAGACATTAAAATTGCGTCCGCCATAACAGCAAACACGAAAACTATATGTGAAACAACAAAAATAATGACATTTTTGAAATCAGGAGACCTTATTTAGTTAAAATTGCTCATTAAATGCTTTACCGCAAAATGATGCAGGTTGTGGCGTATCCGCATCTTCCGTGGCTTTGGCCTAAACGCGTGTCGGAGTAGACTCCGCGGCGCTCGTACGCTGAAACTATTCCATTTTACAAAAAAATCGTTACTACATAAATTATAGGAAATTTTCTCTAGTTTAATTTATTACATAACTATTTTCATCGTAAAATGAGTCGGAAAGGAGATATTGTGAAAAAACTGTTTTTGGGCGCCATTTTTCCAATATGGCGGCGCGAGCGGCAAAGATACGAGGTAGCAAAGTGAAAATTCGAAAAGAGCACGTCGAAATCTATAAAATCACAAATTTTCAAAACTCCCGGAAAACTTTCCAGGTAAAACTACCAAATGACTGGACTACATTTATTGAAACATCAGGCAAACTAATTCGCACTGCAGTGAAATCTTGGGTAGCCGCTGATCATAACAAGCTTTGGAACTCATATGCAGTTCCAAAACATTGTAAAGAGCTGATTAGAAAACCCTCTAGGAACATCGCAACTCAGGCACTAGGACTGAAAAAATCCGACCTGAGAATTGTGATAGGATTACTTACAGGTCATTGTACACTCAAGAAACACATGGGAAAAAGTGGATATCCATTCAAGCAGTATTGAATGTAGACTCTGTGGCTTTTCAGAGGAAACCCCCTGGCATGTTATTCACAGTGAATTATTCTTAGAAGGAGAAGATTTCAAATATTTGGAAATTCTGAACTCCAGCAGGTACCAACATCTCACAGGATTGTGAGACAGCTTCTTAGCCTGGTTAAAGGCCCCGATCTATTTGACTGACCCCAACATACGATGCATATCTGTCAGTAAAACAGATAAATCAACGTTTTAAGTATCGTAAATTTCAAGTTTGGTGTGCCTTTGTCAGGAGGGAAGGATGTGAAAAGATTTGAAGAAAAAAATAATAACAATAATAATTCAAAGTTTTACTTTGAGATGCCAGGGCTAAACAGGCTGCTGAAATGAGTATATAGATAATGAACATTTATGATTGAAACAACTGCAACAGTAGGATATAACTTAAAGATCACACACATTATTACGTCTTTATATTTTATTTACAACTGATTTTCATTGCCACGGCAATCATGGCCCTACATTAATCGCAGGTCGCTAACACCTTCCCCTCATAACATACAAAACATGACACACCACTCTAAACAATTTTCAATGCTTAATGTAATTAGTTGTGCCTAATAAGTTACACCACTTATGTAAACAACGTCATGTTGAATGCGACAATCTCACTGAAAATAATAATTTTATAAATAGGCACAAAGAATTGTTCCGGGCATTGTGAAGCTTTAAAGAGTAATTAGTCATAAAGTTAAAAGGACCCAAACCAGTTACTAGGCCTCCTAGAAGAATTTCAAAAGTAGGGGCCTACACTGCAAATTGAGAATTCAACTTGCTCTGCAACTAGTTAAGCGACGATGTTGGCCGTTTCAAACGTGAAACAGCAGAACAACATAAACAAAATCGGCATTGGATGAGGAAAAATTACTGCAGGAGGTATTGAAAATCAGATTCACTATGGGACCGAAGTTTCGGATCCTACCGGCTGCGCCATGTTACGTCTTTACAGTCTATTATTTTCTTTGTCATGGTAACTAGCCTACATTAATGTTAGGTCTCCAACATAGTTAATCTGAACTTCGACAACAATAAAATATGGGACTTTCTAATGTATAGCCTATAGGCCTATATATTAGAAAGTCCCATATTTTATTATTATATATACTTATGTATGTACTTATATAGGCCTATACTGTATTCATATACGAGGGTTGGTCAATAAGTAAGGTCTCCAACACTCTAGCCCAAGCTCACAACGTCGGACGAGAGATTTGGCACCACTGCCATGTCCCGCTATCTCCCCTCTTTCAAACGAGCCATTGCTGCAGCCGCTGAAACTTTTATTGTCCGAGATAGAGCTGTTTGAAATGGATCTCCCGATTTCTGCCCCCGCCAAGTGCGCCCACGCGAAGTCATACGGTTTCTTACGGCAAAAAAAGTTCCGCCGATTGAAATTCACAGACAGCTTTGCGAAGTTTATGGAGAGGGATGTATGGACATAAAACATGTGCCTAAATGGGTTCGTGAGTTTAAACAGGGCCGAACAAATATTCATGATGAAGAACGAAGTGTGAGACGAACAACAGCCGTCACAGATAAGATGGTGGCAAAAGTCGATGAATTGGTGCGAAAAGATCGACGCGTCACTACCCGTGAACTTTGTTTATTGCTTCCTTTCATTTTTAAAGGTTCCATTCAGACCAATTTGAGTGACAAATTGATGTTCCATAAGGTTTGTGCGAGGTGGGTTCGCGGAGCCCGCACTTTGCGGGGACGGAAATCGGGAGATCCATTTCAAACAGCTCTATCTCGGACACTAAAACATTCAGCGGCTGCAGCAATGGCTCGTTTGAAAGAGGGAAGATAGCGGGACATGGCAGTAGTGCCAAATCTCTCGTCCGACGTTGTGAGCTTGGGCTAGAGTGTTGGAGACCTTACTTATTGACCAACCCTCGTAGTTTTGCGGGGCTATTTATTCCTTTGCGGATCGTTCTGCGGGTATAAGAAAGTATTTTTTAAGTCATAGGCCAAGTTGTCAGGACTGAAATAAAATACAATAATTATTGTTTCCTTATATTCTGGAATGAAGTTATGAATAATGACACAGTTAACATGTGAACGTGACACAAAATAGCATTTACTAATAAGAGTAATTAAGATGTTGGCATGCGATAAACAAAGTAGTTTGCTGTTCCTTTCCTTTTCATTCAACAGAAATACGTACTTAATATGTTTTAAGTTGAAGCTAAGACGAGTATTAAAAGTTTGTTAAGTCTGTATTAACTTTTAAATTATAATCTGGTGAAACTGGTTTCCTCCCGTGTCGCTGGAAACTACTTCTGAAGTGTCATATGCATGCCTAATATATACATCTTATTAAGCATATCATACCATGTATGTAGTATTGTTACTTTACTACTAATCAAGATAGTCTATGAGTATCAGGTACAAAAAAGTACTAGCCTAAGTTGTAAAATGCTGGTTTTATTGTGGTTGTTCAGGGAGACGTTATTCTTTCACTTTTTCTTCTTCATTTTAATTCGACTTGTTATAGTGTAGGTCAGGGGCACCCAAACATTTTCAGTGTTGTAGATCCAGTAACGTCTAGAATGGCTCTAAGCTATATGGCGGTATATAGGGCTACTTAAGATAAATAGAATAAATCTGCCTAAACGATATATATATATATATATATATATATATATATATATATATATATATATAAAGCAAGATTTCACATTAACGTTTTAATTTAATAAAATAGCAAATAGCAAATATTAAGCAAGATTTCACATTAACGTTTTTAATTTAATAAAATCGGCCTACACCAAGAATCTCCGCTATTAACATGAGCGATGTTGAAAATAAATTGCTATTAATGTTAATAAGAAACTTAATTTTATTTAGTTATTTATTTATTTAGTTATTTATTTATTTATATGTCTGTCTGTCTTTTTTTTATTCACACTAAACAGCATAAACGTACACAAGAGTTGCTAGCGGTGATGATTAATAGATTTCGGGTGTTATTAGCCAGCAATTCAGTTTTCAATAAATGCTTCTCGAGTTGAGAGAAAGATGTAATTAAGATGTAATTGAGTTTGAAGAGGTTTCAGAGGTCCATACTGTCTCGATCCTCAGAGACACTCGAGTATCCGAGAAATATTTAATCATATGCTAGGCGAGGAAAATCTCAAATCATACAATGCCGTTTTCATTAAGAGCGAAAATCCCGAATATAACGTAGCGTAATCCCCTTTTGTGGAGAAAGTTCGGCGAACTAGTTTCACTTTTCTCGCAAAGGACTGTGTACCATTCTAGCTATAGGAGACAAGTTATATAAAGACTGAGATATGCAGAATCAAGTAGGCGCAGCTTTCGCTTCCCCACACCGATCGGCAGATAGTTATGAAACTTATAAAAACGCATGAACTACATCACAGTCAGGTGCATTCTTACGTTGGCTGGGAGATTGGGGAAGAGGAATTGGAGGTATGACCATGGTCAATGCGCGGTCCAAACATAACATGTTTGTTATTTCGGGTAGATATATCTAGCTATAAATGCTTTTTACTCGATTTTAACCTTTCAGATTTTCTTATAAAAACGTTAGGTGTGCTGAAGAGAACATTCAAACGAAATCAGGGCTTACGTTTTCAGTAGTGTTATTAATTCTGCTTTTATACATTTTTTTGATTCACATTACATTTTTCAGTGTATAATACCCACGTTATTATTTCAGCGCAATACCAGAAAGGTTATTCCAGTATTATTCCCATGAGAATACTTAACTTTTTGTTAGAACTTTTTGCAGAACCAATCATATCGATTTTGAGTCGTAAACAGCAGAAAGCTTAACTGCATAGGATAATTTAACAATCTCATTTTAGAGCATAACGCTGCTGGGAGGATTCTGATAAAATAAGCTAGTGGGCCGAAATGTGGTCTATGAGTTATGATTGAAACTTAAAAATTCCAACAATAAAAAAAAATATATATTTTTTTTTAACGAATGGAGGTTTAAGTTTCTTAGAAAATGGCAAAAACTTCACCTGTCCTGATTTTATTTAAGCACAAGGGGTATTTCTTAAAAGCAATGTGCACTATATAGAAGGCTATCGAATTTATAACTTTAACGTTTTCAGCATTTTATATCTGTAAACTTTTCTTTGCATAGAATATTTAATGCAATGACTTGAAACTTGCTGAAAATGTTGTAAAATGTACATGATATTTGCTTTCGATACGTGTGGATATTTTTGTTATGAGTACTTACTACTATGAAAATAGCATGTATTTTGTAGACCAAAAAATTAATAAAAATCATTTCCCACAACGATGTCGACATAAATATTTCACAATGATTCTAGTTTCAGCTGTTCCCGTTTTGGATTCTTCATTTGTTCTATAAAATGGAATGGTTTTTCTTTGGTACAAGAGTTGCCTTATACAAAATAGTGTCACATTTAGGCCTAGATTCAGTCGAAAATTCATATAAAACCTATTAAGACACATCACGATATCTTCACTAAGATATAGCTTCATGATAGATAAAATAATAATAATAATAATAATAATAATAATAATAATAATAATAATAATAATAATAATAATAACAATTTGTTAAAGATCAGCTGAGTTGCATAAGTTTTAAACTTAAATTTGAATTTAGTTAGGCTACTTCTTATTTAAATACATTATATGAATTAATATATTAATATATTATAGCCATAATATTATACAGTAGCCTCCCGTATTTGCAGGCAGAAGAAAAGTCTCACTAAAAAAAAAAATATAGTTCGACTGTTGTATGTAAGGCTCTTATCGAGTGGGGGGCTATTGTTAATACTTTCAAAACCATGTTATCCACATGGTAGAGTAAAATAACCTTATAACTTTTCATTAGACCTAAAATATAAAAGTTCAACAAATCAGATGGAACTTAACTTACTTTAAGAGAGTTTGTACTGTAAAAGCTTTAAATTTTCTTAAAATAAAGAAACGAATAGCCTACTTGAAATGAACGTGATTCAGGCCACTTGCAAAGTGAAGAGGAATGAGAGGGGATTGTTATAACTTACTAAGAGAGGGAGGAGAAGACAAACATGAAGCGGACTCGTTAACAACCTGCAATTACGATATACATCTTTATCGCTTTAACTCTACTTGTTCATTCCTATGTGTAACAAGTAGTCACTGCACTGCCCCTCCCCGCATATAACTAAATGCATTGCAAGGTAAACTGCCAACAGTAACGGTAAATCTTCTTAACTCCTTAAGATTTACCCTGATTGCCTGGTAATTAGCATATTGCCACTTGAATGTTTAAGGTATCTTTTTCTTAAACATGCCGTAAGTTAATTCCTGATAGCGAGGATTTCTATTGGGTTTGAAGTGTAAACTTGTGTTTAAGCTACTTTAGACCCCTGACAGGCTACAAGAAACATGAAGGCTATAAAGAGACGCATAGACCTACTTAGTTCTTACATGCTTTAACGCTCATGTATTAATAAATTTCATTTTTTCAGCTAGTGCTAATGAGATATGTATCAGGTTATATTTCCACCTAAGCACTAGTAAGGGTTGAAAAGAATAGAAAAAGGTTGATAAGGAATCAAAATGCCCTAGAAAATTAATTGTATAGTTTTTAATATAATTCTAAAAAACCAGTTTATAAAAGTACGAAAGAATTGAAAAAAATTTTCTACGTACAGTATTGAGTTGTATAAGTGTTACACATAGTCATTACAGATAAAACATGTACAATATTAAAATTATAATTACAAATGTGTTGTACCAATTACAATATTTGAGAGAATAAAAAGTCCTTGTGGATTATATCGATAAAAGTTTCTAAATTACTTGCTAAAGACAGATAAAATTATGTACATATGTATTTGCAGCTAATTAAATATAAGAAAATTATGAGGATATAGAAGATACGTCAATGAATAAAAAACCAAGTACACAAACTGTGGATTAATCTTCTATAGTAGAGCTGCATAACATGTGATATGTAAAATCAGTGTTAGGTTAAAATCTTCTTATAGATGTCTAGATTTTATTTCCACTATAGTTATTAGACATAAGAAAAGATTTGTAAGGAATATAAGATGTGGCTTTAATTCAGTTTTGATTCCTTGTCAGCGTAGTCTATTCAAATTTCAATATTTGGAAATGCATTTCGAAGCATCACGCTTCATCTTCAGTCCATAAGTACACTAGAAGAAAGCGAAGATTAGAATAGTTTTTATTATATGTGACAATGTTATAAACTTTTTCACAGAAGAGCAGCTGTATTAAAACTATATAATATGTATATGAAATACTTACAAGCTTTTATGTACTAGTAGGAGTTGATGAGTTAGTGCCATGAACAGGCTGACTACTAACTTGGGAAAACTTATATGCGTTGTGTGTGAGTTTGAGGCACGTTTCGAAAAGTTTGTTGTGTTCAATACTGTTTTCATTAACAACCAGATGTTTATGTTTGTAAATTTCGTACTGTTCTAGTGTGTTTAGTTTTATGCTCTTTTTATGGTTATGAAGGATTTCCAAAGTATTATCAATTGTATTTAAGTTATGTGCGTTATCTATTAGGTGGTTAGCAAAAGCTGATTTTCTACGATTATATTTGAAGTCACTTATATGTTCTGAAAATCTTTTTCTAAAAGTTCTACCGGTCTGTCCAATATAGACAGCGTTACAATCGGTACAATTTAATTTATAAACTCCACATTTTTCGAATTGGTCTTTTTTAGTGTTTGTTGTATGTTGTAATAGGTTTTTGATGTTGTTGTTAGTTTTGTAGGCTATTTGAACTTTGTCAGATTTTAGTGGTTTTAGAATCTTATGTATGTCTGGATCTGTATATGTAAAAGCTATGTATTTCTTATTTTTGCTATTATTATTGATGGGGGAAAGTTTTGATGTTGGATATTTTTGTTTGTGTAGTTGCTTCTTGCTTTTAGTAAGTAATTTATAGATAATGGATTTTGTATAACCGTTGTTAGTAGCAATTTGGATAATGGTCTGTAATTCATCATTACAGTCTTTTTTGCTTAAAGGGATTTGAAGCAATCTATGAATCATACTTCTAAACGCGGCTATCTTTTGCGAGTGGGGGTGGTTAGAAGAGCTATTGATGAAATTATCGGAAAAAGTATGTTTTCTGTATATACTAAATTTTATTTGTCTTCTATTAAAAGCAATGTTAAGGTCTAGGAAATTGATGGATCTGTTATTAGCTTCTTCTAGAGTGAAAGTTAAGTTATTATTAGACCCATAGTTAACCCATAGTTAACTTTACAAACGCTCCAGCTTACAAAATTTCAAAAACTCTAGCAAAAATGCTAAATGAGAGACTTAATTTAAATAACAAATTCAACATAAAAAACTCTTCTGATTTAGCTAATAAAATTAAAAACTTACAAATCAACGATAATGAAACCATTATCTCTCTTGATATTAAAAATCTTTATACAAACATTCCAATACAAGAAACATTAGACCTTATTAAACAACGTCTAATCGATAGTGGAGATAGCCAAATCTATGCCGACCAGCTAACTAATACACTCAAAACTATACTAAACCAAAATTATTTCGAATTCAATGAGAAAATTTATCTTCAAAGTGAAGGACTAGCTATGGGCTCTCCCTTATCTGGTATCTTATCTGAAGTTTTTCTTCAAAACATCGAAGAGAAACATTTACCTAATATCTTATCTAAATTTAAACTAAAATTCTATGGAAGATACGTAGACGATCTATGCTTAATTTGCGAAACCAGAAATGTACAAGACATCCTGCAATGCTTCAACAAACTACATAATAACTTAACTTTCACTCTAGAAGAAGCTAATAACAGATCCATCAATTTCCTAGACCTTAACATTGCTTTTAATAGAAGACAAATAAAATTTAGTATATACAGAAAACATACTTTTTCCGATAATTTCATCAATAGCTCTTCTAACCACCCCCACTCACAAAAAATAGCCGCGTTTAGAAGTATGATTCATAGATTGCTTCAAATCCCTTTAAGCAAAAAAGACTATAATGATGAATTACAGACCATTATCCAAATTGCTACTAACAACGGTTATACAAAATCCATTATCTATAAATTACTTACTAAAAGCAAGAAGCAACTACACAAACAAAAATATCCAACATCAAAACTTTCCCCCATCAATAATAATAGCAAAAATAAGAAATACATAGCTTTTACATATACAGATCCAGACATACATAAGATTCTAAAACCACTAAAATCTGACAAAGTTCAAATAGCCTACAAAACTAACAACAACATCAAAAACCTATTACAACATACAACAAACACTAAAAAAGACCAATTCGAAAAATGTGGAGTTTATAAATTAAATTGTACCGATTGTAACGCTGTCTATATTGGACAGACCGGTAGAACTTTTAGAAAAAGATTTTCAGAACATTTAAGTGACTTCAAATATAATCGTAGAAAATCAGCTTTTGCTAACCACCTAATAGATAACGCACATAACTTAAATACAATTGATAATACTTTGGAAATCCTTCATAACCATAAAAAGAGCATAAAACTAAACACACTAGAACAGTACGAAATTTACAAACATAAACATCTGGTTGTTAATGAAAACAGTATTGAACACAACAAACTTTTCGAAACGTGCCTCAAACTCACACACAACGCATATAAGTTTTCCCAAGTTAGTAGTCAGCCTGTTCATGGCACTAACTCATCAACTCCTACTAGTACATAAAAGCTTGTAAGTATTTCATATACATATTATATAGTTTTAATACAGCTGCTCTTCTGTGAAAAAGTTTATAACATTGTCACATATAATAAAAACTATTCTAATCTTCGCTTTCTTCTAGTGTACTTATGGACTGAAGATGAAGCGTGATGCTTCGAAATGCATTTCCAAATATTGAAATTTGAATAGACTACGCTGACAAGGAATCAAAACTGAATTAAAGCCACATCTTATATTCCTTACAAATCTTTTCTTATGTCTAATAACTATAGTGGAAATAAAATCTAGACATCTATAAGAAGATTTTAACCTAACACTGATTTTACATATCACATGTTATGCAGCTCTACTATAGAAGATTAATCCACAGTTTGTGTACTTGGTTTTTTATTCATTGACGTATCTTCTATATCCTCATAATTTTCTTATATTTAATTAGCTGCAAATACATATGTACATAATTTTATCTGTCTTTAGCAAGTAATTTAAAAACTTTTATCGATATAATCCACAAGGACTTTTTATTCTCTCAAATATTGTAATTGGTACAACACATTTGTAATTATAATTTTAATATTGTACATGTTTTATCTGTAATGACTATGTGTAACACTTATACAAATCAATACTGTACGTAGAAAATTTTTTTCAATTCTTTCGTACTTTTATAAACTGGTTTTTTAGAATTATATTAAAAACTATACAATTAATTTTCTAGGGCATTTTGATTCCTTATCAACCTTTTTCTATTCTTTTCAACCCTTACTAGTGCTTAGGTGGAAATATAACCTGATACATATTTAACGCTCATGTTTCTTATAAGTTATTACAATAATACATCTACAGCCGTCCCAAGGTTTGATCCAATATCTGACGGGCCATGGACCCTATATGGTTTACCTAATGGAAAAGGGTAATGCGGACTCTAACGCATGCGCGTGTGGGGAATAGGCCCTATATTTCCTGCGAATCTTAGGCTACATAATAGGCTACAGTATGCGATGAGTAATTTTAAGGTAGAATCTCGACTGTTTTGCACCCATAAAATCTAAGTTTGCCGAAAATCTTTTTCTAACTGAAATGCTTGCATACCGGTAAACAAAGGCTGAGGATGGAGGCAGCGTCAGCCTCGGAAACGTTGGACCACAATAAACTTCTCGCCTGGCTGCAAACCCGAGAAGATTTTCTACATAAGATTCGCCAGGAAAGCCTCAAATCTTACAAACAAAGGCTAAGTTCTCCCTGCTTTTAGTAGCCATAGTAAATTGTAGTTCGCTTAGTAGAGTAGCGTAGTTTGTAAACTACTGGACTCCAGTAGCAGTAGAATAATAGTGTAGGGCAGTTAATATGATCTGTAGAAATTGATTTACTTTGTTCTGAGAACAGAGTTTAAATGTGAATGTATATTTTAACCTGTACAATATGATGTATTAAGAAATGATCAATAAAATAAAATTAAAATAAAATCTTAGCAGATTACGTCCTAGTATAGTAGCCTAGATACCAGGATCTAATCAAGAAGATTTGTTTTATTATTATTCATAGAAGAAGAAGTTGCTGGGAGTAAGACTCTTTTTTGTATAGCCTTCTTTATTATAAATTCTTAAGTCGATGTCCCAAGATCCAATTTTTGCCATTGCACACAATTTCATACTGTATTTTCCATTCAATTGTATGGGATAATCAGAACAAGAACGTCTCTAGTTTTCTATGAATATATATATATATATAAAACTAATGAGCTACATTTTCTCCCCGCGTGACGTAGAATCGTGACAGTTTCCTTCCAACAGCTGACTTTCTGCGTTGCAAGTGTAGCGTTACGTTAATGTCAACATTCACCAAGACATCCACGACTGCCATTACGTACAATTTAATCCAATCCAAATCTATTCGATACAACGGAATAGGAACGATTCTAATTTTCTATTAAAAAAAAATGCAATGAACTCAACCAATGGGTGTCATTCTCTCCCCGCGTGATCCACATGATGTGGAAACATGGCAGCTCTTTCCGTATAGCTGATTCTCTGCTACGCTACGCTGCGATCATGCGTAAATTTACAAAGAGGATGAAATAACGAGTAGGGCAAGATAGGGAGACGCGCCGCACTTTTCTTGAAATTCGTCTACCTCAAAACAGTATTGAATATTTTGAAAACTCTTTTTGAGATTCCAAGCTATGATCTTCCCTCCCTTTATATCAGCAACGAAAATATTTATAAAATAATAATTAAATGTGTAAATACAATTATTAAATTGAAAGACAAAGCGGGAGAGATGCCGCGTTACAGGGTGCTATGCCGCACGCATGGGAGACATGCCGCATTCACAATAATAGTTTAAATTTACTTCAATGGCACGTACAGAACAAAAGAGAACCTATCTACACAATCTCTGAATATTGGCGACTAGCCTTGTTTCATTTTCAGTACCAAATATTCCTTCAGGCCCAAGTGAGGGGTTTCCCAATTTCCTGTGTCCGTGCGCCTACGAATAGTCCTCTTTGGCATATTATAGCAACGTTCGGCTTCCCGAATGGAAATTTCTCCTGCCTTAATTCGCCGAACAGCTTCTTGTAGGTCACTGTCACTCCATAGGCTACGATGTTTAGCTCCCTCCCTTTCCCTATACCTTGTTCGCATGCCTATTGCTGAAAAGACCAGAAAAAATAATTTTGGGGGGTAATTATACTGCAATACATTGTGCGGCGTGTCACCCTTGAAAGCTATGCGGCATGTGACCCAAAACTCCGGGTCACGCGCCGCACTCATCTGTAGAGCTTATTGTTATTGTTGTTATGGTGAACTTCACTCGCAATATCTTTACAACCTCTAAATAGTCTATTAAAAGTAGTACACGCAGAAAAAATGGAACAAATACAGATCAGGAAAGAATAAAGTAATGAGTCCAAAAAAGTTTCGCAGTGAAACTAGTGCACTTACCTGATAAATACCGCTATAACAATGACATAAACACCGCAAACAATGAAGACACGTGATCCAGTTACTCTAGGGAGGGAACTGGAGATGGTATCACGACAATTAGCGGTACCTAGCGTCAAATGTTCGAGTTAGAGGGGGTGCGGCATCTATCCCGGTGCGGCGTGTCACCCGGTTTTGCCCTAGTTAGAGTCAGGAAGAGACACAAAATTAGGATATAGGCCTAGGCCTAGGCCTACAAGAACATTAGAATGGTAGCGATCGATTTTAGTTACAGTAACTTATATTGGACCAAAATTCACTCTCGTGTGCAAGCCAGAAATAATTGTATAGAAAAGCTACTTGATATAAATTGGATCCAGGGACACCAGCTTAAGATTAGGCTATAAGACTTTAAGGCGCGTATTTCCTCCTTTGCTCTCGCCCACGTACTAGCGTACCTTCTCTTGCACCCCCCTCAACCTGGATAGTGGTTCCGGTTTTGACATATAGGTATCGCATGGTAAAATATTTGTTTAAAAATCCTAACTAAATGTGAATGCACCACCTTCAACATAAAGTACATAAATATCCAAGTTTAATTAATGAAAATCATTATACAAGCATTTAATATGTAAATACAGTCCGTAGCATTGCAGATTGGTTAGTTTTCGATGTACACACTACAAAAAATGCCAATTTCGAAATGGCTGCCGTCAAGTCACAGCGAGTCTATGTCGTTTTCACCCGCTGGAACCACACTCTCACTCACAACTGCACTCAGCTTAGAAGTAGATTTGGAACCACATTTCCTGACATCACTTCCGAGTATAGGTGCACGAGTGTACGTTTTAACTCATTTGGGGCTAATAGTTTCAGTCTTATGACTAGGGTTCGGATGTTTATGACTTTAAAAAGTGGGAAATATGACTGCAAATATGATATTAAAAGTGACTAAATATGACCCAACAATCCTAAATGTGACCTCATAAAAGAACGTATTTTCTAAAAATAAATGTTCTAATTTAAAACGTTTAAGGATACTAAATAATTACATCACGTTAATTCAATCAGATAATCACTTTTTAACAACTTTACAGGTGATTTACAGTTTTAATTGTAAAAAATTTCTAATCTATCAATGTTTCCAGATATCACTGCAAATATGAAATGAAAATATTTTTAAAACATCTCTATTGGAAGTTGTTAATAACAAGGAGGAAGAAGTAATTGTGCTATGACTTGTTATTGTCTTTTCATATTTCAGCTACAATAAAACCAAAATATTCTTCACTCTTTTTCGAAAAAAAAAATATATTGACAATTTCGTGCACATACTGCATAATTATGCTCTTTTACCGAATTTATAACTGAAATATGATGTTAAATTACAAATATGACCGGAATATGACCAAGACCATGAAAATGACCAAAATATTACTTTATATGCAAAATAAAAACATCCAATTAGGATAACAAATGTGCCATTCATGTTTAATTTGTGTCTGCGGCGAGAATAGAGGTCAGGATAAAAATATGACATGTCATAAACATTGAACCCTACTTATGACGAAGAGGATTGGTTCATTAGATAGGCCTAGTATGATTATTGATTCTCTTCTAAAATACTAAAATCAGAATATTCCTAACTTGTTTAACGTGATACATAGTACGAATATTGTGAAGTGGTTGAAAGGATAAAGTAGCCCTCCTTATTCTAGGAATAACATTAGGCCTACAATAATAAATTTCAAACACTGAAAGATTAAATTCCCTTAAAAATTCCTATTACTTAATAATCAGCATTTTATACAGAGAGTTATTTTTTATTTAAATAACAATATGACAGTGGAATAAATTATCTTGACAGCACAGAAAACCAGCAGGTGATACGACGGGTTTTGATGTGATTAATTTAATGAAATCTGTTGCAAGGGAGCCCTGTTGGCATGCAATTGTTTTAGTTACTGTTAAATGTTTGCTTGCGCAGTAACAGCCATTTGACAGATCATTATTTCCAGCGTATCACAAAGCTTCCACACATATGGTTTGCATTTCCCCAAACAATTTATTGACCACTTAATAACATACAGCACACAAGACTATTTTCATCATCGTCAACGCCATGACAGTACTATGAACAATGTCATTCATTTAGTTACAGTGGCGTGTTGTTGTAATTATCATCAATATTCCCCCTAAATTAGCATAATGTTACTTAGGACGAGAGGCCTATAGGCTGCATTTTCTACATATTATAATACTTGTAAAACAATGTTGAACTGAAAATGTACAAAAGCAAATTAAAAAAAGACGTTCATCATTTGTTTATATATTTGTTGAATGGTTATTTGATTAAACAATTACATGCCTAAGTTCTATAAAAATTGTAGATTACATAATTTATTACCAAAAATCTCTGATGGTTGCTAAGACCTACACTGGGCTTGAACCTAATACGCCACAGGTAAATCATACGTAGATAGGCCAATGTACATATGCTCCATAAATCATAGTTTTAACGTGGAGTAAGACATTGCCCGATGATTGATCGCTGCGCAAGTTCTACAAAAGCCGTGTGGATTAGTAATCAACTCCTATAGTTAGCATAATTATACCAGATTTGAACTGAAGTTGCCATAGGTAGTTAGGTACGTCCTAGGTTTAACATGGAGGAAGATATTGGCCAACCACCTCGCAGAAATGCAGTCAATTGCAGTACCATCTGTCAGAAATTTAAGTTAAAATAGTTTGATGAGTGCAATAAATTAGTTTCAAACCCTTTCATCATTAGTAAAATTTTCACAAACCGGGAAAACAATGTTAGACTATTAGCCTAGTCAATAAAGGTTTTGAATGGGAAACAATTAGGGTAAAGCTGATTTTACCCCGCCCAGCTCGCGACTTAGGACTACAATAAAACCTGAATAGTTGATCATGTAATTTGTGAATGAAGTAGAGGCAATGCTTTTTTCATGGGGTACGCTGGGGTACGCAAACCCCATAAAATTTTTGTAGTTACTTATAGGAGAAAATTGTTATTTCAAATTATAGGCTTGTGAAAATGACTCCGCTTAAATAGGCCTACATATGAGATGATCAGCAATATCCCGAAGTAGTTTCAAGGCTTGTCACAAAGCTTTCAGGCCGCAACTCTCGAAAATAGAGGTACATCTACTTTTCATTTTAAATTTAGCGTCTTGCTGGGGAAAGGTGTAAGAAACCCTCTGAGTGCATCATAGACTAAATTGCAGCTTACGGGTAGAATTGATTTGTACGAACTGACTTCACCTCAGTGGACTTAAATTCGTATAACTTTATTCATATTATGTGATTCCACTTTCATTCTGGCAATGAAAGTAAGTGGGTAAGTCTGGCAATGTTTCGTCACGTCATAAGCAAGAGTACTCCTTAAACATTTTTTAGAAAAAAAAAAGCATTGGGTAGAGGTATTGGGATTGCAACTAACTTAGGCTCTACAAGATGTAAAGTAGGTGAATGAGATTATAGTTATTAAATCTACATCTTTAAATTTGGTTTACCAAAATGGCACCATAACAAAAATGTCATAAAACAATACAAAATTACGTTTTAAATACAATTGTTAATGTTTATGCCAATTTTGGTTCGGGGGTTTCCTCTTAACATGAACGGCTATTCAGTGGTAGTAGGCACTTCAATATGTTCACCTTACCAGACGTATTTTTAAAATTTACTTTCCTTATCACTATATGTTCCTTTTTACTTGAAATGTATTTTTCCATTTTTGTGTGCGCGGTCCTGTGTGGTGGCAGCAAGTGCATGATCAGGCCGGCCAACTTAACCTAGAGTAGGCTATTTCTCCCTCTACGCTCCCCTACTTCCAGACTGTGTGGTACTGTTGTCTACGTCCTTGTAATCTAGGCAAAGTCTTTTTTCAAGAGACCCAAAACAAAAACTTTTTTCTTGGGTGGCAGGTTTGAAAGTTGCAGCAAGCAATTTAGGCAGATCTACTTGATAAATGCAGATTTTGGAGGTAACGACGAATAAACTAATGTAACACCTGCTGTGTTTGATCTTCTTTGAAATAAGACAAAGGTAACATACGCAATATTTAAAACAAATTACGCAAGCTGTATCTGAGTGGAATCCTAAGACAATTTACAAGGACTGAACCAGGCGCAGTTTCATCCGTGAGTTTTTCACGGCCGGGTGTTTCATTTCACCTAATGTTTCTGGAAAAAAGGTACAGTAAGTTGGGGTCTATTTCCAACATATGAAGCTGTAATTATTCCACCCCTTTTGATTTATGATAAACAATAGTTAATTCATATTTATTCAAATCATTCAAATTATTATTATTATTTCGGTATCAAAATTCTCGTTTAGATTATTATTATTATTTATTAATTCCAAATTTGAAATCTTAACTGTAAAAGAAACGTATATTTTGAAAATACAACGTACTAAATTCATAGTTTTGGCCCGCGAATTGTTTTAACCAATAGAAATGTTTTACGTAATGAAAAGTACAGCCAATGAGAGAGAAGCATCCATTAGCCGCGAACATAGCGTGGTCAAGAGCTCACTTCCACCATATTCGCCGAGGAGAGCAGACCTGCGTACGTTGCTCTCGTGGAAAGTCGCGGGAATATTACCTAGCCTAATGGCGATTCTCACTAAAGCCACTTATTAAACACGACTACACATTATAAAGATAGCGTGTGAGTTTTGATTTACTTTGTGAGAAATAAGAAGACAGAAATACACGTAAGTGCTTGATAAATGCAATTGAAGTGGTGAATCTACACAAACAGCTACGCAGAACACAGTTAATCTGAATAAATTCCGATATAAAACGTTTATAGTGCAGTTATCATTTATAAAGACATAACTAGCTATAAACCAATCCCTCAGATGATTCGTGTGATACCCTGAGCTACAAAAGCCGTGGAAGATATATAGGTGCAGAACTGAAGGAGCCCAACAGAGAGTCGAAGTAAGTACATTTCCACAACGAATCCAGCTCCTAACCCAACACCAATATCAATTTGTCGCCCAATCCCGGCACCTATATCAATTTGGTGCACCAACGTGTGGCTTTTTAAGAGCAATCGAACTGTGTAAAGACTCTGTGAACAAATATTCTAATTGGGACATTAGCAAGCAGATTGTGATACACAGAATTAAGTGAGAATCGTGAGCTAGGTACGGTTACGCGCGCAACAATTGTCACCACGCCATCGCGAGGTCAGCCCAGGTGTTCGACTTCATGCAGTAGGCAGCAGCTGTGAACATCCAACATCAACCGCCAACAATCAGCTTCCAGAATGAAAGTAATTGTAAGAAGCCTGTGAAGCCTGCGAAGCCTACAAATAAAGTAAGGTGTTATTTTTATGATTATAAATGAATCTCAGAGGCCGCGAAATAATGTCGCCACAGAAGGGAAGTTCAGATGTGTTAGAAAATGGACAGGACTTGCTAACTAGTACCGAGATGGAGGGTATTGTAGACAACATAAGTGCTGATAGTAGTTTACAGTTAGTAGATGAGATTGAAACTGATATGGAAGTTCAGGTCGAAACAGATGTTTCCGTTTCAAATGTAAACGTGACTAGGCGCGAAGACAGTGAATCTTCAGATGACCAATTAGAGAACTCAATTAAAAGTTTTATGCAACAAATGTTCAATAAGCTTAGTAGTAAAATTGATGATGTTAAAAATGAGGTTAAGACTGACATCAATGATGTAAAAAGTGACGTTAGCAGAGTTAGTACTGACGTAAACAATGTAAAATCAGATGTAAATTCACAAAATGAAAACATTAGTCTGAAGTTAGTACAAATGGATGAAAACTTGACAAAATTGAAAGATGATCTAAAACAAGAAGTTGTAAACGAGATACAGGAAAGATTAGGTGATTTCAAAGAGCAGGTTAATAATGACGTCACAGTAGCTCTAGAGAATATTCAAACTATTGTCAATAATGATATAGCAGAAGTCAAGGAGGTTATTTCAAATGTTAGCACTAACTTGCAAACCATGAAAACAGATGTTTCTAATACTAGTGAAGAAATGAAAGTTATTGTAGCTAATGTATCAGAACTAGATAGTAGTGTATCACTTATGAAAATGCAGATGAATGCTTTCGATGAAACATTGTTAGGTTTTGCTAAAATAAATGATGAGGCTAGAAATGACTTAGAGAAGAAGAATCAGCTGTTAAAAGTCAAACAGAAAGACATTGAAATACAGATTGTAGAAGCACAAGAAGAGTTGACAGTGTTGAGTAGGAGAGTTCATAAAGATGAAGAGTTACTGACAAGTAGAATTTGTGTATTGGAAAATAGATTAAATGTTCCTGTCACTTCACCTGTAATTAATGATGTGAATATACCTCAACTGGGAAACAATATGAGTAGGAATGTTGTTGAAGAAACTTACTCACAGTTACCATGTAGATCTCCTAGATGTCAGGAAAGGGTCAATAGTCATAATGGTTCCCAGGTGCAGGATATTAATGTACCTTTGTCTACAGGAATTAGTCACTTAGGCACAAATTTTCCCAGCTACTTAATGAACGAAATTAAGTTACCTGTGTTTGATGAAAATAGTAATACTAACCCACAAAATTTCTTAACTGAACTTCACGATTATTTTAGGTTGAGAGCCATTCCGCCTAACATGTACATGATCATAGTAAGAAAGGCATTGCAAGGTAGATCTTTGAATTGGTTCAATTTGACTACAAATGAGACTACGACATTTGAAGAATTCAAAAGAAATTTTATCAGTAGATATTGGAGTTTATCCAAGAGAAACAATATCAGGATGCAGTTAGCTAATGGTGTGTATGAGCCAGAGTCAGGTCAGACGATTATTGACTATTTTTTAGAAATGGCCGAATTAGGACGACAAGTAGATCCACCACTAAATGAGTTTGAGTTGCTGGAGACTGTTGTAAATCACTTCCCAGAGAATGTGAGACTAAATCTGATAGTAGCAAAACCCAGAACCTTCTCTGATATGTTAGAATTGCTAGCTGCTTTTGAGCAAAGGAATACCTTCAGAAGTAGGCAGAACTACATGAATTCAAATGATAGAATGTACCCTCCCACTAACAGGCTTACAAATTCTGGGGTAGGGGCAGAAGGCAATGCAAACAATTGTGACCAAAGTTATGATGCTAGGAATACCTACAGAGGCCCTATGCCTAATCAAAACAGAAATAATCCTAGGTATTTCCAGAATAGATCAGAGAATAGGCCATATAACAGAAATAATAATGGAAGAAATCAGATAAACCATGTCACTTTCAATAGACAAAATGTTGGAAATGGTAATCATCCAAACTCTTGGCGAAAAATGCCATGGATGAGGAATCAAGGCTATCGTAGGAGGTACCAGAACCGTACTTATAATAATAGAGGTAATAACAATAGTAATGATAGTCAAGTTAGGCCAGGACAAGTAATTAATAATGGTAAATGGCGAGTCAAAGGTGTTGAGACTCAGCAAAACACGCTTAATCCTAGAGCCAGACCATTCAACAGTAATACACGTAGTGAAGAGGTACCTGATGACGTTGTAGAAATCCATGAGCAGGAAGATAATGGTAATGTACAACAGTTAAACTAACAAGCCAATATCTCGAGGGTTCGGATGGTGTTGGCGCAAGTTTAGTCAATTCAGGCAAACGTATAGAACCCATAAATAGCATTCAGACACAAAGAAGCTTTTCAGATAATAAGCCTAGTGAAGAAAAGAATAATGCAAGTAGAAGTGAGATTATTATGGGTCCTCCTAGAATAAAAGTAGTGATAGGAAATTATGAGACAAATGCTTTAATAGACACAGGTTGTTCAAATAGTGTAATAAGCGAATCCCTATACAATAAGCTTATCCAAAACAAAGTCAAGTTGATTTCTATTCCTATTTGCGGATTATCTTGCACAGTAGCGATCAAAAGAGCAAAACAGTCAGTAAAATTTCAATGCATGTTGGATGTCAAAATTGGTGATTTAAAATTTGAAATATTTTTCTTAGTAGTCCCAAAATTAGTTACAGACATTATAATTGGAGTTGATGTTTTTACGGAATACAATAGTATCATAAGTTTTGAGGATAACAACTTAATATTGAATTTACAAGGAAACAAGATGAGCATTCCCTTCGACAATGAGCTGAGTAGAAGAGATGCGTCTAGTGAGTTAGGCGACAACGATATTCCGTATGAGACGTTTATTGTAGAAAATATTCAGATAAATGATATGATGATTCATAAAGTAGGCCCTTGCTGCGATGATATAAATAATGAGGTAGAAGTATGTAGATGTATGACATTGAATTGCGATGACTGCGCTGATAGGTATGAAAATAGTGTTGACGGAGATGTCAACATAGGGCAAGTAGAGATAGGTTATGTCTGTACGAGGAATGTAAAAGAAGCCGACCCTAGCGCGAACTCTATGACAATGAATATTTTGAAGGAGAAAGTTGATATGGCTCACAACTTAAATGAAGATCAACGTGATAGGTTGTTATCGATATTAATAAAGAATAAAGAAGTATTTTTCGAAAACGTGGGACTTTGTAACATCTACGAGCATAAATTTGACATCGAACCTGTTGATGAATTCACATATAAGAGTAGGCCAATTCCGATTGCGTTGAAGAAAGAAGCTGATATGACAATTCAGAAGATGTTAGACTCAGGAGTAATCGAAATTTCAACCTCAAAATACATAAGACATTGCATTGAACATCCAAGAAGAATTAATCACTTGGCTATAGTAAAGGATAGTTGTGTCAAAAATAAAATAAATAATTAAAGAAGTATTATACAGCGTTATTGTGTCAGAAAGTAAGAGATTAATAAGTTGAGAGATTGAATGCAAAAGAATGTGATTAAATAAAAATTGCTTGATAAATAATTAATAAGTTATGTGGTTCTAGCTTAAGATTGATTAAGCAAAGAGAGATAAGCTGAAGTTAAATAAAATGATTGAGTTGCTAAACTGTGCGAACGCGATCCGACACCGAACCCGAGAATGTAGAAATATTGTAAATAAAATACATACATATATATACCTATGATTTAAATATAGAAATTTAAGGTGTTGTATATAGTAGAAAAATAAGATGGATTGAACATTAATGTTGATGTACATAAAATGTTTATTATTTAAGAGGGTTATGTTTGTATATAAATTGTTTATTATTCAAGGGTAATGTTGTGATGTAATGCAACATAGTGTGATACTGTATATATTTATTTGTTTGTCAAAAGTGAGTTGTATTTGTATGCTGTATGCAAACATATTATAACAGTGATTCAAGGAAAGAGAATTCGTGCAAAGGAATAAGAAAGTGATATTTTACAGACGATGAGTGCCTCGATGTAAATAAATTTTCAAATATGGACGATGAGACATTCTCGACATATATATATATTTTCAAAAATGTTTAAGAATTCTCTATATAAATTAACAAGAAGTGCCGTCATATACAAAACATGTTTGTTTTTCAAGAAATGATTTTCAGAGTTAAGAATATTTAGATAGTATTTTTCATTTATTGTTCAAATGTTTGTCATTTAAAAAAAAAAAAAATATTGTGTTAAAAGGAATGTCAGGGTAATACAAACCTGATTTGATTTGATTTATGTATATCCAAATAATTTTGATGATATTCATTTAATTCAAAGTTGTAATGTTAAACACATACACTTATGTCACACTAACATTTATCATTATTCACCATTTCAATGATTAATTTTGAATTTTTACTAATCCAAGCGTAATTTAAATTTCATAAGAATAAATATTCTGGGGTATGATGTGTTAATTTAATTATTTACCTTTTCGGACATAATTAAATTAACACAGGGGCATTTTGAAGCTGTAATTATTCCACCCCTTTTGATTTATGATAAACAATAGTTAATTCATATTTATTCAAATCATTCAAATTATTATTATTATTATTATTTCGGTATCAAAATTCTCGTTTAGATTATTATTATTATTTATTAATTCCAAATTTGAAATCTTAACTGTAAAAGAAACGTATATTTTGAAAATACAACGTACTAAATTCATAGTTTTGGCCCGCGAATTGTTTTAACCAATAGAAATGTTTTACGTAATGAAAAGTACAGCCAATGAGAGAGAAGCATCCATTAACCGCGAACATAGCGTGGTCAAGAGCTCACTTCCACCATATTCGCCGAGGAGAGCAGACCTGCGTACGTTGCTCTCGTGGAAAGTCGCGGGAATATTACCTAGCCTAATGGCGATTCTCACTAAAGCCACTTATTAAACACGACTACACATTATAAAGATAGCGTGTGAGTTTTGATTTACTTTGTGAGAAATAAGAAGACAGAAATACACGTAAGTACTTGATAAATGCAATTGAAGTGGTGAATCTACACAAACAGCTACGCAGAACACAGTTAATCTGAATAAATTCCGATATAAAACGTTTATAGTGCAGTTATCATTTATAAAGACATAACTAGCTATAAACCAATCCCTCAGATGATTCGTGTGATACCCTGAGCTACAAAAGCCGTGGAAGATATATAGGTGCAGAACTGAAGGAGCCCAACAGAGAGTCGAAGTAAGTACATTTCCACAACGAATCCAGCTCCTAACCCAACACCAATATCAATTTGTCGCCCAATCCCGGCACCTATATCACATATACGAATGATGATGTGAAACAGTGAATTAGGATGTGTTTGAGGCTTGATTTCCCCGAGTCAGAGGACGTAGAAGATGGACGCTGAAGCCTTAATAGCGGAAATTTATGAAACATTTTTCGACTATTTCGTCGACCAGTGACTGGACAATCCACAGATTCCACTTGATCTATGGCACTTTCAAGGGAAGCGGCACTGCCAGCAAACCGTTGAAGTGTGGAACTCAAGACAGAATCATCTCATCCACGAATAAAAGAGTTGGTATCTTGTTTGAAAGGCGAAGCGGAAACGTCTGATGTAAAAATAGCCAGTAAGTACTTCAGTCTTGAATAGAAGAGAAGGAATAAATATTGTGTTCTTGACGAAAGAATAAAGAGGTCCACTCCAAATTATGAAGAGACTGGAGATATTTTGAAAACCATATTTTTTATCATCAAAATAGATTGAACTAAAACCCGCAACAACTGAATTTGGCCCGATTTGTAAGTAACTAAGATTGTATGTACAGTACATCAAAGCTAAAAAAAGGACTGGCTTAACTTTAGGCAGCAAAGGCCTAACTATAGGCCGGGTGCGGTTATCCGCGCGGGTTCATGTGTCAGTAGGTCTACTCGCTCCCTGTTGTATGTGTTATGCAAGACTATACGCCTGGCCTACCTCGTCATTGAGATACCAGTACTATTTAAAAAAGGACACACAACCTGTCCGCGCTTTATCCATATCCATATTTCCCAGTCTAGACTAAGGTATCTATATTCGGATGAGACTCGTCGACCAGGTAGCAAACGGGAAAAAATAGGATCCCTCTAAAATTTGTATATTTTGGGAGTCTGATGTTTTGGAGCTCGAATATTTTTCGATGACACGATACCATAATTTACAAAGAAGCCAATATTAATGCATTGTTCCATTTTCAAACACTCCACTTATTCCTGGCCAGAGTATGGGTAGGCTGACCTGGATCACACCACTAACTTAAATAGGCCTACACCTAGAACCGGATATCATGTTTTATAACAAGTAATATAGGATTATTACGTCAGGACAAAAATGAGGCAGAGTAGGCCTACTTCCTCCTTACTATGGTAATATCAAAATTCATGGCGGAGAAAGGTTTGAAAATTAAATACTCCATCATATTACCTTTATTTTGCGTGGATTAAGGATAGTGAATACTCCACTTGCCTCTAGCCAGTTAAATTATGTCTGCAAGAAGAACAGTTGATGCTGTATTGAAGACTTCGCAGAAGTCCCATCACAATATTGGAATTCTTTACTTTAGGGAAATATAATTATGAAAAATGACAAGTTTATATGGAAATTCTTATAAAATTTAGATCTGAATGTGTATTGGAACAGGTATGAATACGTCCTTTATAATCATAAGATTTAGTATGATAAGGAATTTTAAAATTTTACTCTTAACTAATGTCCTTAGAACGTCTTATGAATATTATTGAAGTATTAGTTACCTTTATCAAGGGCCAAACACTTTGTCTTCTTCAGCTTCCCCATTGTCTGGATGGTCATCTAGATACCCATCGCAAAGGAATGCTGTCCAGGCACAGACAAGTACTTTACATTACTCAGAATAAGTGGATAAACAGAAGAAATATACCTGTTCACCATCAGTAAAATGTGGTGTAGACGAAAGCCATAATACAAGAGGAACTGGGTCGACAGTCACCTTGTCCCTTAGAACGCAATTGAAGAAGATCCGGAGGCCTCGAATTTATCGTCGAGTAGAACTTAGAAGTCTGTTCATCCAATATCTAGATGTTTTTGGACACTATTTTATGAAAAATCGTCAAGTGCTTGTAATTGTGTACATGCAACTCCGTGTATGCTGTGAATATATGTATCTCATGTATCAAATTGGATTGATGCTCAACATACTTAATCAACTGCATGTGTATTGAAAGGGGACCAAGGGAGAGTGATGCGCAATACATGATCCCATCAAGAGGGATCACTCAGCCTCTCCTCTCCAACTCCGCTCTCACCTTTTCGTGGTGGTCCCCATTAAGCCGAGTAACCCAGTCCAAGGTTGTGGTAACAATTCCTTCGGCGGACTGGGTCGGCGAACTAACGAGAGATGGAGGTTCTAGCAGGGCTACTTGGGGGTAACTCGAGTTTCAGGCCTGTCAGAATGGTGCGGAGTGGCAGCAGGATTCGCATCTGGGTTGGTGGCGGAGGAACTTCCAGCGGTGCGGTGAACGGCAGCACCCTATGTCCAGTGAGGTGGCATTCGAAGGGGAAAGGAGACCTCCTTGAGTCGTGGTGAAGACAGCTCCTTAGGGGAAGGGTACCCCGAAATCAGAACTCCCAGTCCCGCTGGTAAAAGGGCTGAGCTTAAGGTCGACGATCTTACCTTAGAATAACGAAACCATCACTATGTGGAACGAAGACAGGCTCATAAGGGAAACGTGGAAGATGATTGTGAAAGAGGCTAAAGCCCACCAAAGGCTGTAGAGCCGAGAAAGAAGAAGAAAAATAGGAACTTTTGAAACTTGACCATTAACTGATGCCCTGAGAACGTCTGATGGTCAACAATATTGAATTATCAATTTATTTTATCACGGATGTGACACTTTGTCTTCTTCAGCATCCTCCCGGTCTAGAGGTTCATGAAGACATCACCGCAAAGGAATGCCAACCAGGCAGAGACAAGTACTGTGCAGAACTCAGAATAAATGGATCAACGGAAGAAACATCCCTGTTCACCACATCAGTAAAATGTCATGTAGCCGAAAGCCATAATACTAGAGGATCAAGTTCGACAGTCTCCGGCATTCCTTAGTTCGCCAATTGGAGAAGATCCTGGGGCCTCGAATTTATCGTCGATTAGAAGCTATAGGTCTCTTCATCCGCTACTTGGATTTTTGGGCGCTAATTATGAAACCTTAAAGTATTTGAAATTGTGTACATGCAACTCCATGTATGTTGTAAATATGAGATGGTACATATAGAATATATGTATCTATTGTGATGTGGTATAATAAATATCAAGTAAAAGGTATTTTGTTTGTTTATTTTTTATATTAAAGTTTGCAGACATGGCGTCCAGGTGCTAAGCACGTTATAAATTACTTATAAATACACTAATGTGCAGTGAACAAACCTGTATGTATACTATTCTATATAAAATAAGGTAAACTGATGTAACAAAGTGCTAGTATGCTTTTGTTTAATCAGTAAAAAGTTAATTGGAATTATGATTTGCAGAGAATAAGTTATTTTTGTTATCGATTTCCGAGTTAAGCTGCAGATCGATTCATTAAGCAGGACTTACGGAAGAACAAAGGTCTAAAGTTTAATACTTAACCTTAATTCAATACACTGATGTAAGACATTCTTAAAATAATTATGTCAACATTTCACAAAATACACTGGCGAAGAACTCCACTTAATGTATGTAGGCCTAATCATTTCAGAGTTTATATCTTATGTATATAACAGTATTCAACTTGATGAACGAAATAAACACTGAATAGTTTGATAATTAAATCTTCCAATTTACTTCGTTATTATCACCGTACGTCTCAGCGTAAATGCAAAGGAATGTGTCATGGCTAACTATTCCAAAGCCGTATATGAAGTATGCAAATCGATATGTTGTCAGGATAACAGATTTGCATTTGTTAAATTCTTAATAATATATCACCATAAAATAGGCACTAAATTGGGCATTCCTCCAATACCGGTCAACCGATTTTATCCAATATCAACAGACGTCTTCCCATGGACATTATAAATGCATATAGGCCTATAAAGTTTCATGAAAATCCGATAAACGTATTTGAGTTACCGCGTCTTTAAAATAGACACTAAATAGGGTTTTACTACAGTACCGTTCAACCGATTGGGTCCAAATTCAATAGTTTGCTTCTCATGGATGTCATAAATGCGTATATCAAGTTCATGAAAATCCGATAAAGCGTGTTTGAGTTAAGGCGCCTTTCTAATACAATCTATTAAAATAGGCACTAAATTGGGCATTACTCCGGCACCGGTGAACCGATTTGGTTAAATATCAATAGGGTTCTTCCCATGAACGTTATAAATGGTGGTCCGCGAAGATGGTGCAGATGGTCCGCAGACATAATTTAAAAATATCATAAAGCAAGTGGAAAGTAAAGAAGTAATTTTTTTCACATATTTCGTTATAATGACCTATAATTAACACCCCAAATATTAAGAATATAGGTCTTCTTTTAAAAATGGGATGTAAAATTAGGGGTCCGTAAATTTTTTTAAACATTTTAGTGGTCCTCGGATTCAAAATGTTGAGAAACGCTGTTATAGACAATTGAAGAAAGAAAGCATAAACAATCAAAAGAAGCAGTGAAAATAAGATTGCCTCACATTTTCTGGTTACAGTATATCACTAAATATCTTTCAAAATTCTCAACTGTGAAGTTCTTCCTGTTCTCTCTTAGAATACATTTGAAGGCAGAAAATGTCCTTTCAACCTCACTTGACGTCATAGGTGCGAATTTCATCGAAGCAATTGCGGCAGTTTCGAATCGGACGAAAACTTCCCCCTTTTCTAGAAAGGTAAATAATACTTACGCATTTCTGGCAGGATTGACAAAATATTACTTTGCCATCTGTAGTGAAATTCAGGTCGTCGCCAATCCACTGCCGTAATAAACTCTATTTCATTTGTTTCGGCATAATTAACACGACTTCTTAAAACTCACAGTGTGGCCACTCAGTATGAATAACAGGACAGTACTAAAGGCAAACAAGGGATTTAAAACACAGAAACAGGGTTGCCAGATCAGATACGTAAAACAGTCGTACCAACAACTGAAAATAGTCGTACGCTAGTTAAAATCGTCGTACACTTTGCGAATTGTCAGGATGATGATGATGATGATGATAATAATAATAATGTAATAATAATGATTGCTAAGCGAGGTACTCTGTACAGACATTTTTTCTATAAATGGTGGTTAAAATTTGCTTTTGTAAATTATATAACGTGCTACTGCTCCACTCACTTTATTGTTCACCACTACTACTCAGATAACTGGTCTCTCGTAACTGTATACATATACCCATTGTTGTTGGTACTCTTTGTCATCGGCTACCTGCAGATGTTGCAGGAAGAAATAAAATATTAATACATTACAAACCATAAGAAAGTTAGATTTCCAATTATTATTTAAAGAAAAGTATACAGCCACTTTTGATATGGACGTGTCAATATAATATGTTGTATATAGTATATTGTTGTATATAATATAGTATATTATACTATTAATAATAACAATCATAAATGATTATTATGTTTGATCAAAATAAAAGAAAAATAATATGGCCAGCTGCTCTTTATCGGTATAATTTCTTTAGAGGTTGGGTTGCTTCGTTTAGCACAAGTGTGGCTAAAATATAAAATATTTGGAGAACAATGAGAGAAGTAGCAATAACAATACAACAATGCAACAATACAACTTAAGCGTGGTGCGGCACCGGCCCGTAAAAGCCTGTAATAAATAAATGGACTGAGTTTTATTTGACAATGGCTATTATAACATTCCGCCATTCATTTAGCGATATGTAGGCATATGCAAAATAAATTACGAAAAAACAAAAAAACCTCATGTTTATCCAAATTGAGAATTCTGCAGTAGGTTGCTAAAAAATTAACAGAAAATGGTAGTAGGCCCATAAAATGCTAATATTAAAAATAGTCGTATGAATAGGCATACGACACATGGTTGCGTCTTACGTCGTACAAATCTATGAAATAGTCGTATGTGTACGACTATAGTCGTACGTATGGCAACACTGCACAGAAATCTATATCCTTGCTTATACAGAGCAACAATGGTTGTTCGTACGAATATTTTTAAAAGGATTACGCCGGTACTCTACGCTTCCTCTCTTGATACTGTCCATCCTAGACGACAATGGGTTGAACGAAACGCTGGTGGTATTAATTTCAACCCGACAAAAATTATTTTCTCTCCGCAAAATATTGATTTCTCAACTGACAAATAAAAAGGACAAAAAAGAGCCTAAATTAGATATTTTAGGTGTTATATCCTGTTTAGGTTTTTATCCCCCATTTAGGTATTTTTAGGTGCCACAGAATTAATGTGGGTGAATCCTATCGACATGATTCGAAAAAGTGTATGAGCGCTTTTTGTTTTGGAAGTAAGGAAAAGCATGTGATCGTTAATTAATCGTTACTCCGATAGTGGTCAACCGAGATTGACCAAACTCAATAGGCTTCTTCCCATGGACATCATAAATGCGTAAACCCAGTTTCCAGAAAATCTGATAAAGCGCATTCGAGTTATCGCGCATACAGGCACACTGTTAGACAGACATTTTCCCGTCCACCACACATCTCAGAAAGTGCCATTCTGGCACTTAATAACACTTTCTAGTGTTTAATGTCTAGACAAAAAATCGGATGCTGTACAACTCTATTAATTTTTGTCAAAATTTACTTGACCAAAATTTATTTGTGTACATAATGACTTTTTATGTATTAGACCTATGCAATGCAAGTAACATGACGTTATTTTTTTAATTGAGCACTCTAAATTTTTTATTGTTTTAACTAAGCGGAAACTACAACAACAATTTTCTCTATAACAAACCATTAGGGATTTGAAATTTATCAGGGCAGTCTTAATTAAAGTTTATGGAAAAGGTGGCTCGATAACTGGCGTCTGAGATTCGAATTCCTGTCATTGGCCAGTCTGAGTTTTTCTTTGCTATCCACATTTGTTAAGACTAATGCTGGATTGTAAATTTCACGTACACTGGTCTTGTTTCACCTCCCATAATTAAATGCCAGTGTGGTACTTTATGAGATTATGTGAGGGTCGAGAAAATGTCTATCTGTTCGTGTGTCTGTACGCGCGATAACTCAAATACGCTTTATCGGATTTCCGTGAAACTTGGTATACACATTTATAAAGTCCTTGGAGAGAAGCCTAATGATTTTTGACAAAATCTGGTGATTGAGAAAATCTGGTGAGAGGTACGCAATTTAGTGACTGTTTTATGGTAATATGTTTGGTAATATGGTAATCAGTTCTCATGACAACATATTGTTTGACAGTGTTTACGTACGGCTTTGGAAGTTGAAATACAGATAGTTTCACACATGGTTAGGTCTATCAAAATAGATCTTTGTTCTTCCGTAAGCCCTACTTAATGAATAGATCTGGATTTTAACTCTGAAATCGATAACAAAAATAACTTATTTTCTGCATATCATTATTGAAATTATCACCGATTAAACAAAAGCATTCTAGCACTTCGTTACATCAGTTTACCTGATTTTATTTTAGTTCTAGAGCATGCAGAGTGAATTACCACAAGCAATACTACGAGCAACATTGAAATCGGCGACCAGTTGCTTATTAAGGCTATTTCACGAATAAAATGGAAGAATTAAGATTATAGAATGGCTAACGTTAAATATTTAAAATTGAGAAACTGTTAGTTAATTACTGCAAATAGATGGTTATAGCCCTTTTATTATTATTATTATTTTTTTTTATTTTTATTAACACCACGGTTTTATAGCTACATGCTCCATTACATAATGTAACACTACATGCTTATGAGAACAGTCACAATACTTAGATTTCATATTTTCAGTTTTTTTACATCACTTAATTAGTATTTTGTAAAGTTTCAAAATCTTTTCAGTTTTTTGTACATAACCCTTGTAGTCATGTAATGTTGAATGTTCGTTATTTGTGGTACAATTACGATAGATACCTACGAGGGTCATTCAATAATTAAAAAGACAAATTTGTCTGGTGGTAGTAAAAGTGATTTAGGATTTTAAGTTGGCATCACTTGGATGAATTCTAATCAGTTGATGGATCAACTTTGCTCTGTTTATTACCTCAAAATTAAGTTTAACGATGTCGGGTCTTCTTGAAAATTCCACATTGGTTGAACAACGTTCTGCGATTCGTTCTTTGATTGCTGAAGGTGAAAACCAGCTAATATATATATATATATATATATATTTTTTTTTTTTCATATTACAAATTAAGTTTATTACAAATTAAAAAATACAAATTGATACAAAATTATTACAAATACAAATAATATACACACAATTTGTACAATTTGAAAAGAGTATTATTTGCCCCGCATGAGCATAGCTCGTGTTCGGGGTCAGTTCAGTCATACTAAAATTATATTAAAAAAAACATACATATTATAGTTTTAGGTAAAAAATAAGAATAAAAATAAATAAGATTGCTTATATGAAATAAATGCATGAACAAAGATACGAAAAAATAAATTACAGTAACATAACAGAGTTACCAACAAATACCCATTGTTAAAAATAAAAAATTTACAGTTGAGAATGATTAACATAAAAAAGTGGTAAAAGTACAATTACAAGTTAGATTTAATCAAATCGAGTACTCTTTTTTTAAACAATTTATTGTTTAGTGGTATCATATTAGGGTTTCTTCTAGTAAAATTGTTGTACAGCCTTGGTCCGAAATTTATACTATGCCTTAGACCTACTTCTGTAGCACACTTTGGTTCGAAAAGAGGACAAGAGATATTATACCTCCTTGTATTATAGTAGTGATTTCGTGTTAAGAACTTTTCATGATGTTTATGGAAATAATTTAATAAAGTGTAGGAGTATAATTGTTTAATATTCAATACGTCAAAATCTTTATATAAACTTTCAGATTGATAGTACATTGATTTTTTTAAACATATCTTGATTATTCTTTTCTGCAACAACGACAATGGGCGAAGTGCAGTCTGACATATCCCACCCCATCCTATTATTCCATATTGTATAACTGATTGGACTAAACTTAGATATATTAGTCTTAAAGTACTCTGTGGCATAATGTTTCTTAATATAACAAATTTATATATAGTTTTCCGTAGTTTAAGACACAGATATTGAACATGTTTTTCCCACCGTAAATTTTGATCAATGATAACACCTAAGTATTTTACTTGTGTTGATGAACTTAATTTTGGACATTTACAATTAAAAGGGATAGAACAAGAGATTTCATGTAAGATTATATTGTGTTGTGCATTTATCGAGGAAAGTCCTTTAGAGTTTAGTGAAAATGGTAAATATGTTGTTTTATCAAAGTTTAAAGATAGAAGGTTTTCATCGAGCCATTTTTTTATTTTGTTTGTTCCAATGTTAGCATTACTAAAAACGTGCTCCCAACTGTTTCCAGAAAATATGATTACTGTGTCATCAGCGAAGGAATAGACATTGCCTTTGATGAGACTTACGTATATCGAATTTAAGAAGATCATTGATATATATTAAGAAGAGCAAAGGACCTAACACAGTTCCTTGTGGGACGCCGATATTTAGCACTACGTTTTCACTTTTTTCGTTGTTAACTTTAGTGATTTGGTATCTATTTGATAAATATGATCGAAATAGGTCTAAGGCAATACCTCTAACACCAATATTTTCTAATTTATTTAGCAAAATGTTGTGACTTATAGTGTCAAAAGCCTTTCTTAGGTCCAGAAAAACACCTAAGCATTTTTTTCCTTCATCTACTGCTTTAATAACTGTGGATGTAACGGCCATTATATCATCATCTGTACTCATATTATTCCTAAAACCAAATTGTGATTCCGCTAATAGTTTATTTTTTTCTAAAAAGTTTGTTAGTCTATTTTTTATGCATTTCTCTAATAATTTTGCAATGGTAGATAATAAGGATATTGGTCTATAATTATTTAAATTACATTTGTCACCTGATTTGTACAATGGAATTACTGTCGCATATTTTAATTCATCCGGAAAAAAGCCTTGAGCTAAGCATAGGTTGAAAATATGAGTAAGGGGTTTAGAAATAAATCTAATAATTGCTTTCATTATAGTTGATGAAATGTCATCACTTCCAGGAGTAACGCTATTCTTAAGGTTTATGGCAATTAAGATCAATTCATTTTCAATTATTGGCTGTAGGAACAGAGAAGCTGTTGGATTTGAATGTAGATTATTATTGCGAGTAGATTGTGATGAATATGATGAAATGGAGCTTGTTATTTTATGTCCTATATACTCTAGAATGACTAAAATGTATGGTGAAAGTTGTATGAACCGTGGAAATTTTTACAAGTGGGTAGAACAGTTCAAAAGTGGTCGAGAATCAGTGACTGACGAACATGATTCTGGCCGGCCTGTTGAAGTTGCGATTTAGCACCCTCTGATTTCAATTTGTTTGGTCCACTGAAGGAGGCATTACATGGGAAGAAGTTCCAGGATAACGAGGATGTTAAGAATTTTGTGGGAAATTGACTCCGACACCAAGACAAAGAGTGTTTTGCAGCCGGCAAACAAATGCTAGTAATCCGTTTGGACAAGTGCATACATGTTTATGGGGATTATGTTGAAGAGTAGGAAAAGTATTGTATTGTAAAAATAAACTGTTTTTTCTCCAGGTCAGTTTGTCTCTTTAATTGATGAATGGCCCTTGTATGTTGCAAGATAAATTTGCATCTAGTAACCATTTAAAATTTCCAAAGGTATCGAGTTCTATCTGTCGCAATTCCTCAAAAAAGGTTACACTTTACCAAGCATTAAATTATTAAACTTAATTTGAATACACAATTTTTAAGTACACAGTTATAAAAATGATGCACTTTTATCACACAGATAAATCATTAATTGATATTCATCTTATTTCAAAGCTACAGCACATACTATTCTTGTTAGCCTGGAATATTCTGAAGTTGTTTTCCATTGGCATTTCTTGCTTCTCAGGCAGTCTGAAATTATTGGTCTGAAAACGAATTTAAATTACATTGGTGTTCTTTAAAATACTTTTCATGAATGGTTTTTACTGTGACAATCCACATCTCTTTTAGAGTGTTTCCTCTGTTTGATATTGTCATATTATGACTACAGTTTTTTAGAATATCAATACGTTTCTAGTTGGAGTTTCTCCTCTTAATTCATAATTTCGTTAATGACAAAATTTCTGTAGCTGGTTCCACCTATATTTCCTGTTTTTCTTGTGTTTTGGGGCTTCGATTAACAAATGGGCTATTTATATCTACTTTTTTGTTTGAAACTTGCTCAAATCTTGTCTTCCACGTTTGTGCCAAAGGTACTGCGTCAATGGTAACGTATGCGTTTGCATAGGACTAAGTCACTGCCTAAACTCTAGATATTCCCTCACCTCATTGGAGTATAAATAAAGAAGAAGTATCTTTATCACTTTTGTAAGAGGTAATAAAGAAATTTATATAAAGATTGTGGTAAATCAGCGCTCCGATTGGATATTATTTAACGCATGCTTACACTTGACTGGTCTATATCAAACAATTGACTAATGCTTGGAATAATCACAGAAAATTAGGCATATAACCATTCATGAACCACAGATTATTGTCTCTGTTGGACATTACATGAGAATATTAGGCCTATAGGAGAAAAATTCCTCCGACACTGGGACTCGAACGCAGGACCTTTGGCTATTCGCGCCAATGCTCTACCAACTGAGCTAAGCCGGAGTTCAATTCACAGTAGAATCTCTCTCCTATGCCTGAATGCCCTAATGGTCTACCTCACAGACAGACAAGTTATGTCATACGCCTATGCAGTACTGTGAGGCACACTAAATAGTGTTTTTTTTTTTTTTTTTTTTTTTTTTTTTTTTTTTTTTTTTTTTTTTTTTGCCGGGCTCCCACTATTAATGTACAGTTAACATTCAAGATAGACATATAAGCATTCATGAACCACAGATTATTGTCTCTGTTGGGCATTACATGAGAATATTATAGGAGAAAAATTCCTCCGACACTGGGACTCAAACCCAGGACCCAATATTCTCACAGAAAATTAGGCCAAGGTCTATTAGTATTAATCTATTTGTTTGCTAACTGAAATTTTCAGATGTGATAGGCTAATAACCTATGTTTTAACAATGTAACACATTGCATCAATAGTAGGGTCTACTTGTACAATGATAGTCTAACTAAAAAAAATTATTCATAATAACCTAAATTCTTATTACTTTTCGTGTTCGTAACTTTTGAAGTTCCTGAAAATATGGATTGATGGTTAATATCAGGTTCGAGATTTTTCCTAAAATCTACATTGCCCCCAATAGACTATCATTTGCACCCACACACCTCATCCACAATCACATATCACACATCACACATCTCGTGTTCATTAAGAATAAGTAGTCTAACCTATAGAAAAAGATCGAGTTGCATCCATTGAATGCCTTCAAGACAAACCCAACCATGACATTGATTGATGTCATCGAACATGCAATAAGAATAAAAAAGAGAAATGTATTATTGCCCTTTTTTTAATGTTAGACATTATTTAAATAGTCGAAATGTTGTAATTAAATTTAAGATTTTTCATAGGAGTCCATTATACATAAAAGGTTGAGAACCGGTGCCCTATCAGATTAATTATTTAAATTTTAGTATCTTAATAAAAATATTTTCAAAAAAGAAAACTTTACTCTTAAATTGAGAGAAAAAAGTCACCTCCACTTTTTCTGAGTACACAATGCTGTGTGAAGTAGCCTACTGAGGGAAACACTAACTTACGGCCATCACATGGCTATAAACCGCTCGGTGGAAAGTTTAACTTAACTGGAGAAGTAGGCCTATCTCTCTTCAGTCGTGTGAAGAAGTCATCAACTCTGAAAAAATATATTCTATAATAAGCCACATGGTATGTGATATTATATTATTGGCATGTTATTGTGTCAAATTTTACCCTATGTCTTATAACCTAAACGTCATAAACAAATAGGCCTAACGAAAATTATCAGGCACCTGTTTTATGAAGTTTACTATTAGGAAGATATATAACTTAAAATCTCACACAAGTTTATTTCATAATAGCTTTTTTAATTTTGACCTGGGCACCTAAAAAAACCTGCTAATAGCCTTTAGTTCGCACATCGAATAGATCATCAATGCCACATGCATGACCACATACCATAACTGCGCGTGCCGTTCTGATCTATTGCTGATGATAAGGTGAAAGAGCCGTAAGTTTCAACACCTTGTGTTTCTATGTATGAATGTGTCATAGCGGGTGGCACAGATGAAAAGGGGTGAGAAGGGGGTTGGGAACTCGACTCTAATTGGTCTGATTTACGTACGTTTTCCTGTACAACATACGCAACAGGTCCTCTCAACTGTCTCTCCCCCCTCCAAACTAGCTGCCTTTCCCAGCACGATGGCTTATCTTCTTGGGCTGGTTATTTTAAACAAACCTGTTTACATTAATTATTTGTGCTTTCATTTTGTGTGTTTTTTGTACTTGTCGACTTTTGCTTTCAATTAGCTTTGAACTTTCATATGTACAGATATTATGTATTTTTACTATATTGTTATCATGCAGGTCGCTTGGTTTTGATTACTTCGATGCCAAGCTAGTTTGTCTATTTCATTTGCACGTCACATCCTGCATTAAGACTATGGAGGCTAATGGTTAGCGTCTAACTTGAGGTGAGGCTTATTTCTATCGTTTTCCTGTTGCATGGAATTCAAAGGTATTTACATAGGCCTACATCTTGTCATAAAATAAAGACATGATAGGCCTACCTTTAGCTGAAATTTCGGTAAGATGACATTATCTTGCAGATGGTGTTTAATTTAAAATCAAGTCTTCCAATAGTTTCCCTGGGATTAAAATACATTATAAGTAGTGCTGCACCGATTAATCGATTAAACATTTAATCGTCGACCAATTACATTTTCCGATTAATCGGTTTAGTCGATTTCTGAAAAACGTTTTTTGAGAAATGGGTCAAATTACCAAACTCCTTTCTCTCGCTTCTCCGGCCTTCGCACATTGTGTGCCATTCAGCCTATTGTGTCCAAACAATTCCCGTTATTCAGAAACCTGAAGGGTAGTTTAGTCAACAAACTCGTGTCTCAAGTCTTGACTGAAAAGAAACCGGAAATGTAAGTTTTGTATATATATTTTTTCACTAGTTAACTAATAATGGTATTCATTAATTCAGGATTTCTTCTGATTATGTAGTGTACTAGTTATTAAAGTGTAAAACAATATTAAATGTAAACTTTGGCTTCGTTTAAAATGTCAACCGGACGATTAATCGATTAAAGTCAATCGTTAACTCGATTATAAATTTTAATCGATTTTCAGCCCTAATTATAAGTTTTAAAATGTTTATTAAAACTCTAACATATGGCATACTTCAGTGATCATCTTATTAGTGAAAAACAATGAACCAATCAACAAAACTACGAACAGGGTCCAGTCAGGCCGGTTAGCAATCTGTTCAACCTCCTGCCAAACAATAACAGAATACCTTTCGAAATGTAGGTCTAGGCTCAATTGTATGGTTCTAACGAATAGGAAAGTTCCAGATTAAGGGAATTAAATCCCATATGCAAGCCATTCTGCGAAATGTTTGTGTCTCTCATAGACAGCAACTGGCAAATCCCAGACATTGAAAAAACAGCCTTAAGCCAAAGATACTTATGTTAGGATGTAGGCATAATCGGCGATGCAGCGCGAAGATATAAAAGAAACGACTAAACTACTCAGTTCACAAGGTAACAATTTAGAAAAAGTGACCATGAACATGGAACTTTAAGTAGCATATCCCGTGCTTGGAAGTCTCGGTTGTGCGGAAATGGGACATTATTTTAAGTCATCTTATTTTTAAAAACGTAGATCCCTAGAGTTTAAGAATTTAGGAAATGAAAGAGCCGAATAATTCCTTAGGCCTATTTAATCTCGAGCTCAGTTTTCCTCAGTAAGGGAGTAGTGCTAGAAACATTGAATAGGTGGATTCACTACAAGTTACCCTTCCTTAAACTGAGGATACCTTTCATCTCATTCCAGTAAATTCTGTATTAGCATCTGGAGAAAGAAAACTCTCGCATCCCACAAAACCTAATGAAAACTGTGACTGCTGCAATAGATTCCACATCTTGCAGGCTATACTAGCTCTATAACCTAACAAAATGTCCATAGAAGACTAGAAAGCTCACATTCCGAAAGCATATGATGTATTCACTGGTTTTAAGTGTCTCATCGAAAAGTAATCTCAATATAAAACTAATTCAGACAAGCTGTTTATACTGTAGTTGTAACATAAATAAATAAATAAATATATATGTATACTATATACATAGGCCTATATACAGCATACTTCATAGACCTATTGCATGGATTCATGGATGGAATGTGTACTTCTATCTACTCCAAAAAAGCACGAGAAAATAGGAAATAGTGTATGTCGCAAAGCGGCATCAAAAAGAGGCGATTAGCTGCTATTGTCTACTGATGGAAGGATAAGTTACATTATTTTTTAAGTTTTGCACCTACATTTTACCTGTTTACATTTTTAGGTAGAGCAAAGCACTAGGACTACTTCATTAATTTCATAAATATGATTTTAACGGTTTTCTTGCGTCGACGCTTCTAAATATGAAAATGTTAATAGTAGTCTAAAATGGGGTTGGCCTGCAGTATTTATTCAATCAATTATATATATATATATATATATATATATATATATATATATATATACAGTATATGTGCATATATATATAAGCTATGTATATCATAAGCACTCCTTCAATACGGCCTCTTACTCTACATCAAACGTGAGATGAGGAAACGATATTCTCCACGTCTAGGGTAGAAAAGTTATGTGAGACCATCATGTCGGATTTTTACTGACATACGTTTCTCTCACTATTATTAATTTAGGCCTATAGAAATGAATCTATCGATAGAGTCTCTAATTTGATCGATTAGGCCAGTTTCAAATTCCAGTATCGTGCAATTTCACAAGCTAGCTGTGAACACTGCAAACAGAAAGTTAGTGTTGTCGTGGAGACTGCACAACGGATTCATTACATGTCATGTGATTTCCATATTCTAGTGAGTTCAGTGTACCTTATTTTTTTTTAAGTTGAGTATTTTCAACAATCCAACGAACGACTAAATCATTTTTACGGGAAAAGAGGGGTTAAATGTCCGAAATTTGTGCATGGATTTAACTTATTGAATAAAACACATTCGCTAATTAATTCCATTTTATTAATTATTTCTTCCATTTGATTCGCAAAATGATCTTTATAAATGTAACTCGCATTTTCTTTTTTGCATTCCCTAGATGCCCTTGCCACTGCGTCAATCGTGTAGGCCTATTTAGTTTATTAATTTCAAAAGTGCTGATAAAATGTCTGGTCTTCAGTATGAAGTTCTTTGCATTCTCGAAAGCTGCAGCGAGATCTCAGGCTTCGCGGAATGAAGAGAAACCATCACATATCTAATTTTACTATCAATGTAGTACGATTCTCATTAGCCAATTTAACATTTTAAAATTATTTTATTGACTAAGAGAAGTTTAAGAGGAATTAATGTGAAATTAAAATGTAGGCATTCACTACATGTGTCTGAAATGCATTTATAACTGTCTTACCCGTTGATCTAAGACTGTAATTTTAATGTTATTCTAAAACCGTAAGCGGCAATCATGATGCAGACAATAGATCTCAGACAACATTAAATCGCATATTGAAGAGTCGTCACGCTCAGACTTGGCAAGAGTGTTATCAGTCTAAGTATCTCAGTCATGTGAAGATGATTCGCGTGGCATTGTGCCTTACAACTAGCCGCCTGCTTCCTCTTCACATACAATTCTCATCTGGCTACTGTACACTGCATTGCAACCCACTCGATTCTGTGCCTAGAAGTTTCATTCCTCGAAAGATGTAGGGGAAAAAACTAATTAATTTAGCGTATTCTGAACCTCAGACTTCCTCACTACCGCATAGGCCTATTCCTTGTATATTTCCCGCATTTTAAACTCACAAGTCAGTTCCGATCTTGTAACGTGGCGGAAGATAAATGCCCTTAAACACAATTATAGCCTAATTAAAATACAATTTGAAAACTGTGCGTAGTATGTACAGGCCTACTGTATTTAATGTCCTGGCCACGTGATGACTTCTTCCCGCATCATCGGTTCTCTGCAAGAGAATATAACAGACCTACAGTGTGTTTCTCGTACGAGTTGGCCAATCAAGCGGATTTCTGCGTCGCGGCGTCCACAGCTCTAACTCTCGAGTGATCGGGCAAATTTCTACGCAAATAAAGTCGCTAACGGTGTAATGATTCAGGTTCTCATAATTACAGCAAAAATTACAATGAAAATAACCAGGTACTTCATCACAAGAGATGTTCGAAATGTCCTCCTCTTGCATCCACACAACACTGACACCTTTCCTAGGAAATTTTCCTTCACGCGCCTAAGTTCAGCTTCCAAGACAGATTATTTCTCTTGAGATATTTCACCCAAACCTGAACTTGAAAAGTAATGTGTAGGCTTATAGGTCTAATCCCCATATATATATATACACACACATATATATACACATACATACACATACACAATATATGTAACTTATATATACACACATTCACAATATATGTATATATATATTGTCACCGTTCACTGATTGGCAAATCAGGATAAGGAGGGATTAGTGAAATGGTGTGAGCAGCAGTTCTGTGGAAAAAAGGCAGTCACGAAGTTGCCAGCACTACAAATGTGTGCTTAGAGGAAACACCGTTTCATGTAGGCTTTTAACGAAGACTTCAGTTAGAGTGAATAGCAAGCATCACACACAAGCTCTTTACCAACGCTGAAAAGTGTGAGCAGCAGTTCTAGGGAAAAAAGGCAGTCATAAAGTTGCCAGCACTACACGTCTGTGCTTAGAGAAAACACCGTTTCACGCAGGCTTTTAACGAAGACTTCATATAGAGTGAATAGCCTCACACACAAGCTCTTTAACACACTCCTGGGAGCGTACGGGCAATATCGCGGGAAAGAGCTTGCATGCAATCACGCGCGGTGAAAAAATACAGCCCAAAATGCATGCCCGTTCTTCCTCGCTTGATAGAGTGTCAACAAATGAGTACGCGCGGAAGATTGTGCATGCAATTGCCCGTACGCTCCCAAAAGTGTGGTAAAGAACTTGTGTGAGAGGGTTGCAAATATCAGGGAAAAGAGCTTGCAGCCTGCAGGCAATCACGCGCTGTGAAAAAATGCAGCCCAAAATGCATGCAAGTTCTTCCTCGCTTGATAGAGTGTCAACAAAAGAGTTACGCGCGGAAGATTGTGCATGTAAATGCCAAACACGCGCGAATTCTCTCTCAAAAGAACGGCGCGTGGAATGTCTAAATTTTGTACACGCCAGCTAAGAGCGTGCGGTATTGTTTAAAGTTCAGTATAGAGGAATTGATGTGCTCTTGGAAAGTTTTATTTGTTTGTCTTCTGCCTTTACATACACGCACACACACACTTCCAGGCGAAAGAGTGCAGCGTTGCACGAATGACGCACCGCGCGGTTTCTTTTGTTTGTCTATTGCCTTTACAAGCACATGTTTTCACGAGCATTTGAGTGCGCACCTGCCTAAACCCGAGCGATAAAGCTTGTGTGTGAGGGAAGCTAATTGCAAGCCCCACACACAAGTTCTTTACCACACTCCTGGGAGCATTCGGGCAATATCGGGGGAAAGAGCTAGCAGGCAATCACGCGCGGTGAAAAAATGCAGCCCAAAATGCAACACGTTCTTTCTCGCATGATAGAGTGTCAACAAAAGAGTATGCGTGGAAGATTATTCGTGTAAATGCAAAACACGCGCGAATTCTCTCTCAAAAGAACGGAGTGTGGAGTGTCGAAATTTTCGACACGCCAGCTAAGAGCGTGCGGTATTGTTTAAAGTTCAGAACAGAGGAGTTGATCTGCTCTTGGAGAGTTTTGTTTGTTTTTCTTCTGCCTTTACATACGCACACACTTACAGGCGAAAGAGTGCAGCGTTGCACGAATTGCAAGCCCCACACACAAGTTCTTTACCACACTCCTGGGAGCGTACGGGCAAAATCGGAGGAAAGAGCTAGCAGGCAATCACGCGCGGTGAAAAAATGCAGCCCAAAATGCAACACGTTCTTCCTCGCATGATAGAGTGTCAACAAAAGAGTACGCGCGGAAGATTGTTCGTGTAAATGCCAAACACGCGCGAATTCTCTCTCAAAAGAACGGCGCGTGGAGTGTGTAAATTTTGTACACGCCAGCTAAGAGCGTGCGGTATATTGTTTAAAGTTCAGAACAGAGGAGTTGATCTGCTCTTGGAGAGTTTTGTTTGTTTGTCTTCTGCCTTTACATACGCACACACTTCCAGGCGAAAGAGTGCAGCCTTGCACGAATGACGTACCGCGCGGTTTCTTTTGATTGTGTATTGCCTTTGCATGCACATGTTTTCAAGAGCATTTGAGTGCACACCTGCCTAAACTCGAGCGATAAAGTTTGTGTGTAAGGGTAGCTTATGACGTACCGCACGGTTTCTTTCGTTTGTGTATTGCCTTTACATGCACATGTTTTCACGAGCATTTGAGTGCACACCTGCCTAAACTCGAGCGATAAAGCTTGTGTGTAAGGGTAGCTATTGTGCATTTCCTTCATTCCTCAAGGTCAAAATCGCCTTTGAAAGAATAGGGAAGAAGAAAAAATTTAGGCTAGTGTCATATTTTTTCTGATTTGTGTTCTTTCACAAGTCGTAGATTTATGTTACGCGAGCAATGTATAATTTTTCTCAAGATATATTCCTAAAGAGAGAAAAATATAAGTTACCGGCACCTAATTATAATCAATTTTTATAAAAGTGACGTAACAACTTCGTTGTTTCACAGCTGCACTTACTTGACCAAACATCTCGTGCACACGCAACCACCGCTACATATTCTTAAGAAATGAAATATGTAGTTTTCCCCTAAATGTTTTACTGAATAATTCTGGTTAATGCAATATTAATTTTACCGCACTGATAAGGAACTTATCATATGATAAAGATTTAACTTTCTTTGTTTAGTTTTCAAGGATTTTCTCAGCGGCACATCTGTTTTCATGTCCTGTTTTAACTCGACTGTTCGGTATTTCGCCTATTTATAAATTTGTGACGTACAATTTTCTTTCAATTTGGTATAATTGTTCCATTGGTATAAAATTTGGTATAACTTTTATGTCAGTTCCATAGCCTGTACATTTTTCTCAGCATCTTGATGTGGCCATTTCTCTACACGAGTTCTGGACTCAAGGTTCCGGGTTCCATTTACTCAGTGAAGGTCCATGCTAATAATGAAAAACAGTGAGAAAAGTGTGATATTAAAAGCCTGTTTTTATAGGATATATAATTACAGTAGAGTCTCGATTATCCGACCTAAACAGTACCTGGAGTACGTTGAATCTCTGAAAATGTTGGATAATGCAGAAGAACAAAGAAATACGTAATAAAACGCCGAAATATCTTTAGCCTCCACGTAAATTAGCACCATCTCCAAGGCACTTAAACCTTCATTGGGTGTCATTTTGTTTGATTTTTTCCTTCTGCTCTAGTGCTTGGTTTTTCATTTTTCATGACCACCAGATTACTAAACTTAGATGTCAAGTGTCGGACAGATGAAATTGCTGATTCTGTTTATACAGTTTTATAGCTCGGCATCGCGGGGTATAGGCCTAATACTGCAACATACGATTATCAATTCCACCAAAATACAGTAAAACAATTTTTTCCTACTACAAACAGTGACGGGTTATACGGAATGTTGGATGACCGAAGATCGGATAACCGAGACTCTACTGTATAGACCTACTCGCCATTGAAAAAAAAAAAAAAAACATTCGCATTTAGTTGAACTGCAAGGTATGAGTTTTGTGCTGTTCACTAGCTCATTTAGTTCTTCGGTGACATGGCGACTGTTGCCAAGGTAGTTTCGATAAGCATTTTCAACCTCGACTGTGTTTAATTTAAATCTATCGAACCGTCGAGTATCTCTTCTTTGTCATACCCCATGGGTAAATCGGAAGGCCACTGATCACTTTCAAGAAATTCTATTTGATTCAAGAGCACTTCATACCCAGCAGTTTTATACTCAGGTGCTGCTGACGTAGATTCATGGCTAGATATGGTTGTAAGAAGTCTCTTCTTCAAGGTTGTTTGCAACACTAACTTATACAAAAATTTTCGTCGGTTAATGGAAATCATCTTCGCGTTATCGGTTAATAGCATGGGATAAAACTGTTCATTTTTTATCGCTGTTTGGGCCTCTAGAACTCGCGTTCCAGGCTACTCTTTGATATGAAGAGAATGCATCGCTTAATTATAGAAAATTTGTAATAAGTATTCACCTTATTCCCCTCATATTACTGAAGTTGCTTAAATAAATATAGCGTATAGCTTAAAAGAGAACCAACGTTATATTTACAGTGTTCTTTTTTACAGTTTCATAATGTATTCAAGAATTCTTAGCAAAATTATAACTTAAACTGTTCATTAAGATAGGCCTATTTCCATAATTTGATGCACAGCATCTTCATAAAATTACATAACAGCCTCAATGATAAAACAGTATAGGCTATACACACACATATATATATATATATAGGTAAATATTGTTATTGGATAAAAATAATTGTCACATCAGTGAAAGTGCTATGTCTATATTTGTTTTGATGCACCGTACGGTAACTTTATGTATTTAAAATACACCTTAAAATCATATAATAGTTCCAGTGTTAAAAACAATAAAAGTATATTCTGTGCTTTTGGCGATCTTTACACTGTAAAATATTTTTGTATGGAATATTGTCTCTTATTAAAATTAATATACACAGTATGTCGTCATATAAATACAATAAAATTAGATTGTAGTTACTATTCTTTGGTGAATGATGGGTTTCTTTAACCATATGCGGTAAAAATTTTTTCTGGCTGGAAGATGCATTTCAGCACAAAGTGCTATCTTCAGTTCCTATAATGTACATAAGAGGAAGTTAGTCTAAATGAATGTAGCTTGTCTAATAAAAAAACTTAGTCTTGGTTTACTAACCTACTAAGAAGGAGACCTGTTCTTGTTGTGAGTAGCTACATTATTGGCAAATTAACCTTCGGTCCTGTATATTTACGGGGGGGGGGTGCGTTCTCTATTTCAAACAGGGGGTTCAATTCAATGCTGTTTTCGTTAATTATCTTATGAGTTTTTCTATATATTTCTAACGATTCTAACGTATTTAGTTTATGTTTCTTGTTTTCTTTATGTATGATTTCTAAAGTATTTTCTAGATTATTGAGTTGGTGTTTTTCGTTGAGCAAGCGTTTAGCACAGGGGAAGACAGAAGCTTGCTCTGTGACGTCACTGCTTACTGCTCTCACTGCTCGTGTTATATCTCTGCGAGGAGCATGTGAAATGTAGGCATCAGTGAACAGGGGGGAAGAGAGGGGCGTTAGTATTGCGGGCAGCGGGAATTTAGGGGGTTAGAACTTACGTAATACGTGTTTCCGAGTTAATGAAACATCAATCGATTTTTTTGATAGTTTATCGGTTAATTACAGCGCAGCAGTTTAACATATTATAAATAATTATATTTTTCTATTCTGTGAGAACAATTCCCTTTCCACAAAATCTATGTTCTTTGACAAAAATAGACAATAGGCTACTATCATTTGAATTAACATAATTCACTACAGTAAAAATTATAAAAAAAAAAATCTGATGTGAAAGTCACATAACTTCCTCTGCCCAAATAAAAGTTAGCAGTATTCACATATCCTTGTACAGAATCGCAAGACACAATTTTACGCTAATTATCCTATAAATACCTCTTCTTTCAATGATGCGACTAAAAGCGCAGTCTATATAACAAACTTAAAAAAAAACAAACAAATGACTGCAGACGTTTATTGAACTTTCTGCCGTAAAATATAATTTCCGAAATTTATCGAATATTTCCCTCAGATACATCTTTACTCTATGCATGGCCAACAATACATCTTTCTCACTTCACATTCTTATATAAAATAAGAGGCCGTGAAAGAGCGCGAATTCAGTTGTTCATCACGTAAGACAAACTTTCTACAAACAGTGGGTGAACAGTGGGTGGCTTGTAACTACCCTCAGAGAATTTTCTCGAAAAAATTTTTCAAATAAAAGTTTTAGCTCTTAGTATAAGCAACCTATGTGCAAAATTTAAAGAAAATCGTTCGAGCCGTTTTCGAGAAAATCGCGAAAAACGAAAATTTCTTCATGTAAAGTCCCCTTAAAAATAAGAGAAAATAGTCGCCAATCTTATCCTCACATCTTCAGAAGGTACCTGACCCAAATACGAAATTTTGTTTTCATACGATTTTCCGTTTTGGAGCTAGCTTGTTCACAGATATTTTCCACACAGACACACACACAGACACACAGACATGTTTCCAAAAATAGTAATTTTGGATTCAGGGGGCCTTGAAACGTGTATATATGCTAAAAACTCAACTTCGAATTTTGGGGTCGAAAACAATACTTCCTCTACCTATAGTACCTATGGTACGGGCAGAGGAAGTAAAAATGAACTGAATTAATTACCATACAAGCTCGTCTGCACCTTAGATGATACAAGATTACAGTAACAATTTTCTGACTTTCCTGTCTCTTTTTCTTTAACAAGTTTATCAATGTTGGGACGTAATGTTTGAGCAATATTTAATCGAAGACTACATTTAGGTTGTGATTTAACAATGTACTTCTTGATTTGAGCTTTGCACGTTTCATTAGTGAAAAAAATTGTTCGGCCACATATGTCGATCCAAAATTACATAATATTCGTGCGGCAAGTCTCGGGAATCTGGTTTCAGAGAAATTTCTGTAAAATTTACCCAAGACCACTTTACGTTCGTAGGCCTATTTGTCCTTTAACAGATCGTCGCATTGTAAGTTTAGCAGTTCCAACTGATACCGGCAAGGAACGTCTTTGACATTAACTGAATATGGGGTAGCAAAACGTTTAAACATTGGAGAAAGGTTTTCCACATCCTGAAACCTCGATTCGAACTGAAGAAGAATGTTTTGCAGAACTAACACATGTTCTGCAGAGAGAACACTATCAGGATCGCGTACTTGCAATAACTTTGAAAAATGCTCCGTATTTCCAACCAGAAGTTGTTCTACCCACAGAGCTAAAGTGAATAGGTCCTCTAGTACCTAGCTCTAGCGTACTCTAAACACCCCTACTACCGTGCGCTCTTGCTGACGTCACACACAAGGGATCCGCATGCTCTTGCTCCACGAACGTCATCACAAGACGTAGTTGACTTCCCCTGGTTTAGCATATACTGACTTTTGCTTGTTCTGTTTGTAATCCATTGTGCGTTCTATAAATCTCTGTCTGAATTTTCGTCCCGTTTAACCTATAAACTTTTTCACAGTTGAAGCATTTAAATTGATAAACCCCGTTGCATTAAATTTTTCTGTTTTGTTGTTATATACATTATTTTTTTATTTCTTAATTTATTGTTCGTTTTGTATCCAATTTTAAAGTTATTTTGTTTTAGTATTTCCGTTAGTTGGTGTAGTCCGTATTGTCTGTACAGGTAAAAGTGGTACACTTTTTGTTATATTTGTCGTTTTTTATTGGTGTTAATTGGCTGATTTTATTTCGCTTTCTGTATAAAGCTTTTTTCTGTTTTTTTAGTAAACATAAGATCACATTTTTCTTGTAACCGTTGTTATTTGCAATTTGTATAATTGCGTTTGCGTTTGCGTTTTTCGTTTTTTATTCATTGGAATATTCAACAGTCCACCGCTGTGGCTCAGGGGATGCGTTCAATCCTCTCACGCAGCGGGCCCGGGTTCGATTCCTGGTCGGGACAAGTTACCTAGGTGGGGTTTTTTCTGGGATTTTCCTCACCTTTGAGACAAATGTCGGGTAACTTTAGGCCCTTGTGGTCCCCAGATATCATCTGGCCGTCATTATCATCTTCATCCCATCCTCGCCTTGTTTGGAGTGAGTGTGTGTGTGAATGGTGTGTCTCGTCCTATGTGTTCGTGTTGTCTCGGAGGTGGCCCCGGCATTGGGCTGATCACTCATCCGGGGAGGCCCTCCATGTCCTTGTCTGGTCAAAAAAGTATGTATGTGATCCAAAGATAATCCCTCTCCCGACAGGTCGCGGCCCTGTAAGGCCCGGGTGGCTTGGGTCGCTTAAATCCTAAAAAGGGAGAGGTTAAACTACGAGAAAGAAAGAAAGAAAGAATATTCAACATTCTATGGATTATGCTATTGTAAGCTGCCATTTTTTTTGGGTAGGCTATACAACCCTGTAAATGACTAAATGCGCTTTAGCAGATTATTAAAAACCTGCATTAAAATACAAAAAGGGGAGAAAAGGGGATTATTGAGAAAATGGGATAAAAACTTGAAAAAAGAGAAAATAGGTGCTAAGAAAATAGCTTCCAATCTCAACTAGAGACAGCGTGTTATACTGCCCTAGGGAGAAAATAACGTGCACCTAAAAATCCTAACCCTGAAATGATAAAAATGCACTTATCTATTATGTTCCAAAAGCAGGTTATGTTTTAAACATATGTTTAATCGAATTGAGTAGATATAGTTAACACAAAGTAGCAAATACAACAAAACGAAGAAATAGCCTACGTTAACATTAATAGCTTATCGTATGGTTTATTGAAAATAGAACTTTGTAATAATATGAATAATTTTTATATATCACTGATCATTAGTGAAGTAAGTCAGTGATAAAAATATAATTTCCTTCGTTTTATGTGGTTCGATATATGGAGAGAAGATAGGCGAATAGAGAAGCATTTTATGATGTTTGATATAAAAGAGACGGAGTGGGTAGAGACAGATCTGATCTCTTTTAAATCGCGTGTTCTTTTAAACCGGAGTCTCTCCGGGCCATACCTTCAAGTTTATGGACTACTAACGTCAAACTCCGGAGACGGTAAAGTGGAGGTATAACAGCAGTGATAGCTTAGCGTGCACCCCTCAACACCCTCGGCGCTTGTAAAATACGCTAGCATCCCATGTTCACAACAAGTGGCATGGGTTTATGCACAGCATACTGCTGGAAGCGCAAGAGATTTTCTTCAAGAGTAAGTTACATCTTTATAAAGATGCTAGTGTACGGAATGCATTGAATTATCAGTAGGCCTATTTACTTTTTTTAGAATTTAAGGGATGACCGAAGTGTTGATAGTCGTTTTTAAACTACGCGTATTTGTTTTAGAAACTTGGAAATTTTGCAGGCTTAATTAAAATGTAAACATAAGTTAATAATTATATATACCAATTTGTTTATAAAATATGAATTAATTTCATTTAATTTTCAAATCAAAATTGAAATCTACCTCTTCCGACAGATATTAATACATGAACCTGAATTTTTATGTGAGATTCTTTGATGCTTGCTTAAAAAATTTACTAATGAGTTTGTACTTTTTGTTTTAAAAATTATTTTTACCCTGAAAAATGAAAAGTTAAAAAACTGACCAATGATTATATTAAATATTTTTTGATAAAATAACCAAAGCATCTAGAAACTCTGTTGATAATTCTACCAATCCGAGAATCTTGTCATTAGGAAGTGCAGTGAAGAACGAAAAGAAGAATGATATTGATAAACTACTGAAACAGCGTTTTGGCGACGATTGGAAGAAAATCGAAAGGCTTCAGTTCTATGTCAGGGTCGTTCAGCAGGAAGAAGCTTTACAGAATATTATTGAGAACGAGGATGAATGTTGGGACTGTTTGGAAGAAGAGCAGGGATTTTGCGTGATCTAACATGCTTGAGATTTTGCTACTATGACAATACTTTACTTTGGTAAGTTTGAGTGAAGAGACGAGACATGTTTACCAATTTGATGTTACATGGCAAATGGCTTACAGGAAGCGAAATCTCTATTACTGGCCATGGCTTTGATTGTTAATTAAGACAAATGGAAAAGAGATGGATATTTTCACATGAAAAACATAGCAAAAGTTAAGCCATTTAAATAACATGGTAAGTCTAAAGACTACCCTAAATTAGCATTTCTGTAAGTCTTGTCATCCAAAAAATGAAACCTTGAATTCTACTTCTGAATTGTTGCCAGAGCAACCAAATTAGTAACATAAAATTATAAATTTAGACAAAATATTGAGAATACTTTTTAATGTGTAAGCTGAAATTACTTTTCTGTGGACATGATGAAAGTCAGTAATCACTAAATCGCAGGGATTTAAAAAAGTTTGCAAAGTTTGTCTAGTTCCGACGACGAACAGAATTACTAGGAAGAGTTGGCGAAAACTTCACAGAGTTGTCCAGAACTATGAAAAATGACATAGGTGTAATCCATTGTGCATATGAAGACCCAGCAGAACAAAATTACAAAATAAATTAAGGAACCTCCTACCTTTTCTGTCCAATTTGACGGTAGTTCAAACTTTACAGAAGTAGCGTATCCCAATTATTTTTTTTGTGAAATATGCAAATGGGTTTGGTGGGAATGACGACATAACCCAACTTTGTCGTGAACATGGTATGTCGATGGTTTGTATTCCTCCCATTGTACTGACAGGATGCAACCGTTAGATGTTTCATTTCTGTACCCCTTCAAGACCTAATATGCCCAAGAGGTTGGGAACTAGCTAGACTCCTACGAAAATAGTCATTACCAAATCGGCGAACTCATGGGACGTGCTTACGTCAGGGCAGCAACAATAACAACAGGCACCAGTGGATTCCCGGTAATGGGAATTTACGTTCTAAATTAAAACATCTTCACTGATGAAGACTTCTTGAAGAAGAACTCTGCTAGAGAGCCTGACAATGGCAACCGTGAATACGTTCTGCCCGATGACATTCGACCTGTTCCTGCAATCGAACCCAGAAGATCTACCCTTCGAGGTTCATCTGTTCTGGTTATTGGTTCACTTCAGAAAAATGCAGTTGAAGCAGCAATTCAGAATAAACAGCAACGGAAAGCAGTAGGCGCAGCCAGGAAAGACTGAGATAAGAAACGAAAACATCAATTGAGTTCATCTACCACTGACGCAGAGGAAGAAAATGAAGTCGAATATGTCTCAACAACTGACCTCAAAGAAGAAATAGCCAGAAATGGATTCGCTGCACATTCTTCGTGTGGAATCTCGAAGAATGCAATGACAACGAAGGCACTTTTTTTATTTGCGTGCTTTGTACGACTGAAAGGATTGAAACCCCAAGGAACAGTTCATGTGTAAATATTTATAAATAGGCTATTCGTATCCGTTGCATTAGACTTATTACGTATTTATCTATAACAATAAGAAGAAGTGTTTATCTATGTGCGATGTCCAGGAAATCTACTGCACGCAGAGATTTGAAATTTTCGATAATAAATTTCAATTGTAAAATGAATTGCTGATGACTTTGCTTTTCTTTGGTCATAACTTGGAAATAAAAGCATCGCGATTTTTTCAATACATCGCGTGGAATTATCGATCGCCTCCATTATGTGAGCTCACCTGGTCGATTCGTTTCTTTATAATGTCAAGGCACGTAGACATCAGAAATTTTCAACATAATGTAGGCCTAATTGGGCAAACATTGATCGATTTGGACGGAACTCACTATGCAAGGGTTTCCTGGATCAGGAAATCCGAATCTGAGGTCTTTTTTCCAAGCTTCGCTTTCTAATCGCGCCTCCAAAGCCGGATTTTTAGCTATTTAATAGTTTAGTTTATGTAAGTTGTGATTCGCTTGTAAGTGTTAATAAATAAAATGTTTTGATTATTTTGCTCTTAATTTTGACTATTTTGATACGTTTAATAAAGTGTTTGTTTTTATAATAATTATAATTGACATAGGCCTACTCCAACTTAATTTTTATAAAGAATCGGCACTACCTACAGGTAGAGTAAACTCTAGAGTATTTTTCTTTTCTCCCCTCTTTCTTTCTTTCTCTCTCTCTCTCTCTCTCTCGCTCTCTCTCTCTCTCTTACTCTCTCTCTAACCTCTCTTCTCACTCCCTCTCTCTCACCTTTTTTTTCGTTCTGTTTTTCTTCCTTTATTCCTTCTTTAGAGTATACGTACGCAGTATAACTTTCAAAATGTTATGGCGGTTATATCTCCAAAAACTTGTAGAAAATAAAAAGAGGCCCATAACCGGGCTCCTACCGTTATATGACTTAGACCCTCTTTAATTTTTAATGTTACTACTCTTTGTGTGAGGATATTTTTATGGACCTACCTAGTACAATTTATATCTGAATAGTCTACTTTTAATTTTTTTTTAATTCAGACTACTGTAGTACAAAAAAACATAAGTTTGATATCTATATTAACAGTCTATTATTTTCTTCATTATTAATATCATTACTATGACTTTTATTATTATTAGTTTACTTATTTTGCATTCTTTAGCTACTTTAGGACATATCACATGTTCAAAATGGTTGGGCGTACCAGTAGGCTGTTGTAATAGTCCATTCGTGTGCATCTGTTTCTAGCCTATTGTTAGCCTGTATGTAATTTTTAATTCACTTTGTTTTTTCTCTGCATATTACTGGTCGCATTTTTGTATTATGTTTTAATATAGGCAGATCAATTGTATTATTATTCTATTGCTAGCATTTTGTATTATATTGTATGGTATCTATTGTATTTGTTTTCAGCAGATATTCTTTTAATTATTTTGTATTTATCCTGGTTGAGTGGAAGATAAGTCCTTATGGCCTAACTCTGCCAGGCAAAATAAAACATTATTATTATTATTATTATTATTATTATTATTATTATTATTATTTGGTTATGACTTCTTGACTGATAATCAGTTTAAAATGATAATGATATTGAGAGGCATGTGATCAGTTATTTTAAGTGAACAATTGCATTGATGACTTTCATTTCCGAAGTGGTAGACTATATTAAGAAAAGTGAAATTAAATTTCGCCTATTTACCACTAACTTTTTAAATACATTTCCAAAAAATGTCTACATGAAAGAATTAGGCTATGACAAATAACAGGTGTAGCCTGTGAGCCTACTTAATGGAATAGGCCTACATAGGCTATATATGTTATTTCTAATAATTCTTTCACGTAGGCTTTTTGGAAATGTACTTAACAAGTTAATGGTAAACAGGCGGAATTTCACTTCACTTTTCTTAAATAAATAAGTCCGGCGTTTGCATTTTCAAATGAGGAAACCATAAAAAAAACCCAAGCGAAATTGGCTGACCACGAGGTTTGAGGTTTGGATTCAGGACATCTGCCTCCTCGCTAGGATTACGACACAGGACTGCATTTCACAACAATAAATTAACTGTAGTTTTTTGTTAATTTGAGAAAAAAAAGAATATAGACATCCATATTTATTAATGTAGGCCTACTAGCTGAAAAGGCCCGGCGTCGCCCGGGCTTTGTATTTTTTAATTTGAAATTAACTTATGGAGGACTTTATATAACTTATGTAGAACTTGAAATGAAGAAAAAGATTTATCACACTCAAACTATTCCATCAGAAAATGCTAGATATAGCTTTTTATGGCTCATAGAGGTTGTCGAATGCTGCATTCCGTTGCTTCTACACATCATGCTTGGGAGGGGTTGAAATAAGAAGAAACATAATTACATAAGATTGTATTGACTTGACGGAAAATTTTATTTCTCATTCTCATGTTACCATACAACCGTTTCGGGGCTGAAATAAAAGAGAAATGCAGTATCACTTTCATACTTTCCTCCCCTAAAACCCGGGACATAATATACTGCGAGCATAGGACTCAAAATGTTCCATCCCATGCTTAAGGCCTATGATAAACATCCATATTTCTCAACTAATACAAAGCCTACAGGTATGGATAACGTATCAGCGGAAAGGATTATTTACAGACTTCTGATATAGCATACTCACACACTTAAGTTGTCCCTGCAATACGACCTCTTCTTCTGCATCAAAATGTGAAGTGAGAAAATATTTCTTATGTCGAGGGTAGAGAAAGTTATGTGACTACATCAAACTGTGCTTTATTTTCGTGTATTTAATTTTCAGTAATTATTTTCGCCAATATATTAGATCGATGGAATCATAATTCGTTAAGTCCAGCATTATATAGTCGCCAAGGCCCTATGTGATCACAGTAAACAATACACTGTTGTCATGTGAACTGAACTGCATTTCATTTTTTTTTCAATATAATATTCACAGAAATTATATAATTTTCAAGGGAAGGACTGATTTGTTTGAATTTTAATGTTGACGCGTTACTTCCCGGGCTTAACTCTGTATGTGTGCAAAATTTCGTGTAAATTCGTAAAGAAATGTACATTTGTATAGGGAACAAACATACATACATACATACACACTTTCGATTTTATATATTAGATGCCTACGTTCTGACATACTGCATTGGTCATACATATTTCTTTTCAACCTCGATACCTATTAATTTTTTTAAAAATAAATTCCCGTATGACTACAAAATTTTCAATTTAACTTTACAACTTTATTGTGCTCGGTTTACATGTAGGCCTATCACATTCTGTAAGCCGACAAAAATCTAAAATGGGCACAAATGAATACCGCCTAAGTAATTTTTAAAGGAAAACGAATAGGCCAAAAGTAATTTTATTAGTCACAGATAGAAGATTCGAAATGTACATTTTCATTGAGATCGATCAAGCCTATTTTAAAATGAAAATTTTTAAAAAAGGTTGCAAGAAAAAGCCCTTTAATATTTCAGTTATGGAAACAATATTCTGGGCGCTGTGATAAAATTTAAAAATCCATAAAGAAAGAAATAGGTTTAAATACAATGAACCATTTACTCGCTACGGAGAGAAGCAGACAGACAGACAGACAGATGTCTTAAAGAACTACTTTCAGTTTCCAGGCATCGTAAAATATGTTTAATGGATGTTTTCTCTATTATTTGTCAAGAACGCAATAATTTCTCTAGGCCTATAGGCCTACTACGTAAAGTTATAGAAGAAAGTAAAAAATAATTGAATAACTTAAACTTATGTGGTGATTAATATTAAATTATTTCGGCAGTGTTACATTGTTTAAAGGACAGGCTATAAATCTAAAACAATTGTTAATTTTAGTTTTTTAGAAAACACCGTGCAAAAGTTTTTTTGTTCTTATTTATTTTGCAAGAATGATGCAAATTAATCTCTCAAAAGAGTACAAAAATGACGTACATTGGATGGTGGTAATGGAAAACCCTATTTTCATGGAATTTAAATCTATACAGTCTTACTAATAATCCAGTTGTAACATTTATACCAGGAATATACACAGCTGAGGAAAGAAAGAGTACTAATAATCGTTGCATAATGCTGAATGTGTGCAACCTTTACACAGCCTAGCCCCCTTGTTTAAACTTGACGTAAATAATCAAGATGGCCGATCTGCGTAACAGCCGGTCGCTTCGTAGATGTCTGAGATTGAATTTTGAGGTTATGCATCCATTCTTAAGGTAACTTGTTATGAAACATTCTGGGCTACTTTTGCGGAATTATAAACATTGTTCCTTGTTTGCGGGACATATTTCCATACTTGTACCCATGATTACAGCTTTCTGGAAACAATATAATGAAATACTGAAACTACAATTAGTCTGCAGACGATCCACCGTTGTTTGCCGCTGCACCGATAGATGGCGTTCAGCAGTCCCTTCATAGCCAGGAGCTAGTAACGTCACAAATAGAGTGACGTATTTGATGACGTTGGACGTACAAACCCGATGTAAACTCGGCAGTTACACACTCGTTATTGGTAATGCGGCTTATGCAGAACTTACACGGTGAACAACCAAACAACCGTTCAACGCAGATATAAGCAGCTTTTATTAGTAAGGCTGTTATTGTTTAGATTTATTTCTAAACGCTTCTGTTCAATGGGATTTTAACGGCAACCTGCCTTCATAACTAGGGAACCTCAAGTCGCATAGGCTATCATCCTGTTCTAATGGGGTGAATACAAATGATAATTTATAATTTAATATAGTCTTTTAAAACCAATAAATCCAAATTCTGATGGAATGATGCAATGGAAGTGAAAATCTGTTATGAAGAAGATCAACTTTGGGATAGTGACACATGAACCAGCCATATTTCCTATTACTCCAGGCCTACGGAAAATTAGTTAAAAGCTAGGTATGTGGTCATGAAACGTCAAGATAATGCGCTACGAAATATTAGACTAATAGATAAAGATTTCGAACAAATGGATATATTCAAATATCGGAAAGAAATAATTGTAAAATAATAGGCCTACTGAGGGAAAAGTTAATTGTCCACTAAAAACAGAAAACGCTTGTTCTTATCCAATTCAGAAACTTTTATGTACTTGTTTTCTTTCCAGAAATCTAAAAATAAAAACTTAAAAAACAATTATACTACCGGTACCAGTTGTATTAGGCCTATATGGATGTGAGATGTGGTTCATCGGAAAGAACATAATCTGAGAGTTTTCGAAAACAGGATGCTTGGGGGAGGAAAGATATCTAAAAAATATTAACTGGTACACTCGAAGGGAAAAGACCACTTGGAAAACCTAAACGGAGGTGGGAGGACAATAGATTTAAGATAAGTAGGATTTGCGAAGAATGGTTGGATGGAGTTAGCTCAGAATAGGGTTGAATGGAAGGTTCATGTAAGCGCAACAATGAACCTCTGTTCCATAAAATAGATTATATTCCATTAACACACTTAGAAACTGTCTATTGCCATGGATAAAGTAAGCAAGTAAATAAATAAGTAAGTAAGTAAGAAAGTAAGTAAGTAAGAAAGAAAGTAAGTAAGTAAGTAAGAAAGAAAGTAAGTAAGAAAGAAAGAAAGTAAGTAAGTAAGTAAGAAAGTAAGTAAATATGGAAAATTATCACAATAAGCCCTTTCTACCAACTTTGAAATGTCCTAGATTTCAGTCCTATATCATAGATTAGTCCTATACAAAATACAATCGTTTTAGTACTTGATATAATGGTCATCACCGTTATTTTGAAAGTATAATATTGATGATAAAGATAATAATAATAATAATAATAATAATAATAATAATAATAGGTAATAACAATTCCGTTAATAATGCATACAAATGGAATTGTACCTAAATGGACGATGACAGGACTAAAAAAACTAGGAATGGGAACAAAAGAGCTTAAATTAATGCAAAAATCAGTAATTCTAGGCACAACATCCATAGTCAGAGCATTTCTCTATGTACCAATATAATGCTGCATCTTGCGAAAAACGCCGATGCAACAGAAGAACTCACAAACAAGTGATGAAAAAGAATATAATAATAATAATAATTATAATAATAATAATAATAATAATAATAATAATAATAATAATAATATAATGCAAGTAGGCATATGATTAATTCTGAATAAAGGGCTTGTCATGACATTCATGAAGATCGTAACATTATGAAGGTTCGTGTTTAATTATTGTTCGCACACTGTAGGCTATGCCTACATATGAAGGAGGGCACATACCAAGGGAGGAAATCTACTCGTGCTAGTGCAAAGAACGTAAATTTCAAGCTCCTTTATTACATGAATAGGGGACCCTTGTGTACGTAGTATGTTAGTGGCTCATGAATGCCTGGGACCGTGCGGTCTCATACACAAAGACAGAGAGCGGAGAAAAACAGCTACAACTACCCCCAAGACTCTCTGTAATTATATGCATCATCAACAAACAACTCTCCATAAAATTATCCGGAGAAGCTTTTTAACTTTCACAGACGTGGGCAAAGGTTTCAAGAAAATGATCTTGGAGTGGAGAGTATAGGCTACTGGTAGCATAGTACATTAGTAGGCCTAACCTAACTTAATTCCTCATGTTCAACATAGATGGTAATAAGTTTCAAATATATGTTAAATTAGTATTATTTGATAGTGAATATTAAGAAGGCTACCTAATTTTAAAAGTACATTTTATTTCTGGAAACGTTTCCAAATTTAACAAGACTTAAGCCTATTTCAACGATATTCATAGTGCAATCATATGGGCCGCCCCCATGGCTGGGGGTCTGGAAAGAGCTCGCCTTCCACACTGGGACCCGGGATCGAATCCTTCTGGATCCATGTGGAATTTGTGGTAGAGAAAATGGGGTCGTTAAGGTTTTCTCGGGGCGCTCCTTTTCCTCCTGCCATATAGCATTCCAACGTTGTTCCATTCATCATAATATGACCATTTGGTTGCAATATAGTTATTATATTGCTTCCTATAGCTTGGCAGCTTGTGCTAACGGAACTTCTTAATTTAGCGTTTCTGTAGAACTTAGTTTTCTGAATAACCAGGGTTCGGGATTTTAGGATTTAGGTTTTTGCGTTTTTTTAGACAGATTAAAATATTTTGTTTTAGTTTTTACCACTTTTAGATCACCGTTTTAAGATTACTTTAAAAGTACAATAAACACATTGAACAAATATAGGCCTATTAGTCTTATAATTATTTTTATTTTTCTTTGAAAATTCCATGGCTCTGAACCACAGAACTATAGGAATGCTTTTTACTTAATTTTCAATAGCTTATGGACTACAGGACACAATTATTTTTTGAATGGCCCCTTTCGATTCCAACTCCACCATATAAACTCAACAAGAACGTTTTTCAATTAGGCCTAATCAGTCAAGTTTAAGAATATCCTACTTCACTTTTGGCATCTTGCTGGAGCAAACACTGTCAATAAACTGCAAGTGCAAGCTTCCTAAGGATGCCTTTAATTTGCTTCTAAAGAAACCGAGGATTTCGATTCCCTTACAATTTCTTTTACCGGGAAAATAAGGTACAAAATGACAAAATACAATGCTATATTTTCTCTTACAGATATAGCCTACTAGCAACAGCGAGCAACATGCAAATTTTATGGGCAGATGGCTCACGCCATATAAAGGGAAATGATGTGCCCACTCTTGTCGGAAGAAAAAGAGTATAGATTTCCTAAAACTGATCCCGGGAGAGCATGATTGCTTAACAATTGTGCGTTCTCGGAACATCGCAAAAATAATCTATCTGTATTTTCTTTTTTATAGCGTGAGCCGTAGACTATAGTTTAATGGAATGATTAACTCTAATGAAAGAATGAGTTTAAAAAATCTTATATGAAACATATAACTTCTTCTAACTATAAAAGTTTTGCCTCTTGGTATAAAAGGCCTAGGTATATTATGTATGGCATTCTTTTCTTGTTGTAAAACTGGAGATAAAGTTGTTATGCATCGCATCGCATCCCCGAAGGATATGCAACCCAAATAAAATCGTATTATTGCACTCACGTAACACGGCCTTTACCCTAAGCATGGGCAATACACCTCTCTCACTTCACACTCTGATACAGAATAAAAGGCGGTATTGCAAAGAGCGCGTACTCAGTTGTTTCAACCTGATGCAAGGCTTTATTGTTAACCAAGCAGGACTTGTTTTCTACAAACAGTTGGTAGCTTATAACTATCCTTCAGAGATCTTGTCGATAAATTTTTCAGATAATTGTTTAGCTCTTAGTATAAGCATCTCATGTTCAAATTTTAAATAAAACGGTTAGAGCCGTTTTCGAGAAAATCGCAAGAACGAAATTTTCTTCATTTAAAGTGCCATTAAAATGAGAGAAATTCGTTCGCCAATCTTCGTGTCATATCCCCAGAAGGTACTTAACCCAAATACAAAAGTCTGTTTTCATACTTTTTCCGTTCTGGAGCTAGGCTGTTCACAGGCACACAAACAGCCATATTCCTGAAAATGGTATTTTTTGGATTCATGGGGCTTCAAAAAGTGTATTTATGTTAAAAAACTCAATTTCGAATTTCGGATCAAATACAATACTTCCTCTACCTGCAGTACCTATGGTACGGGCAGAGCACAAGTTGCTATTGTTCTTTAACACTTCTTTTAGTAACGCAACTCAACACAAACGTGAAATACGGTGATTTAAAATTTTCTCGGCGGATACTGTTAATCACATATTAACAAACGTGTAAATTTGGAGTTTGCGTTAACGTTCACGTCTGCGCTTATACAGGGCGTTGCAAAATTCCTTATACAATATGCTATGGATTGTAGAGGAGACCAAAAGAAAGTTGTTTTGCTATATGACCATAGGCCGGAAACCAATAGTTACAGCAGTACTCACCTTCGAATGGAAACATTGCTGACAGACAATGAAGGTACGGTGACCATTTGAACTGGTTGTGGTGAGCTTTACTTACAGATATTGTTCAAACGTGCGGCTTCCTGCTTCAGTACATGATCTGCAACGACGTGATACAGCTTGTTTCTACTCAACGATGTCTGCCTTCGAAGGTGACTACTGACGTACCTTTTGGTTTCCGGCCTATGGTTATACAATCTCCTCTACAATCCATAGCAGTTTGTGTATGGAATTTTGCAACACCCTGTATATTTTTATTACTTATGCAACCAAATGTTTCACCTATGTCACTAACGTCAACAATTCATTACATCTTGAAAATGTCACTGTTGGGTAGAAGCCTAATTTAATGCCGTCAGAAGTCTATTTCTTGGTACATGGGCTGATAACACTGTACACCATGAAAAATGCCCTTTGGAAGAAAATATGTTTCTTGTTTTCGGCTGAAAATAACGAACGTATCATTATTATTTTTCCAAAATTCCATATTTTTGCTTTTTACATAAGCTAAATGTGGCTTTACTCATTCCTGGCACCAAAAACATATCACATAAATCACTTGTGAATCCGCAATGTGTCTTTCTTCCACCATTGCACTTTAAACTCGGTTTGATGAAAATATTTATAAAAGCTCTGGACAGAGAAGGAGTGGCTTTCTTGCATCTCGGAACAAATCCAAACATTTAAGTGAGGCAAAGGTAAAAGAATGGTTTTTATTGGCCCACAAATTAAAGCAGTATTTCGTGATGAAGAGTTTGAAAATAAACTGTCAAAAGCAGAAAAGGCAGCCTGGTTGGCATTCAAATTAGTGTGCTCACGTTTCCTTGGAAATAAGAAAGCTGAAAACTACGAAGATCTTGTTGGTGATAGCCTATGTGTTGTTATGATAAATATAATACGCCAGAGAAGAATTGCACGTAATGGCTGCTTCATTTATATTTACACTCATCAACAACTAACTACAACTAACAACTAACACAACTAACTACAACTAACAACTAACACAAGGACTAGTGGTGGCAGCACCATACATACACAGATACAGAATGAAAACATAACCAACCAATATCAGACGTTCATTTGTGGGTTTACGTAACTCAAGCATGGGTACCAACACTATCGTGAAATGCTTTCGTGTTATAGGTTGCAATATGTCATTAGAACTACACTTTTTGGACTCACTTCTGGACTTCTTTCCTCAAAATCTTGGCGCAATTAGTGATGAGCATGGTGCAAGTTTCACCAGGACATCTCTATGTTTGAAAAGCGTTTCAGTGGTCTATGAAATAGAAGTATGCTAGCTTAATATTGCTGGTCTGTTATCAGGGACACACCATCAGATGCCTACAAGAAGGAACGGCCAAAAAAATCATTTTAGTGTTTGTGTTTTCTATCCACTTGGAGGACCTTCACCCCAACATGGGGGCACAGGATTTGAGAGTTTGTTTGTATTTTCCATATTAATCAAGCCTCTGTTACATTTCTCTGTAACGAATTTGTATAAATATGAGAAGGGTGTCTCATATGAAAACGGTACGTGATGGAACATTTTGGTTTTGATATACAGGGTGGCGCACGAAATGTCATACCATTTAATTATCTCATAAATATTGTAATATAGGAGTTTCGCTGTTTCTATCAGTACTAGTGTAAGCCGAAATTCGTGGAAAATCCGATACGTGTCATCACATGTCGGATTTCACCATGAGTACGAACACAAACATTAGTTTTTAAAATGACGCACAACGGGCGTTTGAATGGTGAACATAAGGTGAAAGTTGTTCTGGTTTTCGCCGAAACGAATAGTGTAGTTTTGACTCAGAGACGTTTCCGTGCTCACTATAATACAAGATGGGCTCCTAGCAAGCAGACAATTTACAGACTAACTGAGCAGTTTGTGTTGGAAAAAAAGCAATCGCGACAGGCTAGTGATCGTACACCTGAAAATATTGAAGCGTTTCGGGTTTCTTTGACTCCAAGTCCGTCTAAAGGGCTTCTGCAGAGTTGGGAATCAGCTCAGAGCGCATGTAATGCAGTTGTGTCATGCGTTATCTGAAGACTTGATTCGAAAAGTGGTGACGAATGTAAGGGTTCATTTACAAGAGATTGTGAGGCAAAACGGCGGTCATATTGAACAAACTCTGCATTAAAGACAAAATTCCATGTCCTAATGATCAATTCTAGGTTTTCTATGTAAAGCTATATTAAAAATTAATATGCATTTTGTGTAAAATAAATGGTATGCCATTTCGTGCGCCACCCTGTATGAATCAAGAACCTTTTGATATACAAAATCACATATTTCATATAAAGGACATCAAAAGGTTCAAATTTGTTGTACAGTGTATCCGAAGAGAATGTCTACGGTCAAGTTCCTTACCGATATTGTTGTTTCCTACAAAATTTGTTCTTTCTGAATTTTGGAAACTCGTTTAAGAAATCTTAAACAGGCCTATAGCAAGCGATTGTTCAATTCCATCTTGAATACGTGGGTTAGCAAGTTAACCCGCTCGCTCTGGGGCAGGTAGTAGTTATTGCTCAAGGTTAACGGCGATTAACTCATAACCAAGCTTGGTGAAAGGAAAATACATGGCTAACCACATGTAATTATCTAAACGGTGTTAATAAAGATCGGTACACTCGGGCATTGGTATTAGTATAGATTCTAAAGTTTTTAAAACATGCAGATGTCATAAAATATCGAAAGTTTTACGTATGTCCAGGGTGACAACAGTGGTATTTCACTGACAGTGTTTTTAGAAGCGATCTGAGAAGCGAGAGATCAGATAATTAGAGTTACAGGAGAACCGGTAGAACCATGCTTATATTTGTTCGAAGACACATAATCTTCTAGACGTCTGACTGATACACATTCCACACTTCTGCGCACTGTTGAAACTAATTTGATCAGGGCTAGGATTTTGATGAATTTGCATCTTCTTTCTAATACCACAGAATCATAGCTGCTTTCGTATTTCATGTTTTGTGTTGCATGCTACCCCTTTAGAAATATTTTTTATAGAATTTTTTGCTTTTCTATCGCTTACGAGCATTTGGTGTTTATTTAGTCTCCTTTAATATCCTTTTCATTTTTGCCATAATTTTTTTGTAGATGCTTTCACTATTATTTTTTCTACATTTCACTTCACTATATTTCTACAGTTCATTTTAACTTCAACCCGTATGTAATACCAGTCCAACCACACCTTCAATATTTCACTTTATTTCACTGCAAACCAATGCATACCAATGATAGAAGTGACTGTCGGTAATAATAAGTAATACTTTTTAAGGTAAACACTTATGTGTGCCTACAACATTTAGAAAACATTACACAAAAGAAAAGAAAAATACAGTCTTCAATGTTTGTACGGTATTTTTATTCAGTATTAACCTACAAATTATTATTATGATTATTATTAATATTATCACTATTATTAGGCCTATTAAAATGAAAATTTTCATCCTAATTAATAACGAAAAGTTCATACCCTCTTTTCCACTAAGTAAATTTGGAATAAAAAATATTTTAAATGATTTTCTATAATTGTGGGTCATTTTAAAAGAATTTTACACCATATAAGACTTGTGTAAAGGACATTTTTAGTTATTTATAAGCCGGGTTGTCAAAATTTTAGCCCTAATGATGGTGAAATGTCAGTTGCGATCATCATTTAAATATCCCCTTTTAGAGAGAAGTACTGTCCTAGCTGCAAGAAAGGTAGATGACACATGATCAGTGTTAACTTTTTAATGACAATTATAACAGTGTCCAAAACCATGTATTTTCTATTACCCTCGCCAAAACTAGTCAGGGCCGGGGTCTAAAGTCTACTTCCTTACCAGATACTACAGCCCAAACTTCTTGGTGCCTTACTAATGTTTGAAAATTTATTTATTTGAGAAATGTGAAGAATAATGACTATAGAAAATGTGCTCGTTTATTTTACATAGCTGTTTAGCAGTTTTTATTACTGATCTAATTGTTTTATGCCTTTAATTATAAAAATTGAATTTGTAAGCTGATATCCTACTTGTATTTTGTTACAGCATTTTCTCCATCTCTTTCTGTCAAATTCGCGATTTGAATTTTTAAGTTGTTTCTTTGAGTAAGTTATTTAAATTTATTTGGCTTTGCCTCGCGATTTAGTAGGCCTATATGGTTGCAGGGTGTTTAGATCCGGGGCCTATTTCATAAAACTGTAGTAAAAACTCTAGTACCTTACTTAATTAATGAATTTCATGTTGATCCACTGAGGGCAATTTATAATAATGCAATCAGCAGGTACCACCTTATTCCCTCATACAGTCTAAATTGTTAACAAAATATCAGTAACTTCTATGGTAGTTACTTGAAACAGAGTCTTGGTATTTACTAGTGTAGAATTATAATTACTGTAGTAATTATTTTTTACTCTAGTTTGTTATAAGAAACACAGTTTAGTAAACTAGATTGCCAAAAACCAAGATTCATTAGCAGAGCAACCCAGAGGCATAGGTCTAATAAGCATAAGAAGCATTAACAGGGATTTAGACATGTGACTACTACCTAGAACATGATTTCGGCCGACTAAGGGTCTGGATAAAATAAGTTTTAAAGCATAATTTTGAAAAGGTTTAAAAGCATAACATGTAACGTAAAGCATAACTCTTCGAAAATTAACAGCGTGTTTAAAAACTAACAACAGATTCAATGAAAAATTAAAATCACGTATTTCTTGTAGCCTACGTAAAATTTAACAGCTTTGTGGTAAGTGTACAATCTGAATTAGAGCAGTTCACGTCTATTGAATTTTAGCATGCCAAAAATTCCTACAAATGCAATTCAAAGGGTTCGTGAGTATTCCACGGGGTCGTGCAGATCGGCACACGTGCACATCGGCACAGTCGCATTTTCGTCCACATCGGCATAGTATCTTTATCTTGTAATATTACCGTCCTCATCGCCACACACCCCGTTGCTTGGAAAGAGGTCGATATGTGAGTCCTAAAAGTGTATTTTATACGACATACAGGTATTACAACCTAGATCTTGGTATGTCCTCAGAAGTTCATTAACAGCTAATTTGTAATTTTCAGTTCTTGGATTTCCGAAGAAATTGTGAACAACATTTTTGATGGTTTACTGCACATGAATTACAGCAAATATTTGGTGCCCAAGGTTTATCCTCATATATTTTACAGTCAAAGTAATGGTATTATGCTGTCTTTATTAATGGAGTCAATTGACGTTTCTGAGAAGCAAAAGTCAATTCACCGCACATATAGCAAAAGTTATTCACACCGTTAACAGATTTACGTGGCATCGTGAAGTAGAATATTAATCTGAAATATAAACAAAAAGTATTTTTCATCCAAGAAGATAAATAAAGGTTTGCACTTGATTTCGTATTTACCTGTGAAAATTTAACTTCAAACACAGAAAATAACTGAGAAATAAGAGCACATAGGTTCTTTAAGCACAAAAATCGATATTTATGTAAACAAAATGGCTTGTCTGGAAACAAAATACAGTATGGCATACTCATTGTTGACAACCTTCATTTGTAAAAAAAAATAATAATAATAAAAAAAATACACTGCCAAATTTCCCTCTATCATAAAATTAATTCCTGTTTATCAAGGAAATGAGAGCTAAGTAAACATTTTAAACATCATATTCGTTTATGTCACATCAAAATGAATACCAATTAACAATTTTTAACTCTGATAATTATTTTGTGACTGAAAAGAGGAAACTTTTATGTATTGGTACCGTTTGTTCAGGGCACAATAATTTGGGGGAAAAAAAGTCCTCTGTGCAAAAGCATTTGGAAATTTTTAAAACATAGATCTCTTGGAAACCGAGTGATGGACATGGTTCAACTTCAGGCGGTCCTAGCATACGTACCAGTAGGCCTACTGTAAAGAAAGTTTGGCAGCGTATGGAAGTTTCAATGGATAATATGAAATGAATAATGTGCAGTAGGCCTATGTTCTTGTGTAAGTTAATATTATTTTTGTAATAGAAAACTACTTTACTGTCCAAAAAATTAATTGAAGATACTGAAGTTAATTAGTATGAAAGAAACACATCATAAAAATAAAGCATAATAAAGCATAATAATCAAAAAGGTAAAGCAAAATTATAAAAAATAAAGCAAATGTGGGATACCCTGGTCATTAGTATGTACTATTGAAATTTTATTAAAGAGACCCCAGGTAAGAAAATTTTGCCATTTACTAAAATTTGAAGAATTGGTCGAAAGATTTCTTTCAGTATTTGCCTGGAAATAACTACCCGTATTACCAGAGGTGCCCTTCCCACTAAAGGCTATGGCACAACCCTAAAAAAACCGACCTTATCCCAATATACACGATGTGTTTTACCGTAATCTGAGTATGCTACGTCAGAAGTGTGCAAAAATTCCTTTCCACTGAATATTTTTCATTACTGCAAGCTTTCTACTAGTTGAAAAAAGAGTAAACCATTTCGGGGGGAGGGGATTAAAGGTTGAATGAGCGATATGTTTGCTCAGGTATACTGGGAAGCCTGGTGTATTTATTAAACACCATGTAAGATATAATAACCCATTGATCCTAGAATTTTTCGACAGCAGTTTGAGTTAAAAAGATGATTTTCGGCCGGGACTGCAATAACAATGAATCCTTAACTTTTTTGAAAATATAACTTTAATTTTACAATACATTATTTTTTTACAAACTCAAATATTTCAAAATGTACAGTGAATTTTTATTTTACAACATAAATAGTTTGTATTGTAATTTCGGATTCCCTCCAAAATTTTTCCTAATGGCGCAACTTGCGCCATTATCCCCCCCCCCCCCCGTGGGCAGCCCGGTGTATTACAATCGATGCTTAAATATTATTTCTACGGCTTGGTGTTCTATTCTTGAAGTTTACATTGATTTTTAACATATTGTGCCATTTTTATTTCTGTGCCGTATTTTTCGGATGAATGTTTTGCAGGCCTGTAATACTACTATGAAATATAATTTATTGAATCATAATAAAAGAAACGTAAACAATTGAACAGCAGATTCTATAGTAGTATTGACAGCAAAGAATAAATGTTATGGATATTTTCACATGAAAGAAGTCATTTACAAATATACCTATTCCTAACGTTTTACACGCATCATATAAAGAACTCAATAATTTATTGCGTTTTAAGATCTCTATAGTTATACAAATTCCTAATCGTACCTGACCTTTACACTTCCGCACTTCGATTAACATCTGAAAGTATCACAATCTAAGCTATACATATATGTTTCTGTAATTTAAGAGGACCTCTTTCATCTGTATCAAGGGCGCCTTAATTTTGTTCCAGGGTCCTATTCTGAGCAGGGGGAGGGATTAAGTTGGAATAAAAAGGGGTATTCGGAAGTATATTGGTACGGGCCGGAGCACCTACTGTTTAACCCTTTCTGTTCTACCCCCCTCAAAAGTTCAACTCTCCTGCCCTCACTCCTTTTGTAACAATAAATCATGGGTTACCACAGTGCACAACGGTAAATCATCAAGGGATGGGGAGTAGAGGGTGAGGGGGGTACTTGGCGTGAAATGAAACGAATTCATCTCTGTCATGGAGGCCAACACGTTCGCTTGTGCAGCGCAAAGGTCGCTAGGGTACCAAGCTGCTTTTATTCAACGACGCATTCCATGTGTGGTCCTCAGCCGGACTGATGCGTGTCACCGACTGGAATCAGATTGCTCTTCATTAAACAACAGGAAAAAAGAGTCCACTTTGTGTTTTCTGGTACTATGTGATGAACCTACAGGTCATTGCCTCTCAATATTGTAGATATATAGGCCCAGTCAGCGTTTATCAACCACCGGGCCGAGGCCCTGGCATTTCTTTTACCGGGCCCAGAGAGGTTTTCATGGTGTTTGAAATTTTTGTATTCTGAGCAAGTTCTCTTCAATAAATATTTTCGACTCCTTGTTTGAAATAATATGAATAAATGAAGATTTTAAAATGGCGGAAGCTTAGACCCAGATATTTACAATGAAAGGAGAAAAACAACTCAAAATACTTAAAGCAATGGTCATTCGGACATCGCGAATGGAATCTTCCTCGACCATCCTTGATGCAATTTTTCGATTAATTGTGTTTTTTTATTAGAAAAACTTGAAGTTTCTATCGGAGTGTGACAAGGTTTACATGTACAGAACACTTCAGTACTGCACTAAATTTTGGCTACATATGTTCATCTTGCATAAATTAAAAATATTATATTCCTTTAGTGTTTTCCTTGTTCATAGACAGAACAGAATCGACACACAACATAGGTGTATGAAATTTTTTCGCCGTAACGTTAGCAGCTTTTTATTAGGCTACGAACATTAATTAATTTCATTCCGCTAGTGCTAATCTGAATAAAATAGTTAAAATATTCAGCCTAAAAGCACTACTATAAAACCCTATAAAAAAAATTTGAATGCTGGAGACGTAGAAAACTTCAAGTGAACTTTGTAATTGTACGTCTTCAGCATTCAGATTTTTGACAGGCTTTTATAGGCCTATACTAGTGCTTTCAGGCTGAATATTTTAATTATTTTATTTTTAATACGAGCCTTCAATCAAATAATTTTGAAATATTAAAATGATTACTTAGAATATTAAGATCTTGTGCATATAATAATAGGCCAAATGATAATACTAATAATATAACTCTTCATGGACACGATAAATGCCGTAACTTTACAAAAATAATTCCAGACTGATATGTAATACATAGATATGTCGGAGTTCGTTAATAGACAAAATAGGACCATCAGGGAAGGAACTAGGAAAATGTTTTTAAAAAACTGAAAATGTCTATAACCCTTGGTAAAAAGATTATTGCACTCATTTATAGTTATTCCTCCTAAGAGAAGTACCAAAATTTCTTGTAAAATTTTTTATAGTAGGCTACTAACCATTAGCTCAAGAGGCAGAAAAATGGGGTTTTAAGGGGAAAGCACTGCCTTGGTAGACACAGTATCAAATCCGTTCAAAATTACTCTAAACCTTCTAAAGAGTATGTCAACTTTTTACTTTTACTGAAATATTTTTTACAGGTAGGCCTAATACAACCAACCCTTCCTTACTGCAAGAAATTGCTAAAATGAGCTCGCAGAACAAGAAGTTCATTAGGCTATTCCATTAGTAGAAAGCAATATCGAGGCTGTTCGTAATTCCTGTATTCAATATACAGTATACCATTCCCCTCCATAACACGCCATTATTAATGTGGAGTACAAACATTTCACATAGGCCTATAAATGTTTCTTTGCAGTCTGTACCAAGTTAAGAATTCTGTATTCGTTTTAAATATTTTAATATCATAATAATGTATTACTTCTTTAACCCCAAAATATCTGCGTATAAAATAGGATTTAAGGCAATTGAAATATTTAATAAATAAATAAATAAATGGAAGGAACAATTGCAATAAATAATAAATAGGCCTACTTTTGGTGCGGAACGGGACATCTCCCAATCCTTGGAAAGGAAGAAGATGAAGGAAAAGAAGGTTTTAAATATTACCAAAATATATTTCTAATGCTCTTTTACAACTGCAATCCATAGCGCAAGAAGCGTACACAATACATTTGTTTAACGCTTAGCTTTTGTGTTTAAATGAGTAGCCTTTGTAGGTTGTGATTAAAATGGACGTTCGCTTTTTTTGTTCCAACTTACAGAAAAAAGAAACCGTTGTGAAACTTCTGAGTATTACCAAAATCTTATGCAAATATGAATTTCGAAATCTACCTAGACCTCTAGACCTACCCGTATAGCCAGAGCTAAAATGGATTATTGATTTGTGGTGCCGATCGTTTGATGTACACAAAATATAAGCATTATATTCTACTTGTTTTCCTTCTGGATTCTAAAGATTGCCACCCTAATGTTTTCAACATAGCCGTAATGCTTCATTTTTAATACTTATAATGAATCTTGCAATCTTTTTCTGAACCTTTTTTTGCTTTATTAGACCTGATCAAACACACCAGCAACATAGGCTTTTATCGATCTTTATGCGTACGTCCCTTTTATATCCTGAGGTAAAAGTTATGAAAATTTTTGAGAAAGAAAGAATCTGGTAATTGAATTAGCATTCTTATAATCTTGCATCGTTCAGAGAACCACAGGTTGGAAACTGCTGCAGTAACATGTTATAATCCAAACAAAAGAAGTGTTTGCTTATTACTGCTGCAGCTTAATGGTAGGTTAAATAGATTTCTAAAATTTGTTGCGCTGAAGCATTTTCACTGATTATTCAGCTCGTAGAATGTTCTACCACTTGAAGAAATGGACGCTCAATTTCTGCGGCATACAAGCTAATACAATCGCTAACCACTTGCATATTATGAGGAGTGTACTATCTCCATGCACCGGGTGGGTAGATCCTGGTCACAGCTGGCTCCAGAGAGAGTGGGCAGGGAGGCAGGGGGGCGGATGGACCGAACAGAACTCCTCATCATGCAACATCCATATTAATGAATCAAGACTCTTCCAACTATTACCCTTCCTTCCTCCATAAAAATAAAATGTCATATTAAAGTTAGATCTTCGCTATGTATCTACTTATGTAAGTGAATTACGACATTATGGAATGAAAGTGCAGAAATAAATTCACTTCTGAAGTGTGGAAAGTATTTGTAAACATTTAACATAAACAGGATCATCTTTTTATAGACCTATCAGTGAAATTTTTTCTCGAATTCGAGTTAATAGGTTGCAATAGTCAATGCACTTTTCTGACAAAGACCAAACTAGTTTTAAAGTATCTTATATTTTCATTATTAATGGCTCTTTATTTTTAGCTTAGATATCAAATTTCATTAATTACAATCTGAAAAGTTTGAACCTTTTAACTTAAAGACTTTTCTACTTGCATTGAAATTTCTATTTCACTAAAATAATCAATTTTCAAATGAAATATAGAGAGCAACTGGTGACAAATAGCCTACACTAAAAACATTCTTTGAAATATGATGAGAATAGTTTCAACGAGAAAATTATGTTCATTTGAATTTTAAAAAAAAGTTGTTTTTTTTTTTTTGTTTGCTTTTTGTTTTTTGTTTAAGCATGAATCCCCTAAAAACAAGGAATGGCTTAGGCCTATACTGTATACTTCTATTTCAGCCATTCCTTGAAATAATGCAATGTGTGTTACCGGGAAAGTTTAAAATCCAGGAAGTAGGCCTATATAAAATACATATGACTTGTACAAAATGACGGACAATTTTTGGCAATTTATAAATTAAGCACTTTAAAAATGTTTTACAATTTTATTACCTAGACATTATATTATACAATGTCAAACTCTGTCACGGTAATGTGTCTAAATGCAATAAGAAATCTTATTTTAAATAAGAATTTAATGCTTAATATAAATTTCAAAATGCTATTTTATAGACACAAACAATATTTAAATATGGAGATATTCTCAAAAGTATAAACTTTTTCTAAAGTCTGAAAGTTTTTACAAACTGTTCTACAAAAATATGAATATTCGAGTAAACAAAATAACTTTACACTTTTTAATGAATGAAATGCATAAAATATTAAATGATTAAAACAGTATTTCTGTTAAAACAAGTCAAAGATGAGTGACATCTAGAATTGCACTGTATTTTATATGGCAACAACGATAGAGTTTGAATCAAAATACGAAATACTGCATTAAAAATACTTTGCCTTCTTCGCTTTTGTCATTCTACGAATTGCCTAGAAAATGTGTAAAATAATTTATATATCATACTTCCCCTACTAATTTTTGGTATTCTACACAATGGCTAATCATTTTATAGAATGATTGATTTCAAACATTACCTATAGGCTACATATGCACCATAAAACCTTGTGTGTTAGTTCCTACTGACTTGAGTTACAAATAACCAAAATATCAATCTATTTATTTTTTAGGAATGAATCCATACTTATAGGTCAACAAGCTAGAAAAGAACCTGCGCGGAACCATGCTGTGTTTTCTGCGCATGCTGCTAGCGATGGAGGCCCATATCGCTTTGGAACTCTGTGCGGATCACATTTTAACAAGAACATGTTACACTTGGTGGTTTCGAGTGCAGGAGATGATTTGTGCTCAGACGGATCCCTTATCGACACAGCGCTGAGTGGATTCACTGTCTGAAAGGGATGAGGACTAGCGTAACCCGGACTAGCGGACTGCTGCATGGTGATGGTTGTCCCTCCTACTACAGTGACGTGAGTACCGACAACTGCCGAGGTTCCTTTGTAGGTTGTAAACCTATAACTGAATAGTTCAGTATTCAGCTTCCAAAGTAACAATATTTTTAAGTAAAGTATAAGGTTACAAACTACTGTATGCCATTTAATTCTTTATCTAGAACAAGGAAACATGATTTTCATATTGAGGCTAAATAAAACTGAAAACATATTGAAAATAGGCAGGTCTAATGCAGAAATTGTGTCTACGATATAGGCGTAATTGTAAAGCAAAATTAATTATAATTATAAGCCTTGGGGATTCTTGGGTTTTATGGGATTCATTTCTGTTAGAGGCTAAGTCACCCCCTGGTCTATAGTGGCACCAGAAGGATAGGTCAGATTACAAAATCCTGTTGGCTTTAGTGGCATAGTCTGTATAGAACTGTACACGTGAATTTTTTTCTACCTGGCCCTGCTCAGAGAAATGCGCAGTCGCACGGACAAGTCTATATCGAAATATTGTCATAGGCCTATCCAGGGAATTAATGCTCTCAGAACATGTATTCAATGAGAGGTTATCATTCAGCCCTCAGTAGGCCTATGTTTTGGAATATGGAGTACTGTTAGATAATGTCCACGAAGTAGAATAATCTTCCCTTTCTGAATCCAGACTGGTAATAATTAGTAACTTATAATATTGCACACAACCCGAGACCTACGTAACTGCTAGAAGCCACATTGACCCAATCAAATTCACAATTTTCGATCTAAGTGTTCAGTGCAGGACAGTGCAGGGTTGACAGATGAATGAAGGACAAAAGTGGAAATGAGGAGAAGTAATAAACGCTATGGTAACAACATCATGCATCTCTTGATCACCATATTATGGTTTTCATTTTTGGCTTGGTAATTAAGTTCCTGATATGTGGTTTTCGTCAAGTTGTCCAGGAAAAAATGCTGTTGCATGTCGGTAGGTTTTTTTATTGAGTTCTAAATACCTCATGTGCATACCAGAGATACCAGAGACCTATGGCTATGATATGGTTATCCTATTAACCTACAAATTATTCAGAGTAAACGCTCATACATTCTCCAAGTGCATCACATAAAGATAAATACTATACAATGTGTATTCAGACCGAATGTGGTCATTATGTGCATTAGCTGTTAAAGTGTTTCGCCTTGAACTTAAGTGTCGAGTGTTTCAGTTGACCTAACCTGAGTTTAGCGGTAGTTCTGGTTCAACATTAATTTACCCGAAAAGTAGGCCTAATTGCTATAAATTCAAGACAGATGATGTAGGTAATACTAATAATAATAATAATAATAATAATAATAATAATAATAACTTAATAACAATAATTCTCTCTTTTTCTTAGTTTAACCTCTCCCGTAATAGGAACGTTAATGCGGCTCATACTGCTCTGGCCCTGCAGGACCAAGACCACGACCTGTCGGGAGAGGGATTTCCTTTGGATCACATACATAGGCTACTTTTTTGACCTGAAAAAACATGAAGGCCCTCCCCGGACAAGAAATCAGCCCAATTCCGGAGCCACCTCCGAGACATCACAAACAAATTAACACACCAGTCGCATACACACTCATGCCGAACGAGGCACGGATGGGATGAAAATGATAATGATGACCAGATGACAGCCAGACCCCAAGAACTTGAAGATATCCGATATTCTTCTCACAGGTGAGGAAAATCCCAGAAAAATCCCCTCCTAAGTAACTAAGAACAGAACCCGGGTCCGCGCATGAGAGGCGCGTCAATGCGGCGGAAAATAATAATAATAATAATAATAATAATAATAATAATAATAATAATAATAATAATAATACATTTAATATAAAATACAGCTATAAAATACAACTGCAAAAGATACTCCAGGCACTCTCAATGTCCGCACACATCGATATTCTATCGCAATGATTTTCACCCACTCGTCTAAGAGTAAACTGAAATATTTCTTGCTGAATGTAGTAGCCAAGGTTTTAAACTTAGGCTTCTTGTGATGACTTAGACGTTGCGCCCGAAGTAGCCTACGTATTTCACCTTTCTACAATATGGCGAAAAACCTCTGTAACGCCAAGGGTGTTAATATTACGACACAAGAATAAACTATAACCATAATGCTATAACTATAACTATAACTATACCTTTCTACAAGAATAGAGTAGACTTCCGTGACCTCACCCATCTCATCTCCCATTCCAGGTGGATCCCGAGATGAAAGCTAAAATCTAGACTTCGGCCTCGAGCAGTAAGATACAGTGAAACCACAAGTTATTTCTGGGTGTGTAGTTTTCTAGGTCTACTTGTTATTTGGCCTTTTACCTTACGTTCTGAGCCATTAAGAATTATACTAGTATTATCTTTGCCTATGCTGCTAATTGAGTAGGTTAATTCAAAGTCTCATTCAATCGCAGGCAGATAATTTATGAATGATTTCTAAACAATACAATTATAATATTAACGTACACAGTATGTATCTATAATAATAAAATGAAGTGTTTGTCTTTCTGTCATTCTAGCAGTTATAGGCGTCGTCAAGCCTGAATAATGTATAGGCCTAAGGGAACATTACTGAAAGTGTCATTGAAGTTTAAAATAAATGAAATCCAAACTTTAAAATTTAGGCCTATAAAAGAAAGATGAACCTATTTATTCTCTTCAAAACCTAATATTAAAATTCGATCGGTTGTTAGAAAAAGGGACCAGTCTCAAAACCTACTCAAATTCTGACCAGCCGGAAACGCAACGATATGTTGCTGGACAGTATTACATGTTTGGTTTATCAGACTAGACTATAATAATCTTATTAAAAATAAATATTAAAGTTATATTTATATGAAAGAGTCTTTCGATTTATCCTCTCTACATTAGAATATGCATACGTAACTTAGCTGTAGGTATAGTGCATGAATACATGTTTAAACGATTAGAATACGGCTGGTTGGTTCTATTCAAAAGCCATATATAGTAGTTTATTCCCATCTTAATGAACATAAAGATATAACCACCTTTCATTAAAAAATAAAAACTAACCATTGAAATAAAAATAGGGAACTTTTGTAGCATCACGATAGGCTATCCATTACGCCCTGATCGATGCGCCGCCAACCGGGCAGAAGTCACATGACTTGCCATAGCTGTGAGTCATTATTATCTCATTTCGTTTTCAGAACACACTGTCATATACAGATTTTAATATTAAGTTCTAAGAGACTGCAATTGTGTGAAAAGTATGAAAATAGAAGTTCATTTAAAGTAAGATAACTTGTAAGCATTCCAGGACAACACTGATGTTTCGTAAAACAACTATTAATAAATTACATTTTCAATACATAGCTATAAAATTTGAAATTTGATCTCAAAATAATATTCCTAACCATTTTTTAAGTTGAGAATATTACAATTCCCCCTCTCAGGGTTTCATCTCATCTCTTCTCAGAAACCTCCTTCCACTCTGTCATTCCCTCCCACATTCAATCATCCCCTCGTTCTTCCTATCTCTAGCTCCCACTACCCTCTACAAAGTCAGGAACACTCTTGGACATAAATTATTGGTTGGTCCTTGCTGTCTTCCTTAGCCCTCCTTGCACTACAGCAAGTAGATGCCGTAGGAACAGTAGGAACTCTTCATAGTCGAGAGGCACGAGGAAGGGAAATATTTTATCTTCTCGAACTAGTAGGCCTATATCATTTTTTATTGCTTTTGAAGACACTCTGCTCACGCTATTCACACTGTCTATTTTGTTCTATATGTTGAATACAGTGTCCCACAAACAAAATAATAGGCAACATCCATGAACATGAGTAAAAAAATCAATTTCTTATTCTTTACAGACTGCTGACCACGAGATTATAAATTTTACATAAGTGAAGGAAATTGCTAAACATAGTTTACCATCACGTTCGTTCACACTGAAAATGATACCACCTATTTTTGTTTTGAAACTGGATTTAAATTGTGACTAGGTTCTGATTTGAACGATGGCAGATCCATTGCTTTAAAGAATGCTATAGTAACCATAAAATAAGATGGTGAAACGCCATTTTTAAAAATAGGTAAGAGGAAAACATAAATAAGTAACTGGAGCTTCTCTGCATTTCAATATTCTATTCAGATATAGTCTATAAGAAAAGTGGAAAGAGTTGCAAGAAAAGTAAAGGACAGCTCGAAAAAAAGTATTTGTGGAAAGTGATGAGTGGCAGAACATGAGAAAAATTAGTTAGGATAGAGAATTAGGTATTCCAAACTTGGTTGCAGAAATTGAGGGAAATTTACTCAAAATGTTAAATCTGAGACAATAAGAAGTTATTAAGAAAGCCCACAATTTGAGTGGGAAGAGTGTCTGACATAACATCTTTCATAGGAAGGAGGAGTATAGGGTTTATACAAATCTAGTATTTAATCTTAAATTTACATTAGCAATATGATATAAACCTTACATAGTTTTCATCTTTACATACAGTGCGTGTCAAAAGAGTCTCCGCAGTGAACTCAGACGCATGCGGGTGTGGTTAGGTTGGTAGCGGGACTACATTGACCTTGGAGCAGGTAGTGTCCGTCCTCATCCCTTTGAAACAGTAGTACTGTGATAAGATAACTGATGATAACTGTGTGGTTGTATGCTTTTGCAGAAGTGCAGTGTTTTTGTGAACCGTCGAATTGAGTGCATGTCTAGTTAAACGAGTGCTTTTGTGCTTGTAAAATCATTATGTTAACCATCGAAGAAAGAGTGTTTTTAGTTGAACATGTATTCCGTGAGGGTGATAAATTTACGGAAAACGTAAAACTTAAATTTCGTGAACGGTTTCCGCATTCGATATGTCCTCATCGTGATACGGAGATGGCTATGGAGACCGGCTTTAAGCTATGGTTTGTCTACAGCGTTCATCGCCGGCGATCACCGCCGGGGTCAGCGATCATCGTCGTGGGGGTGGTTTCTTTTACGGGCGATCATCGTCCATGATACTGTTGCTATCCACAGTTATAGTTGGCCATGTCAAACAGCTCGGTGTGGTGGGGGACATGGAATTTGGAAATTTGTTAGCTTTCATAACCTCAACATAGCCTATCATATTATACTCACTCAAGAGATAACGCTGACAGGAACAAAGGAAAGACACTTTTGGTGAACAAAATGTTAAATGTTCAGTGAATAGTAAAATAATAAAACCGTTAATAATATATTGAAAATATTTTTACTAATACATGAAATGGTAATTTTACTTTATGTTACATCAATTGTAATTACAGATAACAGTGTTTTCTAACAATTTATCTACCATTTGCCACACATTTTCATTTGTGTAGCTATCTTTATGGTCCTTTAAGCTCATGTCATACAGGACAATGTGCTTAGTCAGTCATGAAATCTATAACATTTCATCTGCAACTTGCGAAAAATTACAGTACTTTGTGCAAAATGGCTGTGTTCTGCTTTTCTTGACCTACTATATACATGATAATCCGCGGCGTTCATCGCCCTGAATTTGCCTCAGAAGCAACTACCGGCGATCACCGTCGACCCCGGCGCTCATCGCCGGCGTTCACCGTCGTAGACAAACCGGGTGCATTGATTTATATGGAGAGCAACAGGCAGCGATGACCGCCGGCGGTGATCGCTGGCGATGAACGCCGTAGACAAACCATAGCTTTAATTAGCAGGATCCGTTGCCAACCTAACTGTGGTGAGTGAGCGTGTTAGCGCATTCACCTCACTGCGGAGACTCTTTCGACACACCACGTATATGTAATCAGTAATTTGTAATTCTGTATTTATGTATTAAGTATTTGTAGTATTGTTTTGACTGTTAGAGTGGAAGAGAAGTCAAATAAACAGAATAAACAAATAGAATGGAAAACAGTGCGATAAGTAAGCATTCAATGAAACCCACTTCAATCAATCTTTATTAATGTCATACTCGTGAACAACACTTGGCATACTGGACAATCCTAGGGGGATTGGGAAAATCGAATAAGTCAAAATACCAGAGTTTCAGGAAAGACAAAAAACAATTGATTTCCACAGCATTCTTACAATATTTAGATCAGCCCACCCAGATATTTTTAAATATCATAAGATACTGTGTAAAAATACCTAGTGGACTGAACTAAATATAGTAACAATGCTGTGGAAATAAATTGTATTTTGTCTTTCCTAAAACTCTGGTTTTTTTTACTTATTCACTTTTTCCCGATCACTCTAGATCTTCTAAATTTCATATTATAATAATTGTTAACAATATTAAATTAGATTTAATTTATTATGGTCATGCAAAAAACATAACATAAATACAATATTAATTTTCAGCGTTTCCTCAGGAGAGAAGGTACATTCTATCACCGCCATTCTAAATTTGTCAATTTCAATGCTCCTTTTCTCAATAACTGTACAAATGAAGTTTTTCCAATTTACTCTGACATTCCTTTGGAGAGTTTTATTTAGAAATGTAGGCCTACTATCTAGAAATTTTAAATTATGACCCTCATTTTTGCAGATTTTGGAAACGAAAAATCTTATAATTGGTCTTAGCCGCCGTAGCGGGACTGCCAGCCGCCTAGGCGGCCCGGGTTCGATTCCCGGCCGAGTCGGGGGTTTTGCAGAGATGTAAAGTTTCCTTCCTGGGTCGGGACTGGGTGTTGTATCCTCCCGCGAAAGGAACTGACCACCCTACGCGGTATCATCCGGCCTAGTGTCCCTCGGTCGGGGAGTGGGCTTACCCCCCCCCCCCCAACGGCTCTGACACAGGGCCTCCAGGCCGAACACTTCATCATCATCAATATAGCAAAAGGATTTTTTCTACTTGCATTTAATCTGACATTTCTTTGGATAGTTATATTTAAAAATGTACCATCTAGAAATTTTAAATAATGATTCATTTTTGCATATTTTGGAAATGAAAAATCTTAATATTGGTAACAGGAAACTAAACAAAATAAGTTATCAAACTTTGCTTATCTAATACACTACACTGTCAATATTAGGCAAATGGATTGTTTTCCCACTTACATTTAATCTGACATTTCTTTGGAGGGATATCTTTAAAAATAGGCCTATAGGCTTAGTATCTAGAAATTTAAAAATAATGAACCTCAAAATATTAAATCCTGCTAATGTACGGGTTAACATACCTATAAAATTGAAAGTGTGTTGGTATATGCGTATGTTCTCCAAACAAATCTACATGCTTAAACCAATTTGTACGAAATTTTGCACACATACCCACTTCAATCAGGAAAAAAAGGACTCTGGCAAAATTAAAATTCACAGAAACCACCCCTTTCCTAGTATAAATATACAGGGTGTTAATGAATAACACCGAAATATTTTACCAGTATATAGAGGGGACATATACAAACAACTTTTACTAGCAGATATTTGCTCTATGGATTCAATTTTTCCTGTTATAGCATGAAATCCCCCAGGGCATGGCCGCCACTGACGTCTAACATTAGAAAAAAATGCAAAACAAAGGAACTTCGTTGTTAACACTGTAGTGAGTAGTTATGAATAACAAAAAGATTAATGTAGTGAACAGCCATGTGATTAGTCTGTAAATTTTGCAGATTATGTAAACACTAAATTATGATATAGCTGTTGACGATTGATTAAGAGTCAGATTTTTATCGATCACTAGGAAGACATGAAGTCAATTTAATGAACATTTTAACCCTATTTCGCGTAATTATTGATTTAAGAGCACCAAATTACAATGACTTTAATGCCCTGTAGCATACACATTTTACGTCATAGAGCAAAAATCTCGTAATAAAAGTGGCTTGTCTAAGTCTCCTCTATATACAGGTAGAATATTTCAGTGTTATTTATTAACACCCTGTATAATATCTGGAAATCTTACACTAAACTCACCATATGGAATTCACAATGCATGTGCAGTCCCCTTGACAACACTATTATTTGCAGTGTACACAGGTGGCTTTGGAAGTTGGTTAATACTAGGATTTGACGTAATTGATCAAATTAGAGGGGCTATCAATAGAATCCATTCCTATATATCAATAATAGTGAATGGAATCCACTTAAATAAAAATGTGATATGATGCACTTACATTACTTTCTCTCCCATGGGCACGGACAATATCAATTTCTCATTTCACATTTTGATATATAGGCCTAATTGTAATAATATACCATATTGTAGCGAGAGCGTAGCCTATTCAGTTGTCTCAGCTTCACACAAAATCAAGACTTAAGGCTACAACCTGAGCTTGTGCCAACGATGGGTAGACTGTGCTATGGGGATGCTACGTCTGGAGTCAATAAAAAAAATCCTATCCACTGATACCTAATTCATCGCTGTAGGCCTATTTACAGACAACTCTAATGAAGATTCTTCAAGAATCACTAAATATAACTCTATTTTGCTAATTCGTGTATTTAATTTCAAACCCCAAGAAAATACTAAATAATTTTTCAGACGTACCCTTTTCAACTTATAAAAAAAAAACAAAGGCAACAATAAAATTCAAGACAAAAACTTATCTTAGCCCCAAGCTTGTTAAAAGAGCAAAAAAATAGGATGGAACATCTTTAGTCCTATGTGCGCAGTAAAAACTATATCACGGGTGTTTGGGGAGGAAAGTGTGAAAGTGTTATTGATTTTCTGTTTGATATCAGCCCCAAAAAGGTTGTATAGGATCAAGAGATTGCGAAAAAGTATAACCTATGCCGTAAGGACAGAAAAATTTTATGTTACCAGAATTTCTGTCTTTTCTTATTGAAATCCTACCAGGCAAGGTGTGTAAAAGCAATGAATTTCAATGTTATCTACAAGTCCTCTATACATGATAAAAAGTCGTATCTAGTTTACTGAGGGAATAGTTTAAGTGTGATAAGTCGTCCTTCCTCATATTAAATTCTAGATACCATAGTTTGAAAATCGAAAGTCCTCCATCAGTTAATTTCGAATTGAAAGCAAAATACAAAATCCTGGCAAGAGTCTTTGATGCCAGTGTGACATACAAGCAGACTGTAAAAACTTCAATGTTCTAGGATTAATAATTACAGAGAAAAGGTAGGCCTATTTAAGGCCAGAAAAATTACAATTACAAGAAAACGACTTCTACCTTACTGTTTGTTGATGCAGCATTCACCACAGATTTACTTTATAGACTGGAAACTTTTTAAAATTGAGCTATATTTACAACATTCACATAGACTAACGCTTTTCTCTTTCTTCCAGACCCTCCAAAGCCTATTACAAGCACTTAGTACCAGATCTAAGCATATTTCTTATTCAATTACAAGTAAACTGAAACTGTAAACGCACAGCAGTTTTCGGCGTCAGAAAACGAACACCACGAACAGGCTAGGCTAGACAATGACTGAAAGCATAAGGTAACTAAACATTGGAAAGAAAGTCTTCAGAACCTAAAAAATCTAAGAAGACAGTAACAAAAGTCAGAGAATGAAAAAGGCGCGTGTCCCAAAATTACGCTGTCATATAAACTGTCAATTAGGTCCTTTAAGGAGTCTTGTTATTCAAAATATATTTACACTTTCATAAAGGTGCACTTAAAACGATCAAGTTAAGAAATAAAATAGAAGTTGATTTTTTTCACCCATATCAAGGCAACTTCTCCATATCAAGGCAGATTCTGTATATCGCATCAATGACTCCAGTAAATCAGCAATTAGTTTAACCGGTCATTCAGTTAACTACGGTATTTTAATTTCGGCAAATTCTTTTGTTCGAACTACAACACAATTTTCTTTATTTCTAAACGACTACAATTTGTGCATTTATTTTAAAGTAGGCCATATATCTATAATTCTGGTGTAGGCTACATTACACAAAATCGGTACAGAAATACGAGGGGTGTTTTTCAAGTAAGTGCCCTTTAAATATTTTGCCGCTGCAGCGTCGCAGTCGCGATTTTGAGCATGCAAGACCACTTCCGTAATTCATTAGGAAGCCAGACGCTGCTATGAGCGAGCTTACTTTGTGTTTCCCTATTGTTAGAGCGTTTCGAAATGTTTAAAACAATCGAACGACCTGCCGACTGTGAAGTGGATTACAAAGTTTAACGAGGGCTGTAAAAAATGTGCATGACGAGTTGCGGAGCGGAAGACCGTCTGTGATCACGGATGAGTTGGTGCAAGCTGTGGAAGAAAACACCTGTTTCTTCAACTAAATAAATTATTGATGGAAAACGTTTCACCGGCGTTAATATTGTGAAACAAGAAGTGCAGACTTGGCTTTCATCACAGGCGGCATCATTCTTTGACAAAAACTGATTTCACATTAATATAAGTGTCTGAATAACGGTGACTATGTGGAGAAATAGTGTAAGGTAATGAATGATAATTTATTTGGAAAATAATGTTCGTTCTTTTAAATTTTGTTATCGGCACTTACTTTAAAAACACGTGTTAAGGTGTGTACATTGTTTAGCATAAGTGTTTATTTTTTAAATACGGGCACCAATAGACCTACAGTAACTTATAGTTAAAAACAGATAGCCAAGTAAGTACGGTATTGTATATTATTTAAATTTTCGTCATTGCAGTTATTTCCTTGTTTTAATCAAACCGTTAATTCCCGCATTCTATTACCCGGCAAGGGTTTCCATGTCACTGAACCAGGTCCAGAGAGTTTCAACTGTAGGCCTATATGGATTTATATAACTTAATGAGTTCGCCTATACTTAAATGATTAGATGATGGTTAATGAGTGAATTGTGATTGTTTCAGATGGAATCATTGTGATGGGAACCAGAGGGTGAAAGTGACCAAGTTTGCACAAGGACGGGAATAAAGGCCCTGGTTTATTTGCAGGCACATGCTCCTTCATTAAGTATTGATGTTTTCAGAAAAGAGAAGACTATAGTATATTTTACAATAATAGTCTTAAGTCTTCTTCATGACCGTCCGGAAAGGGGGGCAGGGTAGGGCTGTTTCCCCTCTCTGGAAATTTTGTTTACACATAAATCTATAAACTAAATGATTATAAGCAACTATCATGAAGTGAGGCTTCAGTTCCTACTTAATACAGTTGGAGATGTTTGGACAAAATCGAATTGTACCTTACATATTGGTATGAATAAATAATTATTTTATATTCTTCAGACTTGAATATTTTCCAGCCAAACATTCGATTGTAATGAAGGTAAAGCACTGGTAGTATCGCATTTTATATGAATATTACCTGTGAAATTGAAAGGGGTAAAAAAGGCCATGTAAGTGTACAACATCACATTTTTTCTTTGTATTCATAGTCATAGGTTCAGCTACAGTAAATCGAGGATGTTGGTGACGATGATGATGATGATGATAATAATAGTAATAATAATAAATAAAATGATAATAATAATAGTAATAACGACAATAACAACAATAATAATAATAATAATAATAACAATAATAAGGTGGTTGTAAAAGTAGTAGCAGTGGTGGTGGTGGTAGTAATTTCTTCCTTTGCCCCCCTTAACAACATTTCTGTGGACGCCCATGGTATTCTTTATAGGTAGTAGGCTATATCTAATTTCATAATTTTGTGTTTATGCACATTGTGTTGACACATTTTAAAAACACTTGGCATTATCACATCGTACTAAGTATGTAGGCCTACTGCCATCCCTATTGATGAAGATTTTCGTCTCCAGAAACTCACTTTATTTCAATTGTCTACTGCAATCATTTTTCTACGTACTTCGAAACTACTATTAATAGGCTACCTTATCAACGGCCAGAAGTCAGAGTTCTGGAGAATTTTCTCCACACACTATACGCTAAAATTCTGGAAACAATCCTGCTTCTGTCTTTTCTTACACTATTCTCTGCACCTAATTACTTAGTCTTCCTTTTCTAAACAATAGGGATCGGATTTTGATGACCTAAAGAATACTAAAAATGATCGTAAAATGATGACTTTATGATTTTAAAATTAATTTAAAAGATAAAAGAATGCCTTAAAAATTAACTTTATTATCGATCTTCTTAAACTTTATCACTCAATACTGCATTACCATAAGTTACAAACAAGTTTCAAAGTTAAATGGCTGTCGATTGTCAACTAATTGGGACTTACACATTGAAAAGCTTCTTTCAATATCGACTGAAGGTACAGGGATACTCTTAAAGCAGCAAATATCGTGTTTTTACATTCGCGCAAGTTCTACATAAGCCATATTACTAATAAACGCAGTAGGCCTAAAACTGCCAAGGGTTACACTGGGTTTGAACGTGAAACGTCATCAAACATGTCACGCTGGTCATGACGTTAGCCCCCGGCTATGTAGGACTGCAGACGCCAAAGTCGCCATCTGTCGGAGCAGTGAACAAACAGTAGTGTATCGACTGCCGAGAGAAAATCTAATTTCAGTATTTCATTATATTGTTTTCAGAAACCTGTAATCATGGGTAAAATTATGGAAATATGCCCCGCAAACAAGGAACAATGTTTAAAATTCCGCAAAAGCAGCTCCGAATGTTTCCTAACAAATCATCTTAAGCATGGATGCATAACCTCAAAATTCAATCTCGGACAACTCACAGATATACAGAGATAGATCGGCAATGGTGTATGCTGTACTATTGGCTGCAGTGAAGCCACGTTGAGCAACTGTTATAGTATAGTAATATGGTGGTCCGCGCATCAACGTCAGACACTTGTTTTGCAAAATGCTGACAAATACAATTTCAAATATGTTCTGGTAGACTGAAAACAAATTAAATCAAAATAGAAAACAATACAGGTGATATTTTGCAGTCCAGTAATAACCTATAAAACCTGTATGAATTGTTCTTATTGCACTCTCTTTCCTGTCCTCTTTCCAATTACAGTGTTCCTAATTTCAATGAAAATAAACGGTGCAAAATATGTTGAACAAGCTTTCTCGTATTTAAGTGTTAAAAGCTAGCACAAAAAAGTAAATTACAGAGGCAATTAAATTGTTTAATACATTTATCTAGAACGGAAGGCATCAGGGCCAATCTTTATGTACAATGCTTTTACCGTGAAATAATAATAATAATAATAATAATAATAATAATAATAATAATAATAATAATAATAATAATAATAATAATAATAATAATAGCAATCAATGGCGAGGGTAAACATTTTGAGTGGATATACACTTGCCCATGCCCATCAAATTCCCCTAGCAAGCAAATGGAATTTTAAAAGAAAGAAAAAGAATCCTTTATTGCTACAAGTCAAATTTCAGTGGTGTTTATAATAAACCTGAATTTAAATGAACTGTGAACATTTTGCGAAGATTATGAAATAAAAAAATTGTATCTTGTCTGAAAGTAACGATTTGTAGGCCTACATGGAAATCTCTTCTCTATCTCCACTGAAAAATGACCTAAAATGCCGAAAATGACCTAAAAATTTCCAAAAAATTTCCTATCGCTTGAAAATAACGAAAAATGGAAAATAAAGCAAAATATGCAAACATAAATTGCCTTTAATTAAACAATTATTTCATAATACACATTTATATAGGCATATATTCGAGCTATCTTTTAATCTTCATATAAAATGTTGCAAAATCATCAAAAGCCTTGTCATAGTAATTATATATATATTCAATGCACTGGGCCTAATAGTCAATCTACACACTCATATACACACATACGCACACACAGACACACACAATTGTATATAACTTTAATCCATCTTGTCTTCGTTTTTACATTCTCTACGAACTTTAATTCATTACTGGGTACACATTTTTTTTTGTCTTATGTGTAAATGAAGGTTACAGGCTACCAACTTTATTGAATACTGGATACAAATTTTTGTATTATGTTTAAAGGTAGACAATATTCTATGAACTGTAGGCCTATTATTATTTTTTCCTACTATTTGGTATTATTGTAGGCCTATTTATTGTGTTTTTGAAGATATTAAGTATTTTGTATTCAATCTGATGGGACGTTGAGAGGACGAAAATAACTTATGCCCTTAACTCTACCAGGTAAAATAAAACATGATTAACAATATTATTATTATTGTTATTATTATTATTATTATTATTATTATTAATCTTGAGAAACAACTCATATATCTCACTAGCTAATGTTTTAAATTCTCCCTCTTGTCATATATTTATTTCCAGTGGCGCCAAATTTTGAAAAACATTGGGTGGGCTCAAAGATTTAAAAATTTTCATACTCCCGTTCCTTGGTTCATGAAATATATATATATGTATAGGAGTTTGCAAAATCTTGGTTTTAAATGACAAAAATCAAATGTTTTCGAGGAGACTAAATACCTTATTACATAAATTTAATCAAATACAAATCACATTGCATGCACAGTTCTCATGACAAAAGTGTATTGTTGGCAGTGTTCACAAGGAGCTTTGGAAGTACATGATACGTGATTTTGACAAATGAGAGAAGCTATCGATATAATTCATTGATGTAGTGATGCAATCACATAATTTTCTCTGCCCTGGACATAGAGAATACCATTTTGTCACTTCATATTTTAATGTAGGCTACAATAAGAGTTCGTATTGCAGGGACAGCATTTTCAATTGTCTCAGCCTGGGTGTGCCAAGGAGTATGCCATATCAGAAGTCTGTAAAAAAATATATATACACTGATACGTTATTCATAGCTGTAAGCGTTGTATTTATAGGTGAGAAATATGGATATTTATCACAGGCATGTAAAAGGAGACAAAATAGGATGGAACATTTTTAGTCCTATGCGCGCAGTATATTATTACGTCCCAAGTTTTGGGTGAGGAAAGTATGAAAGTGATACTGAATTTATTTTAGATTTCAGCCCCGAAACGGTTGTATGGTAACATGAGAGTGAAAAATAAAATAGGCCTATTTCGTAAAGACAAAACAATTTTATGTTACCGGAATTTCTGTTTCTTATTTCAAGCCCTACCAGGATTTGTGTGTAGAATCAATGGGGTGCAATACCGGTATTCTACATCCTCTACGAGCCACAAAAAGCTATAGCAAGCGTTTTCTGAGGGAAATACTAAATACCTATATAAGGACCTAGAGTTTGAAAAACGAAAGTCCTTCATAAGTTAATTTAGAATTACAAAACACAAAACCCGAGCGAAGACGGGCCTTTTAAGTCAGTGAAACATACGATACATAAAATACAACTCACGAATTCATCAAGTTCAAAATGTCTCATTTTACATCAACACAGTGGAATTATGTGTTAATTCAGGTCTATTAATACTAGATATTTAAGTAGTAGGCCTATGCTATGTGGTGGTAATTATTCCATTATGTTTGGTAATCGTAGTACTTTCTTTACTTAAACAATAAATTACCTACAGAAAAATAATATTAAAAAACTCGCGAACGAAATTCTCCGAAATAATGTGTAAATCAACCAGACATTATACTATTGCTAAAGCAATACTAAACCCTTTCTACCTCAATTTGTTGTCTTGTTATTACTTTTCCAAAATACGTAATACTAAGGAAAAATATTGATTATAAACTTCTAAATCAAGATAAGACTGGAAAAATGTTTCATATGCCTAGAAGTAACATAGGCCTATACATTTCTTCGAATCGTCTTCGTATATCTGTTCATCTGGTGTCCCTCGCCTGTTTAAACAACCCATTCCGGATAAACCGTGTATTGCATTCTAATTACGGTACTTTATTCGAATGTACGATTCACAAAATACAGAATTGAAGTTTAACACCCATATGAGCTTTGCCCTTGTGTGGGTGCCGTTTAGTATTAATTATAAATAAATACCATTAACAGTCAATAATAAGGTAAGTAATTATTAAGAAAAATTATATTTAGTTTGGAAAACAACTTGAGACAAGACGGAAATTTACAAATTCACATACTCATCACTAGAACTAGAACAAAAAAACGGTAATAATACAATTAAATTAAGAGAGAACTGTAAATAATACAAGAAAGTGATCTAGAACTTTGGTAAGAACATAATCTGAGAGTGTTCGAAAACAGGGTGTTTAGGAAAATATTCAGCCCTAAGAGAGATGAAAACGAGGACTGGAGAAAACTGCATAATGACGATCTTTATAACTTGTACTCTTCACGGAATATACCTAGATAGTAAAGGTAATTAAATCACAGAGGATGAAATATGCTGGGCATGGGGGAGGAAAGACATATCTCAAAACTATTTTGAATTGAGACCCGAAGGGAAAATACCACTTGGAAGACCTATACGTTGGTGGGAGGACAATAGTAGAATAGATTTAAGATTTAATTGAAGTAGGACTTGCGAGGGATGGTTGGATGGAATTAGCACAGAATAGGGTTGAATGGCGGGCTATAATCGAGGCAATGAACCTAGGTGCCCGCGATTATTTACTTAACTACTAGATGTTTTATGAGATTGTGTGTGGGGACGGGAAAATGTCTGTCCGTCTGTCCGTGTGTCTGTTTGCGCGATAACTCAAATACGCTTTATCGGATTTTCATGAAACTTAATATTCAGATTTACGACGTCCATGGGAAGAAGCCTGTTGAATTTAGATCAAATCGGTTGACCGGTACCGAAATAAAGAGTAATTAACAGTCACATCTATTATAATATAATCTTCGTTCTCCGACAATTCGAAGCATTTTGATTGGCTAGCGGCCAACTAATCAGCGGCCGAGCTCCCGTAACTAATGTCCTAATGTAATCAATTCTGTAAATAGAAATAATAGGCGAGATTAGGTACTTATAAAAGAAGTTATTATTAAATTTCCAATTTACTATAAGTATTAATTTTGTAAGGATGTTAGAGCTAAATTTATAATATTATTGCATGGCCCACAATAAACATAACGTAAGAAATTGCCAATCGTTATTGATATTTTTATGTTAGCCCGCTTTGATTGATTCATTTCTTCATGATGATGTCAGTGTAAATAAGACATTTAAAACACAACTAGCCATTGAATATTGATATAGGCCTAATATTGTGTTTCTATCGATATGAATGGCTACCGATATCTACATTATGTTTTGATGTGAGTATTTTTCTTATTTGCTCCTGTGGAGCAACATACCTAATGTAATTCCTGACAGATTGATTTCAGATTGACCTTAATTCATTCATAACCTATACGGCTGCTTTAAATTTGAAACAAACATGTCAGCGAATCGTATGCCTATTACATCATTAATATTATTGTCATTGCATTTTGTAAAATGTTGACGTATTTTAAGAATTTATTATATCAGTGTATACCAATATTATGAATTAAGGTTAAGAATCAAACTTTAGACCTCAGTTCTTCCGTAAGCCCTGCTTAATGAATCGATCTGGAGTTCAACTCGGAGATCTATTACAAAAATAACTTATTTTCTGCATGGGGCTATCATAAGTGCAATTTTCACTGATTAAAAAAATGATTTTGGCACTTTGTTATATCAGTTTACTTGATTTGATTGAATTGTTAGCCAGCCTTGATTGATTCATTTCTTCATAACCATGTCAGTGTAAATAATAACGTAAATAAATAAAATATTTAAAACACAAATAACAACTGAATACTGATATAATATTATGCATTCTATCGATGACTGCCGATATCTAGCCTACATTATATTTTAATGTATTTTTCTTATTCGTTCCTGTGCAGCAATATATCTAATGTAAATCCTGACAGATAGATTTCAGATCGACCTTTTATTCATTCATAACCTATGAGGCTGCTTTAAACTTAAAGCAAACATTTCACCGAATCGTAAGCCTTGCATCATTAACATTATTGCCAGCCCATTTTGTTTTTGAAGTTTAACTCTGAGATATATTACAAAAATAACTTCTCCATGGGTCTATCATAATTGCAATTATCACTGATTGAAAAAATCATTCTGGCACTTTGTTATATCAGTTTACCTGATTTTATTTTTGAATTAATTATCGCTGTCGAAGCCGCGGGCACCTGCTAGTAGACTTATATAATATCGATATGACTGGTATAAATTTAATATTGTAGGCCTAGCCTACATGAAATGATTTCATTGTTTCTGAAGACAAACTTTGTAATAATTGTCTTGTACTCCACACTCTTGTCTTGTATCACAATTTCTTGCTTTTCCCATTAAATTAATATCCTTCCTGTGATTTTTATTCACCACAAGCATAAATAAGCTTAAAGAATTTAGATTAACTTTTCCGCACTCTCCATATTAAGTGCCAGTATGGTACTTTATGAGATTGTGTGTGGGGACGAGAAATGTCTGTCCGTCTGTCCGTCCGTCCGTGTCTGTACGCGCCATAACTCAAATACGCTTTTTCGGATTTTCATGAAACTCGGAAAACACATTTATAATGTCGATGGGAAAAATCCTATTGATATTGAACCAAATCGGTTCACCGGCACCGGAGTAATGCCCAATTTAGTGCCTATTTTAATAGTTTATGGCGCCTTTCTAATAGAAAGGGACCATAACTCAAATACGCTGCATCGGATTTCCATGAAACTTGGTATATGCATTTATGACGTCCATGTGAAGTACCCTGTTGAATTTGAACCTAATCTGTTGACCGGTACCAATTTAGTGTCTATTTTAAAGGCGCAATTACTCAAATACGCTTTATCGGATTTTTATGAAACTTCGTATACGTATTTATAATGTCCATGGAATGACGTCTATTGATATTCGACTAAATCGGTTGGCCAGTACCGGAATATTGCCCAATTTAGTGCCTTTTATGTTAATATAGAAGAAGTTGCGTTAACTCAAATATGCTTTATTGGTTTTTCCTGAAACTTTGTATACCCATTTATAATGTACATGGGAAGACGTCTACTGATATTGGACCAAATCGGTAGACCGGTACCGGAGTAAAACCCAATTTAGTGTATATTTTAAAGACGCGGAAACTCATTTACGCTTTACCGGATTTTTATGAAACTTGGTATACACATTTATAATGTCCATAGAATGACGTGTATTGATATTGGATAAAATCGGTTGACCTGTTTGGGAGTAATGCTCAATTTACTGCCTATTTTATGGTAATATACGTATTCGAAAGAATTTTCTGAAATGCAAATCAGTTATCATGACAACATAGTCAATTGTTTTACTGTGAGCTTATAAGGCTTTGGCAATTAAAATACAGTTAGCTATGACAAATAACTCTATTGCTTTACATGCGATTATCCAACTGACCCAGGTGGCTGAGATGGTAACGTCTTGGCCTCACATTCTGGAGTTCCATGGTTCAAATCCTGAAACCGGCCAATTCGACTTTTTTTTTTTGTATTCTGCATATTATAATTGCTATCATAAATGATTAAACAAAAACATACTGGCACTTTGTTACATCAGTTTACCTGATTTTATTTATATTTTGAACAGCAATGTGAATAAGTTTTTTAATAGATAAAAAGCATTAAAAATATGGCGGTGGCTGTGGAAACTGTATTAACAGATTAAGACGTAAAAATGTAATTAACTGATAAACGACTTCAGATAATCATGAGTGAATTGGAACAAGGGGAGATGGTATATATTATGCATGTCAACAATAGTCTGGTTTTAGCTTTCCAATGATTCAACAAGGAAACATATTTTAGTAATGGTAATAAATAATTTAACAAATAGGCCTATGGCAGATTATTGGGTGGGCTTCAGACCCACGGGTCCATATAAGTTGGCGCCTCTGTTTATTTCTGTAGTATTATTAAGAAATGTGTTCTAGTAGGTCTTGTTATTAAACTTCAATACATGAAACGTCCGAGTTATTAATTTAATGGGCTAATATTGTTACATAATTAAATTACATTTTTAATTGCCGTGTAATAAAATCAATTCATAATTATTTCACAATAACAATAAGCTGGAACATACTGAAAATTAATGCGATGGATTTCAAACAGTTTGGCTACTTATAAATCAATTAAGGGAATAGTTAAATATTGGATATATTTCCCTTAAGTTTACCAGGAAAATCATGTAGGCTTAGGCCTATCTCCAAGAGAATGATACGACGCAAGCAAAGTGACATTATTCTGGCATCTTGTTTCATTCTTGTAAATCTTTTTCAATTTCAGCTGAAATCAAATTTCCCATTATTTTCTTACCTTTTCTTTAGGGAGTTTACACTATCATCAAAAGGGCAGGAGAATATTAATACAAATTTTAGAATTAGAGAATTAATTAAAAGTATGATCTCGTCAGTCATCCAATATTATAATTATATTCTATGTCATACGTCTAGATAGAGAAAAGTTTTAAACAAATACGAAAGGACTTTATAGTCTGTGTTGTGGGAGAACTAGGACAACGACAAATGATACATTTACATTAAAATAAACATACAGAATGTTTAATTAAACTACAAGGAAAAACTTGAGAATAAGGAAAGAAAACATTGCCGAATTTTCAAGAGGCAATACAAAAATTATTAAAGTAATAGGCCTATCTAACTTTATCCAGAAGATTCGGCGGACACTAAATAGCCAATTTATTTAAAAATTGCCCAATTACTGAAAAAAAAAATCAATGAAAATATCACTGGTGAGTAATATATTCAGAAAATCCTAATGATATTAACAGTACCGCATATCCTAATATTTATATCCCTTGAGCGATCCTTCGTATTCGTCGTGAACACTACTGCCTCTTTCACTCCAAATCTAGTCCAATCACATTCCAGTTTACGGGGCTGATTCATTTTTTTTAATTTCATTTTTAATTTTCATTACTTTCTTCGACTGTTTGAATATATGGATAGAGAATACATGTTTGCTTGGATACAATTTGCAACTCGATTCTCAAAATTACAAACTGTGTATGAAGTTTTGTTGAAATCTAACTGTAAGTTACACAAATACATGCAGTACATCCCACAGCATGCAGCATGGGCTATGTTCATCTTACACAACACTCCTTCATACGAATATATTCCGTTAGGGTGAGAAAACTCGTATAATGCAACACACATTGTCCAAACAAAAAAGGCCCTTGTTTTCTGTAGCTTTTTTGTGGTAGCCTGTATAATTTACGTTCGTGCTAACGTTAATCTAGCCTTAGTAACATAATACTAAGTAATATACACTTGTTTTCTTTTTATTGGTGTTGCTTTGCAACGACCCAACACTTGCTCTCAGCTACTGTAGCTGGGATTAGTGAAATGTGGCGTGTTTAAGTGAGATGTAATTATACATAATACGCAGCGCCGGTTTTATCATACGGGGTGTGGAGAGATACTGCTACGTACTACCAAGACGGATTAGGGGCTGCAATGGAGATATGTTTTTTTAAATTGTAATTTAGTAGTTAGTTTTCCTTCATGACTTTTTCTTGTTTGTAGAGTAGGGTTTTTAAAAAGTAGAATAAAATAATCCTGTCAGAAATGTATTTCTCTTTAAATTCTGTGCATCAACCACTGTCGTCGTGAATGTAAAACACAACTATCTCAATATTGAAATTTTTAAACACTGGATTCATTGCTCAAGAAAAGCCACCTTAGGTATGGTATTGCTATTTGTTCATAGTGAAGTTCTTCAATTTTCATGATGACATAATGTTTTCCCCATCATCCTTTATCCCTGAAGACCAGAAGTTCTCAATTTGTGGTCCGCGGGGGATTCGCAAAGAAACCTGATTTAACTTACCACGTTCTCAGTTCTCAATCGTTTTCATAACTTTCATCTCAAAACTTTTATCGCTAACGTATGGATACGAAGTACCATTAGCTGGCCGCAGGTACAGAGCAATGACGGTAATAATAATAATAATAATAATAATAATTTTATTACAACCATTAGGCATTCATTGAATACAATAGATCATGTCAATAGATCAAGTACAATACATATATAATATAGTATACATAATATAGTAGGCCTATACATAATGTACAAACATAGTATAATATAATACATAACTAAAAATAATAAGCCTCAGTAATGACTTGTCATCAGAACACTTACCCCAATATCAGAATCAAAACATTAAAATGGGCAAAGTATTAAGGAAAGATAATTTTAAAATGATAAAGTACACTATAAAAACCAAATTCAATAAACTCAAGTTCATAGTCAAAGTTCATAAAAACCCAGATGTGTAAAAGTAAGTAAGTATTAAATATTAACACCAAATGTTTAAGTGGTAAAACGACTAGAAATCTATACAAATTGAGCTTCTTCATACTCGTCAATTGAATAAAATGGATTCGTAATCAGCCACTTGTTGAGTCTTTTCTTAAAAACATTTAGTTGAAGTTCTTTTAATCCCCTTCGTAATCTGTTATATAATCTGAGACCCATAACCTTATAATATTTTATTGATTTTTGTAATCGATGGTATGGAATATCAAATTTATCTCTGTTTCTCGTGTTGTGGTCGTGTATTTCATTTCTACTGGTGAATGTATGTTCATTTTCTTTAACAAATAGCAGAACGTCATACAGGTACAGGTTTATAACAGTGAGGATTCTCATCTTCTTGAATAGAGGCTTACAGTGCTCAGTTTTGTTTGAATTACTCAGTAGCCTAATTGCTTTCTTTTGTAATATTAGTACATCATTAATACCTGTTCCATTCCCCCAGAGTATCAATCCATATTTCAATATGCTTTGAAAAAAAGCAAAATATGCGGTTCGTATGTAGTCAGTTTTAACATAATTTTTTAGGGTTCTAAGTAAATATATAGCTCTAGATAGTTTACTACAGACACAGTTAATATGAGCCTTCCAAGAAAGTTTATTATCAATTAATATCCCTAACAATTTGACACATTCTAAAGAGTCACTTAGAGATTCATCTGAAACTCTCAAAGAGAATAAAATACTTTGGGTTTTCTCTACATTAACAAAGAGACCATTTGCTTCAAACCACTTAACAGTCTGCCCAATAGTATTCTTAACGGAATTCGTCAGACACAATATGTCACGATCAATATTTAAATAAGTAGTGTCATCAGCATAAATTACAGTGAAGGCCGGAACACACTGGTTAGAACCTATATCATTGATCAAAATTAAAAATAAGATTGGTCCTAATACTGACCCTTGAGGAACCCCAATATTTATCAATTTTTCTTTAGAAACATTACCTCTAACATTCACTACTTGTTTACGGTTAGTCAGATACGACTGAAAAAATTTTAACTGTTGTCCTCTAGGATGGGCAAGCTATTATTGCAATCATCAGCTAATCCCCACATCATTTTATTGGGAATGGACATATCTATAAGACCAAATGCTTTGCTCCATCTTCTGTTTCTTGTGATTGCTTTATTAGGTGAGTGTTAACGGTCTTCTTATTTTACTCCTCACTTCACAACATTAAATTGGTGCCTAAAACTCGGCTTCGTGGCACGAACTAGATGAACTACATAAGCTAATCTGCAGGCATCATAAAGTATAGTGAAAGCTAAATTATGAATTTTAGATGTTTGAAACTTACCCTCCTCAGATGTGAGTGGAACGTTAGATTTTTTTTTTTTATTCTCATTTATTCTCTTTCAGAATAACTTGTAGAGCTCCAAATTAATAAAAATAAAACTCTGGTTACATCATTCAGCAAGGAAGTAGCGTATCCTAGACGAGATATTAGACTTTAGTGGCAAGAGGTACGCTTTTTTTCATATGGTTGATTTAGTAATTATTGTATGTAACATTTCAGAAGAAACTCCGTGGCATTACATCCCATGTTGAGACAGGGCTACCATCTGAATGCTGTGACTTTTACATCCATCTTTCAACAATCAACATCATGGGCTGATAACAGGATTGGGGCATGTGGTCAGCATGATGTCACCTATGGCCATTATTATTTTGATGATCTTCTTGTCTAGAGTCACTATTTAGTTATAAACCAACTTCTCGGTTGTTCTCACGAGGCTGAATGCATCCTTTCCGGACCCCCTTAACTCAGAATAATCGGAGAAATAGGCCTACCGGAGATTGATTAAGATTTAGGATGGAGACCGGATGACCGTTACGCAAGGAAACCACCTCAGAGGTAGCGAATGGTAATGACTTGTTCTGATTCTTACTGCACGCATGTGACTCCATAGCCGCTCCTGCAATGCATGTAGGTTAAACTATTATTTGAGTCGCGTAAAGGAAGAGAAGGGTGGTGACTAAAGCCTGGAAGTTCAGGCATTTATTTTGATTAAAATAGGCAGGAAAAAGACTCTTAAAATACCGAAAATAGGCAGTAATATAATTAAAATAGGCACTTATTTTAACTCAAAACAGAAAGTAATACCACTCTCTACTAATGAAATCAGCTTTCAAAGATACTTAATAATTTATTATTACATGCAGTACAGTGGCGCCAGCTTATATGGGCCCGTGGGGCTCAAACACACCCAAAAATGTTCCGTGTATTATTATCATAATTACTTATTGCTATTACTAAAAATCCTGTTTCTTTGTTGAATCGCTATACAATGAAAATCAACGTCATACTAGCATTTATACATAGTACGATCTCATTTTGTTCCAATTCACTCGTGATAGTTTGAAATCGTTCCTCAGTTCATTAAATTTTTACGACTTTCAGTGCAGTTTTCACAGCCACCGCAGAAATATCTTTTTACGCTTTAAAAATACGAAATACGTTTTTGCGTCCAGAAAATACTTAATCACATTGTTTTTTTTTTTCTAAGTAGGCCTATAATAAAGAGAGCACGGGAAAGTCAGATAATAGAAATTAGATAGTGCTTGTGAAGGATATTAATAAACACGGCAAGGAAATGTGATATAGCCTAAGTGAAGAATGTGAAGTAAAATGCATTGGTCGCTGGTTAAAAAGAAAAATGTTAATGTTAGAGTGGAACGAACATGTAGAAGGTACAGCAAGGGACAATAAACCAGAAAGGAAATGTAACTTACAGGGGGCTTTCTTATATCGAAATGGAAAAACATTACATAAATCTTACACTTCTACTTACATCAAATATAAGCATAATTATAGTATGCAATTAATAAGACGTATAGATTTTAACAAAATCTGATAAAAAACACTGTTGTAAACAATTATCGGATGTAGGGAATAGGCTATCTTTCTCTTCCTAGTCCCATGGAGTCCAGGTTTTGTGGCAGCTTGACAAAATATAACACAAAATAGTTCTGTAACGATAGCATCAAATACTATTACAATAGCCCTCCCCACGAAGTAAAAATATTTTAGTACTTGCATTTAAAAGGACCGTCATACTAGCATTTATACCCAAACCTTCTTTACTATCTGATTTCTCTTTAATATCAGAATACTTTAATTTCACTAATGTTGACATCAACTTATCTTTTAACTTGTACAGATTTTGCTCAGGTATTATAAAGCTATACTGACAAATGGAAATCATTTCGAGTCATAACAGTAACTTATGCAATACTGAAGGTTATGTTAACCTGTGTCATCGGGAGCCAATCAAAATGCTTCGGGTCACTGAAGGTCGGATAATATAAAATATAAGTTATTAAATAAAGAGGATCTTGATTAAAAAGGTACCGGTACTTTACTGCAGTCATGTGTTTGTGGACAGACTTTCACGGCTGATGTATTGTTATTCCTTACAAGCGAACTTGGAACATAAAGGCAGTCGGTCTACGTAACCAAACTACATAAACATATCTTCACTATTTGTAGTATGTATATGCTTCCCAAAAAGTTATTCCTAATTTCAATACAGAGTGGAGTTATGGGTAACATAACATCAATGTACAGTAAGCTACAGAACACAGAACTAGATGAGAATATGTGTATTACTCACAATAACGAACTAGGCAGGTGTTGTCAAGACGTAATCACCACAAGAGAAGCCAGTCTGGCAAATTCAATCACATCGAGTCAAATATGAAGATATAATAATAATAAATCGTATAGTTTTTCCACTGTCACTACACATAATATATACACAAAATATAAATAGAACACAGCTTTACTCACTAGAGCACCCACTATCCGCCATTTCATGGGCTAATCGAATCAAGGTTATTTAAATCGATCGATAAAGACTCGATCGACATTAGCTATTCAGTAGTAACGGAATCGAACACTATGGCACTGATCCCTCGTGATTTCCAATTTCAATTATTTTGTTTCACACTATCTTGTTAAGTTACAGTTTTCATTGTAACCTTGTTCGACCATGTAACCAAAGTTGTAGTCAAGGAATTTTCTTCATTCGTTATTTATGCGTGTTCGTTCCAATCTGACTTTTTGTCTAGTCCCCCACACTCTTGTCTTATATCATTAATAGTAAAATCGTTAATAATAATAATAATAATAATAATAATAATAATATGCGGCAAATTATTGGGAGGATTTGATCCCACGGGCCTATATAAATTGGTGGCATTGGTGGTATAAGTCCTCCTGCCTCGAGCTTTTCTTGCGAAACGCTAATAACCACACAAAATATATTAGTCGAATACTACAATCTTGTGTTTTAGAAGAATATAAAGAAAATCACTCCAAGCTTTCTCCCGTTCTTCTCATGGATGATAGTGGCGGTCAGTTGTCTCCATTTCCAGGAAAAATTACAATCTCTTGTAGAATATTAGAATAGTGTCCAACAGAGACAATGGTCTGTGGCTCATGAATGCTTATATATCAATCTCTTGTAGGTAATTTGAGAGGACATCAAGACATTTTATTGTATGGTTTGAAATCTTTCGTACAGGTAAAAAAAAAAGTATTTTGTATGAGAGGACATCAAGACATTTTGTTGTATAAAATATATTGTATATTCATGTACCGTCTTTAATACAGGTAAAACATATATTTTGTGTGGTTCTTAGCGTTACGCAAGGAACAGTTCGAGGAAGGAGGACATATTACGACCATTGCCACCAATTTATATAGGCCCGTGGGCTCAAATCCTCCAAATAATTTGTCCCATATTATTATTATTATTATTATTAACGATTTTACTATTAATGATATAAGACAAGAGTGTGGGGGACTAGGCAAAAAGTCAGACTGGAACGAACACGCGTAAATAACGATTTAAGAAAATTGGGTTAAATCAGCAAGGCATAATAAACCAGAAGGAAGAAGGAGTTCGGATCGTCCACGAAAAAGGTGGTGTATTTAGGGAGAACCGGCTAATGGTCTAGGGAATGAAGAATATGATATGATGCTTGTGACGAATTTCTTGAAATAACTCGTGTCAGCAGAAACACATTTTGCAAAACGCCAAACTCATTATTTTGGTATAGTATTGAACTAAGACTAAAGTTTTGGGAATTAGTATAATATATTGTAATATATAATAACCAGGGCTAGGATCTATATGTAATTAGAATTACATATTTGTTAATTTCACATAGACACATTTTTTCACTTATCTCCATCTATTATGTTGTCCTCTAATCAAATTAACAAATTTATTTTACATATTTTTGACATTAGTACATATTTATTTGTAAAATAAATTTTTGTCCATATTTAGTGATTTTAATGCAATATTCGTACATATTTCATTCTTAAGAGTAAAACTATATAAAATTGTCGTTTTCAGTGACAGAAAATATGGCAGCACAGGATAAGTTTACAGTTATGTACAGAAATGAATGTGTGAAAAATTATTTGTGTTACATTGAATCAAATTTTTGTAACATAACAAAAATAATTCAGAAACTACAAAATAATAACTGACATTACCTGGAAATATTGACATTGTGAAAAACACGATTCATGAACTCAATGTATACGGGGACAATGGACAATGTGTTTTCAAGAAATCCAGGCTTTGAAGAAATGTGTAAAATCAGTGCAGTCTTAAATAGCTCGTCAAATGGAAAACTAGAATCAGTGAATTTTAAACACGCGCCAATCACTTCATGTGCAGTAGAACGAAGCTTCAGCCAATACAAATCACTTTTGAAAATTTAAAACAACATTTTGTGGCATACTGTTATGGTAGCAAAAATAATCAATGAATGAATACAAATAAAGTAAGTGATCTGAAAAAAAAATGAATAATTTAATTTATGAATCCAGTATTTGTAATGCATTTTTATAGGCTCTAAAAGTAACAAAATGTAGTGTCTAGTGGTTAAATTTGTTTTGATGTCCATCTTTCACAAAATTTATTTGCATATATAGGCTATGTACGTATTTTGACATTTTTAGTACATATATGTACATATTTTGACATTTTTAAGTAGGCCTACATATATATGTACATACAGTATTTTGACATTTTTTAGTACATATAAATCCTAGCCCTGATAATAACCTACAATAGATTATGCAAATTATGATATTCAGGTAGGATATTTAAACAAAGGGCTTTTTTTAAGAAAACCCGAAAAAATTGAATTCTTTTCATGTAAATTGGTTGTAAAACTGAAGAGATACCACAGCGCATCGCATCCCCGAAAGATATTCAACCCAAATAGAATTTACGTAATACACTCGCGTACCTTTCATTACCCTAAGCATGGGCAATACACCTTTCTCACTTCACATTCTGACAGGCCTATAGTGTAAAAGGCTGTATTACAATCAGTGCGTACTCAGTTGTTTCAACCTAAGGCAAAGCAGGCAAGACTGAATTTCTACAATTTAATTTAATATTTTATTTATGCCTTGAGCAACAGATTTTTTTTTCGAAAAAAGTTTCAAATATAAGTTCTAGCTTTTAGTATAAACACGTCATGTACAAAATTTAAACAAAATCGTTAGAGCTGTTTTCGAGAAAATGGCAAAACCTAAATCATCTTCATGTAAAATAACATTAAGAATAAGAAAAAGTCGTCCACAATCTTTGTGTCACATCCCCAAAACATACCTTACCCAAATAAATGTTTCGTTCTCGTTCTAGGCTTGACAGACACATACACAGATATGTTTCTGAAAATAGCAGTGTATTTATGTTAAAAACTCATTTCGAATTTCAGGGTCGAACACAATACTTTCTCTACCTACAGTACCTATGGTACGGGCAGAAGAAGTATAAATGTTTATGTAATATTATAAACTTTAAAGAATTTCCATTAACCAGGCTACACAACAGTTTCATGACGGTTGAATTATAATGTGTGATTGTTATTAGTTATTACAAACAACGAAATCGTTTCTTATGAAGTTCTATATTTATCCGTAGTCATATCAGTACTATTATAAGTCCATTTCATGAACCAAATAAGGGGTAGGAATGTGGAAATTTTAAAATCGTTGAGCCCACCCAATGTTTTCCAAAAGTTGGTGCCAATTATACATTAGGCCTACTTACTCTTACAAGCAACAACAATACTTTTTAAAGTTGTCATTTGTCATAGTCAGCAACCTGTCAGAGAGAACGTTTTTCATTACTACTTCCACTCAAGAGACTGGAGCAAATTTAAAACTCCAGTCATTTAGGCCTACAACAGAACATCACAAGAATTCTTAAGTTGTTCTAGGCCCAAACAAATAAATGCATTTACAGGGAAGAAAATCCTCAAGAAATATTTTGGTGGCGTGAATGAGTCATTTAATAATTTCTGAAACATTCCTTTAACTTTCCGGCGTATAAATTCTTTATGTGCTTTTCAAATGTATAAATAATCATAGAAAAAAGCCATACCTTAAAATAGGCATTACAAACGAAAAAAAAACAAGAAGGCAAAATAAAAACTGACTCTGCCATCCCAAAATTCGGAAACATGTTTATCTCTATTAAATTATTTAATATTCCACCCAGATAGAAGAGGCATTTTGCCTAACTTCCGGGCCCTAGATGATGGATAAAACGGATGCAGGATGAAGCAGAACAGTGGAATTTTTCCTGGACGTCCGGTTTTTCTATAATTTAGAGCTAATTTAGGTATGGTTTCCTTTGGCGTAGGGTGTAAATGTGTAAAGCTGCAATTCCACTGAGGCAACATTTGGGCAACATGTAGCATGCGTCAATGCCGCATGCTACACACAGTAATTCAATTGCAGCAACACGAAGCGACAAACGACAGGTCTCCTTGCCGCATGCTACAAGTTGACTGTTGTCGCCAGGACGCCTTTGTCGCCCTTCGACAAAATTCCTCGTGTCGAACAGTGTCGTCGCTATCCAACAGCCAGCGGATCGGGGCGACATGGGCTGCTTGTACCTGCATAAACAAGCTATGAAAACAAACAAACAAGGGTCTTCATCAGAGGCACCAACTTATATGGGCCCGTGGGGCTGAAGCCCACCCAATAATTCGCCTTAGACCTACTTTGTTAAATTATTTATTACCATTACTAAAATATGTTTTCTTGAAGAATCGCTGGAAAGCTAAAATCAGGCTATTGTTGACATAATAATATTTATTTATTTATTTAACCTGGCGGAGTTAAGGCCATAAGGCCTTCTCTACCACTCAGCCAGGGCAAAAACATGAAATACATAATGATGATAATAATAATAATGATTAATAATAAATTAAAAAAGAACTGATATACATGAATACAAGAAACGAACATTAAATACAACAAAAAAAATAGAACATAAGTAATACAAATGACTAAAAATAAAGAAAAAATGATGAAAGTCTAAACAAATACATTCTTAGTTATTACAAAATATAATGAAAATTAAAATATATTACTAATTAGCATCAATTCCTAAATGTTATTGTATACTAAATTTATTAAATGGCGCTTGAACTGTGAAGTCGTTTGGCAGCTCCTGAGATGGCTAGGCAGTGAATTCCAGTGACGAATAGCTGTTGTTGTAAACGAATTCGAATAATGTGTAGTTCTGTAAAGAGGCATGGATAGTAAGGGGTCAAGCTGAGAGCGCGTGCCCAAGTTATGGTAGGAAGAAAGGTAATGAAAGCGACTGGAAAGATATCTAGGTGTTGAGGTATGAAGGATTCTATAGAGCAGTATGAGACAGTGAAAATATCTTCGCTCACGCAGGCGTACCCATCGAAGTGATTCCAGTGACGGTGTTATGTGGTAATACTATCTCCTCTTGTCCAATTCACTCACGATTGTCTGAAGTCGTTTCTCAGTTTATTAAATTTTTACGTCTTAATCTATTAAAGCTTGAGAGGCGATGGACTTACCAAATTCCCCTCTGCTCTCTCGGAAAATAAGCGTAACAAAATTAGTATAGGTAATGAAACCTCCACTTGTAGGCCCTCTATGCACCACCATAGGGGTTACAGGAACGAGTCTGTCAATCTGTTAACGCAGTTTCCACATTCACCGCCATATTTTTATGCTTTTTATGATTTTTATGCATTCATAAAAAACTTAATCACATTGCTTTTCAAAATATATATAGGCTAAGGAGAGCGCGGAAAAGTTAAATTCAGAAGTTAGAATATGCTTGTGGTGAATTTAATGGACAACGCAAAGAATTGTGATACAAGACAAGAGTGTGGAGTACAAGACAATTATTACAAAGTTTGACTTCAGAAACAATGAAATCATTTCATGTTGGCCTACAGTACTATATTTATACCATAGTGATATCGATATTTTATAAGTCTACTAGCAGGTGCCCGCGATAATTAATTCAAAAATAAAACAAATTAAGTGCAAAACAAATAAAACACGTTTATTAACACTTAGCCTACACACGAAACATTCTAAACTAAACGACTAATAATAATTATAATGAAACAGCTAAAAATCCGGCTTTGGAGTGCATTCCACGATAACTAAATGATTTAAATAAAACATCTAGTGAGTAAATAATCGCGGGCATCTGCTAGTCTGTTTGATGAAACCCGGAGGATCATTGGCGCGGTTACAGCACGCCATTCAACCCTATTCTGTGCTAACTTCATCCAACCATCCCTCGCAAGTCCTACTTCCCTTAAATCTATTCTACTATTGTCCTCCCACCTACGCCTAGGTCTTCCAAGTGGTATTTTCCCTTCGGACCTCAATTCAAAATAGTTTCGGGATATGTCTTTCCTTCCCCATGTCCAGCCCATTTCATCTTCAGTGATTTAATTACCTTTATTATATTCCGTGAAGAGTACAAGTTATAAAGATCGTCATTATGCACTTTTCTCCAGTCCCAGTTTTCATCTCTCTTAGGTCTGAATATTTTTCTGAACGCCCTGTTTTCGAACATTCTCAGATTATATTCTTCCCGAAGAGTAAAGGACCATGTCTTACATCCATATAAAGTTCCAGGCCTCTTTTTTGTATTATTTACACGTTCTCTATTAATTTTAATTTGAGTTTTACATTTAATTGAATTATTCACGGTTCTTTTTTCTAGTTCTAGGTGAATTTGTAAATTTCTGTCTTTATCTCAAGTTGTTTTGTAAACTAAACATAATTTTTCTTAATAATTACTTACCATATTATTATTGGCTGTTAATGGTATTTATTTACAATTAATACTGAACGGCACCCACACAAGGGCAAAACTCATTTGGGTGTTAAACTTAAATTCTGTATTTAGTGTATCATATATTCTAATAAAGTAATTAAAAGGCAGTACACGGTTTATCCGCAATGGGTTGTTCACCAGGTGAACAGATAACTCATACAAAGACGATTCGAATATATATATATATATGAAACATTTTAAAAGTTTATGATCAGACTTTTTCAGTATTAGTATTAATACTTATACTGTGATATTACGTATTTCGGAAAAGTGACAAGGAACAGTAAGAAAACGTCGTCATTTTAGTATTGCTTTGGCAATTGTATAACGACTGGTTAATTTATACATTATTTCGGAGAATTTCGTTCGCGAGTTTTTTTAGTATTATTTTTCTGTAGGTAATTTATTGTTTAAGCAAAGAAAGTTCTACATTACCAAACATAATGTAACAATTCCCTTCACATAACATAATACTTAAATATCTGGAACAGTATCAATAGGCCTGTAATTAACACAGAATTCCAATGAGTGTGTCGTGAAATGAGACGTTTAGAACAGAATGAATTTGTGAGATTTCCCATCCGCTTCCTATTCTGCATTTTATGTGTCTTACATTTCACTAACTTAAAAGGCCCAGCTTCGATCGGGGTTTGTATTTTGTAATTCGAAATTAACTTATGAAGGATTTTCGATTTTCAAACTCTAGGTCCTTATATAGGTTCAATGTGACTTGTAATTGATTAGATTTTATAATTTACTAGCATGTGCCCGCGGCTTCGCCCCCGATAATTATTTTAAAAATTAAAAATTAAGAGCCTAGGCCTAATAGTTAAATCATTATAATTATTAACACATAAATCACGTGGACTACATATCACGATTAGATAGCGTCGCCTGGTAAAGGCGACCTCAGATTCGAGTTCTTTGGTCCAGAAAACCCATGTAGGCCTATAGTGAGTTTCGTCCAAATCGAACAATGTTGACCATATTTAGGCCTATATTGATTATCCCTCTTCCGTGTAGGTTGAAAATTTCATATGTCTGCGGGCCTTGATATTCTAAACAAATGAATCGTCCAGGATGGACTTACAAAATCAAGCGAACGCCCGCGATAATTATTTCAAAAATTAAAAATTAAGACCATAATAGTTAAATCATTATATTTATTAACACCTAAATCTCGTGAATTACATACCAAGATTAGATAGCGTCGCCTGGTAAAAGCGACCTCACATTCGAGGTCCTTGGCTCAGAAAACTCCTGTATAGTGAGTTTCGTCCAAATTGAACAACGTTTGTCCACATTTAGGCCTATATTGATTATCCCTCTTCGGTGTAGGTTGAAAATTTCATATGTTCGCGTACCTTGACATTATAAACAAGTGATCCACCAGCGTGAGCTTACAACATTCAAGCGGTCGCGATGGTTTTATGCCCAAGATATGACAAAAATAGCCAAAGCCTACTGTAATTGATTTGACATTAAAATGTATTTCTCAAAACCGATGCTTCGAAAACGCAAAAAATTCACGTTTTCTGCCCGTTTTTCACTCATAACTATGAACGAAAGAGAAATTTAAAATTCCGGCTTAGAGGTGCATTTTCCGACCCTTCAGTCCACCTATGTTTAAAATTTCAGATCTCTGCGTTGAGTAGATTTCGCAGGGCATCGCGGACAGACAGAAAGAAAGACAGACACTTCCTTTCATTAATATAGATAATCTATTTTCGTCTCCTCGAAAACATTTGATTTTTGGCATTTAAAATAAGAATTTTGCAAAATCCTTTCTTAGTTTTCACTTAGGCCTATATTATGAAACGAAGGTACTAGCAAAATTACAAATCTCTAACTATTAGGCCTATAGTTTAGGCTCTACGTTGATTCTCTGTCAGTCAGTCATTCATTCATTCATTCATTCAGTCAGTCAGGACAAACCCGCTTATATATATATATATATTTCATGAACCAATGGACGGGAGTATGAGCCCACCCAATGTTTTTCAATAGTTGGCGCCACTGGTTTTAGGTACCTAAAATAGGCTTTTAAAACAAGTAAATAGGCTTTTAAAAGAGAAAATAGGCACTTGAAATATGCTTTAAAAATGTTTAAATACACAGAAAATTGACTTTAAAATACTACGAAATGCTCTTAAACTGTAACGTGATCTTTCTTTTTTACTGTAAGAAGCGTGGTATACCTATTATTAACAGAAATAACTGCAAAATTAAGACAAAATGAAAAAGGTTTATCAAAAACAGTTTCGGATTATAGGCTATGAAAAATTAGAACACTACAGGCTTTCAATAACGGCTGCTGTCCAGCTCATGGTCTGCAGATATTGGGTGATCGTGTGGTCAATCCGACACATCCCTCAGCAGTATTGCATTGCCTCCTTGACCGCTACTCACTGTAGCTTCCCAATTGTCCTCACAACGCTGGGTCAACACCGTCCAGACCTCATAGCTGTCTAAATTACTGCCGGCACTGAAAATCCAACCCATGCCGCCTGGACGAGGTCTCTAAAATGAATTGGGAGCCAATAGCAAAACCTCAGTTTTAGATTAATATGAAAAAATGCACACACCTGTTTATTGCTGTAGACTACTGACAGAAAATAATCTTGGCATCAAAAGTCATCTCAGGAAATTGTATAAGCCATTATTGAAAAGGCCTAAGTGAACTCTTAAGCTCACTAGCGACTTGACATAGTATGTCCCTTCTTACTATATACCTGCTACTTGTTCTTTTGAGTAAATCCTCCCCCTCCCCAGCCAGTCAGCATTCCATAGCGACAATTGTTTGGGAAAATCAAGTTTCGGTGAAAAACCCATCCTCTGCTGTTCTGCTCTTCATTCAGGGATGTCCATTAAACGATTATAAAAGTTAGAGAAGTAGAATTTTATTTTAAAAATACAAAATAGGCATTTTAGGGCACTATACAACTCTATAAATGTAAGTGATTTATCATGAAACGTCAACATAAATGTTCATGTTATTTCATAAGGAACTAAATAGACATTTGCCTTAAAATCCCAGGTCTAATTATAAGTTACACATATGAACGGATGCAGATGCTCAGCGGACTAATTAACGACTGAAAGGAGTCCATATCGGAAGGGGGTGAATGATTGCTTATTCAGCTCCCACCTCATAAATGCCTTCCTTTCACCCGCAGATTACAGTCATGCTGTTGAGGTTATGTGTTTATGATTACAGGAGATGTGTTTATGATTACAGGAGTTGATTACAATTATTAAATGCCAACGTTGCTGAACTATGGAATATAGGCCTATTGCCCGTAAAATATTATAGTGCTGCTTCCTGAACAGATGTAGGCTAAGCGTAGTATTCACTGTATTTCCAGAATAAATCTTAACTTAACGATTCAATGGTGTCGTATGCATAGCCTAAGTTACTGATTACAAAATAAAGAAAAAGAGGAAGTGTCTTTAGTCTATCAGTTTTGTAGGAGGTAATAAAGCAAATTCGATATATTCTAAGTGAATCAGGTCGGTGACTGACTGATTTGAGACTAATTCTTATATGTTATTGGTTCAAATCGAAAGAAAGCCATATGAGCTAATTAGTGATCATTGAGACGGCTGTCATTCATTAAAATGATTCATATTAGTCAAATAATTGTTTGGTTTTGTGTATTATGGTAGCCTATGTGTGATTCAAGTAATCATGGCATCAATAATTATAGGCTTATAGAGTATTCCATATTGAAAAATGTTACTGAATAAAGAGAGCTTTGACCAGCCTACATCTGCTAAGATATAAAACCGTAGATTGCAAGTCAAAGCAAGTATATAACATTGCCACAATAGCCTATAAGATATTCAAACATTTTGTGCATAGGCCTACATTTTCAGCTCGCCTAACGTTACCACAAATTTTCACCAGAATCCTCAAACATCAAGTGGTGGTTCCCAACCTATGGTCCGCAGGATATGCAAAAAAAGTAAGCATAAAGTAAGAGCATGTTCTTGCTGAGAAGTGTAGTCACTCACAAGTCATATGCATAAAAAATCGTTGCGACAGAATACTACCTGCTCAGAGCAGAAAGTATATACTTCGGCAACCCACGCGGAACATGCACCTGCATAAACAAAGCTAGGAAAATAAACACGTGTGTTCATAGAGCAGGGCATTTATATCACAGCCACGTCGGCGTTTTAAGGAAGAGGAAATAATTAATTCTATCAAGTCTCTTTGAAGTTTTAACAAACAATGGACTTTATAGAGAGGCCTACAATATAAACGAAATAATTATTTTCGTAATATGCAAGAATTAGTTTTTAGAAGTTTACAATAATAAACACAACCTTATAATACAAGTATTCACAATTCACATGAAACTTGAAGTGAAGTAATATAGTAAATGAAAATATGTTTATCCATAATATTTTAGGATTAAATTAGTTTAACGAAAATTCACTATAACATAATTACAACATTAAATATAATTAGTATTTTTAAAATGTGATTTGAAATATTCATATAACTCCCTCTACCCTTAACATAGCCTATTCCAGTGTAGAGTACACGGATGAATTGCAGTAGTGCGCATTCACTTGTATCAGCCTCGTTTCCAAGTCGCATTATTCGCCAGGCAAGACCAATAAATCCAATTCTATGTATAAAATGAATGGCTTATAACTAGCCTTCAGAGAATTTATTTTGGGGAAGTTTTTCAAATAAAAGTTATGACACTTATGTATAATATATTATAGTAGGCCTACAAATAAGCCTATAAAATCGTTAAACCTATTTCGAGAAAATTAATAAAAATGAAATTTTCTTCAAATAAAGTGCTTGTAAAAATGAAAAGAAAGTCATTGCCGTAGGCCTACCTCGTGTCGCATCCCTGAAGGATACACAATCCAAATAAAATCTTAATAAATGCACTCGCATACTTTTATGTACACCTTTCTTCAAATTCTGATATAGAATTTGATTTGTGTAACCAAATTCTGATATAGAATAAGAGGCCGTGTTGCAGAGAATAGGTATTCAGTTGTATTAGATTGATGCAAAGCTTTATCGTTCACCAGGCAAAATTGAGTTTCTATGAACGATGCCTGCCTTGTAACAACCCGTCAAGAATTAAAAAAAATATATATATATATTTCAAATACAAGTTTAGCTCTTAGCATAAGCACCTCAAATACAAAATTTAAACAAAATCGTTTCACCCGTTTTCGAGAATGTTGCGAAAACCGAACTTTTCTTTGTGTAAAGTGGCCAATCTTCGTGTCACATCTTGAAGATACCTAAGCTCAATTAAAAATTGAGTTTTTATATGATTTTTCGTTCTCGAGCTATGCAGACAAACATCTTTTTGAAAATAATATTTTCGTATTCAGGGGGGCCTCAAAACATGACATCAAATTTTGGGGTCTATACAGAGAATTAAAAATAAAAATTAGCATATTCTATTTTCGCAAATTTTCATAAGGAAAAGCAGCAGGGGTTGTTTCCGGCTCATCTACAATGCCAGGGGGCTGTCCCCACATTATTTGTAGTTTTCCTTCTTTCTGGAATGTCCATATATTCCGTGCGAATCACCCGAGTAGAAAGTAGTGAGTGTCGAATTTGGTAGCTCACAAATTTCCTAGCATATGCTGAACCCGCTCGATCTTTATGTATGCGGAATTGAAGCAGGTTCTATGCGACTGAGTACAAAGAGCGTATTGTCACGTGATCGCAGTGGGTGGGGGGGGGGGGTCCGCTGGATTTTTATGTATACGACTGCAAGTAGATACTTGAAATCTGCTAGTATAAACTTCATACTCTCTTTTATGCATATCCCCCCAGTCCCTTACTCTTCGGGAAGAATATAATCTGAGAATGTTCGAAAACAGGGCGTTCAGAAAAATATTCAGACCTAAGAGAGATGAAAACTGGGACTGGAGAAAAGTGCATAATGACGATCTTTATAACTTGTACTCTTCACGGAATATAATAAAGGTAATTAAATCACTGAAGATGAAATGGGCTGGACATGGGGAAGGAAAAACATATCCCGAAACTATTTTGAATTGAGGTCCGAAGGGAAAATACCACTTGGAAGACCTAGGCGTAGGTGGGAGGACAATAGTAGAATAGATTTAAGGGAAGTAGGACTTGCGAGGGATGGTTGGATGAAGTTAGCACAGAATAGGGTTGAATGGCGTGCTGTAACCGCGCCAATGATCCTCCGGGTTTCATCAAACAGACTAGCAGATGCCCGCGATTATTTACTCACTAGATGTTTTATTTAAATCATTTAGTTATCGTGGAATGCACTCCAAAGCCGGATTTTTAGCTGTTTCATTATAATTATTATTAGTCGTTTAGTTTAGAATGTTTCGTGTGTAGGCTAAGTGTTAATAAACGTGTTTTATTTGTTTTGCACTTAATTTGTTTTATTTTTGAATTAATTATCGCGGGCACCTGCTAGTAGACTTATAAAATATCGATATCACTATGGTATAAATATAGTACTGTAGGCCAACATGAAATGATTTCATTGTTTCTGAAGTCAAACTTTGTAATAATTGTCCACACTCTTGTCTTGTATCACAATTCCTTGCTTTGTCCATTAAATTCACCACAAGCATATTCTAACTTCTGAATTTAGCTTTTCCGCGCTCTCCTTAGCCTATATATATTTTGAAAAGCAATGTGATTAAGTTTTTTATGAATGCATAAAAATCATAAAAAGCATAAAAATATGGCGGTGAATGTGGAAACTGCGTTAACAGATTGACAGACTCGTTCCTGTAACCCCTATGGTGGTGCATAGAGGGCCTACAAGTGGAGGTTTCATTACCTATACTAATTTTGTTACGCTTATTTTCCGAGAGAGCAGAGGGGAATTTGGTAAGTCCATCGCCTCTCAAGCTTTAATAGATTAAGACGTAAAAATTTAATAAACTGAGAAACGACTTCAGACAATCGTGAGTGAATTGGAACAAGAGGAGATAGTATTATTATGTCAACAATAGCCTGATTTTAGCTTTCCAGCGATTCTACAAGAAAACATATTTTAGTAATGGTAATAAATAATTTAACAAAATAGGTCTAAGGCGAATTATTGGGTGGGCTTCAGCCCCACGGGCCCATATAAGTTGGCGCCTCTGCATTCCTGAACATTCGAACATTCTCAGATTACATTCTTTCCGAAGAATAAGGGACCATGTCTCACATCCATATAAAGTTCCAGTCCTCATTTTTGTATTATTTACACGTTCTCTATTAATTTTAATTTGAGTTTTACATTTAATTGTATTATTCACGGTTCTTTTGTTCAAGTTTTAGGTGAATTTGTAAATTTCTGTCTTTATCTCAAGTTGTTTTGTAAACTAAACGTAATTTTTCTTAATAATTACTTACCATATTATTGGCTGTTAATGGTATTTATTTACAATTAATATTGAACGGCACCCAAACGAGGGCAAAGCTCATTTAAGTGTTAAACTTAAATTCTGTATTTTGTGTATCATATCGATGGCTTGGTTCCAGATGTAGCTATCTGCAAAATTTTCAATATTGGGATTTGTGTACCAACAGACTCACAATAAGATTATAGGCCTATGTAAGTTCTCAATATTTCAAACTGATAGCCTGTTTAAAAATGGCGTTACTAACCAACCAAAGTACCAAAGTACTAGTTATGTGAAAAATGTTTATTTGATATTTATTTCTGAACTTTATTTTGCTTGTACCGTAAAATTATGTTTTTGCAGATAGCCATATTTGGACCCAAGCCATCGATATATTCGAATAAAGTAATCAGAATGCAGTACACGGTTCATCCGCAATGGGTTGTTTAAACAGGCTAGGGTCACCAGGTGAACAGAACTTATACAAAGACGATTCAAAAAAAAATATATATATATAATATATATACATATATATAGGCTATATTTTACTTCTAGGCATATGAAACATTTTAGAAGTATATGAGCAGTCTTCCTTAGTAATACGTATTTCGGAAAAGGAACATGATCAGTTCAAGAGAAAAAGGTATTTTAGTATTGCTTAGGTCTACTAACGTCTGGTTAATTTATACATTATTTCGGAGAATTTCGTTCGCAGTATTTTAGTATTATTTTTCTGTACGTAATTTATTGTTTATGCAAAGAAAGTTCTAGGCTACGTTACCAAACATAATGTAACAATTCCCACCGCATAACACAATAGACTACTTAAATATCTGGAACCGTATGAATAGGCCTATAATTAACACAGAATTCCAATAAGCGTGTTGTTGTGAATTCAGGCGTTTAGAACTGGATGAATTCGTGAGCTTTCCCATCCGCTTCCTATTCCGTATTTTATGTGTCTTATATTTCACTAACTTAAAAGGCCCAGCTTCGCTCGGGTTTTGTATTTTGTAATTCGAAATTAACTTATGAAGGACTTCCGATTTTCAAACTCTAGGTCCTTCTATAGGTAATTAGAATTTGAAATGAGGAAGAACGACTTATCACACTCAAACCATTCCCTCAGAAAACGCTATGGCTCATAGAGGATGTAGAATTTTGCACCCCATTGTTTCTACACACCATGCCTGGTAGCGTTTGAAATAAGAAATAGAAATTCCGGTAACATAAAATTTGACGGAATATTTTATTTCTCACTCTCATGTTACCATACAACAGAAATAAAAAATAAATTCAATATCACTTTCATACTTCCCTCCCCCAAAACCTAGGTCATAATAATATACTGTGCGCATAGGACTAAAAATATTCTATGTTAGTTTTTATATCCTTTTACATGCTCAGGGCCTATGATAAACATCCATATTTCTCAACTAAAAATACAAAGCCTACAGGTATGAATAAGGTATCAGTGGATAGAATTTTTTTACCGACTTCTGATATGGCATACTCATTGGCTCACCCAGGCTGAGACAACTGAAAATGCTGTCCCTGCAATACGAACTCTTATTGTACAGTACATCAAAATATGAGATGAGAAAATGCTCTATATCCAGGGTAGAGAAAGTTATGTGGTTGGATCACATTGTGCATTATTTTCGTGGATTTCAATATTTATTTGCATCAATAAATTAATCTAATTAATCTAACTTGTCAAAGTCCCTATCATGCACTGCCAAACCTACTTGTGAACACTGCCAAAAATACTGTTGTCATGAGAAGTGTATGTTCAATGTGACTTGTATTTGATTAAATTTTATAATGTCGTCTCCTCGAAAACATTTGATTTTTGGCATTTAAAATCAAAGTTTTGCAAAGTCCTTTCTTAGTTTTCTCTTAGGCCTATATTACGAAACGAAGGTACTAGCGAAATTCCAAGTCTCTGACTATTATACCTAGATAGTTTAAGCTCTACGTTGATTCTCTGTCAGTCAGTCAGTCAGTCAGTCATTTATTCATTCAGTCAGTCAGTCATTTATTCATTCAGTCAGTCAGTCATTCATTCATTCAGTCAGTCAGGACAAACCAGCTTATATATATTTCATGAACCAATGGACGGGAGTATGAAAATTTTTAATCTTTGAGCCCACCCAATGATTTTCAAAAGTTGGCGCCACTGGTCTTCATACACGTGGGGTTATATGGAAACGAAATAGCGGATCAACTGGCTAAGGAAGCTGCGATGGAAGAAGGCAGGGAGATCAGCTACAGCAAGATACCCAGAACCCATATAATCAAGGAAGCAGAAGAGAGAGGACTTATCATGTGGCAAAACCAGTGGGAGAGGACAACAAATGGAAATATCAGTAAAATGTTTTTTCCTTTAGTGCAGGAAAGATTAAAGCTAAGGATCCCACTCAATGGACAAACTACTGCCATCCTAACTGGGCATGGGAAGACCAGGGACTACTACAACAGGTTTAAAATAATGGAAAGTCCAATGTGTAAGTGTGAACAACAAAATCAAACTATGAATCATTTAATATACGAGTGTCCACTCCTGAATAATGGACGAATAACACTAAAACAAAACATAAGACTAAGCGGTGGACAGTGGCCAGCAACGCCTAATGATTTAGTTAAGAACTACTTAAAGGAGTTTTTAAAATTCATAAAAAAAATAGATTTTGAAAAACTTTAAAAAAAAAAGTATTCCTTGTACATAGAAAATAGAAAAATTTGTTAACTTGTTATAAATAAGACTAAAAATTGCATGTAGTGTTACGTGAGTAACGGAGCATGCAGTATTAATAATAATAAATTTAAAAAAAAAAAAAAAAAAAAAAAAAAAAGGATCTTCATAGAGCAGAGCATTTAAATCACAGCCACGTCAGCATAAAGGAGGAGAAAGAAAACAACTACTAGTACTGTATATCGGGTCTCCTTGAAGTTTTAAAACTTTATAATTTTTTTCCTTCAAATCCCAATAATTGCCAATACAGTAGTTCAATTGAAATGGGAAGCAGCAATGAAAGTAGTTGTTACATATATACATTCGAAATTAGGCTTGAAAAATAATAATTCCTTTATTGCAACCAATGGTTATATCATGATGAATGAGCACTGGTAGAATGATGTAACTTATTGCAGGGGAAACAGGAGCCCCCCCCCCCGATAGACAAAGTCAGGTAAAGTAAACTATGCAAAGTGACAGCAAGCTAAGTATTACGCCATAAGAATCTTACATTTTTACAATTATTGCATAACCTGTCAATAGACCAAGTTAGCGCATTCTCAAGACACAATAATATAGAAAATAAAAAAAATAATTTAAAAAAATAAAAATATAAGGATTATAGTCCAGTCTGATTGATGTTAAATAGAAATAAGACAATATTAGGATTACATTGTTACGTTATATTACTATTAAAAAATTAATCTATGTTACAAAATGGGGTTTGAATATGCCAATTCTCTGATACGATTCTCAAGAGTGGAGTAACTAAAATCAATTATACCAAAAGTCCCTCTTGATGGATTCCTGGCCAACCAGTCATGTGCTCTTATCTTAAAGAAATTTACAGGTAAATTTTGATAAATTATTGGTAATTTATTAAATAGTGTCTGCCAATAATTTGACAGCTATTCAAACATTTTAATAGCCCATGGTGTTGTATATAAATATGGGTATTGTATATGGTATTATTAAAGACATGTTGCACCAGACTGAAGTTGCTTCAGTTGAATCGTTTTAGTCCCATGCTACACGCATAGGCGACAAAGCGCATTCGACATGGGGAGACAAATGCCGCATGCGGCATATGGAATTTTTGTGGCACATTGTCGCACGCCTACAATCAGGCAACACTAGGATACAAGTAGCATGCCACATGTCGTTCAGTGTTGCTTCAGTGGAATTGCGCCTTAACTCGTTCTTCTTTATAGTCTTCTATCTGTTTTAGTTCAATTTTTCTTTAATTTTTTCATTTGTTTTATGTACTTTTCTAGGACAACCCTTTACGTTACGTAAAAGCTCAATTTCAGTTGCTTGTAACTTACTTTTATATTTCTCTTTAACGGCCCACGCTTCACTTCCATAATAGTAGGCCTACTACCATCTTACTTTATCTTAAAGGTTCGTTTGCTTGTCCCAAAAGCTGCCTGAAAGTTTTGTATTTTGTTGTTTGCACCTTCTTCTTGTTCGTAAGTTTCTAGATATCATTTAGTGTCTATTGCAATTTTACTTCTTATTGGATATCTTCCCTGGAATGCCATTACTTTTGAGTTGTCTTTAGGGATCTTTATAACTTATCCCTTACTTATTTTATTTAACTGGAATATTGCTTTCTGCAGCCTATCTTCCTTGACAAAAATTAAACTAAATCGTCTGCAAACAGAAGAGTGTTTAATTCTGTCATAAATAATCTTTTTCCATTCTTGTAGAATTTCGTCTATATAGATTTAAAAAAAACTGATTATAGCTACATCCCTGGTTTAAATCACAGATTTTGTTTTTACATTTTCATCCAGTTCAATTACCATTTTTGTATCTTTACATAAACTTTGTATAATTTTAATTAAATGTGGTGGGTAACCTATTTCATGGAAGAGCGGCTCACTTTGTCAAACGCTTTTTCTAGATCAATAAATGCCAAATGGGTTTCGCGTCGTTATTCTATTATTCGTTTTACTGTAAAAAATCATCAATACATTATGTAATAATAATAATAAATAATAATAATAAAAATAAATAATCATAATAATAATAATATATAGGGTTTTATAATATCTGGCAGAGTTGAGGGCTTCTCTTCCGCTCAACCAAATACAGAAATACATAATTCAAATAATTCTTTTGCAATAATTTCAATACAATTACACTAATACCTTTACAAAACTAATACAATAATATTTTAATTTGAATACCGGTAAAATAATATTACGTAAGGAAAATAAATGAAAATGAAATATTATAGGCTATACAGCAACCACAGAAGTAAAGAAATAAGCTTAATAATGGGAAGGATAATAACTAAATGATATTGATATTAATAATAATGATAATATACTAATAACTTTCAAGTTAGCTGAATTAATAACTTATGAATTACCCTGCACATTAAATTACATAAAGAGAGAACATTAAACAGTTGATACTTTACAACATTTTTACATATAAAGAATTAAGGAAAATAAAAGGAAATATCAGCTTGGGAAACAAATTTTTGCTAAGTAGTTATCGCTGACTTAAAACCATTTGAGGCTCCGACAGTGCCTGATTTCCTCAGACAGTGAATTCCAGCAGCGAACCACAGAGATCTTACATGACTCAGCATACAGATATGTCCTATGACGTGGTATGGATAATTGCAAATTTTCTTGGGACCGAGTTTCCAAATTATGGTAAGAAGACAGACAATGAAAGCGTGATGTGAGATAACTAAGCGAAGAATATTTTAAAGTTTGATAGGGAAGAGAAAAGGGAGTGAAGTCTAGGTTTTTGGTTTAGTCGAAGCCATGAGAGTTCGGAGAAGTGTTGCAAAACATGGACATAACGTCATGTATTAAAAATAAAACGGTCGCAAGCATTATTTTCCCCGCAACTTTACAGCCAAAATTCAAGTAATATGCCTTTTTTACATTGCCTGCAATTTATCAAGGAAGGCTAAATTCCCCACAAACATTGCATAAACTATGTTTGGAGTTTCTAACTTATGTGAACGACTATTGTGAGCTATTTAACACTAAGTTATTACAGAATAACCTGTGCCGCTTACAACACTTCCACAATCAGAATTGATAGCTAAATTGTTAATTTCTTGTCTCACAATACAGCAGCAAATATATTTCCTATCCTTAGTCAGATGGGGCCTAACCCTCTGTGCAGGCGCATAATAATTCGCTAACTAATACCGCAGCTTTCTAAAAAAAAAAAAAAATGTGACTTGTAGGAGCTTTTTTAAACAGCACTTACAAATTACATAAAAACCCTTGTCCTTGTCCTTGTGTAATTAAAACAATGTAATTAAAGCAGACCTAAGTAATATAATATTGGTTTTGTTTAATTCTCTTTTTATGATTTATTTACTTGATCAAGGAAATCTAAATCTGTTGAATAGTCGGAGCAATTATTTATTCAGTTAACATATGTGATGCTACAAGGAATAAATACTGAATATAAGATTCTTAAATCTATTGCACCACGCGGCTATAAAATAATTTTTTTAATGGTTCATTCTGGTAACCTCAATAATACAATTCTTAACATGTATATGTGAGGAAGTTTGTGCAACATATTTTACACCGTTTATTTTTTTACAATGGATATAGCTTTAGCTGTTTCCCATTCTTTTGGAATTTCTTTTGTTCTTCAAAATAAATTCAATCGATTTTGTAATCGAAATTGTTAAACAAATTCTCCTTACTTCATTACTTCTCTATGGGAATGTTATCCATTCTCGGTGGCTTTCAATTATTCATTTTCTGTATCGTGTTCCACACTTCATCAGAAGTTATCATTACTACAGTTCTTTCATAATATTCTTCACCTAATAGATTTTCTGTATTTTCATCATATAGTAGGATAGTTCTGTATAGACTTTAGTAGTCTTTCGGAAAACATAATAACTTCACTGTACAGTATCTCATCCTGTTGCTTGTCTCATTCCCATTCCATGCTATATTTTGTCTCCGTTAAATGTCATGTTCTATAGTTGCCATTAATTTTTATTCCACGATTCTTGATGACTTTCTCTAATATTAGGCTTGGCTATATTTCTCTTTAATTTATAATTTTGTATATATATATTTCAAGTACTTTAAGTGGGCTTCTTTTTTCTCTTTTGATTGCAGTTTCAATTTCTTCGTTCTTTCTCTTTAAGCCCATTACTCTTTGTAATGTTTTTCTTATTTCCAAACATCTCTGGAAGTTTTTACTGATACCGATCTCTTACATTATCGTCTTGCAGTACACTAAATACGAGTATGTTTTAAGTAAGTTACTTCCCTATTATCTTTTTATTTTCTACGCATTGTACAGTACCATTTTTCCATTTCGCAAAAATATAAACATCTGTAATTACCAGGGCCCGGATTCTGATAACCTAAAATTGTTTGAAAAATGACCTATAAAATGACCCTAAATTTTAAAGAAAATGACTTAATAATTATAAAAAATGACCTATTGACCTGGTGAGTCAAAATTCGGCACATCCTTTTGTGGTCTGCCGGATTATATTGTTATTTATTGAGGGTAAACAGTAGAATGCACTCTCAAATCCAAGCAGGTGGCAGACTTTGGTGACAAGTCAATCCAATAACAATAGTATTATAATACAAAATTTTGGCGTTTCTTGATTCTCACTTCCTACTAACGCCGAATTTTTCCTTCTTGCATTAAACAAACAACACTTGAAAGACAGCACCGCTAGGCGACTAAAAAAGTTAGGCCCTAATACACTCAATGTAAATACATGAAAATGAGTAAATAAGGAAACAAATGACACGAAAATGACAAAATAATTACCTAAAACTGAAATAAATGTCCTAAAAATATAAAAGTGCATAAAGTGACAAAAAATGACCTAAGAAAAATGCATTCTATAATCTAGAGGCCATGATTAGGATTTATCCACAAGTTGGCAATGTATATGCTAAACTAAACTAAACTCCGTGGCACTACATCCCTGGAGGGACTTGGCCTACCACCCGACCGCTGCAACATCTCCCGTAGGCAGATGGCAGGATTGGGGGCATGTGGTCAGCATGCCAACACCCACGGCCGTTAATGGTGGTTTTCTGGACCGGAAATGTATATGCAGCATCAATAAAAAGATGACATGTCATTAGAATCCGGGCCCTGGTAATTACCGTGCAGTTAAAAACTATAATCCAACATTTGTCTTGTTGCACGAGTTAAATTCACGGAAATCCTCAGTTAGGTTGGGTGAGTACGAAATATGAAACCGCGATCCATCGAATATGAGCCTCAGAGGCTACCGGCTGAGTCAATTTGTCCGACTATAGATTCTTAGTAAAAAGTGATTCCTATACAGGCCATGGAGACCCAGAGGGTTCCAAGAGTTTGAGGCTCCCAGATTTTTGGACATTCGGCACATAAAGGTGGTAAGGTTGTCAGCCTTACGCACCGGCCGCCTTTACCCCCAGGATTGCTCATGGTACTCATTTCTGTTAGAGGCTGAGTCGACCCCAGGGCCATAGTGCCACCAGAAGGAATGGGCCAATTGAAAAATATAGATTCTTAGTGGACCTACTAAAAGCTGCTCTCACAGCAAATCTACTACTTTAATTTGAATACTACAAAAGTAGCAGGTTTAATCAAGGTTTAACTTTCTTTTCCTTTCTCGGTTTACTGCTGAAAATCAATTTTAAGATGGATTAGTCTTATAGCAGTTAAGGAGGCTCAGGGAGTGTCATTTTTCACTTTTATCCCTTGCGTACAGTGTAGAATAAAGAATAGGAATTAAATATCTATAGGTCTGGTCCTTGAAAGTGTTCGATATTTGGTTGCTAGCATGCTATATCACTCTTTTCATATTCAACATGTCATACCACGACAGCGATAATTTCGCGTCCCATTACACCGAATGCAATATCTCGTGCCTCTACCCTCCTCCTACTGTCAGTAATTCATAGGCTGTATCAAGATACACGTCTCGTGTGTTATCATATTATCTTTCTTCATCCCCAGTTTCACCCTTCTGTTATCCTCCACCGCCTCGCTGTTCGGCCATTTCTTTTCTTTTGGTGAATGTGTCCCCAAGTATTGTGTAAAGAGGATGGGAGGGAAGATATTTCGCGACGTCGCATCGCACGTGATGGTCAGCTTAAATCGAGTGTTTATTCCTCGTAACCCCTCTCCCCCGAATAGATTTAACCATCCAACTCTGCTTATAACATATTGCATGGGTGTACTCATTCTCACCGTGACCTAAACCGAGATGGATTCTTTCTTCTAGATCCTTCTCGCAGATCGTAAAGTTTTCCACTATGACTTAATATATAAAAGTATAAGTGATGGGTTTTGAATCCAGCAAGGTAGTCTCCTCGAGCCCCGGGCTCAAGGAAAGAAGAAAGAAGGCACTATGAAAGCCAATGAAAGCGATAGAGGGCATAGATCAAAGTAAGGGGAAGAATATTACCATTTTGATAAAAAAAAAAGATGTCTGACAGAGAAGTATAAAATGATGTTTTTTCTATCTTTCTTTTACTTCCAGCGAGTTGCGCGAAATGTGAGACGTCAAGCTCGTTCTGAGAAACCCATACTATAGTTTTGAGTAACTTTTCAGTTTCGTCAAATTTTTACAGAAAAATAAATTCACAAATCTATAAAATTAACAGTGCAACTGTTCCCATAGTAATATCAAATGATTATACTGCAAGAGACACTGCTTGTGAACAGTTATGGTGATTGCTTGGGAAGCAGTTATCAAAGAGAGCTGCAATTATTTCATCTTTTAATTTATGTAAATTACAAGTCATAAACCAATTTCTGCATAAAGGAAAGTAGGCCTACAGGGCAATTCAAATAAAAGTGAAGTTTTCTTCATTATTTATCTGAACGAAAATGCATCACAATAAGTGATGATTTCTGCTCACAACAGAGGAGGAGATGTTTATCATGGAACATTATTTCCGGTCATACGTTGTAAAACTTCAGAATAGATCAAGTTTGCTTCACGTTAAAAAACCATACGAGGAGCGATTTAATTTAGAGGCATTAAATAACAGAGTAATGTTAACTGTCGCTCACAAGTTCTTATCAATGAAAGGGGACCACAGGGCGCTCAAGAACCATAACCACAAACAAGAATCGTGGATGGCTGTTACAGTCCCTGAAAGCTCAGTAGCCTATACGACAAAGTTCTCTGGAACTTGGTTTGAGCGATAGGTCTGTTCAGCTAGGATTAGCATACTGCATTCAAGTTGCTAAGCGTTTAACAGAAAGGGATGAGCGAGCCCGATTTAAAGTATTGCAGCCGAGTGTTGTCCATGCTTATCAGGATCCAGGTTTCTTCGGCAACATATAATTTTCAGATGAAAGTCATATTCACCTTGATGGTTAAATCATCTGTCAAACAACTCTTTCTCTAGGATTTAAACGGTCAGATGTCGTTGATACAGAAATCAGTACAGTGCATGGTACGATACCGTGTATCGTGTCCAGTTATGGAATAGACTATTGGGCCTTTATTTCGTCGAGGATGCTACAAGAATCCAAAAACAGTATACGCTACAGAAATCTCATGGTTAACCCATTTTGTGGGATTTTCGTGGTTTTTGGCGAACCAGAAACCTACCCTTCCATGAACGATGGATGCTGCAAGATGGAGCTACAGACAACACCAGGGGGAGTCACTTTCCGCCAGCAACGACACTGGATATAGCCTAATTTATCATGGAAATCCACTCCCGTACCCTTCCTGCTCCCCGGATCAGACGGCACCAGATGCCTACATAATGTTGAAATAATCAGTTTTCAAGACAGAAGACCCACCTTTAATATTTCCTAATTACGGGAGAAGATAGAGTCGTTTTTTTTGTTCCTTCAGCTATCTTTATTCATCAATATGTTCAATAATCTTCAGAAACGTTTTGAAGAATGTTTAACAGAAGTTGGTACATATTTTTAACACATGCTGTATCAACACAATTAAATAACATTTCAATGTCGTTTGTTTTGCCACAAACAGTTTTTCCCGTAGGAAAACATAACTTCTTCGGACGGCGAAATACTAGGTTCATTACACGACGATAATTAACCAAATTCAGCGATACAATTTGTTATATTATAAGTCTACACTTTACTTTGAATGTCTTATCTCAAGACATGAAACACGACGTGCTCAAATGCCGAAAATGAATTTTAATTTGCATCAGTTCCACACAGAACTGAATTATTGAACCAATAACTGTTTAGAAGAGACCAAATCGATCATTAATTTAGTGAATTCTTTAGTGAACCATTTCTTGCAACACTCCTTTATTACTGACTGGTCCATTAACTGCAAAGGAACCAATAAAAGTGTTGATGCAACCCAACATTAAAGATATAGGCTATTAACTTATTCTAGAGTATGTCTCATCGCATGATATGAACCTGAGGATGCATTTAATCTTAGTTATATTAAAAAGTTTACTTTTGTTTAACTCCTTGGACCTCTAGCGATATATCCCCTCCAAGGCTGTTTTCACGAAGGGCAAATATCCCGTTCAGAATGCCATAATTTGCTTTCCTGAAGGAAGTTAGGTGGATAAGTTTTGCCCGTTTCGCAAGGGACTGTGAACAACTGCTTTAGAATATTTACAGATTCTGAGTGGTGAACTCGTAAAGTAGATTACACACGTACACATGCATACAGCCTATATAAACTACTGGTGTATAACTATTTCCATGAAACATACACCATTTATGTAAACTATAGGTAGTAGGCCAATGTTAGGGGTACGCCGTAGCGTAGTAGTTGAGGCGCTGCGCTACAAACCGGAAGGTCGCGGGTTCGATTCCCGATGAGGTCGTTGAGACTTTTCAATTGGCCTAATCCTTCTGGTGGCACTATGGCCCTGGGGTCGACTCAGCCTCTAACAGAATTTAGTACCAGGAGCAATCCTGGGGGTAAAGGCGGCCGGTGCGTAAGGCTGACAACCTTAACACCTTCATGTTCCGAATGTCCAAAATCTTGGATCCTCAACCTCCTGGAATCCTCTGAGCTGGCCTCCATGGCCTGTATAGGGATCACTTTTAGGTAGCATGTTATTATGTGCCATAAAACTATATGAACTTGAGGATGAGGATTTATTGTGTAAGTTAGGACATCTAAGCAATATATGTCAGAAACCTTCTGCATATCATAATGAGAAACTTGTTACTGTCGAGTTATGAAATAAATCCCATGTCAGGATCGGGTCTAAAATCTGGATATAACGGGCTTTAGACCTAACACATGACGCATTACAAATGGCATGTAACAATAAGAGCAAGGATAGCATTTCAAAAAGTTTTAATCGATAACGTAACCTTCAGTTTTTAAAGCATATAGGCTTCTTGATAGTGTACAGCTATGAAACAATTTTGAAGGATACGCTGGAAATGTAGGTTGCAATCATTAGGCCTAATGGGTTTTTGAACAATTGACTAATAATGCAAACCATTTAAAAGATTTAAAAAAGATACTCTGATAATGTAAATCATTTATGAGTTTTAAACAATACGCTGGTAATCATGTAAAGGTAATCATGTAATCATCATCCAATATCTTTCACGAAAAATGGTAGTTAAAATATGCTTGAGTAAAATAGATTGAGTATCCAACACACCTCATATACGAAGAATGTAATATTAAATTATCACATAAATTAAAAAAATGTTATACAGAACGATCATGGATGCAACTCTAAAAGATACCTTACGTAATTTCATGCCCTCTCATAGAGTCGAAATGCAATATTTTTGACCTGGTTAAGTCATGTTTTGGCTGCAATTTCGGTCCAAAATTATTATAATGATTTTATTACAATAAATCCTGACTTAAAATTACTAAATAGCACAGATTTTAAGAAGAAAGCAATCATAATGATTAAAACTAGTGCCGGTAATTTAAATTGTGTAATATTTATAAATTATGCAGTAAGCCTATATATTTTCAAATTCTAACACTAAATTAAAATTGAAAAAAGTTAACACAAAAATTAAGATCTAAACGCTATCAGTCACATATATTATATGGGGGGCCTACACATATATAATTTGTGACGTTTTCTTTTGTTTGTGATTTGTGTATGTGGTTTAACTCTCTTTATATTATTTTGTACTGTTTAATTTTTTATATAATTGAAATGTTTGGAACTGAACTCCACCCAGGAATTTTGCACTTTCGGGTGTAACTCACTTCTAAAACTTGAAATAACTTGTGAAACTTGTAGGCCTAATTATTATTAAGAACACCTTAAATCATTAAACTATTTTTAAAAAGATACGTTATTAATGAACAATTATTTATCATCTGACGAATAATATTGTAATGGCACTATTAGGAAAACTCTATAACAGAAATAATGAACATTTTCTGTTCTCGCTTACATTTTAAAAAGAATAAGATTCTGTATACAAGGAAGAAGTGCAAACCCACTTGGTGGAAGCTACAACTTCACATTCTGGTTGGCTGCATGCGATATACAACTTCCGTCGTGTGTATGTAAAAGCTAGGAATCTCTAGGATTTCTGCATTATGTACAGTCCCTTTCCATTCCTCTCCTTATTCGTCTTCTACTCCTACCCCCTGCTTCTGTTTCCTCCAAGCCCTCAGAACGAACAAGTCCTATAGACTACTGTAATATACTATAGCCTATAGCATCTACGACGCAAGAAGTAAACATAAGAAATTCTTGGCTTGATTCCCATACGCGTGACAAAGTAGCGAAATATTCAACCCACAAATGCAACCCTTACAACAATCACTGCTCTCATCCAGAGAGAAGAGAGATTATTTCAAGGCAGTAAAAAGATTATAATTCATTATAAATTTTATGAATATGCTTTTATCTGTTTGGAAGCTTTCAATAGCTTACATTACATTCAGATTCTCTTTATCTTTCTTTTTTACAGTAGATTCATTCCAGGTCAGGCCAATATGACTTACTGTATGCGATAATGCAATAAACAGGGGATGGATTTAAATTAGTCATTAGTAAATTTACAATTATATTTATTTAAACTTAACATGAAATTAAATTCATCTTAAAATTGCAACAATAACGAAATGAAATCAACGTATTGCATCTAGGTCATAATATGCCTAATTCATATTGCCTTAGATAGCACAAGAAAATGAGGACTCACATTTTTAAAGTGATCAATTCTACTGGGAACTTTCAAAACTTTTTGAACTCATTCTATTAATTTAGGCATATTGTAAATAATTATTATCACAGTCTATGATTAACAAGGTGCCAGTGAACGCAGCACTTTTTTTCGAATGACTATTGGCATTTATATCGGTTAAAATTTAACACTTCAAATTTGTAATAAATTTCATTCCTTGTCACAGTACTCATAATATTACTGACCTTTTCTTTTAAAAAAATGTACAGCATTCAATTATTTTTTCTCTTAGGAAAAAATCGTCTTTATAAAAAATACTTTTTTTCAATGTTTCGTTTATATTTTACAATAATAATATGGAGGATGTATAAATTAATTACATATTTACTCTCATTTTAGAATAAATAAATCTTCACTGATTCCCCACAATAGCTAGTTCTTCCCAACACAAGTAAAATTGGCATGTAAAAAACTTAAAAAACATCGTTAAATGCCATTTATGTTGTGCTATGTCCCCCAGAGGACTCAGCCTATAATAGAAACGAGTGCCAGAAGTAATCCTTGGGATAAAGATGAGCGGCGAGTAAGTTCGACAGGCTTGCCACCTTAAAGGGCTGCTTGTACAAAAACCCTGAAACCTCACGATCTCTAATCGTAGCCTATTGGGAGCAAAGAAGGAAAGTGGTTGTAAGAGTAAGAAACATTAGTCAACAGTAGTCAAAATGATTCGTATCACTTGCAGTTGCCTTTCGGATATACAATTTGGTTTGAAACGATTTTAAATTTATAATATTCATAAATGTAAACATGCCATAACTCAAACAAATCCCAATTATATATATACATTCAGGATTTCAGAGAGAGATTTATTACTGAAAAAACCTCAATAGATCAGCTTCAATTCAAACCACTGGCAATCAACCAGAAGTCACCAAAATATCAGCTAAAAACCCAGCAAACAAACAAAAGTCAATCACATCATAAAAGCATTATGAATGTTTTTTGTCATGAATTTAATGGGAAATAAGGTGGCAATTCCCGTGTCCCCTACTGTAAGTGATATCATCAGGCCGCTGCCATCTTGTTTTCGGTCGCCTTCTTGTTTCCGGTAGGAATTTTTTTACGGTAGCCATTTTGTTCCAGGGTAGCCATCTTTTTTCCACTAATTATTTTGTTCCCGGTAATCGTACGGTTTCCGGTACGTGCACAGTTTCAGGTAGCTATTTAGTTTCGGGTAGTCATCCCGTTTAAGATAGCAATTTTTTTGGGTAGACATTTTGTTACATGACGTCACTTTTTTAAAACATCAAAGACGTCATTTCTTAGCGAAAATGAAAAAAAAAACCTTTTTTTTTAACTGTTGTCATTTTATTAGAACTTTGGTAGGCCTACGCCATTTCCCAGCGCCAATTATAAATTTGAATTTCGATGGAGTTTTCTTTTTAAATTTACGCTTTACACCACTAGACGTCATTTATTGGCAACAATTTATTATAAAATTGATTTTTATTTCTTTTTTATACTGATACCTTTTTTTGTTACGACGTTACACGTCATATAGACGTCATTTCCTTACGTTATTTATGAAAATTGAATTGAATAACAAAGCTCACTTGAGTTCAAATTTTACTGCAGTAGATTCTACGAGTGCATAATTAATAATAAGCTTACTTATTCATAAGAAATTTATTTCCCTCTCTCTTTCTCTTAATTTAACCTATCCTGTTATAGAGACGTTTATGCAGTTCACGCTGCCCGGGCTTTACGGGGCCGCGACCTGTCTGGGAAGGATCACATGCATTTTTCTTTTTTTGGCTAGACAAGGACATGGAGGGCCTCCACAGATGGGTGATCTCTGATAAGCCCAATATCGAAGCTACCTCGGAGACAACTCGAACACTTAGGACGAGACGCACCAGTCACACACACTCATGCCAAACAAGGTGCGGATGGGATGAAGTTGATAATGACGGCCAGATGATGTCCGGGGACCACAAGGGCTCAAAGGTACCCGACATTCGTTTTACACGTGAGGAAAAACCCTACCTATGCAACCTGTCGCGACTAAGAATCGAACCCGGGTCCGCTTAGTGAGGAGAACGAACGCATTCCCTGGGCCAAAGCGGTATGACTTATTTTATCCAGTAACACTACAGACGGAAAATCAGTTAACAACTGGATGTCTTATCACTAGGCTATTTTTGAGCATACGATTACAAAGATTATTACAACGTATTATGATACTCCGTAAGTTAATCTTCATGAAATTACAATTATCCGAACTCCTGCTAATCGGATCGCCAATTATCTGGATCGCTTTGAGGCCGTATTCGAGTGGTTCTTGCAGCTGCTAGCATTGGAAAACCCTCTTTCAGGGCCGATTATTCCGAAAAGGCAAACATTTAGCAAAAAAGAAATCGACATTTTGTCAGCAAAACAACTGACTCTGACCGATATGTTCAAGATGTGACACTTTATGTAAATACAGTACTGTACAATTTTGATTTTTTTAAATAAAGACATTATCTTTTTAATGATTTATCCAGCTATCCGAATATTTGTTTATCCGGATCGGGTCTGGTTCCAATTAATCCGGTTGATTGGAGTTCTACTGTAGATTTATGTAACAAATTTGCTTTTATGTATAGGCTTAGATTACATTTGTGTTTTTTTCGGGAATGTGGGAGAAGTAGTAGTTCATAAGAAGGGAGTTAGAAGGAAGGTGAGTTAAGAAGAGGTAAGGAAGGTTGTTTATAAGGTGGAGCAGGGTTCCATGATTGAAGTTCCAGATTACATTATAATTGTGGAGTCTCTAATGACAATAAAAAGTCATATTTTTTACTATTTCATTTTATAGTTATTTTTTATTTGTTCATCATGAGATCGTACTTTCAATTCTCATATATTATTCCATTCTAATCAATTAGTTTACTAGTCTTCTAGAAATCAATTTTACACACCCTGAACTGACAGTAATTTCTCAGAATTTCCTATCCAATAAGTACGACCTTACTAATCAAACTTAAGTTGGTGTAGTCCCATCTACATAAATAATGACTTGTTGTCTATCTGCTTCTAAAGTTACTCTAAAACTTCTTTTGCTAATTAATACTTTAGAGTGTTGTGTGTGTTTTTTTGTTTTTTGTTTGCTATCAAATGTAAGAACTGTTTGGTCATATTATAGTAATGTTATCATTTTTATAAATAAAAATTCTTGCATTTATAATGTTTGTAGGTAATACCATCCGGGTCAAATCTGATTCAGATTCTTTCTCCATATTAAGAGATAAACACAGATTTTGTAAAGTTAAGCTTGGCAATTTCTAAGCCTTGAAATCAAAAGAGTATTATTCTGTATACTGAGGAAATGAACAGAATAAATAGTATATCCAGAAATGAGGGGAGGAAAAATCTGTCGAATATACAGAAAAGGAAAGAAAACTGGAAGTAAACGTGGCTTTAAAAATTTCGAACACAATCTAACCATTTGTCTCCCAAGTCTCTACATAAATCTCAAGCGCAGCGGCTTACTATACCTGACATGGGTACCCTCTCCAGTATCAGTGAAGCTTTCTCTATCCCTCTTGCAAATATCGTAGCTTCATCTCCTTTCTCACTAGTACCACGCAGTAACTCAATATTTTATAGGATGGTAGAGGGGATTACTTTGAGGTGGAGGGGAAGTATATGATGCATTGTTGATATGAACATTACATGGTTAAAGGTAGGCAGTCTGTTCTTAACAACAAATCTTCTTCTCGTAAAGTTTGCAGAATATAAAGTAAGGAGAGAAGCAACGTGCGTGGTTATTGCTATCTGTACGTGTCAACGCTCATTAAATTATACCAAACGATTGGCGATATTAAGCTGTAATTTCACGCTAGCCTACTGTATAAATGCGAATTATCTTTTTGTTTATGATGCGCCATAAGAAGCTAACAATATTAACTCTATCCCTCACTCTGCCCATCCTGACTAGGCCTACTCTCTATCCAATTTCTTATTGCTAGGTAATGAAATCATCTGCTTCTGTTTTCCGTCATCTGATTGGTTTGTAAGTTAAAAGTAGGCCTACTCTTGTAGTGTCGGACTCCTATAATGAAATTTCTCATGTTCTTTGTTAAAAAAAATCCTCAACGAACAATACAGTATTCGAACATTTTCAATGGGTTCTTTATTTCTGCATATTATTTTTTACGAATAAAACATTCAAACTCTTAGAATTATAAAAATAAAAAGTTTGGAAATCAAATGTGGATTTTAAATATTAATTGCTCAAAGTAAGGTCAAAATGTTTTTTGTACTTTTCAGAATCATTAATTTAGTCTTGGAGCTTCTGATTTTTGTTTCCTTAGTTGCTCTTATAGTGAGAAAATCTGCAAAACTGTATACACTTTTTTTTTAGACTTTTCGCTGTAAATCGAAAACAATCAAGATACACTCAGTGCAAAATTAACAAACTAGTAAGCCGTCACAAGCGCAAGGTAAAAACAGATAGTGCAAGCCAGCGTTAGGCAATAACACAGAGCCTTCATTTGGACGCCTGGCCGGTTTAATGGAGATTTGCTTGCCCAGAGAAGAGCCACTTCCAACCGGTTCTGTTCTCTCTCCACTTTCCCTCCTCTCCATGTGTGCCGTGTCCAATCTTTATGCTGTACAGAAGCTGATACATTATACCGGGTGATCCGTTTGGGTATGTATAAAATTAAATGCTTTATAAAAGTCAATATGATTGTAGGACAAATTCCTTGCTGGTTATATTATAGTAAAAAGATGGGAGATTCCTTTTATGACAATCAACATTGCATAACCTGAAAGGACAAAGGAAAATCATAGATGATTAAAATGGATACTACAAATCACCAGCGGTATGCTAAATTTAAGAGTGTGAAAAGAGTTCAAAGGTAATTTAGATGTGAGTATGGTGTGCGTATTTCAGCAAGATGGTGCACCCTCTCACTGGGCATGGGAGGTTCGTAATTTTCTAAATACCACTTTCAATGGTATGTGGTGTGGTCGTGGTGGACCCATTGCTTGGCCCCAAAACTCCTCAGATCTTCCCCTCCTTACTTCTTGTGTGGGGTTTTGTTAAAGACACCGTCTAAGGACAGAAACCCAGGAACATTGATGATCTGAGAGTAAAAATTACACAAGCTTTTCAACAAATCAGCCCTCTTACGTTACAATGGACATGGGCTGAATTGCATCACCGAAATGAGTCATGCAGAGTGCGCTATGGGGGTCTAGTTGAACACTGAGCAATCTCCCATCTTTTAGTGTTGTATACACAAAATTTCAACAAATAAAGTTCAATAGTAAATGTTTTACAGTTTTATTTTATTCATACCCAAACGAATCACTCTATAAATCATGTATTTCATTATTAGGCTATAGTGTGTTAGTACTGTTATAATGCCAAAAATTCCGTACAATTTAGAACACACAATTTTCATGTATGATTCCTATGTGATACCGAATTCTTGTACGGAAGTGCTGCTTTTTGTGCGCCTCACAGAGCTAAACGATTCGTAATCTCGTGAATTAAGGAAAGTAGGATCAGTTTCTGACAAGAAACCGAGAGAATATCGACGTTTTCGTATAGAGGAAAAACTCGACATCGGACAAAAGTTAGAACGAAATCCAAAGACTTGAATAAGAGTCAGACATTTCGCAAACCTCGGCTTGGAATACCACTAAACTTTTAAATTTAAAACCTTATAAGATAACTGTAATTCAGGAATTAAACCCCATGATAATGAGAGTAGAGTTAAATTCTGCAATTGGGTGTTGGATCGTTCTATTGATCTGTGTTTAAATTCTCACAGACTCAGCATGGTTTTATTTACATAGCCATACAGTGACACAAAACAGTATATGTTGTAGGCTTATGTGGTTATTACAAACTTAAAATTTGCATAAAAAGTTGTGCTTGAATTTAAGGCGCTTGAATATCCGAGTCCGCCAACAAAACAGCCTATCCTCGTCAAGGCGGCCACGTGTCCAAACGAAGGCTCAATAACATGAACTGACAGAAATTATACTACTTTCGACCAGATACCAAATTAATCGATGGTGACATAATTATCCGCACTCTCTCTTTATTTTAAATTTATTGCAACAACAGCACAAAACTTTCAATTATCTCATTTTTCAACGTAGTCCCCTTGCTTCTCAATGCACTTGATCTATCGTTGCACAAATTTCCTGATGCCCTCTGAAGAAAAGTTTTCGCCTGAGTAGCAAGCCACGTATGCACCGCTTTCTTTAGTTCTTGGTCTGTGGTGAATCGACGACCCATTTAAGGCAGTTTTAAGTGGGCGAAAAAAATAGAACTCTGATTGGGCGAGATCGGGACCGTATGCAGGATGCTCTAATAGTCTAATACCTCAAAACCCAGTTTCGAAATAGTTTGAGCAGTGTTGGTGGCAGTAGGTGGGCGCGCATTGTCATGCAATAAAACAACTCCTTTCGATAATAGGTCTCGACGTTTGGTTCGAATTGCAGGCTTCAGCTCGTTGCACAACAACTCACTGTAACGTGCACTGTTTATTATTGAGCCCTTCTCCAACTAATGTTGCAGTATTTGCCCTTGTGAATCCCAGAAAAGTGTGAGCAACACTATCCCTGCGGAGCGTTGAGTCTTGAATTTCCTTTTGACTGGAGTTACAGGGTGTTTCCATCCCATGCTTTGGCGTTTGCTTTCAGGCTCAAAGTGATGGATCCACGTTTCATCTCCAATGACTATTCACTTGAAAAAGGCATCACCTTCGTCAGTATGGCGATCCAGTAAGCGTTGGCAGATGGACACGCGATTATGCTTGTGCTGTTCAGTGTGCTGTTTTGGGACCCACCTTGCACAGACCTTATGAAAGCGAAGCCTGTCATGAATAATGTCATATGCAGAACCATGGCTTATTTGCATATGGTTTGCCACTTGATCGACAGTCACTCTTCCGTTTCTCTGAATCATGATACGCACTTGCTCAATTTTGGCGTCGGATACAGGTACAGTAGCCTAAAATGTGCAGAGTGCGGTTACAAGGTTGCTATAAGACCGGCCATGTTCCAAGCTCACTGTGTAGTTACAAAAAATCCTATTTTAATCCCTACAGCAATCTTTTAAGCCAGCGCCTCTGTTATGCCTCATCAGCATCATTTTCAACAATTTGTACGACATTTTACATTCGCTACGAGTTAGGCCTACCCACTTAGGCCTATGTCAGTGTACTTAAAGTCCTTGTCAGAGAACAGCTTTCCCTGGACATTATTAACAATTTCCCACTTCGTACTGTCTCAACTAGGTTCACTGAGGATTTGTACCTGAAAATGTACTTAACACGTCCTACATGGGCCTAAACGCTGGTTTCCCTACCCTCTCTATATGTAACTTATACTTAATCAACTCATCCAATTCATACGTTTGAATAGACGCCAGATCAATGTCAAACTGCTGACTTACAAAATAAAATATAAACGAAGTTCATTTTCATGTTTTCTAGACAAGGGACTGACAACAATTGTATTTTAAACCAGTGTTTTCAACCCGCGGCCCGTGGCTTAATTTTTGGAGCCCGCCCGCCCGCAAATATTAATTTTTACTACAATGCCAATATTTACAATTTAGTGAGAAAGAAACAGTGTGAGTCTCAAATGAAATTCAATAATACTGTGCTTTGTATTATCCATTAATATTTTAAAGTGGAAGACAACATAAAAAACACACACATGTAGGCCTAAAATGTTAATAAACCCTAGAGATATTGTGATATAATTGATATATGTGTTACGTAAATATATTATCAATAATAATCAATAAATCAATGCAGTCCACTAGTCTTTCACCAAAAAGGAAATGGTCGTTTAGATGTAAAATGTTGAAGACCACTGTGTTGAACAACTGTTGTGGTTAAAAATTGTAATTTGTTGTTGTTACTTATTTAAGGAGATGATACCATGGTCAGAGTATAATATTTCCAATGTGGTGAATACCTTATATTAAAACGCTATACATTTCCAATATCTGCGTAAGTCCTCCCTCAAATATTCTACTTACACATCACCATCGTTTTGACCCATTCTTTTTCACTGTTTTGAATGTACTTAAACATACGCCCTAGATTAATTTAAGTTTGCATCGCTGACTATGAATTCATTCAAAATCCATCATTGCAATGCAATGTGTTGTGGGACGACTTATGATGGCTACGCATTCGGTTGACTGTAGTAACATCTCGCACCATCTACATCGAGATAACGTCAGAAAACCATGCGCCATCTACATGAAGGGATGAATTTGCAAACTATGCGACATCTACAACAAACTTAGTCTTCAGGAAACCATACTTAAACACTTTTAGGCTTACAATAATGTATATGTAATATTTTTTTTACATTCTGTCTATTAATAAATGAACAAAATACACTAAGCCCATGCGTTGAAACTCGCAATACTCTCTGAGTTCCGTGAGAGTTGAAGCTTATTTAAATCTACTGATTTAATGGATTTCAGAAACGGTTTTTCAGTTTAGCCTATATAGTTTTTCTGCAATATATTGATTTAAAAACAACATAATAACAAACATATGGTAATATTCTATTAGTAGGTCTACTTATTAAAATAAAAAGAAGAAACATATTATACTGATGGAATATAGTTACTCACTATTTTGGAACTGCATAATATCTAAGTTGATTAGAAGGTCTAATGATTCACTTTTACCTAGAAGAAAAGAGAGAATAATTAGTTAACATGTAGGGCTACTAACGAACACAATAACTCACACAACAGAAGAAAATGCAGTTCTAGCTAATTTTCGATGTTAAATTTTATTTCGTAGAAGATTGGTTAGAATAAGCACTTATGCATAATAATTATAAGTTATAATACTTCAGTTATTTACAAAATTTGAGCAATCTCCGGGCACCTATTGAATTTTAAAAGCATTTAGCTTCAATAGGCTACAAATAAATGATTTGTCTTCTTTCTTTCTCAGCATTACTACCACCGTTGTAAGCGGCTTGTCACACAGAGCATCGATCGATCAAGACCAGTCGACAGCCTTCAAGCGCTCACGACTATATTTCTGATCCTTGCCACACAACCACCGAGCGTTATCGATCAACGACCGCCGAACTGCTATCGGGAAGAATGAAGTAAAATTTCGCTCGTTGAGCGAAGAAGTGTGTTTGTTGCAGTTCGATCGGCCACCACTAGGTGTGACAACTCTCTCGTATTGTTTATTTGTATTTGTACAATTAAATTACATAAGGACATACAGCTTTAAGTGCATTAATCGATTTGTGCAATTCTATTTCATTCAAATGTGAGCCTAAAACGGAATTATTGTGTAAGTTAAATCGTCCTGCATCAATTCTGAAATTCAGGTGGTAACGATGCTTCGGAGTGCTGCCATCTTCTTCACCCGCCATTTGCCATCGACTGTCCTTTGAAAAAACGGACAGGTTTAATTTCACAGACCAGTTGATCCCTCACGCTCGTTGTTGATCGCTGACGATCGATGCTATGTGACTGCTGTCTATCGCCTCGTTATATCGGTCGGTTAATTGCTGTCGCTCGATCTGTTTAGTGTGACAGCCCCCTAAGGATGTTTGTGGACCCACGCCATCGGGGTCTTGGAGGACCGCGGGGGATGAATTGCCTATGGACCACAGACATACTTTTTTTGACTTGACAAGGAAAGGACATGGAGGGACATGAATGGTTTAATGAAGTTAATTTGCAATAAATTTTAGACTATTAATTACAAGTAGCGTACCCGTGCGAGAACTCTCATAGGCTATGTGGAAACCCAACCCCCTTCATCCGTAGCCTATGTAGGGTAAAAGGTGTTAGCAAAAGGTGTTTATTTGTACACAAAATTATATAAGTTAAACCAAATAGTGTTATGGTTAGTTTTAGATTATGTCTCATAACTTAGGCTATATGATCACTAGGGCCCGGATTTGTATGTATATTTTTTTTTCCTGATGCGTACAAAGTTTTATATCCAAATCGGGGTCCGGCAAACGCAAATTCCAAATATTATTTCACATAAAAACACATATTTTACAAAAAAGTTATGTGAATAAATATTTTCGATATTTTCTCCATAAATACATATTTTAGTACTTTTCCGGATTTTTTATGTAATTTTTTTTCCTGATGCTCATATCAAGGTCCGAAACCCGCAAATTCTAAATTTTATTTTACATAAAAATACATGTTTTACAAAAAAAGTTATATGAATAAATATTTTCGATATATTCTCCATAAATAAATATTTTAGTACTTTTCCTCATTCTCTTTTAACATTTTACAACAAAAATTTGTATCTCGAATGAATTCAACACAAATGCTTCACTTGCAATGAGGCGAGAGTGATTCACTTGCACGGGGAAGAACAGAACCCAATATCAACATTGCGTAGTTCAGTTAAAGAAATACAATATGTTGAAAGTTAACTTAACACTATCTCAGGTTCGAAAATAGAAGTTCTAAGAACAAAATTTAAAGGTATGTTTGAGAAAATTGGTGGCTACCAAACCCTCTGCAAAGTCGCTCAAGTTTTGGAAGGCCAAAACATAAGTGAACTTGATCGTGTGTGTGTTAGTGATATACAGTACACCTCTTCAAATATGCAAGGTTAACATTTTGTGATGTAGAACGATCCTTTTCTCAATGTAAGGCATTATTCTCGGATAATAGGCAAGGATTTGTGATCCATAATCTGGAGATGACATTTGTTGCGCACTGCAACTCCAGTCAGCATTTTACATCTGATGTTTAGCTGCAATTGGTGAGTTTCAGTACACGTTCTGGTGTTTTTGTGTCTTTTTCAGAAAAATATTTTTTTTTAGTTTTAGCACATATTTTAAACACTTTTAGCACATAAAAAATAAAAAATTTTAAGTTTTTTAGCACATAAAAATCCGGGCCCTAATGATCACCTTCGTTGCCTAGGGAAATTGATCACAGAACCAACTTCCCCAGCCTATAAACCAATCGATAATAAAGAATAAATTATGTAGTCTATAGTCTGAACATTCTAAGAAAGAAACCAGAAGTAAACAAAAACCAGAATGCCTCTCTCACTCTAGCACATTACTCGTATGATCTAAGAGTGAGGCACACATACTGGTATTTGTTTACTTCAGATTTATTTCTTAGATCGGTCAGACTATAGACTGTAGACTCATACTGTGGGAGAAGTAAAAGTTTGTCTTCTTATCTTTTTCCTCTTCCCCATCCCTAGCTTACTGTATTTGGCTGGGTAGACCTAATTTAAAAAAGTACGTTTCTAAAATAACTCGACTCCTGCTTAAATTGTTGATAAATATTCATTACAAGTCACGCGTGGGTCGCTTGAATGTATCTAAAAAGGAGAGGTAAAACTAAGGTGAAGAAAGAAAGAAAGAAAGAAAGAAAGAAAAAAAGAAAGAAAGAAAGAAACATTGATTAAAACTAAGCTACCTATTAATTGTAGAGTTAAATAGCAATTATCGCGTTTTGAATTGGGATTGTAGTCATATACTGTCGTTTTCCAGCGTTTATGTTGAGACTCATCTCATTTTAGACGGAAAACTGCATGTAGATTGCCTATATAACTGTTGTGTTGTCTCTTGATGTATAGGCTTATACATGGACACACATGCATTGCTGCAATGCGCTGCTTCGGTGTACTCATGATTTACACTGCTAAAATGTTATATCCCTGCTTCACATAATTCTTTATGGCCAAGTGGAACGCAAATACAGAGTATGTTCCTGCATGCAGTTCATTAGCTATATTTCAATTCCTCAATATTCCACGTTCCGATGTTTTCATTGCAGTCATTCATTTCTCTACCAACATAACTCCCAAAATTTGATGGATTTACTACATCCGTGCCCTTCAATTAAAATGAGTTTTATTCATCTCAATTCAATATTCTACTCTTGGTACTTAACTTTCAATTCAGTGCTCATCAATCCACAATTTATCTTTACTATTTACCTCATACGTCTTTCTTTCCATTTGATCAATAACATAATATAAGAATGAGCTGGAAATCTGGCATCACAGAGCTAATTTACTCATTCATTAACGAATTTGCTTTATCACCTCATACAAAAGTAGGGGTACGGCGTTCAACTACAAAGTGGAAGGTCGCGGGTTCGATTCCTGATGAGGACGGTGGGATTCTTCCATTGGTCTAATCATTCGGGTGGCACTATAGCTCTGGGGTCGCCTCAGCCTCTAACATACATGAGTACCGGTAAAAACGCGACCGGTGGATAGGGCTGACAACCTTACCACTTTCATGTGTCGAATTTCTCAATCTGGGAGCCGTAACCTTCCGACATCTTTTGTGCCTCTACGGCCCATACGGGGATCATTTTACCTTACCTCCTACAAAAGTGATAATTACGGGAAAAGTATTCCATAGTTCAAAACGTTCGCATTTAATAATTGTAGGCCTAATCACCCCCTGCAATCATAAAAAGACAATCTCAACAACAATAGCCTAAATGTACACTAGTAAAACGCCAGTGACGTGAATGCTGTTCAGATAATAATAATAATAATAATAATAATAATAATAATAATAATAATAATAATAATAATAACAACAATATTTTATTGCCATTGAGCTTACAAAGCTATAGACAACGTCAAGAAATACAGGAATACACATAAATTTAAAACTATAAGTGAGGTAACAGAGATAGTTAAGCAATTGCACATGCCATAATAAGATTTTCCAGCATCACTTAGAAATTTACATCCTCACAAATTACCAGTAACATTAGAAAGATTGATCTTGTCATGTAGGAATTCTTGAATGTTGTAATATGGTATAGATACGAACCACATATAAAGACTTTTTAAATTTAGAAGCAGACAATTGCAATAGTTCAATAGGAAGGTTGTTATATAATCTTACACCTATCACATCAAAGCTAGATAGCGATTTAGACAGTCTATGGGAAGGTACATCTCACAGAGGTGGGACATGGGAGCTAGCATAGATAGATGGTGGTACTCGTTTCATCCCTGCTTTTGGCAACGATTTCCGTCATTTAGTCCTAAAAAAATCTTGCTTATTTCTAAGTGAAGAAATTGGACATTTTTCGAACCTCACCAACTTGGGCTTGCAACAAGCTGAGTTTGCTAAGCAGTTATTCACCCCGTCCGCTCCTTCTTGAAATTGAACGCAGGAACTAACAAAGTATTGGTACTTCTCAATACTGATTTCCGAAATGTCTTCATTTGCATAAAAATAGGTAACATCTTAGAAGCTGTTGAAATAACATTCCTTAACTCTGCTCTTCTTCCTTTTGGCAGACATTGCCATTCATATAGGCCTAAGTTTTATTCTGAGTAAAATATAATCCTTTTACAAAGAGGAGCTCAAAAACTATATAGTGTATAGGCCTACCCTATAATAAAAACGTATTTTTTTAAATCTATTTAATATTTCAGAGAGGATGGACATTTGGGAGAGGATCCTCACATAGTTTTTCTGACCTTCAGGCTATCATTACAGAATGCCGGTCCAAACAAATGTGATTTTTATCTGTTGCGGTTTGGCCTAAGAGGAGATTTCTGCCTTTCAGAATATCGCCCCAGACATTAAAATAGTTTCAGCATCACAACCTTTTCTTCTTGAATATCCAGTAAAGTTCCAAGTTGTACTGAACTTCGACTGAAGTTGTAACTGAAAAACTGAAAAAAGAGTTTCTTTACACTCTTTGAGCTCTTAAATAGTTTCTTTCCTTTTTAAAAACTGTTTCGCAATATCTAAGCAATATCTAAGCTATAAGTAAAAGTAAAGTGTTCCCTATTACAGGCCATGGAGGCCCAGAGGGTTCCAGGAGGTTGAGGCTCCCAGATTTTTAGACATCGGCACATGAAGGTGGTAAGGTTGTCAGCCTTACGCACCGGCCACCTTTACCCCCAGGATTGCTCCTGGTACTCATTTCTGTTAGAGGCTAAGTCGACCCCAGGGCCATAGTGCCACCAGAAGGATTAGGCCAATTGAAAAACTCCAACGACCTCATCGGGAATCGAACCCGCGACCTTCCGGTTTGTAGCGCAGCACCTCAACCACTACGCTACGGCGTACCCCATATATATATATATATATATATATATATATATATATATATATATATAAGTGTTTATTACAATAATTAACTTTTTACAAATTCCAATGCAAACAATCGCATGGGTCCGCATGGACCGTACATGCTTACGCAAAAACACACACACACAAAAAAGAACAAATAATATGAATACAAAATAACACTAACAAACTAAATCTATTCCTCACCCTCCACACCCGCTCTCCAATTTGTCGCTTTTTCAAACCTGAGCTGTCTCGCCTTCAATAAAAACTTCCCAATGCCTTCCTCAACGTTTTTTCCCGTCAGTAACTCCAAACATTTCCGCTGCTTCCTATTTGATTCCATAAAAGATAATGGTAAATATTTTTCCCTCCAATTTTCCAAACCTTCACAATTCGCCAAAATATGAAACCATGATTCTTCCCCCTTACATAATGGACAAACTCTCATTTCGTTTTCATCTGTGATCTTAATCATTCTCCACGCACCGAGTCTAATCCAAGCGAGGCCTAGTTTACTGACTTTAGATCCTTTTCCTATGTATTGCTCCTTCCCCCACTCCAATTTTAACCGCGATTGTAATTCAAGTGAAACCATAGTCTGACATTGTGCATTTGTCTGTTGTCTATCAATATCCTTCAAACGGTTCTTAACCTTCCTCCAAACACTTCTCCTATTTCCCTGCCCATCCATCCAAACGTATCCCATCCCAATTGTTTCTAATCCCTTTCTTGATTTGGAAGCCCACGTATTTCCTCCTATTCTTAGCTGTTCTTGATAACATATTGTTCTAATTAGAGACTGATCCCCCAGCATAAGTTGTAACCAATATTTCACCGCCCTAATTTTACACTCTATAGTCTCACTATGCGCTCCAAACTCTCTCATAATGCCAGAGTATGCAGTACCCCTCCCTACCCCCAAAATCCCTTTAAAAAAACGCGTCCTGACCTGATCTAGATTCCGTGTTTCTTCCCAACCCCATATCTCAGCTCCATAAGTAATCGTCGAACTCACTATTGCCCCGTACAGAATTTCCATAACACTTATTGGCATGTCTGGAATTTTGCTACGTATCCGAAGAGTTTCAGCTGATTTCAGTCCCGCTTTATGTTTCGTCACCTCAATGTGCTTTGCCCATCGTCCGTTCATAGTAAGCGTCAATCCTAAATACACGAAGTTCTTCACGTTATCCAAAGATTGTTCCGCATACGTCCATGTCTCTTCCCTGCTATAAACTGATCCGTTCTTAAAGGTCATAGTCTTAGTCTTTTTTGTATTAACAGTAAGTGACCATTCCTCGCAAGTAAGTTTGAAGCCTGTCTAGTTTCAGTTGTTGTCCGTGAATCGTCGTTGAACATAACACCATGTCATCTGCGTATAAAAGCACAGGAACATGTACATTCCCCATCTCAGGTGCTTCCATATGTATCTGTCCCATTACATCAACAATATCGTCTATAAACATATTTAATAATAAAGGAGACAAAATACAACCTTGCCTCACCCCCATCTCGCTGACAAAATTCTCCGATACCCTTGTACTGTTGCAATATACGCGCTATTTAGGCCTATATGTGGTTATTTTCGTCTTTCTTCTGAGAAACTGACAGTTGACTTAGATGCTGTTTGGGTACCGGTACAATTTAGAATTTAAAACTGGAGAATAATTACACATTAGAAAGTTTGCCTATTTAATTTGAAAGTATTGGCCTCCATGTAAGAACTTATGTCTTATTATCTATATACCTTTTTTCTGCCTGTCTAGCTTCTAATCAGAGATGGTCAATTTCATCAAGTCCATTTTCCCCATGTGCGATGATAAAATCGAGATCTGTTATCTGTGAAGGATATTCAGAAGTAGACCAAGCACACAATAGATTACCAGATCATCTGGGAAGTACAAAGTAATTTGGATTTTATAAACACCTGCCGTATCCATCAGTATATTAACAAATCTAGTGCTTTTAATGTAGAACGGGGAAGATGTCTTGTCATTCAAGAAAATGAAGCAGGATCATGGTTAAGAGCATTTACATAGGCATTTTATGGATTACTTGTTTTTCAAGATTGCGAATGCATTCAGAATCGGTTGAAAAATGTGTCAATCACGATGAGTATGGGATACCCCCTGTCGATACGTATGGGTATATCATGCTCTGAGCTGCTTTAAAACACGGAGAGATATTTCAGATATCTCACAATAAAATAAATTTTAAACCTGATGGTGTGACATTAATCTCATGGAATAGAAGAAAAAGTCGTTATGGGATGTTACCTGTGTACATCATCCTATTTACAAGCCTTGGCAGCAGAATTAGCTGACGTAACAAAATTAAATAGGCCTACTGACACATATTTGAAAATTATATATTGTGTTCTTGTGAATGGCACTAAACCTTTGGACCATGGAATAGTGAATCGAGTAATCTGATTTCCGAAATAAGACAACGTACCGGTACAGATTTTTAATGGGATCCTTGTTCCACGAAATGTCTGAGGCAACATATCGGCATTGCAGTTCAAAGAAGAAATGGGATCTCCTTCCAAAGATCATCCTTGGATGAAGTGTTTCACATCTTACCACTCCTATTTCTGAATTTGTCATACCTATCTATGTGTTCCGGTTTTACTATTACAGTTTATATATAATTTAGAGTGTGCTTTGTAAATACGGAAAAAAAGACAGACTTAAAAATAATTGTTTGTTGGATTTTAAAAAATAAATAAAAAATCGACAATATTTACTTTATATCCCAAGGAACAGTTTTAGAAATTGTGCTAGTCTTATATAATATTATATTAACGATTTATTACATTTAGATCTAGAAAAGGATATTTAACCTTTTCAGGTAAACAACGAAATCGCGTACCTGCATGCATAATTTTGTTGACGTATGTAGCCATTTCAAGGTATTTAAGTATTATATGCTATTAGTTTTCATTTTTTTAAATTTTGAACCACTAGAAAAATTATGGTTCATGTCCCTTTGTAGGGCCTAACTTAAAAATTGAACACTTTATTTTAGGTCAATGTTTTCCAACAAGTTGCATTTAGGACCCCACACACCCCAATAATCACTTAATGACTATTTTTGTCCTATTTAATTTAGAAAAAATTATTCTAGTTCATTTTTTTCTGTATTTGGTAGTTGATCTCAATTCAGGTGATTGGAGAACACTGCTTTACAAGAACAATTAGTTTTATGAACTTCTTTTGCTATGTTGCTCTCATTGTTTTTGTGAAATTCACTGAAACAGTTTCTGTTTGTCGTAAATTAGATATGAACAATGTACTTCTCAAAACTGTTGCTGGTACGACTTCAGGATTTTTAAAAGTACATTGAACCAATTTCTTTCGCAAATCTGATTTATTATACGGTGCACTGGACTTTTACGGTTACAATATTCGTCATTTTTTTACGGCTGTGGATCTTCTCCTGATCACACTTCGTGGAAGATTCTGCCTAAATTCCAAGGAAGATATGTAGAATTCATTCCCGTTTGAGCTGATAATTTCAAATATCTTATACATGCACTATTTACACTAATGTCAATGAGACTGTAAAAGTATCAAAATTACTAATTTTTGCTTCCTGTTGATTTCATGTCACTTTCTTGTGATCCATGGGATAAACTCCTCTTTTACTCTAATTATACTACCTGCTGGAAAGGGTGATAGCAACAGCAGCTATGTTGGCAGCAGAATGCAGGCACTTTTATCAATGGGTACGTTACTAATCAGTGCATATTGCAGTGTGTTTCAGCATTTAGACCGAATATTGTGTACACAATTGACGTAAAAGAAGTGGGAGAAAAAACCTTATGGTCTTAACTGTCTCCAGGTTAAATAAACTATTATTATTATTATTATTATTATTATTATTATTATTATTATTATAAGCACTATTGCTAGCACCTCTCCATCATGTAGCTGATGTGGAGAAAGTTCCCTGGCGAACTGTACTGTAGTTATTTGTCATCAATGGACACTGAATACTTATATTCTCACAGGACAGACAGTCTCATTTTCATTGTTGTGGGATAAGAAAATGCTTAGGCTTGTTATTCAACCAGTTCCGGGTTGTCAGGTATTGCTACTAAGATTTGTTTATCACCCCTTTTCAGGTTCTTATCTGGAGGAAATGGTTTAGGGATATACTTAATTGTGTTTGAGATTGGTAAGCAACGTTTCACAAGATCTTACATTTGTTATTTACATTTCACATAAATTAATAATAACGTCCATAATTTTAAAAAATTGGCTGACAAAACGCTTGTTACAAAATATTCTCCCTTAGCTATATTTTAGTGCATATTGTATGTATATTGCAAACATAGATAAATTACCGTTACGGTAATATACGTCCCAAGGAATAAAAGTCACTCTAATCATCAGTAAATCAATATATATATTCCACATAAATATTCTTAAGTGTAAACAACTTACCAAATTAATATATTTTTCCTCCTTGGTGATAAAATCATCAAAAGAAAGTCAGAGAACTTCAGACGTATAGGTGGCAACTATAGCCTGTGCCTGAAATAATGAAAATACTATCTTTGAAAACAAAATTTTATAGTCATTTTTCCAAAAGAAACTTATGACATGTACGGAAACAAATATAATTTATGCTAACTAGAAATTTAGAACGAAAATTGTTGGATCCTGATAGAATCTGTACAAATATGTCCATGTACGTTTTGGAGTTAATGGGAGATCATATTATTACATAATTTCATGTTTGTTAAATGAGAGTAAGATAAGGTTGAAATGTCAGACTTACAAACTCAAATAGAATGAACCAAGTCACGAAGTTACGTTTTTAGTCTAGGCCTATTTAAAAAACCGAAGTGAATATATAACAGGGGTAGCCAGGCTCGCGAGCCACATGCGGCTCTTGAGCCAATCTCGTGCGGCTCTTGAAGCCAAGCTAAGAGTAAATATGACACAGATTTTAAAAATTATGTAGTTAATATAATTTAAAGAAAACATATTACGAGGAAGTAAAGAACTTACTTCTGATTTAGCGCGGAGTGTATCTAGTTTTCACAGCAAAGACCTTCAGACTAAAACATTCGTTCATTTCAAATGTTTGAATAAAATTACTGAAAGCCTTCATGACGTTCGGGTGGAAACAGTTATTTAAGTTATTTGTTATTTAAGTTATTTAAATGTCTGGTCTAGCTAAAGAAATCAATGGCAGATTTAATGATTCGAGAACACTTAAACCTTCATTTCTATTCCTGGAAAATCCTTTTTCTGTTGATGTTGTGGGAGATGGCTGTCCTGTTTCATCACCAATTACAAAAGATACGAATGGAGTGGAGTTGGAGCTACTAGAACTGCATTTGGACGAAGGACTAAAAGGACTTAAACGAAGTGGTGTTTCGGAAATAGAATTTTGGAAGAAAGTTCCAGAAGAAAAATACCTACTAACAAAAGACTGTGTTAAGAGACTTACCTGGATCTTTGGGACTACTTATGTGTATGAATCTCTGCATTGAACGTTTAAGTTCATTAAATCTGAATATCGATCTGAACTATCTGATGAATATTTAAATGAACTCGCGCGAACTGCGCTTACCAATTATCGGCCAGATTTCAAACAACTAACAGCAAAAATGAACACTCAAAAAATCACTTCTCAAAAGTAAAATCTTATTTCTTGTTGCGTAATTGAACAATAATGTTTATGCGTACAGTAAAAAGAATGTGGTTCGTTTCGAACAGCTTTATAAATTTGCGGCTCCCAAAGTTATGGTTAGTGGCCACCCCTGCTATATAGTCTATATAATCATAATATTAATTATAAGTTACATTAAGTTACTTTCTTTCTTTCTTTCTCTGAGTTTTACCTCTCCCTTTTAGGATTTAAGCGACCCAAGCCGCCCGGGCCTTACAGGGCCGCGACATGTCGGGAGAGGAATTATCTTTGGATCACATACATACTTTTTTGACCAGACAAGGACATGGAGGGCCTCCCCGGATGAGTGATCAGCCCAATGCCGGGGCCACCTCCGAGATAACACGAACACATAGGACGAGACACACCATTCACACACACACTCACTCCAAACAAGGCGAGGATGGGATGAAGATGATAATGACGGCCAGATGATATCCGGGGACCACAAGGGCCTAAAGTTACCCGACATTTGTCTCATAGGTGAGGAAAAACCCCGGAAAAAACCTCACCCGGGCCCGCTGCGTGAGAGGATTGAACGCATCCCCTGAGCCACAGCGGTGGACACATTAAGTTACATTAATTTTTAATAATAAGACATTGTACCTTCTTAACTATAATAACTGTAACTTCTATAATTATTTATTATATTACCATTAAGAGACTGTAACTTAGATATAACACATATTCCAAGGAGGTAATATTGCATTAAACTTAGTTAATTTTGAAACATAACTGACCATTTTTGGTAAGTTCTTCAGATAATCCACAGCATCCTCCATATTTTCCTTGGTTCATTAAATTTGAGAGTCTAAGGCGTAACATTCAAATCTGATAGGCAGTGGCGTACCAACAACAATGGAGCCTGGGGCGCTAATCAATATGGGGCCTACTCAGAATTAGCTGTTTATACCATTCACACAATTTATATTAAAAAAAAAGGGCCTAATTCGTTATATATCTCAGGATCCCCAACAAAGCGAACAGCTAATTCTATGCGCCTGCATCCTGTCTACGCTTCTCTCGCTCGTCGGGGCTTATAGGCTATTATTACCAGGGCTAGAATTTTAAAGTAAAAAAAAATGCTTCATTAAAAATACGAAAATGCAATAAAAATTATAAAAATGCGTTTACAGAAAAACAGATTCACTTCAACAGTCCTGCATTACAGTTCACACAAACAAGTGATGATTCACAAAGACGTGGCCTGTAAGTGTTGGTTGGTTTCTCATACCAAAAAAATAAAATATAAAATAGCCATTATACTTACAAGAACAAAAGGAAACTAGAATAATATTTTTCCCTAGAATATCTATAAATAAACGCTAGAAATTAACTAATTTTTTCGTGAAAACAAAAATAGAAATAATGGGAAAGTTTGGTTAAAAAAGGCACAAAATGCTAGAAAAACTCTAAAACTGCAATTTCCCACACAATCTGCAAAATATGCAAAACAGTGCACAGTGCTTAATGTAGTCCTTTTATTGTGAAATGAATGTATATCTGAGTAAAAAATGCAAATGCATTGAAATCCTATCCCCAATGGCCTGTGGTACTTCCGATGTGATAGTTTCTAACCTGCTTTTAGTTAGTTCATTACTTATAAAATATATAATGTTCTTTAGTAGACAATAATTTGTTCATTCACTCAAAGCAAGACTCTGACTGGTAAAAATAAATTAATAACATTTTGGAGCTTATGTTCAAAGCGGGGGTTAACCACCCTCCCGCCCACACCTCGGTACGCCACTGCTTATAGGCTAGTCATATCATTCCGACGACATAGTGTTATTTTATACCAAGACATGCGAGGAGCGTAATGAGGAGGCTGAAAGCACAAAATCGATTATAAAATAACTGAACAATAAAATACAGTACTTGTAACGTAAGTAAAACACATTTGATTTCTTTTTGTAACACGTTAGGAGGCCTATGCAACAATTAAGGAAAGAACACAATCTATAATCAAGATCTAAGGAACCCAATAATTGTTTTGATTCTAACCGTTGCTCATGTTTAAATATGAATGAAATAAATGAAGTTAATATTTGAAGGGTTCGGCTGTAAAACATGGTAACCCACACAGAACAACTTCTGAGATAATGATATCATAGGTTTTTAAATCAAAATTCTAATTTATTAGTAAGTTTTCTTCCAAATATGAACACACATCATAAGAATACAATGTTTTCTGAATGTAATGGCATATTTAAGTGAAATGTATTGGGCAAAGAGAGAACTTAGAAAAATTAAAAGTAAACGTGTGTAATCTAATTTATGTGGTTTAACAGGTTTTACGTGAAGTGACTAAGGGTCAACATGTTATAGGCTATTACCGCAATGTACTTAACCAATTACTAATGCTCTATTCAGATTCTCCATTACTTTGTTCTTCATTGTCCTGAACCACAAAATTTGTGTAAAATGATGCATAGGCCTAGTAAGAAGGTATCCACTCCAAACAAGCAACGACATCATCCAATTTTTTTTTCACAATTGGTTTTCCTCTACTATTTTGCAGCCTGCAAATTGACAAAAATGCTTTCTTACAAACTCTGCCCTTCATGTGGAACAAAATATATCACAGTTTGTGATCTTCTGCTCTTAACCTTCTTGGTATAGGCCTATTTACTTGAAACCTTTCATACACAAATAAATATGCATTTTGTAGGTTATTCCAACTTACTTTCCAGAACTTGGCAAAAATTACTGTACGTGTTTCATCACTATTTTATCAAAACATTTTAATGGACAATTGGACAATTGGTCCAAGTTCCCTACCTGGAACCTCATCTCCTTTACCCCTATATTTTTTATACAAAACACCAGAGCAGAGTCTTTGTTCCTTCTTCACTACTGGTTGCCTGGACATTCTCCTCTTTCTCTTCTTGTTTGGCCATTCAATAGGAATATTTTCACTTTCTTGTGTTTTACCAGCTGTATTATGCAAAAATACTCTGCTTTTCTCCACCACGTATCGTAATACCATCTAAAAACAACTTTAAAAGCCATCAGGAGCTATTATCATCATTTCACGTAAAATATGGTAACCCTCACTGTACATTTTACTAATCTTGTTTTACTTAATTTCATCTGGATCATCTATATCTTCCCTACAAGATGTAGAGTGGGAAACTTGGTATCCAGTGCCACTCTCATTGCTTTCCTCTTCTTCACGTCCACTGGAAAAACTATTATTTTCCGTAGAGAAAAGTTCCCTCCTTACTCACTGAGCAGCCATCTTTTGAAGGTTACCAGGTTTTACATGAAATGGATGTGGGTTACAGTAATATATTTTACTGCATTATCCATCCATGATGAACATATTCAACTAACTGAACAGTTCAGTACTTTCACATCAGATAGCCTAAACTTCCTATGTGATTATCTCAATTTTTGAAAATTTGTGGGTTACCATGTTTTACAGCCGAACCCTTCATTTATGTAATAGCCTACTATGCAGGTCTACAATTATTTGAAATGGGACAAATATGTGACATACCGCTATTTAAGCAAAATTTTAAAGATCGAATTACAAGTTCATTGGATTACGACACAATTTACCACCGTGCTGAGATACCTAAGTGTAGCAGGTCTTGAAAAGATTTTGCAATGTGGGTGAGGAAGAATAGCGATGCCCTTAAATCTACTACAGAATAGTCAATAGTATATTATGCATTAACTGTATGATGTTATTTCATTAAGACGCGAGTATGTTTATGAAATGAGCGTAAGCGAGTTTTATAATTTTCATACGATCTCCTTAAATTACCATTATAGGCAAGACGCTTTCGACTGTTTTTGTTCGATCATTAGTTTTAAGTTCTTGAAGATACGTTTTGATTTTTTGGACACCTTGTAATTGATAAAACAAATTACCTTATCTCGTTGACATTCAGCTGTTAAATTGTTTTCTTCTTCGGCGATAGATGGCAAGCGGTAAAGGCATGAAGGGAGCATATTAAAAATTTCATGAACAGAATTGATGAAGATTGTTCCACGAACGAAATTAATCGATATCGGATATACCTAGCTGGAACTCAATAGTTATAACTACAACATTACTTTCAGAATGGCAGAGGTTAAATTAGTGTCATTAAGTTGGGTCACATGTAGGCCTAATACGCAAATGCCTAATAAGAATATTAACAGTGTGTTTAAATACGTCTACTTTTTATCCGATAATTTTTTTCGGGATTTAATGATATGACTATTAAATAATGCCGAATTTTTATTAAATACTTTAATGCAAATTATAATACGTTTTAACTTAATAGATTACAAAACAAGACTTAGAGGCCTAATCAAAATTCACCCTTAGTAGAAATAAATTGTTAGATCTATAGGCCTACCTATGCAGGCTTCAAACATTGCAATCATTTTTGGGCCAAGACTGTATAATTCCGTTACTAAGTCTCAAACAAAATCTTATACGAATATTATAGGAGAAAAATTCCTCTGACACTGGGATTCGAACCCAGGACCTTCGACTAACCGTGTCGCTGGTCTACCAACTGAGCTAAGTCAGATGGAACCTCTCTCCTATGACTGACTACCCTTAATGGTCTACTTCACTGACAGAGAAGTTGCCATATACAGAACTGCACACTAATTGGTGATTTTTGTGACCGGGTTACCACTGCTAATGTAGCCTACAGTAACAATCAAGATGGATATATGCCCGGTCACAAAAATCACTAATTAGTGCGCCTCACAGTACAGCATAAGTTATGACATAACTTGTCTGTCAGTGAGGTAGACCATTAAGGGTAATCAGTCATAGGAGAGATGTTCTATCTGGCGCTGTGAAGCGAACTCTGGCTTAGCTCAATTGGAAGAGCAGCAGCACGGATAGCCGAAGGTCCTGGGTTCAAATCCCAGCGTCAGAGGAATTTTTATTCCATAATATTCTCATGTAATGTCCAATAAATCCATCTTAAAGTCTTCTAAATTAAAGCATTAAAAATTTTAATAACAATAGGCCCATTAAGTATTTAGAATCTAGCCCATAATCTTCTATCGGTTTTCCGATTTTGATTTTTACTTCAATTTATTTTTAATGTGTAATTTTGTATACTAATCATGACAACTTATGATTTGTACATACCAACATTAGTCCTTACAGTTATACTATTAGAACTATACTTAGATAGAAGATCCATACTCCTTGCTGAAAATAATATAAGAATTTATCAATACTATCAAGTATTTGGTCAAGCCTACTCTAGATTCTCAAACCTACCTAGTAGTAATAGACTACTATTAACTACTCGTCATCGAATGAAAGAAAAAATCTATAAAATTAGGACTTTTATAACAAAGATGCCTATTCTTTGCTAAAACATAACTAATTTGAATAAAAATTCTTAAGATTGAGTTTCATGTATATGAGACTCGGAACAAGTATGGCTGCTTGGTGAATCTCCCCCTCCCCTCCCCACTCCAGAGAACACAGAGGTGAAGTGTGATAAATCAGACTGAGCCCCCTCCGTGATTCATTGCTTGCTCCCCAGAGCGTAGATTCTATCCACTACCCACCCTCCACTCAATCCTCTTCCCGGTCTCTCGGTCTGTGCAAGAAGATACCACGATCAGCTATTATCATTATCATTGTCTCTTGTCCTTACACTACTCAAACTAAATTGTATTATGGTTTCATTTCGTTATTTTCTCCAGAACCACACTCATGCATTATTGGTGCACCTCAGAGAATATGTGCATTCACCAGTTGCTTTGCGTGTATGAATCTTCTTCATTAAACCATGCTATAAATTTACACATCTCAATTAAATTATTTTTGGATTTCGCCTCCCCACAATAATATATAGGCCTACGTATTCTTCTAGTTCCAATAATGTCCATTAGAACCCCACTTTAATAATACTTAAAATGATGACAGCATTAATAATAATAATAATAATAATAATAATAATAATAATAATAATAATAATAATAATAATAATAATAATAATAATAATACTTACTTATCTAGTCTATGGCATTAGACAATTCCTAAGCAAGCTACAGGAATATTATACATTTTATGGAACCCGGAGGTTCATTGCCGCGCTTACCTGAGCCCGCCATTCAATCCAATTCTGTGCTAATTAAATCACGGAGGATGAAATGGGCTGGACATGTTGCGCGCATGGGGGAGGAAAGACATCTCTGAAAAATATTGACGGGGAGACTCGAAGGGAAAATACCACTTGGAAGACCTAGACGCAGGTGGGAGGACAATATTAGGATAGATTTAAGGGACGTCGGATTTGCGAGGAATGGTTGGATAGAGTTAGCACATAATTGGGATGGATGACGGGCTCAGGTAATCGCGGCAATGAAGTTTCTGGTTCCACAAAATCAGTGCCGTATTTAAGCCTACGCAGACTAGGCAGCTGCCTAGAGCGGCAGATTTGAAGGGGCGGCTTTTAAGCTGTTACTGTTTTTTTTAAATATATTAAACATTTTATTCATAACTTTTCAAAATAGTATACAAATGTAACGCACAATGAAATAGAAATGATCTACCAACGAGTAACCTCCTTCCCTAAAAGCAATTAGCAGTCCCATTGTTGTTGTCAATGAAATTGGAACTGTCTTTCCATTTAACCGCATTTGTTTCATTTGCAAGAGTAAAGAGTGCAGGTGTTTTATTAATATTTATGTGCAGTGACCTGTTACTTATGTGAAAATGAGTGATAGCCGGAAAAAGCTAAGTGGTTTTCAATACCGGAAACTCGCCAAAGACAAGGCAATAAAAAAAGAGGAAACTGTGAGAAAGTGCACAAAAATAAATAACCTGTTTAAAAAACAAACACAGCCAGCTTGTTCCAGTTCGAGTCCAGATTCAGATTGTGTGGCGAAGAGTACCAAAAAATGCTGTTCGTGTGATTTATCTGAGATAGGCGTTTCCGATATTAAAAACAATAGTAATAACCTGTTAATTTATTTATTATTATATATTATTATTACTATTATTATTATTATTATTAGCCTACTATTTCAGTTACAATAATGCTTATTGTAGGTTACTTTGTGGTACATTTACGTGGAAATAAGGGGGCGAAAATATTTTTCTCTGCCTAGGGGTGCTTAGGTAGCTAAATACGCCCCTGCATAAAATAGATAATATTCCTTTAGCTTAATTAGGAATTGTCTATTGCCACTGAGTAGCAAGTACGTATATTTTGCTGTTAACAAGTTACAGAACATAGTTGAGATAAGTGGCCAGAAACCGTAGTGTTACGGCAAGCCTTTCTTTCACCGGGATTGCATCTCCGAAACTTGTATTTTGTTTAGCTATCCGTCCGCCAAAGATAGAAATTAATAATTCGAAATCATGACTAGTCATTCGAACAATGTTCTTAAAATGACTGTCTGTTCGTAACTCTCCAGATAACAAATCTCGGTCAACCCGTTGAAGATCACTCAAAAGGTCACTACTTACTTCGCGCTTGTAAATAAGGGCGTACCCAGCGCCCCCCCCCCCTCGCCAGCTATCAGTGAAAGGAAAAAAATGTATATTAATATAATTATAGTCAGGTGTCTTTCTATTAGGACAATTATTTAAAAGTCAATAGGGACATAAAAAATTTGCAGAAGTGTTATCAAATCGATAACATGGAAGCATATGCCACAGTGGGTTCGGACCCCCCAGAAGACAAAACGTAAAATTATATTTACGTATTTTTAAAAATATTTATTAAATTATACAAGTTCTGTTGTTTCAAATGTGATATACAGTGGTACCTCGAGATACGAGTGCCCTAACATACGAGTTATTTGAGATACGAGCTGTAGTGCGAGCGAAGTTTTGTTTTGAAATACGAGCGACATTTGAGATACGAGGAACAGTCAGCTGCGACGCTGCACACGGCCCACCAGTTTACTGCGCCTGCGCCTCGTGGTCTCGCGCATTATCCCACGTATTCCCCCAGTGGCCTTGTTTGTGTTCTGTGTTGTTTACCTCGCTGTCGAAGCATCTTTGCTAAGTTTTTCTAGGGCTTTGCGCTTTTTGTGCATTTACATACTTTAGCCTATCACATTTCTTTTTATAACCATGGGTCCGAAGAAAGTGTAACAAATATGTATGTACACTTTATAAAACCAGTTTTTTTTTTTGCTTTACATTCTCTTTTATTATGTTTTTATACAATATTTGTCATTTATAAATACATTTTTCTTATTCAAAAACACGTAACAAAAACAATTGGGGGTAGCATTTTTGGGACTGGAACGGATTAATGGCATTTCAACTAATTTGAATGGGGAAAATTGCTTTGAGATAGGCCTACGAGCAAATTGACATACGAGCAAGGTTACGGAACGAATTAAACTCGTATCTCGAGGTATCACTGTAGCAGTTATTTTGTTTTCATAATATAATGAGTAGGCCTATTATTTCCACTGTTCCATGCGTTTTTTTAACTTTTCTTATGAATAGTAATAATTAAACTTAGGTAATGTTTTCTTGTTTAAGTTGGCTTGGAGAATGGTAAACAAATTTTCTAACTATTCTCGAAACCCCCCGGCACTTTCGATCCTCCCAGAAATTATTTTCTGGCTACGCCAGATTATGGTATGACGTCTGGAGAAATCAGGATTGTTAGAACAAACAAAGTTACATGATAGCCTATATAACGCAGGACATCTACGAATGCCGCTGGGCATAGAGCGATGCTGTCGATGTTTACGTCCGCACATAGGCCCTTGGAGGGAGTGAGAGAAGGAAAGCAGTAATTCACAGTAGTGTGCCGTGTTGTAGAAATATTTGCAGTATTGGTCTACCTTTTAATCCTGAAGGGAGCTACTGATCCCATGAGTTACGTACACTAACATTTATTGATGGTGTCCGCAGCACGGCACAATGATAACGCATCATGTTATAGGGACTGATATTCGTGCTGAGTGTACTGCACAGTGCGATGACATCACTTTAGAGGAAGATAGTTCGTAAACATGACACCGGAAGAGATTTTTCTCCTGAGTTATACTTCCAGAAACTATGTTTTACCCTAGGAGAATGCTTAATACCGCTGACAACTTGCACCGTAGAGTGAAGACGTGGATGAGAAGTTATACGAGGGTCATCCACAAAGTAAGTTCCGATCTCCGATAAGGAAAACAAAAACATTAATAAGTAAGAAATATTTATTGCAATATTTACAGAGATTCATTGGCTACTTCTCTACAGAGTCGGCACCGTTATCGAGGCATTTATCTTAGCGGTATACCAAAACTTTTATGCGCACGTCAGAGGAATCTGCCGCCAGCGGTATGCAGAGAAAGGTGATGAGTTTCTCGACAATGTTGTCACTGGGGATGAAACATGGGTGAAAAAAAACTGAGAAGGGCGATCCATCACGAGAGACGTGGAATACTGACAAGGGGAATTATGCTTTTGCACGATAATGCACGGCCTCATATAGCCAACGCCACACGGAATCAGTTGCTTCAGTTTGGATGGGAGATCTTCGACCATCCACCCTATAGCCCTGACCTCGTGCCAAGTGATTTCCATCTCTTCTGTCTCATGAAGCGATTTCTGGCAGAAAAAAACAATTCCACAACGACGCTGAGGTACAGACGGCAGATGACACTGGCAAACAAATTGGTGTAGCGGTACGATAAATGGTTCAATAACGGTGGCGACTTTGTGGAGATGTAGCCAGTGAATCTCTGTAAATATTGAAAAAAGTATTTTTTGCTTATTGATGTTTCTGTTTTCGTTATCGGCGATCTGTTTCCTTTATCGGAACTTACTTTCTGGAAGACCCTCGTATTAGCGAGGACCGTCTGTGAAGCTTGTGCCTTCTTAGTGTCCACAGAAAACGGGCAAAAGTCCCCTGGTTTCTAGAAAAAAGCGATTGACTTGTTTGGCAAGAAAGAAAGAAATTTAAAGCTTGATTTTTTCAGATAAATATTAATGTCAAACGCTTACATAAACATAGTATAATTATTTAATCGCCTTCGTGTCTGGTTGGTGATATTAATTTGTTGTAAATGTAAGTGTCCCGACAAAAACGCATATATGATGTAGGCCTAAGACAATTTTTTTACTTAACCAGTTTCGAAGCCAATTCCAGTTTTATATTCAGAAAGTGCTTGCAAACTATGGACGATTTCTTCCAACTTAGAATATAGCACAATACCCCCAGTAAATATCATATGGGTTCCCTTGACCCACGGTCGTCTTTTAGCCGAACTTATCACAAGAAATGCCTCAGCAGCGAGGACAACATAATCGTCTGCGCAGTAACTTGTTACAAATGTCTTTTTGTCTCTCTAAACATTAGTTATATATAAGAAATGTTATATGACCTATTTCCTAAATAAAAATTACATACACTAGTTTTCAAAATTACAGCAACAAACCGAAATTTCATCTTTGGTGGTTTATTTTATCACAAATCAGTATAAACAGGTGATAGTAACGTATAAACAACATGAGGAATAAAGAAAGTAAACTATTGCAACTTTTGTGCATACCTTTAAAACAAAACAACCAGTTTTTTTTTCACACGTAATGAATTTTACACATATCCAGAAAAACGCGTTAATGTGCTCAGTATGGGGTGTGACCACCTCTGGCAGCAATACAGGCCTCACAACGGCGTGGCATGCTGTGAATAATGTCATCAATCTCATTTTGAGGCAGAGCAGCTCGCAAGGCCAGGAGAGTGCTTGGTGGATGTTCACGTGAAGCAGTCGTCTCCCTATTACATCCCAGACATGTTCTATAGGATTAAAATCGGGAGAATGAGCAGGCAAATCCATGCGTGCATTATCTTCAGTTTCCAGGAAAACATCCACCAGCTGTGCTCTATGAGGACGAGCATTATCATCCATCAGTATGAAGTCTGGGCCCACAGCACCTCGAAACAACCACACATGAGATGCCAAGATCTCATCACGTTACCTGACAGCAGTTAAACCTTGCCGATTTACTCGTACAACTTCATGAAGAGGTTTTCGGGTAGTCAAAAGAATTCCTGCCCACACCATTATTGATCCACCTCCAAATCGGTCTCTTTCCACAATGTTTGCGTCCCGAAATCGTGTTCCAGGTTCTCTCCAGATGCGAATCCGTCGAGAATCATTTTCAAGACAAAATGGACTCATCTGTAAAGAGAGCATTGGCCCACTGTTCGACCGTCCAGTTGGCATGTTGATGACTCCACTCTAGATGTACAATAAAGGCCTTCTGTACACTGTTTGCTTCGATACAACTGTTCCAGTGGATGCTGTGAGGTCAGATGCCAGTTGTCGTGCACTACTACGGCGGTACGGTCGTGGACTTACAGTCAAATAACGGTACTCTCTTTCTGATGTCACTCTTGTTCGTCCTTGCCCTGCTTGCTGCACAAACGAGAAACAACAGAACGATTCACATTAAGCCATCTGGTCACATCAGCTTGAGACTGTCCTCCTTCCATTCTTCCTATGCCCCTCCACCGAGGAGAATCTTCTAGGCGTCTTCTCTGAACCATCATGTACCTGCAGTAAATGTTTACACAGCAAACATTGATATTGGACTAAACAGCAAACACTATGCTGCAGTGCCCCTTTTGATAAGTGCACTGCCCTTTTGATTGGTGCACTGACGTCATCGTTTGCATATTTGTAAGATGACAGGAATGCCATCTTCAGTTCAGAACACGACTGTACGGACATTTACATTTTATATGAATATCTTGTATAGTAGACACAGAAAGGAGAAGTATCAGTTAATTGCTTTAATTTTGGACACTAGTATATAATTTGTTACATGTTACATATAACTTGTTACATGTCATAAGTTTATTAAAAAAGTTATATCGTGTAGCCTAAACCCAGCTGAACGACGCACCCTATTCTTCAATACATCCCAACCAACCATATCCTAACGGTAACTCCGACTCCGACTCGTCAGTGTCAAATGTTTTAAAATGTTAAAAATAAAAATATATTTCGACGAAATTGTGGCCATCCTCAGTGAATAATTTAGGCCTAAATGAAAATAAAAATCATAGCCACCTCAAACCAACACAATATTATGTTGTTATGCAGCAATGTGCCTATGATTTTAATTTTATTAGAATTATTCACTGACGATGGACACAAGTTGGTCGAAATATATTTTATTTTTAACATTTTACAACATTTTATATTAACAAAGCGGAGTTGCCGAATTTTAAACTCAAATAAAAGACTCAAAAGGCTCTATTTTTGCACACATACCGTAATGATCTAACCTATCATGTTAAAGCATTGTTTTCATTATAAAGTGTGAAGCAAATAACAAAGTTGAAATACTAGACACAGGTGGGTTCCAACAAATGTTTCTTTTAATTTAGAAGTGTTTAAATTCAAATATGTATGAATGAGAAATAACTGCAGAAAAAATATAAATAAATTTACTTCACTTGTGCAGAGTAATTATTAGTATTGAGTTCAACTTGGGACTGTGGAAATTCAGTTAGGATTTTAGTTCATAGTATTACTGAAGTCTAGCCTCTTCCTCTATCAGTGGATCTCGCGTTCAAACAACAACAAAAATCTAAGATCATCTTGAAACGCAATAAAAAGTAAAAAAAAAATTTTAAAAAAGTTGCACATAGCCTACGTCGTTTCTAATTACTTCAAGGAACATTCATGCAAAGTTGTAAGAAATTCAAACAAAGCGTTTGATCGTGAATTCATAACATACAAAGTTATAGGCAAACAGAAGAATTGCGGTAAACCCTTAGAGTTACGTCAAAAATATACAGGATCACAGGGAAAATGTAGAAAATCTTACACTCGAGGGTGGAAGTAAATTAGTCTTCAAATCTTGTAGCATAAACCGTTTAGTCAGAAACAAACCAGAACCATTAAAAGGGGCACCATTTGAAACGGAATAAAAAAAAAAGATACGTCGATTTTATTGACTTCAAGCCAATTTCAACAAAGGGTAACTCACAAATTTACAAACGAATACATTAAAAAGAAAAATGGAATATTTACAAGATAGCTGTATTATAGATATATATCAGTCGTGGTTGCGTAGTGGCAAATTTATGTCAGAATTAGGCAAGCTTCTGCTCCCGCCTAGCGTGTTGCGGGAGGTGTATAACTCGATCGGTAAGACTTGAGCCAAACAAACGGATGCGCAGTCGTCTACGATGACGTAATCTAGATCTGCCTGACCTTCACAGCACGTGATTTTCCCTGCCAGTTCATACTGTACGGACCGTGTAAAAACATCTTAGTTAGCCTCACAACATTCAATAGTGAAATGTGATACGTTAATAAGAGCAATGGAAGGCGAATGTAGTTATTCTAGCAAAGAGGTTGGTGGTGGTAAAGTGATTCACAGTCAGAGCAGGGAAATAGTGTGGAATGTATAGGCCTATGGGTATTTCAAACAGGTGCACCAAGATAACCCTAAATATGCAATTCAGCAGCGTACTTCGGATGCTACAGGAATTTCATTCAGCAGCATTAAGAAAATTGTGAAAGAAGGTGAGAAATGTGTTCAAGATGGAACGAGATTTAGTACTCCACACAAAAAAGACCAAGAAAAAAGTTAAAACAGACTTAGATGATTTTGATAAGTGTGTAATTAGAAGGACGGTGAATGGATTTCACAAAACAAATGAGGAAAGGCCGACTTTAAAAACACCATTATCTGTCCTCACCTTCTGCATACAACTATTGGGAACTAGTGTTGCAATTGCTACATGGTGATTTTAGGTAGATTTCGAAGAAAAATCTACCTATTGGAATCGATACCATGTGTCATGATTTTCGAAAAATTCTTTCATATCTTTACGTTTCATGCCTCCCTAAGTATGAAACCACCGCCCGTTAAAAAAAAATTGTTATATATATAGGCTATATATATATTTACATGCTAGCAGCCGTAATTTTGAAGATATTTGAACCAAATTTTATTATGTTATTTCTAGGCCCAATAGTTCGGACAAGTTCGTTAATGAGCAAAATTGGCCCAAGGGGGGTCGGGGGAGGGGGTTGAAATTTGGATAACTTTATTTCTAGGCTCCTATGAAGTATGTTTGAATAAATTAGAGTACTCCCCATGGAGTTCACAGTGACAGCAACTATTCGGGGGTTTTGGGGGTACGAGTGGGAGTAGGGGTGGGGGGATGGAAATTCGAAATTTTTGAAACCACGTCTTGTGGGGTATCGCTGAAAAGCTCTTGATGAGTACTCTACAAATCAATAATCAGTTTATCGATAGCTCTCATATAAGGAGAGATTTGAATGTTTGATCAAGTTCTCTATCCTCTTTTTGCAGTTATTATTGCGGGTTTGTCATGCAAAGCTAAAGAAGAAGAGTGCTGCGCAGCGACAATAAATTAAACCAAAAGCCCTTCGAAATCTACATCAGCCTGTAGGCCTGCCTATAGGGATTTTATATATTACGACTTTTACACAGTAGGCCTACTACTGAATTTTCATGATTTTTTATTTTAATTTTAACGACCATCAATAGATGTGAAATGATAATGTTACTGTTACTTCTTTTTAATCTGATATGGCAACTACACACATAGCCCTATTTTATTAGTTAATTTCAGAGTAATCCCAAGTGATTTGTGCATATCATTTTAAGTAGAATTGATTGTATAAGGTGAATGTATTTATTAATTGATTATTAATTGAAAATTATTTTTTCTGGAGGTAAATGGGCTTTAAGGCAAGTGTTGAAAAATTTACATTTCAGGTGGAGGAAAACAGTGAATAACCGGAAGATATGAATTGAGAAAATGGACATCCTTAAAATACGTCTGAAGTATTTACGATGACTTACAACGTACAGGGAAGAACGGCGACCAGTCATCTACATGGACAAGACCTACATTCATTCATCGCACACCAAAAACACGCATGGAGTGACAACAGTAACACGGGACTGCTAGCTCCGGTTTCGAAGGGACAATGGGCTATAATTGTGCATGCAGGTGGTGAAGACGGTTTTGTGGCCAATGCACTTCTAATGTTTAAGTCGGGTACAAAATCAGGAGATTACCACGATGTCATGAATTTTGTCAATTATCAAAAATGGCTTACGACTAAATTGATACCCAACTTCCCCAAAACTCTGTTCTGGTAATCGATAATGCACCATACCATAACGTAGAACTTAACCCCGCTCCAAATTCCTCATGCAGGAAAGCTTATGGTATGATGGATTGACTTACACAACATGGTATTCCATTTCACTCGAAAATTCTGAAACCAGAATTATATTCACTGACTAAACTCAAAAAGTCCGCTTTGAAAACATTCAAAATTGACACCCTTCTTACTCAACATGGACATTCCGTTCTACGACTTCCACCTTACCACATTCAAAATTGACACCCTTCTTACTCAATATGGACATTCCGTTCTACGACTTCCACCTTACCACCCCGACCTAAACCACATACAGTTAATTTGGAAGTCATTCAAAGACTACATGGAAAAGAAAAATGTACGTTTTACTTTGGACTCTCCAATGCAATTGATAGAAGAGAAATGTCAGACCATGACATCCGAAGACTGGATTTCAAGATGCCGACATGTTCGAGACATTGAAGAAACGTACATTGCCCAAGAACCGGCCACTGATGCAGTAACAGAACAGCTGGTAATTCAAGTGGGAGATGACAGTGACGCAGATGACGACGATGGTGATGATGATGATGATGACGACAACGAGGCCGGTACTATGTCTGGCGTTGAAGTTTTGTAGACCCAACAGCGGTATTCTGTGAGTCACATACCATTACTTTAATATTTCATAACTAAAAAATTACTTGATTCACTTTATTTTTTGTTTATTTTTCTTTTTTCTTTATAGGTACGGGCTATTATGAACCGCATCGAATGAATAGTACAGTATAGGCCTACGCATTCTCTTCGAATCCTACTCCATTGCTATCGGCGGACGATAAGCTATCTGTGCGTGTTTGGTTCAGGTCCTAGCGTCCCAGTTATACTTATAGGAACCAGAGACGGGCTAAGAAGGAAACCTGAAGTAAACAAACACCAGTATGTCTGTCTCACTCTTAGATCATACTAGTAATGTGCTAGAATGAGAGAGATGTACTGGTTTTTGTTTACTTCAGGGTTCCTTTTTAGAACGGTCAGACTTTAGCTGTGGTGATATGTATGAACAACTGATTTGAAGTGCCTTATTTGTGTTATTCAAGGGTCAATATGCCAACAAATTGAGCCATTGCAACATGTGGAAATATAAATAAGCTTAACGGTGATAGGATAGTGACATTACCTATGGATAAAACTGTTCGGGTAAATGTATAAATTTGTGTTAGCGAATAGATTCATTTAGACCATTCTTTTCACTTTGACAACAATGATTTTGTTCGAGACTTATGAGCTGAATTTCTGGGCTTACAGCCATAAGGAAACAATACTATTTATAGTTTGAATGTCTGTACTGAGGATGTATGTAAGAGAATGACTAGCAACTCAAAATAATATAAAATGTGTCTGCTTGTTATCTGGAAGCAGAAGTGATTTCTCGAACACCAATCATATGATGTCGATACAAATGTAAATAATAAGTTTTCGCACTTTGCCTTTTTGGGTAGATTTATCATTATTTTCCACTGGTTGAGATAGTTTTTTGGTTGTAAGCCTAAGTACGAAAAATATCAATAGAAACTATTCAAACCAATGACTGAAGTAGACGTTTTAGCTTATGGGGTTATTAGAAGATGAGGTAAAATTTATAGCGTGTCATAATTTATTGAACACCGACTAACATGAATTATATCTGTAATTTAGTTTCTTCTCTGAAATAAAAAAAAAAAAAATACTAAATGTTTTTAGATCCGTGAAATGGAGTAGGGTGGTTCCTGTGAGGGTTGACATGTCATATTGTCAAGTGTCACAACAGAAAGAGGTTAGACTTAAAGGGTAAAGCATATGGGTAGGTGGCTAGGTAAATGTTACCACCCCCCACTGAGTTAAAAAGGATTTGGCTGACAATATGCAACATAACTCCTCCCGATCTTTATGCCAGATGTTATAGAGGCCAATGATATAAATCCACGAATCAACATGTGATTGTTCACGTTTGATGTGTAAACACAGTTGGAATCCAAAATCCAACTCCACACCAAGCTAGCGACACCTCTTCCTTCATAATTTACAGTTTGGGTTTATCATACGTTTCCTTGTTGTTTCGACCAACATTTGGAAGACTCATAAAGTAATCTCGTGTCTTAAGTTTTCAAGCGTTGCCGCCTATTGTTGCATTGAATCATATTGTCAGCTCCACACACTCATAAACAATATTCTGTCACGACGGGAGCAATATGGCCGATGGGCGAGCTGAAATAACTTTGTAAGTCTTTTCAGACGTATTGAATGAATTATATCGAACAAATGCTCGATTAGATAAGCTATTCTTCACACAGTGTTGCCGTATTTATACCCAGGAATGGAATATTGCGGTTTGCCTTGTGATGATAATAGTTATAGGATACAACTAGATTTAATTATTATCACATTAACTTATTTTTATCAAGATTATTATAGTTATTATAATATCACAATCAATACAAAACTATTCTTGTCCTTAATAATAAGCAGGGCCTGGATTTTGATGACATGTCATCTTCTTTTAACTGGAACATTATGGACGTTGCCCACTAGTGCAGATATTCTGACCATGGTTCCTAGATTGTAAAAATGATGATGTTTAGGATCATCTTTGGTAATTTTTTTAACTTTTCATTTTTGGGTCATTTTTTTAAATTCAATAACATTATTTGGTCATTTTATGACCATTTTATGGTCTTTTCCCCATTTCATATTTTTAGGGAATTTTTTAAAAATTTAAAGTAATTATTTTCTCACTTTGTGTTGTTTCTTGCATCACATAGAGCTTTTGTGCATTTACTTAGACTGAATATTATGGAAACTCTGAATAAGCATTAATAAACGGAACTTGTAATTTTAATTTGGATACAGAAAGACGGTGTTTTCTGGATACATTTAATCGTATGTATCAATTAACTAACTAGAATATATAATTGGGTCAATAACATAAATTTAGAATAGACACAAATCTGATGAACAAACTAGTATTTTCATTTTTGTTAGTTTTGGGGTAATATTTTAAGTATTTTTAGGTCATCAAAATCCGGGCCTACTATGCTGATATTAATGTATTAAATTGTAAAAATAGCAATAGCCTATTTAAGTTATTAAAATTTTTTAACTTCTCACGTTTGAAGTAGGCTACAGTAAAACCTTTGATATCCTGGCTACTGTGGTCCGAATTATGGAAAATCTTATTATCAGAGCGGATCTTTCTAATACAGCCGAAATAACAATAATAAATGTTTTATTCTAACTTACCTAGGCCTAATTACCGTACCATGACCCAGTTTATATTAAAATCAAATAATCAATTAGAGAATGAAAACGTGCAGCTATTAATAAGAAAGCAAGGAAACCCTTTAAGACATAGGTCTATGTTGATTTTTCATAACACATTGAGGAACACACACACATTTACAACTCAAAAAAACCTAGGCCTTAAAAAACTGTTTTCGAAACGATCATTTAAAATGTTAGTTTTATTCTTTGTTTTAAGATCGTGTTTCCCTTTCCTAGTGTGTTGGCGGGGAAAACGTAATTATAATTTTTTGTCACTAGATGTTTAGATTTTAAAATGTGTTATCTTTCATTCATATTGCAAATTTTGTATTCTCGGTTGTTGATTTTATGCTTAAATAACTTACGTTTTAACTTTACGCATAATATCGGAAACGTTAATCCAGATTTGCAGTTGTTAGGTTACTTATTGCAGAAACATAAACTGGGGATAAAATGCCATATTTAGTAATATGAGATTGCAAAATCACAACTGAATTATGAAAAGGCCTAATCTAATTTCTCGTGGTGGCATTGACTCCAGAGCGACACATTGAGCAACACTCTTGACCTTAGGGTCCTGCACTATTACTTTTATTAATGTCATGATCTCGATTTATCATCAACTGTTTCCTTTGAGCTGAGAAAATTGTGCAACTTTGTATATAAGAAGTCATTAAGAACGTCTTATCAGCATCTGGTTTTTGTAACAGTTAGACGTATCTCGTGATAGTGCAATTACTTAAATCGCGACCGACCACACGCATCGTTAAACAGCGTTAAGTCATCATTATTCATCAGAGGCGAGTCATAAATTATGTGTGTATTAAAAAATGTGCCAGCATGTCTAATATTTTGTGGGATTTGTGTTACGTCATTGAGCTAGCGGTAATGGTAGGAATAAGAAATGTAGCCTATGCAGACCTAGAACGGAAGTAAATATAGGTCAAAAGTAGAACTAAATAATTTCTTTTAAAACTAAAAATTTGTAGGCTATATTAAGAAAATTTAGTAGAGCAAGATGGTTATTGAAAGTGATTGACACGAAGTAATATATATAACTTATATATATATATAGTAATGTACATAATCTGCATAGTAATCTACACATAATAACAAATGAATTATGAAAAACATCATAAAAGCCTAATTAATGTCGCAAAATTGGTACTTTGGCAACTCTAAAGGTGTATATAATTATTACTATCGTGATGCTACTTTGTTTACTGGATAGACTATGTAGCGAAGTATACAGGAGGGACGTGGTAGATCCAAAGGACTTGGTCCTAGTAGGGCCTACTCCAGGAAGAAAAATTGCGTACTATCGGGACATAATGGGCAGAATCTGTCTGTGTACAACTGTGACATCTGAGTCACAGTTATGTAGACTGCATATAGCATATCTGCAACTTGAATCAGAACAATGTCACTTATCCTAATGGCAAAGAATTTCGAACCACTACGTTCGCACCATTTCGCCGAGCTTATAACAGAGCCACAGAAAGTCAATGAATCGAACTCAGTTGGCTAGCTCAGTTGGTAGAGTGGAGGCACGGATATTCTTAAGGCCCTGGGTTCGGGTCCCAGTGTACAAGGGATTTTCTCCTTTAATGTTCTCATGAAAATGTCCAAAAGAGACCATAATCTATGGCTTACGAATGCTTATATCCATTGTCTGTATTATGCAGTATAGAACATATTATACGAGTAAACCGCTACACATAAAAAGTATCCATAGACTAAGCCTGCATATTTGAAACCGTAAGTACAGTTAAAGCTAAAAATCTACTTCGTAATAGGCCTAGTATATATTTCCAATCTATTTAATATTTTGACTGAATAATCTATGATCTAATCTACATAAAGCCGATTTTGATAAAATATTACTAACATATATTAATTAAAGTTAGCTATATTTTAATTTATCAACGCATTATACATTAGGCCTATAATACGTCAATACGTAAGTTTTAAAGTTCACTCACCTTAAGACATTTATACGAGCACTAATACATAGGCCCATTACGTGTATTTAATTGAACATTATATGCATGGAAAGCAATGTAGGTTATTATATTTATTAGCAGTATTAGCAGTATAGCAGTATTGTAGGTTAATAATTTATTTATTAGCAGTGTCGGTATAGTAGTCTTATTTCATTAATAATAAAATCAGGTAAACTGATGTAACAAAGTGCCAGTATGTTTTTGTTTAATCAGTTATGATTGCAGTTATGGCATGCAGAATACAAAAAAAAGTCAAATTGGCCGGTTTTGGGATTTGAACCATGGAACTCCAGAACGTGAGGCCAAGACGTTACCATCTCGGCCACCTGGGACTGTTTAATTGTTTAGTTTTATAAGCGCATGTAAAGCAATAGTGTTACTTGTCATAGCTAACTGTATTTTAATTGCCAAAGCCTTATAAGATCACAGTGAAACAATAGGCTATGTTGTCATGATATCTGATGTGCATTTCATAATTTCTTTCGAATATGTATATTACCATAAAATATGCACTAAATTGAGCATTACTCCGAAACAGGTCAACCGATTTTATCCAATATCAATAGACGTCTTCCCATGGACATTATAAATGTTTATACCAAGTTTCATAAAAATCCGGTAAAGCGTATTTGAGTTACCGCGTCTTTAAAATAGACACTAAATTGGGTTTTACTCCGCTACCGGTCTACCGATTTGGTTCAATATCAGTAGACGTCTTCCCATGTACGTTATAAATGGGTATACAAAGTTTCAGGAAAATCCAATAAAACAGCGTTTCCCAACATATGGTCCGCGGACCACTGGTGATCCGCGAAGATGGTGCAGATGGTCCGCAGATATAATTAAAAAATATAAAGCAAGTGGAAAGTAAAGAAATAAAATTGTTTCCCTTATTTCGTTATAATGACGTATAATTAATACCCCAAATATTAAGAATATAGGCCTTCTTTTAAAAGTGGGAAGTAAAATTAGGTGTCCGTAAATTTTTTTAGACATTTTAGAGGTCCTCGGATTAAAAAAAGTTGAGAAACGCTGCAATAAAGCATATCTTAGTTATCGCGACTTCTTATATATTAACATAAAAGGCACTAAATTGGGCATTATTCCGGTACTGGCCAACCGATTTGGTTTGACGTCTTCCCATGGAGATTATAAATGCGTATACGAAGTTTCATAAAACTCCGATAAAGCGTATTTGAATTATTACAACTTCAAAATAGACACTAAATTGGGTGCTACTCCGGTACCGGTCAACAGATTAGGTTCAAATTCAATAGGGTACTTTTCATGGGCGTCTTAAATGCGTATACTAAGTTTAATGGAAATCCGATACAGCGTATTCGAGCTTTGGCGCCTTTATGATATAATCCATTAAAATAGGCACTAAATTGGGCATTACTCTGGTACCGGTGAACCGATTTGGTTCAATATCAATAGGGTTCTTCCCATGGACATTATATATGTGTTTTCCAAGTTTCATGAAAATCCGAAAAAGCGTATTTGAGTTATGGTGCGTACAGACACACGGACACACGGACTGACAGACGGACCGACATTTTTTCGTCCCCCACACAATCTCATAAAGTACCATACAGGCCCTTAATAATAATAATAATAATAATAATAATAATAATAACAACAATAACAACAACTTCCTTCCCAATGTTGTCGATAACAAAAACAACAAAATCAATCCTATCCAGGCAATAATAACTCGCAATTACTATACATTTCATACCTAAAGCCGGTTGCACCATCACCTAAGTTCCCACAACTAATACTAATTCCAGAAAAATTATCGGCAGATATCAACATAAAGTCTAGGTTAGACAAATGTAAGGTAATATAATAACAAAAGGATGAACGCCGGAACAGATGTTGTTCCGCCAAAGAGGAAATGGATTAAACCAATGGAGGCACTTCATAATGTGTAGCCTATAAATTTATTGAGATGCAACAATCAAGGAGAGTGGAACACCCAATAAAGAAGGAAAAAGTAAGAAACATTGATCTCTGCAGCTAGAATTAGGTAAGAAAACTAACACTTTTGCAAAACCTTCTTGATTCATTCAATTGCAATTATTATATCTTCCGATACTGAGGATGAAACAACACAACGAAAAATTCGGTCTATGCTCGTGAAGTATTGGAAATGTACTTTCGCAGCAATACAACACACCTTAGACTATAAGGAGAAAGAGTGATTTCCGAAACCGGCGCAATCAGATTAATGTTTTAATGGCATAGACTACTTCCGACAAACACAGCTATCCTTATGCACCCTAAGCAGAACTCAACATCAAGGTTCAAACGAGTCAGGAGAAAATGCAGCAATGGAAAGCCATGGCTTTGTTCGGTATAAACCCAGTGATCTTAGCTTAGGGTGTCCATTCGTACCGTTTTATCTCGTTTTTTCCGAGACACTTTTTTTTTTAAACAAAATGTCCCACTGACCCGACAGTTTTATTGGGGCACTCAAATGTCCCGCTTTTCTGTGATTGTGATTGGTCAATGTGTTTCACTCTACATTATTAAAAATTACAACAGTGAAGATCTTGCTCACTGTGAAAACATCCTGGAGTAATATGTGCTGAATTTTATGATAAATTATAAGAAAAACTCACTTCTCGAAAGAATACATAAAGTGAAATGTACAGTGACAATGAGGCATCTATTTCTGTGGAATAAATTATCTACACCAGTCTGCAGAAGAAATTTATGAAGACTTTTAGATTATCTGTGCGCATGAGACAAAGGTAAATTGTAAATATTCCCCAAATTTTGTTAATTAATTTTTTGTCATCTTTTTTCTCTTAATTGTCCTAGGTTTTTTACCAAAAAAAAAAAGGAATAAAAATGTCCCGTTTATATATAACCATTATATGGACACCTTATCTTAAATGCTATGAAATCGAAAAAAGATGCGTCAAATGCTTGGATAAATTTTTATCCAAGATCAAGTCAGTGACACTAGACGAACCAGAAATTCAAAACTAAAAATGCGCAAATAGAAGGTGACAGATGTAGAAGATCCCATTAGAAATCAGAGACCATCCACCTAACAGCGGGAATGCAATGTGAGCAGCTCAAACGTTACAGTCAAGTACCGGTATTCAATATCCTTTTATCAAGAACTGGCCTTTCTTCTAAAGAAATTGGTGTCCTCCTACACATACACTAGCCACACTAACCACACAATTTTAGCCTAAGTGATGAGATAATATACTTGCAATAGACCAGTTATAATATATTTTTATAAAAAATGAGACAAATCATTTTTAGTGATAGTTGTTCATAATAGCCACAAAGTAAAGTAACAAATTATTACGAAATCATTTTGAGCTAAAATTTGAAACTAAACGGAATCTAATAATATACCTTTAATACGCATTAATATACAATTAGAATTATATTTAATCTACTATACCCCCTAAATACGAGCTTTGCTCATATAGGGGCATACCTTGCATTTTAAATGCTAAATTAGAAAGAGTTTTTTTCTGTTTGGTTTTATTTATTTTTACTTGAAATTTACTAAATGTGAAATAATGTAAGTAATGTAATGTAATAAATAATAATAATAAAATATTCTACCAATAGTAGCTTTAACTGCAGGGCTTATATCTTCAGGCTCACTAAATAATTTCATAGCTTTAGGAGTGAATCCAAATGTGTTAAGATTTTATAGAAAGATATCGTTCTCAATACTTCACAAACTTTTAGAGTGAAGATGTTTCTCTTCAAGACGGCATTCCCTCCCAACTATCCTAACATGCTGGGAAAAGGAACCAATAATATTCATATTAATAATATTAATAATAATATTGTTGTTAATACTAGCTACATACTTGTAAAGAGATAATTTTGCATAATTCCATTGCACTTGCATTTGTCTTCAACTCACCCGCCACTGTCGCAACTAATACGAGAAATTTTATCTCTCCCATTTTTTCTCTAACAATTTTGGAATATATAGGGTATATGTTGTACGATATGTTACAAATAAATATAATACTATAAAGAACTATAGAACAGAAGTGAATACGAATTTGTACTGCTTTTTCCAATACAGCAAGCTTACCATGACTTTAGCTAGTATGCTGGAAATACAAGGGAAAGGGGGCGAGTATGAGGTGTGGGTGGATGGATTAAAGTGTGCTAGAGTGGAATAATTTCTGGTTAGGGATGTTCTAAACCAAGCGACTGGGCTCTCACATCCTTTATTTTACTCCCTCACCTCTCTCCGCAACCCCTTTCCCACAGACTTTCTCTCTCTTTCCCCAAACATATCCATACATACACAGGTCCTATACACGCATACATACTATACACAGCGCCAGTTTCGGTTTGTGCTTTAAGCCTCAACACCGATAAAGATGTCTGTGAATATTATTGAGTGGCTTATCCATAATAACGCCGTTGGGCTAAAACGTGGAGAAGAGCAGGATAGATATAGTTCCCTCTTCATAAAGGCTGAGAGGGAATGCTATAGGAAAGGGTATTCGCGAAAAGAAGACAGTACTGCTATAGAAAGGCGTAAGCTCGAAAAGAAGACATAAATGGTAGTTCAGAACATCTCTACAGCTTTTGCAGAAAAAGATATACGTGTTGATTTACTCCATAGATTCGTGATACTTTCATTCTAAGATCACATCTCATAGGCATACATCGGAAAATTACAAGAGCAATAATTAGGCCTACTGAATTAAGACATCATAGTGAAATTTATCAGACACACTGTGTCACAACTGAGGCTTCTCGCTACAAAGCAGATTCCATCCCATAATTATGAGGTCATTGGTCCTTCCACTGGCTCTATGGAAGGATGAACCAGTAAGGATGGACTAAGTCGAAAATTGAGGATTTAATGTAAAAAAAAACTAAATTAAAACAGTGCCTGCAGTGGTTGTAGGCTAATCTTTGTTTTCTTCCAGTAACGATTTGCTGTTAACAACTGTACATACTCTGTAATTAAATATAACCCTAACATACCCGGTAAAGTAGGGTTTAGAAGATTCGGAGATTCAATAATAATAATAATAAACTCGCTAGACAACTCCCACGCTTCACAATAACGGAAACCCTACAACCACACCATCACTTTGAATTCACTGCATTTTTAAACCCCTAAAAGTATAGGCTACTTCTGATAAACGTGCACAAATCCATTAATTTTAGTAAAAAAAGTTATTTTTTATTTTATTTCGCTATTCAAAATAATGAACTGTTTCGGCAGGTTCTGTCAAGTACAGTATTACAATTTTATGCATGATATATTACAGTTCCCTATTAACTGCAGTGAAACTTCAAGGACAGCATTATGTGCAAGATTTAGGATGGTGTCAAATTTATTACATGCTTTGCTACGAAAGGATTTTATGTGAATTGAGCCTTTCCCGGTGTTGAGAATGAATAATGGTCTAATTTTATTTGTAATTTCGGAGTTGTAAGCAACAAAAAATATTATTATTATAGATTAATAATATTAAAGATTAATACCAGAAAGTATTTCTGTTGAGACCCCGTTACTTTTATTTTTTTGAAACAAGACATACTCGAAATCAGGTCGATATGGTTTGCAGTTAATTTATATAGGCCTGTACAAAGCCCTACCCGATAATTTTAGACTTTGTAATCTAATTGACTATTCAAGAGAAATATTACCTTAATTGCATAAACTAATTTAAGAATTGATCAGAACCAAGATTCTGCCAAACTAGAGTTGAAAATCGCTTCAATTCATATGGGCCATCCAACCCATGCAAATATCATAAAATAATGCTTTTCCCTGTCCTTGAATATGATAGTCTCCCACCACATACTTTCATTGAAGTCTCAAATCTTTATTTTGAAATTCACATTCCCTCAGTCGCTCAAGGCTCTGAAGGTACCTTCTGGGATTGCTCCTTCTCTTGTTTTGTAGTCTAACCTGTAAAAACTGCATACTAGGTAATGCATAACCCTTTACAGACTATTCTGACCACAGATTTATTATAAATAACGAAACAGATGAATGGGCCAATTGAAGTTTTCTCATTTAAAAACATGTATCTTTTTGTGCCGTAAAAGAAAATTGAGATTAAAGAATTACAAAAAATTGTATTTATTTATGGTGAGAAACACAAAAATAGCATTGTTAAAACAAAACTGAACATGCACTGATTGCCTAGCTTTCCCTAAACATTCGTTAACTGACCCTAGGTATGTATGTGGGCTGCGCGAAAATGTTTTAACAGAGTATTAGAAAATATTACACTTTGAAACGGAATGACTGTGTATGTGTATTAGTTCCTATCACAAACATCTAGTAGACTACTTGTGTAGTCTAAAAAATAAACTAAATTGGAAGTAATATTGAAGGCAATAAGTGTTGCGGACATTTAATAATACCAAATAAACTATTAATACATGCGTATGAGTGCGCGCGCATATTTGAAAATGTATGTGCACGCGCATATGTTTATATAAACTATTTTCTGTTCATTACAGGTTTACGCTAATTTGTATTTCATTACCCAGCAGCAGAATACGCCTGTTGAATCTTCCTCGCAATTCTAGTCAGCTTTTCCACCGCTAGCGTATTGGGCGTACCTTCCAACTCTAAATAGTATAAATCATTATTACCCGGAGATCGGGGAAAATTGCTGCAGAGTTGCATTCGCGCCTGGTTAAAACCGGCCAAGAGTAATTGTGAGAGATATTAGAGAATAACTTAGACCTATACTAAAAAGAGTTGTATATTACCGAGTTGTAATACAACTCAAGCCCCTAACAAAACCTCCCCTCTATCTTCTCCGATTCCAATATGTTTTCATATTCTCGTGCAGTCGATTTTAAACAAAATGAAGAGAACAAACTAATATACTTTAATGAAAAAATAGCTCAGAAGAAAAATGGCATCATTAATTAACGAAATGCTTCTAATTTAATGGTTGAGAATAAATTCATTGTACAAATCATTGACACTAACAGACCTACGTTACAATAATACAGTTAAATAATAATTGAGTTATTGTAAATGTTGTTTTTATAAGAAATCATAATTATAACCTACACAACTTCTATTAAATCATGATAATTTACAACAACATTGCAAATATCGCAATGTCTGAAAACACCCGAAAAATAAATGGATTATCATGTTTCTAGGTGGTCCTAGGTTTATCTATGTTCTATATTGTAGGTAGGCCTATGCAAAAACCATTTGGCATCACGATCCTTATTACCCTTTCCAACCGTGTGGGTTTAATTTAAATTGTATATAACAGTAATGACAACAGTACATAGTAGGCTTACTAAGAAAATACACATTTTTCTCAAGAACTGAAACAGGGCTCAAATCTTACATTGGTGGCCAGATTGACTACATTTTAGAGGACAAAATATCTTCAGTCATGGTCCTGAGTGCAATATTTCAGACCTGTTAAACTTCAAGCAAGACGGAGCATCTAGCAAAATATAGTGTGTCTGAGTAGTATTTTAGTTCATTAGAGGTATAAAAGAAGTGTAAAAATCCGCATAGTTTCCGTTATTTTTGTAAACCATTTGTATTTTGGTTCCTAACATGCACAATACTTACCTACACTAATATTCTTTTGTTTTCAAATGCCGTAGAAATAAAACCCAAGGAGGATATGATTTGTGCTACTTATTTTATGAAAAATGCTGTACAGTTCAATTTATCTCATAGTAGAAAAATCTGTCAAAATTTAGTGCATCTCAATCTGTATAGTCAGCTCTTAGTTAAATTGCACAAGCCTAGGCTTGTTATAATAATTAATTTCCTGAGCGACGTTAGGCAAATCTCAAAACTACATTTCTCGCTACGTTACATGGGTATTGAAAATTTGTGACTGTATTTGGTTAGACAGTTATAGATATTATGGTTGTAAAGGTTTAACAGTTCTTAGCATGGTTTCTAAAGAGAGTGAAGTGTTCACATATATGAAATGGTGCTTGTGATAATGACACGAATGTGAATGAGATGAAGTAAAAGTTTAACGCGAATTATAGTGGCAAATAAAGCAGACTTTAGTGATTTCTTCGAAAATAAACGAAATTAAATAATATACTAAGTAAAATTAACTTAGGTTAAACAATACATGTTCAGACTATAGATGATTCAAATTGTTTAATGTTCTGAAAAACAGAAGATGAGAAGTTGAAATCGTCTCTACACAGTTCATAAGATGAGATAAAACATATTACATGCACCCTTAGGACTATATTCAAGAATGCCGATAGTCTATTTGAGTCTGGTTTTTACATTCAGAAGCTAAATTTCATTTCATAAGTTAATTTTGCATTTCACCAGCGACAATAACTATTGTTTTCCGTTAGCTCATGCTTTCCGATGCTTTTAGCGATTAGAACATCTGCATCAACATGAGAGATGACAGCGATGAGAAATATGAAATCATAATTTATGATAAGGCCCCCCTAGATGGATAAAAGAAATAAAATAAAACTAAACTCCATGGCGCTACATCCCTTTGAGGGACTAGGCCTGTCATCCAACTGCTTCGTCATCTGCCATAGGCAGATGGCAGGATTGGGGGGCTTGTGGTCAGCATGCCTACTCCTACGGCCGTGACTGATGGCTTACTGAACCGGAGCCGCTATTTCTTTATCAAGTAGCTCTTCAGTTTGTGCCAAGTGGCTGAGTGAATCCCGTTCCAGACCTCTCTACCTCAGAAAAATCCACGGAAGTACCGGGGATCGGACCCAGAACTGTGGATCCGTAGTTAGTGACACTAATCACTAGACTATGCAGGTGGTAGGATAAAATAATGCTTGTCGGATTTTATATGTATTAGGCTACACTGATTTCTTTACACGGGTCAAGCTCTCCGAAGTTTCGACTTCATCAGTGCTGACCACGATAGAACTCGGGTTTCCATCTGACTGGTAGATTAGCCTATAGGCTACTGTGATAATTACTATGCAATTATCGTTTTATGGTAAGTGATAGTAATATAATTTAATATATAGGTTAATGATTGTCATTCTATGTATTAAGAAATAAAAACATAATGAATGTTTACAGCACCAACTGAATTTCTTTTATCAAAATAATGTTTTGTTATTTTTAAAGGACAGAATATTTTGTTTCAGTTTAGTACTAGGCTACGTACGTTAGCACTGTTGGAAATATTAATATTCGTCAATTTATCTTTTTAGTATTTTACTTTCATTTTATGATTTGGTGAAATAAGGGTCCCAAGTGTTAATATTAAAATTAATGTTCAGGTTTATGTAACATCTTTCCAAGACAAGTAGACATAGGCCTACCTCTAGACGATTACAAAAGTGAAAATAATGTGTTTCAGGAGTCCAGAGTTCGCAGTTAATTAGCTGTGCCAAAGCCAAATTAATGTCACTTCGGGACCCATGCAAATTGCAAGTATGGTTAGGGAGCTTTTTCTTACATTTAATGACAATGAAATAAAGCACAGGATCTAAGCGAGTGAAAGAGGAGAAGCGAAAATGTATCTTGAACTAAGATCATTTTTAAATTATAGATTCTTCCAGCTCTTGAATTCTTTGAAAAATAGGTTATTGAATAATTCCACTATAAACCCTACTGTAGAAATAGTCTGTATGCATCTAACCACGCCGTCCCGAGCCTAAAAAAATAACCCTAGGTTAGTGAACAGTTAGGTTAACAACATTGATAATTAGGCTAGTTATTAGCATTCGGTTTGCATGATGATTCAAGTTTGCTTCGTTATGCTCAGAATGGTCTAATCTTTTCTTTGCGTTACTCGGCAGTGAGATAGCGCGTAATTATCATGCGCTTGTTCCGAATAATTCAATGAAATATGTCCTAACACATGAAATTCTTTTAACTGGAAATAATAGTTGTTAATTTATATTTCCAGGAATTATGCTGTATCACCTATAAATCAACTTCTGCTACCTCTAAGGTTTTATGAAACTAGATGGAACAGCTGAGTGTGATAGATCATGTTGGAGTGAACCGATTATCAGCGTTCCGGATCATCCATAAGGTCAGCAGAGCCACGGCAGCACTGTCTTACGTCCAATTTTTATTACTATGCCACAGATAATGGATTTATTTTGTAGATAGTATTCCATAAAGTGGCAAGATTCCTAAAAGTGGTCGGTGTTATGATTGCACCCATAAGCCTATTCAAATGAGGTTACCTGAGGGAACAACGCCGAAATATTCAGGAATAAAAAGCTGCTTTTCATTGAATGTATGCGATGCCAATATAGAGTTTACTGGTATACCGTAATATCTAGGCTGCCTGAGTATTGCCATGAAAGCACAATTTTAACAACAGTCTGCTACGGACCAGACTTGAACAGGGAGTTTATAGTGACTCCGTTCAGCTATTAAATGCAAGTTATCCCTGCAGGGCTTACCTGATGCAGTTGCAGTGCATACGCCAGCAGAGGATTTATCTCTAACGAATCTCAGATCAGGAACTCTATGGTGAGACTCTATGGTGTATGGAAGAGAAGATTCCCTTGGGAAAAAAATGTGAGACTCTATCGTTCATTTCCCGATACAGTTGATAAAGGTTGCAAATAAAATATGACACACATCTCCAACCTCCAACACCATAGGCTGCTCTCTTGGAGGATGAACAGCTGGATGACAGATTGGAGTATCGGAATTTACCTAGCCAAAATGTTAGGAGAATATTAATCAACAATTATTTAAGGAGCCTTTTCCAAAAACAGAAGTTATCGTGAAATTCTGAATCCCCTCAGGTAAAATTTGGCTTTAAAAATGTTCACTGAAAGAAATAGGGTCCTTAAGTCTCCTAAAGCGATTTTGTGTGTTTGTTAACGATGATTGTATACATCCATTGCCGATATGATAAAAAAAATTTCCGAAGGAGTTCGTTTACGTGTACAATTTTTTGCACAATTAGATTCTTCTTCTTAGCCAGAGAAACGTCTTTATTGATCAGACTTTTCGGTATATTTATTCATGTTTAATTTACGTTTGGAACAGCGTCAAATGTTACAATTTTTGCCGATTGTTTGTAGAATAACCTTGCTCAAAGGTTTTTTCTTAAGAACGTGTGAAGTATGGAATTTCGGCTCTATCCGTTTCATTCTTTACAGGCACGTACACTTCTGTGATTTCGGAAGGAAGGATGTTCGTTCTAGATCGTAGAAGACCGTTGGTTCCCTGACAGAAAATCCCGATAACATGTTGCGTCTTGGAACGTTCGGTAGAAAGCTCTCTGTTGTTCGGGATAATCTTCTAGCCAAATAAGCGATCTGGTTTTCGTCTCTTAGGTTTGTGTTTAGAGAAATATATCTGCTGTGCGCCGACTTATGAAAAGATTTTGAGTTAAGAGAGCAATGGATAAATTTCTATGGTGGCAGCCTTTTGTGACTATGGAATTGACCTCTCCAGAGTGTGCTTCAACTCCTTAGCAATGAATTGTTTTCCCGTTGAATGGAACCATTGGACGTGTAACACAACAACACCCATTCTCCCAACAAACTAAGCGGATTGGGTGTTATGCTTTTAAAATGCGACAATGTGTTCCCCCTTCTATTTTAACTCGTGAACAGTTACGTAGAATGCTCTATCGCAGCGTTTCTCAACCTTTTTGAACCTGAGGACCTCTAAAATGTCTAACAAGTTTTACGGACCCCTAATTTTACATCCCATTTTTAAAAGAAGGCCTATATTCTTAATATTTGGGGTATTAATTACAGGTCATTATAACGAAATATGTGAAAAATGTTACTTCTTTACTTTCCACTTGCTTTTTGATATTTTTAAATTATGTCTGCGGACCATCTGCACCATCTTCGCGGACCACCAGTGGTCCGCGGACCTTAGGTTGAGAAACGCTGCTCTATCGGAAGCAACTAGCTCTACTTAACGTAAGGTTGCAACAGTAGTGAGTAGACGTCTACAGCCATCTCTGATGTTGTCATTCGGGTTGCCTACTAGAGCAAAGTGGACGGCGTTTCGGAAACATCCTGTACATAAAACATAGCCTACCATAGGGTTACACATTTTACTCCAATAAAGCTAATCTATTGTGCCTATAATGATAATAATTTTATTATTACTGTTATTATTGTTATTATTATTACTATTTTGATGAGGCCTGCTAGGACCACGTGCCAATTTCAATACATCCATCAATGTTGTTTTCGCTTCCGTTCTTTCCAGTATTCCTCCATCACTGCGCAGATCTTTCTTCTACTCTCCTCAGACCACTGGGTTTCTTTTTCATCCTGCCTTGGAATCCTTCCAGTCTTAAAAACCTCTCTTTCCAAAGTTCCCTCTCCTCTTATTTTATTTCTTTCCAAATCTTTCTTGACCTCTTAAACAGAACTAGTTGATTTTTTCTTCAAAAGGTATTTGAATGTTTGTTTAGTTAATCTACTGTCATCCATTTTATAGATATGTTAAAAAAATATAAATCTCATTATTATTATTAATATTATTATAATTAACTTTTATTATTAATTTTCTTACGCTTCTTCGTTACATTATCGATACAATGCATATCGATATAATGTGTATTGTACAGAGATATAAAATAATCAATATGTGAATATTTGGAGTCATATTTATATATGAACACAAATGCAATATCTTCTTTTATAGGCCTCTTACAAAAGCTGGCTTGGAAATTATTATTTTAGGCATGGTAGAAGCAAAAGAAGGGGGAGTGAAAATAAAAGGGTGTTTTGCTAACGCACAAATCACAAACGATTTCCGATATGCTTCCCTTTGAGTAATAAACCAAACTCATAATGAGAAGGTGCGATACCACCTACGTTCATTCTTTTTTCCCCAGACCCAATTTATTTTAATTGTCCCATTTATTTCATAAAACATACCATCCTACTACAAAATGTAGGCAAATGAAACGAATATGGCTCCCATTGTTATAAACCTAAATCATATGTAGTCTACTTAGAAATAAAATTTACAGTATTATACACTTGGTGCACAATGGAGTTCAATTTCTTTGAGTGCGTTTAATTCCCTGTAGTAATAAACTGTTAGCATTCTTTTGCTATATTTTACACACAGGCACACATTATTCACAATGGGTGACATCAATTATATCTTTTCTCTAAATGAAATATGAACTCGAATTGTAAAACTAGAAGCTTAGTTATTTTAAGAATGTATTAAGTTACTCACAAAAAGACTATTTTCAGAATAAGTTATGGCAAGAAAGGTCATCAATACAGCGGTCATCAACATACGGCCCGGGGACGCATTCGGCCCACAAACAAATACTAATTTTAACTATAAAGCTAATATTGACAAGTGACAAAGGAACACATTAAATTCAAGAATGTCACTGTACTTATTGTTATTCATTAACATTGGTAAGTAGCAGACAAAATAAGTAATCCCTACAGATATTGTAATATGGTCAATATTTGTTTTACGTAAGTACATGTTATTAACCATCCACAAATGAATAAATCAATGTGGCTCGCTAGTCTTTCACCAAAAAGAAATTGGTCCTTTAATTATGAAAGGTTGAAGACCACTGTTCTAATATCAGCTTAAGAATATGCATTTCATAGTCTTAGTTCCAAAATGACAAAATCCTTGGTCTCTCCTAAGGCTGACGTAAATTTAATACAAACATTGTTAATCAAGATCATCCGAGTATACTATTTTAATAAACCAATTTTCCCTGAATTAGTATAATTACATTATTGTTGTAAAATGAAGTTAAGTGCAATTACTTACAGGAGGCTACCGATTAAAGCCAAATTTTAAGAAAAGTACAATCGTATATCCTTTTGTTGCTGGTGGGCTACTGAGTAGGCCTACTATGTTGGTTTCGTTTTGGACTCCCGCATTCACTGAAAGCAACCAGATTCAAATGTATACTGTTTATACCGCTAAAGGCCTACTGCAATCCGAGAAATTCGTTGAAAGTTAAGAGAAATGTGGGCATTTGAACCTAGAATAAGGAAAGCTGTGTACCAAAGAATCCCAGTTCAGTTTTTAGGCCTAATAAATTATTTAGTAAATAGATGAAATGCTAATTCAGATATCAAGAATGTTTCTTTTAACACTTAAGAAAATATATATTTTAAAATTAATAAATAATAATAATAAAAACTACTAAACTCCATGGCGCTACATCCCTGGAGGGACTTGGCCTACCACCCGACTGCTGCGTCATCTACCACAGGCAGATGGCAGGATTGGGGGCATGTGGTCAGCATGCCGACACCCACGGCCGTTAATGGTGGTTTTCATGACCGGAATTAATAATAATACTAATAATAATAATAATAATAATAATAATAATAATAATAATAATAATAATAATAAGATGCAGGTCTTAGTGTATTTTTACATGTATAGGCTTAGGTGTTGTATACATGGGTGTAGGCTAATAACATGTTGGGAATGCTAAAAAAGTAATTTGTGTTCAGTATGAACTCCGGGATCCGTTAATAATGATCGCCTTTTGGGTTCCGAATATAAGCTAGTTACTAAGCAATGTTAAAGGTTTACGCACTGACAATGTAAGATTAGTGAAATTTAAATAACAACCTGGGATGAAGATTATGATTTCTGCAAAATAGACTGGCGTGAACTAGAACTTCAGGCATAAAGAGCAAGCAATAGGGATGCATATGTTATTAAGAGCATTAGGATCAACTAATAATAATAATAATAATAATAATAATAATAATAATAATAATAATTATAAAAATACAATCATATTATTATTATCATATTATTATTATTATTATCACCATCATCATATTATTATTATTATAGATTCACGAATAGAAGTTCTCAAGTTAAGAACATCTAGAGCCTAATATTAATAACCTGCTGTATTTAGTAACAAGTTAGGCCTATATTATGGAATGTTCTGAATATTTTGTAATTGGCAAATAGAAGTTTTCTTAATTAAGATTAAATGTTTAAGCGCTGGCAACGTAAGAATAGTCGGGGTCCAGATGCAAGATGAAGGTATCACAGTGGGACTTTAAATTGCGATTATCACTTCTTGTCATCACATACGCACTCTCACTGCTAAGTGACTGAAAAAAGAACCGCTACATTTCCTTAACACGTAACATGTGCTTGACTGATGCATGGTAACGAATTGAAAATATCAAGGGTGCATCTGCTCAGAATTAATAAATTCTCAGCTATTCATAATATACTACTAGTACTACTACTACTACTGCTATAACTAATAATATTTTATTATTTATTATTATTACAAAATTTACTAATTATTACAAATTACAAAAATACAAATTACAAAAATACAAATTACAAAAATACAAATTATTATAAATACAAACATAAATAATATAAACACAATTATTACAATTACAAAAGAGTATTATTAACCCCGCATGAGCATGACGATGATGGTGATGATGATGATGATAATAATAATAGCAATAACAACAGTAGGCCTAATTACTTAGGTGAAGAATAGTCTACGTCACAATATGCCAATCTTGAAACTTTTGCATAAACCGTGCAAGGCCGCGTGCGTGTTGAAACGACGATGAACGAACTAAGAAGCAACGCTGTTCTATTACGAGAATGGTAGCATTGATTACACTTAGGTGTTCATGTTGGAGCAAAAATAAAAGAGTCATTGAAAATTACATAATTATTTTCTTCTCTCTCCTAAGATCGTCAAGTAAGACGTAACAAATTAATAGGTTCTACATTTCACGATTTTACTTGCAACATTATTATTATTACTCAAGAATGACGAATATGTTATATAAGCCTACCACATTTTCAGCACTATGCAAGGGTGCTAGTTCTCTCACTACAAGTTGGAAGGAATCTACTGAACTCCTTTTCAATGTCTTGCTTCCGGATGACTGCACTCAGAGTGATGATCCTGGACACACTTTTCTAAGGAGTGAACTGAATATAATCTTACCACTCTGACAACACTTTTGAGCCTATAACACCAGAGAAAGACGACCATCAAATCACTGAAAAGTCAAAAAGCGCCAGGTCCTGATGGAATAAAATAAGAAATTCTTTACCATATTTTTCAACAGATTTCACCTTTTGCAGCTGAACTGAGGAGCGAATGCTTGTGAAAAGGAAAATTTCCGAACATATGGAGACAAAGTGAGGTAATTATTCTACATAAAGGGGAGGATAAAGATCCACTATTACAAAAATCCTACAGACCTACTTGTCTGCTCAATGTCCTGGGTAAGGTGTTTAAAAAAATACTTTGCCATAGGTTACAAAGACATAGACAGCAAATTGGAATGCATCCTCACCAGTATGGCTTCAGAACAGGGAAATCTACTGTAGATGTTATTGATCGAGCAATTAGGTTGATAGAATGAGCAATTTGTTGTAGCAGTTTTCGTAGATATCTTAGGGGCATTTGACAACCTTTGGTGGCCGGCTTTGGACGCCTGAGGGAACTTAAATGTCCGGCAGAATTATACAACACATTCAAGGACTACTGCCAAGAAAGATTCGCCATGATTGAGTTCCACGATAACAGGACCATGAAACAACTCAGCAAAGGGTGCCCAAGAGGATCTGTTTGTGGCCATATTTCCTGGGATGTGAGAACCTGTACTCTTTAGACTGGAAGAATCAAACTACTTACTTGGACTGGTAGCTTTCGCAGACGACTTACTTTTGGTGTTTGAGGCAAACACAAGACGAGAATTGAATGTAGAACAAATAGGACTCTAGAAATACCAGGTAACTAGTGTACAGAAGTAACACTAAAACTGGCAACAGCAAAGACAACTTATCTGTTGCTTAAAAGGAAGCTTCTACGTAATCCAACGCTCAATATAAATGGACGAAGCATAAGGAGAAGCAGATCGGTAAGGTACCTAGGGATCGACCTGGACGAAAAGCTTACCTTCATGCCCCATATTGAATGTGTAAGTGCAAAAGCCAAACAGACTGATGGACAAATTTATCAGTCTTGGAATGACCAAGTTTCGTCTTCCTCTAAGGGTGATGAAATTGTATCATGAGGCAATACTGGTATCAATAGTGGGGTATGGGGCAGACATTTGGGGACATCAATTTAAAAAAATCAAGCGAAGCTCCGTAGTCTTCAAAAATGATTCCTTCTACGACTAACAGAAGCTTGCAGAACAACGGCGATTGATGCCTTAACCACAGTCCTTGGGGTCATGCCACTGGATCTCCTTATAAGGCAAAGAGGAGCTACGAGGTCTGATTGGAAAGTTTTAAGAATGGATCCGCCACTGCTTATTGGTTTGGCAGGCAGGTACACCGAATGTGGGGGTTAATCGTTGACTTGTCGTTGAATGCCCTCTGACAGGAAAGTGCGTTTCCTTTATTCAGTTCGTTGTGGCAGCTGATTGAGGGAGGGTCTGTTAGGGCTTGTTGCCGGATTCTGTCTGCGTGAAAATGGATGTAAAAACAGAACAACGAGTTTGTGTGGAATTTTGTTTTAAAACCGGGAAATCAGCTTCTGAGACGAATCGTGGGTATATGGATATGATCCTGAAACCAAAGTTCAGTCTTCGCAGTGGAAGAGTCCAGGTTCACCACGACCGAAAAAAGCACGGCAAAGTCGGTCGAATGTGAAGACAATGTTGGTGATTTTTTTCGATTCTACCGGTATTGTGTATCATGAATTTACCCCTAGAGAACAGACAATTAACCAGGAATACTACAAATGTGTCCTTGAGCATTTGCGCGAAAAGGTGCATAAGAAAAGACCTCCATTGTGGAAAGACAGGCGTTGGGTGCTCCACCACGACAATGCGCCAGCTCATCGTGCCTTCTCATTCGTGGGATTTTATACCAAATTCCAAATTCCTGTGCTTCCAAAACCGTCCTATTGCCCTGATATAGCCCCTGCGGACTTCTACCTGTTTCCTAAACTGAAATTTGCACTGAAAGGGAAGAGATTTGACTCGATTGAAGACATCCAGGCAAATCCGGAGAGCTTCCTTAACACACTTCAGAAAAAAAAAATTCCAGAAATGTTTCCAAAAGTGGAAACACCGTTGGAGTCGGTATGTTCAGTCAGAAGGGGACTATTTTGAAGGAGATGCATCACAGTAGCATGTAAATACCGCCATTTTGAAATTACAAGCCCATTCTTAAAACTTTCCAATCAGACCTCGTATATTCTAAGTAAAAAAGAGATTACAGGCTCGCGCAGAGGAAATACTTGGCACTCGAGTTCAAACAACAAGGGATGTCAAGAATGTGTTAGTGGACATGTGGCTAACCAGATGGAAGAAGGTAACAGGACGCAGGACTTATGCCGTTTTCAAGAATGCATGAAAGATTAGAACTGAGACATCTACAGCCGTCCCAAGGTTTTATCCACTATCAGACGGGCCATGGACCCTAAATGGTTTACTTAAAGGAAAGGGGTATTGCGGACTCTAACGCATGCTCGTGTGGGGGAATAGGTACTCCAGAGCATGCGGTTTGGGGATACCAAAACACTGCTCACTTGAGGGAACCCTTTCAGAGACTATTTCAAGGTAGGAAAATAGCGAACACCATTACAGACCCCTACTCGTGGAAGTTGTTGGATGAAGCAGCAAATACAGTTTCTCAGAAAGCAAAAGAAGACATGGACAAAGGCAATAAGACGTATGATATAAGACACACAAGGATACAGGACATAAGACAAATTACAAATAAAGGATAACAAACATCCGGATATGACTTCGTGGTGCCAGGATGACCTACTGGTCGACGCCGATGCCCGAAGTCTGGCTTCCCGACTGATTCCAGCGACGACTGCTATCATTTAGATAACCTATGTAATTATAAATTAATAAGTTTCTAACTGTATACTTTATAGACGCCTCTGATAGGAATCCAGGATAGGGGCCAATAAGTATTTAGATCACAGTAAAACAATAGGCTATGTTGTCAAGATAACTGATTTTTATTTTTTTTTATAAATTATTTCGAATACGTATATTACCATAAAATAGGCACTAAATTGAGCATTACTCCGAAACAGGTCAACCGATTTTATCCATTATGAATAGACGTCTTCCCATGGACATTATAAATGTGTATACCAAGTTTCATAAAAATCCGGTAAAGCGTATTTGAGTTACCGCGTCTTTAAAATATGCACTAAATTGGGTTTTACTCCGGTACTGGTCTACCGATTTGGTCCAATATCAGTAGACGTCTTTCCACGTACATTATAAATGGGTATACAAAATTTCAGGAAAATCCAATAAAGCATATTTGAGTTATCGCGACTTCTTATATATTAACATAAAAACACTAAATTGGGCATTATTCCGGTACTGGCCAACCGATTTGGTCCAATATCAATAAACGTCTTCCCATGGACATTATAAATGCGTATACGAAGTTTCATAAATATCCGATAAAGCGTATTTGAGTTATTGCGCCTTTAAAGTAGGCACTAAATTGGGTTTTACTCCGGTACCGGTCAACAGATTAGGTTCAAATTCAATAGGGCACTTCTCATGGACGTCATAATTGGGTATACCAAGTTTCATGGAAATCCGATACAATCTATTAAAATAGGCACTAAATTGGGCATTACTCCGGTACCGGTGAACCGATTTGGTTCGATATCAATAGGGTTCTTCCCATTGACATTATAAATGTGTTTTCCAAGTTTCATGAAAATCCGAAAAAGCGTATTTGAGTTATGGCGCGTACAGACACACGGACGGACAGACAGACGGACAGACATTTTTCGTCCCCACACACAATCTCATAAAGTACCATACTGGCACTTATAATGTTGTAACTAAAACCGTGAAAAGTTAGGTCTGATTAATTTGTTATGTCTTACTTGACAATTTTTTGGTCATATTTGACGTGGAAGTTTGCAAGCTACCATATGCGCTCATCCCTGCTATGCCGACGAAGTACACAGACGAAAGTAGATCACTCAGAGAACTTTTACAGGCCTACTAAAAATAAATTCCACCTTTTAAAACTTCAGAGATAAAGTGTAATTATATTTTCTTTCGTCTCCAAAATTGATATTTTAAAATAATCTTTTATGAAAAATAGCACAGAAAAAATAATTGAAAAAAATTTGAAATGATAAATAGAATTGACTTAGGCTATGTGCACTCTGTAGTGCCACAAAGTTAGATACGTTATACTGTCAGGGTTCTTGAGATATTTTGAGATAGGCTAATTTTCAGCTACTACACTGCAGCTGTTTTTAAAAAGAGATCAATTAACTTGGTTTCAAATTATGAAACAGGATTGATTAGGCTACTACTCAATAGAATTGTAGGATGATTTTTAATGCGGGAAAGGCTAACAATTATTTTACATCTTCTCTCTCTCCCCCTCTCGACATACATCTCTTTGATTGATGAAATTGCTATGAGATGTATGTTCGATTACTGCCCGCTGGTTTCATCGTCCCTGTCGACATCAGGTCATGAATCAGTGATGCTTCACTTTGGCGTGATTTCTAGCTATGATAATACATAATACAACAACGTGTATTGGATTTAACAGCTTGTAATCCATAGAATAGTAAGTTCGTACGTCCAGTCTATTAAGATGCTGGTTTGCAGTAGCCTAAGCCTACACAAGCGATAGCCAATTTATACAAGGTAAAGGAGAAATTTTTAAAAGAATTAATAGGCTATTGTATAGTCTATTGCAGACTTAAATCTTACTTGTTAATAACATTCCCGTTTTTTCTATCCCTAACAGGACTTACATTTTTCTCGTCAATAATAGTAGTAACTTTAAGATAAAATATGTAGTTTTTAAAAATGTAATTTCAAAAGAATTAACTTTACGGAACGCGATGGTTTTAAGAATCGTACTCGGGAGATCCAGGGATCGTTCGCTGGGCCGGATATCCCGACTGAGGTTTTGAAGCTTCAATCAGTGCTCACCATTAATTTCCTTGCAAAAGCCTGTTTTATGTATGTCATTTCTTATGCTATAACATGTGATTGCAGAAGTAGAGCCAAGATAGGTTTGGGTGGACTCTGCCACCGCCCCCAAATACCGGCCCACCCTCGCTCAGTTATTATGAAAAATTGAGATATTTAATTTAAGAAACTGAAAATGATTTTTACTGAAGACTAGCGCTGGCGGTGGCATCGGCGTCCAGTTCCAGTAACATTTCACATTTAAAATCTGACGAGGGATATAGTTATTAGGAAAGAAATTTAATTCTACACAATTCCAGAGCCCGAGTTCTGATAAAGGTATTTAAATTCTTATCCGACTATATTATAATTATTATATTATATTATATTATAACATCTTTTTGTATTGATTCTATTTTTCTATCTTATTTTCTCATCCCTCCTACTTACCATGTTGAATTTTCATAATTATAGTTTAATATAGTTTTAATTATAGTTTTAATCAATATAATTTTCTTTAACATGATTTACATTTATATGTCTCGCTTATTATGTGTCAGTATGGTACTTTATGAGATTTGTGGGGACGGGAAAACGTCTGTCCGTCTGTCTGTACGCGTCATAACTCAAATACGCTTTATCGGATTTTCATGAAACTTGCTGCACGCATTTATAACGTACATGGGAAGAACCCATTTAATATTGAACTAAATCGGTTCACCGGTACTATTTTAATAGATTATACTGTATTAGAAAGGCGCCATAACTCAAACACGCTTTATCGGATTTTCATGAAACTTTTTGCACGCATTTATGACGTCCATGAAAAGTAACCTGTTGAATTTTGGACCCAATCGGTTGACCGGTACCGGATTAAAACCTAATTTAGTGTCTATTTTAAAGGCGCGATAACTCAAATATGCTTTATCGGTTTTTTATGAAACTTGATATACGCATTTATAATGTCCATGGCAAGACGTCTATTGATATTCGACCAAATCGGTTAGCCGGTACCGGAATAATGCCCAATTTAGTGCCTTCTATGGTAAAAAATCAGAAAGTCGCGATAACCCAAATATGCTTTATCGGATTTTCATGAAACTTTGTATACTCATTTATAATGTACATGGGAAGACGTCTATTGATACTGGACCAAATCGGTTGACCAGTACCGGAGTAAAACCCAATTTAGTGTCTATTTTAAAGACGCGGTAAGTTACATACGCTTTATTGGATTTTCATGAAACTTAGTATACGGATTTATAATGTACATGGAAAGACGTCTGTTGATACTGGATTAAATCGGTTGACTGGTATCGGAGTAATGCCCAATTTAGTGCCTATTCTATGGTAATATATTATTAAGAATTTAACAAATGCTAATCTGTTATCCTGACAACATATCGTTTTACACTCTTCATATACGGCTTTGGAATAGTTAGCCATGACATATCCCTTCGCATTTAAGCTGAGACGTACGATGATAATAACGAAGTAAATTGTAAGACTTGATTATCAAACTAGTCAGATATTTATTTCGTTCATCAAGTTGAATACTGTTATATACAAAAGATATAAACTGTGAAATAATTAGACCTACATAGGCCTACATTAAGTGGAGTTCTTCGCCAGTGTATTTTGTGAAATTTTGACATATTTTAAGAATGTCTTATATCAGTGTATACGAGTTTGAATTAAGGTTAAGAATCAAACTTTAGACCTTTGTTCTTCCGTAAGTCCTGTTTAATGAATCGATCTGCAGCTTAAATCGATAACAAAAATAACTTATTCTCTGCATAGCATAATTCCAATTAACTTTTACTGATTAAACAAAAGCATACTGGCACTTTGTTACATCAGTTTACCTGATTTTATTTATTCTTAATTAGATTATTTGGTGATGTTTGAATGTAGGTCTATCCAACTCTGATTAGTGGAAGATATGGCCTTAAGGCCTTAACTACACTAGAGGGAAATGTAGATAAAGTATTAAAATATTGAATAGTAAATTTATATCAATTAGCCTATATACAGGCACTCGTGGCCCTATTTTACATTTTTCTGGCCCACCCACAGAAAAAATCCTAGCGCCGCCACTGTATGATTTTGGAAAAAATTTATTTCAAGGTGGGGGGGCTTAGTTCTGAAACTCCCTTTTGGGGTGTCTACTGTTCGATTACCGAAGCCGGCAATCTGAGTTTGCCGTTGTTCCCTAAGTTTCCTTCGAAAAATGCCGGGTTTGTACCTCTAATAAATTAAGGCCATGACCGTCTGTTTCCTTTCTCCATTCCCGTTTTAAGTCTGTTACTTATAATTTCGCCTAAGCATAGTCCTCTAGCACAGCCTATGTTTAGTGAGGTAGATCATTAAGTGTAATCAGTCATAGGAGAGAAATTCCTTCTGGCGTTGTGAACCGAACTCTTGCTAACTCAGTTTGTAGAGAATCGGCGGATAGCCGAAGTAGGCATATGTAGGTTCGAATCCCATTGTCACAGGAATTTTTCCCTAAAACATTCACACATGACTGTTCAACAGAAACAATAATCTGTGTGCATATTCACTAGTGCATATAGAGGCATAAGAATGTGTTAAAATAATAACAATGGGATTTCTCCGTGCTGTTTAATACTAGTCTATACCTTTCAGAAGACTAAGTTCATGATCATGTAACTTAAAGTAGAGTTCATTGGCATATTAAATAAAATCACTAGGTAGGCCTACATCACATCTTCATCCAATAAAAACAGCGACTTAAATTAACAATATTTAAAATTTCATACTCTATATTATAAGATTGGTTTCAGCAGATATTCAGAAACTGTCATCCGACACATGCGCACACTGTCAGCTCATTGATAAAGGTGTTCCAGCAGCCGGGTATCCATTATTCTGACTGCTATTGATCCAACGTTCCTGTAAGCTTTCTTGGCCGTTATGTACTTCCAGAAATGTCTGCGGTAGGGTTGGGATATCGGAATCAAAATATCGATACTAATATCGATATAAATCTCGGAACAGTATATTATCGGTAATGAAATATCGATATTACATAATATCGAAAGTATTACTAAGACTATTCCACTCGTATGCTGCGTGTTTGATATTGACCAATAACGTTTAGCTATATCTTATAAAGTGCGTGCTATTAACATGAGAAAGGGATTTTACCTGATAAAAAAGTCTGCTCGTTACTGGACACGCAAGCATCAATGTGCCGTGATGAACACGTCATATGTTGCCATCAAGCAGCACGAAAACAGATTATTTATACAACATAACTAGTTTGGAAATAATATAAATGTACATTGGTTAAAACACAATTTCTATTAGATGCAAGCCAGTTCGTGTGCTTTTATTCTGTTCTGCTGTTGCTTACCTGAATTAAGTTAACTATGTCTTATATGAACAATTGGTAGCACTGATCACAACATGGTAACTCAAATCGATTAATGTAGACTATGGTTTTTTCATAGTATGCCGTGATCTCGAAGCTGTTAGTTTTTTTTTTAACATTATAAAGCATTATAATTATTATTTATATAATCCGTTACAATTTTATTCATGAAATAGTGTTCATAAATCCAATTGCTGCGCAGTCGCGAATCTATCGATAAACTCATAAACTCCCGTGGAATTACCTGTGATAATGGGTTTGTTCTTATACCCTTAGCAACCAGGGAAGGCGGTTGAGGCCAGGTAGGTTCCTTCATCCGCATGGACCCTCACATTTACAAGGGCAGGAGATTTAGGACCAACAGTAATTTCCTCCCCATGAGTCACCTAGTCTACTTCAAACAATCAATTTTAGATTTTTTAATATGACATTTTATCTTAAAATGTGTGTTATATATAAATGCTACACATAATTACAAGAAAAATGACACCAAACAATGTATAATTTACTTTAATAGGAACATTTCTAACAAATACATAAATAAAAGTTACGAGAAAACTGCTTTCAAGTCCTATGTTCCTATTAAAGTAAATTATACATTGTTTGGTGTCATTTTTCTTGTAATTATGTGTAGAATTGATATATAACAAACATTTTAAGATAAAATGACATATTAAAAAATCTAAGATGGATTTATTGAAGTAGACTAGGTGACTCATGGGGAGGAAATTACGGTTGGTCCTAAATCTCCTGCCCTTGTAAATGTGAGGGTCCATGTGGATGAAGTAACCTACCTGGCCTCAACCGCCTTCCCTGGTTGCTAAGGATATAGAGCACTCAGAAACTGTTAAACCGTTCACGCATGCAGTCATCGATAGTTTCGCTGCGCGTCGTATGGAAACTGACATTGTGCGCTTGCGTGAACTACGGTCCATGGTTTCTGAGTTTTCTGGAACAAACCTACTGTCGTTTAATTCAAATTTGTATCCTAGTCTATTTAGGGATTGGTTTGGCATCACTGCCTATTGTTATTACTTCTGACGAGTAAGAGTAACTAAGACACCCTTGTGGCAGAAGAACTCTTATTAACGAGCAGAAATGTTTTAAATAATAAATATACGGTGATAACCGTAGGTTCAATATGTTGTACTTACGTTTTAATTATATCAATTTTTTATTTGTAATTGCTTAAAATATTGATTCTGCCAATTTGCATAAATAAATGTGTTATAATGGTGTATTTTGTTTAAGTACCTCTCTCATCCCCTATTTTGAGAAAAGCGATATTATCAAAGAGCAATATCGATATCACGATATTATGGGAACTGAAATATTGATGTCAAAATATCGGATATTGTCAACAGAATATCGATATTCGATAATATCGATATCCCATTCCTAATCTGCGGGTTGTAGCATGAATTAAGTTAAAATTAAGTTATCAGAGACATGCACAGCAAGCTTAACAGTGAAAATATCCAGGCGATGCCATTCTCCAATAGAGGAATAATTTTTTTTTTATTACAATTACAATTTATTATTCCAAAGTACACGAAAAATATATACAAAAGTTGATACACCCCCCGAAGAAGCAGAGCTTGTGTTCGGGGGTGGTTCAGTTATATATTAGAAATACTTATACTAAACAATTACTTAAAAAAAATGCATAATTTGGAGAAGTATGACAAAATGTTATGTATGAAAGGTTAGAACATGTTCTATTTACAATACAAAGGTACGAAGCAATACAACAATAATACATAACAATTTATTTGTTCAAATTTTAGTAAAAACAAAGAAATTAGGTTCTATCCAAATTTTAAAGTTTAATATGAAAAATGTTATAACAGTAATAGTCGATAACAGAAGTAATAATTATATAAATTTTCTAATTTTAGACCTAAATTGTTTGTTGTTTAAGCTATTTAGATCAGGATGGTTGGTAATAAATGAATTGAATAGTCTTGGGCCAAAACTTGAACAGTGCTTAGCTCCAGCAGTTGTAACATTTTTTGGTTCAAGTAATAAATTAAATTGATTCCTTCGTGTGTTATATACGTGAGATTCTGACTTGTAATTGTCACGATGTTTATGAAAATAATCCAGTATGACGTACTTGTAAATTTGGTCTATGGTGAAAACGTTAAATTCAGAAAATAATAATTTGGAAGAATAGTCAGGAGGCTTAAATAAACAAATCTTTATGATTCGTTTTTGAAGACAAAGCAAGGGGCTGAGGATCGTTTTTGCAACTCCTCCCCACCCAATTATGCCATATTGAAGAATAGAATGAATTAGGGCCAAATAAATCGTACGTAAAACATGAGCTGGTAAACATGAACGGAGAATAACGAATTTATAAATGACTTTACGTAGCCTATTGCATAGATATTCAATGTACTTGTCCCATCTTAAATGTCGATCAATTATGATGCCTAGCAAGGGCGCCCATATGATATTTTCTAGGGGGGGGCCAAATTTTTAGTTAATTTATTTATTGTCCCTTTAACTTCTTGGGCCAGTTTGTAACATTACATTAATAATATAATGATGTAAGTGCAACAATGAAGTAGCCAGAAAATAATTTCGGGGAGGATTGGAAGTGGCAGGGGATTTGGAATACCCCCCAAGCAAGGGGGTCGTGGGTCCATCCCCAGAAAAATTTAAAATATTCAACTAATTAAAATCACTTTTTACGCTATTTTAGCACTGAAAAACTAGTTAGGAAATTTTTTTACGTGCCAATTTAAACAAGAAATCGTTACCTAAGTCGGGGGTCCACCCCTGTAAAATTTTTAGCTCTGAAAAACAAGTTATTAAATTTGTTTACCATACTTTAAGATATACCAACTTAAACAAGAAATTGTTACCTAAGTCGGGGGTTACCCCTGGAAAATTTTTAAATACTGAACTAATGAAAATCACATTTCACTCTATTTTAGCTCTGAAAAACTAGGTAGGAAATTTGTTTACCATACTCTAAGATATGCCAACTTAAACAAGAAATTGTTACCCCCGGAAAATTTTTAAATACTGAACTAATGAAAATAGCCCAGTCAAATGTTACATCGGAACTTACATTAAATGGGGTATTAATGATTTTTGGAGGGGAGTTACGAACCATTACTGGGATCACAAATCCAGATTTGCAACCCTCAGAAACCTGTGCTCGCTGAATGGCGGTCGAAATAAACCGGTTTTTCGGACTTTTTTCGGTTTTTCAACAATATCTCCTAAACTATGCGTTTGTTGAAAATAATATTTCTTAGCTTTTTAAAAGTAACTTAAATTTTCTAAAATATGAGATCAAAATCGTTTTTGTAAGTTATATAGTTTCCGAGTTACGTCTTTTCAAAGATTAGCCTTTTTTTCCAAAAAATTAAAATTTTAAGTTTTCTTCGTGTTTTAAACTGAATACCGAAGAAATGACACGTCCTACAGAAAAGTCAAGAGAACAAAAGTTGTAGGCAATTTAATAAGCTTTAATATGAGCTATAACGGGTTCTTGTGGCTTAGATAGTTTCGACATAAATGACAAAAACCGAAAATATGAAAAAATGCTTTTTTGGGTGAAAGTTGAATAACATCGTTTCCTCCACCAATAACTTAATTATTTTGTAACATGTTGGCGGATAATGTCTTATAACTGTGTATAGAAACTATTTGTGTGTATATGTGTCTATGGGAGATGGATTTTGTCAGAAAAAAATATTTAAGCAGAATATTTCATAAAAATGTATTTACTTTTAAACCAACAGGCATATTTAAACCATGTGTGAGGTTCCTGGTATGGGATGGTATGGGAAGTCGAGGGTGGGGTAATGTCTTCATCCTTACTTGAAGAACTGTCATTCTGGGGTGTGGGCACATTGCGGCAGAACTTTTCCCTTGCAGAAAGTGCACAAAACTGAGCATTTCCGCCTAGTTTTGCGGCAGCTGCAGCTCCCAGCGCAGCACATTTTGCACTTGCACGAGATCAGTTCCCCGTTACTGACAAAATAGTTTCTATTAGCAGTGGGATTGTTGGAGGCTATGAAGTCAATTGTTAAATTGTCAAGGAACTGGGAACAGAAGCCGTGGTTAACATAGAAAACCGAACAAGTTGGATTCAAACGTAAAGACAAAGTTGTTACCTTCGTTGCAAGTTGTTACCTTGGCAAGCGTCAATAATTCCATACAAGTCACTAATAAGAAGATTGAAGTTGACACTCTCACAATATTTCAGCGAGTTAGCATTACCATAAAAATCAGAAGCCCACTGCTAATATGAAGTGCCCCCTTACCCAATGTCTCTTTTCAACGAAACTGGAGTGAGGAAGGGAACTAAGGCAGCTCTATATTCGTGTTTCACATCCCTCACTACCAACATCTCCCGAGACGCCAATATCCACATCATGCTCGATGGTGGCTACTTGCTCCACAAATGTGTGTGGCATCAAAACGCATCAGTGAAGACCATCATTTTGTGAAAAACCATTTTGGGACAGATGTAATCCACTGTCTTCGATGGATATCCGGAGGACGCCTCTCAAAAAAGTACCAAAAGTGCCGAAGGTCTCAGACGATACTCCGCCCTCAACTGCAGTGACATTGTCCTATCAGCTTCAACTACCTTCAACATCACACAAGAGAAGTTCTTATCGAACGACACTAATAAGCATAGGCTGATAGAGCTACTGAAAACTGGATTTGAACAGCACGGTGTTAAAGTGACAGAAGACGACACTGACGCTGACATTGTTAGAGCTTCCATCACCAAAGCTGACTCTTCTGAGAAGGTTGTAATCATCGTGGAAGATGTGGACCTGCTTGTGTTATTAGTTGGTTTGAGTTCCAAAAAATACATCTACTTTCAGAAGAGGTGAGCCAGACGTCCAATATTTATCTACATCGTTCACCACCGGGAATTCTTACTACTCTCCCGGGCCCCTTTCAAGCAGGGGAAAACCAAATTTGTCAAACCTTCCTCAAGACCCCAGCACTATTCAAGCAAGCAGAAGTCTTCCTCCACCCAGATGTGAGTTACAATGAAATAGCTGCAGCTGGGGAGAAGTATCTCGTCGCAGTTTATGAAGGAGCGACTGACACCACCCTCAACGACCTGTCAGCCAAAGTCAACCTCGCCCGTTTGTCACCAACCACAGGTGCTGCAAAATATCATGCTTATTGTATGTATCACCAGGTATGTCCATATACATTTCCTATCATTATGTTCTTAAATTTCGTTGTTCACTTATACACTTTTATTGTACACCGTGTGTATGCTTTGAAATATTATAGAATAACTAATTTTCATTCCACTTTTTCGCAGGTACAAAAGTGGTTGGGGTGGAAAAAACTCACGGATTGGGGTGGAAGTTGGAGTTGGGCTTACTCCAATTGCAATGGAAGTTAAACGAGCCCCTCAAACCCTTCTGCAACTGATCTCGTGCAAGTGCAAGATGGGCTGCGCTGGGGGCTGCAGCTGCCGCAAAACTGAGCTGAAATGCAATGTGCCCACACCCCAGAATGACAGTTCTTCAAGTGAAGATGAAGACATCACCCCACCCTCGACTTCCCATACCAGGAACCTCACACTTTGTTTAAATATGCCTGTTGGTTTAAAGTAAATACATTTTTATGAAATATTCTGCTTAAATATTTTTTCTGGCAAAATCCATTTCCCATAGACACATATACACACAAATAGTTTCTATACACAGTTATAAGACATTATCCGCCAACATGTTACAAAAGAATTAAGTTGTTGGTTGAGGAAACGATGTTATTCAACTTTCACCCAAAAAAGCATTTTTTCATATTTTCGGTTTTTGTCATTTATGACGAGACTATCTGAGCCACAAGAACGAGCTATAGCTCACATTAAAGCTTATTAAATTGCCTACAACGTTTGTTCTCTTGACTTTTCTGCAGGACGTGTCATTTTGTCGGTATTCAGTTCGAAACACGAAAAAAACTTAAAATTTTAACTTTTTGGAAAAAAAGGCAAATCTTTGAAAAGCCGTATCTCGGTAACTATATAACTTAAAAAAGATATTTTGACCTCATATTTTAGACAATTTAATTTACTTTTAAAAAGCTAAGAAATAATATTTTCAACAAACGCATAGGTTAGGAGATATTGTCGAAAAACCGAAAAAAGTCCGAAAAAACCGGTTTAATTCGACCGCCATTCATCGAGCACAGGTTTCTGAGGGTTGAAAATCTCGATTTATGATCCCCGTAATGGTCTGAAACTCCCCTCCAAAAATCATTAATACCCCATTTAATGTAAGTTCACGCATTTTTTTTGTAACATTTGACTGGGCTAAAATCACATTTCACTCTATTTTAGCTCTGAAAAACTAGGTAGGAAATTTGTTTACCATACTCTAAGATATGCCAACTTAAACGAGAAATTGTTACCTAAGTCGGAGGGTTCACCCCGGAAGATTTTTAAATACTGAACTAATGAAAATCACATTTTATGCTATTTTAGCCCTGAAAGCTAGTTAGGAAATTTATTTGCCATACTCTAAGATATGCCAACTTAAACGAGAAATTGTTACCTAAGTCGGGGGTTCACCCCCGGAAGATTTTTAAATACTGAACTAATGAAAATCACATTTTATGCTATTTTAGCCCTGAAAGCTAGTTAGGAAATTTGTTTACCATACTCTAAGACATGCGAACTTAAACAAACCTAAGTTATAATACTCATTACTATTTGTAAGAAAAGTTAAATAACACAAAGAACAATGGAAATAACAGGCCTACTCGTTATGTTATGGAAACAAAATAACTGCTATATCATATTTGACACACCCACAAAAATTGTTTAATTTATTAATTTTTTTAAAATACAAAAATAGAATTTTAGGTTTTGATTTTTGGGGGTCCAAACCCCCAGGATCCCCTCTTCTAATCCAGTGTGGATTCTGCTTCCATGGTGTCGATATGGTAAAACTTCTGCAAACTTATGTCTCTACTGACTTTCAAATAATTGTCTTAAAAGAAAAAAAACAGACTATAATTATTAATATAGATTTTTTTCCTTTCCCTGAGAGCTAGGGGGGGGCCGCGGCCCCCCCCTGCCCCCGAGTATGGGCGCCCTTGATGCCTAGATATTTCACTTGATTTGATTCACTTAAGGAGGGACAAGTGCAGCTATTAATACAGCAACCAGAATTGTGTATTTTTAAGCTTAAATTTTTACTTACTTTTAATTGTTGCATACCGGTAGCTGTTAAAGCGAAAGGAACTAACGTAGTTTTCTTAACATTTAAGGAAAGTAAATTAAAATCCAGCCATGATTTAACAAGATTTATACCTTTGTTGGCATTTTCGTAAGTTTCAATCCATGAAGAACCACTAAATATTACAACGGTGTCATCAGCATATGAGTAAATGGAGCCATTAAATATATTCAAATTAATCTTCAGTAGGTCATTTATGTATATTAAAAACAATATGGGACCCAATACTGTGCCCTGCGGTACACCGATATTTATTTTCCGGAAATCACTGAGATCATTATCTATTCTTGTAGCCTGAGTTCTATTACTTAAGTACGACCGAAATAAATTTAAAACATTTCCTCTAATGCCTAGAGCATGTAATTTTGTGAGAAGAATATTATGGTCTACAGTGTCAAATGCTTTTTGTAAATCTAAAAATATACCTAAACATTTGTTTCCAGTATCTAATTCATTTATGATTTTCGTTGTGACCGTAAAAATGGCATCATCTGTTGACAGGTTAGGACGAAAACCGAATTGATTGTTAGATAAAAGTTTATTATTATTTAAATAACTCATCAGCCTATTCTTTATACATTTTTCTAAAATCTTTGAGATACTTGGTAGAAGGGAAATTGGCCTATAGTTATTTAATTGGTTCTTATCCCCTGTCTTATGAATTGGTACGATTATAGCATTTTTTAAATCTGTTGGAAATATACCTTGCGAAAAACATAAATTAAAAATACGAGTCAGCGGTTTAGCTATGAAGTCAACAATTTTCTGTAGAATTTTATTCGTAATACTATCTATACCAGGAGAAACGCTAAGTTTTAATTTGTTAACAATATTGATTATCTCACTTTCGCTTATAGGATATAAAAACATAGATGAGGACACTTTATCTGGTAGAAAATTATTCAAGTTCGATGTCTTTATTTTTTCGGCAATTGCAAGTCCCACCTTTGAAAAATAATTATTAAATTCATTTGCCATTTTTGGCTTACATTTTAATACGACGCCATCATCACTTATAATTTCTTTTATGACTTTATTATTATTTGGTTCCGTGTCAGTAGCTTCATTGATGAGCTGCCAAAATTTTCTGGGATTGTTCATATTTTTATTAAATTGGTCTGCATAGTATCTAGCTTTCGTGTTTTTTATAACCAGAGTTAGCATATTTCTATAAACCTTGTTGTTAGGTATGGTAACTAGGAATAAAGGTATAATAAAGGGTTTTTCGGAGGACCAGGCATATGCCAATTAAATAATAATCGAAGGGAGACAATGGACTGTAGGTTGCTGGGACAGAGATTTTAACCTGGGTAATTTGCAATGATATATATTCAAGAAGCCTGAATTCTGAACTAATGGATACAGCACTTATACACAATAATAATAAAAGAATGAATACAGTTAATGTTCTTGTAGAAACTATTCTCCCGCCCTTTGGCGAAGGTAACGCTAGACACAGCCTGTACACAGCACGAGACTTCTAGGTTAGAACAATAGAAATTCTTGTAACTAACATTAAAATACAATCCATGTTAGAGTCCGGTCCGTGAGGAACATGTTAGATATGGTAACTAGGAATAAAGGTATAATAAAGGGTTTTTCGGAGGACCAGGCATATGCCAATTAAATAATAATCGAAGGGAGACAATGGACTGTAGGTTGCTGGGACAGAGATTTTAACCTGGGTAATTTGCAATGATATATATTCAAGAAGCCTGAATTCTGAACTTTTGTATACAACACTTATACATAATAATAAAGAATGGATAGATTAATGTTCTTGTAGAAAACTGTTCTCCCGCCCTTTGGAGAATGAACGCTAGAACAAAGCCTGTAAGCAAACACGAGGCCTCTAGGTTAGAAACACTTGAATTGACTCTAGATTACAATATTTCTTCTAGAATTTCACACGTATAGCTGCCTACACACTAGGAGCAATAATATACGCGGAGTTACAGATGAGGAATTGATATATATAGCGAAAAGGTCCACACAATTAGGAACGCTTGTGACGCGTGTCTATACACCGTGACGACTCGATCTGAACTAACTTGCGCTGCAATAGCGTGCCTAACGCTGCAAGCACACACCTGCACAGGATATGAGTAATTCACGCGCCAATTAATGGCGGAGGCGCCAAATAACACAGAGGTTAATTTAAAACACTATAACTTATAGGCTCTTGATCTAACATAACTCCCGCCTAAAATCGACAGATTTTACATAACTTGCGGATAGATCAAGATTTACTAATAGATTTACACTTATTGAATAGGCAAGGGACACACTTTTACAATTGGTCGCTTGTATTCACCACTGGACGTACGCACTGTCACAACACGCACTAAACCGTCGTCACCAGGATGCACTGATGAGATGATTCCCAGCTTCCACTGGAGCGGTGGAGAATTATCTTCTTTCAGGAGCACAAGAGTACCAATCTGGATGTTTTCGCTGGACGCAGACCACTTCTGCCTCTGCTGCAGTGAATGTAGGTAATTTCAAGTCAGTGACAACTTTCTGATACAGTTTCGCAAGTAACAAGGCACCACACAACTCGAGTCTCGGAATTGTTTGCTTCTTCAATGGCGAAACCTTGGACTTGGAACAAAGTAGTTTAGTTGTAACAAGACCACTGCTGTCAGTAGACCGTACATACACACAGGCACCATAGGCTTTCTCCGAGGCATCACAGAATCCGTGTATCTGTATGTCGGTAACCGTAGCTGCTGTTAACACATGGCGTGGAATACGAACATTATGAATTGTAGAAAGAATATCACAGATGTCTATCCACTTTTCCCTTAGGTGAGATGGCAACTCCTCATCCCAACTAAGCTTAGCAAGCCATAGAGATTGCAAGAACATCTTGGCATGGATTTCTATTGTTCTAACCTAGAAGTCTCGTGCTGTGTACAGGCTGTGTCTAGCGTTACCTTCGCCAAAGGGCGGGAGAATAGTTTCTACAAGAACATTAACTGTATTCATTCTTTTATTATTATTGTGTATAAGTGCTGTATCCATTAGTTCAGAATTCAGGCTTCTTGAATATATATCATTGCAAATTACCCAGGTTAAAATCTCTGTCCCAGCAACCTACAGTCCATTGTCTCCCTTCGATTATTATTTAATTGGCATATGCCTGGTCCTCCGAAAAACCCTTTATTATACCTTTATTCCTAGTTACCATACCTAACATGTTATAAAAGATACGCGATTAGACACAAATGTTTTCCATTTATGGGGATTAGATTTGATCCATGAAAGCACAATCATGGAGTCAGACCACAGATAATTTTGTGATGTAGGCAATTTCAAGTCATTGACAACTTTATGATACAGTTTCGCAAGTAACAAGGCACCACACAACTCGAGTCTCGGAATTGTTTGCTTCTTCAATGGCGAAACCTTGGACTTGGAGCAAAGTAGTTTAGTTGTAACAAGACCACTGCTGTCAGTAGACCGTACATACACACAGGCACCATAGGCTTTCTCCGAGGCATCACAGAATCCGTGTATCTGTATGTCGGTAACCGTAGCTGCTGTTAACACATGGCGTGGAATACGAACATTATGAATTGTAGAAAGAATATCACAGATGTCTATCCACTTTTCCCTTAGGTGAGATGGCAACTCCTCATCCCAACTAAGCTTAGCAAGCCATAGAGATTGCAAGAACATCTTGGCATGGATTACAATAGGACTTATGAGGCCTAAAGGATCAAAAATAGAGGATGTAACAGCAAGGATATTTCTCTTGGTAAACTTGTAGGAAGGAGGTTCTTGGAGAGAGGAATGTGATTGTATCTGTAACAAATCAGTACTGGGATGCCACAGAAGTCCAAGCGCATGAGCATTTTCACTGTTGTCGAGGGACAAAGGAAGTTGCGTTTCTCTGTGCTCCACAGGTACTGCTTCCAAGATAGCCTCAGTATTTGAACACCATTTGCGTAGTGGAAATCCTCCACTGTTTAACATGAGTATAAGTTCACTTTGCAGTTGTAGAGCTTCCTGTAGATCGTCATGACCTGACAGGCAATCGTCCACATAGAAAGAGGTTCGTACTGCGTCTGCAGCACGAGGATATTTAGACTCTTCTTCTTGAGCGAGTTGACTCAAAGACCGTATGGCTAAGAAAGATGCTGACTTAGTGCCATAGGTTACAGTAGTCAAGGCATAATCTTGTAGTGGCTCACCTTTATCTGGACGCCATACAATACGTTGGAGATTCTGGTCTTCAGGATGCATATGTACCCTCCTATACATTTTAGATATATCAGCTGAAAATGCATAGCGATATGTTCTGAAGCGAAGAATAATTGATGACAGATCATCTTGAATTGTAGGACCACATTCTAGGATGTCATTCAAAGAGCACCCTGTGTCCGTCTTTGCAGAAGCATCAAACACTACTCGTGTACGAGTCGTTGATGAAGAAGGTTTTATTACTGCGTGATGTGGCAGGTAATAACATATTTCATTCTCTTGAGGAGGCGAAACCCTTTTCATGTGACCCATCTGCTCGTACTCTACAAGAAATTTAGTATAGTCTTCCTTTAGAGTAGAGTCGTTCTGAAGTTTTCGCTCCAGGTAACTAAAACGCTTAACTGCTTGTTGCCTGGATTCACCCAATGAAGTTTTATCTTGTTTCATTGGCAGACGTACTGTGAAACTACCATCATCATTGCGAGTGGTATTTTCTGCATAATGCTGTTCGCACCTTTTCTCTTCTTGTGTTAATATCTGTTGTGGAAAGTCTTCGAGGTCCCAAAACCGTCGTAGCTGCTTGTCCACATTGTCCGTAGAGATGAAGAAGTTGTGCTGGGGACCAGTATCTAGATTGCCTTTCACAGAGGACTTAGGAATGGTTCCCGACAATATCCAACCTAGTTCCGTACTAATCAATGCAGGAAAACCAGGATTGGTCAGGATCTTACCATGGAAAAGCTCGAAGAATAATGCTCCTCCAATCAGCAAATCAATTTCAGAAGGAATATTAAATTTAGGATCGGCTAATGGGATTTCAGAAGGAATATTCCATGAGGATGGATCAATTCGGACTGCTGGTAACTTCCCTGTTATGCGAGGAAGGATTAGGCAATCTAGATTCCTTCGATAGTTGTAAACCATAGATCTCACATTTATGTTTACACTATGACTAGCATTCGATGAAGTACCGTTTATACCCTTAACCGGCGTATCAGCTGTCCTTGTAGGAAGTTGCAGACGCCTTGCTAGATCCGCAGACACGAAACTGGCCTGGCTAGCAGAGTCTAGAAGGGCCTTACACTGTATGTAGTTACCATGCTTGTCTTGCACTTCGACTCTTGCAGTCGCAAGTAAGACGTGAAGCACTGGCTTTGTTTTCACTGAGCAATAACTCGCAGGAGCCTCAGCCCTGTTATTATTCACTATATCACTGTTTGCACTGGAGTGTGAAACCGTTCTCTTGTGATCACTGTTGTGTAACATCTTGCTGTGAAGTTTACCACAGTTACAAAAGGAAGATGCTTTGCACTGATTTACTCGATGAGTATTAGCAAAACAATTGAAACACAAGTTCTTGCTTTTCACAACTTTCCATCGCTGTTCAACACTCAGCTGACGGAATTGTTTACATTTAAACAGGTTATGGCCGCCTTGACACTGAGGGCATAACTGTTCAGTTGTCGACACATATGACTGACGACTGTTATTATGTTGATTTCTAGGCTCACGATGTTCATTTCTAGGTTTTGATGGGCTGGCCCTGTTGCAGGAATTATTCGACAGCACCTCTAGAGAATGAGATTTCGCTTCTAGAAATAACACAAGTTCACCTAATGAAGTAAATGTTTGAGAATCGATTCTAGATTCCCATTCACGTTGAACACTATCTGGCAAATGCTCTAATAACAATTGCATTAGAATGACTTCATGAAGTGGCACTTCTAATTCTAACGCTTCAATGGCATGCAAATTGTTCTGGAATTGATTCAACAAATTTCGCAAGTCTGCAACTGTTTCTTGTCTCGCTACAGGTAGGGACAACAGATGCTTAATGTGAGATATGGCAATTAAACGCTTATTGTTATATCTTGCACACAATAGGTCCCAAGCCACTTGGAAGTTCTCACTCGTGACTGGCAAACTTTGCAATAATGTTTTAGCTTCGCCCCTTAGCGAACCAATGAGATAGTGGAATTTTTGAATAGGTGACAAACTGCTATTATTCACAATCAAACTCGAAAAAGTGTCAAAATAATGTTTGAATTTAGTTACATCATTTTCAAACACTGGAATTTGAATCGTAGGTAATTTTATCGCATTACTTGCCTGTGAAGCACTAGAGTTCACTGATTGTCGCGTGCCACTGTTATTTGAATTGACACTGACTGACGTAGGCTCACGAGCATGCATCAACTCACTTAACCTAGCTTTTAGATTAATGTACACTGTTGATACCTCGTCTGCATACTGTATGTGACTATCAAGTTCTGTATCAATTTCTACCATGGATTCAATCTGCGTCTGCACTGCCTCAAACTTTTCAATTTCATTTAACAGCTTTTCATAATGTGCTTTGATTAAAAATATACTAGCATCTTCAGGTACGTCGTTGAGAAAGTTCTGTGTCAATGTAAACTTTCTTTTACATACACCTCGACGTCGTAATAAAGCTTTCATATCTTCTTCCATGATGAACAATTAACATAGACAGCGTAGAAGTGATTGAGCAGTCAGCTGTATTCTCTTGTTGCGGGCGGTAAGACACGTGGAGAGGCGGCCCGCTGTCGCGCGCGAAGAGAAGCAAGTAGATGAAGATCAACGTGGCCGTGACGAGTCCGCACGCACGTCATACACGAAAATCAGTTATGAGTCGCACTCTTCTTTCTTTGTTCAGAAATCATTGCAAATATTCAGATCGTGCCCGCGAGGACCATGTTAGGTATGGTAACTAGGAATAAAGGTATAATAAAGGGTTTTTCGGAGGACCAGGCATATGCCAATTAAATAATAATCGAAGGGAGACAATGGACTGTAGGTTGCTGGGACAGAGATTTTAACCTGGGTAATTTGCAATGATATATATTCAAGAAGCCTGAATTCTGAACTAATGGATACAGCACTTATACACAATAATAATAAAAGAATGAATACAGTTAATGTTCTTGTAGAAACTATTCTCCCGCCCTTTGGCGGAAGGATTAGGCAATCTAGATTCCTTCGATAGTTGTAAACCATAGATCTCACATTTATGTTTACACTATGACTAGCATTCGATGAAGTACCATTAATACCCTTGACAGGCGTATCAGCTGTTCTTGTTGGAAGTTGCAGACGCCTCGCTAGATCTGCAGACACATGGAGTTATGTTAGATCAAGAGTCTATAATTTTTAGTGTTTAAATTAACCTCTGTGTTAATTGGCGCTAGCGCCAATTATTTGCCGCGAATTACTCATTACTTCCTGCAGGTGTGAGCTTGCAGCGTTACCCACGCCAGTTGCAGCGCAAGTTAGTTCAGATCGAGAAGTGATGGTGTATAGACCTGCGATGCAGCTGCGTCTGATTTAGGCCAGTTTTCGCGCTATATTACTAAAATTCATCTGTAACTCCGCGTATTTCATGCTCCTGTAGTGAAGGCAGCTTTACGTGTGAAATCCAGGAAATAATCTTGTATTTTAATGTTAGTTACAAGAATTTCTATTGTTCTAACCTAGAAGTCTCGTGCTGTGTACAGGCTGTGTCTAGCGTTACCTTCGCCAAAGGGCGGGAGAATAGTTTCTACAAGAACATTAACTGTATTCATTCTTTTATTATTATTGTGTATAAGTGCTGTATCCATTAGTTCAGAATTCAGGCTTCTTGAATATATATCATTGCAAATTACCCAGGTTAAAATCTCTGTCCCAGCAACCTACAGTCCATTGTCTCCCTTCGATTATTATTTAATTGGCATATGCCTGGTCCTCCGAAAAACCCTTTATTATACCTTTATTCCTAGTTACCATATCTAACATGGTCCTCCGGGCCGGATTCTAACATGGTCCTCCGGGCCGGATGACTTTATTATACCTTTATTCCTAGTTACCATATCTAACATGTTCCTCACGGACCGGACTCTAACATGATCCGGTCCTCCGGGCCGGATCATGTTAGAGCCTGGTCCTCCGAAAAACCCTTTATTATACCTTTATTCCTAGTTACCATATCTAACATGTTCCTCACGGACCGGACTCTAACATGATCCGGCCCGGAGGACCAAAATGTAGGGAACTCAGTAGGATTAAAGGTATAATATAGGTTTTTCGGAGGACCAGGCATATGCCAATTAAATAATAATCGAAGGGAGACAATGGACTGTAGGTTGCTGGGACAGAGATTTTAACCTGGGTAATTTGCAATGATATATATTCAAGAAGCCTGAATTCTGAATTTTTGTATACAACACTTATACATAATAATAAAGAATGAATAGATTAATGTTCTTGTAGAAAACTGTTCTCCCGCCCGTTGGGGAATGTAACGCTAGACAAAGCCTGTAAGCAACACGAGGCCTCTAGGTTAGAAACACTTGAATTGACTCTAGATTACAATATTTCTTCTGGAATTTCACACGTACAGCTGCCTACACACTAGGAGCAATAATATACGCGGAGTTACAGATGAGGAATTGATATATATAGCGAAAAGGTCCACACAATTAGGAACGCTTGTGACGCGTGTCTATATACCGTGACGACTCGATCTGAACTCCGCGTATATTATTGCTCCTAGTGTGTATGCCAATTAAATAATAATCGAAGGGAGACAATGGACTGTAGGTTGCTGGGACAGAGATTTTAACCTGGGTAATTTGCAATGATATATATTCAAGAAGCCTGAATTCTGAACTAATGGATACAGCACTTATACATAATAATAAAGAATGGATAGATTAATGTTCTTGTAGAAAACTGTTCTCCCGCCCTTTGGAGAATGAACGCTAGAACAAAGCCTGTAAGCAACACGAGGCCTCTAGGTTAGAAACACTTGAATTGACTCTAGATTACAATATTTCTTCTAGAATTTCACACGTACAGCTGCCTACACACTAGGAGCAATAATATACGCGGAGTTACAGATGAGGAATTGATATATATAGCGAAAAGGTCCACACAATTAGGAACGCTTGTGACGCGTGTCTATATACCGTGACGACTCGATCTGAACTAACTTGCACTGCAATAGCGTGCCTAACGCTGCAAGTACACACCTGCACAGGATATGAGTAATTCACGCGCCAATTAATGGCGGAGGCGCCAAATAACACAGAGGTTAATTTAAAACACTAAAAACTATAGACTCTTGATCTAACATAACTCCCGCCTAAAATCGACAGATTTTACATAACACTTGCAGATAGATCAAGATAACACTAATACATTTACACTTTATTGAATAGGCAAGGGACACACTTTTACAATTGGTCGCTTGTATTCACCACTGGACGTACGCACTGTCACAACACGCACTAAGCCGTCGTCACCTGGATGCACTGATGAGATGATTCCCAGCTTCCATTGGAGAGGTGGACAATTATCTTCTTTCAGGAGCACAAGAGTACCAATCTGGATGTTTTCGCTGGACGCAGACCACTTCTGCCTCTGCTGCAGTGAATGTAGGTAGTCAGCTGACCAACGCTGCCATATGTGATGTATGTAGGTTTGTAGCTGATGCCATTTAGCAACATAGGAGACATTTTCTGCCATAGGAGGAGAAGGAAGGGCTGTGAGCTTTTCACCAATAAGAAAATGTCCAGGAGAAAGATAGGATGAGTCACTAGGATCATCATTTAGGCGCAGGAGAGGTCGAGAGTTTAGACAGGCCTCAATTTGGGTGAGGACTGTAGAAAGTTGCTCATAGGTAAACACTTGGCTACCCATCACTCTGCGTAAATGAAATTTCATGGATTTGACAGCAGCCTCGTGCAGTCCTCCAAAATGTGGGGAGGAAGCAGGGATAAAATGCCATGTGAATTCATTAGAGGAGGCGTAGTCTTGGAGAACTTGTTGATGGGTGCTGGACTGAAGCAAGAGACGCAGCTCGCGAAGCTTGTTGTTAGCACCAACAAAGTTCGTCCCATTATCACTAAATATTTCCTTGCAAAGTCCTCTACGAGATGTGAATCTGCGCAGGGCGGCGATGAAGGCATCAGAAGTAAGGTCGGAAACCAGCTCGATGTGAACTGCTTTCGTAGCCAAGCATACGAAGATAGCAATGTATGCTTTGACCTGAGTTTTGCTGCGGGGGGAACCGTATCTTATGAAGAATGGTCCAGCGTAGTCAACCGCAGAACGTAGAAATGCTCTAGCAGGGGTCACTGCAATAGCGTGCCTAACGCTGCAAGTACACACCTGCACAGGATATGAGTAATTCACGCGCCAATTAATGGCGGAGGCGCCAAATAACACAGAGGTTAATTTAAAACACTAAAAACTATAGACTCTTGATCTAACATAACTCCCGCCTAAAATCGACAGATTTTACATAACACTTGCAGATAGATCAAGATAACACTAATACATTTACACTTTACTGAATAGGCAAGGGACACACTTTTACAATTGGTCGCTTGTATTCACCATTAGACGTACGCACTGTCACAACACGCACTAAACCGTCGTCACCAGGATGCACTGATGAGATGATTCCCAGCTTCCACTGGAGCGGTGGAGAATTATCTTCTTTCAGGAGCACAAGAGTACCAACCTGGATGTTTTCGCTGGACGAAGACCACTTCTGCCTCTGCTGCAGTGAATGTAGGTAGTCAGCTGACCAACGCTGCCATATGTGATGTATGTAGGTTTGTAGCTGATGCCATTTAGCAACATGAGAAATATTCTCTGCCATAGGAGGAGAAGGTAGGGCTGTGAGTTTTTCTCCAATGAGAAAGTGTCCAGGAGATAGATAGGATGAGTCGCTAGGATCATCACTTAGGCGTAGGAGAGGTCGAGAGTTTAGACAGGCCTCAATCTGGGTGAGAACTGTAGAAAGCTGTTCATAGGTAAACACTTGGCTACCCATCACTCGTCGTAAATGAAATTTCATGGATTTAACAGCAGCCTCGTGCAGTCCTCCAAAATGTGGGGAGGAAGCAGGGATAAAATGCCATGTGAATTCATTAGAGGAGGCGTAGTCTTGGAGAACTTGTTGATGGGTGCTGGACTGAAGCAAGAGACGCAGCTCGCGAAGCTTGTTGTTAGTACCAACAAAGTTCGTCCCATTATCACTAAATATTTCCTTGCAAAGTCCTCTACGAGATGTGAATCTGCGCAGGGCGGCGATGAAGGCATCAGAAGTAAGGTCGGAAACCAGCTCGATGTGAACTGCTTTCGTAGCTAAGCACACGAAAATGGCAATGTATGCTTTCACCTGAGTTTTGCTGCGGGGGGACCCGTATCTTATGAAGAATGGTCCAGCATAGTCAACCGCAGAACGTAGAAATGCTCTAGCAGGGGTCACCCTGTAGCTAGGTAGGCTGCCCATTAACTGGTGAGCACCTTTGGCTTTCAATTTGAAACAAGTTAGACATCTATGTAGCGTAGACTTCACAACTCTACGTACACTTGGAATCCAATATCGTTCTCGCAGAGAAGATATAAGCAACTGATGTGATGCGTGAAGCAGTCGTAGATGCTCGGATTCAATAATCAATTTGGTGAGATGGTGCCCTGGAGGGAGGATAAGCTGATGTCGTGCATCATGTGGTAATTCAGCTTTCTCCAGACGTCCACCCACTCTGAGCAGGCCATCCTTGTCCACAAAAGGCACCAAGGAGTGAAGCGAACTCTTGTTATTCACTTGCATCTTACTCTTCAGATCAGACAGTTCATGTGAATAGGCTGCTTGCTGAGCTATTCTTATACAAAGCAACAAAGCTTGTTGTAATTCCTCAACTGTGAGAGGGCCGTGACGTTTAATTTGGCTTCTACAGTTGTTTATAAAGCGTAGCATATATGAAGTAACTCTTTGTAAACGCGCTAGCTTGGAAAAACGTAGCATAAAATCTTCTTCAGCATGTGTGACTAGGCAAACTGTGTCACGCTGCTCACTACTGTCCTGCAGCTCAAGTTGCTGAGGTTGTTTGGGCCATGATTCAATAGGCTGTGAAACTGATTGTTGTCTGGACTCACCCAATGAAGTTTTATGCTGTTTCATTGGCAGACGTACTGTAGAACTACCATCGTCATTGTGAGTGGTATTCTCTGCATAATGCTGTTCGCACCGTTTCTCTTCTTGTTTTAACATGTGTTGTGAGGAGTCTTCGAGGTCACAAAACCGTCGTAGCTGCTTGTCCACATTGTCCGTAGAGATGAAGAAGTTGTGCTGGGAACCAGTATCTAGATTGCCTTTCACAGAGGACTTAGGAATGGTTCCCGACAATATCCAACCTAGTTCCGTGCTAATCAATGCAGGAAAACCAGGATTGGTCAGGATCTTACCATGGAAAAGCTCGAAGAATAATGCTCCTCCAATCAGCAAATCAATTTCAGAAGGAATATTAAATTTAGGATCGGCTAATGGGATTTCAGAAGGTATGTTCCATGAGGATGGATCAATTCGGACAGCGGGTAGCTTCCCTGTTATGCGAGGAAGGACAAAGATTATTTCCTGGATTTCACACGTAAAGCTGCCTTCACTACAGGAGCATGAAATACGCGGAGTTACAGATGAATTTTAGTAATATAGCGCGAAAACTGGCCTAAATCAGACGCAGCTGCATCGCAGGTCTATACACCATCACTTCTCGATCTGAACTAACTTGCGCTGCAACTGGCGTGGGTAACGCTGCAAGCTCACACCTGCAGGAAGTAATGAGTAATTCGCGGCAAATAATTGGCGCTAGCGCCAATTAACACAGAGGTTAATTTAAACACTAAAAATTATAGACTCTTGATCTAACATAACTCCCGCCTAAAATCGACAGATTTTACATAACACTTGCAGATAGATCAAGATAACACTAATACATTTACACTTTATTGAATAGGCAAGGGACACACTTTTACAATTGGTCGCTTGTATTCACCACTGGACGTACGCACTGTCACAACACGCACTAAGCCGTCGTCACCTGGATGCACTGATGAGATGATTCCCAGCTTCCATTGGAGAGGTGGACAATTATCTTCTTTCAGGAGCACAAGAGTACCAATCTGGATGTTTTCGCTGGACGCAGACCACTTCTGCCTCTGCTGCAGTGAATGTAGGTAGTCAGCTGACCAACGCTGCCATATGTGATGTATGTAGGTTTGTAGCTGATGCCATTTAGCAACATAGGAGACATTTTCTGCCATAGGAGGAGAAGGAAGGGCTGTGAGCTTTTCACCAATAAGAAAATGTCCAGGAGAAAGATAGGATGAGTCACTAGGATCATCATTTAGGCGCAGGAGAGGTCGAGAGTTTAGACAGGCCTCAATTTGGGTGAGGACTGTAGAAAGTTGCTCATAGGTAAACACTTGGCTACCCATCACTCTGCGTAAATGAAATTTCATGGATTTGACAGCAGCCTCGTGCAGTCCTCCAAAATGTGGGGAGGAAGCAGGGATAAAATGCCATGTGAATTCATTAGAGGAGGCGTAGTCTTGGAGAACTTGTTGATGGGTGCTGGACTGAAGCAAGAGACGCAGCTCGCGAAGCTTGTTGTTAGCACCAACAAAGTTCGTCCCATTATCACTAAATATTTCCTTGCAAAGTCCTCTACGAGATGTGAATCTGCGCAGGGCGGCGATGAAGGCATCAGAAGTAAGGTCGGAAACCAGCTCGATGTGAACTGCTTTCGTAGCCAAGCATACGAAGATAGCAATGTATGCTTTGACCTGAGTTTTGCTGCGGGGGGAACCGTATCTTATGAAGAATGGTCCAGCGTAGTCAACCGCAGAACGTAGAAATGCTCTAGCAGGGGTCACCCTGTAGCTAGGTAGGCTGCCCATTAACTGGTGAGCACCTTTGGCTTTCAATTTGAAACAAGTTAGACATCTATGTAGCGTAGACTTCACAACTCTACGTACACTTGGAATCCAATATCGTTCTCGCAGAGAAGATATAAGCAACTGATGTGATGCGTGAAGCAGTCGTAGATGCTCGGATTCAATAATCAATTTGGTGAGATGGTGCCCTGGAGGGAGGATAAGCTGATGTCGTGCATCATGTGGTAATTCAGCTTTCTCCAGACGTCCACCCACTCTGAGCAGGCCATCCTTGTCCACAAAAGGCACCAAGGAGTGAAGCGAACTCTTGTTATTCACTTGCATCTTACTCTTCAGATCAGACAGTTCATGTGAATAGGCTGCTTGCTGAGCTATTCTTATACAAAGCAACAAAGCTTGTTGTAACTCTTCAACTGTGAGAGGGCCGTGACGTTTAACTTGGCTTCTACAGTTGTTTATGAAACGTAGCATGCATGAAGTAACTCTTTGTAACCGCGCTAGCTTGGAAAAGCGTAGCATAAAATCTTCTTCAGCATGTGTGACTAGGCAAACTGTGTCACGCTGCTCACCAATGTCCTGCAGCTCAAATTGCTGAGGCTGTTTGGGCCATGATTCAATAGGCTGTGAAATCCACACAGGCCCGTTCCACCATAAATCAATGTCTGACATTTGTTCTGTCACCACACCTCTCGAAATCAAGTCAGCCGGGTTGTGTTGGGTGGCCACATGCCGCCAAGCTGCCGTTTCTGACATCTCCTGGATGTCATGTTAGGTATGGTAACTAGGAATAAAGGTATAATAAAGGGTTTTTCGGAGGACCAGGCATATGCCAATTAAATAATAATCGAAGGGAGACAATGGACTGTAGGTTGCTGGGACAGAGATTTTAACCTGGGTAATTTGCAATGATATATATTCAAGAAGCCTGAATTCTGAACTAATGGATACAGCACTTATACACAATAATAATAAAAGAATGAATACAGTTAATGTTCTTGTAGAAACTATTCTCCCGCCCTTTGGCGAAGGTAACGCTAGACACAGCCTGTACACAGCACGAGACTTCTAGGTTAGAACAATAGAAATTCTTGTAACTAACATTAAAATACAAGATTATTTCCTGGATTTCACACGTAAAGCTGCCTTCACTACAGGAGCATGAAATACGCGGAGTTACAGATGAATTTTAGTAATATAGCGCGAAAACTGGCCTAAATCAGACGCAGCTGCATCGCAGGTCTATACACCATCACTTCTCGATCTGAACTAACTTGCGCTGCAACTGGCGTGGGTAACGCTGCAAGCTCACACCTGCAGGAAGTAATGAGTAATTCGCGGCAAATAATTGGCGCTAGCGCCAATTAACACAGAGGTTAATTTAAACACTAAAAATTATAGACTCTTGATCTAACACTTGTAATTATTCGACAATTCTGTGTTAGATGGGATGCTTTTTAATTTTTTTGACATTTTATCTCTTGTGCGAATTGATTTAATAATACCTTTTGTAATCCACGGTTTTATTTTTCTGTATTTGGAAGGAGTGTTTCGGAAATTGTTAGAAGTATGTTTACATATATAGTTCTGTAATATGTTATAAAAATTATGAAAGCTTTCATCCGAATTTTGATTGTTAAGTACATTATTCCAAGTTTCTTTTTTAATATCTAAGATAAAGTCATTATAATTCAAAATACCATTTCTACGAGCTGAAATTTCGTTAGATATATTAGGAGTAGGGAAGCTAGCATTAGATAACACAGCAAAAATCAGATGATGATCAGTGATTGAACTACTATAAACTCCAGAAGAAAAATTCCAATGTTTGTTCAAGCTTTTAAAAAATATATGATATTAAACTTTTAATTTACATTACGTTATACAATAGCTTGTGTATACAGTCAAGAATAAAAATGGTGTATTTTTAGCATATAACGTCATGAGTATTTAGAGCTGTAATGTATTAACTTATAGTGTCAAGAATACAATGTACATTAGTAAGTAGTATATTATTAATTTGAATATAACATCGCTAGCCCTTTCATGTTAGGTTTAATTTCGGTATTAAGATTATACCATCCTCAGTTCAAATATGTGTATACATAGTTGCACCTATTAGCTGTTCAGTGTGTACTCAAATACACTTCAAAGACTGAAGATGGCATAACCTTAATGCTGAAATGTAGCTCCCCATTTAAATCTTACAATAAAGGGTCAGCTAGATTATTTCAAATTTCTGAAGTAGGGCCTACTTCTATATTTTTAGCACTATAAATCAATAACTTACGTTATCGTTTTCTGATAATCATGACATTGTATGTTAAAACATACGTGTTTTATTCTTGATTATATATGAGAACTAATGTTTAATAAAAATGTAAAAGTTTTGTGAAAATTTATTTAGTAATTTAAAGGAAAGTTGCTTGAACGTAGTGTTTATATAAGGAACTACTTTCGTCCAAGTGTATAAATTAACGAATGTGAAACATAATAAAATCATTGTTAATATATTTTAATTGATTCGCAGTAACCTGTTAATTATTAACAACCGATTTCAATCATACCGACACACGCACCCTCTTACCAGCAGGAATTAGATTCCTTCAGGTTACTGTTAGTACATCACACACGTCCAATAAAACAAATCCTCAAATAATCCGTGTTTGCTAGAACAAACCTATTACCAACCATAATGTGAAACTATTACGCCTGTAAAAATTAATCCAGTCGGTAAAGACGATCCTAGCGGCAGGAATTGTAAGTTCCACCAATATCCAAACTCAAATAAGGAAAAGAGAAATTTGCGAAGGCTGAAAGAATCAGCACACGGCTAATTACTCCTCACGGGGAGCCCCGTTCTATGTCTACTCCCCTCCCTCACACACCTAGTGTGTAAGCTTTCCACAAGGAGGGATAGAAAAAAAAAGTATTAATAAATGTGAGGATTAAACTCATGAAACAATGACCAAAGCAGTATAAGATTGTGGATTTTCAACCAATTGCAAGTGTCTATGAAACGTCTTCATAAATATAGCTTGTTTGATAAAAGAACAATTAATCATTGAACACAGCAAATGGGTATATAGGCCTATAGCGTAAGTCGCAATGCTCAAAAGGATATATGCAAAATAATTTACGATTTTATGTGTGTTACCTCGTGTAATAATGATTTCAATAATACGAGTAATAGCACGATATAACGTACCCTAGTAGCAAGAAGTTTCAATCTAATAATAAAACAGCTGGTGAAAATTGATGCAATGGGACAATCGCCGATGACACGACGATCGATATATTATAATACTGTTTAGAGTTTGTATCGCCATGGGCTATCTCGCTTACATTGACACAAATAGTTTTTTTCTTAATTTTCGTGGTATTAATTATTCATTACAAGCTTAATTCTGTGGTATACGCTAAATAGTCACAATAAATGCTACTGGAGGTCTGGATTCTCTCAAGATAAATTCATCAGCAACTTTCCATTGAAAATTACTTCAGTAAACCTATAGTTTTCATGAAATTTTATCATTTTCAGTACATTTACAAGAAAGCATTTAATGGTGAAATTATTGTTATCTACAAAACTAGAAAATTAAGTGTATTATTCTCGATTAAAGCAATAGATCAAGATAAACACCTATGTTCATTTCCTAAACGAAATTTCTTATCTTTAATATTGTTAACATTGTGTGTTTTTTTTTTTTTTTTTTTTTTTTTTTTTTTTTTTTTTTTTTTTTGCCGCAGTAAGTTATAAGGCTTATTGCTAAACGTACGCAGTTTTAAATCCATTAAGAAGTATGTAAAACTTAACGAATTGTAGTTTCTTTTCAAACTTGTTACCATCTTCATAATATTAATTAAACTAGCCTAGACAAATTTATCGTGCGATTTCATTATTCATATCCAGTCAAACTGAAGTAAACTCTGTGGCACTAAACCCCATGCACATCATTGGCAGATGGCAGGATTTTGAACATACTAAGTAGCCTACATTACTGTTACATAAGTAGACTGAGGATTTATACGCACTAGATCAGCTAAAATAAGCACGAAATAACAAGCCTGGCGATGTTAGCTACTGTTCACTACGGTTGCGGTACTGCTCACATTTTCTTAACCTTTTACCACTAACAATGGGTATCGGTTTGAGTACATTGCTGTTAAGTAACTATGTCTAATATATGTACTGTGCATTTATGTATACTGTATATGTATACATTAAGGGGTAACTAGTATAGAGTGTAATTGAATAAAGTGTCTGAACTAAATTAAAGTGTCTGATAGGACATACCCATGAGAATATGCATGACACTATTTATTTATTTATTTAATATACAATTTCTTTTAGCCCTATTTCACCATAAGGTACATTAGGGCTATAGTTTTATGTCAATTACAATTTATAATATACCTGTTATCTTGTATACTAGAGTAGCCTGTTTTGCTAAAGTTTAATATGCATGACACTACTTATAGGCTAAGTCTGAATTGAGTATACTCTTGTGAATCTAGGTAGAACTACTATATAGTTGCTGATACAGCAGAGGTGTGCATATTCTGATTTTAGCTTGCTTGCCCCTTTGAAATTCTGCAACCAGCCACAGCTTTTAACTTGCTTGACAAGAGAGCAAGCCAGATTACAACGATGATAAGAAATACTGTCGCTATGAGTCACAAGCTCTTCATAACCTGGTGGGTTTCGCAGGGCCTAAGGAAACTGCAAGGCCTGGCGGAAAGAATATGAAACTGAGTATATCAGTGCACTGGTAAATCGTGCAGTTACGTAGTTGAGGAACTTCAGATGTGTTTTGAGTGCAAGCAAAAGGAGAATGGAGAATTTTACCGTGAAGGAAGCCGAGGAGAAACTAAAATGTGGAGAGTTTGAATTAGCAATGAACAAAGGTACTAGTCCGGCATGGGAAAAATTTCCAAACATTTTCGAGAAAACATCATAAAATCAATAATAACAATAACAAAAATCCCTTTAGGCAAGCCTACAGGCTGAGGTAGATTTCGAAGTGCTTTTGGTTTAATTTACTGTGGCTGCGTAGCACTCTTCTTCTTTAGCCTTGGCATGACATACCCGCAATAATAACTGCAAAAAAAGAGGAAAGAGAACTTTTTCAAACATTCAAATCTCGCATTGTATGAGAACTATCAAGAAACTAGTTATTGATTTGTAGAGTACTCATCAAGAGCTTTTCAATGATACCCCACAAGAAGTAGTTTCAAAAATTTCGAATTTCCATCTCCCCACCCCCACCCCCACTCGTAGCCCCAAAACCCCCGAATCGTTGGTGTCACTGTGAACTCCATAAGGAGTACTCTAATTTATTCAAGCAAAGTTTCCCTCTATACTTCATAGGGGCCGAGATATAAATGTCTTAAAATTTCAACCCCCTCCCCCGACCACCCCCTTGCGCCAATTTTGATCTTTTAACGAACTTGTCCGAACTATTGGGGCTAGAAATAACATAATAAAATTTGGTTCAAATATCTTCAAAATTATGGCCGCTAGCGTGTAAAGATATATATGGGTGATTCTTCAAATACGGGAAAATTTGTGTTCCGGAGTGATATTTCCCTTCAAATTCAACTTAAAAAAAAATTAAAATAAAAGTTTGTTTCTACTACTTCCATACTACAACTATCACTTTGAAATGTCACTAACTTTAAATTCTGATATTCCAAAATCAAATTTAATTCAATGAAATGTCATCCACATGCCCTGTCCCAAACCTTGGTTTTGTATAGGCCTATTCTAATGCATTTTTCCACAAAACAAAATGTTATTTCCTTTTCAACTTTTTTCCTGTCAATGAGTATGAATGTGTGAAGAATATTAACCCCTAAAAAATAAAATGAAATAAAATTGTCACCCCACCTAATGAACATAAAGAATGTCCCAAGGGTTTTTGGTCATCCACATGGCTGAAAAGAATGGAATTTTTTCTGTAGAAATGAGAAATTTGTAGAACTGGCAACAGTGTTAGAAAGCCAACAGGGCAGCTTGTGGTTGAATTGTAAGGTTGAATTTTGCTTGCTTACAAACAGTTTGGGATTAACAAAGGACTTTGCATCATTTTCAAGGAAAGCGTTTTTATTCCCCGCCATTAACATGGCTTCTAGAAAGTAGGCAGAAAGTGAATATTAATTAATTTTGATTATGCACTATGATAAACCTTCCAATTCAAAGTACTTGACTGAAGTTGAGCTTACAGAGGTTTAGGAATGGCTTGCTGAGACCACTTAAACTCCTTTTTTGTCATCCACATGCCTGATTTTTGTGTCATCCACATGTCTCATGAAGGGGTTTGTGGATGACTCTCAAGTCATGTAGATGATAAATGTAGGATACTATTGTGTTTGCGGTGTCTGTGACCTGTACTTAAGATCTTAAAACTGATTAAATTAATTTCTGCTTGATTCCCCCCTCCCCAAAACCATAAAAAACAGTCTCGTTAAAATTACATTAATTCCGGAGTATGTACACAAATTTGCAAATTTGGTGCAAAATCAACTGAAGTATGCTGAGAAAAATATGAAATCACATAAAGAAAAGCAGATTGTTGCCAAAGTTAGTCATTAATGTGGCCTTCTGCCATCCACATGTACACGGATGTCATTCACATGGCTTTAAAAAATTAAAAAATTAAAATAAATAAAAATATAAACATTTAAGCTCTGCTGGTGTCATATTATAATCAAGTAACCCCTGAAGTATTTTAGTAATTGTTTTGAGATTTTTAAACAAAGTAAAAAATTTGGATTTTACACACTCAAAATTTTCCCGTATTTGAAGAATCACCCATATATATGTATATATATATATATATATATATATATATATATATATATATATATATATATATATATAACATTTTTTTAACAGGCGGTGGTTTCGTACTTAGGGAGGCATGAAACATAAAGATATGAAATAATTTTTCGAAAGTCATGACATGGTATCGATTGCAATAGGTAGATTTTTCTTCGAAATCTACCTAATAATAAAAATAATAAATGTGTTAAGACGCTAAAACGATTTTTAATAATTTATCCACCTTTTATTTACCTGCATGATGAATTGCTTCTACCAGCATGTAGAAAAGCAAGAAAGTATTACCTACACTTAACAACTACAGTTGTTTAGCTGATAGGAATGTCGCAAGCTTATTCTGGCTTGCATAAGTTGGGTTTAACCTGAACCATGCAAGCCTAAAGAAACCTGCCTGCTTGCTAGCTGTGACGCTGGCAACTTGCTTGCCTGGCGTTCAAGCGGGTATGGGCAAGCTAAAATCGAGATTTGTACACCTGTATACACAACACACCTTCGTGAATTTTCTTGGAACTACCAGATTTTCCGATATGAATACACTCGTGTGAACTTTCATGAGTCTAATAAAGTGCCTGATTTTAGTGCACCCTTGCGAATTTGCCCGAAATTACGAGATTATCCTTTTGAATTTTCCTGGAACTACTAGAGTGTTTGATATAAAAATACCCTTGTTAATTCGCCTAGAATTACCTATGTGTCTGATATGAATTCACCATTGTGCATTCCTTGTAAATTTGCCTGGAACTTCTAGTGTGTCTGATATGAATATACCCTTGTGGATTTGCATGAAGCTTATAGAGTGTCTTATATGAATACACCCTTGTAAATTCATAAGGAACTCCCAGTGTGTCTGATATGAATACATCCTTGTGAATTTGCCTGAAACTACTGGAATACTTATAAAAATACCCCTTCTAAATTTTCCTGAAACTAATAGAGTGTCTGATATGAATGCGCTCTTGAGAATTTTCCTGAAACTACTAGTGTGTATGATATGAATACACCCTTGTGAATTTGCCTGGAACTACTAGGGTGTCTGATATTAATTCACCCTTGTGAAATTGTCTGAAAATATTATATATGAGTGTCTGATATGAATATACCCATGCAAATCTGCCTGAAACTACTCGTGTGACTGAAATGAATACAACATTGTGAATTTGCCTGAAACTACTAGAATGTCTGATATGAATAGGCCTACTCCCTTTGAATTTGACTGAAACTAATGAGTCTGATAAGAACGCACCCTTGTGATTTTTCCTGAAACTACTAGAGTGTCTGATATGAATACACTCTTCTGGATTTACCTGAAGGTTATCCTGTCTGGTATGTATTTACTCATATGAAATTGTCTGAAATTACTGGAGTGTCTGGTATGAATACATCCTTGTGAATTTACCTCAAACTACTAAAGTAGTTTAAATACACCCTTTTGAATTTTCCTGAAACTGCTAGAGTGTCTGGTATGGATACACCATTGTGAACTTTCCTGATATAAACATACCCAGGTAATTGTTGACAATTATCTTAATCAATTTTACCTTATTAAGAAACATCTTCCGGTACATCATCCAGTATGTCTTGGAGTATAGCAGCAAGTATTTCCTCCGGTTTCACACCACGGATAATCTTGCAAGCAGAAATTCACGTGTGCTACTTCAATGAAAAGCTGGCATGAAAACCTTCAACAGCGACTGGCAAATTCAAACATGGGACTATGAAAAACTCCACTGAAAGCGCGAACGCAGCGTTAAAAATATACTGATAACATAACGGTCCAAATGATGGCCTCCTGAGTTCATGGTAGGCCTAAGTCATGTCGTGAGACCTATAGAACTGATGACAGGCCTAAAAATATAATGTTATATAAGGTAGGGTCCATATTAGGAAAAGTCATAAAAACCAAGTTTTGTTTTAAAAATTGACAGATTTAAAAATGTTTAATTTACAAGAATGGTCAAAAGTACACGGGGTTGTTGTTTTAACTTACAATTATTAACTATTTTATATACATATCTTTGCATGAAACTTTGTACTATTGTAGCAGGATACAAACAGACTGAATAAATTTGTTAAAGTCCCTCAAATGATGAAATATTAGATCATGATTACTGGCTGTTCACTTTCTTCTATATCTGGACATTGATAAATTAAATGGCTTGCTGATTGCTCCCCCATGTTACATGTAGGCCTACATGTTGGATCTTGAATGATGCGAAACCTATGTAGGTTGTGTGATCTTGTATGCTCTGTATGTATTGAATGCATGTATGTATGTATGTATGTAAATTAGCCTATGTATGAAATACTTGTATAAGGAACAAGCAGCTTCTGTCATTAAAAGCATCGGGAGTCGAATTGCTGACCACATGGGACCAAACCTACCATCTACCAATGAAGTAGAAAGTGAAGCGACATGGTGAAGCTACCGGAAAATAGAACCTACCTCTCACGGGATTACATCCGACGTTACAGTATATTACTTTTATGTATGTAATGTCTGTAATCTAAGTACTTTTACCCTCGCATTTTTAATGTATTGAACTATTAGGCCTATATTTTCTCAGGAAATTTAAATTTTAACCACAACGTGTCTCTACACTTTCCTTTTCGCTAGTAACATTCTTTTTTTCTTTAATAATAATTAATTATATACTTTTAATTAGTCAATACAATTAGTCTTAGTCTCTAGTTTGTTACAGGCTTCACTACTTTGTTATTCATGTAAGTTAAATCAATCACGTCGACGTGATTTTATTATTTATTGTACTTCTAAAATGTTATATTTTTATGACCTTTTTGAGTGGAGGAGAAAGCTAAAAGTATGCCTAATTAAAATAAATGTATCAAGAAAATAGTAAAAAAAAATATTAAAAAAGGGGGAAAGGATTTAATTTGCATAATTAAAATATGGCAATAAATAAAATTAGATCAACTACTGCCTTGATGTAAAACCCTTGGCTAAGAAATGACCAGGTGCTAAGACTTTTCTAACTTCACCTGTTCTCCCTGCTCTATCTATCAGAGTAAAAGTCTAATTAAAAAAAAAAACAATTCACAAATTATAATTATATCCACACAAAACTACAATAAAACTATAAAAATTGTATGTCTCTTTCCAAGTATGTGTGTATATCTACGTATATGTATGCGTGTGTGTGTATATATATAACTTATATAATATAGGCCTACACACACTAAAAAATTTTCACAAAGGAACATTGTTTAAAAATAAACTGAAAAGTGTAAGATAGTGGAAAATTTTAGTTAGGTTCGTTTTGTGGTTAATATTCTTACCTGTAATATTGTCAAACGCTTTATATCATTGCTCTTCATTGGCGATAGTAAAATCTATTTATTCATACATTGATTTTTCCGTAGTGTAAAAACGTTTTATTTATTAATGGATATTTTCGAAAGGTTTACATATCATGATTGCATGCTTGTCCAGTCCCTTGTGATCAATCCTTTCTTATTTTTGCAGATTTTCCTAGGTAAATAATATAAGTTATAGGATTATAGGCCTATTTATTGTAGTTTAATAAGACATTTTCAGTTTGCAAATAAAATAATTACAACATACCCTATTTATAATAACTTTTATGGCTTATAATTAATCTTAATTTTAAGATTCATCATTGAAAGCCAGTCATGGGGTACGCGCATGGTTATTTCAGAGAATTGTGAAGCGTTATTTAAGCGAAATTCACAACTTAATTGGCCACGCTTTATTCGCTTTATGAATAAGTTTAGATATTTCTAAATCCGCTACATAGGCTAATATGAGGTTGAAATTTACACAAATTTTGACCACTTCATGGAAAACATTACATTTGTCCACGGGTAAAATGCTAATGGAATAGGACATTGATAGACCAATAAAGAATTACTGAAGGGGAAGTAAGTGTTCTCTTTACAAATGGAACTCTTTCAAGTTCCAGCAGATTGAGATTCCCAGTTCTCAAGAGCTTCTGCGCAAAATCCCAATGACCTCACAGATTACTGAACCCTCGACCTCCATATTTGCAGCATTGTGCCTCAGCCAACTGCACAAGGCGTTCCACTATCAATTAATGAACCCATAGTCCATATCCAGAGCAACATGCCCTCCCGGTGTGGTTTCATAATCGAATTCAGTTACGTTTATTTTCGTGAAGAGTGACAAATGGTAATATTACCCATTCGACAGCCCCCTAAGAGAAAACTAAGCTATTTCTAGGACGTGCCCAAGGTTGTAATTTCGGTGTGAAGTTCTTTAATTCCCGTGAATTTAGGAACCGGAATCCGCGGTCTATAGTTTTTCCAAAAGGACTTTGTGCCTGGGAATTTTACGTTTTTAAGTCTGTAGACCCCTTTTGGATTAGAACCCGAGGGTATCACATACAAATAGTACTGGCTATCAAGATCGAATAAGGGCCGAAGGCACTAAAACTGTTCACCGAAGTGCACAATTATCCATAACTTCCGATAAGCAACAATTATAGGCTAGAATCTTTTCTGATTGCACTTCAATATAGCCTTCTAATTTTATAAATAGTTATTACATGGATTGAGTTTGTATATACTTTGAGAATTTTCCGCGTTACTTTACGCAACCGCAAAAACCATGGTAATTATTTTTACACAATAGTGGGAGGGGGGTCAGACAAGAATTTTTAATACACGCAATCGAAAAATGCTAAAGTTTAATGTGTGAATTCTGTACAAGATAGAAGTCTGTATTAGGATAGAGAAAAAGACAAAATAAGAAACATCAATAGCTCGCTACAAATGTGTTTATTTATCAAATTACCTTCATGTAAGTCACATAATGCATGTGATTTCAACTTCTCGCAAAAAATGAAGAAACCATTGCGTGGACTTTGCTTTCGGAAACAAAATTTGGTAATGACTTATATCACTTAATTGTATTTTTCTCCTTGTAATACAGATATCTCTGTTGTTCAAACTTCATATTAACCTATTAAACGTTAGCATAAATCGTAAAGTCCAATTATGTATTTTAAAAATTCCTATCTGAACATCATTGTCGTGGGAAAATAACAGTTGCCATGATCTTTGCGGTAACCCTTGTAACTTATATAGGCTACACAAAGAAGTGGAAATAAAATCGCATGATATAACCTATTGTGTCATAGTTGATCCGTAATAATTTATATTATCGTAATTTAGATTAAATCAGTTAGCTTATAAATTGTTTTCAATTTCTTGCAATCCCATATCTGCTGAAAATAGGCCTACATCCTGCATCCACCGCTGTAAATCAGTTATGCTAATAGAGTATTAATATTTTAATGTGAAACGTATGGAAACCACAAAACGCAGGAGAGTGTATCATTAACTGCAAACCGAATAAGCATTATGCTAAGTTGAACGTCAACAGGTATGTTACATTGTTCATTAATTATGCATTCCCACGTACGGAGGAGAGAAAAGCATGCGTGCATTTGTATACGACTTGTGATAACTTTGTATGTGTGTATGTGTGTATGTGTGTGTGTGTGTGTGGTGATCCGTGACGTAAATTCTAAATGCGTAACGATGCTCCAAGCGATAGAGAAAGGTATTACCGACACAGGTTACTCAAATAAAGACCTTGAGGTGTGCGCAAGATGGACTATCTGAATCTCTGAAGCAAATCTTTGCAAAGCTATATTACAAATCGGAAAATGTGAAGAACAATGAACCACCCCGAGTTGAACTTTAAAACACTTATTCAGATTAAACAAATGTCCGTAGACACTTGCTTTTATAGATATTGTATTGTCTTTAGTTTCAAATACTAGCATATATACATAGGCCTACATAACATATAATTTATTAACCATTTTTAAGTTTAAAATTCAAAGACTAAACTATAGAAGGGATTTTTTATTAAGCATGTATAGAGTATGTTTGAAAACCTCTGTTTATTAAAGTTTCTATTTTGTCGGGTATCGTTTCATAACATAATAGTACCTAAATATAAATAGGCTATGAAACTAATGTTTTGCTTCATTTAAATTTTAGAATTTTAATGAAAAAATTAAGATAAGTATGAAGAAAGTTAGTAAGTAAATAAGATTGAATATAAAAATCTGGCCCTTGGTTATCTAGGGATTAACGTACGAATTAACTTAAATAATGGTCTATAGTAATAGGCCTACAGGGGAAATAGTTTCTTTTCGAATAAGACATGCTTTCTTCTTGTAAGAATAGGGCTATATTAAACTGCTCAATTGCAAGAACAAAACAAAGAAAAGGTAACTAGATTATCGAATATGATTAAAAAGCGTAACCAATGGTTATGTGTAAAATGAAAGTAAAAAATAAAAATTATAAGGAACTAATAATTATTTCCTCTTCCTCTTCGCGCATAGGCATGCCGCTTTTATCGTGGACATATAGGCCTACAGCTATATGTGTGTGAGTGTGCGTGTAATGTGCAGCTAATCTCGTTGGATGATCAGCCCCTATTAAAAAATGCACGGATAACGAACAAGGAAGTCCCGGATTAGTGTTAAAGTAATTTCAAATCCGACATCCAGCATCTGGCTTTTCAAACGGAGGAACCCCCAAAGAAATACACATTCGGATTAAACTGTCCTCCGGAATTGAACCCACTACCACCTGAATGTCAGTTCGCGAGATAGTAAGGACTCGGCCACCAAAATCGCCACTAAGAAAAATGAAGGTAATTGGAGATTTCTTCTAAACGACGTAAGAAGGAACTTTTTGTGCGTGTCGGAAGTTACGACAAAAATAGAGAAACTCGTTTTGTTGTGACATTGGGCAACAATCGCGAACACAGGTCGAACTAAAGATTTTAGTGTTAGCAGGAATTATGTTATGTAAAGAACTGGTATCTTGAAGCAATTTTTAAACTGCCTTTCCATATTAACGCATCTCTCGCTTTCTATGATGGTTTATATCCAACTGATAAGAAAATATGAGAAGATTTGTTCGATTGCTTCAATAGTAATGAATTAAATCCATATTCTTTTGAAAATAAACGTATAAAATCGAAATTATGTGATTAGCAGTAGTTTTATCTGGTAAATTACCATTATGCCTAAATTCCATCAATGCGATGCTGCCTTTCTGCTCTTATGCAGTGAGCTGGATATTGTTTCATTTTTTATTACATTACGAGTTCGTGGAAAATAGATGATAAACCTATAGTAAAAGTTAGTCTACTAACAGTGCATACATTAATTAAAGTTCTTCACATACTTTCTGCTAATACTGTAAGAAAACAAACAACACCTTCAAAAGGTAAATCAATTGAGCAACACAATATTTGGTCCCAAGAGAGATTAAAATGGGGACTGGAGAGAACTGCATAACGACGAGCTTCATAACCTGTACTCGTCACTGGATAATGTAAGGATAACTAAATCACGGAGGATGAAATGTCCTGGACATGTTACACGCATGGGGGAGGAAAGACATATCTAAAAAATATTGATTGGGAGACCCAAAGGAAAAAGACCATTTGGAAGACCTAGACGTAGGTGGGAGGAGAATATTAGGATAGATTTAAGGGAAATAGGATTTGCGGGGGATGGTTGGATGGAGTAAGCACAGAATAGGGTTGAATGGCGGGCTCAGGTAAGCGCGGCAATGAACCTTCGGGTTCCATAAAACAGCTAACACTCCTTTAGCTTGCGTATGAATTATCTATTGCCATTGAGTAAGTAAGTACACAGAGAGAAAGGAATAGATAGAAAAGGAGACAGTGCTAGAAAGAAATGGAGATTGAGAGAAAGACAGCTTCAACAGATAGGCTCAGGTGCCATGGTACTGCTTGAAGAACAAGGTACGATAGTGGAATAATTACAACATCTTTAGAAATCGTATCCGAGGCAATCCGGTTTGTGCGCTTAGCGCCTGCTATCAATTGTACAGTTCAACGGCATAAAATATTTACGGACTTGTGACATCATTTATATTCTAGATGCAAAGACTCAATCAGCAAATGCGAGTAGTATGCCTATAAGGAGAATAGCGGAAAAATAGAATATGTAGGCTTAATATTTTCGTGATCTCTACAGAACAGTCTAATTTTACTAAGTTAAAAGGACATAAGCCTATCACAAAAGATCCTTGACAACTCTATAATGACTTAGCCCTAAGTTTACTTCTATGAAGAAAACTTACTCCGAAAAATGAGGTAATGCTGAGCATAATTTTCTTCTTCCTCTTATTTTTAGTTCTATGGACGTTACATTGGGTAGCTAGGATGGATAAGATCGCACTATTGTGGATATACGACTATTGAAGCTATTATTAAAGTAGCCGGGACCTACAGCTTAACGTAGAATCAGAACTAAACCACGTACAGCTAGTACAGAACGACTACAGCAACATACTCGTACTATATCTTTTACTAGATTTAACTCGAACAGCACAGCTAACAGCAACTTTATAAACTACGCCGGCCGTGGAAACGTCCATCCTCAAATTTTGGAAATAATAACTGACTTAATTCCGACGAAAAAGTGCAACATAGTCCAGTTTCAAATGTAGGCCTATATAGAATAAATTTTAATCAATTTTAATTGCTCCTATAGGCCATACATGTTACAGTGGAAAACATGCTAGTAGCATTCAATTCCTGAGTATTTCAAAAGCCGTTTCCTAATTGAATATTTCAACGATGCGTCCCTCTGTTGCAATGGAATCATACACATGTAAGCGAGCAGCGATTGCAGGCCGATGGAATTGTCCGTTTTAATTGTAAAATCGTGCCGTTATGACGTAGCAGCGTGACTGGAAGGTTCAAAGTGAATTACATCTCTAAGAAGTAAAAATATACAACTTATTTAGTGTGCTATAGCCTACATAAGCATAGACACTAAATAAGTTTGTGCACAAACGAGGTTTCTATTAATTTGTATGGAGTTATCATATAGGCCTAAAATCGTTACGGAGGAGGTAGATTTCTCCACTCCAGAAATGGTTTCTTTCCAGTAAGTTAAGTAAGGAGTTCAGAATATTGCCTTTTTTCACAGAAAGAAAAAAAAAGTAATCTGAGAATGTGAGCAGACAAGTCATTCTTCTTCGATTCCAAGGCAAAAACTATCTTGAAATTGGAAAACTTTATATAACGGTACTAGATGTTCTACGGTAGTTACATCATTAAGATGTATGAAGAAGTAAGTTCTGTCAAAAACAAACAGAGAAAAGGAAGTCCTAAAAGTCTTAAAGGAATAGACAGACAACATCTTATAAGAGCAGCCAGTAAGCGTGTATTCAGTTATCAATTATAAGAACAGTTATAAAAACATGCTTCAACAGCATCTTAACCCTCTCAGAGCTGAATTTGTACGTTTATACATAATAGGCCTATAAGCATCTCAAGTAAAATCATCAGTGGGCACTTAGTTAAAAATCAATGAGGAAAATGTTATTGGAAAGCTATTTTCTATTAATGATATTTGTAATACGCGAATAAAAATCCCCATAGCCTATTTTACATACTTAATTAAGTTACTTACTCAATGGCAACAGCCAATTCCTCAGCAGGCTAAAGGAATATTATCTATTTTATGGAACCCGAAGGTTCATTGCCGCGCTTACCTGACTCCGCCCTTCAACCCTATGCTGTGCTAACTCTATCCAATCATCCCTACCAAATCCTACTTCCCTTAAATTCATTCTAAGATTGTCCTCCCATCTACGTCTAGGTCTTCCGAATGGTATTTTTCCTTCGGGTTTCCCCAGTCAATACTTTTGAGACATTCTTTCCTTCCTCATGCGTGCAACATGTTCAGCCCATTTCATCCTTCCCGATTTAATTACCCTTAGTTTATCCGGTGAAGCGTACAGGTCATGGAGCTCGTCGTTATGCAGTTTTCTCCAGTTCCCATTTTCATCCCTCTTGGGCCCAAGAGGGATGAAAGCACCCTGTTTTCGAACACTCTTAGACTATGTTCTTCCCGATCAGTAAGTGGCCATGTCTCGCATCCATATAATACAACCGGCAGGATAATAGTCTTGTAAATCTTTATTTTTAGATTTCTGGAGAGAAGACGAGAAGATAAGAGTTTCTGAACTGCATAAAAACAACAAAACTTTAATAATATTATATTTCGGCTTCAAACAATGTTTTGATGTGACGCATGTATAGGTATAGGTCAGTAGAAGTGAAAAGATTTTTAAAATATTAATGTTCAACTATTCAGAACTCGCTGATTATAGCAGTTTACACGGAAGGGTGAAGAAGACTCTATTTATGTATAAACAGGCCGCCCCCATGATTAAGTGGCTAGATTACTCGCTTTCTTCTGCCAGAACTTGGGAAATCTTCTTGGATCCGTATGGAATTTGCGATGGGAAAAATGGGTTCGGAGCAGATTTCTTCAGGGTGCTCCCATTGCCCCTGCCAGGTATCATTCCACCTATGCGTCATTCATCACAATATGACCATTCGGTTTCAATAAAGTAATAATGTTAAATCATCAGCCCCATAAGACATGATATTGCTACAGCAAAAACAGATATAGTTTTGGAAAACCTTTTCACCTTTCAGTAAAAAGGGGGAAGAAAAAACTTCCCCTCGCTTACTGTGTAAAGAAGCTTTAAAGCCGAAAACTCCCCAGGCCACCATTAGTATTGATGAGGCACTATGGTTTGGGGGAATATATGTGGGAAATTTTGGTTTTGTTGACAAGAAGATGACTGCAAGGTTTATTGTTTGGGGGTCTCAAGCCCTACTCCTGTCAAACAGTACTTCGAAATTAAGCATAAATAATGCATATTATTTTCGATAGGACCACAATCCTAATCATATTGTCCGTGAAACAAGTCTCTGGCTACTCTTATAATCAGAAAAAAAAAGTAATATAACTGGAAGAATGGTAAATAAAATTAATACACACGATTGAATGCTGAGTTGAACCAATGCCTAGAAACGTTGCCTGTGATAAAGGCTTACTAAATTACACGTTTCATTATTTTGTTCAGTTCTGTTTTGTGAAAAAGTGTGCAAATACAATTTTATTATTATGGTGACTATAATTTATCTCATGAATCAGTATCCAGTAAAAGAATAGTAGAATTTTTATTAATTTTGCCGTCAGAATTTTATCGTTTTATTTTTATCACTTTCATTTTATCGCACCTACGTGCACTTTTTTTTTTTTTTTGTAATTCTCAAGATCTGAACACTGAAATATATTCATACTTACAGCTTCTTTGATAAAAAAAATTAACAATTAACACAGCGAATGGTTAAGTTATACATTGTGTAAAGTTCATATGAGTAAAAAAGATAATATGAAATAATATAAAATTACATGTGTGGTGAAGAAGCATTTTAAATATCGTAGCCTATAATAATAAACACAAAATTAATAACACGATATTTGTAGTTATATACCAAGGAGATTAATCTAAAAAAACAAATATCGATGGTCCCACTAGGCCCTATAGACTATCTCGCTTAACAATGACACAAATAGCGATGCGAGTGATACCTTTTCATGGTTTGAATTATTCATTACATGTTTGATTCTGTGTGTATTCGCTAAGTCGCAATAAATATAATACGATAATTAAAATTGTTATGAATTTATTGAAAAAATCCGGACATCTCGTTAGAGTAACGGTACCTATAATATTACTAAGTTATTATTATGAATGTGCAAGGTATAAGCATTTGCTTTTTTAACTAAGAAACGAATAAAGTGTATTTTGTATAACTATTGAAAAGTAAATTTATTTACAATATATTTAACATTTTTTTTTTCATTTAACGTAAAGTAAACAAGGTATGCAAGATGTTTTTGATTTCACTAAACATAGAGCTACAACAACCTGTAATAAGACATATGTCAATTCCTGGAGTTATAAACAAAATTCGTGAGTCACTCTGTGTAATAGTAGTACAAAAAATATAAATTAGCTTATTGCAATGAAGATGTTGCCTATGTCGCTAAGCGAACAGATGTAACTTATACGAACCATAAAACATAAAGAGTGAGAAAGAGTAATAAATGCACGTTAAGAAATTGTTCTGTGCATAGAAGCAAGCAAGCAGGAGAGAAGGAGAAATAAATTTATTATCGACTGGAGAGTAATTAATGTGTTGTCACGCATATGACTCATTTGTACACACTCACGTTTGGCTCTCCATCACCGCAAGGAAATTAACTAGGAATATTACCTCTTTCCCTTGTAGTTCAGTATTGCCAACACAATCCCCTCGCATGCAGCGAAATGTTCATTTAAAAAAGAAGAGTCTCTAAAATTAGTTTCTTTTTTATACTTTCACCTGTTTGGAATTTCAATTTAGCCAATTGAAGGTAACAGCTTGTTCGATATTCATTGTATTCGGTTTAATTATAGAATGTAATTTTATTTTCTACGTAATGAAAAATCCAGAGCTCTACATTTTTTAATTGCCCGTCTTCTAGGAAAGCAATTATACTGTATGTGATGATAATAACTAACATATTCGTACACTGTCTCCGTATTTTCCATTCCAGTCTTAGTCTGTGGATTACTTATTTTAGAAAGTTCCTCTTACTTCTCTATTACAAAAAATAATTTAATTGAATGCAAGTCAGCGAGAAAACATGAAGAGGTCCTTCATATGCCATTATGCATGGATTATAAGCGTGACATTGCTGTAGGCCACTAGCCTTTATGAAAATAGGCCTAGTGCTGGTAGCGTAATTTATATGTTGCCGTAATATAAAGAAAACCAAAAGCTTATTGCTTTTACTTGTAACCATTTTTAAGAGAATTATGTAACTATCCCTTATCAAGAAAATTAGTTCATTAGTTAGATATTTCGATATTACTATAACTAATCACTACTGCATCATGATTGGTATCATTACTTCTATATATGGTTCACTTGTCTTTTGTTCACATTCAAAACTATCGTACTGGTACAGTAAACTGTTTTCACTCTAACAACAAATCTATAGTAAACAAAACCTATTATTTCTGTCCCACTCTAGCACATTACTAATGATTAATTTAATATTAATGAAATGAACAACATATAAATGATTTTTTTTCAATTATCAGGTACACGAGTCTATTTACTTTAATCTATTATTTATGATTAGTAATATGTTTACTAGGTTAGGGCGCCGAATATCTTAACTAAAAAAAGCTCCGTGACACGAAACGTTTGAGAGCCACCAACTATCCAGTAATATTTAAAACCTAAATTACAAAAGTTTTAAAGATCAGACCCATACATGGTTAGTGGATAAACCAGCTTATTCTTTTGAGGAAATTGTTTTCAATAGTATTTAGCCAAGAAGTAATTATTTTATCATAATTACAGCAAACTTGATTTTTTTTTAATCCAATTTTATATAAGGACAATGCTCATTGTACGAATGTAGGCCTCCTTAAAGACTAGATAAACTATTAGCTATTGACTAACCTTAAAATATGGCGTTGTTACCACAGCGCTACCTCCCAGATAGGCATAATACAATAATATTCTATGGATTAATTGTTACTTCACTTGTTTAATTCATATTATTTTAATAACTGCAACATTTAAATGTGTACTAACACTAATTGTGTGTTTATTCCTTTGGGAGGCAGTTAGGATAAATAAAATATAAAATAATATAAATTGTACTAATAATAATAACAACAACAATAAAAACAATGTGATACTTGTTTTTAAACTAAAGAGTAAGGCTATGTTGTTCTGCGTGGAGAACTACATTGCACCTGACATCTTGTCCATGGGTTATATACGAGAGCCAGTAACTCATCAATTCCGCCACAACTCTACTCATACTATTAATATGTCCATTACGTACAACTTTATGTGACATAATCGCAACGCATCATGATATATCGTGCAAAGTGTTTAGCGTAATGGTTGTGGCAAATCCGGTCTCCATGCTTGAGACCACTGAGAAACCTGTCTATTAATTCGACGAATTTAGGAAGAGTTAGTAACAGAGGAATATGAAACGAATAAATTAGTTTTAAGTACTACATTGAATTTGTAATAATAACAATAATTAGGCCTAACAATAGTAATCGTCGTCCTCTTCCTTCTCCTCCTCCTCCCCCTCCTCCTCCTCCTCCTCCTCATCATCATCATCATCATCATCATTATAATATTACGAGCACTTCATCATTGAATAAGTGAAAAGTGAAACTCTTAAAGCAAATAATTTATGAACTCATTACTGAAAAAAAAAAAAAATAGATCAGAAACCTTGTTAAGGCATAGCCATAATTACATAATAATCTATTAGCATTACCCTATAAGCATTTAGGCCTAAGTGACCCACTTACTTCAGTATTGGCTTCTCTAAACAAGAATCTCGAGTTCAAACCCAGACGAGCGCGATAGCATGAGTTCTGAAGGGACCAGTAGCTAAGTTCTTAATTTTGCAAAAAATTCTGGTGTTTATTACTCTAGCGTGATCTTACATCATGAGCTTCCAATAGCATATTCAACGCCGAATCTTTTCAGGAGCGCTATCCTTAGGATATTTACATTAAACGACAAATTTAAAAATACATAGACCCTACCGTTCAAGCATTGAGCAACTAGATCAGTGGCGGATTTACTTTTAATTATACAACAACATTCTAAGATCTGTAAGATTAATTAATTCCCTTATCAAACTCAAAACATTCGACAAAAGTAATTATAAAGTTGGGAATCCTAGGAATAAGTTATGCCTAAATGATATTCAGCCAAGTATCCCCATTTCATTAAGCATAGTTTTAACTAAATTTGAGATAGGCTAATCGTTTTAATTTAAAAAAACTCAATAGTCTTACATAGATCCAACAGTAGTAACATGGCTAACATTTCCCGATGATGAAATTCTACAAATCAGATTTGTTCAGGTGCAAAAATAAAACTCTTTTCGCGTTAATTCATAACATTTTAACAAAAGGTATCTGTTAATCAGCTTTATTAACACATTGCTTCAAGTAATAATATTATCATGTAATTTGATATAACGAAGTGGCAGATGGAGTTAACAGGCCATATTTCACATGCTTCTGATATACATGGCATATAATTTGTAATATTAAAAACATAAATGTTTGTTATTAGGCCTAAGAGAGTATCCTATTTAAATATTAAAATAATACGTTCAGTAAGCAATTCATTAGCAGTAATTGTAAATAAATACCCGTCCCAAACTGCAAATCACAATTACTGCCACCATATGGTTTTAACAAAATACTGATAAATATTTATCATTAACGTGTGTTTACTTATCATGAGTTTTATTTCTCTCCTGTATTTAGATTATTTTTCTCATTAATTATTTGGATAATAATTCCTTATTTGGAGGCATAACATTTTCTCTGTGAATTGCAGACATCCATTTAAGCCGTCTGGATTCATTTTTGGGAAAATGAGTCTGTCTCCGTTAGACAGACTCTCCGTTGGCATTATTATGCTATGGTACACAACACTTATCATTTTCTCTAATTCTGTATAAAAAAGACAATTGTCATCTAGCATGTAATGGCTTCGATATTCTGTATTTGCCATTTAAAAAGCATGTGACCGTGAATTAATTGTTTCTTTGGTACCGGTCAACCGATTTAATTATTTAGTTATTAATTATCAGAATGGTATTTTCTGAGATTGTGTGGAGGACGGAAAATGTCTGTTTGTGTGTCTGTACGCGCGATAACTCAAATAGGCTTATCAGATTTTCATGAAACTTGGAATACGCATTTATACCATGGGAAGAAGCATATTTATTTTGGAGCTGATGAAACTCGTAAACTCGAGTTGGAATTATTAACACTATTTCATGAATAAAAATGTAACGAATTATACTAATAATAATTACTTTCTTACTACAAAACTAACAGCTGCGAGATTACGGCATACTATGAATCAATCACCCATGAATCGATTCGAGTTACCATGTTGTAACCAATGCTATCAATTATGCATAACTAGGTATAAGACACAGTTAACCTTATTCAAATAAGTAACAAAATAAAATCACACGAACTGGCTTGCACCGATTGAAATAGTGTTTTTAGGCGTAATTAATGTAGGCTACATTTATTTCAATTTCCAAACAAGTTATATTGTATAAAAAGTAAAGTAAAGTGTTCCCTAATACAGGCCATGGAGGCCCAGAGGGTTCCAGGAAGTTGAGGTTCCCAGATTTTTAGACATTCGGCACATGAAGGTGGTAAGGTTGTCAGCCTTACGCACCGGCCGCCTTTACCCCCAGGATTGCTCCTGGTACTCATTTCTGTTGGAGGCTGAGTCGACCCCAGGGCCATAGTGCCTCCAGAAGGATTAGGCCAATTGAAAAACTCCAACGACCTCATCGGGAATCGAACCCGCGTCCTTCCGGTTTGTAGCGCAGCGCCTCAACCACTACGCTACGGCGTACCCCTTATATTGTATAAAATAATGTGTTTTTATTGTGTTCACTGGCAGTATGTCACGTATTAGAAACTGCACGTTGATACCTACATTTCCGGTAACGAGATGACGATTTATCAGATAAAATCGCATCCTCGTATTAATAGCAAACATTATATGAGAAAAACTATCGTGATTGATCTATATCCGAGGAATTGCTAAACGTTTTTGGCCAGTATCAAACATGCGGCGTATGAATGGAATAGCCATTAAAAATTAATGTAAAAGGCTTTAATGTATTGGGTACAGGCCTATGGGCTTATGCTTTAGTCCATGCCACTCGACAGTAGGCCTATGTAGGCTATCTATGAACAATTATTCTTTTTATAGGCCTAGTCTACTGCTGTGGCTCAGGACATGCGTTCGCTCCCCTCACGCAGTGTGCACGAGATCGATTCCCAGTTGGGACAGGTCATCTAAATGGGTTTTCTTTCCTCATTTCTGAGACGAATATCTGGTAATTTAAGGCTCTTTTGATCCTCGAGCCATCATTTGGCCGTCATTTTCATAGCTAATGCCACAAATAACTCGGAAATCGCCGATAAATTCCCTAGAGGAGTTTCAAGTATCGAGTTTCGAGTTGCATTTATAACGACTTTTTAACGAATAATATGTAATAAATAATTTACCTACTTTATTTAAATTAAATTATCTGAAATTTTTTTAGATTCAGACCATACTAAGCTTATTAACTTATCAACGTTGATGTTTTCTCTTAACAAAACACGATCAATTAATAAATATCAGTTTATTCAAGTTTGTGCTGAAGATATCTTGCATAAAACATAATTACATTATTGTTATAGGCCTAGTTATTATCGAACGAGAGACAACTTGTCTCTCTGAACGGCTTTCCCACAGCACGTTTCACCAGCTGATTCCTGATCAGATGCAAGTGAATCTGATTAGAATATAAAGAATATCACTTTTGTAGAAGGCGATGAATCAAATTCGATAAAAATTTAATGAATCAGGTTTCTGAGTGGTTACTTCAGACTCATTCCTGTATGTTAATGGTTCAAATTGAAAGAAATATGTTTGAGAAAAATAGTCATCTTCATCCCATCTCTACTTTTTTCGGAATGAGTGTGAGTGCAACTGGTGTGTCTTGTCCTATGTATTCGTGGTGTCTTTTGGAGGTGGTCCCTGTATTGGGCTGATCACAGACCCGGAGAGACCCTCCATTATTTGTCAAATAGCATGTGTATGTTCTAAAAGTAATCCCTCTCCCCCACCTGTAAGACCCGGGCGGCTTGGGCCGCATAAACTCCCTTCAACGGGAAAGGTTAAACGAAGAGATAGTTGAAGATACTTGACCCAACATAGATTTTATCTGAATCAGCACAATTTTCGTTTATTTTGGCGATATGGAGTCTTCAAAGTAAACATGAAGATTTAAACGAAAGGATGGCACACACTCTCCCCACACACACTTACGCACACTCAAAACACACTCAATCATGCACACATTCACGCTCACAATGACTCAACACAATCCCACTCATGTTCCAAGTCACACACACAAATATATGCTACATACGCTCTTACACATACGTTTAACAGTGATCCACGATAGATTGACAGAAAGACCATAGTGAAAGTTTTGAATAACTTTTTAAACGAAAACAGTGACATACCACAGGACCATTATTAAAACATCTGACCACGTCCCTCCTTTTTACATTGATTAGTAATTATAAGCTGCACAAATACTGAATACTGAATCAACTCCTTCCATGCACGCAGCGGTTGGTTAGCTTGCATTAAAATCCAACTATAAACATGGAGCCCGGGACCATCTATCAAATCCTGCAGCTCCACGCCGCGCCATGGCAATCCTTCTAATCGATCATCCAGTGCTGACATCTAGCGTGATTATCCCTGCAGCAACCGCACACACAACGTTTCAAATTTTCATGAAGAACAAATCAGCAGCAAAACCATGACAACAGGCGGAACTCCGTGGCGATTTCACCATATAATATATATGCTTCTGCAAACTGTGCTATATTTATATTCACTATTGCAGAATGATGGCGGAGATTATAATGTAATTCAGAAAAACAATTCCAGTTCGGAAATAGGACATATTGTTGCTGGTGAGGTAGAACAAGTTGAATAAAAGTAAGCTTATCCTGTGAAAATATATTATTATAATTCCCGCAAACTAAGTACAATTTTACGCTACATGTAAGCAGGTAATACGATCATATTGAACGATAGTGAAAAAATCATAAAGTCTCTAGGCCAATGTCTAGAAACTTGATTAAGTCTAATTGCAGCATTAACTTACTAATACTCCATGTAGCCGATACTTTTTATACAGGGATTGTTGGCCACATAAGAAAAATTGCTAGGCCTACTACTTTTCAAATGAGAAGCCATTTCCTTCACCGCCAATCACGCGCCGCTAGCAGTAAGAGTCTTCCCTCCGTCTCGCCGTCTCTGATTGGACCGCGTATCTAAGCAGGAGAAGGACAAAACGGCTTGTCATCTGCAAAACACTTGTAATGAACTCTGTGTAAGCATATATGCGTAGCTCAATACTGCCAAGGAGCACACACTGTATGCGGCAAGACACCCGTTTCTAAACTTTACTGAAATAATCAATAGCGATAATTACAGCTGGTCAATTCATAGATGACTTCAATTTTGCTGTAAATGCCACCAGTTCTCATGGCAATGTGCTATGAAGTATCATTACTAGGGCCCGAAAGATAGGCAAAAGCCTTTTATATTTGTGTGGATATATTAAGGAATTCGTGATACGGGCTCGAGTTATTAATGTGTAAATTCTACATAAACTATGACCAATTTTCTTACCAATAATTTATGTGTACCTTGTAAGGCTTGCACCAGGCTTGAGTGCAGGTCATCGTAGATACGTAAATATTCGCATGGATGAAGACGACCGTCTCGCCTCGTGAAAAACAGAATGCTGCACTGGTATTTATTACCGATACTCAACACTGTGTCATGAACGAATCTAATTTCAACCTTGTATTAGTTTCAAAATATTAATCAGAATAAAATAAAGACCCACAATCGAGGGAAAATATTATCATTGACGTGACCGGAAGTTCGTGTATTTATTTCGGTTAAAATAGGCAGGCAAAAAGACACCTAAAATACCGAAAATAGGCAGTAGTATAATTAAAATAAGCATTTATAAAAAGTCAAAACAAAGAGTAATCCCACACTTTATTAATGAAAAATTGAAAATAGCAATGTAATATACTGATTTCTTTATCATTTACAGTACTTAGGCTACTCTTACATTTCTTGATTACAAGCAAGAACAAGATGTTTGTTCAAGATGTCAACTGTAATAATCAGCCGCCTGTCAAACAGGGCGTTTTTCATCATTTATAGAGAACAATTTCCTCAATAAATATTTTTGTGACGTGAATCTGCCATTTCATTATTTGTGTACCGGTAACATTTTTTATTTTCACTTTCATACATTAAAATTCTTCATGTGCTTTTTAAAATGGGTAAACAAGCACAGAAAATCACCATAACGATCCAAAACAAGCAAAAAAGGCTTTCAACCTTAAAATAGGCAACAGAAGCTAAAATAGGGGGAAAAATACAAAACAAAAACTGACTTTAGTCCCTAGAAGTACGCGAAGATGTGTATATCTATTTAACTCTTTAAAGGCGGTTTTCCACCAAACGGACAAAACAGGAAGTCATATCTTTCGCAACACAACTGCGATATTTTACAAACAAATATCTATTGTTATCTCGGGCGACTGTTTTGTATAGTTTTCTGAATGGCAGTTGAGCTAGTTCAGGGCTTAGGCCTATTTTGTTTCCACCAGACAGACAAAACAAAAACAAAACTTAAACAGGATTCTTTCGTTCTCGCCAGCTCAGTCGTTCACTATCACTCTAATATTCGAGTTTTAGGGGACTGTTGTGGTTTTGCTTTGAGAGTCATGATTGGCTTAGGAAAAGTTACCTGTTTTTACATTTCTGTATCAAATGTCAGCATAGCATGAAACAGGTTTAGTGAGGCTGATTTTAGCGCAGCAAAAATGACCAAATTAAAAAAAAAATGTAAACAACAGAGAAGATATCGGTTTGATTGACGTTTTTCGCAAACATTCGAATTTATGCAAATTGGAAGACAAATTATGAATTATAAAATTCCAATTAAGAAAATATACTCATCAAGGAAATTGCAGTCATATTTAAACCACGTTTTTATGTTTTAAAATCGCCTATAGGCTACCGCAGAATAAAATTAAGTAGGCTATGCATTTATGACCTACAAATTCCAAGAATATGTCCTCTAATATGCTATATAAAATATTTTTCCTTAATTTTTTATACTTTACTTGATTATGTAAACAAATAAAGTGAAGACTAAAAAAGTAAACAAATAAAATTTAAAGAAATTCAAGATGTGTAAATTTGATTTAAAATACAGAATGCTGGGAAATTTTCACTACCTTCTTTAACAGCATCTATTTTATTAGATGTAAGTTGCAATATACAATGAATAACATGTACAAATTTTCAGATGAAAATGGTAACCTATTACTGTATCAGCTAACAAAGCTATTATACATAGAAAAGATTTATATTTATACTTATTTATAATCATGGGCGTCCGCAGAAATTTTGTCAAGAGGGGCCCATTGAACGAATTACTGCCACCACCACCATCACTATGCTACAACAACCACTTATTATTATTATTATTATCATTATTATTACTATTTACATTATTGCTATTATTTCTATTAATATTCATATTATTATTGCTATTATTATAATTATTATTATTACTATTTACATTATTGCTATTATTATTATTATTACTAATATTATATTATTTATTATTATTAATATTATTATTATTATTATTATTACATAATGAACATCCTTCATTTTGTAGCTGGACTATGGCCATGGATACAAAGAAAACATTTGAAGTACACACTCACATGACTTTTCTTACTCCTTACAATTTCTTACTATTCATATAAAATATGAAATCCCTTACCTTCATTATAATAAAATGTTTGGGAATAATTGGTTTCAAGTTTAGGGGAAGTAATTATTCCTACATACTCATATCTAGTCAGCTGTTACAGCTCATTTACATCCAAACAACGCGAAGAGACACCTCACTTCACATTAGTTGCTTATAGTCATTTAATTTAGAGGTTTATGTGTAAAGAAAATTTCCAGGGAGGGCAGCGGCCGGACGTCCATGCTTATAATTCCCGCAAACAAAGTAAAATTTTACACTACATGTAAGCAGGCAATATCATATTAAACGATAGTGAAAAAATCAAAGTCTGTAGGCCAATGTTTAGAAACTTGAATAGGTCTAATTTCAAAATAAAAATTATCTCCTGACAAAGCAATTGTCTCCTTTTCACGGTCATTAAACTAGATTAGCTTCAGACTTCAAGATAATCAATTACACTATGAGAACTATCAACAGTTTTCAAGAGTATAGCAGGTGCATTTAGACGAGAGCACTCGCATGCGCCGCAGAGATAAGGGCGGGAGTGCGTTGCTATGCTAGGATATGAATCACGTGATGCCTGATTCCACTGCGCATTGTGTTTACAGTGCTCTCGTCTAAATGCACGGACTATACTTGCCGTAGGATTACTAAATTTCTGTATGTAATATGAACCAATATGCTGTAACAATGTGCTTTCATTTAATTCGTTTTTCATCAAATAGTTTTATATATATTATAGTAACTTATTTGTCTTAGCAGTAAACAAGCTGTAAAACAAATTCTACCCATAGCAATGAGATTGAAATAAAGAAAAATAATAACTTTTTTTAATAGCCTAATAGCCCGTAGTAATTATTGTAGTGAATTAAAAGGCACTGACAATATGGTTAGTATGGTATTGAAAAGTGCTGTCGTGTGTGTTAGAATTTATTTTAATATTAATTATTATTTAATGAAACCTGTGTGTGTTATAGTTATTTTATAATAAGCGCATCATGAGTTAGGTAATTTTAATGTAGCCTATGGACTTTAGATGCCATGAGTTTTCAGCATAAATGCATGATTTAAGTCACCTTAATATTAAAATATTGTAGGTAGAAAAAAGTTAGTTTCTATGAACATTATACATCGAAAACGAAAATGTTTCAAAGCGACATTTTACATTGAGTTAAATGTCTGCTTGAAATACGACACGACGATTTTTTTACCACCTTACAAGGAAAACATTTTTTTCCCCTTTTGTTAAACATGAGAGCACGGTTCAATGGCGATAATAATAATGCACAGGAGACTATTATTCAAGTAGGAATGAAAATAAGTTATATATGCAACGATTGAAGTCTGAAGGAACTAAATATTTTAAAATATATTTGATGATGGAAAAGGTAAATCCACACTTTTAAACTCATACAATAAAATATTTGTACTTTTATTGGCAACTTACAGCATAATTATAATACATTCTATGAATAAAAAGTAACTACATCTAATCAGGTCTGATATCACGACCCTCCATTCACCGGAGTAGAACTCTGTCACTGAGCTACAGAGACTACTTAACGTTTTGCTCTACAACTTCTCTTTCCAGTGATGACCCTAGCCCAATAGCTGTCCATTTAGTTGAACAGCCTGTTCGTTTTGTTTTGCTGTGCTGGTGGTGTTAAAAATCGGAAACCAAACAAAAACCAGACCACTCCGTCTGGTGGAAAGCCTCCTGAATAGACCTATATCCACACAAATAGAAAAGGCATTTTGCTTAACTTCCGGTTCCTAGCAATTACTTTGCACAACATGATAACAATATTACCCTCATGTTTTAGGCCTCTAAGTTACATGGTGGAACTGTATAACTGTGCAGATTCAAATGGTATGTAGATCACATTAACATAAATATAAAACCTATTTTTCTGTTTGTGATTATGTTTGTGGTCTATTAGATAATTAGGCTGAAATGTTCCGCAGAGTTGCAACAGCGCACTGCCAGGTAGCTTGTTCGGGGCGGCAATTGCCTCCTTCACGCGAATAAAAAAACAAAAACGGGACTCACTCGCATCAATATTTTCTTATGTCTGGGATTAAGGTAATTTACGTAGTAATTCTTGTATTTAATTTTCACAAAAACTCCCAACTTTATTGAAAAACCATTAAGGGTTCATATAGGCCTATTCTTTATTCCTTCCTCTGTTGTGAAAGAATGAACGGTACTGAAAATATTTATTGAGTAAAGGACGGTTAAAGTTCATGGATAAATTTTTTTTCTGGGAGAATTTTTTGTTTGTTTCTATCTAAAGAACCAAATGCACTCCTATACCCCCATTTATAATGTAACCCCCAAAACACTTTTAACATTAGCCTACATAAATACCAACTAAGATTTAAAATAAAATAATATAGGCTACGTTTATCTTACTTGAAGCAGTCAATCTAATGGTTAGCATACCTTGAACATGTCAGTTTTGTGAGATGTGGCTCAATGAAAGACATCGGAGGTCTGTAAATTTTTACCATCGATTCATCTTTAAAACAGACTTAGATTATCAAGAATGCCGGTACTGAAAGGCAGAAGAATTTATTCTTACTAGAAAACAAAACAGCTTGCCGTTACACAAGAAACACAAAGTGCAAAAATATAGTCTATTAGTTACATGTTTTTTGTTTTTTTGCTAAAGGAAGATGGTTGAAACGAAGCATGCCCATTCTTACAGCGTCTCTGTATGCAGCCAGCCAACGGTAGTCACTCGTACATTCATGACCCAGCTTGAGATAAAATTTACGAAAACTCTGAGAAAACGAGAAATTGGTGAGTTAATAAATTATTCTTCGAGGACCCTTTCATTGTTTCCAAGGACCTGGGTTCCGCGGACCTGGTGCTGAGAACCGCTAATCTAGAATAATATGCTATTTGGAGTGGGAAGCTGCACGGTATCGGCGTCAAGGTACCAAGTCGAAAGTATGAGTTCGAAACCCGCCCTGAACAAATTTTCATCTCCAGAGTAGGCTATGCCTAAATATACTCTGCACTGAGATAAGACTGAAAATCTGTCATATTTTAAGTACTAAAATCTTATTTTTATATATGATCTATGTATTTTGATATGAAGAAGAATTTGAAACCTGAAATTGTCATGAACATCTCTACACTCTGTCTGAACTGCTGGTGGCGTGACAGTACATCATGAAGAACGATTACTCTTATAAATTACAATTCACACTGGAATTTGTAATTAGAGTTTATTCGCTCCCATTCACGAAACTATTTTTCGAAAAAATTTAACTTCCCATTTATTGTGATAAATTCTATGTGATGGACTTAATTTATGGACTGAGGATTTTAAATTCTATTCATTATATTCATCGGAATTTAAATAGGCACATCGCTTCACAAATTAATCACCAACAAGAAATATGAATATCACCATTCTTATCACGGTCCAACCTTACATCAAATTTTTACCAATACTCCATAATAAATCATTCTGATTATAAATTAACCACTTTTGTATTTTGTTATTCAGATCAGAAGCTAAGAAGCGGTGTGCGGGGATTTTGTTTCGCTACAGTTAGTTTCCATGCTTGAACATCTGCATATATGGGACTGTCACATATAGACATATGCAAAAAGCCTAAGGACTATTTTCATTCTTAATGTTGGTGTTGAAATCACAATATTTAATAGTGCCAATTTCGAATTTTCTTAGATTAAACTAGCACAGTTCCACATACAAAACAGCGCTATTTTAAAAACTCTACATTCTCCCTATACTTTTCCCTAAGAATAATAAACTTGGGTTAGCAGTAAGACACTAGCAAACTATAGAACAAAACTACTCTCATCTTCGACATATCCTAATATTACATCCTCCACTTACTAATTGCAAACGAGGAAAGTGGTCGCTTTTCTTATTAAACCTTGTTTCTTTCTTTTTTCTAGCTTAACCTCTCCCATTGAAGGGACATTCAAATATAGTTCATGCTGCCAGGATATAATATACTTTATACGGTACGTTTTTATCCTCAGGGAGCTGTCAACATCAACCAAAAAAATTCTTCAACTACATTGAAAACAATGGATTTTAATAACTTTAATCATTCCCTACTCCACGTTACATCATGAGTCTAGGGCCCGGCGGTTTAGCCACAAAAACATTACATCAGGTTAGTGGTGACTAGGTTATAGCCCTACGCTACCTGTTTCTTGTAAACGTAAACATGAGAGAAGGGGTGGCTCGTTTTCAATGGCGCACTTAATGCGAACATTCAAGTTCAAGGGCAGTGTAGCTAGTATAATGAAATGATAGACACAGCGTCATAGAATAGTTTGCACATTTAATCGTAAATCTCAGAAACAAAATATATTTCATAGTAAACCGAACATAAATATACACAACGTATGCTTTAATATTTTTTAACAATATTCACAGTGAAAATGAAAAGGCAAATTATACATTTTGTATGTGCATACGCTTTGTTGCAGTGAATGACAATATACATTTTGAAGTTTTCAAAAGAAAAAGATCTTCTATTTTCCTCCAAAAAAGATCTATATTGGGGAAAACTTCTCTCTACGTCGCATGGCGTGGCGGGGGGATGAGATACTAGTGTTTCCCCTGTGTGGATTCACATCATGGACTCCTGTAGAACCTTCCAGTGCACCTCGAAAGGTACAAACAGTAGAAAAATCCTGCATTTTCTGGAGATTTTTTTTTTTTTGCTGCACCTGTAGAAGTATTCCATCTTCAGGTTGACTCTTAGCTATGGATAATTCCTCCAAGAGTCTGATCTCTTGTGCCATTTACATACTTTGTCTCTCTAGAAGAGTGATACATCTAGACAGTTCCCGAAATTATTTGCAATAAACTTGATATTATTTAGTAGCTTTTCTGATAGAAGGTCTTTGCCTGTTTTATTGACGCATTTTGTTCGTTATCAGCAGTGGCTGCTCGTGTATACGCACTGTGGAACTGCAGCACCCCCCATTTCCACTTGGTATTGTCGATAACATTTATTATAATGAGTCCTTTTTTAAATTCTTTCTTTATACTTGTAAAATATATAATCTTTAAGCTTAATGCCAGTAGCCATCCCTAGTTTATTAAAAAGACAAAAAGAAAATCTGCGAGGGAGAGAGCACTGTCGCTTTCACAGTGCCGACCTTGGCTGGTTGAAGTTTTTTACTCCGCATGTGTTGTGCTTAAAAACAATGTACCATATTCTTGAATGTGATAAAGTGTAGAATTAGATTATTACCTTTTTTCCAGCTATTCTAATTGATTCATTTTTTCGGTTCTTTTATTTAACAGAAAACTTTAACCTTGAGAAAATTATTGATCTTTTCGGGGAAATTAAAACATTTAATTAAATTAATTAAGTGTGGATTTTATTACTAAACGAATAGATCAACCTTGAACTCTAACAATTTAGAATAAAGTAAGTAAAAATTTATATTTAGTTATTTTAGGGTCTTAACAAGTTTCTGAATAAATTTTATTTTTATATTATGTAGTTTCCTTTTACACGATTTTAGAACAAAGGCTAAACATTTCTTGGAACAGCACCCCCATTAATTTTAGCTATGAGCCGCCACTGGTTGTCAAGAACACACAACACACGACGTCGTCAACAGAACACTAAACTGCCAAATGCAGTGTAAGTTGTTTACTGACTTAGAAAGCTTGCTACGCCTGGTGCACCACTAACGTGACGAATTATTGGCTAAACCCCCGGGCCCTAAATTAATGACACTAACTTATTTGCTGTTTGCCGACTTTCCGTACATTTAAAACATTCTTAAAACCCACCGAGGAACAGCTGGACAATGCGACTGCCAGTCAGCAGAGAGGAATGCTCAGTCATCAATGCCCGTGCCGCTATGAGCCGCGAAAAAGAAGATAACAATTATCGCAGTGATGAAATTTCCCTGAGCACGAATAGATTGAATATGTCACATAACGAAACGCGCGCTATTCAGTATGCTGTATGTGACTAGTGTTGTGGACGATTATAATATTAGCAACAAATTAGTCGGCCAAACTTCTGATGCTTAGTGCTTCATATGGATAATTCTTGCTTCAGTGCTTAGTGGCATATATAAATGGACTCCAAAGAAAGTTCAAGAATCATATCCAAAGACTCTGTTTACTCACTGCTTTGTCCATGTGCTGAATGTAGTTTAACAACAGGGCTTGTCTAACATAAAGGAGTGCAGGATTTTTTTTTTTCAAACTCTTACTGGGCTGTCTGCATTTTTCTCTAAATCGACAAAAAGAAGAGTTTTACTCGAAGATTTCATGCAGAGGAAACTACCATCAGTCCAGCAGGTAGAATTTTACATCCAGATTGGTCCATACTGTCAAAGAATATTGAAAGAAACTAATTGAGTTTTTTGAAATGTATATTGTTGAACATTCAAATGAATGAGATGCAGATGCAGTTACAAAATCAAGAGGATTTTTGGCTTATTTGAATGTGCTTGACACAATTTTCCTATTGGAAATAATTACTAGATTATTTTTGTATACTGATGTGCTATACAATATTCTCCAGGCTACAACAGTAGATATTGTTTACTGCATTAAGAAAGTCAATTATACCCTAGCTCTTGTACAAAGTGACAAGCAGCATGCGTTTGAAACACTCTGGAACTTAACAATGGCTCAGAAAGATAAAAGTTCGGAACCCAGGCCTAAAAGATCTCGTTCTGAAAGTGACAATAAGTGTTAAGAAAGACTGTATTGTGAAATTGTGGATAATATACAAGAACAAATAAAGTCAAGTCCTTCGCTAAATTGGACTTTTTCCATCTTCTGTCACACCAGAAATTTAGTGATTATAAGAAAGCATTCCCTGATAAACTCTTAGGGCCTTGCCACACGGACGGAATAAACGCGACCGATTGTCAGCGACCGATTGTCAGCGACCGAAACGCGTATCCACTGGGTCAATGGGTAAGTAATGTTATAAATTGTTATCAATTACACGGACGGAATAACCGCGCCTTCAGACGCGAAAAAAATAGAGGACAAGCCGAATCTCGGTCGCCGAATTTCAGCGACCGAAACGCGTGATGCATGTTACACGGGCAGAATGGTGACCGAAAAAACGCAAGCTGGAATTCTTTCGAGGGCAATAGTCCGTAACTTGCTTGGTAACTTCAATTACAATGACCACAGCCAGCACACACTACTACAACAGCCTAAAAATGTAAACTTTGGATATCATGGTTATGTTTTGGCAGATGACAGGTATTGCACATAACACATAGGCCTAGCTGTTAAGTTCATAAACATGGACAGATATTTCTTTTCGGATATATAGAATTAATTTAGGAGGCATATATGAGTACTTTTAAAAATTAATATTAATATTCATTGTACAAATTAATATGAACTTGGAGCAACTTGACTTATTTTCAATAAGGCTTCGGCAGGGCAATGCACACGGTTTAATTGTCCGGCATAGTAAATGGATTTGTTTGCACAAATTCCATCTGATAGCTGAATCATGGCAACTGCAGGCATACATATGATTGTAAGAACTACAGTACATTCCTGAGACAATCTGACAATCGCAGTGGGACAATAAATTGTCTAATTTCGTAAAATCCTTTAATTTTTGACGCCGAAACAGCTTGCCAGTATCCGTCTTGCTGCATAATTCTGTCAGTTTGGAAATCCATACTTTTCTTGTAGCGCTTCCCCAAGTCAGATATTTTTAAGTTCCGGTTAACTTTGCCTTGTGTATGACTGTTAATCTGTCAATGAGTTTGTCCCTCATGAAAGCCATAGTTGCGAAGGTAACAGAAATAATCAATTCTGCTAGTACAGAAAAACAAATGCTCTAGCCAAACACATAGCCCCTATGCCGGCTCTAATGAAGGCAGTTCAGCAAACCAAGGACTGCAACAAAATGAATACCGAGAGATACAGAAGAGACCTCCACGATCCCTGACAAGCTGCAAGCATTGTTATTGAAAGAAGTAAAGTTGCTCCAAGTTCATATTAATTTGTATTTAGTTGTTAATATTTTTTAAAAGTGCGCTTATATGCCTCCAACATTAATTCTATATATCCGAAAAGAAGTAACTGTCCATGTTTATGAACTTGACAGCTAGGCCTATGTGTTATGTGCAATATCTGTCATCTGTCAAAATATAACCATGACATCCCAAGTTGACATTTTTACCGTGCATGCGTGGTCGGTAGAGTCTTACAGAACACACGTCGGCTGCTTGACTACTACCGCGTTCAATCTAAAATTCTTGCTATACCCAAAGTTTCGAAGTTTATCAATTTCTGTAGATTCAAAGTGTAAAGTGGTGACATCAAATAAAACTGTCTATTTTCCCTGGAATTAAAAGTGCAGTAGCCATGCGTGGTTCGTAGGGTCTTCCTGTATGTAGTCGCAAGTCAATCGCCATGCACAAACACCACAACGTATTTCAAATTTTTCCCACCCTGTGCGCTGCTGCTCCTCCACACGCGTGCATTCGGTCGACATTCTCCCCGTATAACTTCACATTCGTTTTTTCTGCGCGCGTTCTTTCCGCAATTTTACCGGTCGCTAGGCGAAAACACCTCCTACACCTTTTTTTCTGCGTCTGAAGGCGCCATCCGTGTAATTCAGAACATTACCTACCCATTGACCCAATGGATACGCGTTTCGTTCGCCGACAATCGGCCGTGTAACATGGGCCAATTTATACGCGCGCGGAGGATTTTATAGATGTGTTGCCATTTTTAAATTTCCAGCCCGTACATTTTCCCACTAAAGAATTCCAGCTTGCGTGTTTTCGGTCAACATTCTGCCCGTGTAACATGCATCGCTGAAGTTCGGCGACCGAAATTTGGTTCGTAAGCTATAACATGGTAAAAATCAGCCGGTCTCGGCCCGAATATTCGGCCGCTTATTCCGTCCGTGTGGCTAGGCCCTTAAATAGCCTAAGATTGACTTATGGGACCATATTCGACTACATCCGACTAAAATCTGAACTAACCGTTATTTACACGAGTACTGAATTTCAAGGTCTGCATATTTTCGAACTTGCGAAGTTTGTGAAAAACAATGGTTTAGATACTTGACTGAAAGAAGTATTACAAATTGGGTGAACTTATTTTGGCTATTCCAAGTACTACAAGTTCTGTAGAGCGCTCATTTTCAACTCTGAAGAGAACACAAAGCTACTACAGGTACACACAGAGTGAAGATTGTTTGAGTGACTTAGGATTAATTTCCATAGAAAAGGAAATGCTACACAACTTAAGATTAAGATCCTCCTTCCATGATTTCGTAATCGAGAAGTTTTTATACAAGGAAAGAAGGCTGGAATTAATATACAAATAAAAATGTAAGTACACTTTAAAAGGAAGAATAAGCCTAGTTTAATAAAGCTAACTTACGAATCAGTACATTTTCTGTGTAGGACAATAGCATAGCACGCCCTTTATCAGAGATCAGGATACGCCACTGCTAAATAACTCAAGTTTTTCCTTATATTGATCATTCTGGATCAGCTAATAAACGCATATAATATACGTAATTTTAGATTATAATAATAAAAGCCCACTTCTTCAAGTATCTTATTATATTTCGCATATTTTTAGAGGCCAAGTGAGTTAAGGTTAAAAAAAATATTACCTGAAATCTGGCAGTCTTGTCTTTCTACGGGGAAAAATGTACAGCCAGCTACATAATATCCGAAAATGATCTTAACTCTTTGGAAGATCTGGTCCGAAGGGTGTTACCCTCTTTAATACATTTACTTTTCTAATAAAATTCACATTTTCCCCTCAGAATTGAAGACGATGATGCACAGTGCGCAGGAATGTGTATTGACGACTAACAGATGGCAACAAGAAGGCTACACGAAAGAAAATAAATCAAATATTTTTGTTCACAAACCTATTTCTAAGCTGACCTAACCTGTAGTCCTTTCGCTAAAATTGTTTATTATTAGATTGTAATTATTAGTTTTATAGGCCTTTTTTCTAAAATTTTCGTAGCCTACTGTGTATTTAAATAAATAAAAAATCAAACTGCCATTTAGCCAATGTAGAAATTCTTGGAAAGTAAACATTCATTGCTTTTCTGTATTCATACCATTGTAAGAATTTGTATAAGCTAAATAAATAAGGCTTACCTCTAGAAACGACACAGCACATTCATGAAAGGGCACTCCAGCTGGCTTAGGTTTGTTGATCCAGGTATTACATCACCCACAAGTACGAGTACTGCTTACTTTTCTACGGTACTAGGACTACATTCGTTAGTAATGTCTCGATGTAAGGTAGCAAGGATACAGAATCTTCCTAATTAACTTTTCCAAAGACTATAGGCTTATTTATGTGCTTGACTATATTTATTGCCTGTTGAATTTGTATGTACACAACGTGCCCTAGACCTGTACAGTATTTCTTTTTGGAGATTCTTAATCACCAGTGTCAGCGCATGAACTTAAGGGTGAGGTTCGTGGAACTGTCATTTCAAATGTCTGTGGAACTGTCATTTCAAATGTCTGTGGAAATAGACATATGGGTAAGAATTCTAGAAAGAATGACCTTTTCAAGAAGGCGGGGATTATGACGTCACCTGTATATACATTTCTGCACACATATCAAATATAAAGTATATATATATATATATGTATGCGTATTTTAGCCTGAACCCTCAAAGAAATTTCGAAACCTAAAAGTGAAGGATCGAAAAGATATAACTTTAGAACTTATTCATAATTGTAATAATGTAAACAATTTTGAATAAGTAATAATTTTAACATTATTGAAAAGCTCGCTATGCCTTTGTAAATAATTAACAATTATAATTCATCATTTACTACATAATATAAGAATATTAATACTATTCATTTCTTGACTTTTATTATTTGGAAAATCAAGTAATAATACGAACCTTATTAACGACTTGGAATATGCATTCTATAAACATGTAACATACTTCCATTATAGTTCTTACTTTTAACAAGACACTATACTTAAATAAAAGATAGATTGTTTTAGTCAAGCATATTCAATCTATTATGCTCTTCTAACCTAACATTTTCATTGACCATATAATCCCCACAATACATTCTATACTCGTCAAATATATTTTCAGGCTGCTCGATCCTTCACTTTTAGGTTTTGAAATTTCTTTGAGGATTTAGGCTAAAAATACGCATACATATATATTCTAAGTTTACCCTCAAATAAAAAAGATGAAATTCATTAACATAAAGTATATATTTAGGCTATTCATCTGAACGGTAATTCCTAACATGGTAATTTCCCAGGATCGCCACGTAAACCGAGAAATGCCACTGCTAAACTAACGTCACTGTTTTTAGCCTAATTGTAAATAACCCAGCATTTTCACTAGCGGCATAATTGTTAAAAAATGCTATAAACCTTACTCCTAGATTAATGGCAGTTAGATTAGCAACAGTAGTTTAACAGCAATATTCCTGTGTTTGAGTGGCGGTTATGGGGTTAAATCTCAGATTCCCACTTTTTAATAGATTACAGTATTCGCTTAATATGGCTTAAAATTAGGGTGTGCTGCGAATGGTATTTCATACATTTAAAATAAGAAAAGAATTATTAGGCATACTTACGTAATTGCTGTCAAGTTTAAACCAGAAATCGGTCTGCCTAGATCCATTATTTTCAATTTTTCCAGTAATAGTTTGGAAGAAAATGATGTCTTCGACGAAATGTCCACTTAATTCTTATGTAATTTCTAGATAACCATGTCACAATCACTTGGTAGCAGTTATAGGTTATGTGGGGTCAGAATCGTTAGCAAACATAAAACTTTTACACTTAGAATAAATGTCTAAATGAAAATGAAACTAAAAATAACTGAAACTACACCAAACGAAACAACAATGGAAGAATGAATAACCAAACAAACACTGTCACGATAGCAGGTAAATAACCTCGCTGAACATTATCACATTGCTTCCTCAAGTACACTACTGCCAGTACGGTTGATTTCATCCACTTCCACGACGTATGGTTACATTTTACTGCTCTTAGATGTCGTGGTGAGATCACAGCCTACATAAGAATAAATCTCACCCTGCCTAACTCGCTACAGGTGTAGTAATTCATCAGGTTATTATATAAAGACTGGTAACGGCTTTTTAGGTAGATTTCGAAGAAAAATCTACCAATTGGCATCGCTACCATGTCATGACTTTTGAAAAATTCTTTCATATCTTTATGTTTCATGCCTCCCTAGGTACACGCTAGCGGCCGTAATTTTGAAGATATTTGAACCAAATTGTATTATGTTATTTCTAGGCCCAATAGTTCGGACAAGTTCGTTAATGAGCAAAATTGGCCCAAAGAGGATCGGGGGAGGGGGTTGAAATTTTGGAAAAAAAAATATCTCGGACCCTATGAAGTACAGAGGGAAACTTTGTTTGAATAAATTAGAGTACTCCTTAGGGAGTTCACAGTGACACCAACGATTCGGGGGTTTTGGGGGAACGAGTGGGGGTGGGGTGGGGGATAGAAATTCGAAACTTTTGAAACCACGTCTTGTGGGGTATCGTTGTAAAGCTCTTGATGAGTACTCTATAAATCAATAACTAGTTTCTCGATAGCTCTAATATAAGGCGAGATTTGAATGTTTGAAAAACCATAACACTTTAAAATATACCTCAGCCTAAAGGCATGCCGAAAGGATTGTGTAATTTTATCCTTAGTCGGTCCTCACACATTCCTTTCGGCAGGCCCTCCATCGTTAGCGTATTTTGGCCCCGTTATAGTGATCTTTCATCTTTTTTGCAGTTATTATTGCGGGTTTGTCATGCCAAGGCTAAAGAAGAAGAGTGCTGCGCAGCGACAATAAATTAAACCACAAGCACTTCGAAATCTACCTCAGCCTGTAGGCCTGCCTAAAGGGATTTTATATACTACATTGAGACAACTCGGGTTTTGACCACGTGCGTTTATCATAGAGTGCGTAGTGCATCGCTCAGTCCAGATTATGGTTGCTACATACAATTTTAAACTGATACTTTTGAAATACTGAAAAATATATTTTCATCAAGTGATTTTCCTTATTGCTTCAATATGTGCTAGTGTAAAGGCTTTCTATAAACTACGTTGAAGATAAATCGGGTTTTGACCACGTGCATCTGTGCCCCCTAGACGGTCGTCCATGCGTTATAGACTTATTTTTCAGTTACAAAATTTACAAAGTGCTCATGGTGATATACCATATCTTCGAAGTCAATCTTAATTTCTTACATTTCTATATTACATTGGATGTCAGTCTATGTCGACATTTCGAGTCGTTTGACCACGTGCGTATGCGAACCCCAGAGGTCATACACGTGTTACTAGATATATGTTTTCTCATACAAAGTTCTTATGGTGAAACGATATCGTCTTGATTATACTATAGATGATACTTACTTTATAATATTGCACTAGTTATAAGGCGTAAGCTGAGGCCATGGTTGGGGTAGACATTCCTAACCTCATACACAGTTCTATTGCGCTGCTATATACATTTTTAGAACGCTCAGTCTGATATAGGCCTACTATACAAAGTGGTAATGGTGATGTAACATAGCCTATATTAGACGTCATTTTAAAATTCTTACAATTCTGCACAGCTCTTACGGTGAAACGACATTGTAATGACTATACTATCGATGATAATTACTTCATATTGTACTGGTTATAAGGCATAAGCTGAGGCCATAGGTTAGGGAAGACATTTCTACCCTCATACATAGTTCTAGACATATATATAATATATTCTTTTTTTCGATTGGCTACATGGCGTAATATTTCGCCGAGGCCATTTCACTGAAGAATAAGAATAAGAAGAATATATGAAGACTAGAGATAACTTAACCTGTCGTCATAACGCAGATAAAATGCAGCGAGCTGAGATAAGGAAGGAATCTTTATATCGACACCGACCATGGCCCTTCACCGACTCACAAGACATCAACAAATGAGATCTCGTCCCTTCAACATTTACATAAAAAGTGCGCTAATCTTCAGATTTATGTGATCGCAGTCTAAGCCGAGCCATACCGACTGGGACCAACGTCGCTAATATTACAAACATGACTGCGTCCCGATTGAACTCAGTGGATGGTCGAGTACTCTATGGATATAAACGACACGACCCGCCGCGTTGGTGTATTATTTTGTACGGAAAAATACGATAGTAAACACAGGATGACGAATAAAATCAGTAGATTATTAGCAGAAGTTACCTTAAGAAAGGTATTGGACTTCTTAGTGAAGGGTAAAAAACCTTTTGCACTAAGGAAAGTAGCCTACTGACAGCTAAATTCTAGGCCAGTGAGAGATTATGTTAGGTTAAGAAAAGTTATATTAATTTAGTAGCCGTATACTGAATAGCGCGAGGTTTGGTAGGTGCCATATTGAATTTCTACTTGTTATGGGAAATTTTACCACTTCAACAATTAGTTTTCCGCGGCTCGGAGGGGCACGGACGTTAATGGCGGAGCATACCTCAGTAGTAGCTGGCTACCTATTCTGGAGGAGTTCTAAAGTACATGATTTAAGTGTATTTTACTTATTTTAATCAATCGTTTAACAATATCGTGTGACAATTGCATCAAGAAGAATAAAAACATTATGAGGTAGATCCCTCTTCCTATTCTTACAAGGGAACTACAGTAGGGGTTAGCATGTCTAAACCTACCCTCACCTTCAGCATATTGATAAGTCTCCATTACAGACAGACACGCCATGCAAAATATTAGCTGCTCATTTTCTAACTAAGTGGGTGAAAACGTATTTGCATTGTTGCGTAAGGAGACAACTGCGGACACTTTTATAGCTCGCTTGAATAGCCTGCATGTTGGGTACATAAGAGACAGTGGCGCGAACGGTAGAGAGAGGTAGTTCTTTACTGATTGAATGTGATATACTTGTTTTTAGTCACTACTAATTTCCAAATTTTGAACTATTTAGTATTTTCAGGCATTGAGGGGTTGGTAAGCGGGTTCGCAGGCAACGAGAGTTGAGTCCAGAGTTGAGTTGAGAGTTGAGTTGTTATTGAGAAAATGGATTCAAAGTTTCTGAAGAACTCTGAAACTAAGCGTTGACTAAATATTCAAAATTTGTATGTGTTTCTGTTCATAACTTATTCATGAAGAAATATGTGGGTATTGAGATTCCATTAACCTTAATAGAAATTAATACAGTAGAGTCCCGCTATTTCGAACCCCGCTATTTCGAAAATCCGCCTATTCCGAACAGAGTTCAGGAAAAAATGCCGATTTTTTAAACTTAAAAACAGGTTAAATTAAAAAGAATTTCGTGAAAAAAGTGCATTATTTTACTGTTATATAAAGAAGTTAAATAGAAACATACATAGAGCCTAAGCTTGATGAAAACGCCTGAAACCAAATTCGAATGAAAGCTGGTTACTTACAGCACATGTCGGATCCATTTATACAATTCCCAGCACATAATTTACGCCTTAACAAGTCAATACGTTAATACTATTCATGAAATCCGCCTATTCCGAATTCCCGCTAAACCGAACGGTGTTCGGTCTCAATTAGTTCGGAATAGCGGGACTACTGTATAACTATAGTTTTTAAAACATTTTATTGATATGTGGACTTACCTCACTATGCACGACTGTGTTTTGGACTTAGGCTTACCTCTTAGTTGAATGTTATAAATAAATGTGTGTTCCATTAGTCATATGTATTCTTTATTCTGATTCAAGAAATGAAACAGAATCACTTAAAAGCAGAATTAAGGTATAGTGCAGTTACTCATTGGATGGCCAGTCGGCTTCAAAGGTTTCGGTGTTTCTTTATGTTAATTGATCTGACTAAATCGGTCTTGGGCTTCCGCTTTCCAAAACAAAAGCAACGTTGCAATATTCTCTCATTGTTATCACTGACCTCAGTTCTTCCTTCGCTTTATTCAATTCACACGTGTTATTGTTTACTGTAACTTGATCTTGCAACCACGCATTTCACTCCACGCGGAGTAGACGAGTAGCTGTCAAAATCGCCACAGGACATTCTTAGATTTTGATTGGCTGGGGTAACTAGCTGATTGGTGCGGTAAAAACAAAGATCATGGGTTGAGCTGTCAGCAAACTTTTCCTCCAAACGAAAGGAAGCCGCCTGGGTATGCAATGAGTAACTGGACTTTATTAAAATAAATAATTGTATTTTCCATTGAAATACATTTTATTTAACACACTATAGCCTATTGATACTGTAAGTGAAACAGAAAAATGTAAATTCAACAAAAGAGAATGAAAATAGACTGAAAGAAGTACATTGTTGAGAATATTGCTCATCATCGTAGCCTACATTGTCAGTAGCCGAGTAAATGTCCTGCACATCGGCACTTGTCGCTAAATTATCATAGGAGCTCCAGAAAATTCTGGAAGTGAATGACCGAAGTTAAATGAAATCTTTTTCTCTTCTCCTTTGAAACACGACTGGGAACAGGGTATGTCTTCTCCTTTGAATCAGGATTGGGACCAGAATATTTCTAGATAGTTTGAACTTGCTATATTCTCTTCCTGCCCTTCGAAGAGCGGAAAATGAAATTGCTATGAAGTGACATTTTGAATTAGTGTGTCCTTCCTTATCTACAATAATTCCTTCTTTAAGGTGGCATAAAAGAAATTACCTGCTTGAAAAAACACAAACACAAACACAAACACAAAAACACTCAAGGGACTGGGAAATTTTTATATATAAAATGGGAAAAATGAATTAGTTGCTTAGAGGGAGTTGGGTAAAAATGGTAAACAGATATACTTACACAAGGTAAACATTTATTAATATTAGTATTAGTATTAATTCCTGATTCTTGTGGTTAGCGTCGCTGACTACAGATCCGTCGGCCCGGGTTCGATTCCCGGTCCCTCCTCGGATTTTTCTGAGGTAGGGAGGTCTGGTAGGGGTGCACTCAGCCTCGTGATTCCAAATTGAGGAGCTACTTGATAGAGAAGTAGCGGCTCCGGTCCAGAAAACCACCATTAACGGCCGTGGGTGTCGGCATGCTGACCACATGCCCCCCAATCCTGCCATCTGCCTACGGGAGATGAGGCAGCGGTCGGGTGGTAGGCCAAGTCCCTCCAGGGATGTAGCGCCACGGAGTTTAGTTTATTAATTCCTGATGTTTGAGCTTTTTTGTATGAAGACGCCCCTTGGTGAAAAACTTTCTGGTATCACCAGGAGTGATCATTTGTATAACTCATGATATTAGAATAAATCATTCATTCATTCATTCATTCTGCAATTCCTTCTGTAAGATAGCCGAGAATTTCAAAAAGTCTTCAGTTTCCATTTCCTATCCAAGAGTGATCTTACCACACTGGCGAACCAATTGAGTCCAGTCATTAGGGTGGTGTAACTGAAACGCTTTTTCTGCTCCTTGTTGAGACTATGGTCACCATCATATTCCTTACGATTATGGCCTGGAACCAAAAACTTGTGGCCGATTATGTCGACATGTGGAAATTCTTTAATGACCATCATACACATAGCAGCAACGTGATTATTTTCATGTTGACGTCCACATGTATCAGAGTGCATTGTCACGTGCTTCCAGTGTGGATTGAGATTCATCAGATACTTGTAGAGGCAGGAGGCTACTTTATTGCCTCCTCTAGCCACCATTGCCTCATGCCACAGAGACTAGAACTCCTCATCACAATCTCTGCCTTTTATATTATAAGTTTAAAATTGCTTTCTATAGAAGGCGGAAGGGATGCTTACCACCGGAGTTGTAAGGCACTGCTGCATGTCAAACAAAATTTTCTTCCGCAGTCTGTTCTGAATGCTCTTTGATACTTTCTGACATATGACTACAGAGATATATCAAAATAACATACCTGTAGGAAAATATATAGTCGGGTAAAAAGGGTTAAGTCCCTTCTATAGGACTTATTGTTATTAAAACTATAATCTTTTGCGATCCCCGTGTATAGAATGTTAAACCCAGTTAACACACTTTACCCGCACAACATTGCTTTACAGATGAATAAGCTCATGAGACACACATCTATACCTGCCGTGTTTATTATCTTGGCGTATGACTCTTGGATTTAACACAAATGTAAATAACATTTCTATCTTTACCTTTGTGGACATATCTCAATTTTTTAAGGCAGTAGACTTGATTCTCGTTCCCGCGCACCCGTGGAGTTCTTGTAGGTGATGTAGAAGTATGACCACTCAAACAGACTAATTTTTCGCCCTGCACAACGAACCAATACATCAGCGCGTCAATCAATCTATTGTCAATGTTGACATTTCTTTTCCAAACAAAACTCTTTCTAGTTCAGAACCCAACTAACATACTGTGTATTGTGCCCATCATTATACTTAGGCTCACTTATTCATTGGCAACAGACAATTCTAAGCAAGCTAAATTATATTACCTAATTTACGGAACCCGGAGGTTCGTGGCCGCGCTTATACGATCCCGATATTCAACCCTCTTCTGGGCTAACTCCATCTCACCATCCCCCTCGCAAATCCTAAATCCCTTAAATCTGTTCTAATATTGTCTTCCCACTTATGTACAGGTCTTCCAAGTGGTCTTTTTCCTTCGGTCTCCAAGAAATAGTTTTGATATAGTCTTTTCTCCCCCATGTGGGCAACATGTCCAGTCCATTTCATCCTCCGTGATTTAATTATCATTATTATATTCGGTGGAGCGCACAGGATATGAAGCTCGTCATTACGTAATGTTCTCCAGTCTCCGTTTTTATCTCTCTTAGGTCCGAGTATTTTTTTCAAGCACCCTGATTTCTAACACACTCAGATTATGTTCATCCAGAGGAGTAAGCGCCATGAGTCACATTCATATAATACAACCGGGAAGGAATTTGTTCTATAATTTTTTTATTTTAAATTTTGTAGACAGAAGACGAGAAGATAAAAGTTTCCTTATTTTAGTCGATACTTAACTCATACCATAGTATTATTTGTATCTGTAATTATTGCTCCCAGATGTCTGAATTTCTCCACTTGTTCGACTGCTTTGTCTGCTATTCTAGTACTCTGTAGAGCATTGTTATGACACTTCATGACCATGTACTTGTTTTTTTTCTGTATTAATTTGCAATCCAACATTCCTGCAGGCAACGAAAAGGTTTCTGCCTATCTCCCGATTAACTTATCGCCCAATATACAAATATTATCTGCATAAGGTAAAATCGGATGGTTGTATAATAACTTTAATTGAACATTTGAGATATTCACTTTGCCAAACCTAAACACTTATATATCATGGGCTTACAAGGAAAAGGTATTAACTCCATAAACGTTGTTTGGAGAAAAATCAATTTTAAAGTTTGAATGTAGGCTATATGAAAAATCAGGTTATGAATTGAATTACCTGTACATTTTGTAATTAAATAACAGATCTATTGGTTATATTTGAACATATATTACACATCAAAATCATATTTTCATAATTCTTTTAGGGCCTAATTTAATGAAATAGGGAAAAGGCATTAAGTCCAAAAATGGAAAAAATATGCTATTACTTATTATTGGTAGGAATTACAGAAAATTGTGCTATATAGCCTATACATGGAAAACAAACTTACCACCTCCAAATTGTTAATTAAATGCTTTTAAAGTGTATAATTATGGTTTACTTTTTAGAAGCTACATGAACACTATCCAGTAACATTCTAACAATCATCTTCAGACTCATCACTTGCACTATCTTCTACAGCAGGTTCTGGAATCAGTGCTTGATAATCAACATGATCGAAACTACTAAACTCTGTTGCGCTTCATCCCTGAAGGCACTAGGCCTACCACTCGACCGCTGCGTCATCTACCATAGGCAGATGGCAGGATTGGGGGCATGTGGTCAGCACCCACACTCACGGTCGTTAGTGGTGGTTTCCGTAACCGGAGCTGCTATTTCTCTATCAAGTAGCTGCTCCCTACCTCAGCAAAATCCGATTTACAGGGGATCAAACCCGGGCCTACGGATCTGTCGTCAGCGACGCTAACCACAAGACCACGCAGGCGGTCAGTCAACAAGATCAGTTACCGAATTAAATCATGCTGCCTGTAGAGATATGTTATATTTGACATTTAGGTATACTGGCAAAAGGTATGAAGTGGACTTAATTCTTTTTCCCTGAAAAATGCTGTGGAATTTGTGACAGTTTCATTGCTCAGGAACTATAAGGGGTAGGATTTGGTTTGTTTTCCCTGTGCATAAAGCACAATCAGTTGTAGGCCTACTTATTACAAATAATAACTATTTTTGTTGTTGTTGCATTTTTGGAGTTAATACCTTTTCCTTGTAAGCCCACGGTATGTAATAATCACTTCACAAAATCTTCTAGAATATAAGCATGAGATTTACAACCTATTTCCGCCCATAGTTATAAAGGCAAACTTCGCCTAGCCCTACACGGGACGCGGGAAACTTGCCTTGCAACACAATGACAGCTGACGCGACGCGTGCAGTTTTTAGGGAACATCCACAATACCCTCCACTCGATAGCTGTGGGAGTCTACTCAATATTTCGAATTTTTCGAGATTCGCAAATAATTTTCACACTCTTGCAATTAATATGAGAAGCTTAGTTTTTGCATATGTCTACCTTAATGAAAACTTACCTATATGTTAAATTTGAGGATGGTTTCGACATGACAACCCATATTGTCCCCTCGTAAGTAGCGAAGGATAAGAATAATAAAAAAACTTGAAATTCCTTGTCAGTAGTCACATTTACATATCCTCTACAGGATTTCGGCCTTGATTCTATAATGATTGTGAAGAGTGGAAGACTTGCCATATTCTAAAAAAATGGTCAATAGCTGAAGAATATTACAAATCTGGAGAAGCTTGGCACTCGAACTCCTGTTTAGCAGAAGAAAAATACATTGTAGCAATCCTAGATTTCATTAACAATAATAATGATGTTTGTCAGACTGAGGAGAATGTAACAATGTCAAATTTACGTACTAGGCTATATACATACTTGTGAGGATTACCGCAAAAGTCATGGCAACTATTTTCTTCTACGACAATGCGGGCGAGGCAAAAAAAATTAAAATGTGCATACATACATGCTAACGTTTAGTGTATTAAAATTTAACTTAGAGACCAGTTGTTGTGGAGTATTATATTACCTATAATTAGGCCTACTTATAATACTCTACAGATATTATTCTCTTCATAGGCAACCTGCTTCGCTTCTCCCAGACATGTCGCCTGTTCTTCCTTAAAAATAGGAAGTATTCGTTATCATTTATGTAGAAAGTCCAAACCTTCAGTTTGTGTGACTTGATTGTGAAACGCTATTGTTTTCCGTATGGAATTTTTACAGTCTTAAGGAATATTCCAGACCTGTGAACTTCGTTCTAAGTCAAAGGGTATATAAGTGTATGATACCATTACTGTAACGAACATTATATTAAATCTGTACCAGGGGGACCTCTTGTCGGTCCTCACTTCAACATATTGTATTCATCATATCTTTCAACTATTAAATCTTTCTCTACTCAGACTTCTTTTCTTCGTCTTGGTTGTATAGTTTACCCAAGGGAGACTACGATCCTGCATTTAAATATAAAAGGATACCACTATTAACTGGGTATCCTGGAAAATGTCGATCTTCTGACAGTCTGGCCAACTGGAAGACATCGCTACACGACATCATTTTCTTGGTGGCAACGGTTGGGATTGCAACAATTCGAAGAAATAGTCTGAATTTATTCTTCTAGTCTTTATATTTTCAGGAACGCCACATCAGAGTAATAGTTACACTGAGTAACTACGGTCAACCTGTTGACCTAATCATCTGAAGACGGGAGACCGTAGAAGATCAGTCTACAAACCTCTGGTTCCGGAAGAAATAGAGACGAGCTTCGTGATCCTGTCCACGCTGAGGCCTGGAGCAGCACCAGGTTCACTCTCTCTTCCTCTAAGGGACACCCGTAACCCCGGTGTCTCCTGTGTAGAAGTTCACCGTAGGAGCCCTCCAGCCAAGGCCTAACTGAGTCCCGAGGGTAGTAACCAGTGGGGGTGCACCCTTGGTAAGCGGACTGCTATCCAGTTCGTGGAGATCGCCAACCTACCAGCGTCGAGGCGCAACTTCTTCTCTTCATATATCTTCTGGTGAGTACATATATAGTGTTCCCGTTAGACCTCCTATCAAAGCGTAAAGTGTGTCATGGCGGAAACAGAAGCAGCCTCCCAAGCTAGAATTGGACAGCTGGAAGCTCAGATTCAGACCTTACTACGTGCTAATACACATCAAAATTCATTAACTATTACTGCTGCAGCAAAGCTTTTTGAAAAAGGATTTCAGGGAGACCCTAAAGAATTAAATGATTTCATTGATAACGTTGATGCAGCGCATGCTTTAGTTACGGAGGAATTAAAGCCAACCCTATTGAAATATGTGTTATCCAAAATTGTGGGGGATGCTAAGAGGACGTTAAACATTAGAGATTCAAGCAACCTTACTTGGCAATATGTTAAAGAAAAACTAGAAACTCACTATTCTGTTCAGAGGACATTTGAATTTTATACAACCCAATTGTGCCATGTTAAACAAAGACCGAATGAAAATGTAACACAATGGGGGACGAGGATGGAACAGTTGATTTCCAATGTAATAAATAGCATGAATAAATTTTCTAAGGATTGGTCTGAATCAGAAGCTTCTGGTGGTAGGAAAACTATGGCTAGGCTTGGAAGAAATTTATTTGTGAACGGTATTTCAAATGACAGTGTCAGAGAAGCCGTGAAGTTACAATTAGGTAATTTGTCCATGAAGGAAACCATAGATCGGGCTGCGCAGGAGGAGTGTGATAGGAAGTCTAACGTAAGCTTTAACAAAAGCTTTCACTCTAGATCAGGACGTCCCTTTAATAATACAGTACAAGAAAGAAAAGAAAGTGTTAATGCTGTAAGTAGCATAAAGTGTTATAATTGCTCTAAGTTTGGACATATGGCTCGGGATTGTACAGAAGCCCGAAGAAACGGAGGTAGACAGGCACCTCAAGATAAAAGTAGGAACCATGGTTTTAAGAAACAGGGAAACTGGCATTAAATCAGTCCGGACAGCCGGGAGTTGATTGTAATATGAAAGGCTGTGAGAATAACCCATTTTCATTTTTTGTGACGTCACCAGAACTTAAAGAAGGAATAGGCTTAGCTCTATTGGATACTGGTTCGGCAGTGTCCTTAGTGCGAAAGAGTAAATTGAGGGATTGTAGGATGGCTATTGATTTAAAGAAACAACTTGAATTTAAATCTATTACCGGCGAAATATTCAAAGTAGAAGGCAGTGTAATGTTGTCGTTACAGGGAAATAACAGTAGTGAATTCTATATAGTAGAGTATTTGCCTCAGAACTATGATGTAATAATAGGCCGGGACTGGATAAGTGATAATGATGTCAAGGTCACTATGTCCGTAAATAATAGCAAAATCAAAGTGAACGGGTGGTCTGAATCACTAGTAGAGTTTGGTACAACGGAGGAAGGAGTCCGTTATTGTGAAAAACAAGAGTTAATGGAAAACGTATTTAGTTGTGCAGGTATTGTAAATTGTAAAGACGGAACTTTTTCTTGTTTAGTCTTAAACATGAATGAAGATGAAATAGAATTGAGTCAGTCTCCTAGATTAGAGTGTGTAAGTATTAAGCAATCAGAGATAGTGAGAAGCACGAAAGATAGGACGGGGGTACTACAAAGTAAACTGCGTCTCTCGCATATCACGGAGGGAAGAAAAGAAATAGAAGATATCTGTAATGAGTATAATGACGTGTTTAGACTCCCGGGAGATAGACTGACAGAGATAAAAGGAATAAAACATCATATTCCCACTCCCAATGCTAGTGATATTCGCCCTATTAATTTAAAGTCTTACCGTCTACCACACCATCATCAAGACGAAATAAATAAGCAAGTCGAATCTATGCTGGAGCAGAATATTATCAAACCCAGTAATTCCGCTTGGAACTTCCCAATTTTATTGGTCCCAAAGAAGCAAGACGCTTCTAAGGAAAAGAAATGGCGCATGGTCGTAGATTTTCGGAAATTGAATGATCAGACGATAGGCGATTCTTACCCACTTCCTAATATACAGGAAATTCTAGATAGATTGGGAAGGGCTAGATTTTTTTCGGCTTTGGATTGTTCCCAAGGGTATTGGCAAATTTTGCTAGCAGAGGAGGACACTAGCAAGACAGCATTTTCAACTCAAAAAAATCATTTTGAATTTTTGCGCCTCCCATTTGGGCTCAAGGGGGCACCAGCATCCTTCCAGCGTGGTATCAATACCATACTGTCTGATATGATTGGAAGTAGAGCTCTTGTGTACCTTGATGATGTCATTTTGTTTGGAGAAACTATCAACGAACATAATGCTAGATTGAGAGAGCTGTTGCAAAAGTTCCGGGAATATCAGGTACAACTGGAACCTGATAAATGTGAATTCTTAAAAACTGAGTTAAAATATTTAGGTCACGTGGTGACACGAAACGGAGTAACCCCAGATCCTGATAAAGTGAGGAGTATAAAAGAATTCCCTATCCCTATGAAAGTGAAGGATGTCAAGGCATTTCTTGGATTAGTAGGTTATTACCGAAAATTCATACCTGAATTTAGTAAAATTGCAAAACCACTTACTGAACTGCTTAAACAAGATCAACCATGGAAATGGACCATAAGACACAGGTCTAGTTTTGATAATTTAAGAGAGTGTTTAATGTCCAATCCCGTACTACAATTCCCAGATTTTAGTAAAGGGTTTCTATTGACGACGGATGCCAGTAACTATGCAATTGCTAGTATCCTGAGTCAGGGTAAAATTGGGGAGGATAGACCCATTGCGTATGCTAGTAGAGTGCTTTCAGGAGCTGAAATTAATTATAGCACAACAGAGAAGGAATGCTTAAGTATTATCTGGGCATGTAAACATTTTCGAAATTACCTGTTAGGCAAACCTTTTGTGATAATCACAGATCATAAACCTTTAAGATGGTTGATGACAGTTACTGACCCGGGTTCCCGATTGCTTCGATGGAGATTACTTCTGGAAGAGTATGAGTTTGAAATAATACATAGAGCGGGAAAGAACATAGGTAATGTAGATTGTCTTTCTAGATATCCCCTTATAGCTGTGACAGAAAGTACTGAAATTCCGGAAGAAAGAAAAAAGAGGATCTTAAAGGAAATGCATGATTGTCCTGTGGGAGGACATATTGGTATACAAAGAACCTACGAGAGAATCAAATTATATACTAATTGGCCGGGATTATTCCGTGATGTTGAAAAGTATATTCGAAGTTGTGAGACGTGTCAATTACAAAAGGATGTGAGTAAACCTTTAAAACTTCCGTTTGAACATACAGATACGAGTGAGGAGACTTGGCAAAAGATATCGCTTGATATCGTGGGACCTTTGCCCTTGACGGAAGACAATAATAAGTACTTGTTAACTTGTCAAGATAACTTGAGTAAATACCTAGTAGGAATTCCGATGAAAGATCAAACCGCAGACAGTGTAGCTTCGGCATTAGTTAATAATATTATCTTATTATATAGTATGCCAGATGTTATCTTATCTGATTGTGGAAGTCAGTTTACTAGTGACTTAATGCGTAAACTGTGTAAATTATTAGGAATAAAAAGAGTATTTACCAGTGTTTATCATCCTCAAAGTAATGGAAGCTTGGAAAGATCCCATAAGGTCTTAGTGGAATATCTAAGATGTTTCTGTCATGATAAACTAGAAGTATGGGATCAATGGGTTAATTTTGCGGTATTTACATACAACACAACCCCTCACACTAAACTAAAATTCACTCCATATGAAGTCATGTTTGGCAGACGCGCAAACATTCCGGGAGTATTACAAAAGAAACCTGAAGCCTTATATAATTATGAGGATTTTGTTAAAAGTATTAAACAGAAATTCCAACACTCGTGGTCAGAGGCTAGGAATAACTTAATTCAGAGTAAAGAAAAAACTTGTGAAGTCAGTAAACAAAAGTTGAATGTACCTCAGTATAAAGTTGGTGACTTAGTACTAGTAAAAAGGGAAAATCGAAAGAAAATGGACCCCCTATGGTTTGGCCCCTGTGAAGTGAAGGAAGTGCACGGTGTTAATGTGGAACTTCGAAAATTAGGAACTAATGGCAAGAAGGTCATTAAAACACATATTACTAGAACAAAACCGTATGTGGCGGAATTAAATTCTAATAATATGAATGTAGTAGTAAGTAGTAATGAATGCCAGTAAAAAGAGAAAATGTTAAGAAGTATAAAGCAATAAAGCCTGTAGGAAATAGAAAGTCGAGGTAGACTTAGTAAATAAAAGGATGTATAATAGCCAATAAAGTGGTCCAGAAAAACTAAAGAGCTGAGATATAGGACGCAGTAGACGTAATGACTGTATAGGAGCCACCATTGAGATGTCAATGTGGTGTTAAAAAAAAAAAGAGAGATAATTGAGGAGCTACTCCAGTGCTGAGGAATTCGCAAAATATTGTTTAGACAAGCATCTTGTTTCAACAATATAGGTCTGATCTAGAGTAGGAGAGAGAACAAGGGACAATGGCATCGAAGTAAAGATGTCATAAATGTAGAACTGTTGTAAAGTTGCTTAGTCAACTAAGTAAGAGAGAAACAAATTCTCTAAATATTTTGTAGACAAAAATGTAACATTATTAAAATTTAAATCAAGGTGAGTCAGACACCTTATTTTCTAAGGTTGAATAAGATTCTCACAAATAAAAAAGGTATAAATCACGATAAAACCTTGTGTTACAGAGTCAGCTTCAATTATGAATGTGTACGTGAGCTTATTGTTGTTAAGTATTTTGGGATGGACGATTAATCTGAAATGTGAAGAAATGGATGAAGAGAAAGTAACATTACAACACATTGATGGTAAATCAGGTATTTATTACGACTATTTGGGAGAAATGTGGTTATATTCAGAACAATGGGAGGTAATCACTTATGTAGAAACAAATAATATTGCAAAATTATGGAAAAATGTTCAAAATCAAGTGGAAGTTTTTAAATACCATTGTGTCATGTTAAAAAATGAAACCTGGTACCCACTAACAGATTGTGAATCAAGTATAATTTATTTAGAATCCAAAAGGAATCTAGTAGAAAGGACTGTTCAAATTTTCACTGAAATTTCGGGTATAAAGATAAAAAATGAGAGACCCAAAAGGAGTATATTAGGATTTGTAGGAGAAATTTCCAAAATATTATTTGGAACTGCCACTGAAACGGAAATAAAAAGGTATAAAGAACAAATCAATAAAGTAAGAAAGGACCAAACTAATTTCTTAAAAATCAGTTCAGAACAAATGACCATACTGAAGTCAACATTATTAACAGTTAACACTTCATTCGTAAAAATAATGAGGAATGAACAGGAAATCGTTACTGAATTTAATGCTTTTCAACAGAAAATAAGTGAACAGCTGACAAGGCAACAGTATGAATCTAACATTATAAATACTATTAATGTTAGAATTCGGCATTTAGAAATAGGACTTAATGAATGTAAGCAAAGTTATGACCTGTTAATTCAAGCATATGTGAATGCACAAAGTGGTATTGTGCAACCCCACCTTATCACATATAATAAAATTAAGGACAGCTTGAGGAGGGAACTAGACCAAGATAACATGTTACCCCCCTTCCCGTCTGGTCAGTCTATGAAATTGTTGGAACCTGTTATCTATACAAGTAATCAGATGTTAGTGTATGTTATAAGAGTACCGTTATTAGCTCAGCCTATGTTACAACTATACCAAATTGTGTCTTTTCCAGTTGTAATGCAAGGAAACCTCACAGTAAAATATATTCAGGTATCACAGGATTATATTGGAACTGATGTTATGAAGTCTAAATATGTATTTTTAAATTATGAAAAATTTAAGGAGTGTAAAAAACCTAATCCCTTAACTTATATATGTAAGGAAAATATACCTATTTATAGTTATATTCCCGATAAAGAATGTATTTCTACCCTATTGCATCCATCAACTTTGTATGTTCCTGAAGTATGTAATAAAATGCTAACGTATCTTTCAATTAAACAATGTTTGTGGATTCCGTTGGTTGATAGCAATATTTGGTTGTATGTATCTCCAAATAATGAAATGTTTACTGCTATCTGCCCTGACGGGAAATACCAATTTAACATTCAGGGCAGAGGTCGCCTAGTTATGAATGAACAGTGTAAAGGCATTGCGGCCTCTGGTATGATTCACCCTATGCAAACTAAGAGTATAAATAATTCCCACTTAGATATAATCCCGATGGCACCATTAAAAGATGATTGTTGTATCGAGATTTCAGATCAAAAGAAGATAGTTGATCACCTTATAAATTTACCATTCCAAAATGTATTAGCTTCGGTAAATGAGTTTAAGTTTGCAGGACATAAAATTGAAGATGTAGATAAATTAATTAATGAAGAAAAACATAGGTTGGATGATAATCCACATTGGTATGAAGATTATTATTCTGTATGGTTTTATATATCTTGTATAATATTTAGTATGATTGTATGGATCCTTGGATGTTGCTGTAGCAAATGCTGTCGAAAATGTTCCTATAGTATATGTAATAACTTAAATCCTAGAGCGTGTTTTAATGAATGCAAAACATGCATAAGCAAACCTCAAATTGTTAATAAAAATAAAATAACAATACATAAAAAGAATACAGATTCAGATGAGAACTCTGAAGGCAATCAAGCTGCTGCAAAATCCAGTAATCCCGTAAGAAGGAGTGAGTTTAAATCAAATGTAAATAAGGCTATGAAAGTAAGCTCACAGGAAAGTAAAGCAAAGTCGCTAGATAACTTATCTTTGGACTTCAATCTTCCATTGGGGAGTTCATCGCCACTTGCTAATGCCGGCCTTCATTCTGAAAAACGTAAATCTTTACGATCAGATAGACGGCTAGATTCGGTTTTAGATACTTCCAATTGGCAGGATGAACGTGTCTAAGGTGTATACTGGTGGAGGAATCGCATGTTATGTTTAAGACTAGTGTCCTAAACATAAAAATGAGAGGGAAGGTGTTGTGGAGTATTATATTACCTATAATTAGGCCTACTTATAATACTCTACAGATATTATTCTCTTCATAGGCAACCTGCTTCGCTTCTCCCAGACATGTCGCCTGTTCTTCCTTAAAAATAGGAAGTATTCGTTATCATTTATGTAGAAAGTCCAAACCTTCAGTTTGTGTGACTTGATTGTGAAACGCTATTGTTTTCCGTATGGAATTTTTACAGTCTTAAGGAATATTCCAGACCTGTGAACTTCGTTCTAAGTCAAAGGGTATATAAGTGTATGATACCATTACTGTAACGAACATTATATTAAATCTGTACCAGGGGGACCTCTTGTCGGTCCTCACTTCAACATATTGTATTCATCATATCTTTCAACTATTAAATCTTTCTCTACTCAGACTTCTTTTCTTCGTCTTGGTTGTATAGTTTACCCAAGGGAGACTACGATCCTGCATTTAAATATAAAAGGATACCACTATTAACTGGGTATCCTGGAAAATGTCGATCTTCTGACAGTCTGGCCAACTGGAAGACATCGCTACACGACACAGTATCGGGATAGAGGAAAAGACAAATTAAGAAATAAAATCGTTCCTTACAAATGTGTTAATTCTTAGATCTATAACAAGCAAATCACGTAATATAGGCCTACATTCGTATGTGATTTCGACCTCATAGCAAAATTGGACACGTGAATTGCCACAGCAATGAGACGGAAGACCAGAAGATTATCTCAAGGTGAGGTTGAGGGTGTTTGGCAACGTCCACTTGAAATTAAACCTAACATTCCTTAACATAAAATTAAGCTTGTGTAACATAGGCTAATTTCTGCAGCTAAGATTATCAATCATTTCCATTCATAGGCCTATATCTCTATAATCAATTTGTTGTCCGTCAGTACAAATTTGGCAACTACGTTTGTAAACATAAATGACTGTATAAACATAAATTTTATTTTAACAGTCTTTGAAAATGTATGTACGTACGTTTGACTCATATTGAGGAATATGACCCAGGAAATGCAGTAGAGGAATGAGTTGGGGGTGGTATAGCTACTCTAATCCACATGGATTACGAGGGTGAATGCGTTTAGAGTGAGAAGGGGTGGGTAAAGAAGAGGATGGAAGTATTATACATAGGCATGAGGAAGAGGGGGATGAAGGGTACTGTATCCCTGACCAATGAGGGATGGTGTTCGCAGGTGGAAGTTACCAGTGCCTAGTGTATATAAACTGACTGTGTGTAGCCTACAAACATAGGCGGAAGCCAGCTACCATGTACATATGCGGATTTATACACGTATAGGTCTAGATAGATACACACACACACGTTCTACCATTAATCACCCGGTGCGGATTTACTAATGATATATTACCACACCCTGTATAATGCCATGTGTCTCCCTTACTCATACCAAACATTCTCTCTAAACTTCCCAACCCAGCCCTTATCCCTTCAAATGCGAACACCTCACACTTTTAACTTGTGACTTTCGAGGTTTTATTTTGCCATCGTATTTATTTTCATTACAAGGCAGCCTCGCCTGGTTTATTCGTTTAAATTCTGGCAGGGGTGGACAAAAATAAAGTAGATTCTTCTGCTGATAATTGCACGTGTAAATTATGGTACATCTTTCTTCTAGAGTTTTGTAGCTTCTATTCCCAATTAACATTTCAATAGGCCTACAGAAGTTGAACATATCAATGAGTAGGACATAAGTCTACCTCATGTTGTGACTTTGGTTCAAATAGTATTGGGGTATTTGGAGAACTCATTTCAGAAAGTTACTGACCTAAAAGGTCATTTTAGAAATTATTTCCTTCAAATTTGAACGTTTTTAATAGATAAATTTCTAATACGATCAACTATAACATCATGTGTGTCATTTGTCACCAGTAAATCAGGTGGCTTAAAGAGTGAAACATTCTCGCCCGGTTTCATCAACAGGGGTTATATATACACTAATCCCGGGTTGAAATGTTAGCTCTTCCTTGTGACTCACGTGCACACTGTTCTTTTTCGGCAGAAGATTAACTAACACCATTTTAACAGGAAATGGCAACCCTAGAAATCTGAACATTCTTTTTTAAGAACGCATTTCATTGCGCATTCTTTGTTTCTTTAGTGTCAACCGAGGAAATAGAGGAGATGGTTCACCGAGGAGATTAGCTCTTAAGAATGGTACAATATTATAGACTCTATAAGTTATATAAAATATTATTTTAAATAAAAATGAAATCATTGAAATATTTTTATTTTTGAGTTTAGACTGAATAATATTTTTCTTTTGTGTTTAAAGTGAATATTATTTTGTATGTTCACAATAGGAATAGTCTATGTTTTAATGGCACTTGTCCCAAATAATCACTAGGTCTACTTCTAGCATTTGTGAGTAGCTTCTCGTCTGATAATTATGTGTCACTAAATGCCATTACTTAGGCTCTATTTTTGTGAATGTATTTCTGTAGTAAGTTAACCTATATTGCAGGTAAATTTTCCTGTTGTTCAATGCATTCAATTTTGTGAACAAGAAATTCTTAGGATAGCTAATATGGTTTTTATACGACAGATCTTAATAATTTATTAGTTTCCTGAGTTTAATTTGAAGTTGTTGAAGTAGTCCTCCAGATGGTAGGCTATATCTGAGTAAACAGTTAATTCGGAATGACTATTCCACTCATACGCCGCGTGTTTAATACTGACCAATAACGTTTAGGAGGCCCTTTACCCCACATAAGGGGTAAGTCATTGAGCACACATACAGGCAATAGACAGCAACAATAAAAATATCTGATATCAACACTTATTTAGTATGAAATAATGAATATTTATTAACTACAATTGAGTTTCCACCCGTGTTAGTTGGAGGCAAAGTTTATTAACTCTACATTAAATACTACTTACTAGAACTTAGGCCTAAATCTAATATGAAGCTACCTTAATGCTAAGTTATTTAAATCTAAATATTTACACAATACTTGTTGTCATGCTTACAACCTAACCGTCTTTATCACTATCACTATACGTCACTTCCGCATTACTGCCTCTGTTAATTACCGTTTAAATACTACCGTGGAGCGATTTCAGTCTATTTTTAAACGCCTTGTCGCTTCTTGGGAAAGTCTCTAGTACGTTTGCAGAATTCATTCCAATCCTTGATAGCCCGGTTTAGAAAAGAAAATTTTCGTGCGTTTGTACTCCGTTTTCTTTGATTATTTTTTTTATAAATTATTTTTTATAAATATGTGAGTGGCTGTGTCTTACCTTTTATTTCCTTCCAGGTAGATTCACCTCTGTGTGCTTTGAATAGTGCGTTTTCTCATTTTCGCAAGTGTGTCCCATCGATATTAATTATTGGTTCGACATAATTTATTCGCCTGTTTGTTTGTTTTTTTTAATTTTATCTAATGCCTTAATAGTTTCTAGTCTTTACCGATAACAACATGCGGTACCATACTCCAATATTGGTCGGACTAATGACTTGTAAGCTATCTCTTTGGTTTTTTTGGTCCATCTCCTTAGCAGCTTCATCACAAGATGTAAAGCTCTTCAAGTCTTTCCCCTTGTTACTGTAGCATGTTCCACCCCCCCCCCAAAGGTCGCTGCTGAAATAGTCTTCATACTAAAATTATTGTAAAATGATATCTTGAACATAATAAATTCGCCCAGAGTAAAATGGGTTCGAAAATAAACATTTATGTAGCTTACTGCTAAAACTTGTAGATTAAGACATTTAAAATTGTCGGGAACTTGTACAATTTCGGTCAAATATACAAGTGACTGTTTTGTGTTTTATATGATCTACGTAATGGGATAATGATCATATATCTGGATCTTCTTAATTCAGGAGTGCTTACTTTTTCATGTAAGAATGTTAAATTATCATAGATAAGTTGTATAAATTAAAAACATTTAAAATTCCTAAATCATCGAAAATTGAACTGAATGACAATTGACTATCACATTTTCGTAAAACTATAATTTTTTCAAGCAACAGGATGTCCTTACTGCCACATTTAAATATTCCATCCAATATAGACAAAATACATAATTATAAAAATATATATAAAAGGGATATGATCTCTTAACTTTCTGAGAAGCATTCAACTTTCGATAATCTTAACTTAATATGTGATTTTGCTAAGTTAATTTACTGTCAGTATACATGCCCAAAAATTTGCATTTCAAAACCATGGAGACTTTCTTGTAACAAACTATTGAATTTGAACGACGCACAAACCTTATTCATAATATAATTTCACTGTTTTTCCAGTTGTGCTCTTCTATCATAAATGTAATGTAGAATATAATAATAATAATAATAATAATAATACTAATAATAATAAACAACAGGAAATCAAACAATACACAAATATTCACAGTGACATTAGAAAACTCAGATTGATATTCTACCGACACATTAAAAGAATGAACCCAGACAGACTTACAAAGCAAATAGTCGAATTCTACGAAAACAGGAGTAAAGCGAAAACAGACTCTATAAGAAGGATCGGCGAAATGAAAACCGATCTGAAACTGGCAGGAATTACTCTAGAAGATGTTCAAAACCGGGAAACCTCCAGGACAAAAATTTACAAATGGCAAGTTGACCAAGAGGAAAAACCAAAAAAAGAGGACTGGAACAACGTGGTCTAAAGAGAGAAAGGAAGCCCACAGTGAAAGGATGAAAAAGATATGATCACAAAGGAAGGCAAATGCACACCTCTAAGTACTAATGGGCTTATTAGCATATATAACAATAATAATAATAATAATAATAATAATAATAATAATAAAATCAGGTAAACTGATGTAAAAAAGTGCCAGTATGTTTTTGTTTAATCAGTTATGACTGCAATTATGATATGCAGAATATGTTTTTTTTTAAATTGATTTCCAAGTTAAGCTCCAAATTTATTCATTAAGCAGGGCTTACGGAAGAAGAAAGGTCTACCATCTCGGCCACCTGGGTCATTTAAACGGTCTAGTTCGATAAGCGCATGTAAAACAATAGTGTTTTTTGTCATAGCTACCTGTATTTTAATTTCCAAGGCCTTATAAGATCACAGTAAAACAATAGGCTATGTTGTCAAGATAACTGATATTCATTTTTTTTATAAATTCTTTCGAATACGTATATTGCCATAAAATAGGCACTAAATTGAGCATTACTCCGAAACAGATCAACCGATTTTATCCATTATGAATAGACGTCTTCCCACGGACATTGTAAATGTGTATACCAAGTTTCATAAAAATCCGGTAAAGCGTATTTGAGTTACCGCGTCTTTAAAATATACACTAAATTGGGTTTTACTCCGGTACCGGTCATCAGATTAGGTTCAAATTCAATAGGGCACTTCTCATGGACGTCATAAATGGGTATACCAAGTTTCATGGAAATCCGTTGCAGCGTATTTGAGTGATGGCGCCTTTCTATGAGAAAGGCGCCATAATCTATTAATATAGGCACTAAATTGGGCATTACTCCGGTACCGGTGAACCGATTTGGTTCAATATCAATAAGGTTCTTCCCATCGACATTATGAATGTTTATGCCAAGTTTCATGAAAATCCGAAAAAGCGTACTTGAGTTATGGTGCGTACAGACGCATGGACAGACGGACGGACGGACAGACAGACAGACAGACGGACAGATATTTTTTCGTCCCCCACACAATCTCATAAAGTACCATACTGGCACTTAATAATTTTGATAATAACACATTCATAAATTACGAGCATGTCGTCAGACACAAATATGCTATTGACATAGTCAAGAATAGCCTATGTTAAATTAGATCTAGGCTTATAGGCCTATGTCGACCTTTAGATTTAAAAATTCATCAACATTATAGAAGGTCCTCTGAGTTACCCAGAGATACGCCTTCTTAACTCTTCTCTATACCACTGATAGTTGTTATTCGGAAACTTGTTGATTTTTGAAGTCATCCCTGAGCAATTACTCAATGCCTTTTTCAAACAGCATCTGGACGCGCCAGAGGCTCAAAGGTAATTTAATGCCTAATTTAATGCCTAAGTTAATAGATATGGAACACGAATCTCACCAAAATAGTAGCCAAATTGCACATTACGAACAAAACTGCGTTTAAGATACCGATGTATAAAATGGTCAAAGTAATTACTGCATTTTCTGATCTATAAACAATTGTCTACAATAAGTCCCAGGCGATGAGAAAATTACACTACGTAAAAAAATATCCATTTATTATGTTTATTATATAAAAGCTACGTGTTGAGTGCAAGTAGACCTATGCGATTAGTTTTCCCCCCCTCTTCAGATGTCTTTAAACCAGGTGTACAAAATGTAAGAATTGAGCCTCTTGTGTCGAGAGAGAGAAGCCTGTTATCAACACTACACATCAAACTTGGACTTTTTAAACAATTCAATAAAGGTTTAGATAACAACAGTGAAGCTCTGGGCTTCATTAGACAAATGTTCCCCAAGTTATTTGACGCAAAATAAAGGGCTGAATTTTCCCCGGACCTCAGATTCGTGTGATGTTAAAATTAAAAGTACTTGTAGATGCTATGACTATTGATAAACGAAATGCTTGGGATGCTTTTTGAATGCTAGTAAGACAGTTTTTGGGCATCAACAGAAGCGAGAATTACATGCAACTGATAAAGAATTTGATACAGAATTACCGTGTACTGCATTATGGATGTTGAATATTGGTAAAAATACACTATTTTTTCTCATATTGATTTCTTTAGGCCAAATTTAGGAGCTGTAAGCGAGTAACATGATAAATGCTTTCACCAAGACATTCAAGAGATTCAAAAACGGTAATTATTCAGTATAAAACTTCTTATTTTTATTGTTTTTTGTGCATTGTAGGTCTAAAGATAAGTAAGTTACTTCATTTCTCAGTCTTAAACATTTTGGTAAAATATATTCATTTTATTTAACATACACTTAACTACGGTAGGCCTAGTATATTCTTATTACTTGAAGAACCATTCTAGCGCATTTGTTTGTTCCTTTTTTCTGTGTCTGGTTGAGTGTAAGACAAGGTCTTAAGTCCTTAATTCTGTTTAATTAAGTAATAATAATTATTATCATTCTTATTATTATTACAATGTAGTTTCTATATAGAAATATTAATGATAGTTTTTATTTTAATTTATAAAAACATTATGATTTTTGAAAAAAAAAAAAAGATTAACCGGTTTACTTAAAACGTACATTTTGAAACATCTATGAATAACAAAAGGGCTATATGCTATTCGTTTTCTGCAAAATTACTTTGCTAGATCTTTACTCGTGTTCATTTTTTACGTTATCTCCATTACGGTAGGTGGTACTTGAAAATTTAGCACAATAAAGTTGTAGAGGAATTAAAATGAACATTTTTTCTTACACGCATTTCTTTATGAAATTATTAAATATGGAGATAAACGTGAAATGAATACGATTTAAATACAGAATTTCAGAACATACTAGTCTACTTAAAATAGGCTACGACTGATATTAGTTTGTTTCCCACGGTTACAAAAAAACTATAATTAACTTATTGTTGTGAAATGCAGCATACGTCAGTCGAAATGAACTCGCAAGAACAACCACGGCTAAGTGGCAGAGGCAAGAAGTCCTGAGTTCGAATTTCAAATCTTGAAAACAATTTTATTTTGATTTTTCGCGGTTTCCTCATTCGTAAAAATCTATTTAAGTTGGAGGTTGTACCTTTTTTAATGGTACATACCAGTTCCTTACGTCAATCTGAAAACCTCAATATTTACCATTTTAACGCGTAGAAAGTTTGTTTAACGTATATTGGATCATTTATTTAAAACACAGTTATAACTTTTGTTTTTTAGGGATTCAGAAAAAATGCCTATAGCTTAACTATTTTATTGGCAGTAGTTAGTGGATTCAGAATAATGGTAAAATTAAAATTTGCTACCCTATAGAAACAGTTTATGAGTGTCAACGGATGTATTTACGATCCAAAACTGTTAGGCTCAGAAAAAGCTGTGAATTATATAACGAGTTCACAACTTAACTTATAACCGATGCTTCGTGTGAGGTATTCCAGCCTGCCTTGTGTCGGAAGAAAGTTGGCAGCTATAATCCGAAAGAAAGCTAGTAACGTAAACATTTCCCATTCACCTCACATATTACAGTCACATTATTTGCCCTAATCATACGCCATTTACAATATTTTACTTAGATATATAAGCTTTCATGAACCACAGATCATTGTCTCTGTTGGACACTACATGAGAATATTATAGGAGAAAAATTCCTCCGACACTGGGACTTGAACCCAGGACCTTTGGCTATTCCGGCGCTGTGAATTGAACTCCGGCTTAGCTCAGTTGGTAGAGCATTGGCGCGAATAGCCAAAGGTCCTGGGTTCAAGTCCCAGTGTCGGAGGAATTTTTCTCCTATAATATTCTCATGTAGTGTCCAACAGAGACAATGATCTGTGGTTCATGAAAGCTTATATATCTATCTTGAATGTCAACTGTACAATAACAGTGGGAGCCCGGTCACAAAAATCACTAATTAGTGTGCCTCACAGTACTGCATATGACATAACTTGTCTGTCTGTGAGGTAGACCATTAGGGCAATCAGTCATAGGAGAAGGGTTCCATCTGGCGCTGTGAATTGAACTCCGGCTTAGCTCAGTTGGTAGAGCATTGGCGCGAATAGCCAAAGGTCCTGGGTTCAAGTCCCAGTGTCGGAAGAATTTTTCTCCTATAATATTCTCAAATATTTTACTTATTTAAAGACGAACCTAAATTCTACTTTGAAAATAACACTCGTAATTCAGAGATGAACCTGCTGAATTAGGTACAGCTTTAACACAGATTTTCCTTTACAATAAATGTCCATTGTCTTTCGCTAAACGAAAACTAAGGATCGGAATATGACGGATTGGCAATTCTCCACAACTGGTACTCTAACAAAAACATTGTGTTCTCTAACTGCTGAGCATCGTCTGAAAAGTAAACATCTGCAGCAAGATTTTTTCAAGTACTTTCTGTTAGGAAACTTACGAACACTTAGGAATTAATCAGAAACTATAATTATTTCGCTCAGTTTTACCGCTCCCTTTGTAGGGACTGTTTACATCATTTATATTATTTTTTATCGTAAACACTGTTTAACAGAACTCTCTCCATCTACATAAAGTTATATTTTACGGGTTGAGCCCATAAAGGTGATAGCATGTTATAGCAATTGATTGTTAACTGGGTACAAAATGATAGGTTTTCGGAGGACCAGGTGTTTTTACACCACTTAAGACTAAAACAAAGGGAAGCTAGGACTGTAGGTCAGCTGGAACAGAGATTTAAGTTTGAGGGTTTTGCAATAATATATTTTCAGGAAGCCTGAACTCTGAATAATGAAAATTGTATAAACACTTAACAAGACTATAATAGATGTGGTTAAATACAGTTAATATTTCTAGGAGCAATACAACACTCCCGCCAAGTTGGATTATATAAGCGCTAGCACCAGTCCTTTGTTTCACTGCACGTGGCTGCTAGGCTAAGAACACAATGGAATAATTGTAATTTGTAATAAAAATACAATCTGATTCCCGGAACTTTACACGCAAGCTGCCTTCAACTACAGGAGCAAATAGGTGTGGAATTGAAGATGAGCACTAAGTATACAGAGCGAAAATTGTCCGCGATTAGGAGCAATTGTGACGCGTGACTGTATACTTCTGTATCTCAACTGACTAGCACTGGCGTGGCATGGCAAGCTACAAGCCAGAGCCTGCATAGGATATGATGAAACTAGGCGGCAATTACTGGCGGTCGCGCCAATTAACACAGAGGCAAATTTAAACCATATAACTTATAAACTCTTGATCTAACAGCAATTATTGAGGATATTACCAGATGTCACTGTCGTTCTCTTTCCTTTCTTACAAACAATTAATTATCCATTTCCTTAATTTTAACCACTGCATAAAACTATTATTCCTACTAATGCTATTTCTATTATTATCGCGTAGCCTACCTATTAATCATTTAAAATTTAAAATAACATAAACAGCTATTTCGGCAATACACATGTTGGATATGAACTGGATACTGGCAGTTAAATGTTTTTGTCAAAAAACAAACGTAAGACAAAACGTATTTAGTTTTGCTCAAAACATTATTTGCGACCTACATTTCTCCCCCAATTCATTCAAAGTCTGCAATTCCTTATCAAGCGAAGGATTTTTTAACATCAGTTCGTCATATGCCTTTTTTCATAACTTCAAGAGAGATGTACGAATCTCTTACTCGAATGTTTCTAAGATGTTCAACTGTTTCAAACGTAATTTGTTTCAGACAAATTTTTGATTTCTACTCTAAGTAAAAACTAACTGAAATTAATTTCATTTTAAAATTTACGATTCAAAATAACATAAAGCGTCGTACGACGTTAGACCGTTAAAAGAACTTAACAAGCAAGCATTAAGTTAACAAAACGAGTGCAAAAATTTAGGTCTAGCATCCTCGACCATACATTCAATAGGCCATTATGCAGGTTATTACGTTAAGCAAGTATTATACATATATATATATATAAATTTAAGTACACTTTGCATTACTTAGGGTATAATCATCATATTATGTATCATTTCTGTGATCTTCGGAACACACTATGTAGGCTTTTGTGTAATAAACATTATGTTATTTCTATTGTTATAATATATTTTGTTGTGTTTTAATAATTATTATTTAGTCTATAATGTTTAATTGAAATGCGCGATGATTCCTGTTCATGTGGGCCTCGTACATACAATTTGGCTTTAAAAGAAATGAAACTATTATTATAATATTCTGTGGTTATAAGTTTACAAAGGTACGTAGTCAAAATTTCATTGAAGTCAGAAATAAATAAATTGATTAGCCTATTAATATACACAGCCGTCTTTCATGGTTCATGACCCAGATGGACAAGCTCTTGATACTTCATCCCATGAATAGTAATAATAGAGAATTACAGGGGAACTAGGCCTAGGCCTATAACATAGGACATCCATTAACCAGAGAACTACAACATATGAAAAGTAAATTGGGTGCGCTTAGCATACATGGTTATAATTTCACTGGTAAAAATGCAATATGCCGCAAGTCAAGCACACAAATTAGCTTTGCATTTTCTGTAAATTTAGAATTCAAATCATTTCACCTTCACATGGCAATAAACAACTCAGAGCTTCTGAGTGAGTTTTAGGAGGTAGAGGTGTTAATAGACCACGATCTTTTTCAAACTTTTCAGAACTCTTCTCCGAAACTGGATTTTGTTTGACGTTCTTCTCCATGACAATTTCTTTTTTTTTTTGTTGGAGACAAAATGACAATTTCTTGATCCTTGAATAAAATTGCTTGAGTATGTAATGATGTAAGGTTCATTTACTTCTTCTATTGCTTCAGAAGCTTCCATAAGGATTAGAAATTAGTCGGTTAATATTTTGTTTCTCTCTTTGCTTCTTTATGCATTTTTTTTCAGCTGCATTCGTAGCTCTTCTTATCTGCCTTTTTTGTCCTAATATATTGCACATTACATTCTTTTGTCAAAGTTTTCTGACCGTCTTCAGAAACACCATTAGTGCCAAATTCCTTTACTGGGCTATTTAGGCTTGAAGGGGCAAGTATAATAAGTAAATGTATAAGTATAAATTAAGTAAATTTGGAATAAGCTATACACCGCATTACACCAACAACAAACATAAGTAAAAGAAAGGGGCATAGTTCATATGTTAGAAAATTATCCAGTTCTTCATCTGTTTGCTTTGTGATGCTTTTACAGACAGAACTTCGATTTCAAGACCTAACCTATTACAAAACTGGAAAATATAGTTTTGAGGACTGTAGCAGAAATGAACTACTGTATAAAAATTCTTTAACATGAAAGAAGACAATAAGGGTCAGTATTTAAGAGGGCTAACGTTAGGTGTAGGCCTAGATTATTTTAGTGCATAAGTATATGTTATCTAAAGCTGACAATTTTTAGTTATAAACAAAACACTGGGGGAAATTTTCAAGCCTTTTGTCTCTAAACCTAATATTTGTTTAATTGTTGGCAATCCTTAGATTCATAAACACTACAAAAAACGTAAAGGAGCAAAAAATCTTGACTACCCTTGGGGAAAAACACTTTTTTTATATATATATATATCTATCTTTGGCTTTAACTAAACGTTCGTCAATCTTAAACTGGCAATGGTAGCCTGCGCAATTGCAATTGCAAGGACCTCACTTTCAGGAAATTTTGTGCCGATTATTATTATTTCTTCTACCCGAAGTCGAATGCTCTTGACAAGCAAAAAGCCAGCGGAAAAAAAATCTTTTTTCATGTTTTTCGGCTATAACTAAAATTCCAATTACATTTTGTTGTTAGCAAACGTCATATTCGTAATCAGCAATCCACAAAACATGAAGGAGCGAAAAATCAGTAGACCACTACTGTGAGGAAAACAATATTTTTATTTCACGTTTTTTGGACTTTAAATATAACATTCGTCAAACCTAAGTTAGCAATTATCTTACGGCTAAACGGTATGCATGGATATAAAGTTATAAGTACCTAAATTTTAGGAAATATTATGCTGATTATGTTAGTATATAGTTCTGTTGTACTCGAAGTCTTGAGTTCTTGAGTGATATGAAAAACCGGGGTAAAACGTTTTTCAATCTAAAATTCCAGCAATAGGCCTAATTTTTGTTGGTAAACTTCAGATTCGTAGACAGCATCCCAAGAAACGTAAAGAAGCAAAAAATAAAAACTCAGCAAATTGTTTTATTAGACCTACACCTCTTTTTAACGCCTAACGACTGGACTATAGGAGAAGAGCTGTGCTGTACGGGTGTATCTTATAGCTTCACTGGACTAGTTGAAAGAGAGAACTGAGTCTTTTTAAGCAATCCAGCTTCACTCAGTAATTTTCCCCAGTATGAAAGATGATTAAAACTTATCATTCGTAATTGGTCAAGTGTAACATTATCAGGGAAAGAATTTATGTGTATTAAAAATATAACCTATCATATGTTAATCTCAGCCTAATTGAATGTGATCCCACGTGGTTAGAAATATTGAACAGTGAAATTCGAACAAAATATAATTCACAGGATGAGTTCTGGTGGATCATAGATAAAAAATGATAGATTGATTCTATTAAATTCACCAGAGTTAGTTTTAACAATATGCAACTGAACCCTACACATTTTCTTAATAAGGCTGCTTTGAAGTAGCCTACATGGGTTGATCCTAACAATGAATGTGTGTGTATTCTAGGCCTATGTATTTAACAGTGCGAGCGTTATCATATATTAGTGTGTGTGCCAAAGGACAAAATCGTTGGTGAATAATTATGCTAACGAATGAACCATGCACATTTGTGCGTACCTTTATCTCATTATTAAAATAGGCAACATCAAACATCAACTTTAAAACAATTCGAATAAATATTTAGAATTCTATGTTTGTATTCACCGAAATAATCACAATTAAATTTATTTAGCCTAAATATGGATTATATTTATTTTAAAGCTTGGAAAACAATTTTAAAAATTATATTATCAAAATAAATGCCGGTACTGATCTCAGTAATATTGAAACAAATAAGGATATTAAAAATGAAAAATTTCACAACACAACAGAAAATAACTACATAATTTTATTTTAACATCATAAACTTATAGGTTATGTACGCTATTTACATACAGATATTTTCCCGTGTCATTGCAATGGTTAGTGTTTTTATCAATAACAGTAAGAAAAATCGTGAAAAAAGTACTGTAGATATTTTACATGAAAATTCCTATATTTAGGATTAAGCCCACTGTTTGGTCATAGGAAGAACTGAGGCCGACAATCTCTTAAAATGTTGTTACTTTTTATTAAAATAAATTACAATCACACACATACAAATAACACACAGTTGGAGACATTTAAAAAATGGTATAATTTGAGCAACATTTAAGCAACAAAAATATTTCAACAATATATTAAAGAAAAACAAATCTCCAAGAGAAAAAATAAGTACCAGTGTAAAACAGCACGCAACTGGAATGGGATTCTCTTTCCCAACATACAACAACACTGAGACGTTTATTTGTTTACGTATACTAGAACTATCACTATTATTAATAGCAACAATTGTTTACAATTATATATTTTAGCTGGCTCTTCCACGAATTTTTTTTACTACTGTAATACAATAGAATCACGATCAAAAATTGTTTTGATACATAGGACAGGAAACCTTGTAAAGCCGCCAAAATTCATTCGAGTCTATTTTATTACTCTGAATAAATATATCTATTTCTATTAGAGCTTCATTCTTGGACTACAAAATGCTTTGTTTTAAGTTACTTTACGTATATCAAGTTTCATTATCACACAAGTAGAACGGAGTATACATTTTGTAATACATTGGAGATCTTAATCCTGTATCCATCTTATTGTACGTTAACGCCTTCCGAGCTATGTTTTAAAGTAGTATGGATACAGAGAAATTGTGATTTCTAATTTACTTAGGCATTCACAGTTGCTGATGGACGTACGGCAATTGTTTTTACTGCTAACAAACATTTTGTAAAGTTATTTTCTCATTATCAAGATAAAGAATATGACAATATTGCATAAAGAATGCAAATGAATGAAACCTTTCTTAGAATGTCATGGATAATCTTTTGTTTTGGTGGCCAATACTGTAATCTTTAACAAATCATAACTGCATCTTTCTGAACATACGATATTATAATGAATAATAAATTTATTTTGTACAGTTAATTTATTAATATCGTTGCTTCAGATCATGCCTATCTTAATTTAGGAGATAGGAGATATATTTGGACTGTTTAATATAAACTCACAGTTTAAGTAAACTCGCCATTCGCGAAGTACACAATTAAGTATGTTTCGTTGTGAATGAAAACACACAAATCACTTTTATGACTTAAAAAACCGCACAAAGTCTTCTTGCACATTCCCCTTTACTGTTTTAATGCGTTCTCACACATTACAATGTTTATTCACTTATTTGTATCAAAAGTAAAATATCTTTGTATCACCAATTTTTTTTTTATAAAGAAAACCCCGTGGAAAATGTTGCTGTCTCTTACTTCACCAAATGTCTTCTCGTTTCCATGGGTTATCAACAACGGACCATCCGGATGCTGCATGACGTATTCCAATGGTGTTGGACTCCTCCACGTAATTGTTCTGCGACCCGTCTGTAAATGGGAGTAAATTTTCTGTGTTTTAATATGCTGAATGGAATTTTTAACGAACAATGTTCATTTGCATAGCTCTATAGTCTATCCTGCTAATTTGAACAAAATTTTACTGAGCAGCATAGATATAACTTGTTAATATACAGCAAAAATTAAATCGAGTGCTCTGAATTTAATTTGTAATATACTATTGTAAAAGAAAAAGACTGATTTGAGAATTTCTGTATTATTACACGAAAACATAATTAGCAAATGATATTTTTGAGATGGCTTAGTAATGTTATTAAAAATTAAGTGTTATTACTAACAGTAGTAACTTAATAGGAAATGTCTTAACATATTATATAACCGCAAATCATATGGTAAAATGCAATGATAATTAACAATTACTGAAAATTTAACAGGAACATGGTTTTGTGTTAACTTTCTACGACATCTTAAATTATTTTGTGTAGGCTTATATATTTAAGCTATCATGCGGTTAAAATAAGGTACAAATTAAAGCTTATTTCATTTGAAGTGAACTATATTGAAAGTAAAATAACTTAATCTGACCAATTAAAATTTTACATAAAATAATTATTCAGGTTTGGTATAACTCACATAATATTACACAATATTTTAAAAACAATATATTAAAATAGGACAAATACCATAAACAGAACATAAAGAATAGTTTAAACAAATATCAATTTTTTAATCCATAAAAATTACATGCATAAATATATCACGACATGCGTTTAACCCTAAATTAAATCATGCGGGATAAAAAAAAAGTAACCTCTTAATTGGCAATCATACAGGCTGACTTATGGCATTTCTTTAAAACAAATTATCTTCGTCACAGAGTCTACACCTACATCACATTATTTTCAAAATACTTTATTATTATTCACTACACTACTTCTCGACATAGTCACCGCCGTTTTTCAGGAACTCGTAATGTGAAACCAGTTTATATATGCCTTCGTCAAAGAATGATCCCGCCTGTGATGAAAGCCAAAGTCTGCACTTCTTGTTTCTCAACATTATCGTTGTTTCCACCAAGGAATTTCTTCAGATGAAGAAACTTATGAAAATTATTGGTGCCAAATCCGGACTGTAGAGGAGGTAGTCGAATTGTTCCCAACCAAATGGTGGAATGATTTAACGTGGTATCTTTTAGGTTCATGACAATGCCGGCCACACACAACCAAGCGATTTTCATCTTTTTTCTTCGTCTGAAGAAATTCCTTGGTGGAAAACATTTCAACGACGATGATTTTGAGAAACAAGAAGTGCAGACTTGGCTTTCATAACAGGCGGCATCATTCTTTGACGAAGGCATACAAAAACTGGTTTCACATTACGAGTTTCTGAAAAACGGCGGTGACTATATGGAGAAGTAGTGTAAAGTGTAATGTAACGATTGATAATAAAGTATTTGGGAAATAGTGTTATGTTATTTTTTAATTATCGGTAGGCCTACGTACTTTAAAAACACGCCTCGTAAAAAAACAAAACATGATTAATTTATTTATCTTTTAGCTGCTTTTCACTATCTGTGATATCTATATCAACTAACTTTTGTACGGCTTTCATTCTGATCACAACAAATCGGCAGCATTTTAATGGAATGTAATGTGCACTCAAGACAAATAACAATACTCATATTGTAAATGTATTCGAAATGTATTTCTATTACATAATGCTATTGTTTGCGTCGTATCAATAAGTCAAAAGATATTTATTTACTTATTTTAGTCATGGATAAAATTAATAAAACATTATGTAGTATCTGAAAAGCTCTTCTAAAACCCAATAATATACCGGTATGCAAACAAGGATTAGCATAAAAATCGAAATCGGCCTACTGCACCATCATGTGAAGGAAGTACAATGCACATCCAAGAATAATGAAAATCATATTTTTATAAGCAGAAGAAAGAAACTCAACCTATTTCATCAATTTAGTATATTTTGAAATCGAATCTTATAATAAATAAATAAATATTACATACATTGTAACATAGAGTAGACTATAATTGGAAATAACCAATTTTATACCAGAGATTTCGATGGGCTAATTGAGCAGATAAAGAGTTATAGGCCCATAGTAGAGGCTATTTAACCAATTGTATTATTGAAGCGTGCAAGACTTTAAAATCATTTAGTGCACGATCCTCAACAAAGTGGCATAAATAACTGTGGGTAATAAACAATGCAGTTAACACCTTTAGGAAAAAAAATAGTCTGCTACTCAATTGCAATCAGTTCTAATAGCCTACCTCAGTTGGTCATTTTTTTGCTTAGTATTAATTCCAAGGACATTCTCGTGGTCCTTCAGAAGAACAACCACGTAGGCCTACATTAAAAGGAATGACAAACATTTTCCTAGAATGGATTTCAGATATAAATAAGTGGTGCAAGACTTTGCACCAACTTTTTTACATAGTATACGTGTTTAGATTTTTATTAGCCTATTTATATTCTGAGTTGACGAAAGCTTTCACACTAGGCTATCTGGAAATCTTATTACGTTATTGATATTAATTGCAATAAGTAATTCGTTTAGATTTGGATGGTTAAGAAAAAAATTACATTGGTCTAAGATACCGGTAGTGTAAATTTAAAAATAAGTCAATTTTGTCGTATGTCGAGTTTCCACTGAAAGCGAGTTCATGTGCGAAACATACTTCAAATATATGCGAACTACCTTGTGCCAAATGATTGTATGTTGAAAACCACTCTCACTTAATGTAGATGTGTATTCCATATGGTTTTATGTCATTTTCTCCAATAGTTCCAGAAGCAAAAGGTTTATGTTGCGTCTACTACCTTCTGGCAGGAATGCACATACGACGTAATGCTAGTAAAGTGATGATTTATGACTTAGATCCACTTTAATGGCTATTTCTTAAAGTGGGAATATGTTTATGGACTGTATATTCCTAGTACTGTACTGAATCTGATTATTTTTCACTTTTTTGCATTCCCCACAATTATCTCGATTTCAACTTCTGTCACGATCACTATACATTTTACTTTACATCATATCATGGAGGTATTGACATTAGACCCTTGCTAGAAATTAAGAAAGTAAACAGTTCAGTGAATAGCTCAACAATGAATATAAAGAAGGAAAAATTAATGAACAGCTTTTATATTTAAAGGTTTGTTAATATTATAATATGACTATATTTTAATGATAGGAGAATATTTAACTCTAAATGAGTACCATGTTATTGGTATAAACAACACTTTTCATCAAACCTACCTACAGCGGGCTTTATGCCTCTGTGAAGGATCTAGCCTATCTCTAAAATGACGATTCTGAATTTTTTAAGATTTTGAGCTCGGCTAACAAAATCATCAGGAATGCTTTCCTTGAACTATGATGAACTTTTGGTTTAAAAAATATTAATCCCACATTGAGGACATCGACTTTTTTATTTTTTATTTACATAAGTAATACAACCCGTGTTTTTAATATTTTTTTAAACAGTTGTCAGTCTTTGAGATAATCAGAATAAGATGGTATTCAGGAAGGTGGTAGTGTTGGCTGTTGATATGATATTGAAGCACCTGATGTAGTGGTAGTCTTCGAAGTACTGCAGGTCTTGCTTTGGAGAATAAAGTACAGTCTGTCAGGAGGTGAATTGCTATTTATACTGCTTTTTCAGGACAGTCGCATAGTGGTAAAGGAGGTTTATTACTTTTATGAAGGTAAGATCTGAATTTTCCGTGATTTGTTGGGGACTGTGTGAGCATATAGTTTGGACAGAGTTGTAAAGAAGAGTCAAAAAATACAGAACCGTTATAAGTCATTTGTCAGTAACCAAATTTTCGTATATATGTTGACTGTTTAATGCAACTGAATACAGTAGCCTATATCGAAAACCCCGTATTCAATATTTGTGTGGATTATGGTCAACCCGTCAAATTATATAGGCTACATAACATATTTTGTTCGACCATTTTATAATAAGCTTAATTAATGTGACGTAACAGTATCTTAAAGGCGTAACAGGCGTAACAGTATCTTAAAGGCGTACTTTGAGGTACTGGCGTTCATAAAGTTCCGTTGTTATTCCTATCGATTTCCAAATAGGCATATCCGACATCGATTAATATCGTATGCGGAACAATCTTCAAGCCATGAAAAAAAAAGTAAAGTGATCACTATACAGGCCCAGAGGGTTCCAGGAGGTTGAGGCTCCCACATTTTAGACATCGGCACGTGAAGGTGGTAAGGTTGTCAGCCTTACGCACCGGCCGCCTTTAGCCCCAGGATTGCTCCTAGTACTCATTTCTGTTAGAGGCTGAGTCGACCCCAGGGCCATAGTGCCCACCAGAAGGATTAGGCCAGTTGAAAAACTCCAACTACCCCATCGGGAATCGAACGCGCGACCTTCCGGTTTGTAGCGCAGCGCCTCAACCGCTACGTTACGGCATACCCCAAGCCATGAAAGCAGCAAACAATTACTATTTGAAATACAATCAAATTTTTCATATTAATTTTAATGTTATTATACGGTATACTGAGTTAATTTCTTGTGTTCAAAAGTTGCTTTGAAGTTAAAAATGTCCAAACAGAAGCCCTACTCCCTGCATGCCTTTGTCGCCGGCATCTATCGCAAAAGGCGAGAACAACCAAGGCTGAGTGGTCATGGAGGTGGAGAGATTCGTTTGTTTTATCAATTGCAAGGTATTCTAAAAACTCAAAACTAAGGCATTTAATTACGGTCGAACAAAAACAGTTGAATGGAAATTCCAAGACGCTCGTATGAAATTTATGAAACAAGCATAGCAAGTTTTGCAAAAATAACCTAATCGCTTCTTCATAAATGCCACTACAGGCTCGTTGCATTACTTATGCCTACTATTTATTTCATTAAAATATATACCGGTACTCAACTCTTCACTTAATAGTAAAAATGTAATATGAGAGGTTTATTTAACATCAAAATACAGTAAGACCACGATAATCCGATAGTTCGGCACGCTTAGCACGTAGTCGGATGCGTTCGGGAGATACCGGAACCGTTCGGTGTTTCGTCAGTCACTATTGTCTGCCTCAATTTCATTCTTATAGTACGCCCGCAGTAGGCTACTACATACTTTAAAGTTTTTATACTGTAATATCTTCTGTTATGTTTATAAATAAAATTATTCGTTTTTGAACATTAAAACTGAAAATTAATGAAGTTATATGCCCTTGTTTGAAGCGTGTTTTTAAAAAATGACCTTGATAATCAGGCTTATTTGATAATCTGGTAATAACAGATCTCCGAGCAAGCCGGATTATTAAGGTGCTAATGTAATTTTATTAATATTAATATTATTATTATAGCCTACTATTATTATATAATTTTATTACATCAGTGAGCTATACAACGTACAGGTAGACATAGTTAAAAGTACACACAAATTACTTTGTAAAAACAATATGACAATAAATTTAAATCCTAGTCGTCGTGAATCCAGTTCTGCTGATCTCATAGTTTTCCCTTAGGCCTAGGCCACATCTCGAAACGGTTAGTGGATAAAAAGAGGCATCAGCTAAAACTGAAGTTCAAATCCTGAAATTACTATAAAGTACAAGATTAGCGCTGCAAAAAGTCTGTAAAACGATGGAGAGCGCAGTTTTTTACCCAGCACTGCTGATGTACTGAACTTATGGACTCTCTATTTTCATCATTCCACTTTTTCGATTGAGCTAATCAAGTGTTGACAAGTCAACATAACGATTCGTGGAATGCAATGTCCACTCTTTAAACGCGCTTATGACAAAGGTACACAATGCATAAAAGTTACAATTATGTCTCCTCGTCATACAACCAAGTAATGAAAACAACCCCATACACCTATTGACTGTTTTAACAAGTAAATGTGCTCCGCCCCCAAGTACACGGCTGTGGGAAACAATATGAGGTCATGTTTCATACTGAAACAAGTAGCAACGAAACCAAAAGCAACAGCTATAACGTTGTGCATACATCATTATCCATTATTCCGGTTCACAGGTTGATTTCAACTGTGGCTGGAGCGCGTGAAGGGCAGAACCAACATTATGCATATAAACGTTCGCACTAAATATTACGGTTTGTTGGCATCTAGCTGAAAATGATAACAGTGTCAACATCATACAATTTATTGCAAGTAGTATTTTAAACCCGACCTTTTCGGTGTGTATAGGCTACCAATGCCTACTATTTTCTTTGCTTGTATAAATCATAAAAGTGAAAACAAAGGCTCTAATATTATTTTTCTTTAATTATTTATATTTATTTCCAGATTCTAGAATAGCTTAAACAAACTGACCAAACAAAATGAGTTTGAATAAGGAGTTTGTAACAAAGACGTTCTAGTTCCAACCCCACTCCATAGGTCCACATCTCTTTCTAGATTTGCACACCATGAAGAGGGAATCAATTCTGAATTTCAGTCAAAGGCTGGATTATAGGGGTTTCTCCTTTTTCAGTCTTCAACATTTTCAGTTCCAATTACACTGCAGCTCATCCATAACTTATTTCACAAAATATTATTATTATTATCATCATCATCATTATCATCAAGTGCCAGAATGGTACTTTCTAAGATTACACAGTGGACGGGAAAAATATCTGTCAGTCCGTGTGTCTGTACGTGCGATAACTCGAATACGCTTTGTCAGATTTTCATGAAACTTAGCCTAGTATACGTCCTATAACGTCAATAGGACGGACGCTATAGATTTTGGAACAAATCGGTTGACCGGTACCGGAGTAACGACCAAATAACAATCAAATGATTTTTAAGTAGCAAAGCAGCGTGGCTAACTCACTCATTGCCATAATTGTTTGCCCAGTTCCAGATGAGCCAGAAACTTGAAATTTGGCATACTTATAGCTTATAGTGTGTAACGAACGGAATATTCTAAAAAGTTCCGATTTAAACTTTTTATTCCCAATAAACATCAAAATGGAGGATGCTATTTTAAGGTCTGTACTGACCCTCTTTGGGGGCTTATAGTACTTAACGGTAAGTCGTATAAAAAACCCGATTGCAGTAAGGAATTTTGACATATCTACTACTTTGGTCCTATGACTTTTTATCGTACCTCCATCGGTTATGTGCCCAAGGTTGCGGGTTCAATCCCGGCCCAGGTCGATGACATTTATGTGTGCACAAATGTGACAGGCCCATGTCAGTACATTTACTGAAATGTAAAAGAACTCCTGCGGGACAAAATTCCGGCCCACCGGCGACGGTCACAGGCCTAAGTAGCAGTACATCCCCGTCGTTAAATAACCATATATTAACCAACCATCGGTTACAGCCTACCTTAGGTAGAGTTAAAACCGTAAAATTTGGCAGAAATATTAGCAGATTAAACCGCCATAATCGTGCAAATTTCGCGTTTCTAGCTCCCCCATAAGTATGAAAAAAACGGCTGGTGGCAAATACGTCATTCAGATCTACGACAGTCGCCAATTTCCTCCTAAAAAAAATTTAAACATAACAAGTAGATATTAAGTTATATTTTTCAATGTTTATTAGAATATATTATGACATAGCTTTCAGCAATGTTTTCTTCTATTGCCTTTACTGACACAATTGTGAGAATTCTTAATTAGTTCATTAGAAGTATGGCGCTCACTCTCAAGTTAGGCTATTTAATATTGGGTGAACAGATAGTCATAACCATTCGTATGCACTTGTCCACGTGTTTGTTACATGGAATGTTACTGAACTTGTTTTTTATTTGATCAACTTCATGTTCGAAAATGAGAAATCACACATATAGGTAGAGCTGAAAAACGCCATCATTCGAAGAGCAATGCGAAACAAAACAGGCTACTTTTTCTTGGAAACAAGTGGCCAAACCGATTTTGAGTCTTAGATAAACTTCAAAGTAAAAGTAATAATTTCCATTTCTGATGCCTAAATATCTTCGTTAAAGTGTTGATTTATACACGTCGAAAGTTCTTCAACATGAATGTTCATAAAAAGTGTTGTGATCATCTATGCCCGAAGTTCAATTTTCTTGAAATCCTGAAAGCGATTCTAAAATTGTCTCCTAAAACTTCCTAAAATTTCTACATTCTTTTTGCCACACAAGATTGTTAATAGCCCTGTTTTTCAAGTCTGTTTTTCAAATAGAAATGTGTAATAATAATAATAATAATAATAATAATACACTGGCTGAAAACTAATGTGAATGAATCGTGCTTAATAGTTCTCCTTTCCATTAAGAACACCTCGGCTTGAAGGCCACATCTCCTAATGAAAAAGGAACTTGAAGTTGGACAGAAGTCTCACCCCAGGGCGAAGATGCTCTTCCTAATTCATCTTCGGAGGGATCGAGCGAAGCTTACGATTGTCTACCGCTTCAGGAACAGCAGCAAGTTACCATTGAATTCGGAGTTCGTCAATGGGATTGTTTCCTCTGTAATATCGCATAACCTAAATGTTGGGAGTACATACGAATACCACTAACGAAGATCCATCCGTGTGTGTGCTCACATGGAGAATCGAAGAGAAATACCCTCAAACAACCACAGGCTTGTGTTGCACACAAATTCTACATTCATCTTCCTCGTAAGGTCATAACATTTTCTCAGAGACCTGATCAGTGAACACATAGCGGCGTACTTCCAGATTTTAGAAACCAAGGTGAAGATTGGTTATGAAGAACTTGTCAGCTGTTCACGAGACTTTTTAGTATTTTTGGCCTATACTTCCCGAAAGTTGTTTTGGAACCATTCGAATTATTTTTGGGATATATGCTACTGGTATTTAATGTTACATACTTTTTGAGTACGCTATAGTCAATTAAGGTAATACAGTAGGCTATAGACATTTTGTTGTTATTTTGTGCGTTTAATATAGTAAGAGTTCGATGAGAGTAAAAATGAGAGCAAAAATAGCCATACTAAATCTATTGAAAACTGACGGCTGTATTTCCAAAATGACTTAGGTTATTTCCAGTTTTGAAAATGCTTACAATAGCTTCCATAAACATAGACTATATGGGACTAGGGAAACCAACCATAAGTCGGTAAACACATTTCCGCATAACAGAAAATAGCTGTGAGGGTGTAAAATGTAGATCACGGTTCGACACCTATGGATATAAGTGAACTATTTAATGAAATGGCCAACTGCTAAAGATCTACTGCGATATATGAGGCACTAAAATTGGATCAAGCGTTATTTACATATCTTTATTAAAATATTAAAGAGATTTTTAAAAGAAATTTGAACAATATTAAACTTGTTTCGACAGTTTTCTTTATACAGTAAAAACTTACAATAAAACCCAATCACATAGGCCTACGCAAATCTCTCTCTTTTTTATTTTTATTTATTTTTATTTTTTTACTTTTTTTTTTTATTCAGTCAGCTTCGACGCCATATCAGGAGTATGGATTCTGTGCCTATACAGTAGGCCATGAAACTATTAATTGTCAATTATATACAATTGTTGGTGTATTTTATGGAGTAAATTCCAACTGATATTAATTAACTGATCTAGGATGAATTAGCGAGGATGATTGGTATTTAAATCCAATTCGGCATTTGCATTTTACGACTGGGGAAACCAGACAAATTGGCCGGCCACGGGATTTGAACCTGGGACCGCCGTCTCGGCCACCTCTCTTGCAGTGTAATTCAAGAATTAAACCATGACTGGGGAAACCAGACAAATTGGCCGGCCACGGGATTTGAACCTAGGACCGCTGTCTCGGCCACCTCTCTTGCAGTGTAATTCAAGAATTAAACCATGATCGCCTGCGATATTTGGCAATCCATTACATCACTCGAATTATTGTCGCCTAAGTAGTTGTAGGCCTAATCCCAGTCTGGATACAAGAGTCTAGTGGTTCGTCTGTTAGCTTGTTTCCAATAATATATATATGGTTGAAAATGTATATTCACATAGATAGGGTAACATAACGCCTTTACTTTCAGAACAACATTATTCAATTTTGGGCATTTATTGCTGGGCGCAACAAATAAAATGTCTTCCATTTCTTAGCATATATTTTTCTGCAAGCTACCTGAAATAGCCTGCCGATCCATTGTTTACTCGCGATCGACGCGTTGCCGTCCCTGATGGCTTGTACTACATTCTCTGAACACAACAAACATAAAGACAGCATTGCCCACCATAGTATATTGAATTTGAAAAGAGGTCTGCACTTTTTAAAGCCCTCCATAAGTCGCAGTGGAAATTTAACATGGTCTTATGTGTTCTTTGTACAATTTCGTGAAGAAATCCAATACGGGCACAGAAACATTTGCTATGTTGTAATCTATAGTTTCCCATTCTGTTAGTGTGACAGACTTCGAGCATCTATTACTGTATTGTGATGCAGATATTTAAAACATGGAAAAGTTTCTTAACTTTGGAGATCAATAACCATAATTTATACTTTTTGAACAACAAAGTTTCAACTATCATAAATCATCAGTTTTTGAGCTAGATGTATAACTTCTCTGTTAGAATGCTTAGACTTTTATGCTGAAGTTGAATCCATTCAAATCAGAAAATTTATTTGTCCGACTTATAGTCTGGTGTCCCTGGCAGGGTTTAAGTTTAGGGGATTTAATTTTACAGAACTATGTTAATTCTATCAAACGTTGATGTTATTTTCAACCTTATAAAATTCAGATACGGTACCGGGTGTGTACAAAACCATTCAACCACAACTGCGATCACATGACAAGGACTTATGTTATCTTTGTAACAATCACCTCTCGTACTGTATACATTTTCAATGCATTAAAATAATTACACAAAACTCAATATTTTTGTACGTTATGACCTTCCTATCATATTACAATATTATAACATAACTTACTTACTTTGCATAAACATATAGGTCTACATTTAATTATGTACGCCTATTTAGCCTAATAAATTACGCTGAATATAACGCGAGAGGTTTACATAATATCAAAATGACCTATATCCTAGCCGTGTGATTTCAGTTTTAATAATATCGTGACTCTGTGAATTGTGACTGTTTTCTTCAAACTCTAAATTTTCAATGGATAAAAAGAGCATCTTCCAAAAGTTACCTCAAGACAATTGGGTTGAGTTACGTTAAAATTGTTCAGAAAGATTCTACTGTCTATATTATCTATCGATATTTAAGTTATTTATTTAACTTGTTTCATATTTTCATACTGGTCTTTGTCCTTGAAATCTATGATAATCTCTTCATGTAGAAGAATATTTTATAATTACTTGAGTTGATTTAATATAATATTTTAACCAATATGACCAGGATATGCAAAGTTTATAGGCCTGTACAAAAAAAACTTTCCTATTTAGAGTACAGTTTATACCAAACTACTGATACTACCAAATTACTGACAGTAGCATATGCTTCGCCAGATTGAATCCGAAACAAAGTTCTTTAGATAAACAGAAGTACGAGTATATACCGTAATTAATCTCTACAAAAGGTTTTATCTCGTGTATACTGTGTGAGTAACTTCCTATGTTTAAAGGAAGTCAACTGCCATGTGTTAAGTACGATATAGGACACAATATTATTTAGTGTCTAAACTTGGATATAGCATACGACTCTACGAGTTACAGTATATTTTTAGTATTTTTGTTTTTCTTGCTTTACGGGCGAATTGCCATTGGAGCAAGGATGAATAAATACTGTTGCATTACGGAATGCACTTCAGAGGGGTTTATTATTTTTAGTTGCTTACTGAAAAAAACAAAACAAGGTAAATCACTATTGCACAACATTGAACATTTTAGCTTGTCTATTAATAGTATCTACAGTATTGTAATATGTGCATTTATGAATTCTAACACGGATGTAGCTTATTTCAATGAGCGTAAACGTAGGCTTACGTAAGGTTTCAAATCATTTTCTTAGTTGTTCGGCAGACACGACGAATGACTAAAGCCAATGCTTATTACGTTTACCTGCTCTAGGAAGAGATATTCCCAGTGGTTTACCATTTCCATCCTTGAGATGAATTAACGATTGATTGAATCCAAGATCCCAGTGCCAGATAGGCCTAAACTATTCTGAATTTGTCCTTGAAGAAAATCTAAGCCAGGTAATTTGAATTTGGTCTTAAGAGAATTCGAATTCACACCCGCTCACTTTAAGTTCCTCTCAATTGCAAGTCAGATTTGAGCTACGGGGTGACCGGGATATCATTTAGCAGAGTCTATCTGAGGGCGAATAAAGCCAAGCAAATTTTGTAAATAAAAATATTTCTCTGTTCTTTGAAATAAATGGCAAAACAGTATTAACAATATCAGTATCAGAAATTATTGATATGTCATCCAGAGTGAGGAACATCTGCAGTTATATTATTTGCTTTTTATTATGAACACAATATTCATAACTGGACGGCCTAATAGCAGAGTGAACCCAGAGGGTTCCAGGAGATTCAGGCGCCCAGAATTTTAGACATTCGCCACGGGAAGAAGGTAAGGTTGTCAGCCTTACACTTATGCCTTTACCCCCAGGATTGCTCCTGGTACTCATTTCTGTTAGAGGCTGAGTCAACCCCAGGGTCACAGTGCCACTAAGTAAAGAGTAGCGAATATTAGAAGTCATGTGATCATGATTACAAATATGCCTATATAGATAAGGAAATTTTAATTAGTTAATTATGAATCACTATTTGCGATTTGTAAATCACTATTTATTATAATTTCTAACTCATAAAATCTTAGTCCACTATGTATCTTGTAAAAAAATTCTCTAATGTATTCGGTATTCCGTTGCCTATTGTAGTTGTATTTCGCAAAATATTCCAATATAAATCAGATGTATAAATGTACGCAGTGTCACTGTAGGTTCTTCAGTGTCACTAAAGGATTTCAATGTTTGCTAATTAATGTTATTTAATTGTGTACACAAACCTTAGAAATTGACCAGCATAAATTTAAGGCAATTGGGAGGACTGTGTTTAAATGTTCTTTAGTAACTTTTAATGGGTAAATGCAAGCTGCTTCTGATACTGGCTTTAGATTTTACTCTTTCTAGTTGCAATCTATTAGCTTACACCTGTAGGTGAATAAAAGAATATATTTTTTTTATTTTGATAGGGCATAAGTATGTTACATATTTCAGAGCATATCCCCGCATTGCTAGATATAAATGCATATTTTATTCTATATATAATACTTTATAAGCCAGCCGTTATCAGTACGCAACTCTAGGGAGCCGTCTTTACCTGCTCCATTCCCGTTAGCGTCTATCGCAAGAAAAGCTGAGCAGCAGGCCGGTCTGTAAACTCAATGGCTGTTCCTGTAACTGCACGGGAGTAATTTCGCGATACAAATTGATTTGAGCACTACCCGACAGTGCTGATCCTGACACCCGCAGCGCTGAGGGAGGGTTTTAATAACGTCTACATTTCCCCTTTTGCTCCTTTTCCGTTGCTTGCCTCACACTTACAGGCTACTGTGCAAGCAAGCTTCAAACCGGACTGCTCAGTACTTGAAGATAGCTGATATAGTTAAGTGATTTCTAGGTCATAAAAGTTCTAGCCCTAGTTGTGTTAACCAAATAAAAAATACATATATATAAACATTAAAAGTCTACAAAATTAGGTAATATTTCAGTATGTTTATACTTATACTTAGAACAAACGTTATCTTAACCTACAATATGCCTACTGGTCACAGCAGTTACGATCGTTTCATATAAATTTGAAATTAATAATAAAACCACTAGTTTTCGGTGTGCACAAGAAATATAGCTTTAGTGCCTGGTCAATGAAGAATATGACTAGTCTATATGAAATAATTGCTAAGCTATATTTGCTTATTGCATATTATTATGGACTTAGGCAATAAATGGAACAGTAAATGAACTCCCGACTTATGACCTATGTTACCGTTCTTTGTAATACAAGTAGGTAGGTTATAAGCAAACCTTCATGCATCAGGTATTCCAGCTCAAGCTGCATCTAACAAAGCATGGTTTAATATTGCAACGTGGATGTCATTCTTAGAGTTCTAGAGTGATAGGGAAAAAGCGAATAAGTAAAAAAAACCAAAGTCCCAAGGGGAGGCAAAAAAACATTTTATTTCCACAGCATTGTTGCAATATTTAGTTTAGCCAATCCAGATATTTTTACTCAGTATAAGATAGTATGTAAAAATATCTGGGTGGGCTGAACTAGAAATTGTAACAATGCTGTGGAAATAAATTATTTTTTGTCTCTCCTGAAACTTTGGTTTTTTACTTATTCGCTTTTTCCCTATCACTCTAGTTTACCTGTTTGTCCCCAACAGTTTTATTCTTGAACGCACGCGCGCGAGAGGTACTGGCGACACACTGAGCAGTCTCATGCCAATTTTTCGTGAAATTGTAATGAGTTTCCAGATGATGCATAATATGTTTAACTGGTTCACATTTTGTAAAATGAAATGAGAAAGCGTGGAAATTGTTAAATTCCTGGACTTATACGCAGTGCAAACGTATTTGTGGGATTTCAACGACTAGAACTTCAAAAGATATGGTTAAACTTGCGGCTGCACTGGAATTTGATTGGAAGGAAATGGGTACAATTAGTTTCATGAAAGTAGTTATGAAACTTAGTGTCATGGTGTAAACTAGATTCATACTGCTCATATGTCAGTATTTCTGTGCGCATGTCTGTCCGTAGTCTGCCTGCGAATGAATTATATGGTTCGAATTAAACCACGTGCGGCTGCAGTTCACAAAAACTAAACATTAGTATAATTCGAGGGTGAGGATGAAGTTAGATGCATTAAAACAAACTGGATGAGCGGAGTTATATATGCAGATTATTTCTTCTGGCATAACGCAAAATTCGTGTCTTAAAAATATTGTACAAAACTGTAGGACGACATTTTTGGAAAAGTGAGTAGACGTTGGAGACTGCAAGAGGCCCAGCACCAGAGCAGCCGGGAAGTCTGGCGTCATATCTCCTGGGGAAAAGAGAGGGGAGTATGTGCAAGTGTGTGCTGTATATGCATGCTCAATGCATCGCTGAACTTTCATGTTGTTTGATACCAAAGTTTTTCTTCACGCAATTGTGCTTCACAGATAGCAATGAATTTCCATATCTCTAGTGGATGTTTTCACTCCCACTTCCTTTCCTGTAATATACTGTATATTATGTACAAAAACAGCAACAAACTTTTAAATATCTGACCGTTCATAATTAAAATTTATTCGCAACCTAAAACGATAGATAACTCTGTACAACCTTATGGGGACACCCTAGTAAAAATATACATTTTTTAGGAAAATAACTCTATCCATATAATACTACAGGACTACTTTGCATTTGCCACTTTATAGTTTCTACTAGTCAAGTTTCCTTTTTTATAATTGTGCAAGAAACTGTGTAGCCTATATAACATTCGTAGTAGAGGGTATGAGGTGCAGACTATTATGTTACATTAAACCCTCTTCAGAAAGTCACACTAGCTACAATTACAACAATAGCAATCGCAACAGACTCGGATTCATCCGCAACTATACCCTTAGCAACCAGGGAAGGCGGTTGAGGCCAGGTAGGTTCCTTCACCCGCGTGGACAGGAGATTTAGGACCAACCGTAATTTCCTCCCCATGAGTCACCTAGTCTACTTCAATCAATCAATCTTAGATTTTTTTAATATGTCATTTTATCTTAAAATGTTTGTTATATATCAATTCTACACATAATTACAAGAAAAATGACACCAAACAATGTATAATTTACTTTAATAGGAACATAGGACTTGAAAGCAGTTTTCTCGTAACTTTTATTTATGCATTTGTTAGAAATGTTCCTATTAAAGTAAATTATACATTGTTTGGTGTCATTTTTCTTGTAATTATGTGTAGAATTGATATATAACAAACATTTTAAGATAAAATGACATATTAAACAAATCTAAGATTGATTGATTGAAGCAGACTAGGTGACTCATGGGGAGGAAATTACGGTTGGTCCGTGTAAATGTGAAGGTGCATATGGGTGAAGGAACCTACCTGGCCTCAACCGCCTTCCCTGGTTGCTAAGGGTATAGTATGCATTCAAGATAACTACTAACTTACTAAACGTAAAATTCTCAAAGTAGGTATAAATGATAGCTTCTGCAAAACTCGTCTGATTCTCCTCACACCAAAGAAAAAATAATCAGTATAACCCCCCTTATCCAAAGGAAAAGCTGTTACAAATAGTCTCGAGATCAGTGAAACACTAGAAGAATACAAAATTGGAAGACGTCGATAATTTATTAAATAAGTATTGGAAGGAAAATAAAAATATAGTATTAAAAAGATGTATTTCCTCACAACAATAGGCTAATGTAGATAGTTATGTTGAAAAGGAAGATCTGTTGTGCTTAGTTTTATGGGTGGTAAAGAACAAAAACTTAGAATTCAAGATATTTAATTTGTTTAGAAGAGCGTCATACACTTTATGATTTTTATGGTCTGATTTTTAAACATCATGGTGTAACTAGATAAAACGTCTTATAGAGTCAAGTAAAATCGTAGCATGTCATCAGTTTTATGTTTGTAGGAAACACTAGTAATTGGGAACATTACTGCTATGTGAAATCTGTTCTTTCTTGACATTAAGATAAATTATATATTTTTTAAAAAATATGCTAGCCGCGAAAGAGTTTCTGACAATTCACTTTACTTGAATAAAACTAGTTTTGTTAACAATAGCCCCTATTAAGAATACAATAATAATTATATGACATGTAATGAAATGATTAGCCTAAATGTCCCGTTAAGGGCAATGGCCTCCTCGAAGAGGGTAAGCTCGAATACACCTACATGTGGTGAGCTATTTCACGTGAGGGATATTTGTGCTCTTGGGCTTTTATGAAATTCCTGGTCTTTGTCCACTTACACTAGTCTGAGTCATTGTGCACTTCATTGTAGTTTACGTCATTACAATTGTTACGGTCCTGTACACTTGTCTTCGTAAGACTTCGGTCGCCTATGCACTGGTTTCAGTCACTGTTCACTTGTTTTCTTAAGACTTTCCAGTCATTCATATTTCTTGCTCTGGTTGACCACTGTCGTCCTACAAGTTCTTTGAAGAGATCAGCCCATCTCTGTCTTGGTCTTCCGGGGGATCTTCTTCCAGTACGAGGGTCCCACATTGTGGCCTTGTATGTCCGCCTACTATAAATTCAGAAGTAACTTTTCTAAATAAATTAGACTAATCATTAAATCATTTTTTAATGACTACATAAAGCTCATACACAGTGTAATACGAGTCTCAATACTTTTAATTATTCCTAAGTGTAGAAGTGTAGAATAAGGCAGTCCCTAAAGCATAAGTTAGTACAAAACATCTTTGACGAGTCTGATTTTTTTTTTTGCATCTTCCTCAAACGGCCTGATGCTAGAGTTCTGCAAGTGGAAGGAACATTCTGATATAGGGCCTATTAAGAAATGTTTTATTTTTATAGTTTCTGGTGGATATTCCATTCGTACGACATGTATATGTTTTGTATTTTATATTGACCAATAACGTTAGTAATGCCGCAGGTAGACTGTGGACCAATCAGTCTTTTAAGCGACTGAAATATCAGCTCGTTACTGAACCGTTATAGGATAGGCCTAACTATGCAGATTCCTTCGACTTAGAAACATTGTGTTTTTAAGCAATGCATATTCAAATGGTGTCAATTTGCAAATAAGTTACGTTCTTTATTTTATATGTGTATATATTTTTAATAATTTTAGATTGTCTTAATTTTGAGGTTTACCATTTTCTCTTTATCATTGAATTTTCTTAGTAAGCTTATTCTGTAACACATTGTTGTTTATTCAATTTGTATCCCGTGATCTGGCAGCTTACACAACAATGATTTGATTCTAAACAAGACAAGTAATAAATTATTATTTAGGCCTGTAATATAATCTGTTATATTTAATTCATGGAATAGTCTAAATAATTCCCACCCGGGAATCAATCGATAAGATAAACTCGTTATATCTCGTGGGATTACCTATGATAAAATTGTTCTCTTTTTTTTTTTTTTTAAATACGTAGCCTACATGAAGCGTATCGTGGTATTAGCGTACGGGGGAGTAACGCACAGCCCGATTTCGTGGATCTAGCACGCAGGACAGGTTTGGCGATTAGGCCAGCGTGAGTTCTGAGCACATATTTTGATCGAGATGTGCGTCGAACAGAAAGAAATGGCTTTCTTTTAAGAAACTGATTACCTTCAATATCTTTAAAGGTTGTTATAATTAATGATAAACAAAACGTATCTCGCACTTTTTTCCAGACTTGGTACTGGACAACACGTAGGTAATACACATAGGTGGTTTAAAGGTTGTTTTAATCAGCCACAGCCTGGTCATTTTTTCAGCAATAGAGAAATGAAGCAGTCAACTTAGTAGAATTTAGCAACATACGACAGACAACTGAGTCAATGAAGCAAATTGCCAGTATGCGTATAATTGCCCAGATTTTTCCACGTGCACTAGGTTCACGCCCGCTCTCTATCTGTGTGTAAATACCACTGTGCGCTACTTCCACGGAAATACCTGAAGACCCATTCGTTCTACAAAGAAAACAGCTTACTGCTTAAATAGACATAGACTAAATAACAAGCGTTCATAATACAGCAACGTTCTTACAATTGCTTTAGCGGAACTTAAGTGGTCTGTTATCTCTTCATTATAATTTCTATCGGGCGAGCTTCGACAGTTTATTAAAGTAAATGCCAGTAATCTGTCACTTAGAAGTATTACGATCCCTCCAATCACGGCCACTGGAAAGAAATAGGCCTACATTTTGCTGTCTGCTTTACAGTGCAACACAGATGAAACACGGAAATTGTGTGGGAGTACGCACAAAATTATATTTCTTTACTTCTGCACTAGGGGCCTTTTTTTTGTGAACTTTGATGTAATATAGGCCTCTATAATCTAAAAGTCATTGTAAATGAATCTTCTGTAACTACTATAGACTAATAACTTACGTAAAACAAACGAATAAATAAATAAAACAATATTTAAGTTGATCTCTACAATATTACGAAATTTAAATAATGGGCTAGGCTTATGTTTATTGCCGTTTCGAAAAATGTGATCTATATTATCGAGCTTTTACTGCTGGCCAAAATAGTTTTACCTTAAAAAGAAAGGAAAAAATCTGCACAGACTAGCGTTTCCTCAAAACTGCGTTATTTTAAAGATATTAGGGTCCATGAGTTAACACATGGCGCTTAATATGTGGGCATAACACTAGATAGGAGATATGCAGTAGGCAATACCTCACTAGTTGTAATTATGGTAATACCAACGCATAAATCAACCCCATCCCTTTACCAAACCCATCTGTATGAGCTAAAACGGAGTTTGGTATTATTTTTATATTTTACAGCAAGGAGGGTAAGGGAGGAGAAAATGAAGGGTGAAATGCGGCGGAATCTACAGGCTGGTTGAATGTGATAAATATGCGGTTCTTGTTTGCAGTTACTTTATTTTTTAATTAATCTCTTTTAGAATGCAGTTATATATTTTTTGTTCTAAAACAAAAAAATGGTGCGTTGAATTCCATGGATTATTTTCTCAGTGAATTTTTCACATTACGGTACATATTAAAATAAAAATCAGAGTTATTACCGGGCAGATTTAAATACATTTATGCAAATTAGACACAACTGTAGTGAAGATCACATTGACGCATCATACTAGTAACTTATTAAATGGTCGGTATAAAGAAAAAATAGAAATAATAATAAAGTAATAATAAAAGTAATACTCTAATAATACATTGAAAGACATTCTGATATAATAAATATAATTATTTACTTGGAATTTTTAACTGATAATAAAAATAATGCGCCGTAGCGTAGTGACTGAGGCGCTGCGCTACAAAGCGGAAGGTCGCGGGTTCGATTGACCTAATCCTTCTGGTGGAACTATGGCCCTGGGGTCGACTCAACCTCTAACAGAAATGAGTACCAGGAGCAATCCTGGGGGTAAAGGCGGCCGGTGCGTAAGGCTGACAACCTTACCACCTTCATGTTCCGAATGTCCAAAATCTGGGAGCCTCAACCTCCTGGAGCCCTCTGGGCCTCCATGGCCTGTATAGGGATCACTTTACTTTACTTTACTAATAAAAATAGTGCATAAGTAGGCCTATACATTTGATATTATAAATGCCCATTTTAGGCTTAGTTGTGAAGTTAAGTCAAAGTATAACTTATGTACTCTGCATGGAATAATTGCATTACTTTGAGTTTAATTTTACACATACAAACTCGAACAGTGTAACTATAACTTACTCAATGTAACGGCTTTTCTGGTTATTGCTGAATTCTATACTACTTACAGGTAGATTTACCACTCACTTTGTACTCTTGCAATACTGACCTGTTATTTATCAACCTTCAATGTGTGCTTCGTGGATATCCTGGTTCTTACTGGATTATTAAGATAGGTCCAAGGTCACGGCAGAATGCAATTCTAATGTACGTTAAAATCCCCGCATGAAATTATTTGTTAATTATTTTTATTTATTATTTATTGCAAATTATTACAAAATTTTTATATTTCAATAAAATGAAAACAAAATCACGACTAAAATAAAATTTCTAGTTAGCTTACAATATAATAGGCCTAAATATAATAGTGTGAAACACACCCGAATGAGCTAGACTGCTCGTGCTCGGGTGCAGTTCCAAATAGATCAGAGTGAAGAAAGATGAAAGATAAAGAACAGCTTAAAAACGCGATGTAACTTATTTAAAAAATGACAAAATTTTTAAATAAATACCGGACTTAAAAGGATCAAACATAAATATCTTACATACGGCTAATATTTTAAATTACAGACAATTTTTATAAATGCTTTTTAAATTTAGTAGCGGGGTATGCTGAAAGCATTCAGGGTACATTCTGATCATCTATAAGTCTATATATAAAAATCAACATCCATGAATGTGTGTAGCCCTACGTCCTAAGTGTGTATGTAAGTTCCAGCATCACGCCCAACGGCTGGAGCGGTTTTGATGATACACACGTTTCTCTTTGGCATGTACTGTAATGTTAAATCAATCCTAACACACCCTTAAGCCACCCCTTCAGAGTGGGGTGGGTTGTTTAAAACCAATGAGCAATTTTTTTCTCTATGCATATCTACATTACCTTACCAAAGTCTACAAAATGTTACACATGCACTCTGTACAATCGGGGGAAAATCTTAAGAGCCAATAATATTTGAAAAATCGCCCCTTATTGAATTTTCAACCACCTATTATATTATCTCTACACAAATGTAGGCCTACATTCTTTGACATTTTTACAAAACTTGACATAGATGCCTTAAAGAACTAAGAGAAAATTTAATGAAAAATTAATTTTGGAAGAAACCACTCCTTAAATTTTTCAACCCCTATTATATGATCTTTATTTAAACCTATATTTTTCACCAATTTTTACCGAAGTTTATATACACACCCCTATGGAACAAGGATTAAATTTTAGGCGAGCTAATTTTGGTTGAAACCACTCCATAAATGTTTCAACCCCTACCATATGACCTATTTAAATTTGCATCTTCGACCAATTTTTAACAGATTTCACACACAGAACCTACAAAACCATAAAAAATTGTAAGCAAAATTAATTTTGGAACATACCACCTCTTATATCTTTTAACCCCTTTTATATGACGTCTATTTAAATCTGCATTCAGATTTCTCACACAGAGTCAATAGATCCATGATAAATTTTTAGGCAACAAAATAACCGATAAACACTAATTTAGCTGCTTTGTACTCCTTTTATGTAATTTTTATACAAATTTACATTCTTTGACAGATTTTTACGAGATTTCACAAACGGAACCTGTAGAAGCATGAAAAGTTAAAGGAAATATAATTTCCACCCTTGCTGCTTCACAACCGTATACTTTCAACCGTTTTGGATTGCGCTATATATTATGATACACCCTGTATAAGGAGTAGGACAATAAAGAAATTGCTCTCATTTGCTCTTTTCAAAAACTTTCTCTTTATTTAATTTTGTTCATTAATATTTCTGTATGTATCCGCGCCGATAAACCTTCTACTATGTTCTACTGTGTTTCCTATGTGCTGTGTAACATGTAATACAATGCATAATTTCACTTAATGTAAGTCATAAATATTTAATACTAGCTTAAAAGGCCCGGCGTCGCTCGGGTTTTGTATTTTGTTAATGCGAAAATAACTTATGAAGGACTTTCGATTTTCAAACTCTAGGTCTTAAGGTCTTTATATAGGTATTAAGAATTTGAAATGGGGAAGAACGACTTTTCACAAACAAACTATTCCCTCAGAAAACGCTAGATAGGCTATACCTTATTATAGCTTATAGCTGATCCCCACGGCTTCTCCCAAGATAATTAATTGAAAGATTAACAATTAAGAGCAAAATAATTAAAGTATTATATTTATTAACACTTTGCACGCGAAACATTCATAGGTGTAAACTAAACATTTCATAGGCCTAATTAATGAAACAGCTATAAATCCGGCTTTGAAGTGAATTTCACGATTAGAAAATAAATGGAAAAATGCAGTATTCGAAAGATTATGAGAATTGAAATCGATTAAACTCACGATAAAAAAAAGTGCGTAAATGTATTTGACAGACAGACATAGTACATTAGTTTTTATTTATATAGGTGAAGAATGGAATAAGCCTACTGAGGCCGTGATTTCTATATTCATTTGTCCAGACTTATAATTCCGTTACATTTCAGGCAGATTTAACGACCCTACATAAGATATTTTAATTACGATTACATATAAAAACGTTGTAGCCAGGACCCCGAACTAAGCAACTTCCCCGGAATTTTCTGTAAACTATATTCCATGTCAAATTATATATGTTGAACATTACCTTATCGACATCTATAGCTTTTATAATAACCTGAGATATCCATTGCCTTCCATAGCGATCGCGACGATATTATTTCCAAGGTATGACAATAATAGACAAAGCCTTCTGCAATTGATTTGACAACTGAAATGAATAACTCAAAACTGATACTTCGAAAGCGTAAAAAAATGCACGTTTTCTTGCCGTTTTTCACTCATAACTCGCGAACGAAGGCTAAAATTAAAAATGTAGTATGACAGAAACCTTCCCGGGAATGTACCCAACAACTTCCCAAAGTTTCATGGCGATCGGATGAATGGTGTAGTAATGCATAAAGGACACACACGCACACACACACACACACATACATTCATTTTTATATATATAGATGTAAGCTATTTCTTCAACATATCTTGTGTACCATTTACTATTCCATTAATGATATTGGACCGCCTGCGTGGTCTCGTGGTTAGCGTCGCCCGGGTTCGATCCCCGGTACCTTCTCCGATTTTTCAGATAGGGAGGTATGGAACGGGGTGCACTCAGCCTCGTGATACGAACTGAGGAGCTGCTTGATAGAGAAGTAACGGCTCCGGTCACGGATACCACTATTAACGGCCGTGGGTGTCGGCATGCTGACCACATAGAACCAATCCTGCCATCTGTCTGGGGCACCGAACGGATGGTAGGACAAGTCCGTTCAGGGATGTAGCGCCACGGAGTTTAGTTTTTTATTAATGATATTGAATTTCTGAATAAAAATTTAATGTTTTTTCGAATGGAAGGAGGCCAGCGTTTTCGTCATTCTTTAGATTCATTATTATTATCCTCGCTTACTGTATGAAAATTCCTACGCTTAAAAATAAGTTAGTACCTAAATAACTACTTTTTTCAGAAACAGTATATCCGTCAAATTTCCAAATACAGATCACAAAAATGGAATAGCCTAATATGGTAATATGGTTTTCAATAAATAATAATAATAACAATAATAATATATTTAGCAGGGTTAGATCATCCCCCCTCTTTAACTCCCAGGATTCTAAAAATTATTATTAGGCATAGGCCTACAGTGCAGAAATTCTAAAAAAAATACGGTAAGGAAAATATTGCATTGAAACTAAAATTAAGAATTAAAATTACAATAATAATGGTGACTAAAACTACAATTTATAGACCAGTAATAATAAATCGAATCTAGAAATTATGAGGTTACTTACATCCTTCACAGGTTAGAACTAATATGCTAGTTATTTATGTACAATGCCTGACCGAGTTAAGTATGAAGCCAGTTTTTGGTTGAACTGTCTGAATGTTTGACAGCGCTTATGTTTTAGGAAAGAGGTCTGAAATAAAGTAATTTTTGTTTGCTTCTTCAGTTGGATTCACGTGTTTCCACACACAGTAAAATGCTATACACAACTTTAGCCGATTTTAGTTCATGGACGAGGAAGGAAGTTTTATTCTCGCTTGCATTAATTATAATGATTTTATTTTACTGTGTATGCAAATGTTATGAGGGAAGTAAAAACAGAAAAATGAGCTTACTAAGGGAAGTTAGAAACGCATATGATAAACTCATCATTCTGGCACTACATGCATGGATGAAGTTGGCAGTGCTGAATGGTAATTAAATTAACAGAACAAGCCCCTGATCCAGTTATAAGGGCAACCCAGGGAACAAGAAAATCAGGCGTCAACACGATACAACTTGTTGTCGTGGCAACGGGGGAAACGAATAGCATCGGAATGTGCAAACGAGATATGTGGATCATTAGCAAAAACACCGACCATCGACCCATGCTTGCAAATACACACACCAGGCCACATGTGTACAGGATGTGCACCATTTCAGATCCCTGATTTGCAGATAATTGTGATTGTGATTATGAAAATGATAATAATAGGCCTGTAACCAGAAAGATTCGACATGGACTAAAAATGTGAGTTATAGAAAAGGCTTACAACTTAAATAGCCAAAAGCCTACATATAGCCTAGGCCTACTCATTTTTATCTCAATACGTAAGTGAAGATAATTATGTGATAGGCCTACTCTCTCACATAAGTTTCTCTGCCCTAGGTAAAGACAATGCAATTCTGTCGCTTTACATTCCTAGAGAATAAGTGGCTGCATTGCGGGGTATGCATGTTCACTTATCTCAGGGCTCTTGCAAAGTTGTAGGCCTACTGTTCGCGATGCAAGCTGGAAAACTTTGAGTTTTGCAAGATAACCTTGTTTATAATGACCTTTTAGGTTTATTTCTTGGTAAAAGCGTTTCAAATAAACATTTTAGGTTATTGTTTAACCATTTAAACAAAATCTGTGGACCAGATTTCGAGGGAATTGCGTAAAACAAGTTTTTCTTCATGTAAAGTGGCAGTAAGGTAAGGGAAAGTTGTCTAAATAAGTTAGTTACAGACACATACTCGAAAAATTCCTGACCGAAATAGAATACAAAATTTCATTTTCACATGATTTTGGGAGCTACAGAGGAAGGCACCTGTTAGCTTAGGCCTGTGTTTCTGAAAAAATCATTTTTGGAATCAGTGATTCTCCAAATGTTCACTAATGCAAAAAACTATTTGTCATCCAGATCGAAAACAATAGTTCGTCTACCTACGGTACAAATAAAGAAAGTAAGAATTGGCCAAAATTATCCAGAATTCAGCGATAGCTTATAGGCAATCCCGCTTTCTAATAGTTAGACTTGTTTAAGGGCTTTCTACAAAGTCCGGGTGTGACAGTTACCTGTTTTACGTGTGTCAGATTAAGTAGGCCTATTAGATTAAAAATATAACTAAACAATGCAGTTTTAAGTAAGTTATTTACTTTATTGGTTTCTGCCGTTATTTTAAATTGACAATCCTCTCAACAATAGGAAAATAAATTAAACTTCCATAGTTTTAATTAAATGTATATCATGTAACAATTTGTTGTGTTAATATTTTATGCATCTTGTTAACTTTTGCAATTTTTGAATATACCGAAGTGAGCAGAATCATTCAATTAAAAAAATCAAAGCTCTCAGTGCAATTCATATTTTTCCCATTGTCACATTACAGGTATGTAATTGAAACGAATGTTTTCGTCACACTCTTCTTTGAACATTAAAAAATGTTGTAATAATTCGGACTTAAAGCCCCCTTTTCTCACCTGTGTTTAAGTTTAGCCCCAAAATACTCTTGTCCTCTTTAGAGTTCATACCGTTCTTCCAGAATATATTCACGGTAGGCTACAAAACACTGTTCCAAAAGTTTATTAGGGAGACAGATTACCAATGTTTTGATTAATTGCACTATTTTCCCTTCTCTTCGTTTTCAGTAAAGTCGAGGGGCAAAATGTTCGGGACACGGTAATATCAAATTTCCTTCATAGAGAAACTATTATTTTATCCTCACATATACGAGGGCAGTGGAGTACCAAGGCTACTTGGCGCCCGGGGCTAATTAGTTGGTAGTCGCCCCCTAACACTAAAAGGTTCAAGGTTCAATGAGTTTAATTTAAACACAGTTTAATGTTCAAAATTATTTATTTTTAATAAGTAGTATGTTACTTTATAAAGAGAAAAATATGAATGAAATAAAACTGTAAGTATTATAAAGTTAGTTTGTTTGAAAACAAAAATAAAGAGAAAAGTTTCAGTCGTAGCAATTTTTTTTTAAATGTGCGTTCCTAGCCTTGATGGATGCAAACTTATTATAGAGTTGAAGTCTATAGTAGCAGCCACATCACGTTCAATTGATAAAATTGCTAAATTACACCGTAAACTTTTCCTGTGTGCTCGAAGCCCACGACCTATTTCGTATTGTCTATAAATAGTTTAAAACAAAATGTTTATTTCATTTCTAAATAATATTCCTGCAGTATTTAACAAAGTAATAAAGAACATTTGACCAATAAAACCTTATATTTTGCCTGAAAAAAATTATTTTTTCTTAAATAAAAAAAATCCTTCTTCAATTTTGGCGCCCCCTTCCTTACGGCGCCCGGTGCGGCCGCCCCGTTCGCCCCCCATTGGTACGCCACTGTACGAGGGCCATCCACAAAGTAAGTTTCACTAGGGCCGTTTACAGAAAAAAAAACACAATTTCATGGAAATATTTACTGCAACAGAAAAAGCAAGTCGCACCCCTGGTGGAAGACTGCCACAAGTCAAAAATAACATTTGTTCAGGAGGAGCATTTAAAGATTTTGATGCAATATGAAAAACAGTAAATATTACTTTAACACAAAATTGCTGCCACTTCCGGACAAGAACACTGCATAATATCGGGTTTACGGGCTTGCGTATGATAAAAAAACTGAGATATGGCAGTTTTCTGCTATTTGAAACATCAGATGCTAGTGAGAAGAAAAATCAATTATATGCTGTAGAATCCTTATCGTTACGATTTGGGTTGTGCCACTTTTCCAGGACATGGATATGATGACAAGCACTTATAAGTACTAGTTATCTCAAAATTCAATTTTTTTGACTTATGGCAGTCTTCCACCAGGGGTGCGAAGTGTTCACTTATTTTTCAACATATTCGCCACCGGAATTGAGACATGTCATACCGTGGGACCAACTTTTGAACACATGTGTTGTAGAAGTCTGGCGCCTGGGAACTGAACCACTTCCATTTCTCTGTCATTCCCTGTCATTTCCTGAGGGATAGGAAAAGGTGAATATCACTGGGAGTAAGGTCCGGGCTGTAGGGTGGATGTTGAAACACTTCCCAGCCGAACTATTACAGGAGAAGGGCTGGGAAGTGTTTAAACATCCACCCTATAGCCTACACCTCGCTCCCAGTGATTTTCATATTTTCTTACACCTCACGAAATGACAGAGAATGAGAGAGGAGCAGAGATGGTTGTCATACAGTGGCTCAAATCCCCTCCCAGTGATTTAATCTTTTCTTACATCTCAGGAAATGAAAGAGAATGATAGAGGAACGGAGATGGTTTGTCACACAGTGGTTCAAATCCCAGGTGGCAGACTTCTACGACACATAATATGTTCAAGAGTTGGTCCCACAGTATGACAAATGTCTCAATTCCAGTGGCGAATAAGTTTTAAAATAACTGACAATTGCTGTATCTGTTGCAATAAATATTTCCGTGAAATTGTGTTTTCTTTCTGTAAAGGGCCCAGAGAAACTTACTTTGTTGACCGCCCTCGTAGTAAAATCATAAGTTCCAATATTATTATAAGCTATCTTCAAATAATATCTAATGCTAAAAATAAATATAATATTTAATAATATTACTTGTTGTAGTAGGAACCGCCTACATTATCTTGACTATTTCAGAGTCACTTCTTATAATCTCTTCTATTTTTTTCTTTATTGGACAACTGAGCATGTCTCCTAATAAATCCTCGTGATGTATTAAAACAAAGACCACATTATGGACAGCTATGTCCTGTTCTGACACAGTAGTCTACTGATGGGTTCTAAATCTACGCCATCACTACGAAGTGCAGAAGAAGCAGATAACTCACCAATGTCTGCAGTTGATAAATCTTGTGAAGATGCATGGCTTCTATCAATATGGATATTGATTTCAAACTTAGGCATAACAAATTTCTGTCCAAATAAAACATCGTCAGCTAAATTATCCAGGTTACTAGCAGCAGGGGGCCGGATGTATAGCTTTATTTATTATTAGGAATCTCATTCAATGGCCACATCATTATTTGTGATGAATGAGAAAGTTGTGAAATTAGACAATTTGGCAAGGGAATGGAACAATATCCCGACGTCGTTTAAATATAGTTTCTTAAACTCTCAAAGGTCTACTTCCCTCTCAATGTATCCCTAACCTTGTGAGAAGTGGATTTCGATAAGAGTGGAACAATTTTGTTTATTTTAATTACTCTGCAATATCAATTGAATTATTAGTAATATCGACATCTATGCTACAAAATACATTAATTTACATGAGATTGTAACTTTTATCTTTGGGAGCTAATTAATTTTTTTTTAAACTATAGGCTCCGAAAAGTCCTGGAATCGTGTGGCTGAATCACACAGCAAAGAAGTTTATTTTAGGTATCTTGAAGAGTAAGCCTACTTAAGTTATGATTAAAACGCTTAGTCACGGAAAATAAGCGACATTAGCCAGTAGGCCTTTATCAACTTGAAAAGGACAACCAAGTGACGTCCCAATGTTTATGCCGATACTCACAGAGTATGATGCATAGAATAAATTTGGTCCCACAATAACTTAACTTATTAAAGAAGAAAGTGTAGTCTATATTTTTTAAATTTAAATATCATATCTTTAAGCGTGAAAGGTGTAATTCCCTCTTTAATATAAATTCAAACCTTACCCACAGAGCATTTCGTTCAGAGTAGAAGTATACGTTTAATTTTGTTATAGAGACCTTAGGCATTGACTTGCTTTTATCTAAGAAATAAAATGATAGTGCACAACTAGCCTACAGTGTTCATACACCCCACGATAATGGAGTGGCGTGGTGCCTGAAAGTTAACAGCCTGTATTTGGTTATAATATCCCCAGCGGCATATTCATGATACATTGGTGATTTTTATAGGGTCAGAAAATATCTCCTCCTCCCACGAACACTCCTAGTAAAAAGCAACTTTTGTTGTATGTTGTATCGCAGTTAGAATAACTGTTTTTATCGCACCTCCAAATGTTATATAGACTGCGTAATGTGAATTGTAGCAAAGGTTTAATATATTATTTAATCCATGGAGGTGGTGGCGGGAAATGGAGCTGCTAAAAAACGCTGCTCTTAAATAACTCTATGCGAGTTACTGAGAACACGTCCATTCAACGTAATACCTAATTCAGAATTGATGAACACAAATGTATGGGCCTATGCTTCTATATATGCTAAAAAGAGAAGGTTATTCCCATCTTTCTAACATGTATTGTCTATGTATTCAAATCAGTTTTCTGAACATTATATTTTTGTTTGGAGAATCCAGAGGTTAAAGCCCTAGAATGACTAAGATTTTGTAATAACGTGGATTACCAAGGGTGTTTAAAAATTGCCCACCAAATTAAAATTAGTGAAACAAAAACTATATTTTTGAACAAGAATTTTGTTTTTGGAGTTTTACAATTATGTGCAACTAAATTTTATCACCAAATTAGGTGATATTACTTTTAAAAATTCACATCAGTTTTTCACGTCAGTGATTCAATATCGTTTTGTGAACGATACAGCATATACAATTTAGTATTAGCATGTTTTTTTTTTACATAAAGTAGGCCTAAGTCAATTTCCACGCCTGATAGCCTACTTGTTTTGGTGACATTGTGAAGAGCCTTCTCATTAGGAGCCTGTCTAAAGCAAACCTGTAATCTTTTCATAAGGGGGTTCTTCTTGGATATTGATATTTCGATTCTGGTGTTCAAAGTGCCTTCCAACTGCCATCACGATGAGTAAGTGGAGTCATCTGAGATTCTGGGACCGCTCTTCCATGAACGGTTGCACTAGCTGTATTCCTAATTCCTGGAGATATGTCTTTCTGGCGTTAGATTTATTCTTCGTAGGCCTAAGTATTGTGCTAAAGTAAGTCTACCGCATGTACGCAATAATGATGATAATGATAATAACGATGACGATAATGATAATAATAATAACAATAACAATTTACAACAACAATAACAATTTAAAACAATAATAATAATAATAATAATAATAATAATAATAATAATAATAATAATAATAATAATACGTCTCGCCCGTTAGAAAACAGGAGATTATAAATTTGGTAGTTGCTTTGGCCAACATATCCGCAGCTGGGCTTTGTATGATCATGGTAGCAGGCTTCTAACAAAGAGTTTCCGATTTCAGATCCCGCTTCCGTCTGCAGTTTGTCTACGTAACTCCGTACCCATATCAAGGCGTTTTGAGAAAGTTTATCTTATCAGTCTAGACGAAATACGTTTCCAGAATATTCCTTTCGAGTATAATGGCACTGGTTCTCTCGTACCAGGGCGTCATATGAAGCCTCGATAGTAAGACAACAAGGATTCTTTTCATTATTGATTATTCCTTTACGGGTCATCATAAGTCATAACTCATAACATGTTCTGACGACCATACACCACTACACTTAAAAGGCCACAACTCGTAACTGAATACAGTATAATCCATATCACCCCTGAAAGCCCCGTAACATGCAACCAGCAATACTGGCGCTCTATGCAGATTTACGAGGTGTAACTTCAAGAAGTGGACGGCAATTCGGGAACATCTGTAGGCCTATAGACTATAAGTCATGCCACTTTTAGTGATTTCTCCTTATGCTTTTTTAAAGATGATAATAAACAAGGGGCAAGGTAGGCTAAGTATTTATTTAATTGAGTTATCTGCGCATGTAGTAGCCTAATTGTAAGAGAATAAAAGGAGAAAAAAAGAGAAATATTAAAGTCTGACCACTAATCAGATTTGATCAACCGAATGAAGGGCTATTAGAGCAAGACAATATGTTACGGGTACATGCACTAAGTTTAGGCCTATGTCATGTAAATGCCGCACATAAGTTGCCACAGAAAGAAACTCAAAATAACTACCTACTGTGCACAAGGGGAATGTGTGAAAAATTTTGCAATAATACGCTTTGTTATTTAGCCTAGTATGCACAGATCTAAACTTAAGACATCGATTTTTTTTTTATATTTTGCCCAAACATTGCTTATTTACTTCGTGACAGAACCAACTTTATCTTATCCCTGCCTTTAACTTCAAGTTTCGTTTAACAAACACTGTCATACAGGCTAAAATCAGACTAAGCACTGAAGGGTTGCATGATAATGTTCTTGGATAAATATTACTATTTCTTTTAGTATTAGTAAAATGTGGTTAGTAATATTTGTCACTAAAGTTATCACTCAACCCTTCAGTGCTTAGCCTGATTCTAACCTGGATGCCAGTGTTTGTTAAATTAAACCGATTTACAAAAGTGCATTCATAAGGCTCTTTTCACACTGGGTCACTTGTGAGGTGGAATGCACTAATGAAGGTGGAATGTCAACCTGTCATTTGAGATGTCAAAAGCGATTACAACATTCTTTTATCGTGTAGTTACTATTGGCAATACCAGCGGTGACCGTCACAAGTGACCCAGGTGTTTGGCTCTTTTCACACCTGGGTCACTTGTGACGGTCACCGCTAGTATTGCCAATAGTAACTACACGATAAAACAATTTTGTAATCGCTTTTGACATCTCAAACGGCAGGTTGACATTCCACCTCGCTTATAAAATCTTCAGTATTAATCAAATCTAAACACGTGGCTGGATAACTAGTTTCGCTGAGCTCGAACATACAACTGAATTATGTAGCCTATATACAACTTGCATTGTTCGCAATCATAAATGCGGAGACCGAGCGGTGACCGTCACAAGTGACCCAGTGTGAATGCTCCCATTTAAACCAATGCTTCTTCGCCGGTGGTCGGTCACCGGTGACCGTCACAAGTGTTCGGAGTAGACACTGCAGCGTCACTTGTGTTTGGGTGGGTCACCGCGGTGACCCAAGTGACCCAGTGTGAAAAGAACCTAAGTTCCACTGGTTTTCATTATTACTGAATGTTTTATGTAGAGCTTTTAAATGCTGTGTTTATTTTAAGAACTTGCGCATGACATTTCCTTCATTAGTGCATAATGTCTCAGTAATAATTAAGGTATTTCAGACAGAAAGCAGCTTCTTTAAGTAATTTTATTCAATATTAAAAAACACATTTCAGTTATTCAAATAGTCCCAAATTCCTTCACCTTATCACATGTGATTCCTTGAAATATCTGTCAAAAGTCAATAGCAGGCATATAACTTACCTTGGAAAGTATTATGGAGCACATCTTGCAATATTGCTGGTAAATCTTGGCAATATTCACATAAACCATAGCCTTCAGCAGACCTATATAGACCTATCATTGCTTTATCTTAGGCCTGAAAACTGGTCTTCAAGAATTTAATAATGTCTTATAGGCAAATAAACACATTTATTAGATATTTTGTAACGAAGCTGAATAGATTGCTTTCCAACTTATAACTTTGAAGAGTGCATGGACCATTTTTTTTAATCAGCTGTAGGCTATATATACTCCTTTTACCTTCGAGGCCATATCAAGAGTTCAAGGTTCTGTGTCTATAGGCTACAGTAGGCCGTGGAACAATTGATTATCAATTATTTTATATTGTTGGTGTATTTTATGGATAAAATTTCAATTGATTTAAATTTAAATGGATATTAAATGGATATTATATAGGATAAAATAGCGAACATGATTGATGGTATGTAGGACTAAATATCCAATTCGGCATTTGCCTTTAAGACTGGGGAAACCATCAAAAAGCCCATGTCAAATTGGCCGATTCCGGAATTTGAACCTGGGGCTTCCCGAATGCGAGTCCTCTTGGCCACCTCGCTCGGTGGACCAGAAATTAGTAGCCTAGCTATTATTCAAATAGCCCTATGCAGATAGCTCCACCCGATCCTTTAATCTACACACCTAAGGACCTACATAGGCCTACCTAAGGACAGGCATAAGCTACTTTACTTCTCAACGTCAAGGGCATTTCTATATGACACGGTATATTAGTACTAAAACTATTTATCTCATGAGTCAGTGACCAATTCAGTATAAAAATAGCCTATAACGTATGAAATGTCAACCAATCGCAAGTGTCTATCGTCAGAATTTTATCACTTCTATCTGTTTTGCTTGTTTTTTATGTAACTTCACAAGGAATGAACACTGAAACATCTTCATACCTGTAGCTGATCATCCAACAGCGTTTGGTTATATTTTAATCTGCATAGGCCTATGAGCAGAAAATAATGTAGCATTATTATATAAAATCTCGTATAATAATAAACACAATATTAATCACACTGGAACCAAAGAGTTTACTTTAAAAAATAAAACAGCTGATCTTCTAAAAGAGTTAGACCTAGTTATAACCGCACGCAGCGCCACTATCACGATAGACCTCAATTGTTTCGCCATCGGCTCTCTCTCTTAGAATGACACAAACAGCTATGTGTTTTTATTCATTTTCGGAGTTTAGTTATTCCTTATATGCTTAATTCTGTAAGTACATTAATTGCTCATGAACATATTAATAAAATCCAGACCTCTCGTTATATTACCTATGCAATTTCTGATCTCTGTATAAGAGTGTAGACTAGGCAATGTGCAACAAGTTGGAACGCTCATTTTTATATGTAGCAAAGATGACAAAACGGAAGTTAAAAGAGCTGAAGGTAATAATAAATATCATTATTCGAACCATCACTCGCAACATTAATTATCCTTATGTGGATTGTGCCGAACGAATAAGTGGGTTAGCACGCACGTTCTCATTAGTGATGACACTTAGCCTCGTTCTTATTATTTTATGAATGTCATTAGGCTACGATTTTTCCAATGCGCTCTATGTAGGTCTATACAATCGACTATAGATAAAAAGATGGACAACATTTTAAGGGTTCGATGCAGCCGTCATTGCTTTTGACAAGTAGGCCTATCTCAGCCGGTAGTAGAACAAGGAATCTTCCACATAGGCTAACAGGTCGACACACTCCTTAAAAAATATTATACGGATTGATACTATACGGAAATGCCATCTGCCAGAATGACCTGAATGATCACAAATCATACATTAAGTAGATTGTTGAATTTCTGCTAAGTAGGCTACATTAAAATAAATTAATTTTAATAAATGTATGTTTTTTCGCTTAACGGACGTTCTTAAGGGATGTTTCTGTCATAGGAATAATTTTTTTTAGCGAGATAAATTCACGAGCAATGAAATCGATAATCGCCTTAAGTGCTATTATTACCAACACTTTTCCTTAAAAGTAGCCGTTTTATTTATCATAAACTAAACTAAACTCCGTGGCGCTACATCCCTGAAGGGACAACGCCTATTTCCCATGCCTATAGTAAACTCTCTGGTGTCACTAATAACATGCTGGCTAGTGTTATTAATATTGTATTTACTGTATTACTATACGATATTTAAAATTCTTTACCACACAAACATCTTTACATTATTTCCAATCATCTCCTTTGGCTCAAATGAAATTTATGTAGGCCTACATTTAATTGCTGTGTTCTTTAAAATTAATTGTTGCTTCGATCAAAGAAGCTACATGTATGAAGATGATTCAGTGTTCAGTCCTTCTGAATTTACGTGCACTTAGTTGCGATAACATGAAACGAATTGTGACAATAGACACTTGTGAATTTGAATAGCCTATAAATATTTAGTTGTAGACGTATTAGAATAATTTTTAGAAAATCGAAATTTTATTTTAAAATATTATTAATCGGAATATCATTGTGTGATTAAAACTTACAGTGCACTTTTCTAAACCTTCATTTCACATTGCCCCTCTATTATTTAGGAACATAACCGAGCAAAAATCATTGTTAACTTATAGGCCTATACAGTAGTTTATATATGCTAGGATGGTGATCTTGTGCAGAATTTTTTCAACACAATTACTATACAAAATACCCAGTCTGTTTTTTATATTATTCTAATAACACTTAGTAAATCGTGGTCAGGAAGCCATGATTATAGAGCATGAAACGTTTTAATTTGATAGACACATGGGGAGGAGTGGGAAAAATACTAAAAACTGCAAATTTTTCATACGCTAAAGCTAGATTACCCCCTTAAATGATTTTTTTTATGACAGTAGAGTAAGTTTGCCTTACAAAAATAATACGAAGTTGTACACACTAGGCTACAATAAGAGAAAAATGCTAAGGAATGAAAATATAGTCATCTATGTCACTCCTAGTCTCTGTACCATGCTCTTGCGTCTGATTAATTGGAAGTTTTTGGTGAATACTTTGACCATTTCTTTCATATTGTCCTTTGTGGCTTCCATACGCTGAAGTATAGTAGGCTACTAGTAGCCTAAGTATGCTGCTAGGACCGCCTGAAGTTGAACTATGCCCATCCCTGTTTCCGAGTTCTATGTTTAAAACTTCCTACATGCTTTTGCACAATGGACTTATTTTCAAAATTAGTCCACTTTGAATATAAGGTACATAAAAATTTCCCCTTTTCAAAAATAGCACAAAATGGGGAAACTCACAAATCCTTTAAATTGCATTTACAGCAATTTTTGGCATGCTGGTGTGCAGTAGATGTGAATTGCTCTGATTCAGATTATGCACCGACCATAAAACCGTTAAACTTTACGTAGAAGATGTTCATTGTTGATGAAAATATTTTTAATTTTTGCACTGAATCTAATGTTACATTTTAAACAGGTAGTTAACCTTCCAATAATTATTATGCTTTATATTACGTATTGTCATTTGATGCTTGTTTTAAAAGTACGCTTTATTGTGCCTATAAAACTTATTTTATTCAGACCCTTGGACCCAGAGGCGTAACGGTTAAATAAAGGAAAATTGTAAAAAATTTTAAAGTCTGCTTATAAATTACTTAATAGGCCTACGAGTATAAAGCGTGGGAAGCTTAAAACTCGTTACTGTGCATCTTAATTTTTAAAATTTTCCGGGGGGGACCCCCGACCCCCTCTCCCTGGGGGTAAAGGCCTAAACCCCCCAGACGTTAAAACCCCCCCTATGCATGGGGGGTTATAACATCTGGAGAGGGGGGTTCCGGGGTCCTCCCCCCGGAAAATTTTAAAAATTAAGATTCACAATAACGAGTTTTAAGCTTCCCTCGCTTTAAACTCATAGGCCTACTGTATTAAGTAATTTATAAGCAGATTTTTAAAAAAAGGTGATATATCACAATAATGAAATAAATAGTACAATTTTCCCTTTTTTAATCAATGGGGGGGTTCAAACCCCCAAACCCCCCCCCCTCGTTACGCCTATCCCCATATGGTCGGCCTGGTTACGCCTATGCCTATACCCAGAATCATGTTCTGCGTAGCAACCACATGTAAGGATAAATGCAATTTTACTTTGACACAAAAGAATTTTGATTATATTTCTAAGAAATTTTTTAATATTATTCCTTTGCATCTTAGGAACTTGCCTATTGGACAGTTTAAGAAGGCAGTTCGTACTATATTATTGGCTAACCCTCTGTATAGTGTACGAGAGTTTTATAATGTAAATTGGTTTTAAGTTATATTGTTACTGTATATTATTGTAATTCACTTTCCTATGACCACTTGGTCTTTTGGAATAAAATATCTATCTATCTATCTATAAAGCCCTGTTACGCTTTTATGCTCTGATAATAACTTATCTGCTTCTAACTGTAACATAATATTAATGAATATTCTTTAGTTTACAAGCTCAAACTGACGGCACAACGACTGATTTATACTTCTTTCTCTTCCTCTTATTCCTACAGCCTATGGCCTATTTAATTTGGCTTATTATATGGCGTACTACGAATCTCTTCACAAACGATCGTGGGAGGCGGTGGCTTGCCGGACCCTTAGTTGATATGTTGTATTGTTATTGTCATATCTTTTCTGTTATTAGTACAATTTTTTTTTCTTTCTCTCTTTTCTTAATCTTTTTGTATAGCAGTACTATATTATAAGTTTTCGTATTATAGGCTATTACTTTGTACTATTAGTGTTACTTTTTTCTTCTTCTTCTTTGTCATGTGCATAGTAAAAGCACGAACGGCCGTCTAGGCCCGTGCGTTGGATTTATTCTATGGATAATGTATTCAATCTCTATATATATAAAAGGCTTTGTCCTGACTGACTGAATGAATGACTGACTGACTGACTGACTGAATGACAGGAATCAACGTACAGCCTAAACTATAACAGGTAGAGACTTGGAATTTTGACAGTACCTTCGTTTCATAATGTAGGTGCTCACTAAGAAAGGATTTGGCAAAATGTTGATTTTAAATGCCAAAAATTAAACGTTTTTGAGAATACTTAATCCCTTTTTACATAGAATTATCAATTCCAAATCACAGAATATATTGTTGCCAAATGGTATCAGATGGGCTTGGAAAAAACAAATGAAATGCACTTTTGACAAATAAGAGAAGTTATCACAATAATTCATGTTATAAATAAATATTACAGAATGAAATCCATTAAAATAATGGAATCACATAACTTTCTCTACCCTGGACATAGAGAAAACAAAACGAGGTAGGGTAATGTGTATATTATTATATTATATCGCAGGTTTTTGGAGAGAAACGTATGAAAGTGATAATGCTTTCTGTTTAATTTCATCCCCAAAACGGTTTTATGGTAACGTAAGAGTGGGAAATTTCCCGCCTCGATATTACAATTTTATGTTACAGGAATTTCTGTTTCTTCTTATTTAAACCTCTACCAGGCTTGCCGTGCACTGTACAAGCGATGGGATGCAAAATCCTAGATCCTCTATGGGCCATAAAAAACTATATCAAGCGTTTTCTGAGGGAATAGTTTGAGTGTAATAAGTTGTTCTTCCTATTTCAAATTATAAATGCCTTTATAAGGACCTAGAATTTAAAATTGAAAATCATTCATAAGTTAATTTCCAATTACAAAATACAAAACCCGGGCGACGCCGGGTCTTTTAAGCTAGTATGTATATAAGAATAAAGATGCACCTTGCCATAGAGAAGCTACCACAACTGTGGGTTGACGGCTTCAGCTTACAACTTAAAGTGGAATCCGAACCAAGGTTGGTCGTCTGTATGATTGAGGTGAGAGCGATTCGCTTACTTAGCCCGGTGATCGGCTTGCAAGTGATATAGCCTATGGCCACTAGTCCACAGATGTCCCGAGAACGACTCTAGCCTATGCGTTATAAAAGACCCGCGAATGAATTATAATAATGTCAATTTATGTCCTTCAAATACCAGACGCTTTCTTCCTTCGGCACACCTCAAATGGGGCTAATCATGTATGAATTCCGACACTCTTTTTTGTACCTAGCACTTTATTTTAGCAGTTATATTTTGCACTTCTTCGCTTTATCTACCTCTGTATAAATCTTACAGTAGGGGTCCAACATGACATTTTTTCGCAAGGATGTCTTACAAGAAATGTTTCGTTGAGAAAGATTTCGAACAAAGTAAATGCATTTTCATTTTCCCCCACTCTCATACGGCGGCTTTTAAGGGGTTGATGGCATGTTATTCCTTCTACCGTCTCCATGGAAATGTCACTGCCTCACTGGTATCCCACTGCTCTCCACAGGGTCGTTATCTGTAAAGCTACCTCCTAGGTCGATAACAAACCTAGGTCGATAGGTCATCATTGTTAGTAGTTTTATTCATTTTTCTACCACTAAAATGTTTCCTCATTTTTAACATTCCTATGCGTGAGTTCGTTCGCTCTTTATGTTAGTCTATCCTATAGCCTATTTGAGAAGCTAACATAAGTGGCCTATACAAATGTCTACATCATTCCACCATAGCTTCTGGTTTTCGATAGGCTATAACAGTTAGGCCTATGATTATTCCGCTTCAAACAAAACTCAGCCAAGTGATATTAATAGTGAAATCACAGTAATTGTAGTCTATAGAATTACATTCCACCTCAGTGGCGTAGGGAATGCCATGTCGAGACAGTCTCCCAGGTGGGGTTTTTCCTCGCCTGTGAAATAAATGTCAAAAACCTTAGGCCTTCGCGGTCCCCGAATATTATCTACCCGTCATTGTCATTTTCGTCACATCCGTGCTTTGTTCAAAATGATTGTGGTGTGAGACTGATGAGTCTCGTCCTTTAGGCCTATCTCGGAGGTGTCTCCAGCATTGGGCCGATCACTCATCCGGGGAGGCCCTCCATGTTCTCATCTGTTAAAAAATGTATTGATATGATTCATAGAAACTCCATCTCCCTAAAGGTCGCTGTCCTTTAAGGCATATGACACATGAACTGGCTTGGGACACATGAACGTCCCTACAACGGAAAGGTAAATCTCAGAAAAAGAAGAGAAGATACAAAAGTATAGGGCCCAAATATAGTAAACATTAATTTTTATTTACCTAATATATGATAATGATACCCATAATGCGAATGATAGAATAACTTAAGTTACAGATGATAAAGATATATTACACCTAGTGCAATTTCATAAATATTCTTAACATTGAATTTTTTAAATAACAGAACCTGTCGAAATTAAGATTGTGGCGAATTTTAGCCTATGAATCATTTTGGCAGAACGTCCATAATAGGTCTAACTGAGACTAATAGCCCCCGAGCACAAGTTTTGCTTGGGTGGCGTTCCAATTCACATTTGTAACAAAAAATATATTTTAATTTCTAGTAACATATTTATTTGTAGGCCTATTTGTGTTTAATCGGTGATGGCTTTGGCCACCTGTTGGCGCCAAGTTTCCATACAGTGACAAAGGAAACATTTTTTATAGAACTCATTTACCGGTCGTTGTTAACTGTCGTGGAAGCTAAAATACATAATGTGTGGATTAGTAGCCTAGGCCTATGCATTTTTTCCCTTATAAATTTCTCAACATGTCTGAAGCCCAAGAAGCTAGGTGGAGAAAGTGGAAGCCAAATGATTGGGTCTTCGCGAACAGTCCAGTTACTTGGAAAAACTGTATCAGGCTGTTCACTACAAAAGGGCAAGACTACAATAATGCAATAACTCACCATAATACTATCTACATTACGTATATAAATAAATGCAATTGTAATCAGATTGGTTGTACAGTACCGGGAAGTACTTGTCTGCATAGACGTGTAACATGACTTGTTTGAGAATCATCTCAATTACTTATTGACGTCCCTAAACTTAATCTCTTGGGTTTACATTGCTTTTTGTGACGAAAATAAATCAAGGGTGACTTGACGGTGGAAAACCTAAGGACCCGAAATAACACCCGAAATATTTAATTGTTGAAAGAAAGAAAAAGCTAGCTAGAAATCTAGAGCCAGATAATTAAGGAAATCTGAGCTCATGTCCCAGCATAGGGATAGTCCTCTGCGATGCACGTTTTGCTATAATCCATATCACGATTGACACGTTTTGCATGGTGTTTCAATATGGATCCTTACAGTCATAAGGACAAGGTAAGTTAAGTTGAGTAAGGAAACTTGAAGTAAGGAAACGAAAAATATTGAAGATTTCAAAAGTTATAGACTAAGGACAATAACTAGGGCTTCCGCAGTGAATCACCATAGGCTTCAAAGGAAGAAGAGGTCAATCTTTTGTTACGTGGTTTAAGGCACGTTTGTCGACGTAACCACGCGTGTATCTATTTTTATAGGTTTGAAACTCCTTATAAAGTAGGTGTGAGACAAGAAAGGAGCACCTGCCCCAGCAGATAAATTGCTTTTCAATCAGTAAGAGACATGCATAAATAATCTTTTGTAGAGGGTGATCCACTCAACTGCGTTTCAAACAGGCCCTTAAAAAGATGGTACCCTCGTATAAGCATGCATATCCTATATCCTACCTTTAACTTAGTAAAATTTACTTAATAGGCTATCCAAGCTGAAACCATACATCTAAATCAATAGTTCCCATTCTGTGGCCTACCAAGCTATTGGGGGTCATTGGAAACGATGATAGACATTCGCCAAGAATCCTTAATTTAGGCATATATCACTCACCATAGGCTATTATATGTTTCACGATAGTTCTTACACAAGAATTTGTGTATGTTATTACTTATTAAATATAGGCTATATAGGTTATTATATTAATGCATTATTAGGTCCACGTAGACTATAATTTAGGCTAAGTATTTGGTAAGATAGACGTCATGATACGGAAATTATGTTTACTTACATTCTTCCAGCTTGCAAAATGTGTGACATGAATCTAGGTTACCTGATAAATTAATTAATTTTCCCTACCCTTAATAACTTTAGCGCAGTAGTTTAGGCACTACGCTACAATCCAGAAGGTCGCAGGTTCCAACCCCCGCAAGATCACTGACATTTTTCAATCTGCTTAATCCTTCTGGTGGCACTATGGCTTATAACATAATATGTATATTATACTATAGGAATTAGGAGCAATCCTGGGGTAAAGGCGGCAGGTGCCACAGATTAGGCCTATTGGCATGAGAATATTACATTGACATTACATGAGAATATTATGTAATGTAGGCATATTAAGTAATGTAAAGTCAATCTGTGGATCATGATGGCTTGTATCCGTCTTGAATGTTGCTGTACAATAACAATGTAAACCCAGTCACAAAAATCAATTTATTAGTGTGCCTCTCAGTACTGCATATGACATAACTTTTCAGTGAAGTAGACCATTAAGGACAATAGAAGGGCAAATCTAAGGTTATGAGATAAAAGCTACGAAAACTTCTGAGAAATAGTAACTTTGTTAAGTTAAATCGCGATTCTTCGGACCCCCTTAAATTTTTTCCCGCGGGTTGAGAACCGCTGTTGTAAGCTATCCGCCTTTAATAAGCGAAATAACCTATTCATTGGAAATTATTGAACTCAACAATCGTAGAGTATGTCACAATTAAAAGTTAATAAAACATGGTGTGAACAACAATGCATCAGCTGCAGTGTTTCTCAACCTGTGGATAGTGGGATCCAAGGCAGGCATGCTACCGCTGCTCTACCAAGGTCATTTACTTTTTATCCGAACCTAGTCCAATCCACTTCGGACACCAAATCACAGGGCCTTTTTCTGGAAGCTTCATTTACAGAATGTCATTTTAGTTATGTTAATTTTCCTATAGAGGGCAGAGTGCCAACTAATAAGCCCATCGCCTCGAGAGTCATCTAGCAGGAAACTTGGGCATTAGCCTACATGAAAATTAAACTGCAGGGTAAATTTTGTTCAGTGGCTCTCATTTAGGTTTGAGCTGATTTAACTTGACATAAACCTACGACAATGGGCCTGAGGGCCTCGTGTCCAGGATTTTTACGCCCATCGATTTCGGCCGTGTTTAAACCCACGACCAACTACTAATCGAGAGGGGGACCCAAGAATATTAATGCCATTAGTGGTGGAAAGGGACAGGAATCACTAAGGTAGAAGATTCCTTAACCCTTACAGAGCTGAATTTGTACATTAACATAAACAACCATTAATTGAAACCATCAGTGGATTGTAAGTTACAAATCGATGAAAAATGTTAACAAATTAGATGGCTACTACGAAAAAATATGAACAACAATGCATGGCAATTCTTACATGTGGCCAATCATCTCTCTATATATAAAAGCCTTTGTCCTGACTGACTGACTGACTGACTGACAGGAATCAACGTAGAGCCTAAACTATAAGAGGTAGAGACTTGGAATTTTGACAGTACCTTCGTTTCATAATGTAGGTGCTCTCTAAGAAAGGATTTTGAAAAATTCTGATTTTAAATGCCAAAAATTAAATGTTTTTGAGAATACTTAATCCCTTTTTACACAGAATTATCAAAACAAATTCAGTTGTATCAGATGGGTTTGGATTAAATGAAATGAATGTTTGGCAAATTAGAGAAGGTATCATTATAATTCACGTTATCTAATAAAAGGAATTGTCTGTCTGTCCTCGATGCCCAGCGAATTCTACTGAACGCAGAGATCTGAAATTGTAAACATAGGTGGGCAGAAGGGTAGGAAAATGCACCTCGATGCCGGAATTTTAATTTTAGCTTTTGTTCGTGAGTTATGAGTGAAAAACGGGCAAAAAACGTGCATATTTTACGTTTTCGAAACATAAGTTTTCAGTTATACATTTCAATGTCAAATCAATTACAGTTGGCTTTGGCTATTTTTGTCATACCTTTAAAATAAAACTTTCGCGTGATTTAGGTGATAATAAATATAATGATTTTACTGTTATGCTCTTAATTTTTAATTTTTGAAATAATTATCGCGGGCGAAGCCGCGGGCACATGCTAGTGTTATAATATGATGGAGTACGCTCCTCCCTTCGTAGGTTCTGGATCCGCTTCGGATCTATAATAAGTTTACCTATGGTATGGGCAAAGGAAGTAAAAATTATATTATTGTTGAAATTTTTATTTCTTAATTTCAAAGGTTAAGATATGGCATACAGATCATTGCTTTTAAGACTCCATTGCTATGGATGATCGACTCAGCTATCATGTCTTCCAGAAAAGTATGTTAGAACATTTTCATTGATTGCAATTTTGTATTAACTTGCAGGACTGTTTAATTATTTCAGTATTTTATAATGTTATATGGTGATAAATATTACACTTTTTTGGATAACGGTACCATTTTTCGTATATTAAAACAATAAATTATTTGCAGAATAAAATACCTAAAAAACTCGCCAATGAAATTAGGCGAAAAAGCGTACAAATTGAGCTGCAGTAAAACTATTGCCAAAAGCAATACGAATCTTCGTCTTTTATTCTGTCGAGTTCTGCTTTTCTCTCTGGATTAAACATATAGATTACACAATATAAAGAAACTAGCTTAAAAGGCCCGGCTTCGCCCGGGCAACATACGACTATTTCATAGATTTGTACGACGTACGACGCAACCATGTGTCGTATGCCTATTCATACGACTATTTTTAATATTAGCATTTTATCGGCCTACTACCATTTTCTGTTAATTTTTTAGCAATTTACTGCAGAATTTTCAATTTGGACAAACATGAAGTTTTTTGTTTTTTCGTAGTTTATTTTGTATATGCCTACATATCGCTAAATGAATGGCGGAATGTTATAATAGCCATTGTCAAATAAAACTCAGTCCATTTATTTATTACAGGCTTTTACGGGCCGGTGCCGCACCACCCTTAAGTTGTATTGTTGTATTGTTATTGCTACTTCTCTTATTCTTCTCCAAATATTTTATATTTTAGCCACACGTGTGCTAAACGAAGCAAATGAACCTCTAAAGAAATGATACCGATAAAGAGCATCTGGTCTTATTGTTTTTATTTTATTTTGACCAAACATAATAATCATATTATGATTGTTATTATTAATAGTATATGTTGACACGTCCATATCAAAAGTGGCTGTATGCTTTTCTTTAAATAATATTTGGAAATCTTACTTTCTTATGGTTTGTAATGTAATTTTATTATTAATATTTTATTTCTTCCTGCAACATCTGCAGGTAGCAGATGACAAAGAGTACCAACAACAATGGGTATATGTATACAATTACGAAAGATCAGTTATCTGAGTAGTAGCGGTGAACAATAAAGTCAGCATGCGTGAGTGGAGCAGTAGCACGTTATAGAACTTACAAAAGCAAATTTTAGCCATCATTTATAGAAAAAATGTCTGTACATTATTATTATTATTATTATTATTATTATTATTATTATTATCATCATCATCATCATCATAATCATCATCATCTTCATCCTGACAATTCGCAAGGTGTACGACGATTTTAAGTAGCGTACGACTATTTTCAGTTGTTGGTACGACTGTTTTACGTTTCTGATCTGGCAACCCTGCGCCCGGGTTTTGTATTTTGTAATTCGTAATTAACTTATGAAGGACTTTCGATTTTAAAATTCTAGGTTTTTTTATAGGTATTTAGAATTTGAAATGAGGAAGAATGACTTATCACACTCAAACTATTCGTTCAGAAAACGCTTGATAGCCTACAGCTCTTTACGGCTAATAGAGGATGTAGAATTTTGGATCCCATCGCTTGTAGACAGCAAGCCTGCTAGGGGTTCAAATAAGAAGAAACAGAAATTCCGGTAACATAAAATTGTATTGTTTTTGCGGAATATTTTGTTTTCACTCTAATGTTACCATAAAACCGTTTTGGGGATGAAATTAAACAGAAATTATGCAATATTACTTTCATACATCCCTCCCCAAAAACCTGCGATAAAATAATATACATATAACCATACCTCGTACTGTTTTCTCTATGTCCAGGGTAGAGAAAGTTATGTGACTGCATTATTTTCGTGGATTTCATAATTTAATATTTATTTATAACATGAACTAGCGTGTGCCCCGCGGCTTCGCACGCGATAATTATTTCAAAAATTAAAAATTAAGAGCATAATAGTTAAATCATTATATTTATTAACACCTAAATCACGTGGACTACATACCACGATTAGATAGTGTCGCCTGTTAAAAGCGACCTCAGATTAGAGTTCCCTGGCCCAGAAAACCCCTGCATAGTGAGTTTCGTCCAAGTCGAACAATGTTTGACCATATTTAGGCCTATATTGAATATCCCTCTTCCGTGTAGGTTGAAAATTTCATACGTCTGCGGGCCTTGATATTCTAAACAAATGAATCGTCAAGGATGGACTTACAAAATCAAGCGATTGCCCGCGATAATTATTTCAAAAATTAAAAATTAAGAGCATAAAAGTTAAATCATTATATTTATTAACACCTAAATCACGTGAATTACATACCACGATTAGATAGCGTCGACTGGTAAAAGCGACCTCAGATTCGAGGTCCTTCGCCCAGAAAACCCCTGTATAGTGAGTTTCGTCCAAATCGAACAACGTTTGACCATATTGAGGCCTATATTGATTATCCCTTTTATAATAATAATAATAATAATAATAATAATAATAATATTCCTCTTCGGTGTAGGTTGAAAATTTCATATGTCTGCGTGCCTGACATTATAAACAAATTAATCGACCAGCGTGAGCTACAACATTCAAGCGATCGCGATAGTTTTATGTCCAAGGAATGACAAAAATAGCCAAAGCCTACTGTAATTGATTTGACATTGAATGGTATTACTGAAAACGCAGAAAATACACGTTTTTTGCCCGTTTTTTCCACTCATAACTCACGAACGAAAGGAAAAATTAAAAATGTAATATGCCAGAAACCTTCCCGGGAATGCACTCAATAACTTCCTAAAGTTTCATGGCGATCGGATGAATGGTGTAGTAATGCATAAAGGACACACACACATACATTCATTTTTATATATATATAGATTATATTCATAGCTTTTCTAAATTGTCAAAGTCCCACTTCAATTATTTCCAAACCCATTTGAGACGACTGGAAACAATATGTTGCCATGCCAACTGTGATTTGGATTTGATAATTCTGTGTAAAATGGGATTAAGTATATTAAAAACATTTGATTTTTGGCATTTCAAATAAAAAATTTCAAAATTCTTTCTTAGTGAGCACCTACATTATGAAACGAAGGTACTGTCAAAATTCCAAGTCTCTACCTATTATAGTTTAGGCTCTACGTTGATTCTCTGTCAGTCAGTCAGTCAGTCAGTCATTCATTCATTCAGTCAGGACTATAGAGATATATATAGAGATATTTCTTTCTTTCTTTGTCTTAGTTTTACCTGTACCTTTTAGGATTTCAGTGACCCAAGCCTCCCGGGCCTTACAGAGAGACGACCTTTCGGGAGGGAGATTATCTATGGATAACATACTTAGTTTTTTACCAGAAAAAGACATGGAGGCCCCCGGATGAGTGATCAGCCCAATGCCGGGGCCACCTCCGAGACAACACGAACACAGAGGACGAGACACGCCATTCACACACACACACAATCACTCCAAACAACAAGATGATAATGACGGCCAGATGATATCTGGGGACCATAAGGGCCTAAAGTTACCCGACATTTGTCTCAAAGGGTGAGGAAAAACCCCAGAAAAACCCCACCTAGGTAAATTCTCTCGACCAGGATTCGTACCCGGGCCCGCTGCGTGAGAAGAGTGAACGCATCCCCTACGCCACAGCATAAGATACGTGTTGTTTGTTTATTTATATTTTTAACGTTAAACAATATAATTAAGAGTAAAATTACGTAATTCCTCCAATTTAGCCTATGTAAAAATTAAGTCAGTGTTAATAAATATAATGTTTTAATTATTTTTTGTTAAATAAATAATTTAAGCACAATATCTAGCAGTTGAGTAAGTAATCGTGGACGAAGCCGCGGGCACCTGCTAGTCCTCATATAATACAATAAAGCATTATAAGTTAAACATTTATTTTGACATTTATGGGCCTACAATTTTCTGAGGTGACGCAAATATAGGCATGTGAGAGGGTTCAAGTTCCCCACTGTACTATAGTTTGTATTTATTAAAAACATTGTTTCCAGTGGATAGTGTGTCAACAGCAGAGATTACATCCTCAACTCATTTTCAGTTTAGGCCATATATTTTACGTTAATATAATATGATGGAAATCAATAATAGAGTTGTGATGCCATGTTGGGTTCTTTTTATTGGTTGTAATGGGGTAAGTGGGAGGTCCTGTCTTTCGCGGCGCTGGGGCGTTGTGTCTTCTCCAATCCACTCTTCTCCCTTCAATACTCTGAACCCCTAACAATGGGAGCTACCGACCATCAACAGCTGTTACAAATACACGCTGAGGGGTGCATTCTGTATGATCAATAACATAACCCTGCCGCATCCAAACTTGCTGCCTCAGGATCTATGGTTTATGTTCCAAATAAGCTTGACATTCGCTACAAAAATAAGAATATTATTGAACTTCTACGTCTGCAATTTACAATAAAAATTCAACAGACATGAGTATAATTTTTTTTAATTCAATAAATAAAGTATATAATACACATGTTAAAATACAATTATTTTGCAACTGTATTTATCGCTAGTCTCATAAATAGTCTTAATATTTTTCTACTTATACTGCGGTAATAGACGCTGGTGAAAATTTGCCAAAGTTAATTAACAGCCCTACCTGGAGTTGCATTGTCCGCTAGTATGAGTGGAAGCACTTGCATATTCTTTTAGTCTCCCGGAGGTCATAGAGATTCTTTCACATCTCCCCAGTAATGCGTGGAAGTAGGCCTAACTGCAGACTCTTTCGTTTTGCCCGAGTGTAGGTCTGTAGGCCTTGTGAATCTTCCACGTCTCCAGCACAATGTGTGGAAGTACCTGCAGATTCTTTCGCTTTAACCATATTTTTATAGAGATTATTTCACATCTCTTGCATTAATGCATAGAAACACCTGCAAGATTCTTTCGTTTTGCCCGAGTTTATAGTTTCTTTCACATCTCTCTCAAAATACATGGAAGTAGCCTATAAGTAGATTATTTCGTTTTGTCCGCGGTTAAAGAGATTCTTCACTCTTCCGCATTTTCTATAATGATTTGTTACTGAGGGGTTTTGGCAAATAGGCTACAGCAGGCCTTCAAACAAATTTCACGTATTCATGCGTGGAGTTACCAGCAGATTCTTCACATTGTTCTAATTCACGCGTTTTCCCATGCAGATCTTTAACATTAGATAGTTCATGCGCAAATGCAAATGCAGATTCTTTCACATTACTCTCATTCATGCCCGGAGGTACATGTAGACTCGTTTGCACTGTCCTCACTCATGCGTGGAAGCACCACAGATTCTTTCACATCGCCCTTGTTTAAGCACGGAAGCACGTGAATAATTTTCCACAGTACCCTCATTCATGCACGGAGGCACCACGGAATCTTTCACATTGCCTTTGTTCATGCGCGGAGGCAACACAGATTATTCCACATTGTCCTTGTTCATGCTCGGAGTCATGTGCATTTTTTCACAATGCCCTCATTCATGCGCGCAGGCACCACAAATTCTTTTACATTGTCCTCGTTCATGCACGGAGGCTCGTGAATATTTTTACACAATGCCTTTATTCATGCGCGGAGGCACCACAGATTCTTTCACATTGCTTCATTTAAGTGTAGAAGCACCACCGATTCTTTCATATTGCCCTTGTTCATGCAATGAGGCACGTGCAGTTCTGTCACATTGCCCACATTGATGGACAGAGGATTCTCGGGATTCTGAAACACTCTCCATGTTAATGAACTAATAAGTTAGTACAGGAGGCTCTTGCATTTTCTAAGAAAATTATCCAGTTTCACCTTGGCTTCATTTACGTGCGGTAGCACGTGCAGATTTTTTTATTTCCCCCAGGATATTGATAGGAAACGCCTGCAAACCTGTGATATTAGGCTACTTAGTTTCGTATGCGGAGGGACATTCAAATTATTTCACATTCCCTACGTTATTGAGAGGGGGAAACTGCAAACATTATCAAATTGGACATTTTCTTTCGGTGAGTCACATGCAGACTCTTCCATATCAGGCCTACCCAGATTCATGCGCGGAGGCACCTCCAGAATTATTTAATGACAGAAGGTATCAGCAGATTCCGACAAATCATGCATGGTGGCATCCGCAGATTATTTCACATTGTCCAAGAACATGCGTGGATGCCCGTTCAGGTTATTTTATATTTTTCAATTGACAGATAGACGTCAGGTGGTTGTTGCGGATTTATAGTTAAATAAACCAATCAAACTCAAACTACAACACAGGGATGAGTCTACTTGCGCAAGATATTCGCATCTGGTATAGGTTTTCGGCAATTGCGTAGGGTTACATTCAAAGAGAGGCACTTCGCGTTAATTTCTAGACAGTTCAATGACCCTTTGAGCGGTCCAATTAATCTCTTATCGGTGTTTTGATTTAAAGTGCATGTCGAGACCTTTCCAGATTCTCGGCATTTTTAAAAAAGTAAGAAACAACGAATTAGACATTTCTTTATTTCTAATTCATGCTAATTCCTGCTACCACGTTAGGTTCCCGTCTAAGATTTTAATGTTTAATTTCTAGATTCCTTTCGGAAGTGAAAGGTCATTTAGGGTCAATTTCACGACCATTACAAACCCATCTAATTTAAAGTCAACGATAAGTAAATTTAAATCCTCATTCAGGAAGAAAGACCGGCCATAGGATTTGAACGCGAGCCCTCTCGAAAGCAAGTCTGCAATGTTACCGCCTCGGGCATCTCAGTTCATCCTTCGAGATCTGAGAAGCTGCGTTAAAACAAATACTTAGAAGTTCATGTAATCCAATGTTAAAACTATTCATTGAATTTTCGTTGAAGTGCATCACATAACAGTGCGAGTAAAAAACTAGCAAAACAGGAGACAAATTTTGAATGAAAATCAGGAAATAATGGCTGATATCAAAATCCATGCAAACAGAATTGCATAAACACGTGTCCTATGCTCAATGGGTAAAGCGCGACATCTATTCTTTGTCTTTTAAGACAGATTCCCTTTTAACCCTGCGTAATAAGTTCCTGGCCCTCTGTTACTGCAGCACAGTAGCGAGAAGGCCATCTCTTGCCACGGTTTATCAAGAAGACCGACCAACAGCGAAGCTCGATTCATTTGCACGCAACTCGCCAACTTATATTGCAGCTGAGAAATGTACAATATAATTGAAAATATATTTTAAATACAGTGTATTGAAACAATTAAGTGATCAGTAGGCCTCTTACACTTATTCATGTAAGATTAAATTATTTTGTTTTGAATAGAGAGTAGGGCCTAATATTTACATAAGTTACTAGATGGAGACTGCTATTATAAACTTTTTCATTGAAGTCATGTAAGTTATCTTCCTGAATTTTCGTATAGGTATAGGCTACTTATGTATGCCCTGCAAGTTAAATCCAAATTTCATAAGGATATCTAGGTATGGATCTAAATGACTGTGGGTATAACATAATGTTAGTCAGCCTGTGGAATTTGATATCTAGAAGTAAAAATAGAATAATGTAGCTCGTGTACAAGAAGCAAGGCATGGAGAAGCCAATATATCCGAAAATAAATAATGTGTTATGTGTTGAAAAGACTTATGCGGGAGACGTGTGGTTTTGGAAGAATAGGATAGAAGGATGGGGTTGGCTGTATAGTTTGCGAGGGTTGGTGGAGTACAGAAGGAAGGCAAAAAGAAGGAAATTACGAAATATATATCTCAGACTACAAGCCAGTACGTTTTCGTACCAAAAGAAGTATAACACAAAAAGAAGTATTGGGGGACTCAGATGAAAAAAGTATAACAATGTAAAATGAAAGAGACAGAAAATGAGAAAACGTGGAGATTAACTGCAGTAGGAAGATTAAACATCCGTGCTAATAAGAACTTGGGGAACTTGATGAAATAACTCAAGACAGATAAACCAGCTTACTGCTATAGAGATAACAATGCAGCGAATAGCAAACTAGGATAAGAAAATTGGCCGGCTAGAAAAATGCATTTTGTGACGGAGGCTAAGTTACATGAGAATTCAACATGCAGTAATACAAAATAATAAATTGGATATAGATTAATAGTAGGCCTACTAAAATCAATTTCCTAATGATCGGAATGAGGAATAAAATTTATTATTTATTTATTTAAAAATTACATGAATACATAGATAATATATGAGGCCCTGCAACTCCGAAAGAGGAAGAGCTTGTGCTCGGGGGAATAAATTAGTAAAATATATCGATGTAGGCCTATCATAGGTTTACTAGGTTTACTAGGCCTACTGTAAATCCACAATTTTTATTCAGCCTTTAAGATTCTTATCTTGAAAGGAAATATCTTAGTCGCCGTCATTTCACTCCCCATGGCCTTTTGTTGGATGCTCGTGAAACAGTATAGATTATCAATTTATTATTATTCAGAGAGTAGGCCTATAGTACAATTTTTTCTTCCTGACACTGGTGAAACGCGTGTGAGGGGAAGGGCAATCAGAGGTGGACGTTGAATTCGGAGAGTCAGGTCATCTTTCCCTCCACCATTCATGACAGCCGTAGCCGTACACCATAGTCAGTGTGATGTGATTCCCTGAAAGACTGCTGTATAGGCCTCGCCAGCAATATTGGCTTATATCCTAGAGTGCGTAGCTAGCCAGCTAGCCCCCGGGTTCGCCAGGAATATTGGTAGGGTCTATATGTCATAATGTTATCTTTCATCACCGTGTGACACATACGCACATGGTGCTGATTAAGCAAAACATTGGAATACGTTACAGTGCATCTCTAGCAGTGTGTTTATACATATCCAATATCAAGTTGTATCATTCTTCTAGCTTCAGTCTGTGTGTCACACCGGTTCTACTGGAATCATGCCCCTCCTCTGATACTGCCATCACGCCCCCTCAGACCAAACCATGACCACGATAAAGTAAGTGACTCGCACCATAGTTGTCCATTAAAATTTCCATACGCCAAAAACCGTGGCGCTACCTGTACGAGTAAAACTTCACAGCTTCAAATTACAATAATTCGATAGTGGATTCGTTCAGACTACAGTATTACGCATCTTTCTGAGCAAATTCAGGAAGAAAAAAGTTGTACTGGTATTCTTCTCTTCGGGACTGCAAAAGGTACATCTTAACTCTGCTGATTGTGTGACTACCAGACAGCACCACAAAGTAGACTACAAGCGCGTATTGCAGGTTATAATTTTGCGTTCCGTTTTATCTGTTTTTAATAGTCTACTGTAGAATATTTTTTGTTCCTTTATAATTTAACTAAAGTTTGTAAATGTATAAAAATCGTTTGGCAACTAAGATGTTGATTGGTAAACTGTGTCTTCTGACCTGAAGAAAGCGGAATAATTTAGGCTTTTTTTATTTTTTAGTTGTTACTCTTTTGCCATGAAATGATCACACAACAGTATGGAGATGAAACTTTAGGCCTATGGTATGAATGTCTAATAAACTGTACAAGAATATATCCATCTGGATTAAGAATTTTGCAAATGATAGCTTAAAGGCCAATTTACACATAGGACCGGGCGAAGACTGTGCTCCGACTGTGCGCCTACCGTGTCGAGTCGTCTGCATTTACACATGTAGGACTGCGCTCCTACCGTGCTCCTACCGTGTGGCTGCTTTTATAGGGTTATTGCTTCCATTGCAGAGCTGGAATCAAACCCAGGATCTCTTAAGGTATTGCAGGTTATAACGATAACGATAACGATAACGATATTAACTCGTTTTTCTTTTCACCGCGTAAGATTTTTGTGTGTGTATATTTGAGCATGTAAGGATAGACCGTCTATTTAAATCTATTTCGGTGTATGTGTGTTTATAGGCCTTCACATGCTGGAAGTAGCTTCTTAGCTGTTTTCTCGACCTACAAATCAGAAAGACAATCACCTTTGCAATAATCTACTCTTATACAATTCAACGGCCCTAAATAGCGTGCTTGCTCGCCCGCTTCGTGAGACATCGGGTATACTCGGCGATGTTCGTCTCTCGCAGTCTAAACTTTCATGACGACTACAAAATTAGGAAGGAAAACAGTTTCTTTATTATATAAGGCCTAAGTGAAATGAACACAATGAACAAATATTCTAATTTTATTTTTACTTACAATTTTCATAGCTCTGAACCACAAACATTTTTAATAATCTACCAGTGTAATTTTCTTAAAAATCCTGGAGTCAATGAATAATGGCGGGCGAAGCCGGGGGCAACAGCTGTAAAATATTGATGGTTTTATCTCTTGAAATATCGCTGATAATAATCCAAACAAACCATTCCTTCCCTTGAAACATTATATAATTTCTGAAAATTACACTGAATTGATAAAATAAAATTCACATCATATTCATGTCAATAAACAGCTGAGAAACAATACGTATTATGTGTTCACAGGTTCTTTGGAACTGCATAATCGATTCTGATATAGTTTTCCCAGGGGGCGCTTTCATGTCGTGGAATGTACTCTAAAGCAGGAATTTTAGCTGTTTCATTAATTATTAATGGCTTAGTTTATGAATGGTTCGCGTGCAAGTGTTAATAAATATAATGCTTTAATAATTATTATACTCTTAATTTTTAATTTTTAAAAGAATTATCGTGGCGAAGCCACGGGCACCTCCTAGTAAACTACAAATTCACATTTCACCTCCTCCACCCCTTCATCTGTTTCCTTTTTCCAAGCATAAAATCTTCATTGCACACTTGCTTACTATAATAATAATAATAATAATAATAATAATAATAATAATAATAATAATAATAATAATAATAATAATAATAATAGTAATAATAATAATAATTATGATCATTATAATTGTTAATAATAATAATTATTATTATTGTTATTATTATTACTACTTATAATGTCCCTAACAGGGAGAGGTGCAACTATGGTAAAGAAAGAAAAAGATTATTACTTCCCCATTAAGAAATTTCTTTATCGTCTACCCTATAGGCCTACCGCACACAACTTTGTCCCTTACAACTATCTTAAGTTATTTAACTAAGGCTCAAGTCGATAATTCCTCTTAGTGTGCACTAGTAGGCCTATGCAAATTCGGAAAAACAAAATAAATATAATTCTAAAATCAAAACCTCAAGGAAAGAAAATGTAGACTATACACACATATTTATCAGATATTCTTAATATTTCCATGGATTTTTTTTATTTATTTACAGTCACAAGCCTTACTCATTTTAAAACGTATTATGTGAAGTAGAAAAGAAAAAAGAAATTTTCTCTTCATAAGTAATGAATAGGGTTCGGATGTTTATGACATGTCATATTTTTACCCTGATCTCCATTCTCGCCGCAAACAGAAATTAAACATTAATTGCACATTTGTTATCCTAATCGCACCGTCTTTATTTTGCATATAAAGTCATATTTTGGTCATTTTCATGGAATTGATCATATTTCGGTCACATTTGTACTTTAACGTCATATTTCTGTTATAAAGTCGGTGAAAGAGCACAATTATGCAGTGCAAAGAAGGGAAAATACATAAAATTCGTAGAAAAGATAAGATTTCCTTTTAGAATTAATATAAGTTAGCAATGTCAGGATTAGTAGCTTACTTCACCCTTGACCACAAACACGAAGACATCTAGGCCTATAATAGGAATTCATATGATTAAGTGTGATAAATAGGGTATATGCCTATAGGCCTTTAGCTTGGAATCTCATGAACCTTTGAATTACAACCCCTTGTAACTTATATTTTTCACCCCTTGCGAAGAAAATCCCTTCCTCTTTGTACTAATCCTAAACCCGCATTCTCTTTAACAAACATTTCCAAATTACCCAGTGTGGGGAGCAATAAATTCCCACTTATTCCCTCCCTCCCTCTCTCCTTCTACCTACAAGAAGGGCGTTGAAGGGACTATTTCACTCATACTGTAGGCCTACGTTACTATTTTTATTTGTGAGAATTAGTCAATCGTAGAACTCTATTTTGAACATTTGCAACATTGCTAACACTGAGATATTACCATCCCTTCCATCTTTTTATCACTTCCGGTTTCATGCAAGTCTTCGATTTGCGGCCAAAAGAAAAAATAAAACGTTAATAATAATAATAATAATAATAATAATAATAATAAACAGCTTTATCGTACTTAACCATAAAACGAAATCTATAAAATCACAAGTACACAAGTACAGCGGTGCTCATGCTACGAACAACGAGGTAAGGATAAACCCAACTGACGAAGGACTGAAGATGGTCTATTGAGGTTGAAATGTATAACATATTCATTTTATCAGCAGTGAAGAGAACCCTACATAGACATGCAAGTTTTTAACATTTTAACTCTGTGATTGACGAGTAGGTCTATATTGTAGGCTACTACACGCCTAACTTATTAGGAAATAAGTTTGTTTTATATTATCTGACTCTAAACGCATTATAATAGAGATTATAACATATTTTTATGTAGTCTACTAACAGAGGCCTAAAGCAAATATTTTAGGCCTACTAAGTAAAGGTATCTCATAAAACTTAACTTGTGGGTGTAAGGCGGGTACAAGTAATGTGCGAAATAGCATAACCCACAACGAAAATAAAATATAAGTTATAAGTAAGTTAAGGTATGAAAAAAGAAAATATCCGTTGGGGAAGCCTGGAAAAAATTACTTAAATTTCTATCTAGACTTAAATTTTTGGATGTTCAAGCTGGGTAATAAGCCACTGAAATAAATGAAGACAGACTTAAATAAATAACTAATAAATAAAATCTTCCTGGTAATATACTCAGAACTGTTTCATCTATATTATTCGCTGATTAAAAGAAACTATTGATTCGTCAGCGTATTTGCAAATTTTTGTTTAGGCTATAAGTTACTGTTAATTAACAATAGTTAATTAACATTTTGTAACTTTTTTAGGACCTGAAGATGGCGAAATAGCCGAAATATATTGTCATCCCACGAAATTCGAAAACTTGTGTTTTATAATATTGACAGCTACAGATTTTAGTAATGGTTGACAATATTGACAGGTATAGATTTTACATATTGCAAAGCTGTTGAGCTGATATTGTAACAACAACATATTTTAAGTCGAGGGAATAGGTGGTATTGTATACACAATATACAACATAAACAGAAGTTATCAAATTGGAAGTATTTGATAAACAAACTTGTATGGCTTGGTTTTGTTTAATCTCAATGGGTATAATAGGTGGTTTTAGCAATTCTCCCCACCCAATTACGACATAATGAATAATGGACGGAATTAAGGCTAAGTAGCCTAATGCTTCAAAAATGAATTGCAAACGTGAGCGAATAATAACAAATTATGAATGGTTTTTTGCATCCTATTGCCAGTGTTTTGTTTTTCTTTACGGGGGTACACCAAGCTACACGTAATAACATAGAATCATATTTTTTGTTTCGTTCCAATAGTGCTATTTTGATGTGGGTGAGGTTGTGCGCCCGCAGGAAACATATTTGGAGTACGCTGATCTCGAGGCGGGATAACCATTCCAAATTACAGAGTACTCTAAATCTGCTCAAATAGTAGATTGTTTCCATTGTCATTATGCCAAAAGAAGAATCCTATTTTAGAAAACACTTCCAATACCAATTTTGTGCCTGCGTAGAATATAGTTCCCCAAGGAGCTTTCAGAATAATTTGCAACCTTACCCAAAGAACGCAATGAATAAAGTGAGGAAACTACACAGAACAAGAAGATGTCTGGCAATCCAACTAAAAGCAACGTTTCTGTTAATTTGATTTGATAATGTCACTGTAGAAGATAATTTTCAAAATCTGAAGCTGTCTGTCCGGGATATTTCCTTAAAGATTATTTTGTCACTGTAGGCCTAGACTTAATTTCCAAGAGAATAAATTATTAATGATAGACCTATCTTCTCAGGCTGAAATACTGGGATGAAATATCTTTGTCTCTGTGCAAGCTTGAGAAGATATTTTTTATAAAAAAAATTACGCTTTATCAATAACCCGAAATATTTCTTCGTATCACAATGATATCAGTAAAATTATATTGCGTTACCGGAGTAATTGAAAGATATCCATTATATAAACCACAGGTATGCAAAAAATGGAATAAACATAATTATATTAATTATTGGCCTACATAGGGTAAAATTCCGTAGGGTATTTTTTTAAATTGTGAGTAAAATGCCTACTGGCGATTGTTTAATAAAGCTGAATTTTCTTCAGCCCAAAGGTGTAACTCAATGGAATTTCGTATCGCTTTCATGGTTTGATCGTGAAATGAAATGAAATGATTAGCCTAAATGTCCCGTTAAGGGCAATGGCCTCCTCGAAGAGGGTAAGCTCGAATACACCTACATGTGGTGAGCTATTCCACATGAGGGATATTTGTGCTCTTGGGCTTTTATGCAATTCCTGGTCTTCGTCCACTTACACTAGTCTGAGTCATTGTGCACTTCATTGTACGTAGTGAGAAATAATTTAAAATTCTTGCAAATTGCGCCCTTTTGGAAATACAACACTTTATTCAGTATTGATATCAGGCATTTATAAATAAAAATTTCCGAACAAATAAAAGTCGAATAGAGACGAAGTCACAGGATAGCCTACAGCAGATACAAAAATTTGCGTACCACCATACCATTTATAAATGCATAGACAGCCACAAGAAGAATAAGAAGGTGAAT